>OU443150.1:4800000-7200000 GCA_911622165.2 Bombus sylvestris | reverse complement strand
GTTAGACGTTATAACATAATAGTGTATAAAGTGCAACGTTATAACGTAATACTGTATAACGTTAAACGTTATATTACGAAATAGTGTATAACATTAAACTTTATAACGTAATACTATATAACATTAAAAATAATAACGTAATAGTGTATAACGTTAAACGTTGTGACGTAATACTATATAACGCTAAACGTTATATTACGAAATAGTGTATAACGTTAACCTTTATAACGTAATACTATATAACGTTAAACATTATAACGCAATTGTGTATAACGCTAAACGTTATAACGTAATTCTGTATAACGTTAAGCGTTATGACGTAATACTGTATAACGCTAAACGTTATAACGTATTACTGTATAACGTTACACGCTATAACGTAATACTATGTAACCTTAAACGTTATAACGTAATACTGTATAACGTTAAACGTTATAACGTAATACTGTATAATGTTAAACGTTTAACGTATTACTGTGTAACGTTATACGTTATAACGTAATACTGTATAACGTTAAACGTTATAACGTAATACTGTATAACGCTAAATGTTATATTACGAAATAGTGTATAACGTTAACCTTTATAACGTAATACTATATAATGTTAAACATTATAACGTAATTGTGTATAACGTTAAACGTTATAACGTAATACTGTATAACGTTAAGCGTTATGACGTAATACTGTATAACGCTAAAGGTTATAACGTAATACTGTATAACGTTACATGCTATAACGTAATACTATCTAACCTTAAACGTTATAACGTAATACTGTATAATGTTAAACGTTTAACGTATTACTATGTAACGTTATACGTTATAACGTAATACTGTATAATGTTAAACGTTTAACGTATTACTATGTAACGTTATACGTTATAGCGTAATACTGTATAACGTTAGACGTTATAACTTAATAGTGTATAAAGTGCAACGTTATAACGTAATACTATATAACGTTAAACGTTATATTACGAAATAGTGTATAACGTTAAACTTTATAACGTAATACTATATAACGTTAAAAATTATAACGTTAAAAATTATAACGTAATTGTGTATAACGTTAAACGTTGTGACGTAATACTGTATAACGTTAAGCGTTATGGCGTAATACTGTATAACTCTAAACGTTATAACGTAATACCGTATAACGTTACACGCTATAACGTAATACTATGTAACGTTAAACGTTATAACGTAATACTGTGTAACGTTATACGTTATAACGTAATAGGGTATAACGTTAAACGTTATAACGTAATACTGTAAAACGTTACAAGTTATATTACGAAATAGTGTATAACGTTAAACTTTATAACGTAATACTATATAACGTTAAACGTTATAACGTAATACTGTATGACGTTACACGCTATAACGTAATACTATTTAACTTTAAACGTTTAACGTTATACTGTATAACGTTAAACGTTATAACATAATACTGTATAATCTTAAACGTTATAACGTATTATTATGTAACGTTATACTTTATAACGTAATACAGTAAAACGTTAAAAGTTATATTACGCAATAGTGTGTAACGTTAAACTTTATAACGTAATACTATAAACGTTAAACATTATAACGTAATTGTGTATAACGTTAAACGTTATAACGTAATACTGTATAACGTTAAACGTTATAACGTAATACTGTATAACGTTAAACGTTATATTACGAAATAGTGTGTAACGTTAAACTTTATAACGTAATACTATAAACGTTAAACATTATAACGTAATTGTGTATAACGTTAAACGTTATAACGTAGTACTATATAACGCTAAACGTTATATTACGAAATAGTGTATAACGTTAACCTTTATAACGTAATACTATATAACGTTAAACATTATAACGTAATTGTGTATAACGTTAAACGTTATAACGTAATACTGTATAACGTTAAGCGTTATGACGTAATACTGTATAACGCTAAAGGTTATAACGTAATACTGTATAACGTTACATGCTATAACGTAATACTATCTAACCTTAAACGTTATAACGTAATACTGTATAATGTTAAACGTTTAACGTATTACTATGTAACGTTATACGTTATAACGTAATACTGTATAATGTTAAACGTTTAACGTATTACTATGTAACGTTATACGTTATAGCGTAATACTGTATAACGTTAGACGTTATAACTTAATAGTGTATAAAGTGCAACGTTATAACGTAATACTGTATAACGTTAAACGTTATATTACGAAATAGTGTATAACGTTAAACTTTATAACGTAATACTATATAACGTTAAAAATTATAACGTTAAAAATTATAACGTAATTGTGTATAACGTTAAACGTTGTGACGTAATACTGTATAACGTTAAGCGTTATGGCGTAATACTGTATAACTCTAAACGTTATAACGTAATACCGTATAACGTTACACGCTATAACGTAATACTATGTAACGTTAAACGTTATAACGTAATACTGTGTAACGTTATACGTTATAACGTAATAGGGTATAACGTTAAACGTTATAACGTAATACTGTAAAACGTTACAAGTTATATTACGAAATAGTGTATAACGTTAAACTTTATAACGTAATACTATATAACGTTAAACGTTATAACGTAATACTGTATGACGTTACACGCTATAATGTAATACTATTTAACTTTAAACGTTTAACGTTATACTGTATAACGTTAAACGTTATAACATAATACTGTATAATCTTAAACGTTATAACGTATTATTATGTAACGTTATACTTTATAACGTAATACTGTAAAACGTTAAAAGTTATATTACGCAATAGTGTGTAACGTTAAACTTTATAACGTAATACTATAAACGTTAAACATTATAACGTAATTGTGTATAACGTTAAACGTTATAACGTAATACTGTATAACGTTAAACGTTATAACGTAATACTGTATAACGTTAAAAGTTATATTACGAAATAGTGTGTAACGTTAAACTTTATAACGTAATACTATAAACGTTAAACATTATAACGTAATTGTGTATCACGTTAAACGTTATAACGTAGTACTATATAACGCTAAACGTTATATTACGAAATAGTGTATAACGTTAACCTTTATAACGTAATACTATATAACGTTAAACATTATAACGCAATTGTCTATAACGCTAAACGTTATAACGTAATTCTGTATAACGTTAAGCGTTATGACGTAATACTGTATAACGCTAAACGTTATAACGTATTACTGTAAAACGTTACACGCTATAACGTAATACTATGTAACCTTAAACGTTATAACGTAATACTGTATAATGTTAAACGTTTAACGTATTACTGTGTAACGTTATACGTTATAACGTAATACTGTATAACGTTAAACGTTATAACGTAATACTGTATAACGGTAAATGTTATGTTACGATATAGTGTATAACGTTAACCTTTATAACGTAATACTATATAACGTTAAACATTATAACGTAATTGTGTATAACGTTAAAAGTTATAACGTTATACTGTATAACGTTAAGCGTTATGACGTAATACTGTATAACGCTAAACGTTATAACGTAATACTGTATAACGTTACATGCTATAACGTAATACTATGTAACGTTAAACGTTATAACGTAATACTGAATAACGTTAAACGTTATAACGTAATACTGTATAATGTTAAACGTTTAACGTATTACTGTGTAACGATACACGTTATAACGTAATACTGTATAACGTTAAACGTTATAACTTTAGAGTGTATAAAGTTAAACGTTATAACGTAATACTGTATAACGTTAAACGTTATATTACGAAATAGTGTATAACGTTAAACTTTATAACGTAATACTATATAACGTTAAACATTATAACGTAATTGTGTATAACGTTAAACGTTATAACGTAATACTGCATAACGTTAAGCGTTATGACGTAATACTGTATAACGCTAAACGTTATAACGTAATACTGTATAACGTTACACGCTATAACGTAATACTATGTAACGTTAAACGTTATAACGTAATACTGTATAACGTTAAACGTTATAACGTAATACTGTATAATGTTAAACGTTTAACGTATTACTATGTAACGTTATACGTTATAACGTAATACTGTATAACGTTAAACGTTATAACATAATACTGTATAATCTTAAACGTTATAACGTATTATTATGTAACGTTATACTTTATAACGTAATACTGTATAACGTTAAACGTTATAACGTAATACTGTATAACGTTAAACGTTATAACGTAATACTGTATAACGTTAAACGTTATATTACGAAATAGTGTGTAACGTTAAACTTTATAACGTAATACTATAAACGTTAAACATTATAACGTAATTGTGTATAACTTTAAACGTTATAACGTAATACTATATAACGCTAAACGTTATATTACGAAATAGTGTATAACGTTAACCTTTATAACGTAATACTATATAACGTTAAACATTATAACGCAATTGTCTATAACGCTAAACGTTATAACGTAATTCTGTATAACGTTAAGCGTTATGACGTAATACTGTATAACGCTAAACGTTATAACGTATTACTGTAAAACGTTACACGCTATAACGTAATACTATGTAACCTTAAACGTTATAACGTAATACTGTATAATGTTAAACGTTTAACGTATTACTGTGTAACGTTATACGTTATAACGTAATACTGTATAACGTTAAACGTTATAACGTAATACTGTATAACGGTAAATGTTATATTACGATATAGTGTATAACGTTAACCTTTATAACGTAATACTATATAACGTTAAACATTATAACGTAATTGTGTATAACGTTAAACGTTATAACGTTATACTGTATAACGTTAAGCGTTATGACGTAATACTGTATAACGCTAAACGTTATAACGTAATACTGTATAACGTTACATGCTATAACGTAATACTATGTAACGTTAAACGTTATAACGTAATACTGTATAACGTTAAACGTTATAACGTAATACTGTATAATGTTAAACGTTTAACGTATTACTGTGTAACGATACACGTTATAACGTAATACTGTATAACGTTAAGCGTTATAACGTATTACTATGTAACGTTATGTGTTATAACGTAATACTATGTAACGTTATAGGTTATAACGTAATACTATGTAACGTTGAACGGTATAACGTAATACTGTATAACGTTAAGCGTTATAACGTAATACTGTATAACGTTAATCGTTATAACGTAATACTGTATAATCTTAAACGTTATGAAGTAATACTGTATAACGCTAAACGTTATAACGTAATACTGTATAACGTTACACGCTATGACGTAATACTATGTAACTTTAAACGTTTATCGTAATACTGTATAACGCTAAACGTTATAACGTAATACTGTATAACGTTACACGCTATAACGTAATACTATGTAACGTTAAACGTTATAACGTAATACTGTATAATGTTGAACGTTTAACGTATTACTGTGTAACGTTATACGTCATAACGTAATACTGTATAACGTTAAACGTTATATTACGAAATAGTGTATAACGTTAAACTTTATAACGTAATACTATATAACGTTAAACATTATAACGTAATTGTGTATAACGTAAATCGTTATAACGTAATACTGTATAACGTTAAACGTTATAACTTAATGGTGTATAAACTTAAACATTATAACGTAATACTATATAACGTTAAGCGTTATAACGTAATGCTATGTAACGTTATAGGTTATAACGTAATACTATGTAACGTTGAACGTTATAACGTAATAGGGTATAACGTTAAACGTTATAACGTAATACTGTATAACGTTAAGCGTTATAACGTAATGCTATGTAACGTTATAGGTTATAACGTAATACTGTATAACGTTAAACGTTATAACTTAATAGTGTATATAGTTAAACGTTATAACGTAATACTGTATAACGTTAGACGTTATAACTTAATAGTGTATAAAGTGCAACGTTATAACGTAATACTGTATAACGTTAAACGTTATATTACGAAATAGTGTATATCGTTAAACTTTATAACGTAATACTATATAACGTTGAAAATTATAACGTAATTGTGTATAACCTTAAACGTTGTGACGTAATACTGTATAACGTTAAACGTTTAACGTATTACTGTGTAACGTTATACGTTATAACGTAATACTGTATAACGTTAAACGTTATAACGTAATTGTGTATAACGTTAAACGTTATAACGTAATACTGTATAACGTTAAGCGTTATAACGTAATTGTGTATAACGTTAAACGTTATAACGTAATACTGTATAACGTTACATGCTATAACGTAATACTATGTAACCTTAAACGTTATAACGTAATACTGTATAATGTTAAACGTTTAACGTATTACTATGTAACGTTATACGTTATAACGTAATACTGTATAATGTTAAACGTTTAACGTATTACTATGTAACGTTATACGTTATAACGTAATACTGTATAACGCTAAACGTTATAACTTAATAGTGTATAAAGTGAAACGTTATAACGTAATACTGTATAACGTTAAACGTTATATTACGAAATAGTGTATAACGTTAAACTTTATAACGTAATACCATATAACGTTAAACATTATAACGTAATTATGTGTAACGTTAAACGTTATAACGTAATACTGTATAACGTTAAGCGTTATGACGTAATACTGTATAACGCTAATCTTTATAACGTAATACTATTTAACGTTAAACATTATAACGTAATTGTGTATAACGTTAAACGTTATAACGTAATACTGTATAATGTTAAACGTTTAACGTATTACTATGTAACGTTATACGTTATAACGTAATACTGTATAATGTTAAACGTTTAACGTATTACTATGTAACGTTAAACGTTATAACGTAATACTGTATAACGTTAAGCGTTATAACGTAATACTATGTAACGTTATATGTTATAACGTAATACTATGTAACGTTATAGGTTATAACGTAATACTATGTAACGTTGAACGTTATAACGTAATAGGGTATAACGTTAAACGTTATAACGTAATACTATGTAACGTTATACGTTATAACGTAATAGGGTATAACGTTAAACGTTATAACGTGATACTGTAAAACGCTAAACGTTATAACGTAATACTGTATAACGTTAAACGTTATATTACGAAATAGTGTATAACGTTAAACTTTATAACGTAATACTATATAACGTTAAAAATTATAACGTAATTGTGTATAACGTTAAACGTTATAACGTTATACTGTATAACGTTAAGCGTTATGACGTAATACTGTATAACGCTAAACGTTATAACGTAATACTGTATAACGTTACATGCTATAACGTAATACTATGTAACGTTAAACGTTATAACGTAATACTGTATAACGTTAAACGTTATAACGTAATACTGTATAATGTTAAACGTTTAACGTATTACTGTGTAACGATACACGTTATAACGTAATACTGTATAACGTTAAACGTTATAACTTTAGAGTGTATAAAGTTAAACGTTATAACGTAATACTGCATAACGTTAAACGTTATATTACGAAATAGTGTATAACGTTAAACTTTATAACGTAATACTATATAACGTTAAACATTATAACGTAATTGTGTATAACGTTAAACGTTATAACGTAATACTGTATAACGTTAAGCGTTATGACGTAATACTGTATAACGCTAAACGTTATAACGTAATACTGTATAACGTTACACGCTATAACGTAATACTATGTAACGTTAAACGTTATAACGTAATACTGTATAACGTTAAACGTTATAACGTAATACTGTATAATGTTAAACGTTTAACGTATTACTATGTAACGTTATACGTTATAACGTAATACTGTATAATGTTAAACGTTTAACGTATTACTATGTAACGTTATACGTTATAACGTAATACTGTATAACGCTAAACGTTATAACTTAATAGTGTATAAAGTGAAACGTTATAACGTAATACTGTATAACGTTAAACGTTATATTACGAAATAGTGTATAACGTTAAACTTTATAACGTAATACTATATAACGTTAAACATTATAACGTAATTATGTGTAACGTTAAACGTTATAACGTAATACTGTATAACGTTAAGCGTTATGACGTAATACTGTATAACGCTAATCTTTATAACGTAATACTATTTAACGTTAAACATTATAACGTAATTGTGTATAACGTTAAACGTTATAACGTAATACTGTATAATGTTAAACGTTTAACGTATTACTATGTAACGTTATACGTTATAACGTAATACTGTATAATGTTAAACGTTTAACGTATTACTATGTAACGTTAAACGTTATAACGTAATACTGTATAACGTTAAGCGTTATAACGTAATACTATGTAACGTTATATGTTATAACGTAATACTATGTAACGTTATAGGTTATAACGTAATACTATGTAACGTTGAACGTTATAACGTAATAGGGTATAACGTTAAACGTTATAACGTAATACTATGTAACGTTATACGTTATAACGTAATAGGGTATAACGTTAAACGTTATAACGTGATACTGTAAAACGCTAAACGTTATAACGTAATACTGTATAACGTTAAACGTTATATTACGAAATAGTGTATAACGTTAAACTTTATAACGTAATACTATATAACGTTAAAAATTATAACGTAATTGTGTATAACGTTAAACGTTGTGACGTAATACTGTATAACGTTAAGCGTTATGGCGTAATACTGTATAACTCTAAACGTTATAACGTAATACTGTATAACGTTAAGCGTTATAACGTAATACTATGTAACGTTATATGTTATAACGTAACACTATGTAACGTTATAGGTTATAACGTAATACTATGTAACGTTGAACGTTATAACGTAATAGGGTATAACGTTAAACGTTATAACGTAATACTATGTAACGTTATGCGTTATAACGTAATAGGGTATAACGTTAAACGTTATAACGTAATACTGTAAAACGTTAAGCGTTATAACGTAATGCTATGTAACATTATAGGTTATAACGTAATACTATGTAACGTAATAGGTTATAGTGTAATACTATGTAACGTTAAGCGTTATGACGTAATACTGTATAACGCTAAACGTTATAACGTAATACTGTATAACGTTACCCGCTATAACGTAATACTATGTAACGTTAAACGTTATAACGTAATACTGTATAACGTTAAACGTTATAACGTAATACTGTATAATTTTGAGCGTTTAACGTATTACTATGTAACGTTATACTTTATAACGTAATACTGTATAACGTTAAACGTTATAACGTAATACTGTATAACGTTAAACGTTATACTACGAAGTAGTGTACAACGTTAAACTTTATAACGTAATGCTATATAACGTTAAACATTATAACGTAAAACTGTATAACGTTACACGCTATAACGTAATACTGTATAACGTTAAACGTTATAACGTAATACTGTATAACGTTACACGCTATGACGTAATACTATGTAACTTTAAACGTTTAACGTAATACTGTATAACGTTAAACGTTATAACATAATACTGTATAATCCTAAACGTTATAACGTATTACTATGTAACGTTATACTTTATAACGCAATACTGTATAACGTTAAACGTTATATTACGAAATAGTGTATAACGTTAAACTTTATAACGTAATACTATATAACGTTAAAAATTATAACGTCATACTGTATATCGTTAAACGTTGTGACGTAATACTGAAAAAAGTTAAGCGTTATGGCGTGATACTGTATAACGCTAAACGTTATAACGTAATACTGTATAACGTTAAACGCTATAACGTAATACTATGTAACGTTAAACGTTATAACGTAATACTGTATAACGTAAAGCGTTATAACGTAATACTATGTAACGTTATATGTTATAACGTAATACTATGTAACGTTATAGGTTATAACGTAATACTATGTAACGTTGAACGTTATAACGTAATAGGGTATAACGTTAAACGTTATAACGTAATACTATGTAACGTTATACGTTATAACGTAATAGGGTATAACGTTAAACGTTATAACGTAATACTGTAAAACGTTAAGCGTTATAACGTAATGCTATGTAACATTATAGGTTATAACGTAATACTATGTAACGTTATAGGTTATAGTGTAATACTATGTAACGTTAAGCGTTATGACGTAATACTGTATAACGCTAAACGTCATAACGTAATACTGTATAACGTTACACGCAATAACGTAATACTATGTAACGTTAAACGTTATAACGTAATACCGTATAACGTTAAACGTTATAACATAATACTGTATAATGTTGAGCGTTTAACGTATTACTATGCAACGTTATACTTTATAACGTAATACTGTATAACGTTAGACGTTATAACTTAATAGTGTATAAAGTTAAACGTTATAACGTAATACTGTATAAAGTTAGACGTTATACTACGAAATAGTGTATAACGTTAAACTTTATAACGTAGTACTTTATAACGTTAAACATTATAACGTAATTGTGTATAACGTTAAACGTTATAACGTAATACTGTATAACGTTAAACGTTATAACGTAATACTGTATAACGTTAAACATTATAACGTAAAACTGTATAACGTTACACGCTATAACGTAATACTGTGTAACGTTAAACGTTATAACGTAATACTGTATAATGTTAAACGTTATAACGTAATACTGTATAATGTTAAACGTTTAACGTATTACTGTGTAACGTTATACGTTATAACGTAATACTGTATAACGTTAGACGTTATAACTTAATAGTGTATAAAGTGAAACGTTATAACGTAATACTGTATGACGTTAGACGTTATATTACGAAATAGTGTATAACGTTAAACTTTATAACGTAATACTATATAACGTTAAAAATTATAACGTAATTGTGCATAACGTTAAACGTTGTGACGTAATACTGTATAACGTTAAGCGTTATGGCGTAATACTGTATAACTCTAAACGTTATAACGTAATACTGTATAACGTTACACGCTATAACGTAATACTATGTAACGTTAAACGTAATAACGTAATACTGTATAACGTTAAACGCTATAACGTAATACTATGTAACGTTAAACGTTATAACGTAATATTGTATAACGTTAAGCGTTATAACGTAATACTATGTAACGTTATATGTTATAACGTAATACTATGTAACGTTATAGGTTATAACGTAATACTATGTAACGTTGAACGTTATAACGTAATAGGGTATAACGTTAAACGTTATAACGTAATACTATGTAACGTTATACGTTATAACGTAATAGGGTATAACGTTAAACGTTATAACGTAATACTGTAAAACGTTAAGCGTTATAACGTAATGCTATGTAACATTATAGGTTATAACGTAATACTATGTAACGTTATAGGTTATAGTGTAATACTATGTAACGTTAAGCGTTATGACGTAATACTGTATAACGCTAAACGTCATAACGTAATACTGTATAACGTTACACGCAATAAAGTAATACTATGTAACGTTAAACGTTACAACGTAATACTGTATAACGTTAAACGTTATAACATAATACTGTATAATGTTGAGCGTTTAACGTATTACTATGTAACGTTATACTTTATAACGTAATACTGTATAACGTTAAACGTTATAACGTAATACTGTATAACGTTAAACGTTATAACGTAATACTGTATAATGTTAAACGTTTAACGTATTACTATGTAACGTTATACGTTATAACGTAATACTGTATAATGTTAAACGTTTAACGTATTACTATGTAACGTTGAACGTTATAACGTAATAGGGTATAACGTTAAACGTTATAACGTAATACTATGTAACGTTATACGTTATAACGTAATAGGGTATAACGTTAAACGTTATAACGTGATACTGTAAAACGCTAAACGTTATAACGTAATACTGTATAACGTTAAACGTTATATTACGAAATAGTGTATAACGTTAAACTTTATAACGTAATACTATATAACGTTAAAAATTATAACGTAATTGTGTATAACGTTAAACGTTGTGACGTAATACTGTATAACGTTAAGCGTTATGGCGTAATACTGTATAACTCTAAACGTTATAACGTAATACTGTATAACGTTAAGCGTTATAACGTAATACTATGTAACGTTATATGTTATAACGTAACACTATGTAACGTTATAGGTTATAACGTAATACTATGTAACGTTGAACGTTATAACGTAATAGGGTATAACGTTAAACGTTATAACGTAATACTATGTAACGTTATGCGTTATAACGTAATAGGGTATAACGTTAAACGTTATAACGTAATACTGTAAAACGTTAAGCGTTATAACGTAATGCTATGTAACATTATAGGTTATAACGTAATACTATGTAACGTAATAGGTTATAGTGTAATACTATGTAACGTTAAGCGTTATGACGTAATACTGTATAACGCTAAACGTTATAACGTAATACTGTATAACGTTACACGCTATAACGTAATACTATGTAACGTTAAACGTTATAACGTAATACTGTATAACGTTAAACGTTATAACGTAATACTGTATAATTTTGAGCGTTTAACGTATTACTATGTAACGTTATACTTTATAACGTAATACTGTATAACGTTAAACGTTATAACGTAATACTGTATAACGTTAAACGTTATACTACGAAGTAGTGTACAACGTTAAACTTTATAACGTAATGCTATATAACGTTAAACATTATAACGTAAAACTGTATAACGTTACACGCTATAACGTAATACTGTATAACGTTAAACGTTATAACGTAATACTGTATAACGTTACACGCTATGACGTAATACTATGTAACTTTAAACGTTTAACGTAATACTGTATAACGTTAAACGTTATAACATAATACTGTATAATCCTAAACGTTATAACGTATTACTATGTAACGTTATACTTTATAACGCAATACTGTATAACGTTAAACGTTATATTACGAAATAGTGTATAACGTTAAACTTTATAACGTAATACTATATAACGTTAAAAATTATAACGTCATACTGTATATCGTTAAACGTTGTGACGTAATACTGAAAAAAGTTAAGCGTTATGGCGTAATACTGTATAACGCTAAACGTTATAACGTAATACTGTATAACGTTAAACGCTATAACGTAATACTATGTAACGTTAAACGTTATAACGTAATACTGTATAACGTAAAGCGTTATAACGTAATACTATGTAACGTTATATGTTATAACGTAATACTATGTAACGTTATAGGTTATAACGTAATACTATGTAACGTTGAACGTTATAACGTAATAGGGTATAACGTTAAACGTTATAACGTAATACTATGTAACGTTATACGTTATAACGTAATAGGGTATAACGTTAAACGTTATAACGTAATACTGTAAAACGTTAAGCGTTATAACGTAATGCTATGTAACATTATAGGTTATAACGTAATACTATGTAACGTTATAGGTTATAGTGTAATACTATGTAACGTTAAGCGTTATGACGTAATACTGTATAACGCTAAACGTCATAACGTAATACTGTATAACGTTACACGCAATAACGTAATACTATGTAACGTTAAACGTTATAACGTAATACCGTATAACGTTAAACGTTATAACATAATACTGTATAATGTTGAGCGTTTAACGTATTACTATGCAACGTTATACTTCATAACGTAATACTGTATAACGTTAGACGTTATAACTTAATAGTGTATAAAGTTAAACGTTATAACGTAATACTGTATAAAGTTAGACGTTATACTACGAAATAGTGTATAACGTTAAACTTTATAACATAGTACTTTATAACGTTAAACATTATAACGTAATTGTGTATAACGTTAAACGTTATAACGTAATACTGTATAACGTTAAACGTTATAACGTAATACTGTATAACGTTAAACATTATAACGTAAAACTGTATAACGTTACACGCTATAACGTAATACTGTGTAACGTTAAACGTTATAACGTAATACTGTATAATGTTAAACGTTATAACGTAATACTGTATAATGTTAAACGTTTAACGTATTACTGTGTAACGTTATACGTTATAACGTAATACTGTATAACGTTAGACGTTATAACTTAATAGTGTATAAAGTGAAACGTTATAACGTAATACTGTATGACGTTAGACGTTATATTACGAAATAGTGTATAACGTTAAACTTTATAACGTAATACTATATAACGTTAAAAATTATAACGTAATTGTGCATAACGTTAAACGTTGTGACGTAATACTGTATAACGTTAAGCGTTATGGCGTAATACTGTATAACGTTACACGCTATAACGTAATACTATGTAACGTTAAACGTAATAACGTAATACTGTATAACGTTAAACGCTATAACGTAATACTATGTAACGTTAAACGTTATAACGTAATATTGTATAACGTTAAGCGTTATAACGTAATACTATGTAACGTTATATGTTATAACGTAATACTATGTAACGTTATAGGTTATAACGTAATACTATGTAACGTTGAACGTTATAACGTAATAGGGTATAACGTTAAACGTTATAACGTAATACTATGTAACGTTATACGTTATAACGTAATAGGGTATAACGTTAAACGTTATAACGTAATACTGTAAAACGTTAAGCGTTATAACGTAATGCTATGTAACATTATAGGTTATAACGTAATACTATGTAACGTTATAGGTTATAGTGTAATACTATGTAACGTTAAGCGTTATGACGTAATACTGTATAACGCTAAACGTCATAACGTAATACTGTATAACGTTACACGCAATAACGTAATACTATGTAACGTTAAACGTTACAACGTAATACTGTATAACGTTAAACGTTATAACATAATACTGTATAATGTTGAGCGTTTAACGTATTACTATGTAACGTTATACTTTATAACGTAATACTGTATAATGTTAAACGTTTAACGTATTACTGTGTAACGTTATACGTTATAACGTAATAATGTATAACGTTGAACGTTATAACGTAATAGGGTATAACGTTAAACGTTATAACGTAATACTATGTAACGTTATGCGTTATAACGTAATAGGGTATAACGTTAAACGTTATAACGTAATACTGTAAAACGTTAAGCGTTATAACGTAATGCTATGTAACATTATAGGTTATAACGTAATACTATGTAACGTTATAGGTTATAGTGTAATACTATGTAACGTTAAGCGTTATGACGTAATACCGTATAACGCTAAACGTTATAACGTAATACTGTATAACGTTACACGCTATAACGTAATACTATGTAACGTTAAACGTTATAACGTAATACTGTATAACGTTAAACGTTATAACGTAATACTGTATAATTTTGAGCGTTTAACGTATTACTATGTAACGTTATACTTTATAACGTAATACTGTATAACGTTAAACGTTATAACGTAATACTGTATGACGTTAGACGTTATATTACGAAATAGTGTATAACGTTAAACTTTATAACGTAATACTATATAACGTTAAAAATTATAACGTAATTGTGCATAACGTTAAACGTTGTGACGTAATACTGTATAACGTTAAGCGTTATGGCGTAATACTGTATAACTCTAAACGTTATAACGTAATACTGTATAACGTTACACGCTATAACGTAATAGAAGGAACGTTAAACGTTATAACGTAATACTGTGTAACGTTAAATGTTATAACGTAATACTATGTAACGTTATAGGTTATAACGTAATACTATGTAACGTTGAACGTTATAACGTAATAGGGTATTACGTTAAACGTTATAACATAATACTGTATAGCGTTAAACGTTATAACGTAATACAGTAAAACGTTAAAATTTATATTACGAAATAGTGTATAACGTTAAACTTTATAACGTAATACTATATAACGTTAAACGTTATAACGTAATACTGTATAACGTTACACGCTATGACGTAATACTATGTAACTTTAAACGTTTAACGTAATACTGTATAACGTTAAACGTTATAACATAATACTGTATAATCTTAAACGTTATAACGTATTACTATGTAACGTTATACTTTATAACGTAATACTGTATAACGTTAAACGTTATATTACGAAATAGTGTATAACGTTAAACTTTATAACGTAATACTATATAACGTTAAAAATTATGACGTCTTACTGTATATCGTTAAACGTTGTGACGTAATACTGAAAAAAGTTAAGCGTTATGACGTAATACTGTATAACGCTAAACGTTATAACGTAATACTGTATAACGTTACACGCTATAACGTAATACTATGTAACGTTAAACGTTATAACGTAATACTGTATAACCTTAAGCGTTATAACGTAATACTATGTAACGTTATAGGTTATAACGTAATACTATGTAACGTTGAACGTTATAACGTAATACTGTATAACGTTAGACGTTATACCACGAAATAGTGTATAACGTTAAACTTTATAACGTAGTACTTTATAACGTTAAACATTATAACGTAATTGTGTATAACGTTAAACGTTATAACGTAATACTGTATAACGTTAAGCGTTATGACGTAATACTGTATAACGCTAAACGTTATAACGTAATACTGTATAACGTTACACGCTATAACGTAATACTATGTAACGTTAAACGTTATAACGTAATACTGTATAACGTTAAACGTTATAACGTAATACTGTATAATGTTGAACGTTTAACGTATTACTATGTAACGTTATACGTTATAACGTAATACTGCATAACGTTACGCGCTATAACGTAATACTATGTAACGTTAAACGTTATATTACGAAATAGTGTATAACGTTAAACTTTATAACGTAATACTATATAACGTTAAACGTTATAACGTAATACTGTATAACGTTAAACGTTATAACGTAATACTGTATAATGTTGAACGTTTAACGTATTACTATGTAACGTTATACGTTATAACGTAATACTGCATAACGTTACGCGCTATAACGTAATACTATGTAACGTTAAACGTTATATTACGAAATAGTGTATAACGTTAAACTTTATAACGTAATACTATATAACGTTAAAAATTATAACGTAATACTGTATATCGTTAAACGTAGTGACGTAATACTGAAAAAAGTTAAGCGTTATGGCGTAATACTGTATAACGCTAAACGTTATAACGTAATACTGTATAACGTTACACGCTATAACGTAATACTATGTAACGTAAAACGTTATAACGTAATACTGTATAACGTTAAGCGTTATAACGAAATACTATATAACGTTATATGTTATGACGTAATACTATGTAACGTTAAACGTTATAACGTAATACTATGTAACGTTATACGTTATAACGTAATAGGGTATAACGTTAAACGTTATAACGTAATACTGTAAAACGTTAAAAGTTATATTACGAAATAGTGTATAACGTTAAACTTTATAACGTAATACTATATAACGTTAAACGTTATAACTTAATAGTGTATAAACTTAAACGTTATAACGTAATACTATATAACGTTAAGCGTTATAACGTAAAGCTATGTAACGTTAAACGTTATAACGTAATACTGTATAACGTTAAACGTTATAACGTAATACTATATAACATTAAACGTTATAACGTAATACTGTATAACGTTAAACGTTATAACGTAATACTGTGTAACGTTATACGTTATAACGTAATAGGGTATAACGTTAAACGTTATAACGTAATACTGTAAAACGTTAAAATTTATATTACGAAATAGTGTATAACGTTAAACTGTATAACGTAATACTATGTAACGTTAAACGTTATAACGTAATACTGTATAACGTTAAACGTTATAACGTAATACTGTGTAACGTTATACGTTATAACGTAATACTATATAACATTAAACGTTATAACGTAATACTGTAAAACGTTAAAATTTATATTACGAAATAGTGTATAACGTTAACCTTTATAACGTAATACTATATAACGTTAAACATTATAACGCAATTGTGTATAACGCTAAACGTTATAACGTAATTCTGTATAACGTTAAGCGTTATGGCGTAATACTGTATAAAGTTACACGCTATAACGTAATACTATGTAACTTTAAACGTTTAACGTAATACTGTATAACGTTAAACGTTATAACATAATACTGAATAATCTTAAACGTTATAACGTAATACTGTATAACGTTAAACGTTATAACGTAATACTGTATAACGTTAAACGTTATATTACGAAATAGTGTGTAACGTTAAACTTTATAACGTAATACTATAAACGTTAAACATTATAACGTAATTGTGTATAACGTTAAACGTTATAACGTAATACTATATAACGCTAAACGTTATATTACGAAATAGTGTATAACGTTAACCTTTATAACGTAATACTATATAACGTTAAACATTATAACGCAATTGTGTATAACGCTAAACGTTATAACGTAATTCTGTATAACGTTAAGCGTTATGACGTAATACTGTATAACGCTAAACGTTATAACGTATTACTGTATAACGTTACACGCTATAACGTAATACTATGTAACCTTAAACGTTATAACGTAATACTGTATAATGTTAAACGGTTAACGTATTACTGTGTAACGATATACGTTATAACGTAATACTGTATAACGTTAAACGTTATAACGTAATACTGTATAACGGTAAATGTTATATTACGATATAGTGTATAACGTTAACCTTTATAACGTAATACTATATAACGTTAAACATTATAACGTAATTGTGTATAACGTTAAACGTTATAACGTAATACTGTATAACGTTAAGCGTTATGACGTAATACTGTATAACGCTAAACGTTATAACGTAATACTGTATAACGTTACATGCTATAACGTAATACTATATAACGTTAAACGTTATAACGTAATACTGTATAACGTTAAACGTTATAACGTAATACTGTATAATGTTAAACGTTTAACGTATTACTGTGTAACGATACACGTTATAACGTAATACTGTATAACGTTAAACGTTATAACTTTAGAGTGTATAAAGTTAAACGTTATAACGTAATACTGTATAACGTTAAACGTTATATTACGAAATAGTGTATAACGCTAAACTTTATAACGTAATACTATATAACGTTAAACATTATAACGTAATTGTGTATAACGTTAAACGTTATAACGTAATACTGTATAACGTTAAGCGTTATGACGTAATACTGTATAACGCTAAACGTTATAACGTAATACTGTATAACGTTACACGCTACAACGTAATACTATGTAACGTTAAACGTTATAACGTAATACTGTATAACGTTAAACGTTATAACGTAATACTGTATAATGTTAAACGTTTAACGTATTACTATGTAACGTTATACGTTATAACGTAATACTGTATAACGTTAAACTTTATAACGTAATACTATTTAACGTTAAACAGTATAACGTAATTGTGTATAACGTTAAACGTTATAACGTAATACTATGTAACGTTGAACGTTATAACGTAATACTGTATAACGTTACACGCTATGACGTAATACTATGTAACTTTAAACGTTTAACGTAATACTGTATAACGTTAAACGTTATAACATAATACTGTACAATCTTAAACGTTATAACGTATTACTATGTAACGTTATACTTTATAACGTAATACTGTATAACGTTAAACGTTATATTACGAAATAGTGTATAACGTTAAACTTTATAACGTAATACTATATAACGTTAAAAATTATAACGTAATACTGTATATCGTTAAACGTTGTGACGTAATACTGAAAAAAGTTAAGCGTTATGGCGTAATACTGTATAACGCTAAACGTTATAACGTAATACTGTATAACGTTACACGCTATAACGTAATACTATGTAACGTTAAAAATTATAACGTAATGGTGTATAACGTTAAACGTTGTGACGTAATACTGTATAACGTTAAGCGTTATGGCGTAATACTGTATAACTCTAAACGTTATAACGTAATACTGTATAACGTTACACGCTATAACGTAATACTATGTAACGTTAAACGTTATAACGTAATACTGTGTAACGTTATATGTTATAACGTAATACTATGTAACGTTATAGGTTATAACGTAATACTATGTAACGTTGAACGTTATAACGTAATAGGGTATTACGTTAAACGTTATAACGTAATACTGTATAGCGTTAAACGTTATAACGTAATACTGTGTAACGTTATACGTTATAACGTAATAGGGTATAACGTTAAACGTTATAACGTAATACTGTATAACGTTACACGCTATGACGTAATACTATGTAACTTTAAACGTTTAACGTAGTACTGTATAACGTTAATCGTTATAACGTAATACTGTATAACGTTAAACGTTATAACGTAATACTGTATAATCTTAAACGTTATAACGTATTACTATGTAACGTTATACTTTATAACGTAATACTGTATAACGTTAGACGTTATAACTTAATAGTGTATAAAGTGAAACGTTATAACGTAATACTGTATAACGTTAAACGTTATAACGTAATACTGTATAATGTTAAACGTTTAACGTATTACTATGTAACGTTATACGTTATAACGTAATAGGGTATTACGTTAAACGTTATAACGTAATACTGTATAGCGTTAAACGTTATAACGTAATACTGTATAACGTTAGACGTTATAACTTAATAGTGTATAAAGTGAAACGTTATAACGAAATACTGTATAACGTTAGACGTTATATTACGAAATAGTGTATAACGTTAAACTTTATAACGTAATACTATATAACGTTAAAAATTATAACGTAATGGTGTATAACGTTAAACGTTGTGACGTAATACTGTATAACGTTAAGCGTTATGGCGTAATACTGTATAACTCTAAACGTTATAACGTAATACTGTATAACGTTACACGCTATAACGTAATACTATGTAACGTTAAACGTTATAACTTAATACTGTGTAACGTTATATGTTATAACGTAATACTATGTAACGTTATAGGTTATAACGTAATACTATGTAACGTTGAACGTTATAACGTAATAGGGTATTACGTTAAACGTTATAACGTAATACTGTATAGCGTTAAACGTTATAACGTAATACTGTGTAACGTTATACGTTATAACGTAATAGGGTATAACGTTAAACGTTATAACGTAATACTGTAAAACGTTAAAATTTATATTACGATATAGTGTATAACGTTAAACTGTATAACGTAATACTATGTAACGTTAAACGTTATAACGTAATACTGTATTACGTTACACGCTATGACGTAATATTATGTAACTTTAAACGTTTAACGTAATACTGTATAACGTTAAACGTTATAACATAATACTGTATAATCTTAAACGTTATAACGTATTACTATGTAACGTTATACTTTATAACGTAATACTGTATAACGTTAAACGTTATATCACGAAATAGTGTATAACGTTAAACTTTATAACGTAACACTATATAACGTTAAAAATTATAACGTCATACTGTATATCGTTAAACGTTGTGACGTAATACTGAAAAAAGTTAAGCGTTATGGCGTAATACTGTATAACGCTAAACGTTATAACGTAATACTGTATAACGTTACACGCTATAACGTAATACTATGTAACGTTAAACGTTATAACGTAATACTGTATAACGTTACACGCTATAACGTAATACTATGTAACGTTAAACGTTATAACGTAATACTGTATAACGTTAAACGTTATAACGTAATACTGTATAATGTTGAGCGTTTAACGTATTACTATGTAACGTTATACTTTATAACGTAATACTGTATAACGTTAAACGTTATAACGTAATACTGTATAACGTTAAACGTTATAACGTAATACTGTATAACGTTAAACGTTATAACGTAATACTGTATAATGTTGAGCGTTTAACGTATTACTATGTAACGTTATACTTTATAACGTAATACTGTTTAACGTTAAACGTTATAACTTAATAGTGTATAAAGTGAAACGTTATAACGTAATACTGTATAACGTTAGACGTTATATTACGAAATAGTGTATAACGTTAAACTTTATAACGTAATACTATATAACGTTAAAAATTATAACGTAATGGTGTATAACGTTAAACGTTGTGACGTAATACTGTATAACGTTAAGCGTTATGGCGTAATACTGTATAGCTCTAAACGTTATAACGTAATACTGTATAACGTTACACGCTATAACGTAATACTATGTAACGTTAAACGTTATAACTTAATACTGTGTAACGTTATATGTTATAACGTAATACTATGTAACGTTATAGGTTATAACGTAATACTATGTAACGTTGAACGTTATAACGTAATAGGGTATAACGTTAAACGTTATAACGTAATACTGTAAAACGTTAAAATTTATATTACGATATAGTGTATAACGTTAAACTGTATAACGTAATACTATGTAACGTTAAACGTTATAACGTAATACTGTATTACGTTACACGCTATGACGTAATATTATGTAACTTTAAACGTTTAACGTAATACTGTATAACGTTAAACGTTATAACATAATACTGTATAATCTTAAACGTTATAACGTATTACTATGTAACGTTATACTTTATAACGTAATACTGTATAACGTTAAACGTTATATCACGAAATAGTGTATAACGTTAAACTTTATAACGTAACACTATATAACGTTAAAAATTATAACGTCATACTGTATATCGTTAAACGTTGTGACGTAATACTGAAAAAAGTTAAGCGTTATGGCGTAATACTGTATAACGCTAAACGTTATAACGTAATACTGTATAACGTTACACGCTATAACGTAATACTATGTAACGTTAAACGTTATAACGTAATACTGTATAACGTTACACGCTATAACGTAATACTATGTAACGTTAAACGTTATAACGTAATACTGTATAACGTTAAACGTTATAACGTAATACTGTATAATGTTGAGCGTTTAACGTATTACTATGTAACGTTATACTTTATAACGTAATACTGTATAACGTTAAACGTTATAACGTAATACTGTATAACGTTAAACGTTATAACGTAATACTGTATAACGTTGAACGTTATAACGTAATACTGTATAATGTTGAGCGTTTAACGTATTACTATGTAACGTTATACTTTATAACGTAATACTGTTTAACGTTAAACGTTATAACTTAATAGTGTATAAAGTGAAACGTTATAACGTAATACTGTATAACGTTAGACGTTATATTACGAAATAGTGTATAACGTTAAACTTTATAACGTAATACTATATAACGTTAAAAATTATAACGTAATTGTGTATAACGTTAAACGTTGTGACGTAATACTGTATAACGTTAAGCGTTATGGCGTAATACTGTATAACTCTAAACGTTATAACGTAATACTGTATAACGTTAAGCGTTATAACGTAATACTATGTAACGTTATATGTTATAACGTAATACTATGTAACGTTATAGGTTATAACGTAATACTATTTAACGTTGAACGTTATAACGTAATAGGGTATAACGTTAAACGTTATAACGTAATACTATGTAACGTTATACGTTATAACGTAATAGGGTATAACGTTAAACGTTATAACGTAATACTGTAAAACGTTAAGCGTTATAACGTAATGCTATGTAACATTATAGGTAATAACGTAATACTATGTAACGTTATAGGTTATAGTGTAATACTATGTAACGTTAAGCGTTATGACGTAATACTGTATAACGCTAAACGTCATAACGTAATACTGTATAACGTTACACGCAATAACGTAATACTATGTAACGATATACGTTATAACGTAATAGGGTATAACGTTAAACGTGATAACGTAATACTGTAAAACGTTAAGCGTTATAACGTAATGCTATGTAACATTATAGGTTATAACGTAATACTATGTAACGTTATAGGTTATAGTGTAATACTATGTAACGTTAAGCGTTATGACGTAATACTGTATAACGCTAAACGTCATAACGTAATACTGTATAAGGTTACGCGCTATACCGTAATACTATGTAACGTTAAACGTTATAACGTAATACTGTATAACGTTAAACGTTATAACATAACACTGTATAATGTTGAGCGTTTAACGTATTACTATGTAACGTTATACTTTATAACGTAATACTGTATAATGTTAAACGTTTAACGTATTACTGTGTAACGTTATACGTTATAACGTAATAATGTATAACGTTAAACGTTATAACTTTATAGTGTATAAAGTTAAACGTTATAACGTAATACTGTATAACGTTAGACGTTATGCCACGAAATAGTGTATAACGTTAAACTTTATAACGTAGTACTTTATAACGTTAAACATTATAACGTAATTGTGTATAACGTTAAACGTTATAACGTAATACTGTATAACGTTAAGCGTTATGACGTAATACTGTATAACGCTAAACGTTATAACGTAATACTGTATAACGTTACACGCTATAACGTAATACTATGTAACGTTAAACGTTATAACGTAATACTGTATAACGTTAAACGTTATAACGTAATACTGTATAATGTTGAACGTTTAACGTATTACTATGTAACGTTATACGTTATAACGTAATACTGCATAACGTTACGCGCTATAACGTAATACTATGTAACGTTAAACGTTATATTACGAAATAGTGTATAACGTTAAACTTTATAACGTAATACTATATAACGTTAAACGTTATAACGTAATACTGTATAACGTTAAACGTTATAACGTAATACTGTATAATGTTGAACGTTTAACGTATTACTATGTAACGTTATACGTTATAACGTAATACTGTATAACGTTAAACGTTATATTACGAAATAGTGTATAACGTTAAACTTTATAACGTAATACTATATAACGTTAAAAATTATAACGTAATACTGTATATCGTTAAACGTAGTGACGTAATACTGAAAAAAGTTAAGCGTTATGGCGTAATACTGTATAACGCTAAACGTTATAACGTAATACTGTATAACGTTAAGCGTTATAACGAAATACTATATAACGTTATATGTTATGACGTAATACTGTATAACGTTAAACGTTATAACGTAATACTGTATAACGTTAAAAGTTATAACGTAATACTGTATAACGTTACACGCTATAACGTAATACTATGTAACGTTAAACGTTATAACGTAATACTATGTAACGTTATACGTTATAACGTAATAGGGTATAACGTTAAACGTTATAACGTGATACTGTAAAACGTTAAAAGTTATATTACGAAATAGTGTATAACGTTAAACTTTATAACGTAATACTATATAACGTTAAACGTTATAACTTAATAGCGTATAAACTTAAACGTTATAACGTAATACTATATAACGTTAAGCGTTATAACGTAATGCTATGTAACATTATAGGTTATAACGTAATACTATGTAACGTTATAGGTTATAGTGTAATACGATGTAACGTTAAGCGTTATGACGTAATAGTGTATAACGCTAAACGTTATAACGTAATACTGTATAACGTTACACGCTATAACGTAATACTATGTAACGTTAAACGTTATAACGTAATACTGTATAACGTTAAACGTTATAACGTAATACTATATAACATTAAACGTTATAACGTAATACTGTATAACGTTAAACGTTATAACGTAATACTGTGTAACGTTATACGTTATAACGTAATAGGGTATAACGTTAAACGTTATAACGTAATACTGTAAAACGTTAAAATTTCTATTACGAAATAGTGTATAACGTTAAACTGTATAACGTAATACTATGTAACGTTAAACGTTATAACGTAATACTGTATAACGTTAAACGTTATCACATAATACTGTATAATCTTAAACGTTATAACGTATTATTATGTAACGTTATACTTTATAACGTAATACTGTATAACGTTAAACGTTATAACGTAATACTGTATAACGTTAAACGTTATAACGTAATACTGTATAACGTTAAACGTTATAACGTAATACTGTATAACGTTAAACGTTATATTACGAAATAGTGTGTAACGTTAAACTTTATAACGTAATACTATAAACGTTAAACATTATAACGTAATTGTGTATAACGTTAAACGTTATAACGTAATACTATATAACGCTAAACGTTATATTACGAAATAGTGTATAACGTTAACCTTTATAACGTAATACTATATAACGTTAAACATTATAACGCAATTGTGTATAACGCTAAACGTTATAACGTAATTCTGTATAACGTTAAGCGTTATGACGTAATACTGTATAACGCTAAACGTTATAACGTATTACTGTATAACGTTACACGCTATAACGTAATACTATGTAACCTTAAACGTTATAACGTAATACTGTATAATGTTAAACGTTTAACGTATTACTGTGTAACGTTATACGTTATAACGTAATACTGTATAACGTTAAACGTTATAACGTAATACTGTATAACGGTAAATGTTATATTACGATATAGTGTATAACGTTAACCTTTATAACGTAATACTATATAACGTTAAACATTATAACGTAATTGTGTATAACGTTAGACGTTATAACGTAATACTGTATAACGTTAAGCGTTATGACGTAATACTGTATAACGCTAAACGTTATAACGTAATACTGTATAACGTTACACGCTATAACGTAATACTATGTAACGTTAAACGTTATAACGTAATACTGTATAACGTTAAACGTTATAACGTAATACTGTATAATGTTAAACGTTTAACGTATTACTGTGTAACGATACACGTTATAACGTAATACTGTATAACGTTAAACGTTATAACTTTAGAGTGTATAAAGTTAAACGTTATAACGTAATACTGTATAACGTTAAACGTTATAACTTTAGAGTGTATAAAGTTAAACGTTATAACGTAATACTGTATAACGTTAAACGTTATATTACGAAATAGTGTATAACGTTAAACTTTATAACGTAATACTATATAACGTTAAACATTATAACGTAATTGTGTATAACGTTAATCGTTATAACGTAATACTGTATAACGTTAAGCGTTATGACGTAATACTGTATAACGCTAAACGTTATAACGTAATACTGTATAACGTTACACGCTATAACGTAATACTATGTAACTTTAAACGTTTAACGTAATACTGTATAACGTTAAACGTTATAACATAATACTGTACAATCTTAAACGTTATAACGTATTACTATGTAACGTTATACTTTATAACGTAATACTGTATAACGTTACACGCTATAACGTAATACTATGTAACGTTAAACGTTATAACGTAATACTGTATAACGTTAAGCGTTATAACGAAATACTATATAACGTTATATGTTATGACGTAATACTGTATAACGTTAAACGTTATAACGTAATACTGTATAACGTTAAAAGTTATAACGTAATACTGTATAACGTTACACGCTATAACGTAATACTATGTAACGTTAAACGTTATAACGTAATACTATGTAACGTTATACGTTATAACGTAATACTGTATAACGTTAAACTTTATAACGTAATACTATATAACGTTAAACGTTATAACGTAATACTGTATAACGTTAAACGTTATAACGTAATACTGTATAATGTTGAACGTTTAACGTATTACTATGTAACGTTATACGTTATAACGTAATACTGTATAACGTTAAACGTTATATTACGAAATAGTGTATAACGTTAAACTTTATAACGTAATACTATATAACGTTAAAAATTATAACGTAATACTGTATATCGTTAAACGTAGTGACGTAATACTGAAAAAAGTTAAGCGTTATGGCGTAATACTGTATAACGCTAAACGTTATAACGTAATACTGTATAACGTTACACGCTATAACGTAATACTATGTAACGTTAAACGTTATAACGTAATACTGTATAACGTTAAGCGTTATAACGAAATACTATATAACGTTATATGTTATGACGTAATACTGTATAACGTTAAACGTTATAACGTAATACTGTATAACGTTAAAAGTTATAACGTAATACTGTATAACGTTACACGCTATAACGTAATACTATGTAACGTTAAACGTTATAACGTAATACTATGTAACGTTAAACGTTATAACGTAATACTGTATAACGTTGAACGTTATAACGTAATACTGTATAATGTTGAACGTTTAACGTATTACTATGTAACGTTATACGTTATAACGTAATACTGTATAACGTTAAACGTTATATTACGAAATAGTGTATAACGTTAAACTTTATAACGTAATACTATATAACGTTAAAAATTATAACGTAATACTGTATGTCGTTAAACGTAGTGACGTAATACTGAAAAAAGTTAAGCGTTATGGCGTAATACTGTATAACGCTAAACGTTATAACGTAATACTGTATAACGTTACACGCTATAACGTAATACTATGTAACGTTAAACGTTATAACGTAATACTGTATAACGTTAAGCGTTATAACGAAATACTATATAACGTTATATGTTATGACGTAATACTGTATAACGTTAAACGTTATAACGTAATACTGTATAACGTTAAAAGTTATAACGTAATACTGTATAACGTTACACGCTATAACGTAATACTATGTAACGTTAAACGTTATAACGTAATACTGTAAAACGTTAAGCGTTATAACGTAATGCTATGTAACATTATAGGTAATAACGTAATACTATGTAACGTTATAGGTTATAGTGTAATACTATGTAACGTTAAGCGTTATGACGTAATACTGTATAACGCTAAACGTCATAACGTAATACTGTATAACGTTACACGCAATAACGTAATACTATGTAACGTTATACGTTATAACGTAATAGGGTATAACGTTAAACGTTATAACGTAATACTATGTAACGTTATACGTTATAACGTAATAGGGTATAACGTTAAACGTTATAACGTAATACTGTAAAACGTTAAGCGTTATAACGTAATGCTATGTAACATTATAGGTAATAACGTAATACTATGTAACGTTATAGGTTATAGTGTAATACTATGTAACGTTAAGCGTTATGACGTAATACTGTATAACGCTAAACGTCATAACGTAATACTGTATAACGTTACACGCAATAACGTAATACTATGTAACGTTATACGTTATAACGTAATAGGGTATAACGTTAAACGTGATAACGTAATACTGTAAAACGTTAAGCGTTATAACGTAATGCTATGTAACATTATAGGTTATAACGTAATACTATGTAACGTTATAGGTTATAGTGTAATACTATGTAACGTTAAGCGTTATGACGTAATACTGTATAACGCTAAACGTCATAACGTAATACTGTATAAGGTTACGCGCTATACCGTAATACTATGTAACGTTAAACGTTATAACGTAATACTGTATAACGTTAAACGTTATAACATAACACTGTATAATGTTGAGCGTTTAACGTATTACTATGTAACGTTATACTTTATAACGTAATACTGTATAATGTTAAACGTTTAACGTATTACTGTGTAACGTTATACGTTATAACGTAATAATGTATAACGTTAAACGTTATAACTTTATAGTGTATAAAGTTAAACGTTATAACGTAATACTGTATAACGTTAGACGTTATGCCACGAAATAGTGTATAACGTTAAACTTTATAACGTAGTACTTTATAACGTTAAACATTATAACGTAATTGTGTATAACGTTAAACGTTATAACGTAATACTGTATAACGTTAAGCGTTATGACGTAATACTGTATAACGCTAAACGTTATAACGTAATACTGTATAACGTTACACGCTATAACGTAATACTATGTAACGTTAAACGTTATAACGTAATACTGTATAACGTTAAACGTTATAACGTAATACTGTATAATGTTGAACGTTTAACGTATTACTATGTAACGTTATACGTTATAACGTAATACTGCATAACGTTACGCGCTATAACGTAATACTATGTAACGTTAAACGTTATATTACGAAATAGTGTATAACGTTAAACTTTATAACGTAATACTATATAACGTTAAACGTTATAACGTAATACTGTATAACGTTAAACGTTATAACGTAATACTGTATAATGTTGAACGTTTAACGTATTACTATGTAACGTTATACGTTATAACGTAATACTGTATAACGTTAAACGTTATATTACGAAATAGTGTATAACGTTAAACTTTATAACGTAATACTATATAACGTTAAAAATTATAACGTAATACTGTATATCGTTAAACGTAGTGACGTAATACTGAAAAAAGTTAAGCGTTATGGCGTAATACTGTATAACGCTAAACGTTATAACGTAATACTGTATAACGTTAAGCGTTATAACGAAATACTATATAACGTTATATGTTATGACGTAATACTGTATAACGTTAAACGTTATAACGTAATACTGTATAACGTTAAAAGTTATAACGTAATACTGTATAACGTTACACGCTATAACGTAATACTATGTAACGTTAAACGTTATAACGTAATACTATGTAACGTTATACGTTATAACGTAATAGGGTATAACGTTAAACGTTATAACGTGATACTGTAAAACGTTAAAAGTTATATTACGAAATAGTGTATAACGTTAAACTTTATAACGTAATACTATATAACGTTAAACGTTATAACTTAATAGCGTATAAACTTAAACGTTATAACGTAATACTATATAACGTTAAGCGTTATAACGTAATGCTATGTAACATTATAGGTTATAACGTAATACTATGTAACGTTATAGGTTATAGTGTAATACGATGTAACGTTAAGCGTTATGACGTAATAGTGTATAACGCTAAACGTTATAACGTAATACTGTATAACGTTACACGCTATAACGTAATACTATGTAACGTTAAACGTTATAACGTAATACTGTATAACGTTAAACGTTATAACGTAATACTATATAACATTAAACGTTATAACGTAATACTGTATAACGTTAAACGTTATAACGTAATACTGTGTAACGTTATACGTTATAACGTAATAGGGTATAACGTTAAACGTTATAACGTAATACTGTAAAACGTTAAAATTTCTATTACGAAATAGTGTATAACGTTAAACTGTATAACGTAATACTATGTAACGTTAAACGTTATAACGTAATACTGTATAACGTTAAACGTTATCACATAATACTGTATAATCTTAAACGTTATAACGTATTATTATGTAACGTTATACTTTATAACGTAATACTGTATAACGTTAAACGTTATAACGTAATACTGTATAACGTTAAACGTTATAACGTAATACTGTATAACGTTAAACGTTATATTACGAAATAGTGTGTAACGTTAAACTTTATAACGTAATACTATAAACGTTAAACATTATAACGTAATTGTGTATAACGTTAAACGTTATAACGTAATACTATATAACGCTAAACGTTATATTACGAAATAGTGTATAACGTTAACCTTTATAACGTAATACTATATAACGTTAAACATTATAACGCAATTGTGTATAACGCTAAACGTTATAACGTAATTCTGTATAACGTTAAGCGTTATGACGTAATACTGTATAACGCTAAACGTTATAACGTATTACTGTATAACGTTACACGCTATAACGTAATACTATGTAACCTTAAACGTTATAACGTAATACTGTATAATGTTAAACGTTTAACGTATTACTGTGTAACGTTATACGTTATAACGTAATACTGTATAACGTTAAACGTTATAACGTAATACTGTATAACGGTAAATGTTATATTACGATATAGTGTATAACGTTAACCTTTATAACGTAATACTATATAACGTTAAACATTATAACGTAATTGTGTATAACGTTAAACGTTATAACGTAATACTGTATAACGTTAAGCGTTATGACGTAATACTGTATAACGCTAAACGTTATAACGTAATACTGTATAACGTTACACGCTATAACGTAATACTATGTAACGTTAAACGTTATAACGTAATACTGTATAACGTTAAACGTTATAACGTAATACTGTATAATGTTAAACGTTTAACGTATTACTGTGTAACGATACACGTTATAACGTAATACTGTATAACGTTAAACGTTATAACTTTAGAGTGTATAAAGTTAAACGTTATAACGTAATACTGTATAACGTTAAACGTTATAACTTTAGAGTGTATAAAGTTAAACGTTATAACGTAATACTGTATAACGTTAAACGTTATATTACGAAATAGTGTATAACGTTAAACTTTATAACGTAATACTATATAACGTTAAACATTATAACGTAATTGTGTATAACGTTAATCGTTATAACGTAATACTGTATAACGTTAAGCGTTATGACGTAATACTGTATAACGCTAAACGTTATAACGTAATACTGTATAACGTTACACGCTATAACGTAATACTATGTAACTTTAAACGTTTAACGTAATACTGTATAACGTTAAACGTTATAACATAATACTGTACAATCTTAAACGTTATAACGTATTACTATGTAACGTTATACTTTATAACGTAATACTGTATAACGTTACACGCTATAACGTAATACTATGTAACGTTAAACGTTATAACGTAATACTGTATAACGTTAAGCGTTATAACGAAATACTATATAACGTTATATGTTATGACGTAATACTGTATAACGTTAAACGTTATAACGTAATACTGTATAACGTTAAAAGTTATAACGTAATACTGTATAACGTTACACGCTATAACGTAATACTATGTAACGTTAAACGTTATAACGTAATACTATGTAACGTTATACGTTATAACGTAATACTGTATAACGTTAAACTTTATAACGTAATACTATATAACGTTAAACGTTATAACGTAATACTGTATAACGTTAAACGTTATATTACGAAATAGTGTATAACGTTAAACTTTATAACGTAATACTATATAACGTTAAAAATTATAACGTAATACTGTATATCGTTAAACGTAGTGACGTAATACTGAAAAAAGTTAAGCGTTATGGCGTAATACTGTATAACGCTAAACGTTATAACGTAATACTGTATAACGTTACACGCTATAACGTAATACTATGTAACGTTAAACGTTATAACGTAATACTGTATAACGTTAAGCGTTATAACGAAATACTATATAACGTTATATGTTATGACGTAATACTGTATAACGTTAAACGTTATAACGTAATACTGTATAACGTTAAAAGTTATAACGTAATACTGTATAACGTTACACGCTATAACGTAATACTATGTAACGTTAAACGTTATAACGTAATACTATGTAACGTTAAACGTTATAACGTAATACTGTATAACGTTCAACGTTATAACGTAATACTGTATAATGTTGAACGTTTAACGTATTACTATGTAACGTTATACGTTATAACGTAATACTGTATAACGTTAAACGTTATATTACGAAATAGTGTATAACGTTAAACTTTATAACGTAATACTATATAACGTTAAAAATTATAACGTAATACTGTATGTCGTTAAACGTAGTGACGTAATACTGAAAAAAGTTAAGCGTTATGGCGTAATACTGTATAACGCTAAACGTTATAACGTAATACTGTATAACGTTACACGCTATAACGTAATACTATGTAACGTTAAACGTTATAACGTAATACTGTATAACGTTAAGCGTTATAACGAAATACTATATAACGTTATATGTTATGACGTAATACTGTATAACGTTAAACGTTATAACGTAATACTGTATAACGTTAAAAGTTATAACGTAATACTGTATAACGTTACACGCTATAACGTAATACTATGTAACGTTAAACGTTATAACGTAATACTATGTAACGTTATACGTTATAACGTAATAGGGTATAACGTTAAACGTTATAACGTGATACTGTAAAACGTTAAAAGTTATATTACGAAATAGTGTATAACGTTAAACTTTATAACGTAATACTATATAACGTTAAACGTTATAACTTAATAGCGTATAAACTTAAACGTTATAACGTAATACTATATAACGTTAAGCGTTATAACGTAATGCTATGTAACATTATAGGTTATAACGTAATACTATGTAACGTTATAGGTTATAGTGTAATACGATGTAACGTTAAGCGTTATGACGTAATAGTGTATAACGCTAAACGTTATAACGTAATACTGTATAACGTTACACGCTATAACGTAATACTATGTAACGTTAAACGTTATAACGTAATACTGTATAACGTTAAACGTTATAACGTAATACTATATAACATTAAACGTTATAACGTAATACTGTATAACGTTAAACGTTATAACGTAATACTGTGTAACGTTATACGTTATAACGTAATAGGGTATAACGTTAAACGTTATAACGTAATACTGTAAAACGTTAAAATTTATATTACGAAATAGTGTATAACGTTAAACTGTATAACGTAATACTATGTAACGTTAAACGTTATAACGTAATACTGTATAACGTTAAACGTTATAACGTAATACTGTGTAACGTTATACGTTATAACGTAATACTATATAACATTAAACGTTATAACGTAATACTGTAAAACGTTAAAATTTATATTACGAAATAGTGTATAACGTTAACCTTTATAACGTAATACTATATAACGTTAAACATTATAACGCAATTGTGTATAACGCTAAACGTTATAACGTAATTCTGTATAACGTTAAGCGTTATGGCGTAATACTGTATAAAGTTACACGCCATAACGTAATACTATGTAACTTTAAACGTTTTACGTAATACTGTATAACGTTAAACGTTATCACATAATACTGTATAATCTTAAACGTTATAACGTATTATTATGTAACGTTATACTTTATAACGTAATACTGTATAACGTTAAACGTTATAACGTAATACTGTATAACGTTAAACGTTATAACGTAATACTGTATAACGTTAAACGTTATATTACGAAATAGTGTGTAACGTTAAACTTTATAACGTAATACTATAAACGTTAAACATTATAACGTAATTGTGTATAACGTTAAACGTTATAACGTAATACTATATAACGCTAAACGTTATATTACGAAATAGTGTATAACGTTAACCTTTATAACGTAATACTATATAACGTTAAACATTATAACGCAATTGTGTATAACGCTAAACGTTATAACGTAATTCTGTATAACGTTAAGCGTTATGACGTAATACTGTATAACGCTAAACGTTATAACGTATTACTGTATAACGTTACACGCTATAACGTAATACTATGTAACCTTAAACGTTATAACGTAATACTGTATAATGTTAAACGTTATAACGAAATACTGTATAACGGTAAATGTTATATTACGATATAGTGTATAACGTTAACCTTTATAACGTAATACTATATAACGTTAAACATTATAACGTAATTGTGTATAACGTTAAACGTTATAACGTAATACTGTATAACGTTAAGCGTTATGACGTAATACTGTATAACGCTAAACGTTATAACGTAATACTGTATAACGTTACATGCTATAACGTAATACTATATAACGTTAAACGTTATAACGTAATACTGTATAACGTTAAACGTTATAACGTAATACTGTATAATGTTAAACGTTTAACGTATTACTGTGTAACGATACACGTTATAACGTAATACTGTATAACGTTAAACGTTATAACTTTAGAGTGTATAAAGTTAAACGTTATAACGTAATACTGTATAACGTTAAACGTTATATTACGAAATAGTGTATAACGTTAAACTTTATAACGTAATACTATATAACGATAAACATTATAACGTAATTGTGTATAACCTTAAACGTTATAACGTAATACTGTATAACGTTAACCGTTATGACGTAATACTGTATAACGCTAAACGTTATAACGTAATACTGTATAACGTTACACGCTATAACGTAATACTATGTAACGTTAAACGTTATAACGTAATACTGTAAAACGTTAAAATTTATATTACGAAATAGTGTATAATGTTAACCTTTATAACGTAATACTATATAACGTTAAACATTATAACGCAATTGTGTATAACGCTAAACGTTATAACGTAATTCTGTATAACGTTAAGCGTTATGGCGTAATACTGTATAAAGTTACACGCTATAACGTAATACTATGTAACTTTAAACGTTTAACGTAATACTGTATAACGTTAAACGTTATAACATAATACTGTATAATCTTAAACGTTATAACGTATTATTATGTAACGTTATACTTTATAACGTAATACTGTATAACGTTAAACGTTATAACGTAATACTGTATAACGTTAAACGTTATAACGTAATACTGTATAACGTTAAACGTTATATTACGAAATAGTGTGTAACGTTAAACTTTATAACGTAATACTATAAACGTTAAACATTATAACGTAATTGTGTATAACGTTAAACGTTATAACGTAATACTATATAACGCTAAACGTTATATTACGAAATAGTGTATAACGTTAACCTTTATAACGTAATACTATATAACGTTAAACATTATAACGCAATTGTGTATAACGCTAAACGTTATAACGTAATTCTGTATAACGTTAAGCGTTATGACGTAATACTGTATAACGCTAAACGTTATAACGTATTACTGTATAACGTTACACGCTATAACGTAATACTATGTAACCTTAAACGTTATAACGTAATACTGTATAATGTTAAACGTTTAACGTATTACTGTGTAACGTTATACGTTATAACGCAATACTGTATAACGTTAAACGTTATAACGTAATACTGTATAACGGTAAATGTTATATTACGATATAGTGTATAACGTTAACCTTTATAACGTAATACTATATAACGTTAAACATTATAACGTAATTGTGTATAACGTTAAACGTTATAACGTAATACTGTATAACGTTAAGCGTTATGACGTAATACTGTATAACGCTAAACGTTATAACGTAATACTGTATAATGTTAAACGTTTAACGTATTACTGTGTAACGATACACGTTATAACGTAATACTGTATAACGTTAAACGTTATAACTTTAGAGTGTATAAAGTTAAACGTTATAACGTAATACTGTATAACGTTAAACGTTATATTACGAAATAGTGTATAACGTTAAACTTTATAACGTAATACTATATAACGTTAAACATTATAACGTAATTGTGTATAACGTTAATCGTTATAACGTAATACTGTATAACGTTAAGCGTTATGACGTAATACTGTATAACGCTAAACGTTATAACGTAATACTGTATAACGTTACACGCTATAACGTAATACTATGTAACTTTAAACGTTTAACGTAATACTGTATAACGTTAAACGTTATAACATAATACTGTACAATCTTAAACGTTATAACGTATTACTATGTAACGTTATACTTTATAACGTAATACTGTATTACGTTAAACGTTATATTACGAAATTGTGTATAACGTTAAACTTTATAACGTAATACTATATAACGTTAAAAATTATAACGTAATACTGTATATCGTTAAACGTTGTGACGTAATACTGAAAAAAGTTAAGCGTTATGGCGTAATACTGTATAACGCTAAACGTTATAACGTAATACTGTATAACGTTACACGCTATAACGTAATACTATGTAACGTTAAACGTTATAACGTAATACTGTATAACGTTAAGCGTTATAACGTAATACTATGTAACGTTATATGTTATAACGTAAGACTATGTAACGTTATAGGTTATAACGTAATACTATGTAACGTTGAACGTTATAACGTAATAGGGTATAACGATAAACGTTATAACGTAATACTGTATAACGTTACACGCTATGACGTAATACTATGTAACTTTAAACGTTTAACGTAGTACTGTATAACGTTAATCGTTATAACGTAATACTGTATAACGTTAAACGTTATAACGTAATACTGTATAATCTTAAACGTTATAACGTATTACTATGTAACGTTATACTTTATAACGTAATACTGTATAACGTTAGACGTTATATTACGAAATAGTGTATAACGTTAAACTTTATAACGTAATACTATATAACGTTAAAAATTATAACGTAATGGTGTATAACGTTAAACGTTGTGACGTAATACTGTATAACGTTAAGCGTTATGGCGTAATACTGTATAACTCTAAACGTTATAACGTAACACTGTATAACGTTACACGCTATAACGTAATACTATGTAACGTTAAACGTTATAACGTAATACTGTGTAACGTTATATGTTATAACGTAATACTATGTAACGTTGAACGTTATGACGTAATAGGGTATTACGTTAAACGTTATAACGTAATACTGTATAGCGTTAAACGTTATAACGTAATACTGTGTAACGTTATACGTTATAACGTAATAGGGTATAACGTTAAACGTTATAACGTAATACTGTAAAACGTTAAAATTTATATTACGATATACTGTATAACGTTAAACTGTATAACGTAATACTATGTAACGTTAAACGTTATAACGTAATACTGTATAACGTTACACGCTATGACGTAATATTATGTAACTTTAAACGTTTAACGTAATACTGTATAACGTTAAACGTTATAACATAATACTGTATAATCTTAAACGTTATAACGTATTACTATGTAACGTTATACTTTATAACGTAATACTGTATAACGTTAAACGTTATATCACGAAATAGTGTATAACGTTAAACTTTATAACGTGACACTATATAACGTTAAAAATTATAACGTCATACTGTATATCGTTAAACGTTGTGACGTAATACTGAAAAAAGTTAAGCGTTATGGCGTAATACTGTATAACGCTAAACGTTATAACGTAATACTGTATAACGTTACACGCTATAACGTAATACTATGTAACGTTAAACGTTATAACGTAATACTGTATAACGTTACACGCTATAACGTAATACTATGTAACGTTAAACGTTATAACGTAATACTGTATAACGTTAAACGTTATAACGTAATACTGTATAATGTTGAGCGTTTAACGTATTACTATGTAACGTTATACTTTATAACGTAATACTGTATAACGTTAAACGTTATAACGTAATACTGTATAACGTTAAACGTTATAACGTAATACTGTATAACGTTAAACGTTATAACGTAATACTGTATAATGTTGAGCGTTTAACGTATTACTATGTAACGTTATACTTTATAACGTAATACTGTTTAACGTTAAACGTTATAACTTAATAGTGTATAAAGTGAAACGTTATAACGTAATACTGTATAACGTTAGACGTTATATTACGAAATAGTGTATAACGTTAAACTTTATAACGTAATACTATATAACGTTAAAAATTATAACGTAATTGTGTATAACGTTAAACGTTGTGACGTAATACTGTATAACGTTAAGCGTTATGGCGTAATACTGTATAACTCTAAACGTTATAACGTAATACTGTATAACGTTAAGCGTTATAACGTAATACTATGTAACGTTATATGTTATAACGTAATACTATGTAACGTTATAGGTTATAACGTAATACTATGTAACGTTGAACGTTATAACGTAATAGGGTATAACGTTAAACGTTATAACGTAATACTATGTAACGTTATACGTTATAACGTAATAGGGTATAACGTTAAACGTTATAACGTAATACTGTAAAACGTTAAGCGTTATAACGTAATGCTATGTAACATTATAGGTTATAACGTAATACTATGTAACGTTATAGGTTATAGTGTAATACTATGTAACGTTAAGCGTTATGACGTAATACTGTATAACGCTAAACGTCATAACGTAATACTGTATAACGTTACACGCAATAACGTAATACTATGTAACGTTAAACGTTATAACGTAATACTGTATAACGTTAAACGTTATAACATAATACTGTATAATGTTGAGCGTTTAACGTATTACTATGTAACGTTATACTTTATAACGTAATACTGTATAATGTTAAACGTTTAACGTATAACTGTGTAACGTTATACGTTATAACGTAATAATGTATAACGTTAAACGTTATAACTTTATAGTGTATAAAGTTAAACGTTATAACGTAATACTGTATAAAGTTAGACGTTATACTACGAAATAGTGTATAACGTTAAACTTTATATCGTAGTACTTTATAACGTTAAACATTATAACGTAATTGTGTATAACGTTAAACGTTATAACGTAATACTGTATAACGTTAAGCGTTATGACGTAATACTGTATAACGCTAAACGTTATAACGTAATACTGTATAACGTTACACGCTATAACGTAATACTATGTAACGTTAAACGTTATAACGTAATACTGTATAACGTTAAACGTTACAACGTAATACTGTATAATGTTGAACGTTTAACGTATTACTATGTAACGTTATACGTTATAACGTAATACTGCATAACGTTGCGCGCTATAACGTAATACTATGTAACGTTAAACGTTATATTACGAAATAGTGTATAACGTTAAACTTTATAACGTAATACTATATAACGTTAAACGTTATAACGTAATACTGTATAATGTTGAACGTTTAACGTATTACTATGTAACGTTATACGTTATAACGTAATACTGCATAACGTTACGCGCTATAACGTAATACTATGTAACGTTAAACGTTATATTACGAAATAGTGTATAACGTTACACGCTATAACGTAATACTATGTAACGTTAAACTTTATAACGTAATACTATATAACGTTAAACGTTATAACGTAATACTGTATAACGTTAAACGTTATAACGTAATACTGTATAACGTTAAACATTATAACGTAAAACTGTATAACGTTACACGCTATAACGTAATACTGTGTAACGTTAAACGTTATAACGTAATACTGTATAATGTTAAACGTTATAACGTAATACTGTATAGTGTTAAACGTTTAACGTATTACTGTGTAACGTTATACGTTATAACGTAATACTGTATAACGTTAGACGTTATAACTTAATAGTGTATAAAGTGAAACGTTATAACGTAATACTGTATAACGTTAGACGTTATATTACGAAATAGTGTATAACGTTAAACTTTATAACGTAATACTATATAACGTTAAAGATTATAACGTAATTGTGCATAACGTTAAACGTTGTGACGTAATACTGTATAACGTTAAGCGTTATGACGTAATACTGTATAACTCTAAACGTTATAACGTAATACTGTATAACGTTACACGCTATAACGTAATACTATGTAACGTTAAAGGTTATAACGTAATACTGTGTAACGTTATATGTTATAACGTAATACTATGTAACGTTATAGGTTATAACGTAATACTATGTAACGTTGAACGTTATAACGTAATAGGGTATTACGTTAAACGTTACAACATAATACTGTATAGCGTTAAACGTTATAACGTAATACAGTAAAACGTTAAAATTTATATTACGAAATAGTGTATAACGTTAAACTTTATAACGTAATACTATATAACGTTAAACGTTATAACGTAATACTGTATAACGTTACACGCTATGACGTAATACTATGTAACTTTAAACGTTTAACGTAATACTGTATAACGTTAAGCGTTATAACGTAATACTATGTAACGTTATAGGTTATAACGTAATACTATGTAACGTTGAACGTTATAACGTAATAGGGTATAACGTTAAACGTTATAACGTAATACTATGTAACGTTATACGTTATAACGTAATAGGGTATAACGTTAAACGTTATAACGTAATACTGTAAAACGTTAAGCGTTATAACGTAATGCTATGTAACATTATAGGTTATAACGTAATACTATGTAACGTTATAAGTTATAGTGTAATACTATGTAACGTTAAGCGTTATGACGTAATACTATATAACGCTAAACGTCATAACGTAATACTGTATAACGTTACACGCTATAACGTAATACTATGTAACGTTAAACGTTATAACGTAATACTGTATAACGTTAAACGTTATAACATAACACTGTATAATGTTGAGCGTTTAACGTATTACTATGTAACGTTATACTTTATAACGTAATACTGTATAATGTTAAACGTTTAACGTATTGCTGTGTAACGTTATACGTTATAACGTAATAATGTATAACGTTAAACGTTATAACTTTATAGTGTATAAAGTTAAACGTTATAACGTAATACTGTATAACGTTAAGCGTTATGACGTAATACTGTATAACGCTAAACGTTATAACGTAATACTGTATAACGTTACACGCTATAACGTAATACTATGTAACGTTAAACGTTATAACGTAATACTGTATAACGTTAAACGTTATAACGTAATACTATATAATGTTGAACGTTTAACGTATTACTATGTAACGTTATACGTTATAACGTAATACTGCATAACGTTACGCGCTATAACGTAATACTATGTAACGTTAAACGTTATATTACGAAATAGTGTATAACGCTAAACGTTATAACGTAATACTGTATAACGTTACACGCTATAACGTAATACTATGTAACGTTAAACGTTATAACGTAATACTGTATAACGTTAAACGTTATAACGTAATACTGTATAATGTTGAACGTTTAACGTATTACTATGTAACGTTATACGTTATAACGTAATACTGTATAACGTTACACGCTATAACGTAATACTATGTAACGTTAAACGTTATAACGTAATACTATGTAACGTTAAACGTTATAACTTTATAGTGTATAAAGTTAAACGTTATAACGTAATACTGTATAAAGTTAGACGTTATACTACGAAATAGTGTATAACGTTAAACTTTATAACGTAGTACTTTATAACGTTAAACATTATAACGCAATTGTGTATAACGTTAAACGTTATAACGTAATACTGTATAACGTTACACGCTATGACGTAATACTATGTAACTTTAAACGTTTAACGTAATACTGTATAACGTTAAGCGTTATAACGTAATACTATGTAACGTTATAGGTTATAACGTAATACTATGTAACGTTGAACGTTATAACGTAATAGGGTATAACGTTAAACGTTATAACGTAATACTATGTAACGTTATACGTTATAACGTAATAGGGTATAACGTTAAACGTTATAACGTAATACTGTAAAACGTTAAGCGTTATAACGTAATGCTATGTAACATTATAGGTTATAACGTAATACTATGTAACGTTATAGGTTATAGTGTAATACTATGTAACGTTAAGCGTTATGACGTAATACTGTATAACGCTAAACGTCATAACGTAATACTGTATAACGTTACACGCTATAACGTAATACTATGTAACGTTAAACGTTATAACGTAATACTGTATAACGTTAAACGTTATAACATAACACTGTATAATGTTGAGCGTTTAACGTATTACTATGTAACGTTATACTTTATAACGTAATACTGTATAATGTTAAACGTTTAACGTATTGCTGTGTAACGTTATACGTTATAACGTAATAATGTATAACGTTAAACGTTATAACTTTATAGTGTATAAAGTTAAACGTTATAACGTAATACTGTATAACGTTAAGCGTTATGACGTAATACTGTATAACGCTAAACGTTATAACGTAATACTGTATAACGTTACACGCTATAACGTAATACTATGTAACGTTAAACGTTATAACGTAATACTGTATAACGTTAAACGTTATAACGTAATACTGTATAATGTTGAACGTTTAACGTATTACTATGTAACGTTATACGTTATAACGTAATACTGCATAACGTTACGCGCTATAACGTAATACTATGTAACGTTAAACGTTATATTACGAAATAGTGTATAACGCTAAACGTTATAACGTAATACTGTATAACGTTACACGCTATAACGTAATACTATGTAACGTTAAACGTTATAACGTAATACTGTATAACGTTAAACGTTATAACGTAATACTGTATAATGTTGAACGTTTAACGTATTACTATGTAACGTTATACGTTATAACGTAATACTGTATAACGTTACACGCTATAACGTAATACTATGTAACGTTAAACGTTATAACGTAATACTATGTAACGTTAAACGTTATAACTTTATAGTGTATAAAGTTAAACGTTATAACGTAATACTGTATAAAGTTAGACGTTATACTACGAAATAGTGTATAACGTTAAACTTTATAACGTAGTACTTTATAACGTTAAACATTATAACGCAATTGTGTATAACGTTAAACGTTATAACGTAATACTGTATAACGTTAAGCGTTATGACGTAATACTGTATAACGCTAAACGTTATAACGTAATACTGTATAACGTTACACGCTATAGCGTAATACTATGTAACGTTAAACGTTACAACGTAATACTGTATAACGTTAAACGTTATAACGTAATACTGTATAATGTTGAACGTTTAACATATTACTATGTAACGTTATACGTTATAACGTAATACTGCATAACGTTACGCGCTATAACGTAATACTATGTAACGTTAAACGTTATAATACGAAATAGTGTATAACGTTAAACTTTATAACGTAATACTATATAACGTTAAACGTTATAACGTAATACTGTATAACGTTAAACGTTATAACGTAATACTGTATAATGTTGAACGTTTAACGTATTACTATGTAACGTTATACGTTATAACGTAATACTGTATAACGTTAAACGTTATATTACGAAATAGTGTATAACGTTAAACTTTATAACGTAATACTATATAACGTTAAAAATTATAACGTAATACTGTATAACGTTACACGCTATAACGTAATACTATGTAACGTTAAACGTTATAACGTAATACTATGTAACGTTAAACGTTATAACTTTATAGTGTATAAAGTTAAACGTTATAACGTAATACTGTATAAAGTTAGACGTTATACTACGAAATAGTGTATAACGTTAAACTTTATAACGTAGTACTTTATAACGTTAAACATTATAACGCAATTGTGTATAACGTTAAACGTTATAACGTAATACTGTATAACGTTAAGCGTTATGACGTAATACTGTATAACGCTAAACGTTATAACGTAATACTGTATAACGTTACACGCTATAACGTAATACTATGTAACGTTAAACGTTACAACGTAATACTGTATAACGTTAAACGTTATAACGTAATACTGTATAATGTTGAACGTTTAACATATTACTATGTAACGTTATACGTTATAACGTAATACTGCATAACGTTACGCGCTATAACGTAATACTATGTAACGTTAAACGTTATATTACGAAATAGTGTATAACGTTAAACTTTATAACGTAATACTATATAACGTTAAACGTTATAACGTAATACTGTATAACGTTAAACGTTATAACGTAATACTGTATAATGTTGAACGTTTAACGTATTACTATGTAACGTTATACGTTATAACGTAATACTGTATAACGTTAAACGTTATATTACGAAATAGTGTATAACGTTAAACTTTATAACGTAATACTATATAACGTTAAAAATTATAACGTAATACTGTATATCGTTAAACGTAGTGACGTAATACTGAAAAAAGTTAAGCGTTATGGCGTAATACTGTATAACGTTAAACATTATAACGTAAAACTGTATAACGTTACACGCTATAACGTAATACTGTGTAACGTTAAACGTTATAACGTAATACTGTATAACGTTAAACGTTATAACGTAATACTGTATAATGTTAATCGTTTAACGTATTACTGTGTAACGTTATACGTTATAACGTAATACTGCATAACGTTACGCGCTATAACGTAATACTGTATAACGTTAAAAGTTATAACGTAATACTGTATAACGTTACACGCTATAACGTAATACTATGTAACGTTAAACGTTATAACGTAATACTTTGTAACGTTAAACGTTATAACGTAATACTGTATAACGTTACACGCTATGACGTAATACTATGTAACTTTAAACGTTTAACGTAATACTGTATAACGTTAAGCGTTATAACGTAATACTATGTAACGTTATAGGTTATAACGTAATACTATGTAACGTTGAACGTTATAACGTAATAGGGTATAACGTTAAACGTTATAACGTAATACTATGTAACGTTATACGTTATAACGTAATAGGGTATAACGTTAAACGTTATAACGTAATACTGTAAAACGTTAAGCGTTATAACGTAATGCTATGTAACATTATAGGTTATAACGTAATACTATGTAACGTTATAGGTTATAGTGTAATACTATGTAACGTTAAGCGTTATGACGTAATACTGTATAACGCTAAACGTCATAACGTAATACTGTATAACGTTACACGCTATAACGTAATACTATGTAACGTTAAACGTTATAACGTAATACTGTATAACGTTAAACGTTATAACATAACACTGTATAATGTTGAGCGTTTAACGTATTACTATGTAACGTTATACTTTATAACGTAATACTGTATAATGTTAAACGTTTAACGTATTGCTGTGTAACGTTATACGTTATAACGTAATAATGTATAACGTTAAACGTTATAACTTTATAGTGTATAAAGTTAAACGTTATAACGTAATACTGTATAACGTTAAGCGTTATGACGTAATACTGTATAACGCTAAACGTTATAACGTAATACTGTATAACGTTACACGCTATAACGTAATACTATGTAACGTTAAACGTTATAACGTAATACTGTATAACGTTAAACGTTATAACGTAATACTGTATAATGTTGAACGTTTAACGTATTACTATGTAACGTTATACGTTATAACGTAATACTGCATAACGTTACGCGCTATAACGTAATACTATGTAACGTTAAACGTTATATTACGAAATAGTGTATAACGCTAAACGTTATAACGTAATACTGTATAACGTTACACGCTATAACGTAATACTATGTAACGTTAAACGTTATAACGTAATACTGTATAACGTTAAACGTTATAACGTAATACTGTATAATGTTGAACGTTTAACGTATTACTATGTAACGTTATACGTTATAACGTAATACTGTATAACGTTACACGCTATAACGTAATACTATGTAACGTTAAACGTTATAACGTAATACTATGTAACGTTAAACGTTATAACTTTATAGTGTATAAAGTTAAACGTTATAACGTAATACTGTATAAAGTTAGACGTTATACTACGAAATAGTGTATAACGTTAAACTTTATAACGTAGTACTTTATAACGTTAAACATTATAACGCAATTGTGTATAACGTTAAACGTTATAACGTAATACTGTATAACGTTAAGCGTTATGACGTAATACTGTATAACGCTAAACGTTATAACGTAATACTGTATAACGTTACACGCTATAACGTAATACTATGTAACGTTAAACGTTACAACGTAATACTGTATAACGTTAAACGTTATAACGTAATACTGTATAATGTTGAACGTTTAACATATTACTATGTAACGTTATACGTTATAACGTAATACTGCATAACGTTACGCGCTATAACGTAATACTATGTAACGTTAAACGTTATATTACGAAATAGTGTATAACGTTAAACTTTATAACGTAATACTATATAACGTTAAACGTTATAACGTAATACTGTATAACGTTAAACGTTATAACGTAATACTGTATAATGTTGAACGTTTAACGTATTACTATGTAACGTTATACGTTATAACGTAATACTGTATAACGTTAAACGTTATATTACGAAATAGTGTATAACGTTAAACTTTATAACGTAATACTATATAACGTTAAAAATTATAACGTAATACTGTATAACGTTACACGCTATAACGTAATACTATGTAACGTTAAACGTTATAACGTAATACTATGTAACGTTAAACGTTATAACTTTATAGTGTATAAAGTTAAACGTTATAACGTAATACTGTATAAAGTTAGACGTTATACTACGAAATAGTGTATAACGTTAAACTTTATAACGTAGTACTTTATAACGTTAAACATTATAACGCAATTGTGTATAACGTTAAACGTTATGACGTAATACTGTATAACGTTAAGCGTTATGACGTAATACTGTATAACGCTAAACGTTATAACGTAATACTGTATAACGTTACACGCTATAACGTAATACTATGTAACGTTAAACGTTACAACGTAATACTGTATAACGTTAAACGTTATAACGTAATACTGTATAATGTTGAACGTTTAACATATTACTATGTAACGTTATACGTTATAACGTAATACTGCATAACGTTACGCGCTATAACGTAATACTATGTAACGTTAAACGTTATATTACGAAATAGTGTATAACGTTAAACTTTATAACGTAATACTATATAACGTTAAACGTTATAACGTAATACTGTATAACGTTAAACGTTATAACGTAATACTGTATAATGTTGAACGTTTAACGTATTACTATGTAACGTTATACGTTATAACGTAATACTGTATAACGTTAAACGTTATATTACGAAATAGTGTATAACGTTAAACTTTATAACGTAATACTATATAACGTTAAAAATTATAACGTAATACTGTATATCGTTAAACGTAGTGACGTAATACTGAAAAAAGTTAAGCGTTATGGCGTAATACTGTATAACGTTAAACATTATAACGTAAAACTGTATAACGTTACACGCTATAACGTAATACTGTGTAACGTTAAACGTTATAACGTAATACTGTATAACGTTAAACGTTATAACGTAATACTGTATAATGTTAAACGTTTAACGTATTACTGTGTAACGTTATACGTTATAACGTAATACTGCATAACGTTACGCGCTATAACGTAATACTGTATAACGTTAAAAGTTATAACGTAATACTGTATAACGTTACACGCTATAACGTAATACTATGTAACGTTAAACGTTATAACGTAATACTTTGTAACGTTAAACGTTATAACTTTATAGTGTATAAAGTTAAACGTTATAACGTAATACTGTATAAAGTTAGACGTTATACTACGAAATAGTGTATAACGTTAAACTTTATAACGTAGTACTTTATAACGTTAAACATTATAACGCAATTGTGTATAACGTTAAACGTTCTAACGTAATACTGTATAACGTTAAGCGTTATGACGTAATACTGTATAACGCTAAACGTTATAACGTAATACTGTATAACGTTACACGCTATAACGTAATACTATGTAACGTTAAACGTTACAACGTAATACTGTATAACGTTAAACGTTATAACGTAATACTGTATAATGTTGAACGTTTAACGTATTACTATGTAACGTTATACGTTATAACGTAATACTGCATAACGTTACGCGCTATAACGTAATACTGTGTAACGTTAAACGTTATATTACGAAATAGTGTATAACGTTAAACTTTATAACGTAATACTATATAACGTTAAACGTTATAACGTAATACTGTATAACGTTAAACGTTATAACGTAATACTGTATAATGTTGAACGTTTAACGTATTACTATGTAACGTTATACGTTATAACGTAATACTGTATAACGTTAAACGTTATATTACGAAATAGTGTATAACGTTAAACTTTATAACGTAATACTATATAACGTTAAAAATTATAACGTAATACTGTATATCGTTAAACGTAGTGACGTAATACTGAAAAAAGTTAAGCGTTATGGCGTAATACTGTATAACGTTAAACATTATAACGTAAAACTGTATAACGTTACACGCTATAACGTAATACTGTGTAACGTTAAACGTTATAACGTAATACTGTATAACGTTAAACGTTATAACGTAATACTGTATAATGTTAAACGTTTAACGTATTACTGTGTAACGTTATACGTTATAACGTAATACTGCACAACGTTACGCGCTATAACGTAATACTGTATAACGTTAAAAGTTATAACGTAATACTGTATAACGTTACACGCTATGACGTAATACTATGTAACTTTAAACGTTTAACGTAATACTGTATAACGTTAAACGTTATAACATAATACTGTATAATCTTAAACGTTATAACGTATTACTATGTAACGTTATACTTTATAACGTAATACTGTATAACGTTAAACGTTATATTACGAAATAGTGTATAACGTTAAACTTTATAACGTAATACTATATAACGTTAAACATTATAACGTAATTGTGTATAACGTTAAACGTTATAACGTAATACTGTATAACGTTAAGCGTTATGACGTAATACTGTATAACGCTAAAGGTTATAACATAATACTGTATAATCTTAAACGTTATAACGTATTACTATGTAACGTTATACTTTATAACGTAATACTGTAAAACGTTAAACGTTATATTACGAAATAGTGTATAACGTTAAACTTTATAACGTAATACTATGTAACGTTAAACATTATAACGTAATTGTGTATAACGTTAAACGTTATAACGTAATACTGTATAACGTTAAGCGTTATGACGTAATACTATATAACGTTAAAAATTATAACGTCATACTGTATATCGTTAAACGTTGTGACGTAATACTGAAAAAAGTTAAGCGTTATGGCGTAATACTGTATAACGCTAAACGTTATAACGTAATACTGTATAACGTTACACGCTATAACGTAATACTATGTAACGTTAAACGTTATAACGTAATACTATGTAACGTTAAACGTTATAACGTAATACTTTGTAACGTTAAACGTTATAACTTTATAGTGTATAAAGTTAAACGTTATAACGTAATACTGTATAAAGTTAGACGTTATACTACGAAATAGTGTATAACGTTAAACTTTATAACGTAGTACTTTATAACGTTAAACATTATAACGCAATTGTGTATAACGTTAAACGTTCTAACGTAATACTGTATAACGTTAAGCGTTATGACGTAATACTGTATAACGCTAAACGTTATAACGTAATACTGTATAACGTTACACGCTATAACGTAATACTATGTAACGTTAAACGTTACAACGTAATACTGTATAACGTTAAACGTTATAACGTAATACTGTATAATGTTGAACGTTTAACGTATTACTATGTAACGTTATACGTTATAACGTAATACTGCATAACGTTACGCGCTATAACGTAATACTGTGTAACGTTAAACGTTATATTACGAAATAGTGTATAACGTTAAACTTTATAACGTAATACTATATAACGTTAAACGTTATAACGTAATACTGTATAACGTTAAACGTTATAACGTAATACTGTATAATGTTGAACGTTTAACGTATTACTATGTAACGTTATACGTTATAACGTAATACTGTATAACGTTAAACGTTATATTACGAAATAGTGTATAACGTTAAACTTTATAACGTAATACTATATAACGTTAAAAATTATAACGTAATACTGTATATCGTTAAACGTAGTGACGTAATACTGAAAAAAGTTAAGCGTTATGGCGTAATACTGTATAACGTTAAACGTTATAACGTAATACTGTATAACGTTAAACGTTATAACGTAATACTGTATAATGTTAAACGTTTAACGTATTACTGTGTAACGTTATACGTTATAACGTAATACTGCACAACGTTACGCGCTATAACGTAATACTGTATAACGTTAAACGTTATATTACGAAATAGTGTATAACGTTAAACTTTATAACGTAATACTATATAACGTTAAAAATTATAACGTAATACTGTATATCGTTAAACGTAGTGACGTAATACTGAAAAAAGTTAAGCGTTATGGCGTAATACTGTATAATGTTAAACGTTTAACGTATTACTGTGTAACGTTATACGTTATAACGTAATACTGTATAACGTTAGACGTTATAACTTAATAGTGTATAAAGTGAAACGTTATAACGTAATACTGTATAACGTTAGACGTTATATTACGAAATAGTGTATAACGTTAAACTTTATAACGTAATACTATATAACGTTAAAAATTATAACGTAATTGTGTATAACGTTAAACGTTGTGACGTAATACTGTATAACGTTAAGCGTTATGGCGTAGTACTGTATAACTCTAAATGTTATAACGTAATACTGTATAACGTTACACGCTATAACGTAATACTATGTAACGTTAAACGTTATAACGTAATACTGTATAACGTTAAACGTTATAACATAATACTGTATAATCTTAAACGTTATAACGTATTACTATGTAACGTTATACTTTATAACGTAATACTGTATAACGTTAAACGTTATATTACGAAATAGTGTATAACGTTAAACGTTATAACGTAATACTGTATAATGTTGAACGTTATAACGTAATACTGTATATCGTTAAACGTTGTGACGTAATACTGAAAAAAGTTAAGCGTTATGGCGTAATACTGTATAACGCTAAACGTTATAACGTAATACTGTATAACGTTACACGCTATAACGTAATACTATGTAACGTTAAACGTTATAACGTAATACTGTATAACGTTAAGCGTTATAACGTAATACTATGTAACGTTATAGGTTATAACGTAATACTATGTAACGTTGAACGTTATAACGTAATAGGGTATAACGTTAAACGTTATAACGTAATAATATGTAACGTTATACGTTATAACGTAATAGGGTATAACGTTAAACGTTATAACTTAATACTGTAAAACGTTAAGCGTTATAACGTAATGCTATGTAACATTATAGGTTATAACGTAATACTATGTAACGTTATAGGTTATAGTGTAATACTATGTAACGTTAAGCGTTATGACGTAATACTGTATAACGCTAAACGTCATAACGTAATACTGTATAACGTTACACGCTATAACGTAATACTATGTAACGTTAAACGTTATAACGTAATACTGTATAACGTTAAACGTTATAACATAACACTGTATAATGTTGAGCGTTTAACGTATTACTATGTAACGTTATACTTTATAACGTAATACTGTATAATGTTAAACGTTTAACGTATTACTGTGTAACGTTATACGTTATAACGTAATAATGTATAACGTTAAACGTTATAACTTTATAGTGTATAAAGTTAAACGTTATAACGTAATACTGTATAACGTTAGACGTTATACTACGAAATAGTGTATAACGTTAAACTTTATAACGTAGTACTTTATAACGTTAAACATTATAACACAATTGTGTATAACGTTAAACGTTATAACGTAATACTGTATAACGTTAAGCGTTATGACGTAATACTGTATAACGCTAAACGTTATAACGTAATACTGTATAACGTTACACGCTATAACGTAATACTATGTAACGTTAAACGTTACAACGTAATACTGTATAACGTTAAACGTTATAACGTAATACTGTATAATGTTGAACGTTTAACGTATTACTATGTAACGTTATACGTTTTAACGTAATACTGCATAACGTTACGCGCTATAACGTAATACTATGTAACGTTAAACGTTATATTACGAAATAGTGTATAACGTTAAACTTTATAACGTAATACTATATAACGTTAAACGTTATAACGTAATACTGTATAACGTTAAACGTTATAACGTAATACTGTATAATGTTGAACGTTTAACGTATTACTATGTAACGTTATACGTTATAACGTAATACTGTATAACGTTAAACGTTATATTACGAAATAGTGTATAACGTTAAACTTTATAACGTAATAATATATAACGTTAAAAATTATAACGTAATACTGTATATCGTTAAACGTAGTGACGTAATACTGAAAAAAGTTAAGCGTTATGGCGTAATACTGTATAACGCTAAACGTTATAACGTAATACTGTATAACGTTACACGCTATAACGTAATACTATGTAACGTTAAACGTTATAACGTAATACTGTATAACGTTAAGCGTTATAACGAAATACTATATAACGTTATATGTTATAACGTAATACTGTATAACGTTAAACGTTATAACGTAATACTGTATAACGTTAAAAGTTATAACGTAATACTGTATAACGTTACACGCTATAACGTAATACTATGTAACGTTAAACGTTATAACGTAATACTATGTAACGTTATACGTTATAACGTAATAGGGTATAACGTTAAACGTTATAACGTAATACTGTAAAACGTTAAAAGTTATATTACGAAATAGTGTATAACGTTAAACTTTATAACGTAATACTATATAACGTTAAACGTTATAACTTAATAGTGTATAAACTTAAACGTTATAACGTAATACTGTATAACGTTAAGCGTTATGACGTAATACTATATAACGTTAAAAATTATAACGTCATACTGTATATCGTTAAACGTTGTGACGTAATACTGAAAAAAGTTAAGCGTTATGGCGTAATACTGTATAACGCTAAACGTTATAACGTAATACTGTATAACGTTACACGCTATAACGTAATACTATGTAACGTTAAACGTTATAACGTAATACTGTATAACGTTAAGCGTTATAACGTAATACTATGTAACGTTATAGGTTATAACGTAATACTATGTAACGTTGAACGTTATAACGTAATACTGTATAACGCTAAACGTCATAACGTAATACTGTATAACGTTACACGCTATAACGTAATACTATGTAACGTTAAACGTTATAACGTAATACTGTATAACGTTAAACGTTATAACATAATACTGTATAATGTTGAGCGTTTAACGTATTACTATGTAACGTTATACTTTATAACGTAGTACTGCATAACGTTACGCGCTATAACGTAATACTATGTAACGTTAAACGTTATATTACGAAATAGTGTATAACGTTAAACTTTATAACGTAATACTATATAACGTTAAACGTTATAACGTAATACTGTATAGCGTTTAACGTTATAACGTAATACTGTATAATGTTGAACGTTTAACGTATTACTATGTAACGTTATACGTTATAACGTAATACTGTATAACGTTAAGCGTTATATTACGAAATAGTGTATAACGTTAAACTTTATAACGTAATACTATATAACGTTAAAAATTATAACGTAATACTGTATATCGTTAAACGTAGTGACGTAATACTGAAAAAAGTTAAGCGTTATGGCGTAATACTGTATAACGCTAAACGTTATAACGTAATACTGTATAACGTTACACGCTATAACGTAATACTATATAACGTTAAACATTATAACGTAAAACTGTATAACGATACACGCTATAACGTAATACTATGTAACGTTAAACGTTATAACGTAATACTGTATAACGTTAAACGTTATAACGTAATACTGTATAATGTTAAACGTTTAACGTATTACTGTGTAACGTTATACGTTATAACGTAATAATGTATAACGTTAAACGTTATAACTTTATAGTGTATAAAGTTAAACGTTATAACGTAATACTGTATAAAGTTAGACGTTATACTACGAAATAGTGTATAACGTTAAACATTATAACGCAATTGTGTATAACGTTAAACGTTATAACGTAATACTGTATAACGTTAAGCGTTATGACGTAATACTGTATAACGCTAAACGTTATAACGTAATACTGTATAACGTTACACGCTATAACGTAATACTATGTAACGTTAAACGTTACAACGTAATACTGTATAACGTTAAACGTTATAACGTAATACTGTATAATGTTGAACGTTTAACGTATTACTATGTAACGTTATACGTTATAACGTAATACTGCATAACGTTACGCGCTATAACGTAATACTATGTAACGTTAAACGTTATATTACGAAATAGTGTATAACGTTAAACTTTATAACGTAATATTATATAACGTTAAACGTTATAACGTAATACTGTATAACGTTAAACGTTATAACGTAATACTGTATAATGTTGAACGTTTAACGTATTACTATGTAACGTTATACGTTATAACGTAATACTGTATAACGTTAAACGTTATATTACGAAATAGTGTATAACGTTAAACTTTATAACGTAATACTATATAACGTTAAAAATTATAACGTAATACTGTATATCGTTAAACGTAGTGACGTAATACTGAAAAAAGTTAAGCGTTATGGCGTAATACTGTATAATGTTAAACGTTTAACGTATTACTGTGTAACGTTATACGTTATAACGTAATACTGTATAACGTTAGACGTTATAACTTAATAGTGTATAAAGTGAAACGTTATAACGTAATACTGTATAACGTTAGACGTTATATTACGAAATAGTGTATAACGTTAAACTTTATAACGTAATACTATATAACGTTAAAAATTATAACGTAATTGTGTATAACGTTAAACGTTGTGACGTAATACTGTATAACGTTAAGCGTTATGGCGTAGTACTGTATAACTCTAAATGTTATAACGTAATACTGTATAACGTTACACGCTATAACGTAATACTATGTAACGTTAAACGTTATAACGTAATACTGTGTAACGTTATATGTTATAACGTAATACTATGTAACGTTATAGGTTATAACGTAATACTATGTAACGTTGAACGTTATAACGTAATAGGGTATTACGTTAAACGTTATAACGTAATACTGTATAGCGTTAAACGTTATAACGTAATACAGTAAAACGTTAAAATTTATATTACGAAATAGTGTATAACGTTAAACTTTATAACGTAATACTATATAACGTTAAACGTTATAACGTAATACTGTATAACGTTACACGCTATGACGTAATACTATGTAACTTTAAACGTTTAACGTAATACTGTATAACGTTAAACGTTATAACATAATACTGTATAATCTTAAACGTTATAACGTATTACTATGTAACGTTATACTTTATAACGTAATACTGTATAACGTTAAACGTTATATTACGAAATAGTGTATAACGTTAAACGTTATAACGTAATACTGTATAATGTTGAACGTTATAACGTAATACTGTATATCGTTAAACGTTGTGACGTAATACTGAAAAAAGTTAAGCGTTATGGCGTAATACTGTATAACGCTAAACGTTATAACGTAATACTGTATAACGTTACACGCTATAACGTAATACTATGTAACGTTAAACGTTATAACGTAATACTGTATAACGTTAAGCGTTATAACGTAATACTATGTAACGTTATAGGTTATAACGTAATACTATGTAACGTTGAACGTTATAACGTAATAGGGTATAACGTTAAACGTTATAACGTAATACTATGTAACGTTATACGTTATAACGTAATAGGGTATAACGTTAAACGTTATAACTTAATACTGTAAAACGTTAAGCGTTATAACGTAATGCTATGTAACATTATAGGTTATAACGTAATACTATGTAACGTTATAGGTTATAGTGTAATACTATGTAACGTTAAGCGTTATGACGTAATACTGTATAACGCTAAACGTCATAACGTAATACTGTATAACGTTACACGCTATAACGTAATACTATGTAACGTTAAACGTTATAACGTAATACTGTATAACGTTAAACGTTATAACATAACACTGTATAATGTTGAGCGTTTAACGTATTACTATGTAACGTTATACTTTATAACGTAATACTGTATAATGTTAAACGTTTAACGTATTACTGTGTAACGTTATACGTTATAACGTAATAATGTATAACGTTAAACGTTATAACTTTATAGTGTATAAAGTTAAACGTTATAACGTAATACTGTATAACGTTAGACGTTATACTACGAAATAGTGTATAACGTTAAACTTTATAACGTAGTACTTTATAACGTTAAACATTATAACACAATTGTGTATAACGTTAAACGTTATAACGTAATACTGTATAACGTTAAGCGTTATGACGTAATACTGTATAACGCTAAACGTTATAACGTAATACTGTATAACGTTACACGCTATAACGTAATACTATGTAACGTTAAACGTTACAACGTAATACTGTATAACGTTAAACGTTATAACGTAATACTGTATAATGTTGAACGTTTAACGTATTACTATGTAACGTTATACGTTATAACGTAATACTGCATAACGTTACGCGCTATAACGTAATACTATGTAACGTTAAACGTTATATTACGAAATAGTGTATAACGTTAAACTTTATAACGTAATACTATATAACGTTAAACGTTATAACGTAATACTGTATAACGTTAAACGTTATAACGTAATACTGTATAATGTTGAACGTTTAACGTATTACTATGTAACGTTATACGTTATAACGTAATACTGTATAACGTTAAACGTTATATTACGAAATAGTGTATAACGTTAAACTTTATAACGTAATAATATATAACGTTAAAAATTATAACGTAATACTGTATATCGTTAAACGTAGTGACGTAATACTGAAAAAAGTTAAGCGTTATGGCGTAATACTGTATAACGCTAAACGTTATAACGTAATACTGTATAACGTTACACGCTATATCGTAATACTATGTAACGTTAAACGTTATAACGTAATACTGTATAACGTTAAGCGTTATAACGAAATACTATATAACGTTATATGTTATAACGTAATACTGTATAACGTTAAACGTTATAACGTAATACTGTATAACGTTAAAAGTTATAACGTAATACTGTATAACGTTACACGCTATAACGTAATACTATGTAACGTTAAACGTTATAACGTAATACTATGTAACGTTATACGTTATAACGTAATAGGGTATAACGTTAAACGTTATAACGTAATACTGTAAAACGTTAAAAGTTATATTACGAAATAGTGTATAACGTTAAACTTTATAACGTAATACTATATAACGTTAAACGTTATAACTTAATAGTGTATAAACTTAAACGTTATAACGTAATACTGTATAACGTTAAAAGTTATAACATAATACTGTATAATGTTGAGCGTTTAACGTATTACTATGTAACGTTATACTTTATAACGTAATACTGTATAATGTTAAACGTTTAACGTATTACTGTGTAACGTTATACGTTATAACGTAATAATGTATAACGTTAAACGTTATAACTTTATAGTGTATAAAGTTAAACGTTATAACGTAATACTGTATAAATTTAGACGTTATACTACGAAATAGTGTATAACGTTAAACTTTATAACGTAGTACTTTATAACGTTAAACATTATAACGTAATTGTGTATAACGTTAAACGTTATAACGTAATACTGTATAATGTTAAACGTTTAACGTATTACTGTGTAACGTTATACGTTATAACGTAATACTGTATAACGTTAGACGTTATAACTTAATAGTGTATAAAGTGAAACGTTATAACGTAATACTGTATAACGTTAGACGTTATATTACGAAATAGTGTATAACGTTAAACTTTATAACGTAATACTATATAACGTTAAAAATTATAACGTAATTGTGTATAACGTTACACGCTATGACGTAATACTATGTAACTTTAAACGTTTAACGTAATACTGTATAACGTTAAACGTTATAACATAATACTGTATAATCTTAAACGTTATAACGTATTACTATGTAACGTTATACTTTATAACGTAATACTGTATAACGTTAAACGTTATATTACGAAATAGTGTATAACGTTAAACTTTATAACGTAATACTATATAACGTTAAAAATTATAACGTCATACTGTATATCGTTAAACGTTGTGACGTAATACTGAAAAAAGTTAAGCGTTATGGCGTAATACTGTATAACGCTAAACGTTATAACGTAATACTGTATAACGTTACACGCTATAACGTAATACTATGTAACGTTAAACGTTATAACGTAATACTGTATAACGTTAAGCGTTATAACGTAATACTATGTAACGTTATATGTTATAACGTAATACTATGTAACGTTATAGGTTATAACGTAATACTATGTAACGTTGAACGTTATAACGTAATAGGGTATAACGTTAAACGTTATAACGTAATACTATGTAACGTTATACGTTATAACGTAATAGGGTATAACGTTAAACGTTATAACGTAATACTGTAAAACGTTAAGCGTTATAACGTAATGCTATGTAACATTATAGGTTATTACGTAATACTATGTAACGTTATAGGTTATAGTGTAATACTATGTAACGTTAAGCGTTATGACGTAATACTGTATAACGCTGAACGTCATAACGTAATACTGTATAACGTTACACGCTATAACATAATACTATGTAACGTTAAACGTTATAACGTAATACTGTATAACGTTAAACGTTATAACATAATACTGTATAATGTTGAGCGTTTAACGTATTACTATGTAACGTTATACTTTATAACGTAATACTGTATAATGTTAAACGTTTAACGTATTACTGTGTAACGTTATACGTTATAACGTAATAATGTATAACGTTAAACGTTATAACTTTATAGTGTATAAAGTTAAACGTTATAACGTAATACTGTATAAATTTAGACGTTATACTACGAAATAGTGTATAACGTTAAACTTTATAACGTAGTACTTTATAACGTTAAACATTATAACACAATTGTGTATAACGTTAAACGTTATAACGTAATACTGTATAACGTTAAGCGTTATGACGTAATACTGTATAACGCTAAACGTTATAACGTAATACTGTATAACGTTACACGCTATAACGTAATACTATGTAACGTTAAACGTTACAACGTAATACTGTATATCGTTAAACGTTATAACGTAATACTGTATAATGTTGAACGTTTAACGTATTACTATGTAACGTTATACGTTATAACGTAATACTGCATAACGTTACGCGCTATAACGTAATACTATGTAACGTTAAACGTTATATTACGAAATAGTGTATAACGTTAAACTTTATAACGTAATACTATATAACGTTAAACGTTATAACGTAATACTGTATAACGTTAAACGTTATAACGTAATACTGTATAATGTTGAACGTTTAACGTATTACTATGTAACGTTATACGTTATAACGTAATACTGTATAACGTTAAACGTTATATTACGAAATAGTGTATAACGTTAAACTTTATAACGTAATAATATATAACGTTAAAAATTATAACGTAATACTGTATATCGTTAAACGTAGTGACGTAATACTGAAAAAAGTTAAGCGTTATGGCGTAATACTTTATAACGCTAAACGTTATAACGTAATACTGTATAACGTTACACGCTATAACGTAATACTATGTAACGTTAAACGTTATAACGTAATACTGTATAACGTTAAGCGTTATAACGAAATACTATATAACGTTATATGTTATAACGTAATACTGTAAAACGTTAAAAGTTATATTACGAAATAGTGTATAACGTTAAACTTTATAACGTAATAATATATAACGTTAAAAATTATAACGTAATACTGTATATCGTTAAACGTAGTGACGTAATACTGAAAAAAGTTAAGCGTTATGGCGTAATACTGTATAACGCTAAACGTTATAACGTAATACTGTATAACGTTACACGCTATAACGTAATACTATGTAACGTTAAACGTTATAACGTAATACTGTATAACGTTAAGCGTTATAACGAAATACTATATAACGTTATATGTTATAACGTAATACTGTAAAACGTTAAAAGTTATATTACGAAATAGTGTATAACGTTAAACTTTATATCGTAATACTGCATAACGTTACGCGCTATAACGTAATACTATGTAACGTTAAACGTTATAACGTAATACTGTATAACGTTAAGCGTTATAACGAAATACTATATAACGTTATATGTTATAACGTAATACTGTATAACGTTAAAAGTTATAACATAATACTGTATAATGTTGAGCGTTTAACGTATTACTATGTAACGTTATACTTTATAACGTAATACTGTATAATGTTAAACGTTTAACGTATTACTGTGTAACGTTATACGTTATAACGTAATAATGTATAACGTTAAACGTTATAACTTTATAGTGTATAAAGTTAAACGTTATAACGTAATACTGTATAAATTTAGACGTTATACTACGAAATAGTGTATAACGTTAAACTTTATAACGTAGTACTTTATAACGTTAAACATTATAACGTAATTGTGTATAACGTTAAACGTTATAACGTAATACTGTATAATGTTAAACGTTTAACGTATTACTGTGTAACGTTATACGTTATAACGTAATACTGTATAACGTTAGACGTTATAACTTAATAGTGTATAAAGTGAAACGTTATAACGTAATACTGTATAACGTTAGACGTTATATTACGAAATAGTGTATAACGTTAAACTTTATAACGTAATACTATATAACGTTAAAAATTATAACGTAATTGTGTATAACGTTACACGCTATGACGTAATACTATGTAACTTTAAACGTTTAACGTAATACTGTATAACGTTAAACGTTATAACATAATACTGTATAATCTTAAACGTTATAACGTATTACTATGTAACGTTATACTTTATAACGTAATACTGTATAACGTTAAACGTTATATTACGAAATAGTGTATAACGTTAAACTTTATAACGTAATACTATATAACGTTAAAAATTATAACGTCATACTGTATATCGTTAAACGTTGTGACGTAATACTGAAAAAAGTTAAGCGTTATGGCGTAATACTGTATAACGCTAAACGTTATAACGTAATACTGCATAACGTTACGCGCTATAACGTAATACTATGTAACGTTAAACGTTATATTACGAAATAGTGTATAACGTTAAACTTTATAACGTAATACTATATAACGTTAAACGTTATAACGTAATACTGTATAACGTTAAACGTTATAACGTAATACTGTATAATGTTGAACGTTTAACGTATTACTATGTAACGTTATACTTTATAACGTAATACTGTATAATGTTAAACGTTTAACGTATTACTGTGTAACGTTATACGTTATAACGTAATAATGTATAACGTTAAACGTTATAACTTTATAGTGTATAAAGTTAAACGTTATAACGTAATACTGTATAAATTTAGACGTTATACTACGAAATAGTGTATAACGTTAAACTTTATAACGTAGTACTTTATAACGTTAAACATTATAACGTAATTGTGTATAACGTTAAACGTTATAACGTAATACTGTATAATGTTAAACGTTTAACGTATTACTGTGTAACGTTATACGTTATAACGTAATACTGTATAACGTTAGACGTTATAACTTAATAGTGTATAAAGTGAAACGTTATAACGTAATACTGTATAACGTTAGACGTTATATTACGAAATAGTGTATAACGTTAAACTTTATAACGTAATACTATATAACGTTAAAAATTATAACGTAATTGTGTATAACGTTACACGCTATGACGTAATACTATGTAACTTTAAACGTTTAACGTACTACTGTATAACGTTAAACGTTATAACATAATACTGTATAATCTTAAACGTTATAACGTATTACTATGTAACGTTATACTTTATAACGTAATACTGTATAACGTTAAACGTTATATTACGAAATAGTGTATAACGTTAAACTTTATAACGTAATACTATATAACGTTAAAAATTATAACGTCATACTGTATATCGTTAAACGTTGTGACGTAATACTGAAAAAAGTTAAGCGTTATGGCGTAATACTGTATAACGCTAAACGTTATAACGTAATACTGCATAACGTTACGCGCTATAACGTAATACTATGTAACGTTAAACGTTATATTACGAAATAGTGTATAACGTTAAACTTTATAACGTAATACTATATAACGTTAAACGTTATAACGTAATACTGTATAACGTTAAACGTTATAACGTAATACTGTATAATGTTGAACGTTTAACGTATTACTATGTAACGTTATACGTTATAACGTAATACTGTATAACGTTAAACGTTATATTACGAAATAGTGTATAACGTTAAACTTTATAACGTAATAATATATAACGTAAAAAATTATAACGTCATACTGTATATCGTTAAACGTTGTGACGTAATACTGAAAAAAGTTAAGCGTTATGGCGTAATACTGTATAACGCTAAACGTTATAACGTAATACCGTATAACGTTACACGCTATAACGTAATACTATGTAACGTTAAACGTTATAACGTAATACTGCATAACGTTACGCGCTATAACGTAATACTATGTAACGTTAAACGTTATATTACGAAATAGTGTATAACGTTAAACTTTATAACGTAATACTATATAACGTTAAACGTTATAACGTAATACTGTATAACGTTAAACCTTATAACGTAATACTGTATAATGTTGAACGTTTAACGTATTACTATGTAACGTTATACGTTATAACGTAATACTGTATAACGTTAAACGTTATATTACGAAATAGTGTATAACGTTAAACTTTATAACGTAATAATATATAACGTTAAAAATTATAACGTAATACTGTATATCGTTAAACGTAGTGACGTAATACTGAAAAAAGTTAAGCGTTATGGCGTAATACTGTATAACGCTAAACGTTATAACGTAACACTGTATAACGTTACACGCTATAACGTAATACTATGTAACGTTAAACGTTATAACGTAATACTGTATAACGTTAAGCGTTATAACGAAATACTATATAACGTTATATGTTATAACGTAATACTGTAAAACGTTAAAAGTTATATTACGAAATAGTGTATAACGTTAAACTTTATAACGTAATACTATATAACGTTAAACGTTATAACTTAATAGTGTATAAACTTAAACGTTATAACGTAATACTGTATAACGTTAAAAGTTATAACATAATACTGTATAATGTTGAGCGTTTAACGTATTACTATGTAACGTTATACTTTATAACGTAATACTGTATAATGTTAAACGTTTAACGTATTACTGTGTAACGTTATACGTTATAACGTAATAATGTATAACGTTAAACGTTATAACTTTATAGTGTATAAAGTTAAACGTTATAACGTAATACTGTATAAATTTAGACGTTATACTACGAAATAGTGTATAACGTTAAACTTTATAACGTAGTACCTTATAACGTTAAACATTATAACGTAATTGTGTATAACGTTAAACGTTATAACGTAATACTGTATAATGTTAAACGTTTAACGTATTACTGTGTAACGTTATACGTTATAACGTAATACTGTATAACGTTAGACGTTATAACTTAATAGTGTATAAAGTGAAACGTTATAACGTAATACTGTATAACGTTAGACGTTATATTACGAAATAGTGTATAACGTTAAACTTTATAACGTAATACTATATAACGTTAAAAATTATAACGTAATTGTGTATAACGTTACACGCTATGACGTAATACTATGTGACTTTAAACGTTTAACGTAATACTGTATAACGTTAAACGTTATAACATAATACTGTATAATCTTAAACGTTATAACATAATACTATGTAACGTTAAACGTTATAACGTAATACTGTATAACGTTAAACGTTATAACATAATACTGTATAATGTTGAGCGTTTAACGTATTACTATGCAACGTTATACTTTATAACGTAATACTGTATAATGTTAAACGTTTAACGTATTACTGTGTAACGTTATACGTTATAACGTAATAATGTATAACGTTAAACGTTATAACTTTATAGTGTATAAAGTTAAACGTTATAACGTAATACTGTATAAAGTTAGACGTTATACTACGAAATAGTGTATAACGTTAAACTTTATAACGTAGTACTTTATAACGTTAAACATTATAACGCAATTGTGTATAACGTTAAACGTTATAACGTAATACTGTATAACGTTAAGCGTTATGACGTAATACTGTATAACGCTAAACGTTATAACGTAATACTGTATAACGTTAAACGTTTAACGTATTACTGTGTAACGTTATATGTTATAACGTAATACTATGTAACGTTATAGGTTATAACGTAATACTATGTAACGTTGAACGTTATAACGTAATAGGGTATAACGTTAAACGTTATAACGTAATACTATGTAACGTTATACGTTATAACGTAATAGGGTATAACGTTAAACGTTATAACGTAATACTGTAAAACGTTAAGCGTTATAACGTAATGCTATGTAACATTATAGGTTATTACGTAATACTATGTAACGTTATAGGTTATAGTGTAATACTATGTAACGTTAAGCGTTATGACGTAATACTGTATAACGCTAAACGTCATAACGTAATACTGTATAACGTTACACGCTATAACATAATACTATGTAACGTTAAACGTTATAACGTAATACTGTATAACGTTAAACGTTATAACATAATACTGTATAATGTTGAGCGTTTAACGTATTACTATGTAACGTTATACTTTATAACGTAATACTGTATAATGTTAAACGTTTAACGTATTACTGTGTAACGTTATACGTTATAACGTAATAATGTTTAACGTTAAACGTTATAACTTTATAGTGTATAAAGTTAAACGTAATAACGTAATACTGTATAAAGTTAGACGTTATACTACGAAATAGTGTATAACGTTAAACTTTATAACGTAGTACTTTATAACGGTAAACATTATAACGCAATTGTGTATAACGTTAAACGTTATAACGTAATACTGTATAACGTTAAGCGTTATGACGTAATACTGTATAACGCTAAACGTTATAACGTAATACTGTATAACGTTAAACGTTATAACATAATACTGTATAATGTTGAGCGTTTAACGTATTACTATGTAACGTTATACTTTATAACGTAATACTGTATAATGTTAAACGTTTAACGTATTACTGTGTAACGTTATACGTTATAACGTAATAATGTATAACGTTAAACGTTATAACTTTATAGTGTATAAAGTTAAACGTTATAACGTAATACTGTATAAAGTTAGACGTTATACTACGAAATAGTGTATAACGTTAAACTTTATAACGTAGTACTTTATAACGTTAAACATTATAACGCAATTGTGTATAACGTTAAACGTTATAACGTAATACTGTATAACGTTACGCGTTATGACGTAATACTGTATAACGCTAAACGTTATAACGTAATACTGTATAACGTTAAACGTTTAACGTATTACTGTGTAACGTTATATGTTATAACGTAATACTATGTAACGTTATAGGTTATAACGTAATACTATGTAACGTTGAACGTTATAACGTAATAGGGTATAACGTTAAACGTTATAACGTAATACTATGTAACGTTATACGTTATAACGTAATAGGGTATAACGTTAAACGTTATAACGTAATACTGTAAAACGTTAAGCGTTATAACGTAATGCTATGTAACATTATAGGTTATTACGTAATACTATGTAACGTTATAGGTTATAGTGTAATACTATGTAACGTTAAGCGTTATGACGTAATACTGTATAACGCTAAACGTCATAACGTAATACTGTATAACGTTACACGCTATAACATAATACTATGTAACGTTAAACGTTATAACGTAATACTGTATAACGTTAAACGTTATAACATAATACTGTATAATGTTGAGCGTTTAACGTATTACTATGTAACGTTATACTTTATAACGTAATACTGTATAATGTTAAACGTTTAACGTATTACTGTGTAACGTTATACGTTATAACGTAATAATGTTTAACGTTAAACGTTATAACTTTATAGTGTATAAAGTTAAACGTAATAACGTAATACTGTATAAAGTTAGACGTTATACTACGAAATAGTGTATAACGTTAAACTTTATAACGTAGTACTTTATAACGGTAAACATTATAACGCAATTGTGTATAACGTTAAACGTTATAACGTAATACTGTATAACGTTAAGCGTTATGACGTAATACTGTATAACGCTAAACGTTATAACGTAATACTGTATAACGTTAAACGTTTAACGTATTACTGTGTAACGTTATATGTTATAACGTAATACTATGTAACGTTATAGGTTATAACGTAATACTGTATAACGTTACACGCTATAACGTAATACTATGTAACGTTAAACGTTATATCGTAATACTGTATAATCTTAAACGTTATAACGTATTACAATGTAACGTTATACTTTATAACGTAATACTGTATAACGTGAAACGTTATAACGTAATACTGTATAACGTTAAAAGTTATATTACGAAATAGTGTATAACGTTAAACTTTATAACGTAATACTATATAACGTTAAACATTATAACGTAAAACTGTATAACGTTACACGCTATAACGTAATACTGTGTAACGTTAAACGTTATAACGTAATACTGTATAACGTTAAGCGTTATAACGTAATACTATGTAACGTTATATGTTATAACGTAATACTATGTAACGTTATAGGTTATAACGTAATACTATGTAACGTTGAACGTTATAACGTAATAGGGTATAACGTTAAACGTTATAACGTAATACTATGTAACGTTATACGTTATAACGTAATAGGGTATAACGTTAAACGTTATAACGTAATACTGTAAAACGTTAAGCGTTATAACGTAATGCTATGTAACATTATAGGTTATTACGTAATACTATGTAACGTTATAGGTTATAGTGTAATACTATGTAACGTTAAGCGTTATGACGTAATACTGTATAACGCTGAACGTCATAACGTAATACTGTATAACGTTACACGCTATAACATAATACTATGTAACGTTAAATGTTATAACGTAATACTGTATAACGTTAAACGTTATAACATAATACTGTATAATGTTGAGCGTTTAACGTATTACTATGTAACGTTATACTTTATAACGTAATACTGTATAATGTTAAACGTTTAACGTATTACTGTGTAACGTTATACGTTATAACGTAATAATGTATAACGTTAAACGTTATAACTTTATAGTGTATAAAGTTAAACGTTATAACGTAATACTGTATAAAGTTAGACGTTATACTACGAAATAGTGTATAACGTTAAACTTTATAACGTAGTACTTTATAACGTTAAACATTATAACGCAATTGTGTATAACGTTAAACGTTATAACGTAATACTGTATAACGTTAAGCGTTATGACGTAATACTGTATAACGCTAAACGTTATAACGTAATACTGTATAACGTTAAACGTTTAACGTATTACTGTGTAACGTTATATGTTATAACGTAATACTATGTAACGTTATAGGTTATAACGTAATACTATGTAACGTTGAACGTTATAACGTAATAGGGTATAACGTTAAACGTTATAACGTAATACTATGTAACGTTATACGTTATAACGTAATAGGGTATAACGTTAAACGTTATAACGTAATACTGTAAAACGTTAAGCGTTATAACGTAATGCTATGTAACATTATAGGTTATTACGTAATACTATGTAACGTTATAGGTTATAGTGTAATACTATGTAACGTTAAGCGTTATGACGTAATACTGTATAACGCTAAACGTCATAACGTAATACTGTATAACGTTACACGCTATAACATAATACTATGTAACGTTAAACGTTATATCGTAATACTGTATAATCTTAAACGTTATAACGTATTACAATGTAACGTTATACTTTATAACGTAATACTGTATAACGTGAAACGTTATAACGTAATACTGTATAACGTTAAAAGTTATATTACGAAATAGTGTATAACGTTAAACTTTATAACGTAATACTATATAACGTTAAACATTATAACGTAAAACTGTATAACGATACACGCTATAACGTAATACTATGTAACGTTAAACGTTATAACGTAATACTGTATAACGTTAAACGTTATAACGTAATACTGTATAATGTTAAACGTTTAACGTATTACTGTGTAACGTTATACGTTATAACGTAATAATGTATAACGTTAAACGTTATAACTTTATAGTGTATAAAGTTAAACGTTATAACGTAATACTGTATAAAGTTAGACGTTATACTACGAAATAGTGTATAACGTTAAACTTTATAACGTAGTACTTTATAACGTTAAACATTATAACGCAATTGTGTATAACGTTAAACGTTATAACGTAATACTGTATAACGTTAAGCGTTATGACGTAATACTGTATAACGCTAAACGTTATAACGTAATACTGTATAACGTTACACGCTATAACGTAATACTATGTAACGTTAAACGTTACAACGTAATACTGTATAACGTTAAACGTTTTAACGTAATACTGTATAATGTTGAACGTTTAACGTATTACTATGTAACGTTATACGTTATAACGTAATACTGCATAACGTTACGCGCTATAACGTAATACTATGTAACGTTAAACGTTATATTACGAAATAGTGTATAACGTTAAACTTTATAACGTAATACTATATAACGTTAAACGTTATAACGTAATACTGTATAACGTTAAACGTTATAACGTAATACTGTATAATGTTGAACGTTTAACGTATTACTATGTAACGTTATACGTTATAACGTAATACTGTATAGCGTTAAACGTTATATTACGAAATAGTGTATAACGTTAAACTTTATAACGTAATACTATAAACGTTAAAAATTATAACGTAATACTGTATATCGTTAAACGTAGTGACGTAATACTGAAAAAAGTTAAGCGTTATGGCGTAATACTGTATAATGTTAAACGTTTAACGTATTACTGTGTAACGTTATACGTTATAACGTAATACTGTATAACGTTAGACGTTATAACTTAATAGTGTATAAAGTGAAACGTTATAACGTAATACTGTATAACGTTAGACGTTATATTACGAAATAGTGTATAACGTTAAACTTTATAACGTAATACTATATAACGTTAAAAATTATAACGTAATTGTGTATAACGTTAAACGTTGTGACGTAATACTGTATAACGTTAAGCGTTATGGCGTAATACTGAATAACTCTAAACGTTATAACGTAATACTGTATAACGTTACACGCTATAACGTAATACTATGTAACGTTAAACGTTATAACGTAATACTGTGTAACGTTATATGTTATAACGTAATACTATGTAACGTTATAGGTTATAACGTAATACTATGTAACGTTGAACGTTATAACGTAATAGGGTATTACGTTAAACGTTATAACGTAATACTGTATAGCGTTAAACGTTTTAACGTAATACAGTAAAACGTTAAAATTTATATTACGAAATAGTGTATAACGTTAAACTTTATAACGTAATACTATATAACGTTAAACGTTATAACGTAATACTGTATAACGTTACACGCTATGACGTAATACTATGTAACTTTAAACGTTTAACGTAATACTGTATAACGTTAAACGTTATAACATAATACTGTATAATCTTAATCGTTATAACGTATTACTATGTAACGTTATACTTTATAACGTAATACTGTATAACGTTAAACGTTATATTACGAAATAGTGTATAACGTTAAACTTTATAACGTAATACTATATAACGTTAAAAATTATAACGTCATACTGTATATCGTTAAACGTTGTGACGTAATACTGAAAAAAGTTAAGCGTTATGGCGTAATACTGTATAACGCTAAACGTTATAACGTAATACTGTATAACGTTACACGCTATAACGTAATACTATGTAACGTTAAACGTTATAACGTAATACTGTATAACGTTAAGCGTTATAACGTAATACTATGTAACGTTATATGTTATAACGTAATACTATGTAACGTTATAGGTTATAACGTAATACTATGTAACGTTGGACGTTATAACGTAATAGGGTATAACGTTAAACGTTATAACGTAATACTATGTAACGTTATACGTTATAACGTAATAGGGTATAACGTTAAACGTTATAACGTAATACTGTAAATCGTTAAGCGTTATAACGTAATGCTATGTAACATTATAGGTTATAACGTAATACTATGTAACGTTATAGGTTATAGTGTAATACTATGTAACGTTAAGCGTTATGACGTAATACTGTATAACGCTAAACGTCATAACGTAATACTGTATAACGTTACACGCTATAACGTAATACTATGTAACGTTAAACGTTATAACGTAATACTGTATAACGTTAAACGTTATATCATAATACTGTATAATGTTGAGCGTTTAACGTATTACTATGTAACGTTATACTTTATAACGTAATACTGTATAATGTTAAACGTTTAACGTATTACTGTGTAACGTTATACGTTATAACGTAATAATGTATAACGTTAAACGTTATAACTTTATAGTGTATAAAGTTAAACGTTATAACGTAATACTGTATAACGTTAGACGTTATACTACGAAATAGTGTATAACGTTAAACTTTATAACGTAGTACTTTATAACGTTAAACATTGTAACGTAATTGTGTATAACGTTAAACGTTATAACGTAATACTGTATAACGTTAAGCGTTATGACGTAATACTGTATAACGCTAAACGTTATAACGTAATACTGTATAACGTTACACGCTATAACGTAATACTATGTAACGTTAAACGTTATAACGTAATACTGTATAACGTTAAACGTTATAACGTAATACTGTATAACGTTAAACGTTATAACGTAATACTGTATAACGTTAAACGTTATAACGTAATACTGTATAACGTTAAACGTTATAACGTAATACTGTATAACGTTAAGCGTTAAGACGTAATACTGCATAACGCTAAACGTTATAACGTAATACTGTATAACGTTAAACGTTATATTACGAAATAGTGTATAACGTTAAACTTTATAACGTAATACTATATAACGTTAAACGTTATAACGTAATACTGTATAACGTTACACGCTATTACGTAATACTATGTAACTTTAAACGTTTAACGTAATACTGTATAACGTTAAACGTTATAACGTAATACTGTATATCGTTAAACGTTGTGACGTAATACTGAAAAAAGTTAAGCGTTATGGCGTAATACTGTATAACTCTAAACGTTATAGCGTAATACTGTATAACCTTACGCGCTATAAAGTAATACTATGTAACGTTAATCGTTATAACGTAATACTGTATAACGTTAAACGTTATAACGTAATACTGTATAATGTTGAACGTTATAACGTAATACTGTATATCGTTAAACGTTATGACGTAATACTGAAAAAAGTTAAGCGTTATGGCGTAATACTGTATAACGTTACACGCTATAACGTAATACTATGTAACGTTAAACGTTATAACGTAATACTGTATAACGTTAAGCGTTATAACGTAATACTATGTAACGTTAAACGTTATAACGTAATACTGTATAACGTTAAGCGTTATAACGTAATACTATGTAACGTTATAGGTTATAACGTAATACTATGTAACGTTGAACGTTATAACGTAATAGGGTATAACGTTAAACGTTATAACGTAATACTATGTAACGTTATACGTTATAACGTAATAGGGTATAACGTTAAACGTTATAACGTAATACTGTAAAACGTTAAGCGTTATAACGTAATGCTATGTAACATTATAGGTTATAACGTAATACTATGTAACGTTATAGGTTATAGTGTAATACTATGTAACGTTAAGCGTTATGACGTAATACTGTATAACGCTAAACGTCATAACGTAATACTGTATAACGTTACACGCTATAACGTAATACTATGTAACGTTAAACGTTATAACGTAATACTGTATAACGTTAAACGTTATAACATAACACTGTATAATGTTGAGCGTTTAACGTATTACTATGTAACGTTATACTTTATAACGTAATACTGTATAATGTTAAACGTTTAACGTATTACTCTGTAACGTTATACGTTATAACGTAATAATGTATAACGTTAAACGTTATAACTTTATAGTGTATAAAGTTAAACGTTATAACGTAACACTGTATAACGTTAGACGTTATACTACGAAATAGTGTATAACGTTAAACTTTATAACGTAGTACTTTATAACGGTAAACATTATAACGCAATTGTGTATAACGTTAAACGTTATAACGTAATACTGTATAACGTTAAACGTTTTAACGTAATACTGTATAATGTTGAACGTTTAACGTATTACTATGTAACGTTATACGTTATAACGTAATACTGCATAACGTTACGCGCTATAACGTAATACTATGTAACGTTAAACGTTATATTACGAAATAGTGTATAACGTTAAACTTTATAACGTAATACTATATAACGTTAAACGTTATAACGTAATACTGTATAACGTTAAACGTTATAACGTAATACTGTATAATGTTGAACGTTTAACGTATTACTATGTAACGTTATACGTTATAACGTAATACTGTATAGCGTTAAACGTTATATTACGAAATAGTGTATAACGTTAAACTTTATAACGTAATACTATATAACGTTAAAAATTATAACGTAATACTGTATTTCGTTAAACGTAGTGACGTAATACTGAAAAAAGTTAAGCGTTATGGCGTAATACTGTATAATGTTAAACGTTTAACGTATTACTGTGTAACGTTATACGTTATAACGTAATACTGTATAACGTTAGACGTTATAACTTAATAGTGTATAAAGTGAAACGTTATAACGTAATACTGTATAACGTTAGACGTTATATTACGAAATAGTGTATAACGTTAAACTTTATAACGTAATACTATATAACGTTAAAAATTATAACGTAATTGTGTATAACGTTAAACGTTGTGACGTAATACTGTATAACGTTAAGCGTTATGGCGTAATACTGAATAACTCTAAACGTTATAACGTAATACTGTATAACGTTACACGCTATAACGTAATACTATGTAACGTTAAACGTTATAACGTAATACTGTGTAACGTTATATGTTATAACGTAATACTATGTAACGTTATAGGTTATAACGTAATACTATGTAACGTTGAACGTTATAACGTAATAGGGTATTACGTTAAACGTTATAACGTAACACTGTATAGCGTTAAACGTTTTAACGTAATACAGTAAAACGTTAAAATTTATATTACGAAATAGTGTATAACGTTAAACTTTATAACGTAATACTATATAACGTTAAACGTTATAACGTAATACTGTATAACGTTACACGCTATGACGTAATACTATGTAACTTTAAACGTTTAACGTAATACTGTATAACGTTAAACGTTATAACATAATACTGTATAATCTTAATCGTTATAACGTATTACTATGTAACGTTATACTTTATAACGTAATACTGTATAACGTTAAACGTTATATTACGAAATAGTGTATAACGTTAAACTTTATAACGTAATACTATATAACGTTAAAAATTATAACGTCATACTGTATATCGTTAAACGTTGTGACGTAATACTGAAAAAAGTTAAGCGTTATGGCGTAATACTGTATAACGCTAAACGTTATAACGTAATACTGTATAACGTTACACGCTATAACGTAATACTATGTAACGTTAAACGTTATAACGTAATACTGTATAACGTTAAGCGTTATAACGTAATACTATGTAACGTTATATGTTATAACGTAATACTATGTAACGTTATAGGTTATAACGTAATACTATGTAACGTTGGACGTTATAACGTAATAGGGTATAACGTTAAACGTTATAACGTAATACTGTAAATCGTTAAGCGTTATAACGTAATGCTATGTAACATTATAGGTTATAACGTAATGCTATGTAACGTTATAGGTTATAGTGTAATACTATGTAACGTTAAGCGTTATGACGTAATACTGTATAACGCTAAACGTCATAACGTAATACTGTATAACTTTACACGCTATAACGTAATACTATGTAACGTTAAACGTTATAACGTAATACTGTATAACGTTAAACGTTATATCATAATACTGTATAATGTTGAGCGTTTAACGTATTACTATGTAACGTTATACTTTATAACGTAATACTGTATAATGTTAAACGTTTAACGTATTACTGTGTAACGTTATACGTTATAACGTAATAATGTATAACGTTAAACGTTATAACTTTATAGTGTATAAAGTTAAACGTTATAACGTAATACTGTATAACGTTAGACGTTATACTACGAAATAGTGTATAACGTTAAACTTTATAACGTAGTACTTTATAACGTTAAACATTGTAACGTAATTGTGTATAACGTTAAACGTTATAACGTAATACTGTATAACGTTAAGCGTTATGACGTAATACTGTATAACGCTAAACGTTATAACGTAATACTGTATAACGTTACACGCTATAACGTAATACTATGTAACGTTAAACGTTATAACGTAATACTGTATAACGTTAAACGTTATAACGTAATACTGTATAACGTTAAACGTTATAACGTAATACTGTATAACGTTAAACGTTATAACGTAATACTGTATATCGTTAAACGTTGTGACGTAATACTGAAAAAAGTTAAGCGTTATGGCGTAATACTGTATAACTCTAAACGTTATAGCGTAATACTGTATAACCTTACGCGCTATAAAGTAATACTATGTAACGTTAATCGTTATAACGTAATACTGTATAACGTTAAGCGTTATGGCGTAATACTGAATAACTCTAAACGTTATAACGTAATACTGTATAACGTTACACGCTATAACGTAATACTATGTAACGTTAAACGTTATAACGTAATACTGTGTAACGTTATATGTTATAACGTAATACTATGTAACGTTATAGGTTATAACGTAATACTATGTAACGTTGAACGTTATAACGTAATAGGGTATTACGTTAAACGTTATAACGTAATACTGTATAGCGTTAAACGTTTTAACGTAATACAGTAAAACGTTAAAATTTATATTACGAAATAGTGTATAACGTTAAACTTTATAACGTAATACTATATAACGTTAAACGTTATAACGTAATACTGTATAACGTTACACGCTATGACGTTATACTATGTAACTTTAAACGTTTAACGTAATACTGTATAACGTTAAACGTTATAACATAATACTGTATAATCTTAATCGTTATAACGTATTACTATGTAACGTTATACTTTATAACGTAATACTGTATAACGTTAAACGTTATATTACGAAATAGTGTATAACGTTAAACTTTATAACGTAATACTATATAACGTTAAAAATTATAACGTCATACTGTATATCGTTAAACGTTGTGACGTAATACTGAAAAAAGTTAAGCGTTATGGCGTAATACTGTATAACGCTAAACGTTATAACGTAATACTGTATAACGTTACACGCTATAACGTAATACTATGTAACGTTAAACGTTATAACGTAATACTGTATAACGTTAAGCGTTATAACGTAATACTATGTAACGTTATATGTTATAACGTAATACTATGTAACGTTATAGGTTATAACGTAATACTATGTAACGTTGGACGTTATAACGTAATAGGGTATAACGTTAAACGTTATAACGTAATACTATGTAACGTTATACGTTATAACGTAATAGGGTATAACGTTAAACGTTATAACGTAATACTGTAAATCGTTAAGCGTTATAACGTAATGCTATGTAACATTATAGGTTATAACGTAATACCATGTAACGTTATAGGTTATAGTGTAATACTATGTAACGTTAAGCGTTATGACGTAATACTGTATAACGTTAAACGTTATAACGTAATACTGTATAACGTTAAACGTTATAACGTAATACTGTATAACGTTAAACGTTATAACGTAATACTATGTAACGTTAAACGTTATAACGTAATACTGTATAACGTTAAACGTTATAACGTAATACTGTATAACGTTAAACGTTATAACGTAATACTGTATAACGTTAAACGTTATAACGTAATACTGTATAACGTTAAACGTTATAACGTAATACTGTATAACGTTAAGCGTTAAGACGTAATACTGCATAACGCTAAACGTTATAACGTAATACTGTATAACGTTAAACGTTATATTACGAAATAGTGTATAACGTTAAACTTTATAACGTAATACTATATAACGTTAAACGTTATAACGTAATACTGTATAACGTTACACGCTATTACGTAATACTATGTAACTTTAAACGTTTAACGTAATACTGTATAACGTTAAACGTTATAACGTAATACTGTATATCGTTAAACGTTGTGACGTAATACTGAAAAAAGTTAAGCGTTATGGCGTAATACTGTATAACTCTAAACGTTATAGCGTAATACTGTATAACCTTACGCGCTATAAAGTAATACTATGTAACGTTAATCGTTATAACGTAATACTGTATAACGTTAAACGTTATAACGTAATACTGTATAATGTTGAACGTTATAACGTAATACTGTATATCGTTAAACGTTATGACGTAATACTGAAAAAAGTTAAGCGTTATGGCGTAATACTGTATAACGTTACACGCTATAACGTAATACTATGTAACGTTAAACGTTATAACGTAATACTGTATAACGTTAAGCGTTATAACGTAATACTATGTAACGTTAAACGTTATAACGTAATACTGTATAACGTTAAGCGTTATAACGTAATACTATGTAACGTTATAGGTTATAACGTAATACTATGTAACGTTGAACGTTATAACGTAATAGGGTATAACGTTAAACGTTATAACGTAATACTATGTAACGTTATACGTTATAACGTAATAGGGTATAACGTTAAACGTTATAACGTAATACTGTAAAACGTTAAGCGTTATAACGTAATGCTATGTAACATTATAGGTTATAACGTAATACTATGTAACGTTATAGGTTATAGTGTAATACTATGTAACGTTAAGCGTTATGACGTAATACTGTATAACGCTAAACGTCATAACGTAATACTGTATAACGTTACACGCTATAACGTAATACTATGTAACGTTAAACGTTATAACGTAATACTGTATAACGTTAAACGTTATAACATAACACTGTATAATGTTGAGCGTTTAACGTATTACTATGTAACGTTATACTTTATAACGTAATACTGTATAATGTTAAACGTTTAACGTATTACTCTGTAACGTTATACGTTATAACGTAATAATGTATAACGTTAAACGTTATAACTTTATAGTGTATAAAGTTAAACGTTATAACGTAACACTGTATAACGTTAGACGTTATACTACGAAATAGTGTATAACGTTAAACTTTATAACGTAGTACGTTATAACGTTAAACATTATAACGTAATTGTGTATAACGTTAAACGTTATAACGTAATACTGTATAACATTAAGCGTTATGACGTAATACTGTATAACGCTAAACGTTATAACGTAATACTGTATATCGTTAAACGTTGTGACGTAATACTGAAAAAAGTTAAGCGTTATGGCGTAATACTGTATAACGCTAAACGTTATAACGTAATACTGTATAACGTTACACGCTATAACGTAATACTATGTAACGTTAAACTTTATAACGTAATAGTATATAACGTTAAACGTTATAACGTAATACTGTATAACGTTAAACGTTATATTACGAAATAGTGTATAACGTTAAACTTTATAACGTAATAATATATAACGTTAAAAATTATAACGTAATACTGTATATCGTTAAACGTAGTGACGTAATACTGAAAAAAGTTAAGCGTTATGGCGTAATACTGTATAACGCTAAACGTTATAACGTAATACTGTATAACGTTACACGCTATAACGTAATACTATGTAACGTTAAACGTTATAACGTAATACTGTATAACGTTAAGCGTTATAACGAAATACTATATAACGTTATATGTTATAACGTAATACTGTATAACGTTAAACGTTATAACGTAATACTGTATAACGTTAAAAGTTATAACGTAATACTGTATAACGTTACACGCTATAACGTAATACTATGTAACGTTAAACGTTATAACGTAATACTATGTAACGTTATACGTTATAATGTAATAGGGTATAACGTTAAACGTTATAACGTAATACTGTAAAACGTTAAATGTTATATTACGAAATAGTGTATAACGTTAAACTTTATAACGTAATACTATATAACGTTAAACGTTATAACTTAATAGTGTATAAACTTAAACGTTATAACGTAATACTATATAACGTTAAGCGTTATAACGTAATGCTATGTAACATTATAGGTTATAACGTAATACTATGTAACGTTATAGGTTATAGTGTAATACGATGTAACGTTAAGCGTTATGACGTAATAGTGTATAACGCTAAACGTTATAACGTAATACTGTATAACGTTACACGCTATAACGTAATACTATGTAACGTTAAACGTTATAACGTAATACTGTATAACGTTAAACGTTATAACGTAATACTGTATAACGTTAAACGTTATAACGTAATACTATATAACATTAAACGTTATAACGTAATACTGTATAACGTTACACGCTATGACGTAATACTATGTACCTTTAAACGTTTAACGTAATACTGTATAACGTTAAACGTTATATCGTAATACTGTATAATCTTAAACGTTATAACGTATTACTATGTAACGTTATACTTTATAACGTAATACTGTATAACGTGAAACGTTATAACGTAATACTGTATAACGTTAAAAGTTATAACATAATACTGTATAATGTTGAGCGTTTAACGTATTACTATGTAACGTTATACTTTATAACGTAATACTGTATAATGTTAAACGTTTAACGTATTACTGTGTAACGTTATACGTTATAACGTAATAATGTATAACGTTAAACGTTATAACTTTATAGTGTATAAAGTTAAACGTTATAACGTAATACTGTATAAAGTTAGACGTTATACTACGAAATAGTGTATAACGTTAAACTTTATAACGTAGTACTTTATAACGTTAAACATTATAACGTAATTGTGTATAACGTTAAACGTTATAACGGAATACTGTATAACGTTAAGCGTTATGACGTAATACTGTATAACGCTAAACGTTATAACGTAATACTGTATAACGTTACACGCTATAACGTAATACTATGTAACGTTAAACGTTATAACGTAATACTGTATAACGTTAAACGTTATAACATAATACTGTATAATGTTGAGCGTTTAACGTATTACTATGTAACGTTATACTTTATAACGTAGTACTGCATAACGTTACGCGCTATAACGTAATACTATGTAACGTTAAACGTTATATTACGAAATAGTGTATAACGTTAAACTTTATAACGTAATACTATATAACGTTAAACGTTATAACGTAATACTGTATAGCGTTTAACGTTATAACGTAATACTGTATAATGTTGAACGTTTAACGTATTACTATGTAACGTTATACGTTATAACGTAATACTGTATAACGTTAAGCGTTATATTACGAAATAGTGTATAACGTTAAACTTTATAACGTAATACTATATAACGTTAAAAATTATAACGTAATACTGTATATCGTTAAACGTAGTGACGTAATACTGAAAAAAGTTAAGCGTTATGGCGTAATACTGTATAACGCTAAACGTTATAACGTAATACTGTATAACGTTACACGCTATAACGTAATACTATGTAACGTTAAACGTTATATCGTAATACTGTATAATCTTAAACGTTATAACGTATTACAATGTAACGTTATACTTTATAACGTAATACTGTATAACGTGAAACGTTATAACGTAATACTGTATAACGTTAAAAGTTATATTACGAAATAGTGTATAACGTTAAACTTTATAACGTAATACTATATAACGTTAAACATTATAACGTAAAACTGTATAACGATACACGCTATAACGTAATACTATGTAACGTTAAACGTTATAACGTAATACTGTATAACGTTAAACGTTATAACGTAATACTGTATAATGTTAAACGTTTAACGTATTACTGTGTAACGTTATACGTTATAACGTAATAATGTATAACGTTAAACCTTATAACTTTATAGTGTATAAAGTTAAACGTTATAACGTAATACTGTATAAAGTTAGACGTTATACTACGAAATAGTGTATAACGTTAAACATTATAACGCAATTGTGTATAACGTTAAACGTTATAACGTAATACTGTATAACGTTAAGCGTTATGACGTAATACTGTATAACGCTAAACGTTATAACGTAATACTGTATAACGTTACACGCTATAACGTAATACTATGTAACGTTAAACGTTACAACGTAATACTGTATAACGTTAAACGTTATAACGTAATACTGTATAATGTTGAACGTTTAACGTATTACTATGTAACGTTATACGTTATAACGTAATACTGCATAACGTTACGCGCTATAACGTAATACTATGTAACGTTAAACGTTATATTACGAAATAGTGTATAACGTTAAACTTTATAACGTAATACTATATAACGTTAAACGTTATAACGTAATACTGTATAACGTTAAACGTTATAACGTAATACTGTATAATGTTGAACGTTTAACGTATTACTATGTAACGTTATACGTTATAACGTAATACTGTATAACGTTAAACGTTATATTACGAAATAGTGTATAACGTCAAACTTTATAACGTAATACTATATAACGTTAAAAATTATAACGTAATACTGTATATCGTTAAACGTAGTGACGTAATACTGAAAAAAGTTAAGCGTTATGGCGTAATACTGTATAATGTTAAACGTTTAACGTATTACTGTGTAACGTTATACGTTATAACGTAATACTGTATAACGTTAGACGTTATAACTTAATAGTGTATAAAGTGAAACGTTATAACGTAATACTGTATAACGTTAGACGTTATATTACGAAATAGTGTATAACGTTAAACTTTATAACGTAATACTATATAACGTTAAAAATTATAACGTAATTGTGTATAACGTTAAACGTTGTGACGTAATACTGTATAACGTTAAGCGTTATGGCGTAATACTGTATAACTCTAAACGTTATAACGTAATACTGTATAACGTTACACGCTATAACGTAATACTATGTAACGTTAAACGTTATAACGTAATACTGTGTAACGTTATATGTTATAACGTAATACTATGTAACGTTATAGGTTATAACGTAATACTATGTAACGTTGAACGTTATAACGTAATAGGGTATTACGTTAAACGTTATAACGTAATACTGTATAGCGTTAAACGTTATAACGTAATACAGTAAAACGTTAAAATTTATATTACGAAATAGTGTATAACGTTAAACTTTATAACGTAATACTATATAACGTTAAACGTTATAACGTAATACTGTATAACGTTACACGCTATGACGTAATACTATGTAACTTTAAACGTTTAACGTAATACTGTATAACGTTAAACGTTATAACATAATACTGTATAATCTTAAACGTTATAACGTATTACTATGTAACGTTATACTTTATAACGTAATACTGTATAACGTTAAACGTTATATTACGAAATAGTGTATAACGTTAAACGTTATAACGTAATACTGTATAATGTTGAACGTTATAACGTAATACTGTATATCGTTACACGTTGTGACGTAATACTGAAAAAAGTTAAGCGTTATGGCGTAATACTGTATAACGCTAAACGTTATAACGTAATACTGTATAACGTTACACGCTATAACGTAATACTATGTAACGTTAAACGTTATAACGTAATACTGTATAACGTTAAGCGTTATAACGTAATACTATGTAACGTTATAGGTTATAACGTAATACTATGTAACGTTGAACGTTATAACGTAATAGGGTATAACGTTAAACGTTATAACGTAATACTATGTAACGTTATACGTTATAACGTAATAGGGTATAACGTTAAACGTTATAACTTAATACTGTAAAACGTTAAGCGTTATAACGTAATGCTATGTAACATTATAGGTTATAACGTAATACTATGTAACGTTATAGGTTATAGTGTAATACTATGTAACGTTAAGCGTTATGACGTAATACTGTATAACGCTAAACGTCATAACGTAATACTGTATAACGTTACACGCTATAACGTAATACTATGTAACGTTAAACGTTATAACGTAATACTGTATAACGTTAAACGTTATAACATAACACTGTATAATGTTGAGCGTTTAACGTATTACTATGTAACGTTATACTTTATAACGTAATACTGTATAATGTTAAACGTTTAACGTATTACTGTGTAACGTTATACGTTATAACGTAATAATGTATAACGTTAAACGTTATAACTTTATAGTGTATAAAGTTAAACGTTATAACGTAATACTGTATAACGTTAGACGTTATACTACGAAATAGTGTATAACGTTAAACTTTATAACGTAGTACTTTATAACGTTAAACATTATAACACAATTGTGTATAACGTTAAACGTTATAACGTAATACTGTATAACGTTAAGCGTTATGACGTAATACTGTATAACGCTAAACGTTATAACGTAATACTGTATAACGTTACACGCTATAACGTAATACTATGTAACGTTAAACGTTACAACGTAATACTGTATAACGTTAAACGTTATAACGTAATACTGTATAATGTTGAACGTTTAACGTATTACTATGTAACGTTATACGTTATAACGTAATACTGCATAACGTTACGCGCTATAACGTAATACTATGTAACGTTAAACGTTATATTACGAAATAGTGTATAACGTTAAACTTTATAACGTAATACTATATAACGTTAAACGTTATAACGTAATACTGTATAACGTTAAACGTTATAACGTAATACTGTATAATGTTGAACGTTTAACGTATTACTATGTAACGTTATACGTTATAACGTAATACTGTATAACGTTAAACGTTATATTACGAAATAGTGTATAACGTTAAACTTTATAACGTAATCATATATAACGTTAAAAATTATAACGTAATACTGTATATCGTTAAACGTAGTGACGTAATACTGAAAAAAGTTAAGCGTTATGGCGTAATACTGTATAACGCTAAACGTTATAACGTAATACTGTATAACGTTACACGCTATAACGTAATACTATGTAACGTTAAACGTTATAACGTAATACTGTATAACGTTAAGCGTTATAACGAAATACTATATAACGTTATATGTTATAACGTAATACTGTATAACGTTAAACGTTATAACGTAATACTGTATAACGTTAAAAGTTATAACGTAATACTGTATAACGTTACACGCTATAACGTAATACTATGTAACGTTAAACGTTATAACGTAATACTATGTAACGTTATACGTTATAACGTAATAGGGTATAACGTTAAACGTTATAACGTAATACTGTAAAACGTTAAAAGTTATATTACGAAATAGTGTATAACGTTAAACTTTATAACGTAATACTATATAATGTTAAACGTTATAACTTAATAGTGTATAAACTTAAACGTTATAACGTAATACTGTATAACGTTAAAAGTTATAACATAATACTGTATAATGTTGAGCGTTTAACGTATTACTATGTAACGTTATACTTTATAACGTAATACTGTATAATGTTAAACGTTTAACGTATTACTGTGTAACGTTATACGTTATAACGTAATAATGTATAACGTTAAACGTTATAACTTTATAGTGTATAAAGTTAAACGTTATAACGTAATACTGTATAAATTTAGACGTTATACTACGAAATAGTGTATAACGTTAAACTTTATAACGTAGTACTTTATAACGTTAAACATTATAACGTAATTGTGTATAACGTTAAACGTTATAACGTAATACTGTATAATGTTAAACGTTTAACGTATTACTGTGTAACGTTATACGTTATAACGTAATACTGTATAACGTTAGACGTTATAACTTAATAGTGTATAAAGTGAAACGTTATAACGTAATACTGTATAACGTTAGACGTTATATTACGAAATAGTGTATAACGTTAAACTTTATAACGTAATACTATATAACGTTAAAAATTATAACGTAATTGTGTATAACGTTACACGCTATGACGTAATACTATGTAACTTTAAACGTTTAACGTAATACTGTATAACGTTAAACGTTATAACATAATACTGTATAATCTTAAACGTTATAACGTATTACTATGTAACGTTATACTTTATAACGTAATACTGTATAACGTTAAACGTTATATTACGAAATAGTGTATAACGTTAAACTTTATAACGTAATACTATATAACGTTAAAAATTATAACGTCATACTGTATATCGTTAAACGTTGTGACGTAATACTGAAAAAAGTTAAGCGTTATGGCGTAATACTGTATAACGCTAAACGTTATAACGTAATACTGTATAACGTTACACGCTATAACGTAATACTATGTAACGTTAAACGTTATAACGTAATACTGTATAACGTTAAGCGTTATAACGTAATACTATGTAACGTTATATGTTATAACGTAATACTATGTAACGTTATAGGTTATAACGTAATACTATGTAACGTTGAACGTTATAACGTAATAGGGTATAACGTTAAACGTTATAACGTAATACTATGTAACGTTATACGTTATAACGTAATAGGGTATAACGTTAAACGTTATAACGTAATACTGTAAAACGTTAAGCGTTATAACGTAATGCTATGTAACATTATAGGTTATTACGTAATACTATGTAACGTTATAGGTTATAGTGTAATACTATGTAACGTTAAGCGTTATGACGTGATACTGTATAACGCTGAACGTCATAACGTAATACTGTATAACGTTACACGCTATAACATAATACTATGTAACGTTAAACGTTATAACGTAATACTGTATAACGTTAAACGTTATAACATAATACTGTATAATGTTGAGCGTTTAACGTATTACTATGTAACGTTATACTTTATAACGTAATACTGTATAATGTTAAACGTTTAACGTATTACTGTGTAACGTTATACGTTATAACGTAATAATGTATAACGTTAAACGTTATAACTTTATAGTGTATAAAGTTAAACGTTATAACGTAATACTGTATAAATTTAGACGTTATACTACGAAATAGTGTATAACGTTAAACTTTATAACGTAGTACTTTATAACGTTAAACATTATAACACAATTGTGTATAACGTTAAACGTTATAACGTAATACTGTATAACGTTAAGCGTTATGACGTAATACTGTATAACGCTAAACGTTATAACGTAATACTGTATAACGTTACACGCTATAACGTAATACTATGTAACGTTAAACGTTACAACGTAATACTGTATAACGTTAAACGTTATAACGTAATACTGTATAATGTTGAACGTTTAACGTATTACTATGTAACGTTATACGTTATAACGTAATACTGCATAACGTTACGCGCTATAACGTAATACTATGTAACGTTAAACGTTATATTACGAAATAGTGTATAACGTTAAACTTTATAACGTAATACTATATAACGTTAAACGTTATAACGTAATACTGTATAACGTTAAACGTTATAACGTAATACTGTATAATGTTGAACGTTTAACGTATTACTATGTAACGTTATACGTTATAACGTAATACTGTATAACGTTAAACGTTATATTACGAAATAGTGTATAACGTTAAACTTTATAACGTAATAATATATAACGTTAAAAATTATAACGTAATACTGTATATCGTTAAACGTAGTGACGTAATACTGAAAAAAGTTAAGCGTTATGGCGTAATACTGTATAACGCTAAACGTTATAACGTAATACTGTATAACGTTACACGCTATAACGTAATACTATGTAACGTTAAACGTTATAACGTAATACTGTATAACGTTAAGCGTTATAACGAAATACTATATAACGTTATATGTTATAACGTAATACTGTAAAACGTTAAAAGTTATATTACGAAATAGTGTATAACGTTAAACTTTATAACGTAATACTATATAACGTTAAACGTTATAACTTAATAGTGTATAAACTTAAACGTTATAACGTAATACTGTATAACGTTAAAAGTTATAACATAATACTGTATAATGTTGAGCGTTTAACGTATTACTATGTAACGTTATACTTTATAACGTAATACTGTATAATGTTAAACGTTTAACGTATTACTGTGTAACGTTATACGTTATAACGTAATAATGTATAACGTTAAACGTTATAACTTTATAGTGTATAAAGTTAAACGTTATAACGTAATACTGTATAAATTTAGACGTTATACTACGAAATAGTGTATAACGTTAGACGTTATATTACGAAATAGTGTATAACGTTAAACTTTATAACGTAATACTATATAACGTTAAAAATTATAACGTAATTGTGTATAACGTTACACGCTATGACGTAATACTATGTAACTTTAAACGTTTAACGTAATACTGTATAACGTTAAACGTTATAACATAATACTGTATAATCTTAAACGTTATAACGTATTACTATGTAACGTTATACTTTATAACGTAATACTGTATAACGTTAAACGTTATATTACGAAATAGTGTATAACGTTAAACTTTATAACGTAATACTATATAACGTTAAAAATTATAACGTCATACTGTATATCGTTAAACGTTGTGACGTAATACTGAAAAAAGTTAAGCGTTATGGCGTAATACTGTATAACGCTAAACGTTATAACGTAATACTGTATAACGTTACACGCTATAACGTAATACTATGTAACGTTAAACGTTATAACGTAATACTGTATAACGTTAAGCGTTATAACGTAATACTGTATAACGTTAAGCGTTATAACGTAATACTATGTAACGTTATAGGTTATAACGTAATACTATGTAACGTTGAACGTTATAACGTAATAGGGTATAACGTTAAACGTTATAACGTAATACTATGTAACGTTATACGTTATAACGTAATAGGGTATAACGTTAAACGTTATAACGTAATACTGTAAAACGTTAAGCGTTATAACGTAATGCTATGTAACATTATAGGTTATTACGTAATACTATGTAACGTTATAGGTTATAGTGTAATACTATGTAACGTTAAGCGTTATGACGTAATACTGTATAACGCTGAGCGTCATAACGTAATACTGTATAACGTTACACGCTATAACATAATACTATGTAACGTTAAACGTTATAACGTAATACTGTATAACGTTAAACGTTATAACATAATACTGTATAATGTTGAGCGTTTAACGTATTACTATGTAACGTTATACTTTATAACGTAATACTGTATAATGTTAAACGTTTAACGTATTACTGTGTAACGTTATACGTTATAACGTAATAATGTATAACGTTAAACGTTATAACTTTATAGTGTATAAAGTTAAACGTTATAACGTAATACTGTATAAAGTTAGACGTTATACTACGAAATAGTGTATAACGTTAAACTTTATAAGGTAGTACTTTATAACGTTAAACATTATAACGCAATTGTGTATAACGTTAAACGTTATAACGTAATACTGTATAACGTTAAGCGTTATGACGTAATACTGTATAACGCTAAACGTTATAACGTAATACTGTATAACGTTAAACGTTTAACGTATTACTGTGTAACGTTATATGTTATAACGTAATACTATGTAACGTTATAGGTTATAACGTAATACTATGTAACGTTGAACGTTATAACGTAATAGGGTATAACGTTAAACGTTATAACGTAATACTATGTAACGTTATACGTTATAACGTAATAGGGTATAACGTTAAACGTTATAACGTAATACTGTAAAACGTTAAGCGTTATAACGTAATGCTATGTAACATTATAGGTTATTACGTAATACTATGTAACGTTGTAGGTTATAGTGTAATACTATGTAACGTTAAGCGTTATGACGTAATACTGTATAACGCTAAACGTCATAACGTAATACTGTATAACGTTACACGCTATAACATAATACTATGTAACGTTAAACGTTATAACGTAATACTGTATAACGTTAAACGTTGTAACATAATACTGTATAATGTTGAGCGTTTAACGTATTACTATGTAACGTTATACTTTATAACGTAATACTGTATAATGTTAAACGTTTAACGTATTACTGTGTAACGTTATACGTTATAACGTAATAATGTTTAACGTTAAACGTTATAACTTTATAGTGTATAAAGTTAAACGTAATAACGTAATACTGTATAAAGTTAGACGTTATACTACGAAATAGTGTATAACGTTAAACTTTATAACGTAGTACTTTATAACGGTAAACATTATAACGCAATTGTGTATAACGTTAAACGTTATAACGTAATACTGTATAACGTTAAGCGTTATGACGTAATACTGTATAACGCTAAACGTTATAACGTAATACTGTATAACGTTAAACGTTTAACGTATTACTGTGTAACGTTATATGTTATAACGTAATACTATGTAACGTTATAGGTTATAACGTAATACTGTATAACGTTACACGCTATAACGTAATACTATGTAACGTTAAACGTTATATCGTAATACTGTATAATCTTAAACGTTATAACGTATTACAATGTAACGTTATACTTTATAACGTAATACTGTATAACGTGAAACGTTATAACGTAATACTGTATAACGTTAAAAGTTATATTACGAAATAGTGTATAACGTTAAACTTTATAACGTAATACTATATAACGTTAAACATTATAACGTAAAACTGTATAACGATACACGCTATAACGTAATACTATGTAACGTTAAACGTTATAACGTAATACTGTATAACGTTAAACGTTATAACGTAATACTGTATAATGTTAAACGTTTAACGTATTACTGTGTAACGTTATACGTTATAACGTAATAATGTATAACGTTAAACGTTATAACTTTATAGTGTATAAAGTTAAACGTTATAACGTAATACTGTATAAAGTTAGACGTTATACTACGAAATAGTGTATAACGTTAAACTTTATAACGTAGTACTTTATAACGTTAAACATTATAACGCAATTGTGTATAACGTTAAACGTTATAACGTAATACTGTATAACGTTAAGCGTTATGACGTAATACTGTATAACGCTAAACGTTATAACGTAATACTGTATAACGTTACACGCTATAACGTAATACTATGTAACGTTAAACGTTACAACGTAATACTGTATAACGTTAAACGTTTTAACGTAATACTGTATAATGTTGAACGTTTAACGTATTACTATGTAACGTTATACGTTATAACGTAATACTGCATAACGTTACGCGCTATAACGTAATACTATGTAACGTTAAACGTTATATTACGAAATAGTGTATAACGTTAAACTTTATAACGTAATACTATATAACGTTAAACGTTATAACGTAATACTGTATAACGTTAAACGTTATAACGTAATACTGTATAATGTTGAACGTTTAACGTATTACTATGTAACGTTATACGTTATAACGTAATACTGTATAGCGTTAAACGTTATATTACGTAATAGTGTATAACGTTAAACTTTATAACGTAATACTATATAACGTTAAAAATTATAACGTAATACTGTATATCGTTAAACGTAGTGACGTAATACTGAAAAAAGTTAAGCGTTATGGCGTAATACTGTATAATGTTAAACGTTTAACGTATTACTGTGTAACGTTATACGTTATAACGTAATACTGTATAACGTTAGACGTTATAACTTAATAGTGTATAAAGTGAAACGTTATAACGTAATACTGTATAACGTTAGACGTTATATTACGAAATAGTGTATAACGTTAAACTTTATAACGTAATACTATATAACGTTAAAAATTATAACGTAATTGTGTATAACGTTAAACGTTGTGACGTAATACTGTATAACGTTAAGCGTTATGGCGTAATACTGTATAACTCTAAACGTTATAACGTAATACTGTATAACGTTACACGCTATAACGTAATACTATGTAACGTTAAACGTTATAACGTAATACTGTGTAACGTTATATGTTATAACGTAATACTATGTAACGTTATAGGTTATAACGTAATACTATGTAACGTTGAACGTTATAACGTAATAGGGTATAACGTTAAACGTTATAACGTAATACTGTATAGCGTTAAACGTTTTAACGTAATACAGTAAAACGTTAAAATTTATATTACGAAATAGTGTATAACGTTAAACTTTATAACGTAATACTATATAACGTTAAACGTTATAACGTAATACTGTATAACGTTACACGCTATGACGTAATACTATGTAACTTTAAACGTTTAACGTAATACTGTATAACGTTAAACGTTATAACATAATACTGTATAATCTTAATCGTTATAACGTATTACTATGTAACGTTATACTTTATAACGTAATACTGTATAACGTTAAACGTTATATTACGAAATAGTGTATAACGTTAAACTTTATAACGTAATACTATATAACGTTAAAAATTATAACGTCATACTGTATATCGTTAAACGTTGTGACGTAATACTGAAAAAAGTTAAGCGTTATGGCGTAATACTGTATAACGCTAAACGTTATAACGTAATACTGTATAACGTTACACGCTATAACGTAATACTATGTAACGTTAAACGTTATAACGTAATACTGTATAACGTTAAGCGTTATAACGTAATACTATGTAACGTTATATGTTATAACGTAATACTATGTAACGTTATAGGTTATAACGTAATACTATGTAACGTTGAACGTTATAACGTAATAGGGTATAACGTTAAACGTTATAACGTAATACTATGTAACGTTATACGTTATAACGTAATAGGGTATAACGTTAAACGTTATAACGTAATACTGTAAATCGTTAAGCGTTATAACGTAATGCTATGTAACATTATAGGTTATAACGTAATACTATGTAACGTTATAGGTTATAGTGTAATACTATGTAACGTTAAGCGTTATGACGTAATACTGTATAACGCTAAACGTCATAACGTAATACTGTATAACGTTACACGCTATAACGTAATACTATGTAACGTTAAACGTTATAACGTAATACTGTATAACGTTAAACGTTATATCATAATACTGTATTATGTTGAGCGTTTAACGTATTACTATGTAACGTTATACTTTATAACGTAATACTGTATAATGTTAAACGTTTAACGTATTACTGTGTAACGTTATACGTTATAACGTAATAATGTATAACGTTAAACGTTATAACTTTATAGTGTATAAAGTTAAACGTTATAACGTAATACTGTATAACGTTAGACGTTATACTACGAAATAGTGTATAACGTTAAACTTTATAACGTAGTACTTTATAACGTTAAACATTGTAACGTAATTGTGTATAACGTTAAACGTTATAACGTAATACTGTATAACGTTAAGCGTTATGACGTAATACTGTATAACGCTAAACGTTATAACGTAATACTGTATAACGTTACACGCTATAACGTAATACTATGTAACGTTAAACGTTATAACGTAATACTGTATAACGTTAAACGTTATAACGTAATACTGTATAACGTTAAACGTTATAACGTAATACTGTATAACGTTAAACGTTATAACGTAATACTGTATAACGTTAAGCGTTAAGACGTAATACTGCATAACGCTAAACGTTATAACGTAATACTGTATAACGTTAAACGTTATATTACGAAATAGTGTATAACGTTAAACTTTATAACGTAATACTATATAACGTTAAACGTTATAACGTAATACTGTATAACGTTACACGCTATTACGTAATACTATGTAACTTTAAACGTTTCACGTAATACTGTATAACGTTAAACGTTATAACGTAATACTGTATATCGTTAAACGTTGTGACGTAATACTGCATAACGCTAAACGTTATAACGTAATACTGTATAACGTTAAACGTTATAACGTAATACTGTATAACGTTAAGCGTTATAACGTAATACTATGTAACGTTAAACGTTATAACGTAATACTGTATAACGTTAAGCGTTATAACGTAATACTATGTAACGTTATAGGTTATAACGTAATACTATGTAACGTTGAACGTTATAACGTAATACTGTATAACGTTAAACGTTATAACGTAATACTGTATAACGTTAAACGTTATAACGTAATACTGTATAACGTTAAACGTTATAACGTAATACTGTATAACGTTAAGCGTTAAGACGTAATACTGCATAACGCTAAACGTTATAACGTAATACTGTATAACGTTAAACGTTATATTACGAAATAGTGTATAACGTTAAACTTTATAACGTAATACTATATAACGTTAAACGTTATAACGTAATACTGTATAACGTTACACGCTATTACGTAATACTATGTAACTTTAAACGTTTCACGTAATACTGTATAACGTTAAACGTTATAACGTAATACTGTATATCGTTAAACGTTGTGACGTAATACTGCATAACGCTAAACGTTATAACGTAATACTGTATAACGTTAAGCGTTATAACGTAATACTATGTAACGTTAAACGTTATAACGTAATACTGTATAACGTTAAGCGTTATAACGTAATACTATGTAACGTTATAGGTTATAACGTAATACTATGTAACGTTGAACGTTATAACGTAATAGGGTATAACGTTAAACGTTATAATGTAATACTATGTAACGTTATACGTTATAACGTAATAGGGTATAACGTTAAACGTTATAACGTAATACTGTAAAACGTTAAGCGTTATAACGTAATGCTGTGTAACATTATAGGTTATAACGTAATACTATGTAACGTTATAGGTTATAGTGTAATACTATGTAACGTTAAGCGTTATGACGTAATACTGTATAACGCTAAACGTCATAACGTAATACTGTATAACGTTACACGCTATAACGTAATACTATGTAACGTTAAACGTTATAACGTAATACTGTATAACGTTAAACGTTATAACATAACACTGTATAATGTTGAGCGTTTAACGTATTACTATGTAACGTTATACTTTATAACGTAATACTGTATAATGTTAAACGTTTAACGTATTACTCTGTAACGTTATACGTTATAACGTAATAATGTATAACGTTAAACGTTATAACTTTATAGTGTATAAAGTTAAACGTTATAACGTAATACTGTATAACGTTAGACGTTATACTACGAAATAGTGTATAACGTTAAACTTTATAACGTAGTACGTTATAACGTTAAACATTATAACGTAATTGTGTATAACGTTAAACGTTATAACGTAATACTGTATAACGTTAAGCGTTATGACGTAATACTGTATAACGCTAAACGTTATAACGTAATACTGTATATCGTTAAACGTTGTGACGTAATACTGAAAAAAGTTAAGCGTTATGGCGTAATACTGTATAACGCTAAACGTTATAACGTAATACTGTATAACGTTACACGCTATAACGTAATACTATGTAACGTTAAACTTTATAACGTAATAGTATATAACGGTAAACGTTATAACGTAATACTGTATAACGTTAAACGTTATATTACGAAATAGTGTATAACGTTAAACTTTATAACGTAATAATATATAACGTTAAAAATTATAACGTAATACTGTATATCGTTAAACGTAGTGACGTAATACTGAAAAAAGTTAAGCGTTATGGCGTAATACTGTATAACGCTAAACGTTATAACGTAATACTGTATAACGTTACACGCTATAACGTAATACTATGTAACGTTAAACGTTATAACGTAATACTGTATAACGTTAAGCGTTATAACGAAATACTATATAACGTTATATGTTATAACGTAATACTGTATAACGTTAAACGTTATAACGTAATACTGTATAACGTTAAAAGTTATAACGTAATACTGTATAACGTTACACGCTATAACGTAATACTATGTAACGTTAAACGTTATAACGTAATACTATGTAACGTTATACGTTATAACGTAATAGGGTATAACGTTAAACGTTATAACGTAATACTGTAAAACGTTAAATGTTATATTACGAAATAGTGTATAACGTTAAACTTTATAACGTAATACTATATAACGTTAAACGTTATAACTTAATAGTGTATAAACTTAAACGTTATAACGTAATACTATATAACGTTAAGCGTTATAACGTAATGCTATGTAACATTATAGGTTATAACGTAATACTATGTAACGTTATAGGTTATAGTGTAATACGATGTTACGTTAAGCGTTATGACGTAATAGTGTATAACGCTAAACGTTATAACGTAATACTGTATAACGTTACACGCTATAACGTAATACTATGTAACGTTAAACGTTATAACGTAATACTGTATAACGTTAAACGTTATAACGTAATACTATATAACATTAAACGTTATAACGTAATACTGTATAACGTTACACGCTATGACGTAATACTATGTACCTTTAAACGTTTAACGTAATACTGTATAACGTTAAACGTTATATCGTAATACTGTATAATCTTAAACGTTATAACGTATTACTATGTAACGTTATACTTTATAACGTAATACTGTATAACGTGAAACGTTATAACGTAATACTGTATAACGTTAAAAGTTATAACATAATACTGTATAATGTTGAGCGTTTAACGTATTACTATGTAACGTTATACTTTATAACGTAATACTGTATAATGTTAAACGTTTAACGTATTACTGTGTAACGTTATACGTTATAACGTAATAATGTATAACGTTAAACGTTATAACTTTATAGTGTATAAAGTTAAACGTTATAACGTAATACTGTATAAAGTTAGACGTTATACTACGAAATAGTGTATAACGTTAAACTTTATAACGTAGTACTTTATAACGTTAAACATTATAACGTAATTGTGTATAACGTTAAACGTTATAACGTAATACTGTATAACGTTAAGCGTTATGACGTAATACTGTATAACGCTAAACGTTATAACGTAATACTGTATAACGTTACACGCTATAACGTAATACTATGTAACGTTAAACGTTATAACGTAATACTGTATAACGTTAAACGTTATAACGTAATACTGTATAATGTTGAACGTTTAACGTATTACTATGTAACGTTATACGTTATAACGTAATACTGCATAACGTTACGCGCTATAACGTAATACTATGTAACGTTAAACGTTATATTACGAAATAGTGTATAACGTTAAACTTTATAACGTAATACTATATAACGTTAAACGTTATAACGTAATACTGTATAACGTTAAAAGTTATAACGTAATACTGTATAACGTTACACGCTATAACGTAATACTATGTAACGTTAAACGTTATAACGTAATACTATGTAACGTTATACGTTATAACGTAATAGGGTATAACGTTAAACGTTATAACGTAATACTGTAAAACGTTAAAAGTTATATTACGAAATAGTGTATAACGTTAAACTTTATAACGTAATACTATATAACGTTAAACGTTATAACTTAATAGTGTATAAACTTAAACGTTATAACGTAATACTATATAACGTTAAGCGTTATAACGTAATGCTATGTAACATTATAGGTTATAACGTAATACTATGTAACGTTATAGGTTATAGTGTAATACGATGTAACGTTAAGCGTTATGACGTAATAGTGTATAACGCTAAACGTTATAACGTAATACTGTATAACGTTACACGCTATAACGTAATACTATATAACATTAAACGTTATAACGTAATACTATATAACGTTAAAAATTATAACGTAATACTGTATATCGTTAAACGTAGTGACGTAATACTGAAAAAAGTTAAGCGTTATGGCGTAATACTGTATAACGCTAAACGTTATAACGTAAAACTGTATAACGTTACACGCTATAACGTAATACTATGTAACGTTAAACGTTATAACGTAATACTGTATAACGTTAAACGTTATAACGTAATACTGCATAATGTTAAACGTTTAACGTATTACTGTGTAACGTTATACGTTATAACGTAATAATGTATAACGTTAAACGTTATGACTTAATAGTGTATAAAGTTAAACGTTATAACGTAATACTGTATAACGTTAAACGTTATATTACGAAATAGTGTATAACGTTAAACTCTATAACGTAATACTATATAACGTTAAACATTATAACGTAATTATGAATAACGTTAATCGTTATAACGTAATACTGTATAACGTTAAGCGTTATGACGTAATAGTGTATAACGCTAAACGTTATAACGTAATACTGTATAACGTTACACGCTATAACGTAATACTATGTAACGTTAAACGTTATAACGTAATACTGTATAACGTTAAACGTTATAACGTATTACTGTATAACGTTAAACGTTATAACGTAATACTGTATATCGTTAAACGTTATAACGTAATACTGTATAACGTTAAGCGTTAAGACGTAATACTGCATAACGCTAAACGTTATAACGTAATACTGTATAACGTTAAACGTTATATTACGAAATAGTGTATAACGTTAAACTTTATAACGTAATACTATATAACGTTAAACGTTATAACGTAATACTGTATAACGTTACACGCTATGACGTAATACTATGTAACTTTAAACGTTTAACGTAATACTGTATAACGTTAAACGTTATAACGTAATACTGTATATCGTTAAACGTTGTGACGTAATACTGAAAAAAGTTAAGCGTTATGGCGTAATACTGTATAACTCTAAACGTTATAGCGTAATACTGTATAACCTTACGCGCTATAAAGTAATACTATGTAACGTTAATCGTTATAACGTAATACTGTATAACGTTAAACGTTATAACGTAATACTGTATAATGTTGAACGTTTAACGTATTACTGTGTAACGTTATACGTTATATCGTAATACTGTATAATCTTAAACGTTATAACGTATTACTATGGAACGTTATACTTTATAACGTAATACTGTATAACGTTAAACGTTATAACGTAATACTGTATAACGTTAAACATTATTTTACGAAATAGTGTATAACGTTAAACTTTATAACGTAATACTATATAACGTTAAACGTTATAACGTAAAACTGTATAACGTTACACGCTATAACGTAATACTATGTAACGTTAAATGTTATAACGTAATACTGTATAACGTTAAACGTTATAACGTAATACTGTATAATGTTAAACGTTTAACGTATTACTGTGTAACGTTATACGTTATAACGTAATAATGTATAACGTTAAACGTTATAACTTTATAGTGTATAAAGTTAAACGTTATAACGTAATACTGTATAACGTTAAACGTTATACTACGAAATAGTGCATAACGTTAAACTTTATAACGTAGTACTTTATAACGTTAAACATTATAACGTAATTGTGTATAACGTTAAACGTTATAACGTAATACTATGTAACGTTAAACGTTATAACGTAATACTGTATAACGTTAAACGTTATAACGTAATACTGTATAATGTTGAACGTTTAACGTATTACTATGTAACGTTATACGTTATAACGTAATACTGCATAACGTTACGCGCTATAACGTAATACTATGTAACGTTAAACGTTATATTACGAAATAGTGTATAACTTTAAACTTTATAACGTAATACTATATAACGCTAAACGTTATAACGTAATACTGTATAACGTTACACGCTATAACGTAATACTATGTAACGTTAAACGTTATAACGTAATACTGTATAATGTTGAACGTTTAACGTATTAGTATGTAACGGTATACGTTATAACGTAATACTGTATAACGTTAAACGTTATGACTTAATAGTGTATAAAGTTAAACGTTATACCGTAATACTGTATAACGTTAAACGTTATATTACGAAACAGTGTGTAACGTTAAACTTTATAACGTAATACTATATAACGTTAAACGTTATAACGTAATACTGTATAACGTTACACGCTATGACGTAATACTATGTAACTTTAAACGTTTAACGTAATACTGTATAACGTTAAACGTTATATCGTAAAACTGTATAATCTTAAACGTTATAACGTATTACAATGTAACGTTATACTTTATAACGTAATACTGTATAACGTTAAACGTTATAACGTAATACTGTATAACGTTAAACGTTATATTACGAAATAGTGTATAACGTTAAACATTATAACGTAATACAATATAACGTTAAACATTATAACGTAAAACTGTATAACGTTACACGCTATAACGTAATACTATGTAACGTTAAACGTTATAACGTAATACTGTATAACGTTAAACGTTGTAACGTAATACTGTATAATGTTAAACGTTTAACGTATTACTGTGTAACGTTATACGTTATAACGTAATAATGTATAACGTCAAACGTTATAACTTTATAGTGCATAAAGTTAAACGTTATAACGTAATACTGTATAACGTTACGCGCTATAACGTAATACTATGTAACGTTAAACGTTACAACGTAATACTGTACAGCGTTAAACGTTATAACGTAATACTGTATAACGTTATACGTTATAACGTAATAGGGTATAACGTTAAACGTTATAACGTAATACTGTAAAACGTTAAAATTTATATTACGAAATAGTGTATAACGTTAAACTTTATAACGTAAATCTATATAACGTTAAACGTTATAACGTAATACTGTATAACGTTACACGCGATGACGTACTACTATGTAACTTTAAACGTTTAACGTAATACTGTATAACGTTAAACGTTATAACGTAATACTGTATATCGTTAAACGTTGTGACGTAATACTGAAAAAAGTTAAGCGTTATGGCGTAATACTGTATAACTCTAAACGTTATAACGTAATACTGTATAACCTTACGCGCTATAAAGTAATACTATGTAACGTTAATCGTTATAACGTAATACTGTATAACGTTAAACGTTATAACGTAATACTGTATAATGTTGAACGTTTAACGTATTACTCTGTAACGTCATGCGTTATAACGTAATACTGTATAACGTTAAACGTTATGACTTAATAGTGTATAATGTTAAACGTTATAACGTAATACTGTATAACGTTAAACGTTATATTACAAAATAGTGTATAGCGTTAAACTTTATAACGTAATACTATATAACGTTAAACATTATAACGTAATTGTGTATAACGTTAATCGTTATAACGTAATACTGTATAACGTTAAGCGTTAAGACGTAATACTGTATAACGCTAAACGTTATAACGTAATACTGTATAACGTTAAACGTTATATTACGAAATAGTGTATAACGTTAATCTTTATTACGTAATACTATATAACGTTAAACATTATAACGTAAAACTGTATAACGTTACACGCTATAACGTAATACTATGTAACGTTAAACGTTATAACGTAATACTGTATAACGTTAAACGTTATATTACAAAATAGTGTATAGCGTTAAACGTTTAACGTAATACTGTATAACGTTAAACGTTATATCGTAATACTGTATACTCTTAAACGTTATAACGTATTACTATGTAACGTTATACTTTATAACGTAATACTGTATACCGTTAAACGTTATAACGTACTACTGTATAATGTTAAACGTTTAACGTATTACTGTGTAACGGTATACGTTATAACGTAATAATGTATAACGTTAAACGTTATAACTTTATAGTGTATAAAGTTAAACGTTATAACGTAATACTGTATAACGTTAAACGGTATACTACGAAATAGTGCATAACGTTAAACTTTATAACGTAGTACTTTATAACGTTAAACATTATAACGTAATTGTGTATAACGTTAAACGTTATAACGTAATACCGTATAACGTTAAGCGTTATGACGTAATACTGTATAACGCTAAACGTTATAACGTAATAGTGTATAACGTTACACGCTATAACGTAATACTATGTAACGTTAAACGTTATAACATAATACTGTATAATGCTGAACGTTTAACGTATTAGTATGTAACGTTATACGTTATAACGTAATACTGTATAACGTTAAACGTTATGACTTAATAGTGTATAAAGTTAAACGTTATAACGTAATACTGTATAACGTTAAACGTTATATTACGAAATAGTGTATAACGTTAAACTCTATAACGTAATACTATGTAACGTTATACGTTATAACGTAATACTGTATAACGTTAAACGTTATAACGTAATACTGTACAATGTTGAACGTTTAACGTATTACTATGTAACGTTATACGTTATAACGTAATACTGCATAACGTTACGCGCTATAACGTAATACTATGTAACGTTAAACGTTATATTACGAAATAGTGTATAACTTTAAACTTTATAACGTAATACTATATAACGCTAAACGTTTTAACGTAATACTGTATAACGTTACACGCTATGACGTAATACTATGTAACTTTAAACGTTTAACGTAATACTGTATAACGTTAAACGTTATATCGTAATACTGTATAATCTTAAACGTTATAACGTATTACCATGTAACGTTATACTTTATAACGTAATACTGTATAACGTTAAACGTTATAACTTTATAGTGTATAAAGTTAAACGTTATAACGTAATACTGTATAACGTTAAACGGTATACTACGAAATAGTGCATAACGTTAAACTTTATAACGTAGTACTTTATAACGTTAAACATTATAACGTAATTGTGTATAACGTTAAACGTTATAACGTAATACCGTATAACGTTAAGCGTTATGACGTAATACGGTATAACGCTAAACGTTATAACGTAATAGTGTATAACGTTACACGCTATAACGTAATACTATGTAACGTTAAACGTTATAACATAATACTGTATAATGTTGAACGTTTAACGTATTAGTATGTAACGTTATACGTTATAACGTAATACTGTATAACGTTAAACGTTATGACTTAATAGTGTATAAAGTTAAACGTTATAACGTAATACTATATAACGTTAAGCGTTATAACGTAATGCTATGTAACATTATAGGTTATACCGTAATACTATGTAACGTTATAGGTTATAGTGTAATACGATGTAACGTTAAGCGTTATGACGTAATAGTGTATAACGCTAAACGTTATAACGTAATACTGTATAACGTTACACGCTATAACGTAATACTATGTAACGTTAAACGTTATAACGTAATACTATGTAACGCTATACGTTATAACGTAATAGGGTATAACGTTAAACGTTATAACGTAATACTGTAAAACGTTAAAAGTTATATTACGAAATAGTGTATAACGTTAAACTTTATAACGTAATACTATATAACGTTAAACGTTATAACTTAATAGTGTATAAACTTAAACGTTATAACGTAATACTATATAACGTTAAGCGTTATAACGTAATGCTATGTAACATTATAGGTTATAACGTAATACTATGTAACGTTATAGGTTATAGTGTAATACGATGTAACGTTAAGCGTTATGACGTAATAGTGTATAACGCTAAACGTTATAACGTAATACTGTATAACGTTACACGCTATAACGTAATACTATGTAACGTTAAACGTTATAACGTAATACTATGTAACGCTATACGTTATAACGTAATAGGGTATAACGTTAAACGTTATAACGTAATACTGTATAACGTTAAACGTTATAACGTAATAATATATAACATTAAACGTTATAACGTAATACTATATAACGTTAAAAATTATAACGTAATACTGTATATCGTTAAACGTAGTGACGTAATACTGAAAAAAGTTAAGCGTTATGGCGTAATACTGTATAACGCTAAATGTTATAACGTAAAACTGTATAACGTTACACGCTATAACGTAATACTATGTAACGTTAAACGTTATAACGTAATACTGTATAACATTAAACGTTATAACGTAATACTGCATAATGTTAAACGTTTAACGTATTACTGAGTAACGTTATACGTTATAACGTAATAATGTATAACGTTAAACGTTATGACTTAATAGTGTATAAAGTTAAACGTTATAACGTAATACTGTATAACGTTAAACGTTATATTACGAAATAGTGTATAACGTTAAACTCTATAACGTAATACTATATAACGTTAAACATTATAACGTAATTATGAATAACGTTAATCGTTATAACGTAATACTGTATAACGTTAAGCGTTATGACGTAATAGTGAATAACGCTAAACGTTATAACGTAATACTGTATATCGTTAAACGTTGTGACGTAATACTGAAAAAAGTTAAGCGTTATGGCGTAATACTGTATAACTCTAAACGTTATAGCGTAATACTGTATAACCTTACGCGCTATAAAGTAATACTATGTAACGTTAATCGTTATAACGTAATACTGTATAACGTTAAACGTTATAACGTAATACTGTATAATGTTGAACGTTTAACGTATTACTGTGTAACGTTATACGTTATATCGTAATACTGTATAATCTTAAACGTTATAACGTATTACTATGGAACGTTATACTTTATAACGTAATACTGTATAACGTTAAACGTTATAACGTAATACTGTATAACGTTAAACATTATATTACGAAATAGTGTATAACGTTAAACTTTATAACGTAATACTATATAACGTTAAACGTTATAACGTAAAACTGTATAACGTTACACGCTATAACGTAATACTATGTAACGTTAAATGTTATAACGTAATACTGTATAACGTTAAACGTTATAACGTAATACTGTATAATGTTAAACGTTTAACGTATTACTGTGTAACGTTATACGTTATATTACGAAATAGTGTATAACGTTAAACTCTATAACGTAATACTATGTAACGTTATAGGTTATAGTGTAATACGATGTAACGTTAAGCGTTATGACGTAATACTGTATAACGCTAAACGTTGTAACGTAATACTGTATAACGTTACACGCTATAACGTAATACTATGTAACGTTAAACGTTATAACGTAATACTGTATAACGTTAAACGTTATAACGTAATACTGTATAATGTTGAACGTTTAACGTATTACTATGTAACGTTATACGTTATAACGTAATACTGTATAACGATAAACGTTATGACTTAATAGTGTATAAAGTTAAACGTTATACCGTAATACTGTATAACATTACACGCTATGACGTAATACTATGTAACTTTAAACGTTTAACGTAATACTGTATAACGTTAAACGTTATATCGTAATACTGTATAATCTTAAACGTTATAACGTATTACAATGTAACGTTATACTTTATAACGTAATACTGTATAACGTTAAACGTTATAACGTAATACTGTATAACGTTAAACGTTATATTACGAAATAGTGTATAACGTTAAACTTTATAACGTAATACTATATAACGTTAAACATTATAACGTGAAACTGTATAACGTTACACGCTATAACGTAATACTATGTAACGTTAAATGTTATAACGTAATACTGTATAACGTTAAACGTTATAACGTTATACTGTATAATGTTAAACGTTGAACGTATTACTGTGTAACGTTATACGTTATAACGTAATAATGTATAACGTTAAACGTTATAACTTTATAGTGTACAAAGTTAAACGTTATAACGTAATACTGTATAACGTTAAACGCTATACTACGAAATAGTGCATAACGTTAAACTTTATAACGTAGTACTTTATAACGTTAAACATTATAACGTAATTGTGTATAACGTTAAACGTTATAACGTAATACTGTATAACGTTAAGCGTTATGACGTAATACTGTATAACGCTAAACGTTATAACGTAATACTGTATAACGTTACACGCTATAACGTAATACTATGTAACGTTAAACGTTATAACATAATACTGTATAATGTTGAACGTTTAACGTATTAGTATGTAACGTTATACGTTATAACGTAATACTGTATAACGTTAAACGTTATGACTTAATAGTGTATAAAGTTAAACGTTATAACGTAATACTGTATAACGTTAAACGTTATATTACGAAATAGTGTATAACGTTAAACTCTATAACGTAATACTATGTAACGTTATACGTTATAACGTAATACTGTATAACGTTAAACGTTATAACGTAATACTGTATAATGTTGAACGTTTAACGTATTACTATGTAACGTTATACGTTATAACGTAATACTGCATAACGTTACGCGCTATAACGTAATACTATGTAACGTTAAACGTTATATTACGAAATAGTGTATAACTTTAAACTTTATAACGTAATACTATATAACGCTAAACGTTATAACGTAATACTGTATAACGTTACACGCTATGACGTAATACTATGTAACTTTAAACGTTTAACGTAATACTGTATAACGTTAAACGTTATATCGTAATACTGTATAATCTTAAACGTTATAACGTATTACAATGTAACGTTATACTTTATAACGTAATACTGTATAACGTTAGACGTTATAACGTAATACTGTATAACGATAAACGTTATATTACGAAATAGTGTATAACGTTAAACTTTATAACGTAATACTATATAACGTTAAACGTTATAACGTAATACTGTATAACGTTAAACGTTATAACGTAATACTGTATAATGTTAAACGTATAACGTATTACTGTGTAACGTTATACGTTATAACGTAATAATGTATAACGCCAAACGTTATAACTTTATAGTGTATAAAGTTAAACGTTATAACGTAAAACTGTATAACGTTACACGCTATAACGTATTACTATGTAACGTTAAACGTTATAACGTAATACTGTATAACGTTAAACGTTATAACGTAATACTGTATAATGTTAAACGTTTAACGTATTACTGTGTAACGTTATACGTTATAACGTAATAATGTATAACGTCAAACGTTATAACTTTATAGTTTATAAAGTTAAACGTTATAACGTAATACTGTATAACGTTGAACGTTATACTACGAAATAGTGTATAACGTTAAACTTTATAACGTAGTACTTTACAACGTTAAACATTATAACGTAATTGTGTATAACGTTAAACGTTATAACGTAATACTGTATAACGTTACACGCTATAACGTAATACTATGTAAAGTTAAACGTTATAGCGTAATACTGTATAATGTTGAACGTTTAACGTATTACTATGTAACGTTATACGTTATAACGTAATACTGTATAACGTTAAACGTTATGACTTAATAGCGTATAAAGTTAAACGTTATAACGTAATACTGTATAACGTTAAACGTTATATTACGAAATAGTGTATAACGTTAAACTCTATAACGTAATACTATATAACGTTAAACATTATAACGTAATTATGTATAACGTTAATCGTTATAACGTAATACTGTATAACGTTAAGCGTTACGACGTAATAGTGTAAAACGCTAAACGTTATAACGTAATACTGTATATCGTTAAACGTTGTGACGTAATACTGAAAAAAGTTAAGCGTTATGGCGTAATACTGTATAACGCTAAACGTTATAGCGTAATACTGTATAACGTTACGCGCTATAACGTAATACTATGAAACGTTAAACGTTATAACGTAATACTGTATAACGTTAAACGTTATAACGTAATACTGTATAATGTTGAACGTTTAACGTATTACTATGTAACGTTATACGTTATAACGTAATACTGTATAACGTTAAACGTTATGACTTAATAGTGTATAAAGTTAAACGTTATAACGTATTACTATGTAACGTTATACGTTATAACGTAATACTGTATAACGTTAAACGTTATAACGTAATACTGTATAACGTTAAACGTTATAACGTAATACTGTATTACGTTAAGCGTTATATTACGAAATAGTGTATAACGTTAAACTTTATAACGTAATACTATATAACGTTAAACATTATAACGTAATACTGTATAACGTTACACGCTATAACGTAATACTATGTAACGTTAAACGTTATAGCGTAATACTGTATAACGTTACGCGCTATAACGTAATACTATGAAACGTTAAACGTTATAACGTAATACTGTATAACGTTAAACGTTATAACGTAATACTGTATAATGTTGAACGTTTAACGTATTACTATGTAACGATATACGTTATAACGTAATACTGTATAACGTTAAACGTTATGACTTAATAGTGTATAAAGTTAAACGTTATAACGTATTACTATGTAACGTTATACGTTATAACGTAATACTGTATAACGTTAAACGTTATAACGTAATACTGTATAACGTTAAACGTTATAACGTAATACTGTATTACGTTAAGCGTTATATTACGAAATAGTGTATAACGTTAAACTTTATAACGTAATACTATATAACGTTAAACGTTATAACGTATTACTATGTAACGTTATACGTTATAACGTAATACTGTATAACGTTAAACGTTATAACGTAATACTGTATAACGTTAAACGTTATAACGTAATACTGTATTACGTTAAGCGTTATATTACGAAATAGTGTATAACGTTAAACTTTATAACGTAATACTGTATAACGTTAAGCGTTATGACGTAATACTGTATAACGCTAAACGTTATAACGTAATACTGTACAACGTTACACGCTATAACGTAATACTATGTAACGTTAAACGATATAACGTAATACTGTATAACGTTAAACGTTATAACGTAATACTGTATAATGTTAAACGTTTAACGTATTACTGTGTAACGTTATACGTTATAACGTAATAATGTATAACGTTAAACGTTATAACTTTATAGTGTATAAAGTTAAACGTTATAACGTAATACTGTATAACGTTAAACGTTATACTAGGAAATAGTGTATAACGTTAAACTTTATAACGTAGTACTTTATAACGTTAAACATTATAACATAATACTGTATAACGTTAAGCGTTATGACGTGATACTGTATAACGGTAAACGTTATAACGTAATACTGTATAATGTTGACCGTTTAACGTATTACTATATAACGTTATACGTTATAACGTAATACTGTATAACGTTAAACGTTATAACGTAATACTGTATAATGTTGAACGTTTAACGTATTACTATGTAACGTTATACGTTATAACGTAATACTGTATAACGTTAAACGTTATAACGTAATACTGTATAACGTTAAACGTTATAACGTAATACTATGTAACGTTATACGTTATAACGTAAGAGGGTATAACGTTAAACGTTATAACGAAAAACTGTAAAACGCTAAAAGTTATATTACGAAATAGTGTATAACGTTAAACTTTATAACGTAATACTATATAACGTTAAACGTTATAACGTAATACTGTATAACATTACACGCTATGACGTAATACTATGTAACTTTAAACGTTTAACGTAATACAGTATAACGTTAAACGTTATAACGTAATACTGTATATCGTTAAACGTTGTGACGTAATACTGAAAAAAGTTAAGCGTTATGGCGTAATACTGTATAACGCTAAACAGTATAACGTAATACTGTATAACGTTACACGCTATAACGTAATACTATGTAACGTTAAACGTTATAACGTAATACTGTATCGTTAAGCGTTATAACGTAATACTATGTAACGTTATAGGTTATAACGTAATACTATGTAACGTTGAACGTTATAACGTAATATGGTAAAACGTTAAACGTTATAACGTAATACTGTATAACGTTAAACGTTATAACGTAATAATATGTAACGTTATACGTTATAACGTAATAGGGTATAACGTTAAACGTTATAACGAAAAACTGTAAAACGCTAAAAGTTATATTACGAAATAGTGTACAACGTTAAACTTTATAACGTAATACTATATAACGTTAAACGTTATAACTTAATAGTGTATAAACTTAAACGTTATAACGTAATGCTATGTAACATTATAGGTTGTAACGTAATACTATGTAACGTTATAGGTTATAGTGTAGTAATATGTAACGTTAAACGATATAACGTAATAGGGCATAACGTTAAACGTTATAACGTAATACTGTATAACGTTAAACGTTATAACGTAATAGTGTATAAAGTTAAACGTTATAACGTAATAACGTATAACGTTAAAAGTTATACTACGAAATAGTGTATAACGTTAAACTTTATAACGTAATACTATATAACGTTAAACGTTATAACGTAATACTGTACAACGTTACACGCTATAACGTAATATTATGTAACGTTAAACGTTATAACGTAATACTGTATAACGTTAAACGTTATAACGTAATACTGTATAATGTTGAACGTTTAACGTATTACAATGTAGCGTTATACGTTTTAACGTAATACTGTATAACGTTAAACGTTATGACTTAATAGTGTATAACGTTAAACTTTATAACGTAATACTATATAACGATAAAGGTTATAACGTAATACTGTATAACGTTAAACGTTATAACGTAATACTGTATAACGTTAAACGTTATAACGTAATACTGTATAGTGTTGAACGTTTAACGTATTACTATGTAACGTTATACGTTATAACGTAATACTGTATAACGTTAAACGTTATAACGTAATACTGTATAATGTTGAACGTTTAACGTATTACTATGTAACGTTATACGTTATAACGTAATACCGTTTAACGTTAAACGTTATATAACGAAATAGTGTATATCGTTAAACTTTATAACGTAATACTATATAACGTTAAACGTTATAACGTAATACTGTATAACATTACACGCTATGACGTAATACTATGTAACTTTAAACGTTATAACGTAATACTGTATAACGTTAAACGTTATAACGTAATACTGTATAATGTTGAACGTTTAACGTATTACTATGTAACGTTATACGTTATAACGTAATACGGTATAACGTTACATGCTATGAAGTAATACTGTATAACGTTAAGCGTTATGACGTAATACTGTACAACGCTAAACGTTATAACGTAATACTGTATAACGTTACACGCTATAACGTAATACTATGTAACGTTAAACGTTATAACGTAATACTGTATAACGTTAAACGTTATAACGTAATACTGTATAGTGTTGAACGTTTAACGTATTACTATGTAACGTTATACGTTATAACGTAATACTGTATAACGTTAAACGTTATAACGTAATACTGTATAATGTTGAACGTTTAACGTATTACTATGTAACGTTATACGTTATAACGTAATACTGTTTAACGTCAAACGTTATATTACGAAATAGTGTATATCGTTAAACTTTATAACGTAATACTATATAACGTTAAACATTATAACGTAATACTGTATAACGTTACACGCTATAACGTAATACTGTATAACGTTAAGCGTTATGACGTAATACTATGTAACGTTAAACGTTATAACGTAATACTGTATAACGTTACCCGCTATGACGTAATACTATGTAACTTTAAACGTTTAACGTAATACTGTATAACGTTAAACGTTATAACGTAATACTGTATAATCTTAAACGTTATAACGTATTACTATGTAACGTTATACTTTATAACGTAATACTGCATAACGTTACACGCTATAACGTAATACTGTATAACGTTAAGCGTTATGACGTAATACTATGTAACGTTAAACGTTATAACGTAATACTGTATAACGTTACCCGCTATGACGTAATACTATGTAACTTTAAACGTTTAACGTAATACTGTATAACGTTAAACGTTATAACGTAATACTGTATAATCTTAAACGTTATAACGTATTACTATGTAACGTTATACTTTATAACGTAATACTGCATAACGTTAAACGTTATAACGTAATACTGTATAATGTTAAACGTTTAACGCATTACTATGTAACGTTATACGTTATAACGTAATATTGTATAACGTTAAACGTTATAACGAAAAACTGTAAAACGCTAAAAGTTATATTACGAAATAGTGTACAACGTTAAACTTTATAACGTAATACTATATAACGTTAAACGTTATAACTTAATAGTGTATAAACTTAAACGTTATAACGTAATGCTATGTAACATTATAGGTTGTAACGTAATACTATGTAACGTTATAGGTTATAGTGTAATAATATGTAACGTTAAACGATATAACGTAATAGGGCATATCGTTAAACGCTATAACGTAATACTGTATAACGTTAAACGTTATATTACGAAATAGTGTATAACGTTAAACTTTATAACGTAATACTATATAACGTTAAACGTTATAACGTAATACTGTATAACGTTACACGCTATGACGTAATACTATGTAACTTTAAACGTTTAACGTAATACTGTACAACGTTAAACGTTATAACGTAATACTGTATAATCTTAAACGTTATAACGTATTACTATGTAACGTTATACTTTCTAACGTAATACTGTATAACGTTAAACGTTATACTACGAAATAGTGTATAACGTTAAACCTTATAACGTAGTACTTTATAACGTTAAGCGTTATGACGTAATACTGTATAACGCTAAACGTTATAACGTAAAACTGTATAACGTTACACGCTATAACGTAATATTATGTAACGTTAAACGTTATAACGCAATACTGTATAACGTTAAACGTTATAACGTAATACTGTATAATGTTGAACGTATAACGTATTACTATGTAATGTTATACGTTATAACGTATTACTGTATAACGTTAAACGTTATGACTTAATAGTGTATAAAGTTAAATGTTATGACGTAATACTGTATAACGTTAAACGTTATATTACGAAATAGTGTATAACGTTAAACTTTATAACGTAATACTATATAACGTTAAACGTTATAACGTAATACTGTTTAACGTTAAACGTTATAACGTAATACTGTATAATGTTAAACGTTTAACGTATTACTATGTAACGTTATACGTTATAACGTAATATTGTATAACGTTAAACGTTATAACTTAATAGTGTATAAAGTTAAACGTTATAACGTAATACTGTATAACGTTAAACGTTATATTACAAAATAGTGTATAACGTTAAACTTTATAACGTAATACTATATAACGTTAAAAATTATAACGTAATTGTGTATAACGATAAACGCTATAACGTAATACTGTATAACGTTAAACTTTATAACGTAATACTGTATAACGTTAAACGTTATAACGTAATACTGTATAATGTTGAACGTTTAACGTATTACTATGTAACGTTATACGTTATAACGTAATACTGTTTAACGTTAAACGTTATATTACGAAATAGTGTATAACGTTAAACTTTATAACGTAATACTATATAACGTTAAACGTTATAACGTAATACTGTATAACATTACACGCTATGACGTAATACTATGTAACTTTAAACGTTTAACGTAATACAGTATAACGTTAAACGTTATAACGTAATACTGTATATCGTTAAACGTTGTGACGTAATACTGAAAAAAGTTAAGCGTTATGGCGTAATACTGTATAACGCTAAACAGTATAACGTAATACTGTATAACGTTACACGCTATAACGTAATACTATGTAACGTTAAACGTTATAACGTAATACTGTATCGTTAAGCGTTATAACGTAATACTATGTAACGTTATAGGTTATAACGTAATACTATGTAACGTTGAACGTTATAACGTAATATGGTAAAACGTTAAACGTTATAACGTAATACTGTATAACGTTAAACGTTATAACGTAATACTATGTAACGTTATACGTTATAACGTAATAGGGTATAACGTTAAACGTTATAACGAAAAACTGTAAAACGCTAAAAGTTATATTACGAAATAGTGTATAACGTTAAACTTTATAACGTAATACTATATAACGTTAAACGTTATAACGTAATACTGTATAACATTACACGCTATGACGTAATACTATGTAACTTTAAACGTTTAACGTAATACAGTATAACGTTAAACGTTATAACGTAATACTGTATATCGTTAAACGTTGTGACGTAATACTGAAAAAAGTTAAGCGTTATGGCGTAATACTGTATAACGCTAAACAGTATAACGTAATACTGTATAACGTTACACGCTATAACGTAATACTATGTAACGTTAAACGTTATAACGTAATACTGTATCGTTAAGCGTTATAACGTAATACTATGTAACGTTATAGGTTATAACGTAATACTATGTAACGTTGAACGTTATAACGTAATATGGTAAAACGTTAAACGTTATAACGTAATACTGTATAACGTTAAACGTTATAACGTAATACTATGTAACGTTATACGTTATAACGTAATAGGGTATAACGTTAAACGTTATAACGAAAAACTGTAAAACGCTAAAAGTTATATTACGAAATAGTGTACAACGTTAAACTTTATAACGTAATACTATATAACGTTAAACGTTATAACTTAATAGTGTATAAACTTAAACGTTATAACGTAATGCTATGTAACATTATAGGTTGTAACGTAATACTATGTAACGTTATAGGTTATAGTGTAGTAATATGTAACGTTAAACGATATAACGTAATAGGGCATAACGTTAAACGTTATAACGTAATACTGTATAACGTTAAACGTTATAACGTAATAGTGTATAAAGTTAAACGTTATAACGTAATAACGTATAACGTTAAAAGTTATACTACGAAATAGTGTATAACGTTAAACTTTATAACGTAATACTATATAACGTTAAACGTTATAACGTAATACTGTACAACGTTACACGCTATAACGTAATATTATGTAACGTTAAACGTTATAACGTAATACTGTATAACGTTAAACGTTATAACGTAATACTGTATAATGTTGAACGTTTAACGTATTACAATGTAGCGTTATACGTTTTAACGTAATACTGTATAACGTTAAACGTTATGACTTAATAGTGTATAACGTTAAACTTTATAACGTAATACTATATAACGATAAACGTTATAACGTAATACTGTATAACGTTAAACGTTATAACGTAATACTGTATAACGTTAAACGTTATAACGTAATACTGTATAGTGTTGAACGTTTAACGTATTACTATGTAACGTTATACGTTATAACGTAATACTGTATAACGTTAAACGTTATAACGTAATACTGTATAAGGTTGAACGTTTAACGTATTACTATGTAACGTTATACGTTATAACGTAATACCGTTTAACGTTAAACGTTATATAACGAAATAGTGTATATCGTTAAACTTTATAACGTAATACTATATAACGTTAAACGTTATAACGTAATACTGTATAACATTACACGCTATGACGTAATACTATGTAACTTTAAACGTTATAACGTAATACTGTATAACGTTAAACGTTATAACGTAATACTGTATAATGTTGAACGTTTAACGTATTACTATGTAACGTTATACGTTATAACGTAATACGGTATAACGTTACATGCTATGAAGTAATACTGTATAACGTTAAGCGTTATGACGTAATACTGTACAACGCTAAACGTTATAACGTAATACTGTATAACGTTACACGCTATAACGTAATACTATGTAACGTTAAACGTTATAACCTAATACTGTATAACGTTAAACGTTATAACGTAATACTGTATAGTGTTGAACGTTTAACGTATTACTATGTAACGTTATACGTTATAACGTAATACTGTATAACGTTAAACGTTATAACGTAATACTGTATAATGTTGAACGTTTAACGTATTACTATGTAACGTTATACGTTATAACGTAATACTGTTTAACGTCAAACGTTATATTACGAAATAGTGTATATCGTTAAACTTTATAACGTAATACTATATAACGTTAAACATTATAACGTAATACTGTATAACGTTACACGCTATAACGTAATACTGTATAACGTTAAGCGTTATGACGTAATACTATGTAACGTTAAACGTTATAACGTAATACTGTATAACGTTACCCGCTATGACGTAATACTATGTAACTTTAAACGTTTAACGTAATACTGTATAACGTTAAACGTTATAACGTAATACTGTATAATCTTAAACGTTATAACGTATTACTATGTAACGTTATACTTTATAACGTAATACTGCATAACGTTACACGCTATAACGTAATACTGTATAACGTTACCCGCTATGACGTAATACTATGTAACTTTAAACGTTTAACGTAATACTGTATAACGTTAAACGTTATAACGTAATACTGTATAATCTTAAACGTTATAACGTATTACTATGTAACGTTATACTTTATAACGTAATACTGCATAACGTTAAACGTTATAACGTAATACTGTATAATGTTAAACGTTTAACGCATTACTATGTAACGTTATACGTTATAACGTAATATTGTATAACGTTAAACGTTATAACGAAAAACTGTAAAACGCTAAAAGTTATATTACGAAATAGTGTACAACGTTAAACTTTATAACGTAATACTATATAACGTTAAACGTTATAACTTAATAGTGTATAAACTTAAACGTTATAACGTAATGCTATGTAACATTATAGGTTGTAACGTAATACTATGTAACGTTATAGGTTATAGTGTAATAATATGTAACGTTAAACGATATAACGTAATAGGGCATATCGTTAAACGCTATAACGTAATACTGTATAACGTTAAACGTTATATTACGAAATAGTGTATAACGTTAAACTTTATAACGTAATACTATATAACGTTAAACGTTATAACGTAATACTGTATAACGTTACACGCTATGACGTAATACTATGTAACTTTAAACGTTTAACGTAATACTGTACAACGTTAAACGTTATAACGTAATACTGTATAATCTTAAACGTTATAACGTATTACTATGTAACGTTATACTTTCTAACGTAATACTGTATAACGTTAAACGTTATACTACGAAATAGTGTATAACGTTAAACCTTATAACGTAGTACTTTATAACGTTAAGCGTTATGACGTAATACTGTATAACGCTAAACGTTATAACGTAAAACTGTATAACGTTACACGCTATAACGTAATATTATGTAACGTTAAACGTTATAACGCAATACTGTATAACGTTAAACGTTATAACGTAATACTGTATAATGTTGAACGTATAACGTATTACTATGTAATGTTATACGTTATAACGTATTACTGTATAACGTTAAACGTTATGACTTAATAGTGTATAAAGTTAAATGTTATGACGTAATACTGTATAACGTTAAACGTTATATTACGAAATAGTGTATAACGTTAAACTTTATAACGTAATACTATATAACGTTAAACGTTATAACGTAATACTGTTTAACGTTACACGCTATGACGTAATACTATGTAACTTTAAACGTTTAACGTAATACTGTATAACGTTAAACGTTATAACGTAATACTGTATAATCTTAAGCGTTATAACGTATTACTATGTAACGTTATACTTTATAACGTAATACTGTATAACGTTAAACGTTATAACGTAATACTGTATAATGTTAAACGTTTAACGTATTACTATGTAACGTTATACGTTATAACGTAATATTGTATAACGTTAAACGTTATAACTTAATAGTGTATAAAGTTAAACGTTATAACGTAATACTGTATAACGTTAAACGTTATATTACAAAATAGTGTATAACGTTAAACTTTATAACGTAATACTATATAACGTTAAAAATTATAACGTAATTGTGTATAACGATAAACGCTATAACGTAATACTGTATAACGTTAAACTTTATAACGTAATACTGTATAACGTTAAACGTTATAACGTAATACTGTATAACGTTACACGCTATGACGTAATACTATGTAACTTTAAACGTTTAACGTAATACTGTATAACGTTAAACGTTATAACGTAATACTGTATATCGTTAAACGTTGTGACGTAATACTGAAAAAAGTTAAGCGTTATGGCGTAATACTGTATAACGCTAAACGTTATAACGTAATACTGTATAACGTTACGCGCTATAACGTAATACTGTATAACGTTAAACGTTATAACGTAATACTGTATAATGTTGAACGTTTAACGTATTACTATGTAACGTTATACGTTATAACGTAATACTGTATAACGTTAAACGTTATGACTTAATAGTGTATAAAGTTAAACGTTATAACGTATTACTATGTAACGTTATACGTTATAACGTAATACTGTATAACGTTAAACGTTATAACGTAATACTGTATAACGTTAAACGTTATAACGTAATACTGTATTACGTTAAGCGTTATATTACGAAATAGTGTATAACGTTAAACTTTATAACGTTATACGTTATAACGTAATACTGTATAACGTTAAACGTTATAACGTAATACTGTATAACGTTAAACGTTATAACGTAATACTGTATTACGTTAAGCGTTATATTACGAAATAGTGTATAACGTTAAACTTTATAACGTAATACTGTATAACGTTAAGCGTTATGACGTAATACTGTATAACGCTAAACGTTATAACGTAATACTGTATAACGTTACACGCTATAACGTAATACTATGTAACGTTAAACGATATAACGTAATACTGTATAACGTTAAACGTTATAACGTAATACTGTATAATGTTAAACGTTTAACGTATTACTGTGTAACGTTATACGTTATAACGTAATAATGTATAACGTTAAACGTTATAACTTTATAGTGTATAAAGTTAAACGTTATAACGTAATACTGTATAACGTTAAACGTTATACTAGGAAATAGTGTATAACGTTAAACTTTATAACGTAGTACTTTATAACGTTAAACATTATAACATAATACTGTATAACGTTAAGCGTTATGACGTGATACTGTATAACGCTAAACGTTATAACGTAATACTGTATAATGTTGACCGTTTAACGTATTACTATATAACGTTATACGTTATAACGTAATACTGTATAACGTTAAACGTTATAACGTAATACTGTATAATGTTGAACGTTTAACGTATTACTATGTAACGTTATACGTTATAACGTAATACTGTTTAACGTTAAACGTTATATTACGAAATAGTGTATAACGTTAAACTTTATAACGTAATACTATATAACGTTAAACGTTATAACGTAATACTGTATAACATTACACGCTATGACGTAATACTATGTAACTTTAAACGTTTAACGTAATACAGTATAGCGTTAAACGTTATAACGTAATACTGTATATCGTTAAACGTTGTGACGTAATACTGAAAAAAGTTAAGCGTTATGGCGTAATACTGTATAACGCTAAACAGTATAACGTAATACTGTATAACGTTACACGCTATAACGTAATACTATGTAACGTTAAACGTTATAACGTAATACTGTATCGTTAAGCGTTATAACGTAATACTATGTAACGTTATAGGTTATAACGTAATACTATGTAACGTTGAACGTTATAACGTAATATGGTAAAACGTTAAACGTTATAACGTAATACTGTATAACGTTAAACGTTATAACGTAATACTATGTAACGTTATACGTTATAACGTAATAGGGTATAACGTTAAACGTTATAACGAAAAACTGTAAAACGCTAAAAGTTATATTACGAAATAGTGTACAACGTTAAACTTTATAACGTAATACTATATAACGTTAAACGTTATAACTTAATAGTGTATAAACTTAAACGTTATAACGTAATGCTATGTAACATTATAGGTTGTAACGTAATACTATGTAACGTTATAGGTTATAGTGTAGTAATATGTAACGTTAAACGATATAACGTAATAGGGCATAACGTTAAACGTTATAACGTAATAGTGTATAACGTTAAACGTTATAACGTAATAGTGTATAAAGTTAAAAGTTATAACGTAATAACGTATAACGTTAAAAGTTATACTACGAAATAGTGTATAACGTTAAACTTTATAACGTAATACTATATAACGTTAAACGTTATAACGTAATACTGTACAACGTTACACGCTATAACGTAATATTATGTAACGTTAAACGTTATAACGTAATACTGTATAACGTTAAACGTTATAACGTAATACTGTATAATGTTGAACGTTTAACGTATTACAATGTAGCGTTATACGTTTTAACGTAATACTGTATAACGTTAAACGTTATGACTTAATAGTGTATAACGTTAAACTTTATAACGTAATACTATATAACGATAAACGTTATAACGTAATACTGTATAACGTTAAACGTTATAACGTAATACTGTATAACGTTAAACGTTATAACGTAATACTGTATAGTGTTGAACGTTTAACGTATTACTATGTAATGTTATACGTTATAACGTAATACTGTATAACGTTAAACGTTATAACGTAATACTGTATAATGTTGAACGTTTAACGTATTACTATGTAACGTTATACGTTATAACGTAATACTGTTTAACGTTAAACGTTATATAACGAAATAGTGTATATCGTTAAACTTTATAACGTAATACTATATAACGTTAAACGTTATAACGTAATACTGTATAACATTACACGCTATGACGTAATACTATGTAACTTTAAACGTTATAACGTAATACTGTATAACGTTAAACGTTATAACGTAATACTGTATAATGTTGAACGTTTAACGTATTACTATGTAACGTTATACGTTATAACGTAATACGGTATAACGTTACATGCTATGAAGTAATACTGTATAACGTTAAGCGTTATGACGTAATAATGTACAACGCTAAACGTTATAACGTAATACTGTATAACGTTACACGCTATAACGTAATACTATGTAACGTTAAACGTTATAACGTAATACTGTATAACGTTAAACGTTATAACGTAATACTGTATAGTGTTGAACGTTTAACGTATTACTATGTAACGTTATACGTTATAACGTAATACTGTATAACGTTAAACGTTATAACGTAATACTGTATAATGTTGAACGTTTAACGTATTACTATGTAACGTTATACGTTATAACGTAATACTGTTTAACGTCAAACGTTATATTACGAAATAGTGTATATCGTTAAACTTTATAACGTAATACTATATAACGTTAAACATTATAACGTAATACTGTATAACGTTACACGCTATAACGTAATACTGTATAACGTTAAGCGTTATGACGTAATACTATGTAACGTTAAACGTTATAACGTAATACTGTATAACGTTACCCGCTATGACGTAATACTATGTAACTTTAAACGTTTAACGTAATACTGTATAACGTTAAACGTTATAACGTAATACTGTATAATCTTAAACGTTATAACGTATTACTATGTAACGTTATACTTTATAACGTAATACTGCATAACGTTACACGCTATAACGTAATACTGTATAACGTTAAGCGTTATGACGTAATACTATGTAACGTTAAACGTTATAACGTAATACTGTATAACGTTACCCGCTATGACGTAATACTATGTAACTTTAAACGTTTAACGTAATACTGTATAACGTTAAACGTTATAACGTAATACTGTATAATCTTAAACGTTATAACGTATTACTATGTAGCGTTATACTTTATAACGTAATACTGCATAACGTTAAACGTTATAACGTAATACTGTATAATGTTAAACGTTTAACGCATTACTATGTAACGTTATACGTTATAACGTAATATTGTATAACGTTAAACGTTATAACGAAAAACTGTAAAACGCTAAAAGTTATATTACGAAATAGTGTACAACGTTAAACTTTATAACGTAATACTATATAACGTTAAACGTTATAACTTAATAGTGTATAAACTTAAACGTTATAACGTAATGCTATGTAACATTATAGGTTGTAACGTAATACTATGTAACGTTATAGGTTATAGTGTAATAATATGTAACGTTAAACGATATAACGTAATAGGGCATATCGTTAAACGCTATAACGTAATACTGTATAACGTTAAACGTTATATTACGAAATAGTGTATAACGTTAAACTTTATAACGTAATACTATATAACGTTAAACGTTATAACGTAATACTGTATAACGTTACACGCTATGACGTAATACTATGTAACTTTAAACGTTTAACGTAATACTGTACAACGTTAAACGTTATAACGTAATACTGTATAATCTTAAACGTTATAACGTATTACTATGTAACGTTATACTTTCTAACGTAATACTGTATAACGTTAAACGTTATACTACGAAATAGTGTATAACGTTAAACCTTATAACGTAGTACTTTATAACGTTAAGCGTTATGACGTAATACTTTATAACGCTAAACGTTATAACGTAAAACTGTATAACGTTACACGCTATAACGTAATATTATGTAACGTTAAACGTTATAACGCAATACTGTATAACGTTAAACGTTATAACGTAATACTGTATAATGTTGAACGTATAACGTATTACTATGTAACGTTATACGTTATAACGTAATATTGTATAACGTTAAACGTTATAACTTAATAGTGTATAACGTTAAACTTTATAACGTAATACTGTATAATGTTAAACGTTTAACGTATTAGTATGTAACGTTAAACGTTATAACGTAATACTGTATAATCTTAAACGTTATAACGTATTACTATGTAACGTTATACTTTATAACGTAATACTGTATAACGTTAAACGTTATAACGTAATACTGTATAATGTTAAACGTTTAACGTATTACTATGTAACGTTATACGTTATAACGTATTACTGTATAACGTTAAACGTTATGACTTAATAGTGTATAACGTTAAACTTTATAACGTAATACTATATAACGTTAAACATTATAACGTAATACTGTATAACGTTACACGCTATAACGTAATACTGTATAACGTTAAGCGTTATGACGTAATACTATGTAACGTTAAACGTTATAACGTAATACTGTATAACGTTACCCGCTATGACGTAATACTATGTAACTTTAAACGTTTAACGTAATACTGTATAACGTTAAACGTTTAACGTAATACTGTATAACGTCAAACGTTATAACGTAATACTATGTAACGTTAAACGTTATAACGTAATACTGTATAACGTTAAACGTTATACTACGAAATAGTGTATAACGTTAAACCTTATAACGTAGTACTTTATAACGTTAAGCGTTATGACGTAATACTGTATAACGCTAAACGTTATAACGTAAAACTGTATAACGTTACACGCTATAACGTAATATTATGTAACGTTAAACGTTATAACGCAATACTGTATAACGTTAAACGTTATAACGTAATACTGTATAATGTTGAACGTATAACGTATTACTATGTAACGTTATACGTTATAACGTAATATTGTATAACGTTAAACGTTATAACGTAATACTGTATAACGTTATACGTTATAACGTAATAGGGTATAACGTTAAACGTTATAACGTAATACTGTAAAACGTTAAAATTTATATTACGAAATAGTGTATAACGTTAAACTTTATAACGTAAATCTATATAACGTTAAACGTTATAACGTAATACTGTATAACGTTACACGCGATGACGTACTACTATGTAACTTTATACGTTTAACGTAATACTGTATAACGTTAAACGTTATAACGTAATACTGTATAATGTTGAACGTTTAACGTATTACTCTGTAACGTCATGCGTTATAACGTAATACTGTATAACGTTAAACGTTATGACTTAATAGTGTATAAAGTTAAACGTTATAACGTAATACTGTATAACGTTAAACGTTATATTACAAAATAGTGTATAGCGTTAAACTTTATAACGTAATACTATATAACGTTAAACATTATAACGTAATTGTGTATAACGTTAATCGTTATAACGTAATACTGTATAACGTTAAGCGTTAAGACGTAATACTGTATAACGCTAAACGTTATAACGTAATACTGTATAACGTTAAACGTTATATGACGAAATAGTGTATAACGTTAATCTTTATTACGTAATAATATATAACGTTAAACATTATAACGTAAAACTGTATAACGTTACACGCTATAACGTAATACTATGTAACGTTAAACGTTATAACGTAATACTGTATAACGTTAAACGTTATATTACAAAATAGTGTATAGCGTTAAACGTTTAACGTAATACTGTATAACGTTAAACGTTATATCGTAATACTGTATACTCTTAAACGTTATAACGTATTACTATGTAACGTTATACTTTATAACGTAATACTGTATAACGTTAAACGTTATAACGTACTACTGTATAATGTTAAACGTTTAACGTATTACTGTGTAACGGTATACGTTATAACGTAATAATGTATAACGTTAAACGTTATAACTTTATAGTGTATAAAGTTAAACGTTATAACGTAATACTGTATAACGTTAAACGGTATACTACGAAATAGTGCATAACGTTAAACTTTATAACGTAGTACTTTATAACGTTAAACATTATAACGTAATTGTGTATAACGTTAAACGTTATAACGTAATACCGTATAACGTTAAGCGTTATGACGTAATACTGTATAACGCTAAACGTTATAACGTAATAGTGTATAACGTTACACGCTATAACGTAATACTATGTAACGTTAAACGTTATAACATAATACTGTATAATGTTGAACGTTTAACGTATTAGTATGTAACGTTATACGTTATAACGTAATACTGTATAACGTTAAACGTTATGACTTAATAGTGTATAAAGTTAAACGTTATAACGTAATACTGTATAACGTTAAACGTTATATTACGAAATAGTGTATAACGTTAAACTCTACAACGTAATACTATGTAACGTTATACGTTATAACGTAATACTGTATAACGTTAAACGTTATAACGTAATACTGTATAATGTTGAACGTTTAACGTATTACTATGTAACGTTATACGTTATAACGTAATACTGCATAACGTTACGCGCTATAACGTAATACTATGTAACGTTAAACGTTATATTACGAAATAGTGTATAACTTTAAACTTTATAACGTAATACTATATAACGCTAAACGTTATAACGTAATACTGTATAACGTTACACGCTATGACGTAATACTATGTAACTTTAAACGTTTAACGTAATACTGTATAACGTTAAACGTTATATCGTAATACTGTATAATCTTAAACGTTATAACGTATTACAATGTAACGTTATACTTTATAACGTAATACTGTATAACGTTAAACGTTATAACGTAATACTGTATAACGTTAAACGTTATATTACGAAATAGTGTATAACGTTAAACTTTATAACGTAATACTATATAACGTTAAACGTTATAACGTAATACTGTATAACGTTAAACGTTATAACGTAATACTGTATAATGTTAAACGTTTAACGTATTACTGTGTAACGTTATACGTTATAACGTAATAATGTATAACGCCAAACGTTATAACTTTATAGTGTATAAAGTTAAACGTTATAACGTAAAACTGTATAACGTTACACGCTATAACGTATTACTATGTAACGTTAAACGTTATAACGTAATACTGTATAACGTTAAACGTTATAACGTAATACTGTATAATGTTAAACGTTTAACGTATTACTGTGTAACGTTATACGTTATAACGTAATAATGTATAACGTCAAACGTTATAACTTTATAGTTTATAAAGTTAAACGTTATAACGTAATACTGTATAACGTTGAACGTTATACTACGAAATAGTGTATAACGTTAAACTCTATAACGTAGTACTTTACAACGTTAAACATTATAACGTAATTGTGTATAACGTTAAACGTTATAACGTAATACTGTATAACGTTACACGCTATAACGTAATACTATGTAAAGTTAAACGTTATAGCGTAATACTGTATAATGTTGAACGTTTAACGTATTACTATGTAACGTTATACGTTATAACGTAATACTGTATAACGTTAAACGTTATGACTTAATAGTGTATAAAGTTAAACGTTATAACGTAATACTGTATAACGTTAAACGTTATATTACGAAATAGTGTATAACGTTAAACTCTATAACGTAATACTATATAACGTTAAACATTATAACGTAATTATGTATAACGTTAATCGTTATAACGTAATACTGTATAACGTTAAGCGTTACGACGTAATAGTGTATAACGCTAAACGTTATAACGTAATACTTTATATCGTTAAACTTTGTGACGTAATACTGAAAAAAGTTAAGCGTTATGGCGTAATACTGTATAACGCTAAACGTTATAGCGTAATACTGTATAACGTTACGCGCTATAACGTAATACTATGAAACGTTAAACGTTATAACGTAATACTGTATAACGTTAAAGGTTATAACGTAATACTGTATAATGTTGAACGTTTAACGTATTACTATGTAACGTTATACGTTATAACGTAATACTGTATAACGTTAAACGTTATGACTTAATAGTGTATAAAGTTAAACGTTATAACGTATTACTATGTAACGTTATACGTTATAACGTAATACTGTATAACGTTAAACGTTATAACGTAATACTGTATAACGTTAAACGTTATAACGTAATACTGTATTACGTTAAGCGTTATATTACGAAATAGTGTATAACGTTAAACTTTATAACGTAATACTATATAACGTTAAACATTATAACGTAATACTGTATAACGTTACACGCTATAACGTAATACTATGTAACGTTAAACGTTATAGCGTAATACTGTATAACGTTACGCGCTATAACGTAATACTATGAAACGTTAAACGTTATAACGTAATAGTGTATAACGTTAAACGTTATAACGTAATACTGTATAATGTTGAACGTTTAACGTATTACTATGTAACGTTATACGTTATAACGTAATACTGTATAACATTAAACGTTATGACTTAATAGTGTATAAAGTTAAACGTTATAACGTATTACTATGTAACGTTATACGTTATAACGTAATACTGTATAACGTTAAACGTTATAACGTAATACTGTATAACGTTAAACGTTATAACGTAATACTGTATTACGTTAAGCGTTATATTACGAAATAGTGTATAACGTTAAACTTTATAACGTAATACTATATAACGTTAAACGTTATAACGTATTACTATGTAACGTTATACGTTATAACGTAATACTGTATAACGTTAAACGTTATAACGTAATACTGTATAACGTTAAACGTTATAACGTAATACTGTATTACGTTAAGCGTTATATTACGAAATAGTGTATAACGTTAAACTTTATAACGTAATACTGTATAACGTTAAGCGTTATGACGTAATACTGTATAACGCTAAACGTTATAACGTAATACTGTATAACGTTACACGCTATAACGTAATACTATGTAACGTTAAACGATATAACGTAATACTGTATAACGTTAAACGTTATAACGTAATACTGTATAATGTTAAACGTTTAACGTATTACTGTGTAACGTTATACGTTATAACGTAATACTATATAACGTTAAACGTTATAACTTAATAGTGTATAAACTTAAACGTTATAACGTAATGCTATGTAACATTATAGGTTGTAACGTAATACTATGTAACGTTATAGGTTATAGTGTAATAATATGTAACGTTAAACGATATAACGTAATAGGGCATAACGTTAAACGTTATAACGTAATACTGTATAACGTTAAACGTTATAACGTAATAGTGTATAAAGTTAAACGTTATAACGTAATAACGTATAACGTTAAAAGTTATACTACGAAATAGTGTATAACGTTAAACTTTATAACGTAATACTATATAACGTTAAACGTTATAACGTAATACTGTACAACGTTACACGCTATAACGTAATATTATGTAACGTTAAACGTTATAACGTAATACTGTATAACGTTAAACGTTATAACGTAATACTGTATAATGTTGAACGTTTAACGTATTACAATGTAGCGTTATACGTTTTAACGTAATACTGTATAACGTTAAACGTTATGACTTAATAGTGTATAACGTTAAACTTTATAACGTAATACTATATAACGATAAACGTTATAACGTAATACTGTATAACGTTAAACGTTATAACGTAATACTGTATAACGTTAAACGTTATAACGTAATACTGTATAGTGTTGAACGTTTAACGTATTACTATGTAACGTTATACGTTATAACGTAATACTGTATAACGTTAAACGTTATAACGTAATACTGTATAATGTTGAACGTTTAACGTATTACTATGTAACGTTATACGTTATAACGTAATACTGTTTAACGTTAACCGTTATATAACGAAATAGTGTATATCGTTAAACTTTATAACGTAATACTATATAACGTTAAACGTTATAACGTAATACTGTATAACATTACACGCTATGACGTAATACTATGTAACTTTAAACGTTATAACGTAATACTGTATAACGTTAAACGTTATAACGTAATACTGTATAATGTTGAACGTTTAACGTATTACTATGTAACGTTATACGTTATAACGTAATACGGTATAACGTTACATGCTATGACGTAATACTGTATAACGTTAAGCGTTATGACGTAATACTGTACAACGCTAAACGTTATAACGTAATACTGTATAACGTTACACGCTATAACGTAATACTATGTAACGTTAAACGTTATAACGTAATACTGTATAACGTTAAACGTTATAACGTAATACTGTATAGTGTTGAACGTTTAACGTATTACTATGTAACGTTATACGTTATAACGTAATACTGTATAACGTTAAACGTTATAACGTAATACTGTATAATGTTGAACGTTTAACGTATTACTATGTAACGTTATACGTTATAACGTAATACTGTTTAACGTCAAACGTTATATTACGAAATAGTGTATATCGTTAAACTTTATAACGTAATACTATATAACGTTAAACGTTATAACGTAATACTGTATAACATTACACGCTATGACGTAATACTATGTAACTTTAAACGTTTAACGTAATACTGTATAACGTTATACGTTATATTACGAAATAGTGTATAACGTTAAACTTTATAACGTAATACTATATAACGTTAAACATTATAACGTAATACTGTATAACGTTACACGCTATAACGTAATACTGTATAACGTTAAGCGTTATGACGTAATACTATGTAACGTTAAACGTTATAACGTAATACTGTATAACGTTACCCGCTATGACGTAATACTATGTAACTTTAAACGTTTAACGTAATACTGTATAACGTTAAACGTTATAACGTAATACTGTATAATCTTAAACGTTATAACGTATTACTATGTAACGTTATACTTTATAACGTAATACTGTATAACGTTAAACGTTATAACGTAATACTGTATAATGTTAAACGTTTAACGTATTACTATGTAACGTTATACGTTATAACGTAATATTGTATAACGTTAAACGTTATAACGAAAAACTGTAAAACGCTAAAAGTTATATTACGAAATAGTGTACAACGTTAAACTTTATAACGTAATACTATATAACGTTAAACGTTATAACTTAATAGTGTATAAACTTAAACGTTATAACGTAATGCTATGTAACATTATAGGTTGTAACGTAATACTATGTAACGTTATAGGTTATAGTGTAATAATATGTAACGTTAAACGATATAACGTAATAGGGCATATCGTTAAACGCTATAACGTAATACTGTATAACGTTAAACGTTATATTACGAAATAGTGTATAACGTTAAACTTTATAACGTAATACTATATAACGTTAAACGTCATAACGTAATACTGTATAACGTTACACGCTATGACGTAATACTATGTAACTTTAAACGTTTAACGTAATACTGTACAACGTTAAACGTTATAACGTAATACTGTATAATCTTAAACGTTATAACGTATTACTATGTAACGTTATACTTTCTAACGTAATACTGTATAACGTTAAACGTTATACTACGAAATAGTGTATAACGTTAAACCTTATAACGTAGTACTTTATAACGTTAAGCGTTATGACGTAATACTGTATAACGCTAAACGTTATAACGTAAAACTGTATAACGTTACACGCTATAACGTAATATTATGTAACGTTAAACGTTATAACGCAATACTGTATAACGTTAAACGTTATAACGTAATACTGTATAATGTTGAACGTATAACGTATTACTATGTAATGTTATACGTTATAACGTATTACTGTATAACGTTAAACGTTATGACTTAATAGTGTATAAAGTTAAATGTTATGACGTAATACTGTATAACGTTAAACGTTATATTACGAAATAGTGTATAACGTTAAACTTTATAACGTAATACTATATAACGTTAAACGTTATAACGTAATACTGTTTAACGTTACACGCTATGACGTAATACTATGTAACTTTAAACGTTTAACGTAATACTGTATAACGTTAAACGTTATAACGTAATACTGTATAATCTTAAACGTTATAACGTATTACTATGTAACGTTATACTTTATAACGTAATACTGTATAACGTTAAACGTTATAACGTAATACTGTATAATGTTAAACGTTTAACGTATTACTATGTAACGTTATACGTTATAACGTAATATTGTATAACGTTAAACGTTATAACTTAATAGTGTATAAAGTTAAACGTTATAACGTAATACTGTATAACGTTAAACGTTATATTACAAAATAGTGTATAACGTTAAACTTTATAACGTAATACTATATAACGTTAAAAATTATAACGTAATTGTGTATAACGATAAACGCTATAACGTAATACTGTATAACGTTAAACTTTATAACGTAATACTGTATAACGTTAAACGTTATAACGTAATACTGTATAACGTTACACGCTATGACGTAATACTATGTAACTTTAAACGTTTAACGTAATACTGTATAACGTTAAACGTTATAACGTAATACTGTATATCGTTAAACGTTGTGACGTAATACTGAAAAAAGTTAAGCGTTATGGCGTAATACTGTATAACGCTAAACGTTATAACGTAATACTGTATAACGTTACGCGCTATAACTTAATACTATGTAACGTTAAACGTTATAACGTAATACTGTATAATGTTGAACGTTTAACGTATTACTATGTAACGATATACGTTATAACGTAATACTGTATAACGTTAAACGTTATGACTTAATAGTGTATAAAGTTAAACGTTATAACGTAATACTGTATAACGTTACACGCTAAAACGTAATATTATGTAACGTTAAACGTTATAACGTAATACTGTATAACGTTAAACGTTATAACGTAATACTGTATATCGTTAAACGTTGTGACGTAATACTGTATAATGTTGAACGTTTAACGTATTACTGTGTAACGTTATACGTTATAACGTAATAATGTATAACGTTAAACGTTATAACTTTATAGTGTATAAAGTTAAACGTTATAACGTAATACTGTATAACGTTAAACGTTATACTAGGAAATAGTGTATAACGTTAAACTTTATAACGTAGTACTTTATAACGTTAAACATTATAACATAATACTGTATAACGTTAAGCGTTATGACGTAATACTGTATAACGCTAAACGTTATAACGTAATACTGTATAATGTTGACCGTTTAACGTATTACTATATAACGTTATACGTTATAACGTAATACTGTATAACGTTAAACGTTATAACGTAATACTGTATAATGTTGAACGTTTAACGTATTACTATGTAACGTTATACGTTATAACGTAATACTGTTTAACGTTAAACGTTATATTACGAAATAGTGTATAACGTTAAACTTTATAACGTAATACTATATAACGTTAAACGTTATAACGTAATACTGTATAACATTACACGCTATGACGTAATACTATGTATCTTTAAACGTTTAACGTAATACAGTATAACGTTAAACGTTATAACGTAATACTGTATATCGTTAAACGTTGTGACGTAATACTGAAAAAAGTTAAGCGTTATGGCGTAATACAGTATAACGCTAAACAGTATAACGTATTACTATGTAACGATATACGTTATAACGTAATACTGTATAACGTTAAACGTTATGACTTAATAGTGTATAAAGTTAAACGTTATAACGTAATACTGTATAACGTTACACGCTAAAACGTAATATTATGTAACGTTAAACGTTATAACGTAATACTGTATAACGTTAAACGTTATAACGTAATACTGTATATCGTTAAACGTTGTGACGTAATACTGTATAATGTTGAACGTTTAACGTATTACTGTGTAACGTTATACGTTATAACGTAATAATGTATAACGTTAAACGTTATAACTTTATAGTGTATAAAGTTAAACGTTATAACGTAATACTGTATAACGTTAAACGTTATACTAGGAAATAGTGTATAACGTTAAACTTTATAACGTAGTACTTTATAACGTTAAACATTATAACATAATACTGTATAACGTTAAGCGTTATGACGTAATACTGTATAACGCTAAACGTTATAACGTAATACTGTATAATGTTGACCGTTTAACGTATTACTATATAACGTTATACGTTATAACGTAATACTGTATAACGTTAAACGTTATAACGTAATACTGTATAATGTTGAACGTTTAACGTATTACTATGTAACGTTATACGTTATAACGTAATACTGTTTAACGTTAAACGTTATATTACGAAATAGTGTATAACGTTAAACTTTATAACGTAATACTATATAACGTTAAACGTTATAACGTAATACTGTATAACATTACACGCTATGACGTAATACTATGTATCTTTAAACGTTTAACGTAATACAGTATAACGTTAAACGTTATAACGTAATACTGTATATCGTTAAACGTTGTGACGTAATACTGAAAAAAGTTAAGCGTTATGGCGTAATACAGTATAACGCTAAACAGTATAACGTAATACTGTATAACGTTACACGCTATAACGTAATACTATGTAACGTTAAACGTTATAACGTAATACTGTATCGTTAAGCGTTATAACGTAATACTATGTAACGTTATAGGTTATAACGTAATACTATGTAACGTTGAACGTTATAACGTAATATGGTAAAACGTTAAACGTTATAACGTAATACTGTATAACGTTAAACGTTATAACGTAATACTATGGAACGTTATACGTTATAACGTAATAGGGGATAACGTTAAACGTTATAACGAAAAACTGTAAAACGCTAAAAGTTATATTACGAAATAGTGTACAACGTTAAACTTTATAACGTAATACTATATAACGTTAAACGTTATAACTTAATAGTGTATAAACTTAAACGTTATAACGTAATGCTATGTAACATTATAGGTTGTAACGTAATACTATGTAACGTTATAGGTTATAGTGTAATAATATGTAACATTAAACGATATAACGTAATAGGGCATAACGTTAAACGTTATAACGTAATACTGTATAACGTTAAACGTTATAACGTAATAGTGTATAAAGTTAAACGTTATAACGTAATAACGTATAACGTTAAAAGTTATACTACGAAATAGTGTATAACGTTAAACTTTATAACGTAATACTATATAACGTTAAACGTTATAACGTAATACTGTACAACGTTACACGCTATAACGTAATATTATGTAACGTTAAACGTTATAACGTAATACTGTATAACGTTAAACGTTATAACGTAATACTGTATAATGTTGAACGTTTAACGTATTACAATGTAGCGTTATACGTTTTAACGTAATACTGTATAACGTTAAACGTTATGACTTAATAGTGTATAACGTTAAACTTTATAACGTAATACTATATAACGATAAACGTTATAACGTAATACTGTATAACGTTAAACGTTATAACGTAATACTGTATAACGTTAAACGTTATAACGTAATACTGTATAGTGTTGAACGTTTAACGTATTACTATGTAACGTTATACGTTATAACGTAATACGGTATAACGTTACATGCTATGACGTAATACTGTATAACGTTAAGCGTTATGACGTAATACTGTATAATGTTGAACGTTTAACGTATTACTATGTAACGTTATACGTTATAACGTAATACTGTTTAACGTTAAACGTTATATGACGAAATAGTGTATAACGTTAATCTTTATTACGTAATAATATATAACGTTAAACATTATAACGTAAAACTGTATAACGTTACACGCTATAACGTAATACTATGTAACGTTAAACGTTATAACGTAATACTGTATAACGTTAAACGTTATATTACAAAATAGTGTATAGCGTTAAACGTTTAACGTAATACTGTATAACGTTAAACGTTATATCGTAATACTGTATACTCTTAAACGTTATAACGTATTACTATGTAACGTTATACTTTATAACGTAATACTGTATAACGTTAAACGTTATAACGTACTACTGTATAATGTTAAACGTTTAACGTATTACTGTGTAACGGTATACGTTATAACGTAATAATGTATAACGTTAAACGTTATAACTTTATAGTGTATAAAGTTAAACGTTATAACGTAATACTGTATAACGTTAAACGGTATACTACGAAATAGTGCATAACGTTAAACTTTATAACGTAGTACTTTATAACGTTAAACATTATAACGTAATTGTGTATAACGTTAAACGTTATAACGTAATACCGTATAACGTTAAGCGTTATGACGTAATACTGTATAACGCTAAACGTTATAACGTAATAGTGTATAACGTTACACGCTATAACGTAATACTATGTAACGTTAAACGTTATAACATAATACTGTATAATGTTGAACGTTTAACGTATTAGTATGTAACGTTATACGTTATAACGTAATACTGTATAACGTTAAACGTTATGACTTAATAGTGTATAAAGTTAAACGTTATAACGTAATACTGTATAACGTTAAACGTTATATTACGAAATAGTGTATAACGTTAAACTCTACAACGTAATACTATGTAACGTTATACGTTATAACGTAATACTGTATAACGTTAAACGTTATAACGTAATACTGTATAATGTTGAACGTTTAACGTATTACTATGTAACGTTATACGTTATAACGTAATACTGCATAACGTTACGCGCTATAACGTAATACTATGTAACGTTAAACGTTATATTACGAAATAGTGTATAACTTTAAACTTTATAACGTAATACTATATAACGCTAAACGTTATAACGTAATACTGTATAACGTTACACGCTATGACGTAATACTATGTAACTTTAAACGTTTAACGTAATACTGTATAACGTTAAACGTTATATCGTAATACTGTATAATCTTAAACGTTATAACGTATTACAATGTAACGTTATACTTTATAACGTAATACTGTATAACGTTAAACGTTATAACGTAATACTGTATAACGTTAAACGTTATATTACGAAATAGTGTATAACGTTAAACTTTATAACGTAATACTATATAACGTTAAACGTTATAACGTAATACTGTATAACGTTAAACGTTATAACGTAATACTGTATAATGTTAAACGTTTAACGTATTACTGTGTAACGTTATACGTTATAACGTAATAATGTATAACGCCAAACGTTATAACTTTATAGTGTATAAAGTTAAACGTTATAACGTAAAACTGTATAACGTTACACGCTATAACGTATTACTATGTAACGTTAAACGTTATAACGTAATACTGTATAACGTTAAACGTTATAACGTAATACTGTATAATGTTAAACGTTTAACGTATTACTGTGTAACGTTATACGTTATAACGTAATAATGTATAACGTCAAACGTTATAACTTTATAGTTTATAAAGTTAAACGTTATAACGTAATACTGTATAACGTTGAACGTTATACTACGAAATAGTGTATAACGTTAAACTCTATAACGTAGTACTTTACAACGTTAAACATTATAACGTAATTGTGTATAACGTTAAACGTTATAACGTAATACTGTATAACGTTACACGCTATAACGTAATACTATGTAAAGTTAAACGTTATAGCGTAATACTGTATAATGTTGAACGTTTAACGTATTACTATGTAACGTTATACGTTATAACGTAATACTGTATAACGTTAAACGTTATGACTTAATAGTGTATAAAGTTAAACGTTATAACGTAATACTGTATAACGTTAAACGTTATATTACGAAATAGTGTATAACGTTAAACTCTATAACGTAATACTATATAACGTTAAACATTATAACGTAATTATGTATAACGTTAATCGTTATAACGTAATACTGTATAACGTTAAGCGTTACGACGTAATAGTGTATAACGCTAAACGTTATAACGTAATACTTTATATCGTTAAACGTTGTGACGTAATACTGAAAAAAGTTAAGCGTTATGGCGTAATACTGTATAACGCTAAACGTTATAGCGTAATACTGTATAACGTTACGCGCTATAACGTAATACTATGAAACGTTAAACGTTATAACGTAATACTGTATAACGTTAAACGTTATAACGTAATACTGTATAATGTTGAACGTTTAACGTATTACTATGTAACGTTATACGTTATAACGTAATACTGTATAACGTTAAACGTTCAACATTATACAGTATTACTATGTAACGTTATACGTTATAACGTAATACTGTATAACGTTAAACGTTATAACGTAATACTGTATAACGTTAAACGTTATAACGTAATACTGTATTACGTTAAGCGTTATATTACGAAATAGTGTATAACGTTAAACTTTATAACGTAATACTATATAACGTTAAACATTATAACGTAATACTGTATAACGTTACACGCTATAACGTAATACTATGTAACGTTAAACGTTATAGCGTAATACTGTATAACGTTACGCGCTATAACGTAATACTATGAAACGTTAAACGTTATAACGTAATAGTGTATAACGTTAAACGTTATAACGTAATACTGTATAATGTTGAACGTTTAACGTATTACTATGTAACGTTATACGTTATAACGTAATACTGTATAACGTTAAACGTTATGACTTAATAGTGTATAAAGTTAAACGTTATAACGTATTACTATGTAACGTTATACGTTATAACGTAATACTGTATAACGTTAAACGTTATAACGTAATACTGTATAACGTTAAACGTTATAACGTAATACTGTATTACGTTAAGCGTTATATTACGAAATAGTGTATAACGTTAAACTTTATAACGTAATACTATATAACGTTAAACGTTATAACGTATTACTATGTAACGTTATACGTTATAACGTAATACTGTATAACGTTAAACGTTATAACGTAATACTGTATAACGTTAAACGTTATAACGTAATACTGTATTACGTTAAGCGTTATATTACGAAATAGTGTATAACGTTAAACTTTATAACGTAATACTGTATAACGTTAAGCGTTATGACGTAATACTGTATAACGCTAAACGTTATAACGTAATACTGTATAACGTTACACGCTATAACGTAATACTATGTAACGTTAAACGATATAACGTAATACTGTATAACGTTAAACGTTATAACGTAATACTGTATAATGTTAAACGTTTAACGTATTACTGTGTAACGTTATACGTTATAACGTAATACTATATAACGTTAAACGTTATAACTTAATAGTGTATAAACTTAAACGTTATAACGTAATGCTATGTAACATTATAGGTTGTAACGTAATACTATGTAACGTTATAGGTTATAGTGTAATAATATGTAACGTTAAACGATATAACGTAATAGGGCATAACGTTAAACGTTATAACGTAATACTGTATAACGTTAAACGTTATAACGTAATAGTGTATAAAGTTAAACGTTATAACGTAATAACGTATAACGTTAAAAGTTATACTACGAAATAGTGTATAACGTTAAACTTTATAACGTAATACTATATAACGTTAAACGTTATAACGTAATACTGTACAACGTTACACGCTATAACGTAATATTATGTAACGTTAAACGTTATAACGTAATACTGTATAACGTTAAACGTTATAACGTAATACTGTATAATGTTGAACGTTTAACGTATTACAATGTAGCGTTATACGTTTTAACGTAATACTGTATAACGTTAAACGTTATGACTTAATAGTGTATAACGTTAAACTTTATAACGTAATACTATATAACGATAAACGTTATAACGTAATACTGTATAACGTTAAACGTTATAACGTAATACTGTATAACGTTAAACGTTATAACGTAATACTGTATAGTGTTGAACGTTTAACGTATTACTATGTAACGTTATACGTTATAACGTAATACTGTATAACGTTAAACGTTATAACGTAATACTGTATAATGTTGAACGTTTAACGTATTACTATGTAACGTTATACGTTATAACGTAATACTGTTTAACGTTAACCGTTATATAACGAAATAGTGTATATCGTTAAACTTTATAACGTAATACTATATAACGTTAAACGTTATAACGTAATACTGTATAACATTACACGCTATGACGTAATACTATGTAACTTTAAACGTTATAACGTAATACTGTATAACGTTAAACGTTATAACGTAATACTGTATAATGTTGAACGTTTAACGTATTACTATGTAACGTTATACGTTATAACGTAATACGGTATAACGTTACATGCTATGACGTAATACTGTATAACGTTAAGCGTTATGACGTAATACTGTACAACGCTAAACGTTATAACGTAATACTGTATAACGTTACACGCTATAACGTAATACTATGTAACGTTAAACGTTATAACGTAATACTGTATAACGTTAAACGTTATAACGTAATACTGTATAGTGTTGAACGTTTAACGTATTACTATGTAACGTTATACGTTATAACGTAATACTGTATAACGTTAAACGTTATAACGTAATACTGTATAATGTTGAACGTTTAACGTATTACTATGTAACGTTATACGTTATAACGTAATACTGTTTAACGTCAAACGTTATATTACGAAATAGTGTATATCGTTAAACTTTATAACGTAATACTATATAACGTTAAACGTTATAACGTAATACTGTATAACATTACACGCTATGACGTAATACTATGTAACTTTAAACGTTTAACGTAATACTGTATAACGTTATACGTTATATTACGAAATAGTGTATAACGTTAAACTTTATAACGTAATACTATATAACGTTAAACATTATAACGTAATACTGTATAACGTTACACGCTATAACGTAATACTGTATAACGTTAAGCGTTATGACGTAATACTATGTAACGTTAAACGTTATATCGTAATACTGTATAACGTTAAACGTTATAACGTAATACTGTATAATCTTAAACGTTATAACGTATTACTATGTAACGTTATACTTTATAACGTAATACTGTATAACGTTAAACGTTATAACGTAATACTGTATAATGTTAAACGTTTAACGTATTACTATGTAACGTTATACGTTATAACGTAATATTGTATAACGTTAAACGTTATAACGAAAAACTGTAAAACGCTAAAAGTTATATTACGAAATAGTGTACAACGTTAAACTTTATAACGTAATACTATATAACGTTAAACGTTATAACTTAATAGTGTATAAACTTAAACGTTATAACGTAATGCTATGTAACATTATAGGTTGTAACGTAATACTATGTAACGTTATAGGTTATAGTGTAATAATATGTAACGTTAAACGATATAACGTAATAGGGCATATCGTTAAACGCTATAACGTAATACTGTATAACGTTAAACGTTATATTACGAAATAGTGTATAACGTTAAACTTTATAACGTAATACTATATAACGTTAAACGTCATAACGTAATACTGTATAACGTTACACGCTATGACGTAATACTATGTAACTTTAAACGTTTAACGTAATACTGTACAACGTTAAACGTTATAACGTAATACTGTATAATCTTAAACGTTATAACGTATTACTATGTAACGTTATACTTTCTAACGTAATACTGTATAACGTTAAACGTTATACTACGAAATAGTGTATAACGTTAAACCTTATAACGTAGTACTTTATAACGTTAAGCGTTATGACGTAATACTGTATAACGCTAAACGTTATAACGTAAAACTGTATAACGTTACACGCTATAACGTAATATTATGTAACGTTAAACGTTATAACGCAATACTGTATAACGTTAAACGTTATAACGTAATACTGTATAATGTTGAACGTATAACGTATTACTATGTAATGTTATACGTTATAACGTATTACTGTATAACGTTAAACGTTATGACTTAATAGTGTATAAAGTTAAATGTTATGACGTAATACTGTATAACGTTAAACGTTATATTACGAAATAGTGTATAACGTTAAACTTTATAACGTAATACTATATAACGTTAAACGTTATAACGTAATACTGTTTAACGTTACACGCTATGACGTAATACTATGTAAGTTTAAACGTTTAACGTAATACTGTATAACGTTAAACGTTATAACGTAATACTGTATAATCTTAAACGTTATAACGTATTACTATGTAACGTTATACTTTATAACGTAATACTGTATAACGTTAAACGTTATAACGTAATACTGTATAATGTTAAACGTTTAACGTATTACTATGTAACGTTATACGTTATAACGTAATATTGTATAACGTTAAACGTTATAACTTAATAGTGTATAAAGTTAAACGTTATAACGTAATACTGTATAACGTTAAACGTTATATTACAAAATAGTGTATAACGTTAAACTTTATAACGTAATACTATATAACGTTAAAAATTATAACGTAATTGTGTATAACGATAAACGCTATAACGTAATACTGTATAACGTTAAACTTTATAACGTAATACTGTATAACGTTAAACGTTATAACGTAATACTGTATAACGTTACACGCTATGACGTAATACTATGTAACTTTAAACGTTTAACGTTATACAGTATTACGTTAAACGTTATAACGTAATACTGTATATCGTTAAACGTTGTGACGTAATACTGAAAAAAGTTAAGCGTTATGGCGTAATACTGTATAACGCTAAACGTTATAACGTAATACTGTATAACGTTACGCGCTATAACTTAATACTATGTAACGTTAAACGTTATAACGTAATACTGTATAATGTTGAACGTTTAACGTATTACTATGTAACGATATACGTTATAACGTAATACTGTATAACGTTAAACGTTATGACTTAATAGTGTATAAAGTTAAACGTTATAACGTAATACTGTATAACGTTACACGCTAAAACGTAATATTATGTAACGTTAAACGTTATAACGTAATACTGTATAACGTTAAACGTTATAACGTAATACTGTATATCGTTAAACGTTGTGACGTAATACTGTATAATGTTGAACGTTTAACGTATTACTGTGTAACGTTATACGTTATAACGTAATAATGTATAACGTTAAACGTTATAACTTTATAGTGTATAAAGTTAAACGTTATAACGTAATACTGTATAACGTTAAACGTTATACTAGGAAATAGTGTATAACGTTAAACTTTATAACGTAGTACTTTATAACGTTAAACATTATAACATAATACTGTATAACGTTAAGCGTTATGACGTAATACTGTATAACGCTAAACGTTATAACGTAATACTGTATAATGTTGACCGTTTAACGTATTACTATATAACGTTATACGTTATAACGTAATACTGTATAACGTTAAACGTTATAACGTAATACTGTATAATGTTGAACGTTTAACGTATTACTATGTAACGTTATACGTTATAACGTAATACTGTTTAACGTTAAACGTTATATTACGAAATAGTGTATAACGTTAAACTTTATAACGTAATACTATATAACGTTAAACGTTATAACGTAATACTGTATAACATTACACGCTATGACGTAATACTATGTATCTTTAAACGTTTAACGTAATACAGTATAACGTTAAACGTTATAACGTAATACTGTATATCGTTAAACGTTGTGACGTAATACTGAAAAAAGTTAAGCGTTATGGCGTAATACAGTATAACGCTAAACAGTATAACGTATTACTATGTAACGATATACGTTATAACGTAATACTGTATAACGTTAAACGTTATGACTTAATAGTGTATAAAGTTAAACGTTATAACGTAATACTGTATAACGTTACACGCTAAAACGTAATATTATGTAACGTTAAACGTTATAACGTAATACTGTATAACGTTAAACGTTATAACGTAATACTGTATATCGTTAAACGTTGTGACGTAATACTGTATAATGTTGAACGTTTAACGTATTACTGTGTAACGTTATACGTTATAACGTAATAATGTATAACGTTAAACGTTATAACTTTATAGTGTATAAAGTTAAACGTTATAACGTAATACTGTATAACGTTAAACGTTATACTAGGAAATAGTGTATAACGTTAAACTTTATAACGTAGTACTTTATAACGTTAAACATTATAACATAATACTGTATAACGTTAAGCGTTATGACGTAATACTGTATAACGCTAAACGTTATAACGTAATACTGTATAATGTTGACCGTTTAACGTATTACTATATAACGTTATACGTTATAACGTAATACTGTATAACGTTAAACGTTATAACGTAATACTGTATAATGTTGAACGTTTAACGTATTACTATGTAACGTTATACGTTATAACGTAATACTGTTTAACGTTAAACGTTATATTACGAAATAGTGTATAACGTTAAACTTTATAACGTAATACTATATAACGTTAAACGTTATAACGTAATACTGTATAACATTACACGCTATGACGTAATACTATGTATCTTTAAACGTTTAACGTAATACAGTATAACGTTAAACGTTATAACGTAATACTGTATATCGTTAAACGTTGTGACGTAATACTGAAAAAAGTTAAGCGTTATGGCGTAATACAGTATAACGCTAAACAGTATAACGTAATACTGTATAACGTTACACGCTATAACGTAATACTATGTAACGTTAAACGTTATAACGTAATACTGTATCGTTAAGCGTTATAACGTAATACTATGTAACGTTATAGGTTATAACGTAATACTATGTAACGTTGAACGTTATAACGTAATATGGTAAAACGTTAAACGTTATAACGTAATACTGTATAACGTTAAACGTTATAACGTAATACTATGGAACGTTATACGTTATAACGTAATAGGGGATAACGTTAAACGTTATAACGAAAAACTGTAAAACGCTAAAAGTTATATTACGAAATAGTGTACAACGTTAAACTTTATAACGTAATACTATATAACGTTAAACGTTATAACTTAATAGTGTATAAACTTAAACGTTATAACGTAATGCTATGTAACATTATAGGTTGTAACGTAATACTATGTAACGTTATAGGTTATAGTGTAATAATATGTAACATTAAACGATATAACGTAATAGGGCATAACGTTAAACGTTATAACGTAATACTGTATAACGTTAAACGTTATAACGTAATAGTGTATAAAGTTAAACGTTATAACGTAATAACGTATAACGTTAAAAGTTATACTACGAAATAGTGTATAACGTTAAACTTTATAACGTAATACTATATAACGTTAAACGTTATAACGTAATACTGTACAACGTTACACGCTATAACGTAATATTATGTAACGTTAAACGTTATAACGTAATACTGTATAACGTTAAACGTTATAACGTAATACTGTATAATGTTGAACGTTTAACGTATTACAATGTAGCGTTATACGTTTTAACGTAATACTGTATAACGTTAAACGTTATGACTTAATAGTGTATAACGTTAAACTTTATAACGTAATACTATATAACGATAAACGTTATAACGTAATACTGTATAACGTTAAACGTTATAACGTAATACTGTATAACGTTAAACGTTATAACGTAATACTGTATAGTGTTGAACGTTTAACGTATTACTATGTAACGTTATACGTTATAACGTAATACGGTATAACGTTACATGCTATGACGTAATACTGTATAACGTTAAGCGTTATGACGTAATACTGTATAATGTTGAACGTTTAACGTATTACTATGTAACGTTATACGTTATAACGTAATACTGTTTAACGTTAAACGTTATATAACGAAATAGTGTATATCGTTAAACTTTATAACGTAATACTATATAACGTTAAACGTTATAACGTAATACTGTATAACATTACACGCTATGACGTAATACTATGTAACTTTAAACGTTATAACGTAATACTGTATAACGTTAAACGTTATAACGTAATACTGTATAATGTTGAACGTTTAACGTATTACTATGTAACGTTATACGTTATAACGTAATACGGTATAACGTTACATGCTATGACGTAATACTGTATAACGTTAAGCGTTATGACGTAATACTGTACAACGCTAAACGTTATAACGTAATACTGTATAACGTTACACGCTATAACGTAATACTATGTAACGTTAAACGTTATAACGTAATACTGTATAACGTTAAACGTTATAACGTAATACTGTATAGTGTTGAACGTTTAACGTATTACTATGTAACGTTATACGTTATAACGTAATACTGTATAACGTTAAACGTTATAACGTAATACTGTATAATGTTGAACGTTTAACGTATTACTATGTAACGTTATACGTTATAACGTAATACTGTATAACATTACACGCTATGACGTAATACTATGTAACTTTAAACGTTTAACGTAATACTGTATAACGTTAAACGTTATATTACGAAATAGTGTATAACGTTAAACTTTATAACGTAATACTATATAACGTTAAACATTATAACGTAATACTGTATAACGTTACACGCTATAACGTAATACTGTATAACGTTAAGCGTTATGACGTAATACTATGTAACGTTAAACGTTATAACGTAATACTGTATAACGTTACACGCTATGACGTAATACTATGTAACTTTAAACGTTTAACGTAATACTGTATAACGTTAAACGTTATAACGTAATACTGTATAATCTTAAACGTTATAACGTATTACTATGTAACGTTATACTTTATAACGTAATACTGCATAACGTTAAACGTTATAACGTAATACTGTATAATGTTAAACGTTTAACGCATTACTATGTAACGTTATACGTTATAACGTAATATTGTATAACGTTAAACGTTATAACGAAAAACTGTAAAACGCTAAAAGTTATATTACGAAATAGTGTACAACGTTAAACTTTATAACGTAATACTATATAACGTTAAACGTTATAACTTAATAGTGTATAAACTTAAACGTTATAACGTAATGCTATGTAACATTATAGGTTGTAACGTAATACTATGTAACGTTATAGGTTATAGTGTAATAATATGTAACGTTAAACGATATAACGTAATAGGGCATATCGTTAAACGCTATAACGTAATACTGTATAACGTTAAACGTTATATTACGAAATAGTGTATAACGTTAAACTTTATAACGTAATACTATATAACGTTAAACGTTATAACGTAATACTGTATAACGTTACACGCTATGACGTAATACTATGTAACTTTAAACGTTTAACGTAATACTGTACAACGTTAAACGTTATAACGTAATACTGTATAATCTTAAACGTTATAACGTATTACTATGTAACGTTATACTTTCTAACGTAATACTGTATAACGTTAAACGTTATATTACGAAATAGTGTATAACGTTAAACTTTATAACGTAATACTATATAACGTTAAACGTTATAACGTAATACTGTTTAACGTTACACGCTATGACGTAATACTATGTAACTTTAAACGTTTAACGTAATACTGTATAACGTTAAACGTTATAACGTAATACTGTATAATCTTAAACGTTATAACGTATTACTATGTAACGTTATACTTTATAACGTAATACTGTATAACGTTAAACGTTATAACGTAATACTGTATAATGTTAAACGTTATATTACAAAATAGTGTATAACGTTAAACTTTATAACGTAATACTATATAACGTTAAAAATTATAACGTAATTGTGTATAACCATAAACGCTATAACGTAATACTGTATAACGTTAAACTTTATAACGTAATACTGTATAACGTTAAACGTTATAACGTAATACTGTATAACGTTACACGCTATGACGTAATACTATGTAACTTTAAACGTTTAACGTAATACTGTATAACGCTAAACGTTATAACGTAATACTGTATATCGTTAAACGTTGTGACGTAATACTGAAAAAAGTTAAGCGTTATGGCGTAATACTGTATAACGCTAAACGTTATAACGTAATACTGTATAACGTTACGCGCTATAACTTAATACTATGTAACGTTAAACGTTATAACGTAATACTGTATAATGTTGAACGTTTAACGTATTACTATGTAACGATATACGTTATAACGTAATACTGTATAACGTTAAACGTTATGACTTAATAGTGTATAAAGTTAAACGTTATAACGTAATACTGTATATCGTTACACGCTAAAACGTAATATTATGTAACGTTAAACGTTATAACGTAATACTGTATAACGTTAAACGTTATAACGTAATACTGTATATCGTTAAACGTTGTGACGTAATACTGTATAATGTTGAACGTTTAACGTATTACTATGTAACGTTATACGTTATGACGTAATACTGTATAACGTTAAACGTTATGACTTAATAGTGTATAAAGTTAAACGTTATGACGTAATACTGTATAACGTTAAACGTTATATTACGAAATAGTGTATAACGTTAAACTTTATAACGTAATACTATAAAACGTTAAACGTTATAACGTAATACTGTTTAACGTTACACGCTATGACGTAATACTATGTAACTTTAAACGTTTAACGTAATACTGTTTAACGTTAAACGTTATAACGTAATAATGTATAATCTTAAACGTTATAACGTATTACTATGTAACGTTATACTTTATAACGTAATACTGTATAACGTTAAACGTTATAACGTAATTGTGTATAACGATAAACGTTATAACGTAATACTCTATAACGTTAAACTTCATAACGTAATACTATATAACGTTAAACGTTATAACGTAATACTGTATAACGTTACACGCTATGACGTAATACTATATAACTTTAAACGTTTAACGTAATACTGTATAACGTTAAACGTTATAACGTAATACTGTATATCGTTAAACGTTGTGACGTAATACTGTATAATGTTGAACGTTTAACGTATTACTATGTAACGTTATACGTTATAACGTAATTCTGTATAACGTTAAACGTTATGACTTAATACTGTATAAAGTTAAACGTTATAACGTAATACTGTATAACGTTAAACGTTATATTACGAAATAGTGTATAACGTTAAACTTTATAACGTAATACTATATAACGTTAAACGTTATAACGTAATACTGTATAACGTTACACGCTATGACGTAATACTATGTAACTTTAAACGTTTAACGTAATACTGTATAACGTTAAACGTTATAACGTACTACTGTATAATCTTAAACGTTATAACGAATTACTATGTAACGTTATACTTTATAACGTAATACTGTATAACGTTAAACGTTATACTACGAAATAGTGTATAACGTTAAACTTTATAACGTAGTACTTTATAACGTTAAACATTATAACGTAATTGTGTATAACGTTAGACGTTATAACGTAATACTGTATAACGTTAAGCGTTATGACGTAATACTGTATAACGCTAAACGTTATAACGTAATACTGTATAACGTTACACGCTATAACGTAATATTATGTAACGTTAAACGTTATAACGTAATACTGTATAACGTTAAGCGTTGTAACGTAATACTGTTTAATGTTGAACGTATAACGTATTACTATGTAATGTTATACGTTATTACGTAATACTGTATAACGCTAAACGTTATAACGTAATACTGTATAACGTTACACGCTGTGACGTAATACTGTGTAACTTTAAACGTTTAACGTAATACTGTATAACGTTAAACGTTATAACGTACTACTGTATAATCTTAAACGTTATAACGTATTACTATGTAACGTTATACTTTATAACGTAATACTGTATAACGTTAAGCGTTATGACGTAATACTGTATAACGCTAAACGTTATAACGTAATACTGTATAACGTTACACGCTATGACGTAATACTGTGTAACTTTAAACGTTTAACGTAATACTGTATAACGTTAAACGTTATAACGTACTACTGTATAATCTTAAACGTTATAACGTATTACTATTTAACGTTATACTTTATAACGTAATACTGTATAACGTTAAACGTTATACTACGAAATAGTGTATAACGTTAAACTTTATAACGTAGTACTTTATAACGTAGTACTTTATAACGTTAAACATTATAACGTAATACTATATAACGTTAAACGTTATAACGTAATACTGTATAACGTTACACGCTATGACGTAATACTATGTAACTTTAAACGTTTAACGTAATACTGTATAACGTTAAACGTTATAACGTAATACTGTATAATGTTAAACGTTTAACGTATTACTATGTAACGTTATACGTTATAACGTAATATTGTATAACGTTAAACGTTATATTACAAAATAGTGTGTAACGTTAAACATTATAACGTAATACTATATAACGTTAAACATTATAACGTAATTATGTATAATGTTAATCGTTATAACGTAATACTGTATAACGTTAGGCGTTATGACGTTATAGTGTATAACGCTAAACGTTATAACGTAATACTGTATAACGTTACACGCTATAACGTAATATTATGTAACGTTAAGCGTTATAACGTAATACTGTTTAACGTTAAACGTTATGACTTAATAGTGTATGAAGTTAAACGTTATAACGTAATACTGTATAATGTTGAACGTTTAACGTATTACTATGTAACGTTATACGTTATAACGTAATACTGTATAACGTTAAACGTTATGACTTAATAGTGTATAAAGTTAAACGTTATAACGTAATACTGTATATCGTTAAACGTTGTGACGTAATACTGTATAATGTTGAACGTTTAACGTATTACTATGTAACGTTATACGTTATAACGTAATACTGTATAACGTTAAACGCTATATTACGAAATAGTGTATAACGTTAAACTTTATAACGTAATACTATATAACGTTAAACATTATAACGTAATTATGTATAATGTTAATCGTTATAACGTAATACTGTATAACGTTAGGCGTTATGACGTTATAGTGTATAACGCTAAACGTTATAACGTAATACTGTATAACGTTACACGCTATAACGTAATATTATGTAACGTTAAGCGTTATAACGTAATACTGTATAACGTTAAACGTTATAACGTAATAATGTATAATGTTGAACGTTTAACGTATTACTATGTAACGCTATATGTTATAACGTAATACTGTATAACGTTAAACGTTATGACTTAATAGTGTATAAAGTTAAACGTTATAACGTAATACTGTATAATGTTGAACGTTAAACGTATTACTATGTAACGTTATACGTTATAACGTAATACTGTATAACGTTAAACGTTATGACTTAATAGTGTATAAAGTTAAACGTTATAACGTAATACCGTATATCGTTAAACGATGTGTCGTAATACTGTATAATGTTGAACGTTTAACGTATTACTATGTAACGTTATACGTTATAACGTAATTTTGTATAACGTTAAACGTTATATTACGAAATAGTGTATAACGTTAAACTTTATAACGTAATACTATATAACGTTAAACATTATAACGTAATTATGTATAATGTTAATCGTTATAACGTAATACTGTATAACGTTAGGCGTTATGACGTAATAGTGTATAACGCTAAACGTTATAACGTAATACTGTATAACGTTACACGCTATAACGTAATATTATGTAACGTTAAGCGTTATAACGTAATACTGTACAACGTTAAACATTATAACGTAATACTGTATAATGTTGAACGTTTAACGTATTACTATGTAACGTTATACGTTATAACGTAATACTGTATAACGTTAAACGTTATATTACGAAAGAGTGTATAACGTTAAACTTTATAACGTAATACTATATAACGTTAAACATTATAACGTAATTATGTATAATGTTAATCGTTATAACGTAATACTGTATAACGTTAGGCGTTATGACGTAATAGTGTATAACGCTAAACGTTATAACGTAATACTGTATAACGTTACACGCTATAACGTAATATTATGTAACGTTAAGCGTTATAACGTAATACTGTATAACGTTACACGTTATAACGTAATACTGTATAATGTTCAACGTTTAACGTATTACTATGTAACGTTATACGTTATAACGTAATACTGTATAACGTTAAACGTTATGACTTAATAGTGTATAAAGTTAAACGTTATGACGTAATACTGTATAACGTTAAACGTTATATTACGAAATAGTGTATAACGTTAAACTTTATAACGTAATACTATATAACGTTAAACGTTATAACGTAATACTGTTTAACGTTACACGCTATGACGTAATACTATGTAACTTTAAACGTTTAACGTAATACTGTTTAACGTTAAACGTTATGACTTAATAGTGTATGAAGTTAAACGTTATAACGTAATACTGTATAATGTTGAACGTTTAACGTATTACTATGTAACGTTATACGTTATAACGTAATACTGTATAACGTTAAACGTTATGACTTAATAGTGTATAAAGTTAAACGTTATAACGTAATACTGTATATCGTTAAACGTTGTGACGTAATACTGTATAATGTTGAACGTTTAACGTATTACTATGTAACGTTATACGTTATAACGTAATACTGTATAACGTTAAACGTTATATTACGAAATAGTGTATAACGTTAAACTTTATAACGTAATACTATATAACGTTAAACATTATAACGTAATTATGTATAATGTTAATCGTTATAACGTAATACTGTATATCGTTAAACGTTGTGACGTAATACTGTATAATGTTGAACGTTTAACGTATTACTATGTAACGTTATACGTTATAACGTAATACTGTATAACGTTAAACGTTATGACTTAATAGTGTATAAAGTTAAACGTTATGACGTAATACTGTATAACGTTAAACGTTATATTACGAAATAGTGTATAACGTTAAACTTTATAACGTAATAATATATAACGTTAAACGTTATAACGTAATACTGTTTAACGTTACACGCTATGACGTAATACTATGTAACTTTAAACGTTTAACGTAATACTGTTTAACGTTAAACGTTATAACGTAATAATGTATAATCTTAAACGTTATGACGTATTACTATGTAACGTTATACTTTATAACGTAATACTGTATAACGTTAAACGTTATAACGTAATTGTGTATAACAATAAACGTTATGACGTAATACTATGTAACTTTAAACGTTTAACGTAATACTGTATAACGTTAAACGTTATAACGTAATACTGTATAATGTTAAACGTTTAACGTATTACTATGTAACGTTATACGTTATAACGTAATATTGTATAACGTTAAACGTTATAACTTAATTGTGTATAAAGTTAAACGTTATAACGTAATACTGTATAATGTTGAACGTTTAACGTATTACTATGTAACGTTATACGTTATAACGTAATACTGTATAACGTTAAACGTTATGACTTAATAGTGTATAAAGTTAAACGTTATAACGTAATACTGTATAATGTTGAACGTTTAACGTATTACTATGTAACGTTATACGTTATAACGTAATACTGTATAACGTTAAACGTTATAACGTAATTGTGTATAACAATAAACGTTATGACGTAATACTATGTAACTTTAAACTTTATAACGTAATACTATATAACGTTAAACATTATAACGTAATTATGTATAATGTTAATCGTTATAACGTAATACTGTATAACGTTTCACGCTATAACGTAATATTATGTAACGTTAAGCGTTATAACGTAATACTGTATAACGTTAAACGTTATAACGTAATACTGTATAATGTTGAACGTTTAACGTATTACTATGTAACGTTATACGTTATAACGTAATACTGTATAACGTTAAACGTTATGACTTAATAGTGTATAAAGTTAAACGTTATAACGTAATACTGTATAATGTTGAACGTTTAACGTATTACTATGTAACGTTATACGTTATAACGTAATACTGTATAACGTTAAACGTTATGACTTAGTAGTGTATAAAGTTAAACGTTATAACGTAATACTGTATAACGTTACACGCTATAACGTAATATTATGTAACGTTAAACGTTATAACGTAATACTGTATAACGTTAAACGTTATAACGTAATACTGTATATCGTTAAACGTTGTGACGTAATACTGTATAATGTTGAACGTTTAACGCATTACTATGTAACGTTATACGTTATAACGTAATACTGTATAACGTTAAACGTTATATTACGAAATAGTGTATAACGTTAAAATTTATAACGTAATACTATATAACGTTAAACGTTATAACGTAATACTGTTTAACGTTACACGCTATGACGTAATACTATGTAACTTTAAACGTTTAACGTAATACTGTATAACGTTAAACTTTATAACGTAGTACTATATAACGTTAAACATTATAACATAATTGTGTATAACGTTAGACGTTATAACGTAATACTGTATAACGTTAAGCGTTATGACGTAATACTGTATAACGCTAAACGTTATAACGTAATACTGTATAACGTTACACGCTATGACGTAATACTATGTAACTTTAAACGTTTAACGTAATACTGTATAACGTTAAACGTTATAACGTTCTACTGTATAATCTTAAACGTTATAACGTATTACTATGTAACGTTATACTTTATAACGTAATACTGTATAACGTTAAAAGTTATACTACGAAATAGTGTATAACGTTAAACTTTATAACGTAGTACTTTATAACGTTAAACATTATAACGTAATACTGTATAACGATAAACGTTATAACGTAATACTGTATAATGTTAAACGTTTAACGTATTACTATGTAACGTTATACGTTATAACGTAATATTGTATAACGTTAAACGTTATAACTTAATAGTGTATAAAGTTAAACGTTATAACGTAATACTGTATAACGTTAAACGTTATATTACAAAATAGTGTATAACGTTAAACTTTATAACGTAATACTATATAACGTTAAAAATTATAACGTAATTGTGTATAACGATAAACGTTATAACGTAATACTGTATAACGTTAAACTTTATAACGTAATACTATATAACGTTAAACGTTATAACGTAATACTGTATAACGTTACACGCTATGACGTAATACTATGTAACTTTAAACGTTTAACGTAATACTGTATAACGTTAAACGTTATAACGTAATACTGTATAATCTTAAACATTATAACGTATTACTATGTAACGTTATACTTTATAACGTAATACTGTATAACGTTAAACGTTATAACGTAATACTGTATCGTGTTAAACGTTTATCGTATTACTATGTAACGTTATACGTTATAACGTAATATTGTATAACGTTAAACGTTATAACTTAATAGTGTATAAAGTTAAACGTTATAACGTAATACTGTATAACGTTAAACGTTATAACGTAATACTGTATAATCTTAAACATTATAACGTATTACTATGTAACGTTATACTTTATAACCTAATACTGTATAACGTTAAACGTTATAACGTAATACTGTATAACGTTAAACGTTATAACGTAATACTGTATAACGTTACACGCTATGACGTAATACTATGTAACTTTAAACGTTTAACGTAATACTGTATAACGTTAAACGTTATAACGTAATACTGTATAGTCTTAAACATTATAACGTATTACTATGTAACGTTATACTTTATAACCTAATACTGTATAACGTTAAACGTTATAACGTAATACTGTATAATGTTAAACGTTTAACGTATTACTATGTAACGTTATACGTTATAACGTAATATTGTATAACGTTAAACGTTATAACTTAATAGTGTATAAAGTTAAACGTTATAACGTAATACTGTATAACGTTAAAGGTTATATTGCAAAATAGTGTATAACGTTAAACTTTATAACGTAATACTATATAACGTTAAAAATTATAACGTAATTGTGTATAACGATAAACGTTATAACGTAATACTGTATAACGTTAAACTTTATAACGTAATACTATATAACGTTAAACGTTATAACGTAATACTGTATAACGTTACACGCTATGACGTAATACTATGTAACTTTAAACGTTTAACGTAATACTGTATAACGTTAAACGTTATAACGTAATACTGTATAATCTTAAACATTATAACGTATTACTAGGTAACGTTATACTTTATAACGTAATACTGTATAACGTTAAACGTTATAACGTAATACTGTATCGTGTTAAACGTTTATCGTATTACTATGTAACGTTATACGTTATAACGTAATATTGTATAACGTTAAACGTTATAACTTAATAGTGTATAAAGTTAAACGTTATAACGTAATACTGTATAACGTTAAACGTTATAACGTAATACTGTATAATCTTAAACATTATAACGTATTACTATGTAACGTTATACTTTATAACCTAATACTGTATAACGTTAAACGTTATAACGTAATACTGTATAACGTTAAACGTTATAACGTAATACTGTATAACGTTACACGCTATGACGTAATACTATGTAACTTTAAACGTTTAACGTAATACTGTATAACGTTAAACGTTATAACGTAATACTGTATAATCTTAAACATTATAACGTATTACTATGTAACGTTATACTTTATAACCTAATACTGTATAACGTTAAACGTTATAACGTAATACTGTATAATGTTAAACGTTTAACGTATTACTATGTAACGTTATACGTTATAACGTAATATTGTATAACGTTAAACGTTATAACTTAATAGTGTATAAAGTTAAACGTTATAACGTAATACTGTATAACGTTAAAGGTTATATTGCAAAATAGTGTATAACGTTAAACTTTATAACGTAATACTATATAACGTTAAAAATTATAACGTAATTGTGTATAACGATAAACGTTATAACGTAATACTGTATAACGTTAAACTTTATAACGTAATACTATATAACGTTAAACGTTATAACGTAATACTGTATAACGTTACACGCTATGACGTAATACTATGTAACTTTAAACGTTTAACGTAATACTGTATAACGTTAAACGTTATAACGTAATACTGTATATCGTTAAACGTTGTGACGTAATACTGTATAATGTTGAACGTTTAACGTATTACTATGTAACGTTATACGTTATAACGTAATACTGTATAACGTTAAACGTTATGACTTAATAGTGTATAAAGTTAAACGTTATAACGTAATACTGTATAACGTTAAACGTTATATTACGAAATAGTGTATAACGTTAAACTTTATAACGTAATACTATATAACGTTAAACGTTATAACGTAATACTGTTTAACATTACACGCTATGACGTAATACTATGTAACTTTAAACGTTTAACGTAATACTGTTTAACGTTAAACGTTATATAACGAAATAGTGTATATCGTTAAACTTTATAACGTAATACTATATAACGTTAAACGTTATAACGTAATACTGTACAACGTTACACGCTATAACGTAATATTATGTAACGTTAAACGTTATAACGTAATACTGTATAACGTTAAACGTTATAACGTAATAGTGTATAAAGTTAAACGTTATAACGTAATAACGTATAACGTTAAAAGTTATACTACGAAATAGTGTATAACGTTAAACTTTATAACGTAATACTATATAACGTTAAACGTTATAACGTAATACTGTACAACGTTACACGCTATAACGTAATATTATGTAACGTTAAACGTTATAACGTAATACTGTATAACGTTAAACGTTATAACGTAATACTGTATAATGTTGAACGTTTAACGTATTACAATGTAGCGTTATACGTTTTAACGTAATACTGTATAACGTTAAACGTTATGACTTAATAGTGTATAACGTTAAACTTTATAACGTAATACTATATAACGATAAACGTTATAACGTAATACTGTATAACGTTAAACGTTATAACGTAATACTGTATAACGTTAAACGTTATAACGTAATACTGTATAGTGTTGAACGTTTAACGTATTACTATGTAACGTTATACGTTATAACGTAATACGGTATAACGTTACATGCTATGACGTAATACTGTATAACGTTAAGCGTTATGACGTAATACTGTATAATGTTGAACGTTTAACGTATTACTATGTAACGTTATACGTTATAACGTAATACTGTTTAACGTTAAACGTTATATAACGAAATAGTGTATATCGTTAAACTTTATAACGTAATACTATATAACGTTAAACGTTATAACGTAATACTGTATAACATTACACGCTATGACGTAATACTATGTAACTTTAAACGTTATAACGTAATACTGTATAACGTTAAACGTTATAACGTAATACTGTATAATGTTGAACGTTTAACGTATTACTATGTAACGTTATACGTTATAACGTAATACGGTATAACGTTACATGCTATGACGTAATACTGTATAACGTTAAGCGTTATGACGTAATACTGTACAACGCTAAACGTTATAACGTAATACTGTATAACGTTACACGCTATAACGTAATACTATGTAACGTTAAACGTTATAACGTAATACTGTATAACGTTAAACGTTATAACGTAATACTGTATAGTGTTGAACGTTTAACGTATTACTATGTAACGTTATACGTTATAACGTAATACTGTATAACGTTAAACGTTATAACGTAATACTGTATAATGTTGAACGTTTAACGTATTACTATGTAACGTTATACGTTATAACGTAATACTGTATAACATTACACGCTATGACGTAATACTATGTAACTTTAAACGTTTAACGTAATACTGTATAACGTTAAACGTTATATTACGAAATAGTGTATAACGTTAAACTTTATAACGTAATACTATATAACGTTAAACATTATAACGTAATACTGTATAACGTTACACGCTATAACGTAATACTGTATAACGTTAAGCGTTATGACGTAATACTATGTAACGTTAAACGTTATAACGTAATACTGTATAACGTTACACGCTATGACGTAATACTATGTAACTTTAAACGTTTAACGTAATACTGTATAACGTTAAACGTTATAACGTAATACTGTATAATCTTAAACGTTATAACGTATTACTATGTAACGTTATACTTTATAACGTAATACTGCATAACGTTAAACGTTATAACGTAATACTGTATAATGTTAAACGTTTAACGCATTACTATGTAACGTTATACGTTATAACGTAATATTGTATAACGTTAAACGTTATAACGAAAAACTGTAAAACGCTAAAAGTTATATTACGAAATAGTGTACAACGTTAAACTTTATAACGTAATACTATATAACGTTAAACGTTATAACTTAATAGTGTATAAACTTAAACGTTATAACGTAATGCTATGTAACATTATAGGTTGTAACGTAATACTATGTAACGTTATAGGTTATAGTGTAATAATATGTAACGTTAAACGATATAACGTAATAGGGCATATCGTTAAACGCTATAACGTAATACTGTATAACGTTAAACGTTATATTACGAAATAGTGTATAACGTTAAACTTTATAACGTAATACTATATAACGTTAAACGTTATAACGTAATACTGTATAACGTTACACGCTATGACGTAATACTATGTAACTTTAAACGTTTAACGTAATACTGTACAACGTTAAACGTTATAACGTAATACTGTATAATCTTAAACGTTATAACGTATTACTATGTAACGTTATACTTTCTAACGTAATACTGTATAACGTTAAACGTTATATTACGAAATAGTGTATAACGTTAAACTTTATAACGTAATACTATATAACGTTAAACGTTATAACGTAATACTGTTTAACGTTACACGCTATGACGTAATACTATGTAACTTTAAACGTTTAACGTAATACTGTATAACGTTAAACGTTATAACGTAATACTGTATAATCTTAAACGTTATAACGTATTACTATGTAACGTTATACTTTATAACGTAATACTGTATAACGTTAAACGTTATAACGTAATACTGTATAATGTTAAACGTTATATTACAAAATAGTGTATAACGTTAAACTTTATAACGTAATACTATATAACGTTAAAAATTATAACGTAATTGTGTATAACGATAAACGCTATAACGTAATACTGTATAACGTTAAACTTTATAACGTAATACTGTATAACGTTAAACGTTATAACGTAATACTGTATAACGTTACACGCTATGACGTAATACTATGTAACTTTAAACGTTTAACGTAATACTGTATAACGCTAAACGTTATAACGTAATACTGTATATCGTTAAACGTTGTGACGTAATACTGAAAAAAGTTAAGCGTTATGGCGTAATACTGTATAACGCTAAACGTTATAACGTAATACTGTATAACGTTACGCGCTATAACTTAATACTATGTAACGTTAAACGTTATAACGTAATACTGTATAATGTTGAACGTTTAACGTATTACTATGTAACGATATACGTTATAACGTAATACTGTATAACGTTAAACGTTATGACTTAATAGTGTATAAAGTTAAACGTTATAACGTAATACTGTATATCGTTACACGCTAAAACGTAATATTATGTAACGTTAAACGTTATAACGTAATACTGTATAACGTTAAACGTTATAACGTAATACTGTATATCGTTAAACGTTGTGACGTAATACTGTATAATGTTGAACGTTTAACGTATTACTATGTAACGTTATACGTTATGACGTAATACTGTATAACGTTAAACGTTATGACTTAATAGTGTATAAAGTTAAACGTTATGACGTAATACTGTATAACGTTAAACGTTATATTACGAAATAGTGTATAACGTTAAACTTTATAACGTAATACTATAAAACGTTAAACGTTATAACGTAATACTGTTTAACGTTACACGCTATGACGTAATACTATGTAACTTTAAACGTTTAACGTAATACTGTTTAACGTTAAACGTTATAACGTAATAATGTATAATCTTAAACGTTATAACGTATTACTATGTAACGTTATACTTTATAACGTAATACTGTATAACGTTAAACGTTATAACGTAATTGTGTATAACGATAAACGTTATAACGTAATACTCTATAACGTTAAACTTTATAACGTAATACTATATAACGTTAAACGTTATAACGTAATACTGTATAACGTTACACGCTATGACGTAATACTATATAACTTTAAACGTTTAACGTAATACTGTATAACGTTAAACGTTATAACGTAATACTGTATATCGTTAAACGTTGTGACGTAATACTGTATAATGTTGAACGTTTAACGTATTACTATGTAACGTTATACGTTATAACGTAATTCTGTATAACGTTAAACGTTATGACTTAATACTGTATAAAGTTAAACGTTATAACGTAATACTGTATAACGTTAAACGTTATATTACGAAATAGTGTATAACGTTAAACTTTATAACGTAATACTATATAACGTTAAACGTTATGACGTAATACTGTATAACGTTACACGCTATGACGTAATACTATGTAACTTTAAACGTTTAACGTAATACTGTATAACGTTAAACGTTATAACGTACTACTGTATAATCTTAAACGTTATAACGAATTACTATGTAACGTTATACTTTATAACGTAATACTGTATAACGTTAAACGTTATACTACGAAATAGTGTATAACGTTAAACTTTATAACGTAGTACTTTATAACGTTAAACATTATAACGTAATTGTGTATAACGTTAGACGTTATAACGTAATACTGTATAACGTTAAGCGTTATGACGTAATACTGTATAACGCTAAACGTTATAACGTAATACTGTATAACGTTACACGCTATAACGTAATATTATGTAACGTTAAACGTTATAACGTAATACTGTATAACGTTAAGCGTTGTAACGTAATACTGTTTAATGTTGAACGTATAACGTATTACTATGTAATGTTATACGTTATTACGTAATACTGTATAACGCTAAACGTTATAACGTAATACTGTATAACGTTACACGCTGTGACGTAATACTGTGTAACTTTAAACGTTTAACGTAATACTGTATAACGTTAAACGTTATAACGTACTACTGTATAATCTTAAACGTTATAACGTATTACTATGTAACGTTATACTTTATAACGTAATACTGTATAACGTTAAGCGTTATGACGTAATACTGTATAACGCTAAACGTTATAACGTAATACTGTATAACGTTACACGCTATGACGTAATACTGTGTAACTTTAAACGTTTAACGTAATACTGTATAACGTTAAACGTTATAACGTACTACTGTATAATCTTAAACGTTATAACGTATTACTATTTAACGTTATACTTTATAACGTAATACTGTATAACGTTAAACGTTATACTACGAAATAGTGTATAACGTTAAACTTTATAACGTAGTACTTTATAACGTAGTACTTTATAACGTTAAACATTATAACGTAATACTATATAACGTTAAACGTTATAACGTAATACTGTATAACGTTACACGCTATGACGTAATACTATGTAACTTTAAACGTTTAACGTAATACTGTATAACGTTAAACGTTATAACGTAATACTGTATAATGTTAAACGTTTAACGTATTACTATGTAACGTTATACGTTATAACGTAATATTGTATAACGTTAAACGTTATATTACAAAATAGTGTGTAACGTTAAACATTATAACGTAATACTATATAACGTTAAACATTATAACGTAATTATGTATAATGTTAATCGTTATAACGTAATACTGTATAACGTTAGGCGTTATGACGTTATAGTGTATAACGCTAAACGTTATAACGTAATACTGTATAACGTTACACGCTATAACGTAATATTATGTAACGTTAAGCGTTATAACGTAATACTGTTTAACGTTAAACGTTATGACTTAATAGTGTATGAAGTTAAACGTTATAACGTAATACTGTATAATGTTGAACGTTTAACGTATTACTATGTAACGTTATACGTTATAACGTAATACTGTATAACGTTAAACGTTATGACTTAATAGTGTATAAAGTTAAACGTTATAACGTAATACTGTATATCGTTAAACGTTGTGACGTAATACTGTATAATGTTGAACGTTTAACGTATTACTATGTAACGTTATACGTTATAACGTAATACTGTATAACGTTAAACGCTATATTACGAAATAGTGTATAACGTTAAACTTTATAACGTAATACTATATAACGTTAAACATTATAACGTAATTATGTATAATGTTAATCGTTATAACGTAATACTGTATAACGTTAGGCGTTATGACGTTATAGTGTATAACGCTAAACGTTATAACGTAATACTGTATAACGTTACACGCTATAACGTAATATTATGTAACGTTAAGCGTTATAACGTAATACTGTATAACGTTAAACGTTATAACGTAATAATGTATAATGTTGAACGTTTAACGTATTACTATGTAACGCTATATGTTATAACGTAATACTGTATAACGTTAAACGTTATGACTTAATAGTGTATAAAGTTAAACGTTATAACGTAATACTGTATAATGTTGAACGTTAAACGTATTACTATGTAACGTTATACGTTATAACGTAATACTGTATAACGTTAAACGTTATGACTTAATAGTGTATAAAGTTAAACGTTATAACGTAATACCGTATATCGTTAAACGATGTGTCGTAATACTGTATAATGTTGAACGTTTAACGTATTACTATGTAACGTTATACGTTATAACGTAATTTTGTATAACGTTAAACGTTATATTACGAAATAGTGTATAACGTTAAACTTTATAACGTAATACTATATAACGTTAAACATTATAACGTAATTATGTATAATGTTAATCGTTATAACGTAATACTGTATAACGTTAGGCGTTATGACGTAATAGTGTATAACGCTAAACGTTATAACGTAATACTGTATAACGTTACACGCTATAACGTAATATTATGTAACGTTAAGCGTTATAACGTAATACTGTACAACGTTAAACATTATAACGTAATACTGTATAATGTTGAACGTTTAACGTATTACTATGTAACGTTATACGTTATAACGTAATACTGTATAACGTTAAACGTTATATTACGAAAGAGTGTATAACGTTAAACTTTATAACGTAATACTATATAACGTTAAACATTATAACGTAATTATGTATAATGTTAATCGTTATAACGTAATACTGTATAACGTTAGGCGTTATGACGTAATAGTGTATAACGCTAAACGTTATAACGTAATACTGTATAACGTTACACGCTATAACGTAATATTATGTAACGTTAAGCGTTATAACGTAATACTGTATAACGTTACACGTTATAACGTAATACTGTATAATGTTCAACGTTTAACGTATTACTATGTAACGTTATACGTTATAACGTAATACTGTATAACGTTAAACGTTATGACTTAATAGTGTATAAAGTTAAACGTTATGACGTAATACTGTATAACGTTAAACGTTATATTACGAAATAGTGTATAACGTTAAACTTTATAACGTAATACTATATAACGTTAAACGTTATAACGTAATACTGTTTAACGTTACACGCTATGACGTAATACTATGTAACTTTAAACGTTTAACGTAATACTGTTTAACGTTAAACGTTATGACTTAATAGTGTATGAAGTTAAACGTTATAACGTAATACTGTATAATGTTGAACGTTTAACGTATTACTATGTAACGTTATACGTTATAACGTAATACTGTATAACGTTAAACGTTATGACTTAATAGTGTATAAAGTTAAACGTTATAACGTAATACTGTATATCGTTAAACGTTGTGACGTAATACTGTATAATGTTGAACGTTTAACGTATTACTATGTAACGTTATACGTTATAACGTAATACTGTATAACGTTAAACGTTATATTACGAAATAGTGTATAACGTTAAACTTTATAACGTAATACTATATAACGTTAAACATTATAACGTAATTATGTATAATGTTAATCGTTATAACGTAATACTGTATATCGTTAAACGTTGTGACGTAATACTGTATAATGTTGAACGTTTAACGTATTACTATGTAACGTTATACGTTATAACGTAATACTGTATAACGTTAAACGTTATGACTTAATAGTGTATAAAGTTAAACGTTATGACGTAATACTGTATAACGTTAAACGTTATATTACGAAATAGTGTATAACGTTAAACTTTATAACGTAATAATATATAACGTTAAACGTTATAACGTAATACTGTTTAACGTTACACGCTATGACGTAATACTATGTAACTTTAAACGTTTAACGTAATACTGTTTAACGTTAAACGTTATAACGTAATAATGTATAATCTTAAACGTTATGACGTATTACTATGTAACGTTATACTTTATAACGTAATACTGTATAACGTTAAACGTTATAACGTAATTGTGTATAACAATAAACGTTATGACGTAATACTATGTAACTTTAAACGTTTAACGTAATACTGTATAACGTTAAACGTTATAACGTAATACTGTATAATGTTAAACGTTTAACGTATTACTATGTAACGTTATACGTTATAACGTAATATTGTATAACGTTAAACGTTATAACTTAATTGTGTATAAAGTTAAACGTTATAACGTAATACTGTATAACGTTAAACGTTATATTACAAAATAGTGTATAACGTTAAACTTTATAACGTAATACTATATAACGTTAAACATTATAACGTAATTATGTATAATGTTAATCGTTATAACGTAATACTGTATAACGTTTCACGCTATAACGTAATATTATGTAACGTTAAGCGTTATAACGTAATACTGTATAACGTTAAACGTTATAACGTAATACTGTATAATGTTGAACGTTTAACGTATTACTATGTAACGTTATACGTTATAACGTAATACTGTATAACGTTAAACGTTATGACTTAATAGTGTATAAAGTTAAACGTTATAACGTAATACTGTATAATGTTGAACGTTTAACGTATTACTATGTAACGTTATACGTTATAACGTAATACTGTATAACGTTAAACGTTATGACTTAGTAGTGTATAAAGTTAAACGTTATAACGTAATACTGTATAACGTTACACGCTATAACGTAATATTATGTAACGTTAAACGTTATAACGTAATACTGTATAACGTTAAACGTTATAACGTAATACTGTATATCGTTAAACGTTGTGACGTAATACTGTATAATGTTGAACGTTTAACGCATTACTATGTAACGTTATACGTTATAACGTAATACTGTATAACGTTAAACGTTATATTACGAAATAGTGTATAACGTTAAAATTTATAACGTAATACTATATAACGTTAAACGTTATAACGTAATACTGTTTAACGTTACACGCTATGACGTAATACTATGTAACTTTAAACGTTTAACGTAATACTGTATAACGTTAAACTTTATAACGTAGTACTATATAACGTTAAACATTATAACATAATTGTGTATAACGTTAGACGTTATAACGTAATACTGTATAACGTTAAGCGTTATGACGTAATACTGTATAACGCTAAACGTTATAACGTAATACTGTATAACGTTACACGCTATGACGTAATACTATGTAACTTTAAACGTTTAACGTAATACTGTATAACGTTAAACGTTATAACGTTCTACTGTATAATCTTAAACGTTATAACGTATTACTATGTAACGTTATACTTTATAACGTAATACTGTATAACGTTAAAAGTTATACTACGAAATAGTGTATAACGTTAAACTTTATAACGTAGTACTTTATAACGTTAAACATTATAACGTAATACTGTATAACGATAAACGTTATAACGTAATACTGTATAATGTTAAACGTTTAACGTATTACTATGTAACGTTATACGTTATAACGTAATATTGTATAACGTTAAACGTTATAACTTAATAGTGTATAAAGTTAAACGTTATAACGTAATACTGTATAACGTTAAACGTTATATTACAAAATAGTGTATAACGTTAAACTTTATAACGTAATACTATATAACGTTAAAAATTATAACGTAATTGTGTATAACGATAAACGTTATAACGTAATACTGTATAACGTTAAACTTTATAACGTAATACTATATAACGTTAAACGTTATAACGTAATACTGTATAACGTTACACGCTATGACGTAATACTATGTAACTTTAAACGTTTAACGTAATACTGTATAACGTTAAACGTTATAACGTAATACTGTATAATCTTAAACATTATAACGTATTACTATGTAACGTTATACTTTATAACGTAATACTGTATAACGTTAAACGTTATAACGTAATACTGTATCGTGTTAAACGTTTATCGTATTACTATGTAACGTTATACGTTATAACGTAATATTGTATAACGTTAAACGTTATAACTTAATAGTGTATAAAGTTAAACGTTATAACGTAATACTGTATAACGTTAAACGTTATAACGTAATACTGTATAATCTTAAACATTATAACGTATTACTATGTAACGTTATACTTTATAACCTAATACTGTATAACGTTAAACGTTGTAACGTAATACTGTATAACGTTAAACGTTATAACGTAATACTGTATAACGTTACACGCTATGACGTAATACTATGTAACTTTAAACGTTTAACGTAATACTGTATAACGTTAAACGTTATAACGTAATACTGTATAGTCTTAAACATTATAACGTATTACTATGTAACGTTATACTTTATAACCTAATACTGTATAACGTTAAACGTTATAACGTAATACTGTATAATGTTAAACGTTTAACGTATTACTATGTAACGTTATACGTTATAACGTAATATTGTATAACGTTAAACGTTATAACTTAATAGTGTATAAAGTTAAACGTTATAACGTAATACTGTATAACGTTAAAGGTTATATTGCAAAATAGTGTATAACGTTAAACTTTATAACGTAATACTATATAACGTTAAAAATTATAACGTAATTGTGTATAACGATAAACGTTATAACGTAATACTGTATAACGTTAAACTTTATAACGTAATACTATATAACGTTAAACGTTATAACGTAATACTGTATAACGTTACACGCTATGACGTAATACTATGTAACTTTAAACGTTTAACGTAATACTGTATAACGTTAAACGTTATAACGTAATACTGTATAATCTTAAACATTATAACGTATTACTAGGTAACGTTATACTTTATAACGTAATACTGTATAACGTTAAACGTTATAACGTAATACTGTATCGTGTTAAACGTTTATCGTATTACTATGTAACGTTATACGTTATAACGTAATATTGTATAACGTTAAACGTTATAACTTAATAGTGTATAAAGTTAAACGTTATAACGTAATACTGTATAACGTTAAACGTTATAACGTAATACTGTATAATCTTAAACATTATAACGTATTACTATGTAACGTTATACTTTATAACCTAATACTGTATAACGTTAAACGTTATAACGTAATACTGTATAACGTTAAACGTTATAACGTAATACTGTATAACGTTACACGCTATGACGTAATACTATGTAACTTTAAACGTTTAACGTAATACTGTATAACGTTAAACGTTATAACGTAATACTGTATAATCTTAAACATTATAACGTATTACTATGTAACGTTATACTTTATAACCTAATACTGTATAACGTTAAACGTTATAACGTAATACTGTATAATGTTAAACGTTTAACGTATTACTATGTAACGTTATACGTTATAACGTAATATTGTATAACGTTAAACGTTATAACTTAATAGTGTATAAAGTTAAACGTTATAACGTAATACTGTATAACGTTAAAGGTTATATTGCAAAATAGTGTATAACGTTAAACTTTATAACGTAATACTATATAACGTTAAAAATTATAACGTAATTGTGTATAACGATAAACGTTATAACGTAATACTGTATAACGTTAAACTTTATAACGTAATACTATATAACGTTAAACGTTATAACGTAATACTGTATAACGTTACACGCTATGACGTAATACTATGTAACTTTAAACGTTTAACGTAATACTGTATAACGTTAAACGTTATAACGTAATACTGTATATCGTTAAACGTTGTGACGTAATACTGTATAATGTTGAACGTTTAACGTATTACTATGTAACGTTATACGTTATAACGTAATACTGTATAACGTTAAACGTTATGACTTAATAGTGTATAAAGTTAAACGTTATAACGTAATACTGTATAACGTTAAACGTTATATTACGAAATAGTGTATAACGTTAAACTTTATAACGTAATACTATATAACGTTAAACGTTATAACGTAATACTGTTTAACATTACACGCTATGACGTAATACTATGTAACTTTAAACGTTTAACGTAATACTGTATAACGTTAAATGTTATAACGTAATACTGCATATCGTTAAACGTTGTGACGTAATACTGAAAAAAGTTAAGCGTTATGGCGTAATACTGTATAACGCTAAACGTTATAACGTAATACTGTATAACGTTACGCGCTATAACTTAATACTATATAACGTTAAACATTATAACGTAATTATGTATAATGTTAATCGCTATAACGTAATATTATGTAACGTTAAACGTTATAACGTAATACTGTATAACGTTAAACGTTATAACGTAATACTGTATAATGTTGAACGTTTAACGTATTACTATGTAACGTTATACGTTATAACGTAATACTGTATAACGTTAAACGTTATGACTTAATAGTGTATAAAGTTAAACGTTATAACGTAATACTGTATAACGTTATACGCTATAACGTAATATTATGTAACGTTAATCGTTATAACGTAATACTGTATAACGTTAAACGTTATAACGTAATACTGTATATCGTTAAACGTCGTGACGTAATACTGTATAACGTTACACGCTATGACGTAATACTGTTTAACGTTACACGCTATGACGTAATACTATGTAACTTTAAGCGTTTAACGTAATACTGTTTAACGTTAAACGTTATAACGTAATAATGTATAATCTTAAACGTTATAACGTAATACTGTATAACGTTAAACGTTATAACGTAATACTGTATATCGTTAAACGTTGTGACGTAATACTGTATAATGTTGAACGTTTAACGTATTACTATGTAACGTTATACGTTATAACGTAATACTGTATAACGTTAAACGTTATGACTTAATAGTGTATAAAGTTAAACGTTATAACGTAATACTGTATAACGTTACACGCTATGACGTAATACTATGTAACTTTAAACGTTTAACGTAATACTGTATAACGCTAAACGTTATAACGTAATACTGTATATCGTTAAACGTTGTGACGTAATACTGTATAATGTTGAACGTTTAACGTATTACTATGTAAAGTTATACGTTATAACGTAATACTGTATAACGTTAAACGTTATGACTTAATAGTGTATAAAGTTAAACGTTATAACGTAATATTGTATAACGTTACACGCTATGACGTAATACTATGTAACTTTAAACGTTTAACGTAATACTGTATAACGTTAAACGTTATAACGTAATACTGTATATCGTTAAACGTTGTGACGTAATACTGTATAATGTTGAACGTTTAACGTATTACTATGTAACGTTATACGTTATAACGTAATACTGTATAACGTTAAACGTTATGACTTAATAGTGTATAAAGTTAAACGTTATAACGTAATACTGTATAACGTTACACGCTATGACGTAATACTATGTAACTTTAAACGTTTAACGTAATACTGTATAACGTTAAACGTTATAACGTACTACTGTATAATCTTAAACGTTATAACGAATTACTATGTAACGTTATACTTTATAACGTAATACTGTATAACGTTAAACGTTATACTACGAAATAGTGTATAACGTTAAACTTTATAACGTAGTACTATATAACGTTACACGCTATAACGTATTATTATGTAACGTTAAACGTTATAACGTAATACTGTATAACGTTAAACGTTATAACGTAATACTGTATAATGTTGAACGTATAACGTATTACTATGTAATGTTATACGTTAATACGTAATACTGTATAACGTTAAACGTTATGACTTAATAGTGTATAAAGTTAAATGTTATGACGTAATACTGTATAACGTTAAACGTTTAATTACGAAATAGTGTATAACGTTAAACTTTATAACGTAATACTATATAACGTTAAACGTTATAACGTAATACTGTATAACGTTACACGCTATGACGTAATACTATGTAACTTTAAACGTTTAACGTAATACTGTATAACGTTAAACGTTATAACGTACTACTGTATAAACTTAAACGTTATAACGTATTACTATGTAACGTTATTCTTTATAACGTAATACTGTATAACGTTAAACGTTATACTACGAAATAGTGTATAACGTTAAACTTTATAACGTAGTACTTTATAACGTTAAACATTATAACGTAATACTGTATAACGTTAAACGTTATAACGTAATACTATATAATGTTAAACGTTTAACGTATTACTATGTAACGTTATACGTTATAACGTAATATTGTATAACGTTAAACGTTATAACTTAATAGTGTATAAAGTTAAACGTTATAACGTAATACTGTATAACTTTAAACGTTATATTACAAAATAGTGCATAACGTTAAACTTTATAACGTAATACTATATAACGTTAAAAATTATAACGTAATTGTGTATAACGATAAACGTTATAACGTAATACTGTATAACGTTAAACTTTATAACGTAATACTATATAACGTTAAACGTTATAACGTAATACTGTATAACGTTACACGCTATGACGTAATACTATGTAACTTTAAACGTTTAACGTAATACTGTATAACGTTAAACGTTATAACGTAATACTGTATAATCTTACACATTATAACGTATTACTATGTAACGTTATGCTTTATAACGTAATACTGTATAACGTTAAACGTTATAACGTAATACTGTATAATGTTAAACGTTTAACGTATTACTATGTAACGTTATACGTTATAACGTAATATTGTATAACGTTAAACGTTATAACTTAATAGTGTATGAAGTTAAACGTTATAACGTAATACTGTATAACGTTAAACGTTATATTACAAAATAGTGTATAACGTTAAACTTTATAACGTAATACTATATAACGTTAAAAATTATAACGTAATTGTGTATAACGATAAACGTTATAACGTAATACTGTATACCGTTAAACGTTATATTACGAAATAGTGTATAACGTTAAACTTTATAACGTAATACTATATAACGTTAAACGTTATAACGTAATACTGTTTAACGTTACACGCTATGACGTAATACTATGTAACTTTAAACGTTTAACGTAATACTATGTAACTTTAAACGTTTAACGTAATTCTGTATAACGTTAAACGTTATAACGTAATACTGTATAATCTTAAACGTTATAACGTATTACTATGTAACGTTATACTTTATAACGTAATACTGTATAATGTTAAACGTTTAACGTATTACTATGTAACGTTATACGTTATAACGTAATATTGTATAACGTTAAACGTTATAACGTAATACTGTATAATGTTAAACGTTTAACGTAATACTGTATAACGTTAAACGTTATAACGTAATACTGTATATCGTTAAACGTTGTGACGTAATACTGTATAATGTTGAACGTTTAACGTATTACTATGTAACGTTATACGTTATAACGTAATACTGTATAACGTTAAACGTTATGACTTAATAGTGTATAAAGTTAAACGTTATAACGTAATACTGTATAACGTTAAAAGTTATATTACAAAATAGTGTATAACGTTAAACTTTATAACGTAATACTATATAACGTTAAAAATTATAACGTAATTGTGTATAACGATAAACGTTATAACGTAATACTGTATATCGTTAAACGTTGTGACGTAATACTGTATAATGTTGAACGTTTAACGTATTACTATGTAACGTTATACGTTATAACGTAATACTGTATAACGTTAAACGTTATAACGAATTACTATGTAACGTTATACTTTATAACGTAATTGTGTATAACGTTAGACGTTATAACGTAATACTGTATAACGTTAAGCGTTATGACGTAATACTGTATAACGCTAAACGTTATAACGTAATACTGTATAACGTTACACGCTATAACGTAATATTATGTAACGTTAAACGTTATAACGTAATACTGTATAACGTTAAACGTTATAACGTAATACTGTATAACGCTAAACGTTATAACGTAATACTATGTAATGTTATACGTTAATACGTAATACTGTATAACGTTAAACGTTATGACTTAATAGTGTATAAAGTTAAATGTTATGACGTAATACTGTGTAACGTTAAACGTTATATTACGAAATAGTGTATAACGTTAAACTTTATAACGTAATACTGTATAACGTTAAGCGTTATGACGTAATACTGTATAACGCTAAACGTTATAACGTAATACTGTATAACGTTACACGCTATAACGTAATATTATGTAACGTTAAACGTTATAACGAAATACTGTATAACGTTAAACGGTATAACGTAATACTGTATAATGTTGAACGTATAACGTATTACTATGTAATGTTATACGTTAATACGTAATACTGTATAACGTTAAACGTTATGACTTAATAGTGTATAAAGTTAAATGTTATGACGTAATACTGTATAACGTTAAACGTTATATTACGAAATAGTGTATAACGTTAAACTTTATAACGTAGTACTTTATAACGTTAAACATTATAACGTAATACTGTATAACGTTAAACGTTATAACGTAATACTGTATAATGTTAAACGTTTAACGTATTACTATGTAACGTTATACGTTATAACGTAATATTGTATAACGTTAAACGTTATAACTTAATAGTGTATAAAGTTAAACGTTATAACGTAATACTGTATAACGTTAAACGTTATATTACAAAATAGTGTATAACGTTAAACTTTATAACGTAATACTATATAACGTTAAAAATTATAACGTAATTGTGTATAACGATAAACGTTATAACGTAATACTGTATAACGTTAAACTTTATAACGTAATACTATATAACGTTAAACGTTATAACGTAATACTGTATAACGTTACACGCTATGACGTAATACTATGTAACTTTAAACGTTTAACGTAATACTGTGTAACGTTAAACGTTATAACGTAATACTGTATAATCTTACACATTATAACGTATTACTATGTAACGTTATACTTTATAACGTAATACTGTATAACGTTAAACGTTATAACGTAATACTGTATAGTGTTAAACGTTTAACGTATTACTATGTAACGTTATACGTTATAACGTAATATTGTATAACCTTAAACGTTATAACTTAATAGTGTATGATGTTAAACGTTATAACGTAATACTGTATAACGTTAAACGTTATATTGCAAAATAGTGTATAACGTTAAACTTTATAACGTAATACTATATAACGTTAAAAATTATAACGTAATTGTGTATAACGATAAACGTTATAACGTAATACTGTATAACGTTAAACTTTATAACGTAATACTATATAACGTTAAACGTTATAACGTAATACTGTATAACGTTACACGCTATGACGTAATACTATGTAACTTTAAACGTTTAACGTAATACTGTATAACGTTAAACGTTATAACGTAATACTGTATAATCTTAAACATTATAACGTATTACTATGTAACGTTATACTTTATAACGTAATACTGTATAACGTTAAACGTTATAACGTAATACTGTATAATGTTAAACGTTTAACGTATTACTATGTAACGTGATACGTTATAACGTAATATTGTATAACGTTAAACGTTATAACTTAATAGTGTATAAAGTTAAACGTTATAACGTAATACTGTATAACGTTAAACGTTATATTGCAAAATAGTGTATAACGTTAAACTTTATAACGTAATACTATATATCGTTAAAAATTATAACGTAATTGTGTATAACGATAAACGTTATAACGTAATACTGTATAACGTTAAACTTTATAACGTAATACTATATAACGTTAAACGTTATAACGTAATACTGTATAATGTTACACGCTATGACGTAATACTATGTAACTTTAAACGTTTAACGTAATACTGTATAACGTTAAACGTTATAACGTAATACTGTATATCGTTAAACGTTGTGACGTAATACTGTATAATGTTGAACGTTTAACGTATTACTATGTAACGTTATACGTTATAACGTAATACTGTATAACGTTAAACGTTATATTACAAAATAGTGTATAACGTTAAACTTTATAACGTAATACTATATAACGTTAAAAATTATAACGTAATTGTGTATAACGATAAACGTTATAACGTAATACTGTATAACGTTAAACTTTATAACGTAATACTATATAACGTTAAACGTTATAACGTAATACTGTATAACGTTACACGCTATGACGTAATACTATGTAACTTTAAACGTTTAGCGTAATACTGTATTACGTTAAACGTTATAACGTAATACTGTATAATCTTAAACATTATAACGTATTACTATGTAACGTTATACTTTATAACGTAATACTGTATAACGTTTAACGTTATAACGTAATACTGTATAATGTTAAACGTTTAACGTATTACTATGTAACGTTATACGTTATAACGTAATATTGTATAACGTTAAACGTTATAACTTAATAGTGTATAAAGTTAAACGTTATAACGTAATACTGTATAACGTTAAACGTTATATTGCAAAATAGTGTATAACGTTAAACTTTATAACGTAATACTATATAACGTTAAAAATTATAACGTAATTGTGTATAACGATAAACGTTATAACGTAATACTGTATAACGTTAAACTTTATAACGTAATACTATATAACGTTAAACGTTATAACGTAATACTGTATAATGTTACACGCTATGACGTAATACTATGTAACTTTAAACGTTTAACGTAATACTGTATAACGTTAAACGTTATAACGTAATACTGTATATCGTTAAACGTTGTGACGTAATACTGTATAATGTTGAACGTTTAACGTATTACTATGTAACGTTATACGTTATAACGTAATACTGTATAACGTTAAACGTTATGACTTAATAGTGTATAAAGTTAAACGTTATAACGTAATACTGTATAACGTTAAACGTTATATTACGAAATAGTGTATAACGTTAAACTTTATAACGTAATACTATATAACGTTAAACTTTATAACGTAATACTATATAACGTTAAACGTTATAACGTAATACTGTTTAACGTTACACGCTATGACGTAATACTATGTAACTTTAAACGTTTAACGTAATACTATGTAACTTTAAACGTTTAACGTAATACTGTATATCGTTAAACGTTATAACGTAATACTGTATAATCTTAAACGTTATAACGTATTACTATGTAACGTTATACTTTATAACGTAATACTGTATAACGTTAAACGTTATAACGTAATACTGTATAATGTTAAACGTTTAACGTATTACTATGTAACGTTATACGTTATAACGTAATATTGTATAACGTTAAACGTTATAACTTAATAGTGTATAAAGTTAAACGTTATAACGTAATACTGTATAACGTTAAACGTTATATTACAAAATAGTGTATAACGTTAAACTTTATAACGTAATACTATATAGCGTTAAAAATTATAACGTAATTGTGTATAACGGTAAACGTTATAACGTAATACTGTATAACGTTAAACTTTATAACGTAATACTATATAACGTTAAACGTTATAACGTAATACTGTATAACGTTAAATGTTATAACGTAACACTGTATATCGTTAAACGTTGTGACGTAATACTGAAAAAAGTTAAGCGTTATGGCGTAATACTGTATAACGCTAAACGTTATAACGTAATACTGTATAACGTTAGGCGTTATGACGTAATAGTGTATAACGCTAAACGTTATAACGTAATACTGTATAACGTTACACGCTATAACGTAATATTATGTAACGTTAAACGTTATAACGTAATACTGTATAACGTTAAACGTTATAACGTAATTATGTATAATGTTAATCGTTATAACGTAATACTGTATAACGTTAGGCGTTATGACGTAATAGTGTATAACGCTAAACGTTATAACGTAATACTGTATAACGTTACACGCTATAACGTAATATTATGTAACGTTAAACGTTATAACGTAATACTGTATAACGTTAAACGTTATAACGTAATACTGTATAATGTTGAACGTTTAACGTATTACTATGTAACGTTATACGTTATAACGTAATACTGTATAACGTTAAACGTTATGACTTAATAGTGTATAAAGTTAAACGTTATGACGTAATACTGTATAACGTTAAACGTTATATTACGAAATAGTGTATAACGTTAAACTTTATAACGTAATACTATATAACGTTAAACGTTATAACGTAATACTGTTTAACGTTACACGCTATGACGTAATACTATGTAACTTTAAACGTTTAACGTAATACTGTTTAACGTTAAACGTTATAACGTAATAATGTATAAACTTAAACGTTATAACGTATTACTATGTAACGTTATACTTTATAACGTAATACTGTATAACGTTAAACGTTATAACGTAATTGTGTATAACGATAAACGTTATAACGTAATACTCAATAACGTTAAACTTTATAACGTAATACTATATAACGTTAAACGTTATAACGTAATACTGTATAACGTTACACGCTATGACGTAATACTATGTAACTTTAAACGTTTAACGTAATACTGTATAACGTTAAACGTTATAACGTAATACTGTATATCGTTAAACGTTGTGACGTAATACTGTATAATGTTGAACGTTTAACGTATTACTATGTAACGTTATACGTTATAACGTAATACTGTATAACGTTAAACGTTATGACTTAATAGTGTATAAAGTTAAACGTTATAACGTAATACTGTATAACGTTAAACGTTATATTACGAAATAGTGTATAACGTTAAACTTTATAACGTAATACTATATAACGTTAAACTTTATAACGTAATACTATATAACGTTAAACGTTATAACGTAATACTGTTTAACGTTACACGCTATGACGTAATACTATGTAACTTTAAACGTTTAACGTAATACTATGTAACTTTAAACGTTTAACGTAATACTGTATATCGTTAAACGTTATAACGTAATACTGTATAATCTTAAACGTTATAACGTATTACTATGTAACGTTATACTTTATAACGTAATACTGTATAACGTTAAACGTTATAACGTAATACTGTATAATGTTAAACGTTTAACGTATTACTATGTAACGTTATACGTTATAACGTAATATTGTATAACGTTAAACGTTATAACTTAATAGTGTATAAAGTTAAACGTTATAACGTAATACTGTATAACGTTAAACGTTATATTACAAAATAGTGTATAACGTTAAACTTTATAACGTAATACTATATAGCGTTAAAAATTATAACGTAATTGTGTATAACGGTAAACGTTATAACGTAATACTGTATAACGTTAAACTTTATAACGTAATACTATATAACGTTAAACGTTATAACGTAATACTGTATAACGTTAAATGTTATAACGTAACACTGTATATCGTTAAACGTTGTGACGTAATACTGAAAAAAGTTAAGCGTTATGGCGTAATACTGTATAACGCTAAACGTTATAACGTAATACTGTATAACGTTAGGCGTTATGACGTAATAGTGTATAACGCTAAACGTTATAACGTAATACTGTATAACGTTACACGCTATAACGTAATATTATGTAACGTTAAACGTTATAACGTAATACTGTATAACGTTAAACGTTATAACGTAATTATGTATAATGTTAATCGTTATAACGTAATACTGTATAACGTTAGGCGTTATGACGTAATAGTGTATAACGCTAAACGTTATAACGTAATACTGTATAACGTTACACGCTATAACGTAATATTATGTAACGTTAAACGTTATAACGTAATACTGTATAACGTTAAACGTTATAACGTAATACTGTATAATGTTGAACGTTTAACGTATTACTATGTAACGTTATACGTTATAACGTAATACTGTATAACGTTAAACGTTATGACTTAATAGTGTATAAAGTTAAACGTTATGACGTAATACTGTATAACGTTAAACGTTATATTACGAAATAGTGTATAACGTCAAACTTTATAACGTAATACTATATAACGTTAAACGTTATAACGTAATACTGTTTAACGTTACACGCTATGACGTAATACTATGTAACTTTAAACGTTTAACGTAATACTGTTTAACGTTAAACGTTATAACGTAATAATGTATAAACTTAAACGTTATAACGTATTACTATGTAACGTTATACTTTATAACGTAATACTGTATAACGTTAAACGTTATAACGTAATTGTGTATAACGATAAACGTTATAACGTAATACTCAATAACGTTAAACTTTATAACGTAATACTATATAACGTTAAACGTTATAACGTAATACTGTATAACGTTACACGCTATGACGTAATACTATGTAACTTTAAACGTTTAACGTAATACTGTATAACGTTAAACGTTATAACGTAATACTGTATATCGTTAAACGTTGTGACGTAATACTGTATAATGTTGAACGTTTAACGTATTACTATGTAACGTTATACGTTATAACGTAATACTGTATAACGTTAAACGTTATGACTTAATAGTGTATAAAGTTAAACGTTATAACGTAATACTGTATAACGTTAAACGTTATATTACGAGATAGTGTATAACGTTAAACTTTATAACGTAATACTATATAACGTTAAACGTTATAACGTAATACTGTATAACGTTACACGCTTTGACGTAATACTATGTAACTTTAAACGTTTAACGTAATACTGTATAACGTTAAACGTTATAACGTACTACTGTATAATCTTAAACGTTATAACGAATTACTATGTAACGTTATACTTTATAACGTAATACTGTATAACGTTAAACGTTATACTACGAAATAGTGTATAACGTTAAACTTTATAACGTAGTACTTTATAACGTTAAACATTATAACGTAATACTGTATAACGTTAAACGTTATGACTTAATAGTGTATAAAGTTAAATGTTATGACGTAATACTGTATAACGTTAAACGTTATATTACGAAATAGTGTATAACGTTAAACTTTATAACGTAATACTATATAACGTTAAACGTTATAACGTAATACTGTATAACGTTACACGCTATGACGTAATACTATGTAACTTTAAACGTTTAACGTAATACTGTATAACGTTAAACGTTATAACGTAATACTGTATAATCTTAAACGTTATAACGTATTACTATGTAACGTTATACTTTATAAAGTAATACTGTATAACGTTAAACGTTATAACGTAATACTGTATAATGTTAAACGTTTAACGTATTACTATGTAACGTTATACGTTATAACGTAATATTGTATAACGTTAAACGTTATAACTTAATAGTGTATAAAGTTAAACGTTATAACGTAATACTGTATAACGTTAAACGTTATATTACAAAATAGTGTATAACGTTAAACTTTATAACGTAATACTATATAACGTTAAAAATTATAACGTAATTGTGTATAACGATAAACTTGCTAACGTAATACTGTATAACGTTAAACTTTATAACGTAATACTATATAACGTTAAACGTTATAACGTAATACTGTATAACGTTACACGCTATGACGTAATACTATGTAACTTTAAACGTTTAACGTAATACTGTATAACGTTAAACGTTATAACGTAATACTGTATAATGTTAAACGTTTAACGTATTACTATGTAACGTTATACGTTATAACGTAATATTGTATGACGTTAAACGTTATAACTTAATAGTGTATAAAGTTAAACGTTATAACGTAATACTGTATAACGTTAAACGTTATATTACAAAATAGTGTATAACTTTAAACTTTATAACGTAATACTATATAACGTTAAAAATTATAACGTAATTGTGTATAACGTTAAACGTTATGACTTAATAGTGTATAAAGTTATACTTTATAACGTAATACTGTATAACGTTAAACGTTATATTACGAAATAGTGTATAACGTTAAACTTTATAACGTAATACTATATAACGTTAAACGTTATAACGTAATACTGTATAACGTTACACGCTATGACGTAATACTATGTAACTTTAAACGTTTAACGTAATACTGTATAACGTTAAACGTTATAACGTACTACTGTATAATCTTAAACGTTATAACGTATTACTATGTAACGTTATACTTTATAACGTAATACTGTATAACGTTAAGCGTTATACTACGAAATAGTGTATAACGTTAAACTTTATAACGTAGTACTTTATAACGTTAAACATTATAACGTAATCGTGTATAACGTTAGACGTTATAACGTAATACTGTATAACGTTAAACGTTATGACCTAATAGTCTATAAAGTTAAATGTTATGACGTAATACTGTATAACGTTAAACATTATATTACGAAATAGTGTATAACGTTAAACTTTATAACGTAATACTATATTACGTTAAACGTTATAACGTAATACTGTTTAAAGTTACACGCTATTACGTAATACTATGTAACTTTAAACGTTTAACGTAATACTTTATAACGTTACACGCTATGACGTAATACTATGTAACTTTAAACGTTTAACGTAATACTGTATAACGTTAAACGTTATAACGTAATACTGTATATCGTTAAACGTTGTGACGTAATACTGAAAAAAGTTAAGCGTTATGGCGTAATACTGTATAACGCTAAACGTTTTAACGTAATACTGTATAACGTTACGCGCTATAACTTAATACTATGTAACGTTAAACGTTATAACGTAATACTGTGTAACGTTAAACGTTATAACGTAATACTGTATAATGTTGAACGTTTAACGTATTACTATGTAACGATATACGTTATAACGTAATACTGTATAACGTTAAACGTTATATTACGAAATAGTGTATAACGTTAAACTTTATAACGTAATACTATATAACGTTAAACATTATAACGTAATTATGTATAATGTTAATCGTTATAACGTAATACTGTATAACGTTAGGCGTTATGACGTAATAGTGTATAACGCTAAACGTTATAACGTAATACTGTATAACGTTACACGCTATAACGTAATATTATGTAACGTTAAGCGTTATAACGTAATACTGTATAACGTTAAACGTTATAACGTAATACTGTATAACGTTGAACGTTTAACGTATTACTATGTAACGTTATACGTTATAACGTAATACTGTATAACGTTAAACGTTATGACTTAATAATGTATAAAGTTAAACGTTATAACGTAATACTGTATAACGTTACACGCTATAACGTAATATTATGTAACGTTAAACGTTATAACGTAATACTGTATAACGTTAAACGTTATAACGTAATACTGTATAACGTTAAACGTTATAACGTAATACTGTATAACGTTAAACGTTATAACGTAATACTGTATATCGTTAAACGTTGTGACGTAATACTGTATAATGTTGAACGTTTAACGTATTACTATGTAACGTTATACGTTATAACGTAATACTGTATAACGTTAAAGGTTATAACGTAATACTGTATAATGTTGAACGTTTAACGTATTACTATGTAACGATATACGTTATAACGTAATATTGTATAACGTTAAACGTTATAACTTAATAGTGTATAACGATAAACGTTATAACGTAATACTGTATAACGTTAAACTTTATAACGTAATACTATATAACGTTAAACGTTATAACGTAATACTGTATAACGTTACACGCTATGACGTAATACTATGTAACGTTAAACGTTATAACGTAATACTGTATAACGTTAAACGTTATAACGTAATACTGTATAATGTTGAACGTTTAACGTATTACTATGTAACGATATACGTTATAACGTAATACTGTATAACGTTAAACGTTATATTACGAAATAGTGTATAACGTGAAACTTTATAACGTAATACTATATAACGTTAAACATTATAACGTAATTATGTGTAATGTTAATCGTTATAACGTAATACTGTATAACGTTAGGCGTTATGACGTAATAGTGTATAACGCTAAACGTTATAACGTAATACTGTATAACGTTACACGCTATAACGTAATATTATGTAACGTTACGCGTTATAACGTAATATTGTGTAACGTTAAACGTTATAACGTAATACTATATAACGTGAAACGTTATAACGTAATACTGTATAACGTTACACGCTATGACGTAATACTATGTAACTTTAAACGTTTAACGTAATACTGTATAACGTTAAACGTTATAACGTAATACTGTATAATCTTAAACGTTATAACGTATTACTATGTAACGTCATACTTTATAACGTAATACTGTATAACGTTAGACGTTATAACGTAATACTGTTTAACGTTACACGCTATGACGTAATACTATGTAACTTTAAACGTTTAACGTAATACTGTATAATGTTAAACGCTATGACGTAATACTATGTAACTTTAAACGTTTAACGTAATACTGTATAACGTTAAACGTTATAACGTAATACTGTATATCGTTAAACGTTGTGACGTAATACTGTATAATGTTGAACGTTTAACGTATTACTATGTAACGTTATACGTTATAACGTAATACTGTATAACGTTAAACGTTATGACTTAATAGTGTATAAAGTTAAACGTTATAACGTAATACTGTATAACGTTAAACGTTATATTACGAAATAGTGTATAACGTTAAACTTTATAACGTAATACTATATAACGTTAAACGTTATAACGTAATACTGTTTAACGTTACACGCTATGACGTAATACTATGTAACTTTAAACGTTTAACGTAATACTATGTAACTTTAAACGTTTAACGTAATACTGTATAACGTTAAATGTTATAACGTAACACTGTATATCGTTAAACGTTGTGACGTAATACTGAAAAAAGTTAAGCGTTATGGCGTAATACTGTATAACGCTAAACGTTATAACGTAATACTGTATAACGTTAGGCGTTATGGCGTAATAGTGTATAACGCTAAACGTTATAACGTAATACTGTATAACGTTACACGCTATAACGTAATATTATGTAACGTTAAACGTTATAACGTAATACTGTATAACGTTAAACGTTATAACGTAATTATGTATAATGTTAATCGTTATAACGTAATACTGTATAACGTTAGGCGTTATGACGTAATAGTGTATAACGCTAAACGTTATAACGTAATACTGTATAACGTTACACGCTATAACGTAATATTATGTAACGTTAAACGTTATAACGTAATACTGTATAACGTTAAACGTTATAACGTAATACTGTATAATGTTGAACGTTTAACGTATTACTATGTAACGTTATACGTTATAACGTAATACTGTATAACGTTAAACTTTATGACTTAATAGTGTATAAAGTTAAACGTTATAACGTAATACTGTATAACGTTACACGCTATAACGTAATATTATGTAACGTTAAACGTTATAACGTAATACTGTATAACGTTAAACGTTATAACGTAATACTGTATATCGTTAAACGTTGTGACGTAATACTGTATAATGTTGAACGTTTAACGTATTACTATGTAACGTTATACGTTATAACGTAATACTGTATAACGTTAAACGTTATGACTTAATAGTGTATAAAGTTAAACGTTATGACGTAATACTGTATAACGTTAAACGTTATATTACGAAATAGTGTATAACGTTAAACTTTATAACGTAATACTATATAACGTTAAACGTTATAACGTAATACTGTTTAACGTTACACGCTATGACGTAATACTATGTAACTTTAAACGTTTAACGTAATACTGTATAACGTTAAACGTTATAACGGTACTACTGTATAATCTTAAACGTTATAACGTATTACTATGTAACGTTATACTTTATAACGTAATACTGTATAACGTTAAACGTTATATTACGAAATAGTGTATAACGTTAAACTTTATAACGTAATACTATATAACGTTAAACGTTATAACGTAATACTGTATAACGTTACACGCTATGACGTAATACTATGTAACTTTAAACGTTTAACGTAATACTGTATAACGTTAAACGTTATAACGTACTACTGTATAATCTTAAACGTTATAACGTATTACTATGTAACGTTATACTTTATAACGTAATACTGTATAACGTTAAGCGTTATACTACGAAATAGTGTATAACGTTAAACTTTATAACGTAGTACTTTATAACGTTAAACATTATAACGTAATTGTGTATAACGTTAAACGTTATAACGTAATACTGTATAACGTTAAACGTTATAACGTAATACTGTATAATGTTGAACGTATAACGTATTACTATGTAATGTTATACGTTATAACGTAATACTGTATAACGTTAAACGTTATGACCCAATAGTGTATAAAGTTAAATGTTATGACGTAATACTGTATAACGTTAAACGTTATATTACGAAATAGTGTATAACGTTAAACTTTATAACGTAATACTATATTACGTTAAACGTTATAACGTAATACTGTTTAAAGTTACACGCTATGACGTAATACTATGTAACTTTAAACGTTTAACGTAATACTGTATAACGTTACACGCTATGACGTAATACTATGTAACTTTAAACGTTTAACGTAATACTGTATAACGTTAAACGTTATAACGTAATACTGTATATCGTTAAACGTTGTGACGTAATACTGAAAAAAGTTAAGCGTTATGGCGTAATACTGTATAACGCTAAACGTTTTAACGTAATACTGTATAACGTTACGCGCTATAACTTAATACTATGTAACGTTAAACGTTATAACGTAATACTGTATAACGTTAAACGTTATAACGTAATACTGTATAATCTTAAACGTTATAACGTATTACTATGTAACGTTATACTTTATAAAGTAATACTGTATAACGTTAAACGTTATAACGTAATACTGTATAATGTTAAACGTTTAACGTATTACTATGTAACGTTATACGTTATAACGTAATATTGTATAACGTTAAACGTTATAACTTAATAGTGTATAAAGTTAAACGTTATAACGTAATACTGTATAACGTTAAACGTTATATTACAAAATAGTGTATAACGTTAAACTTTATAACGTAATACTATATAACGTTAAAAATTATAACGTAATTGTGTATAGCGTTAAACGTTATGACTTAATAGTGTATAAAGTTATACTTTATAACGTAATACTGTATAACGTTAAACGTTATATTACGAAATAGTGTATAACGTTAAACTTTATAACGTAATACTATATAACGTTAAACGTTATAACGTAATACTGTATAACGTTACACGCTATGACGTAATACTATGTAACTTTAAACGTTTAACGTAATACTGTATAACGTTAAACGTTATAACGTACTACTGTATAATCTTAAACGTTATAACGTATTACTATGTAACGTTATACTTTATAACGTAATACTGTATAACGTTAAGCGTTATACTACGAAATAGTGTATAACGTTAAACTTTATAACGTAGTACTTTATAACGTTAAACATTATAACGTAATCGTGTATAACGTTAGACGTTATAACGTAATACTGTATAACGTTAAACGTTATGACCTAATAGTGTATAAAGTTAAATGTTATGACGTAATACTGTATAACGTTAAACATTATATTACGAAATAGTGTATAACGTTAAACTTTATAACGTAATACTATATTACGTTAAACGTTATAACGTAATACTGTTTAAAGTTACACGCTATTACGTAATACTATGTAACTTTAAACGTTTAACGTAATACTTTATAACGTTACACGCTATGACGTAATACTATGTAACTTTAAACGTTTAACGTAATACTGTATAACGTTAAACGTTATAACGTAATACTGTATATCGTTAAACGTTGTGACGTAATACTGAAAAAAGTTAAGCGTTATGGCGTAATACTGTATAACGCTAAACGTTTTAACGTAATACTGTATAACGTTACGCGCTATAACTTAATACTATGTAACGTTAAACGTTATAACGTAATACTGTGTAACGTTAAACGTTATAACGTAATACTGTATAATGTTGAACGTTTAACGTATTACTATGTAACGATATACGTTATAACGTAATACTGTATAACGTTAAACGTTATATTACGAAATAGTGTATAACGTTAAACTTTATAACGTAATACTATATAACGTTAAACATTATAACGTAATTATGTATAATGTTAATCGTTATAACGTAATACTGTATAACGTTAGGCGTTATGACGTAATAGTGTATAACGCTAAACGTTATAACGTAATACTGTATAACGTTACACGCTATAACGTAATATTATGTATCGTTAAGCGTTATAACGTAATACTGTATAACGTTAAACGTTATAACGTAATACTGTATAACGTTGAACGTTTAACGTATTACTATGTAACGTTATACGTTATAACGTAATACTGTATAACGTTAAACGTTATGACTTAATAATGTATAAAGTTAAACGTTATAACGTAATACTGTATAACGTTACACGCTATAACGTAATATTATGTAACGTTAAACGTTATAACGTAATACTGTATAACGTTAAACGTTATAACGTAATACTGTATAACGTTAAACGTTATAACGTAATACTGTATAACGTTAAACGTTATAACGTAATACTGTATATCGTTAAACGTTGTGACGTAATACTGTATAATGTTGAACGTTTAACGTATTACTATGTAACGTTATACGTTATAACGTAATACTGTATAACGTTAAAGGTTATAACGTAATACTGTATAATGTTGAACGTTTAACGTATTACTATGTAACGATATACGTTATAACGTAATATTGTATAACGTTAAACGTTATAACTTAATAGTGTATAACGATAAACGTTATAACGTAATACTGTATAACGTTAAACTTTATAACGTAATACTATATAACGTTAAACGTTATAACGTAATACTGTATAACGTTACACGCTATGACGTAATACTATGTAACGTTAAACGTTATAACGTAATACTGTATAACGTTAAACGTTATAACGTAATACTGTATAATGTTGAACGTTTAACGTATTACTATGTAACGATATACGTTATAACGTAATACTGTATAACGTTAAACGTTATATTACGAAATAGTGTATAACGTGAAACTTTATAACGTAATACTATATAACGTTAAACATTATAACGTAATTATGTGTAATGTTAATCGTTATAACGTAATACTGTATAACGTTAGGCGTTATGACGTAATAGTGTATAACGCTAAACGTTATAACGTAATACTGTATAACGTTACACGCTATAACGTAATATTATGTAACGTTACGCGTTATAACGTAATATTGTGTAACGTTAAACGTTATAACGTAATACTATATAACGTGAAACGTTATAACGTAATACTGTATAACGTTACACGCTATGACGTAATACTATGTAACTTTAAACGTTTAACGTAATACTGTATAACGTTAAACGTTATAACGTAATACTGTATAATCTTAAACGTTATAACGTATTACTATGTAACGTCATACTTTATAACGTAATACTGTATAACGTTAGACGTTATAACGTAATACTGTTTAACGTTACACGCTATGACGTAATACTATGTAACTTTAAACGTTTAACGTAATACTGTATAATGTTAAACGCTATGACGTAATACTATGTAACTTTAAACGTTTAACGTAATACTGTATAACGTTAAACGTTATAACGTAATACTGTATATCGTTAAACGTTGTGACGTAATACTGTATAATGTTGAACGTTTAACGTATTACTATGTAACGTTATACGTTATAACGTAATACTGTATAACGTTAAACGTTATGACTTAATAGTGTATAAAGTTAAACGTTATAACGTAATACTGTATAACGTTAAACGTTATATTACGAAATAGTGTATAACGTTAAACTTTATAACGTAATACTATATAACGTTAAACGTTATAACGTAATACTGTTTAACGTTACACGCTATGACGTAATACTATGTAACTTTAAACGTTTAACGTAATACTATGTAACTTTAAACGTTTAACGTAATACTGTATAACGTTAAATGTTATAACGTAACACTGTATATCGTTAAACGTTGTGACGTAATACTGAAAAAAGTTAAGCGTTATGGCGTAATACTGTATAACGCTAAACGTTATAACGTAATACTGTATAACGTTAGGCGTTATGGCGTAATAGTGTATAACGCTAAACGTTATAACGTAATACTGTATAACGTTACACGCTATAACGTAATATTATGTAACGTTAAACGTTATAACGTAATACTGTATAACGTTAAACGTTATAACGTAATTATGTATAATGTTAATCGTTATAACGTAATACTGTATAACGTTAGGCGTTATGACGTAATAGTGTATAACGCTAAACGTTATAACGTAATACTGTATAACGTTACACGCTATAACGTAATATTATGTAACGTTAAACGTTATAACGTAATACTGTATAACGTTAAACGTTATAACGTAATACTGTATAATGTTGAACGTTTAACGTATTACTATGTAACGTTATACGTTATAACGTAATACTGTATAACGTTAAACTTTATGACTTAATAGTGTATAAAGTTAAACGTTATAACGTAATACTGTATAACGTTACACGCTATAACGTAATATTATGTAACGTTAAACGTTATAACGTAATACTGTATAACGTTAAACGTTATAACGTAATACTGTATATCGTTAAACGTTGTGACGTAATACTGTATAATGTTGAACGTTTAACGTATTACTATGTAACGTTATACGTTATAACGTAATACTGTATAACGTTAAACGTTATGACTTAATAGTGTATAAAGTTAAACGTTATGACGTAATACTGTATAACGTTAAACGTTATATTACGAAATAGTGTATAACGTTAAACTTTATAACGTAATACTATATAACGTTAAACGTTATAACGTAATACTGTTTAACGTTACACGCTATGACGTAATACTATGTAACTTTAAACGTTTAACGTAATACTGTTTAACGTTAAACGTTATAACGTAATAATGTATAATCTTAAACGTTATAACGTATTACTATGTAACGTTATACTTTATAACGTAATACTGTATAACGTTAAACGTTATAACGTAATTGTGTATAACGATAAACGTTATAACGTAATACTCTATAACGTTAAACTTTATAACGTAATACTATATAACGTTAAACGTTATAACGTAATACTGTATAACGTTACACGCTATGACGTAATACTATGTAACTTTAAACGTTTAACGTAATACTGTATAACGTTAAACGTTATAACGTAATACTGTATAACGTCACACGCTATGACGTAATACTATGTAACGTTATACGTTATAACGTAATATTGCATAACGTTAAACGTTATAACTTAATAGTGTATAAAGTTAAACGTTATAACGTAATACTGTATAACGTTAAACGTTATATTACAAAATAGTGTATAACTTTAAACTTTATAACGTAATACTATATAACGTTAAAAATTATAACGTAATTGTGTATAACGTTAAACGTTATGACTTAATAGTGTATAAAGTTAAACGTTATAACGTAATACTGTATAACGTTAAACGTTATATTACGAAATAGTGTATAACGTTAAACTTTATAACGTAATACTATATAACGTTAAACGTTATAACGTAATACTGTATAACGTTACACGCTATGACGTAATACTATGTAACTTTAAACGTTTAACGTAATACTGTATAACGTTAAACGTTATAACGGTACTACTGTATAATCTTAAACGTTATAACGTATTACTATGTAACGTTATACTTTATAACGTAATACTGTATAACGTTAAACGTTATATTACGAAATAGTGTATAACGTTAAACTTTATAACGTAATACTATATAACGTTAAACGTTATAACGTAATACTGTATAACGTTACACGCTATGACGTAATACTATGTAACTTTAAACGTTTAACGTAATACTGTATAACGTTAAACGTTATAACGTACTACTGTATAATCTTAAACGTTATAACGTATTACTATGTAACGTTATACTTTATAACGTAATACTGTATAACGTTAAGCGTTATACTACGAAATAGTGTATAACGTTAAACTTTATAACGTAGTACTTTATAACGTTAAACATTATAACGTAATTGTGTATAACGTTAAACGTTATAACGTAATACTGTATAACGTTAAACGTTATAACGTAATACTGTATAATGTTGAACGTATAACGTATTACTATGTAATGTTATACGTTATAACGTAATACTGTATAACGTTAAACGTTATGACCCAATAGTGTATAAAGTTAAATGTTATGACGTAATACTGTATAACGTTAAACGTTATATTACGAAATAGTGTATAACGTTAAACTTTATAACGTAATACTATATTACGTTAAACGTTATAACGTAATACTGTTTAAAGTTACACGCTATGACGTAATACTATGTAACTTTAAACGTTTAACGTAATACTGTATAACGTTACACGCTATGACGTAATACTATGTAACTTTAAACGTTTAACGTAATACTGTATAACGTTAAACGTTATAACGTAATACTGTATATCGTTAAACGTTGTGACGTAATACTGAAAAAAGTTAAGCGTTATGGCGTAATACTGTATAACGCTAAACGTTTTAACGTAATACTGTATAACGTTACGCGCTATAACTTAATACTATGTAACGTTAAACGTTATAACGTAATACTGTATAACGTTAAACGTTATAACGTAATACTGTATAATGTTGAACGTTTAACGTATTACTATGTAACGATATACGTTATAACGTAATACTGTATAACGTTAAACGTTATATTACGAAATAGTGTATAACGTTAAACTTTATAACGTAATACTATATAACGTTAAACATTATAACGTAATTATGTATAATGTTAATCGTTATAACGTAATACTGTATAACGTTAGGCGTTATGACGTAATAGTGTATAACGCTAAACGTTATAACGTAATACTGTATAACGTTACACGCTATAACGTAATATTATGTAACGTTAAGCGTTATAACGTAATACTGTATAACGTTAAACGTTATAACGTAATACTGTATAATGTTGAACGTTTAACGTATTACTATGTAACGTTATACGTTATAACGTAATACTGTATAACGTTAAACGTTATGACTTAATAGTGTATAAAGTTAAACGTTATAACGTAATACTGTATAACGTTAAAAGTTATATTACAAAATAGTGTATAACGTTAAACTTTATAACGTAATACTATATAACGTTAAAAATTATAACGTAATTGTGTATAACGATAAACGTTATAACGTAATACTGTATATCGTTAAACGTTGTGACGTAATACTGTATAATGTTGAACGTTTAACGTATTACTATGTAACGTTATACGTTATAACGTAATACTGTATAACGTTAAACGTTATAACGTAATACTGTATAATGTTGAACGTTTAACGTATTACTATGTAACGATATACGTTATAACGTAATACTGTATAACGTTAAACTTTATAACGTAATACTGTATAATGTTGAACGTATAACGTATTACTATGTAATGTTATACGTTATAACGTAATATTGTATAACGTTAAACGTTATAACTTAATAGTGTATAAAGTTAAACGTTATAACGTAATACTGTATAACGTTAAACGTTATATTACAAAATAGTGTATAACGTTAAACTTTATAACGTAATACTATATAACGTTAAAAATTATAACGTAATTGTGTATAACGATAAACGTTATAACGTAATACTGTATAACGTTAAACTTTATAACGTAATACTATATAACGTTAAACGTTATAACGTAATACTGTATAACGTTACACGCTATGACGTAATACTATGTAACGTTAAACGTTATAACGTAATACTGTATAACGTTAAACGTTATAACGTAATACTGTATAATGTTGAACGTTTAACGTATTACTATGTAACGATATACGTTATAACGTAATACTGTATAACGTTAAACGTTATATTACGAAATAGTGTATAACGTTAAACTTTATAACGTAATACTATATAACGTTAAACATTATAACGTAATTATGTATAATGTTAATCGTTATAACGTAATACTGTATAACGTTAGGCGTTATGACGTAATAGTGTATAACGCTAAACGTTATAACGTAATACTGTATAACGTTACACGCTATAACGTAATATTATGTAACATTACGCGTTATAACGTAATATTGTGTAACGTTAAACGTTATAACGTAATACTATATAACGTGAAACGTTATAACGTAATACTGTATAACGTTACACGCTATGACGTAATACTATGTAACTTTAAACGTTTAACGTAATACTGTATAACGTTAAACGTTATAACGTAATACTGTATAATCTTAAACGTTATAACGTATTACTATGTAACGTCATACTTTATAACGTAATACTGTATAACGTTAGACGTTATAACGTAATACTGTATAATGTTAAACGTTTAACGTATTACTATGTAACGTTATACGATATAACGTAATATTGTATATCGTTAAACGTTGTGACGTAATACTGAAAAAAGTTAAGCGTTATGGCGTAATACTGTATAACGCTAAACGTTATAACGTAATGCTGTATAACGTTACGCGCTATAACTTAATACTATGTAACGTTATACTTTATAACGTAATACTGTATAACGTTAAACGTTATACTACGAAATAGTGTATAACGTTAAACTTTATATCGTAGTACTTTATAACGTTAAACATTATAACGTAATTGTGTATAACGTTGAACGTTATAACGTAATACTGTATAACGTTAAGCGTTATGACGTAATACTGTATAACGCTAAACGTTATAACGTAATACTGTATAACGTTACACGCTATAACGTAATATTGTGTAACGTTAAACGTTATAACGTAATACTGTATAACGCTAAACGTTATAACGTAATACTGTATAATGTTGAACGTTTAACGTATTACTATGTAACGTTATACGTTATAACGTAATACTGTATAACGTTAAACGTTATGACTTAATAGTGTATAAAGTTAAACGTTATAACGTAATACTGTATAACGTTAAAAGTTATATTACAAAATAGTGTATAACGTTAAACTTTATAACGTAATACTATATAACGTTAAAAATTATAACGTAATTGTGTATAACGATAAACGTTATAACGTAATACTGTATATCGTTAAACGTTGTGACGTAATACTGTATAATGTTGAACGTTTAACGTATTACTATGTAACGTTATACGTTATAACGTAATACTGTATAACGTTAAACGTTATAACGTAATACTGTATAATGTTGAACGTTTAACGTATTACTATGTAACGATATACGTTATAACGTAATACTGTATAACGTTAAACTTTATAACGTAATACTGTATAATGTTGAACGTATAACGTATTACTATGTAATGTTATACGTTATAACGTAATATTGTATAACGTTAAACGTTATAACTTAATAGTGTATAAAGTTAAACGTTATAACGTAATACTGTATAACGTTAAACGTTATATTACAAAATAGTGTATAACGTTAAACTTTATAACGTAATACTATATAACGTTAAAAATTATAACGTAATTGTGTATAACGATAAACGTTATAACGTAATACTGTATAACGTTAAACTTTATAACGTAATACTATATAACGTTAAACGTTATAACGTAATACTGTATAACGTTACACGCTATGACGTAATACTATGTAACGTTAAACGTTATAACGTAATACTGTATAACGTTAAACGTTATAACGTAATACTGTATAATGTTGAACGTTTAACGTATTACTATGTAACGATATACGTTATAACGTAATACTGTATAACGTTAAACGTTATATTACGAAATAGTGTATAACGTTAAACTTTATAACGTAATACTATATAACGTTAAACATTATAACGTAATTATGTATAATGTTAATCGTTATAACGTAATACTGTATAACGTTAGGCGTTATGACGTAATAGTGTATAACGTTAAACGTTATAACGTAATACTGTATAACGTTACACGCTATAACGTAATATTATGTAACATTACGCGTTATAACGTAATATTGTGTAACGTTAAACGTTATAACGTAATACTATATAACGTGAAACGTTATAACGTAATACTGTATAACGTTACACGCTATGACGTAATACTATGTAACTTTAAACGTTTAACGTAATACTGTATAACGTTAAACGTTATAACGTAATACTGTATAATCTTAAACGTTATAACGTATTACTATGTAACGTCATACTTTATAAAGTAATACTGTATAACGTTAGACGTTATAACGTAATACTGTATAATGTTAAACGTTTAACGTATTACTATGTAACGTTATACGATATAACGTAATATTGTATATCGTTAAACGTTGTGACGTAATACTGAAAAAAGTTAAGCGTTATGGCGTAATACTGTATAACGCTAAACGTTATAACGTAATACTGTATAACGTTACGCGCTATAACTTAATACTATGTAACGTTATACTTTATAACGTAATACTGTATAACGTTAAACGTTATACTACGAAATAGTGTATAACGTTAAACTTTATATCGTAGTACTTTATAACGTTAAACATTATAACGTAATTGTGTATAACGTTGAACGTTATAACGTAATACTGTATAACGTTAAGCGTTATGACGTAATACTGTATAACGCTAAACGTTATAACGTAATACTGTATAACGTTACACGCTATAACGTAATATTGTGTAACGTTAAACGTTATAACGTAATACTGTATAACGCTAAACGTTATAACGTAATACTGTATAACGTTACGCGCTATAACTTAATACTATGTAACGTTATACTTTATAACGTAATACTGTATAACGTTAAACGTTATACTACGAAATAGTGTATAACGTTAAACTTTATAACGTAGTACTTTATATCGTTAAACATTATAACGTAATTGTGTATAACGTTAAACGTTATAACGTAATACTGTATAACGTTAAGCGTTATGGCGTAATACTGTATAACGCTAAACGTTATAACGTAATACTGTATAACGTTACGCGCTATAACTTAATACTATGTAACGTTAAACGTTATAACGTAATACTGTATAACGTTAAACATTATAACGTAATTATGTATAACGTTAATCGTTATAACGTAATACTATATAACGTTAAACGTTATAACGTAATACTGTATAATCTTAAACGTTATAACGTATTACTATGTAACGTTATACTTTATAACGTAATACTGTATAACGTTAGACGTCATAACGTAATACTGTATAATGTTAAACGTTTAACGTATTACTATGTAACGTTATACGTTATAACGTAATATTGTATAACGTTAAACGTTATAACTTAATAGTGTATAAAGTTAAACGCTATAACGTAATACTGTATAACGTTCAACGTTATATTACAAAATGGTGTATAACGTTAAACTTCATAACGTAATACTATATAACGTTAAAAATTATAACGTAATTGTGTATAACGATAAACGTTATAACGTAATACTGTATAACGTTAAACTTTATAACGTAATACTATATAACGTTAAACGTTATAACGTAATACTGTATAACGTTACACGCTATGACGTAATACTATGTAACTTTAAACGTTTAACGTAATACTGTGTAACGTTAAACGTTATAACGTAATACTGTATATAGTTAAACGTTGTGACGTAATACTGAAAAAAGTTAAGCGTTATGGCGTAATACTGTATAACGCTAAACGTTATAACGTAATACTGTATAACGTTACGCGCTATAACTTAATACTATGTAACGTTAAACGTTATAACGTAATACTGTATAACGTTAAACGTTATAACGTAATACTGTATAATGTTGAACGTTTAACGTATTACTATGTAACGATATACGTTATAACGTTATACTGTATAACGTTAAACGTTATATTACGAAATAGTGTATAACGTTAAACTTTATAACATAATACTATATAACGTTAAACATTATAACGTAATACTGTTTAACGTTACACGCTATAACGTAATACTATGTAACTTTAAACGTTTAACGTAATACTGTATAACGTTAAACTTTATAACGTAGTACTTTATAACGTTAAACATTATAACGTAATTGTGTATAACGTTAGACGTTATAACGTAATACTGTATAACGTTAAACGTTATGACTTAATAGTGTATAAAGTTAAATGTTATGACGTAATACTGTATAACGTTAAACGTTATATTACGAAATAGTGTATAACGTTAAACTTTATAACGTAATACTATATAACGTTAAACGTTATAACGTAATACTGTATAACGTTAAACGTTATATTACGAAATAGTGTATAACGTTAAACTTTATAACGTAATACTATATAACGTTAAACGTTATAACGTAATACTGTATAACGTTACACGCTATGACGTAATACTATGTAACTTTAAACGTTTAACGTAATACTGTATAACGTTAAACGTTATAACGTAATACTGTATAATCTTAAACGTTATAACGTATTACTATGTAACGTTATACTTTATAACGTAATACTGTATAACGTTAAACGTTATAACGTAATACTGTATAATGTTAAACGTTTAACGTATTACTATGTAACGTTATACGTTATAACGTAATATTGTATAACGTTAAACGTTATAACTTAATAGTGTATAACGATAAACGTTATAACGTAATACTGTATAACGTTAAACTTTATAACGTAATACTATATAACGTTAAACGTTATAACGTAATACTGTATAACGTTACACGCTATGACGTAATACTATGTAACTTTAAACGTTATAACGTACTACTGTATAATCTTAAACGTTATAACGTATTACTATGTAACGTTATACGTTATAACGTAATACTGTATAACGTTAAACGTTATGACTTAATAGTGTATAAAGTTAAACGTTATAACGTAATACTGTATAACGTTAAACGTTATATTACAAAATAGTGTATAATTTTAAACTTTATAACGTAATACTATATAACGTTAAAAATTATAACGTAATTGTGTATAACGTTAAACGTTATGACTTAATAGTGTATAAAGTTAAACGTTATAACGTAATACTGTATAACGTTAAACGTTATATTACGAAATAGTGTATAACGTTAAACTTTATAACGTAATACTATATAACGTTAAACGTTATAACGTAATACTGTATAACGTTACGCGCTATAACTTTATACTATGTAACGTTATACTTTATAACGTAATACTGTATAACGTTAAACGTTATACTACGAAATAGTGTATAACGTTAAACTTTATATCGTAGTACTTTATAACGTTAAACATTATAACGTAATTGTGTATAACGTTGAACGTTATAACGTAATACTGTATAACGTTAAGCGTTATGACGTAATAGTGTATAACGCTAAACGTTATAACGTAATACTGTATAACGTTACACGCTATAACGTAATATTATGTAACGTTACGCGTTATAACGTAATATTGTGTAACGTTAAACGTTATAACGTAATACTATATAACGTGAAACGTTATAACGTAATACTGTATAACGTTACACGCTATGACGTAATACTATGTAACTTTAAACGTTTAACGTAATACTGTATAACGTTAAACGTTATAACGTAATACTGTATAATCTTAAACGTTATAACGTATTACTATGTAACGTCATACTTTATAACGTAATACTGTATAACGTTAGACGTTATAACGTGATACTGTTTAACGTTACACGCTATGACGTAATACTATGTAACTTTAAACGTTTAACGTAATACTGTATAATGTTAAACGCTATGACGTAATACTATGTAACTTTAAACGTTTAACGTAATACTGTATAACGTTAAACGTTATAACGTAATACTGTATATCGTTAAACGTTGTGACGTAATACTGTATAATGTTGAACGTTTAACGTATTACTATGTAACGTTATACGTTATAACGTAATACTGTATAACGTTAAACGTTATGACTTAATAGTGTATAAAGTTAAACGTTATAACGTAATACTGTATAACGTTAAACGTTATATTACGAAATAGTGTATAACGTTAAACTTTATAACGTAATACTATATAACGTTAAACGTTATAACGTAATACTGTTTAACGTTACACGCTATGACGTAATACTATGTAACTTTAAACGTTTAACGTAATACTATGTAACTTTAAACGTTTAACGTAATACTGTATAACGTTAAACGTTATAACGTAATACTGTATAATCTTAAACGTTATAACGTATTACTATGTAACGTTATACTTTATAACGTAATACTGTATAACGTTAAACGTTATAACGTAATACTGTATAATGTTAAACGTTTAACGTATTACTATGTAACGTTATACGTTATAACGTAATATTGTATAACGTTAAACGTTATAACTTAATAGTGTATAAAGTTAAACGTTATAACGTAATACTGTATAACGTTAAACGTTATATTACAAAATAGTGTATAACGTTAAACTTTATAACGTAACACTATATAGCGTTAAAAATTATAACATAATTGTGTATAACGATAAACGTTATAACGTAATACTGTATAACGTTAAACTTTATAACGTAATACTATATAACGTTAAACGTTATAACGTAATACTGTATAACGTTAAATGTTATAACGTAACACTGTATATCGTTAAACGTTGTGACGTAATACTGAAAAAAGTTAAGCGTTATGGCGTAATACTGTATAACGCTAAACGTTATAACGTAATACTGTATAACGTTAGGCGTTATGGCGTAATAGTGTATAACGCTAAACGTTATAACGTAATACTGTATAACGTTACACGCTATAACGTAATATTATGTAACGTTAAACGTTATAACGTAATACTGTATAACGTTAAACGTTATAACGTAATTATGTATAATGTTAATCGTTATAACGTAATACTGTATAACGTTAGGCGTTATGACGTAATAGTGTATAACGCTAAACGTTATAACGTAATACTGTATAACGTTACACGCTATAACGTAATATTATGTAACGTTAAACGTTATAACGTAATACTGTATAACGTTAAACGTTATAACGTAATACTGTATAATGTTGAACGTTTAACGTATTACTATGTAACGTTATACGTTATAACGTAATACTGTATAACGTTAAACTTTATGACTTAATAGTGTATAAAGTTAAACGTTATAACGTAATACTGTATAACGTTACACGCTATAACGTAATATTATGTAACGTTAAACGTTATAACGTAATACTGTATAACGTTAAACGTTATAACGTAATACTGTATATCGTTAAACGTTGTGACGTAATACTGTATAATGTTGAACGTTTAACGTATTACTATGTAACGTTATACGTTATAACGTAATACTGTATAACGTTAAACGTTATGACTTAATAGTGTATAAAGTTAAACGTTATGACGTAATACTGTATAACGTTAAACGTTATATTACGAAATAGTGTATAACGTTAAACTTTATAACGTAATACTATATAACGTTAAACGTTATAACGTCATACTGTTTAACGTTACACGCTATGACGTAATACTATGTAACTTTAAACGTTTAACGTAATACTGTTTAACGTTAAACGTTATAACGTAATAATGTATAATCTTAAACGTTATAACGTATTACTATGTAACGTTATACTTTATAACGTAATACTGTATAACGTTAAACGTTATAACGTAATTGTGTATAACGATAAACGTTATAACGTAATACTCTATAACGTTAAACTTTATAACGTAATACTATATAACGTTAAACGTTATAACGTAATACTGTATAACGTTACACGCTATGACGTAATACTATGTAACTTTAAACGTTTAACGTAATACTGTATAACGTTAAACGTTATAACGTAATACTGTATAACGTCACACGCTATGACGTAATACTATGTAACGTTATACGTTATAACGTAATATTGCATAACGTTAAACGTTATAACTTAATAGTGTATAAAGTTAAACGTTATAACGTAATACTGTATAACGTTAAACGTTATATTACAAAATAGTGTATAACTTTAAACTTTATAACGTAATACTATATAACGTTAAAAATTATAACGTAATTGTGTATAACGTTAAACGTTATGACTTAATAGTGTATAAAGTTAAACGTTATAACGTAATACTGTATAACGTTAAACGTTATATTACGAAATAGTGTATAACGTTAAACTTTATAACGTAATACTATATAACGTTAAACGTTATAACGTAATACTGTATAACGTTACACGCTATGACGTAATACTATGTAACTTTAAACGTTTAACGTAATACTGTATAACGTTAAACGTTATAACGGTACTACTGTATAATCTTAAACGTTATAACGTATTACTATGTAACGTTATACTTTATAACGTAATACTGTATAACGTTAAACGTTATATTACGAAATAGTGTATAACGTTAAACTTTATAACGTAATACTATATAACGTTAAACGTTATAACGTAATACTGTATAACGTTACACGCTATGACGTAATACTATGTAACTTTAAACGTTTAACGTAATACTGTATAACGTTAAACGTTATAACGTACTACTGTATAATCTTAAACGTTATAACGTATTACTATGTAACGTTATACTTTATAACGTAATACTGTATAACGTTAAGCGTTATACTACGAAATAGTGTATAACGTTAAACTTTATAACGTAGTACTTTATAACGTTAAACATTATAACGTAATTGTGTATAACGTTAAACGTTATAACGTAATACTGTATAACGTTAAACGTTATAACGTAATACTGTATAATGTTGAACGTATAACGTATTACTATGTAATGTTATACGTTATAACGTAATACTGTATAACGTTAAACGTTATGACCCAATAGTGTATAAAGTTAAATGTTATGACGTAATACTGTATAACGTTAAACGTTATATTACGAAATAGTGTATAACGTTAAACTTTATAACGTAATACTATATTACGTTAAACGTTATAACGTAATACTGTTTAAAGTTACACGCTATGACGTAATACTATGTAACTTTAAACGTTTAACGTAATACTGTATAACGTTACACGCTATGACGTAATACTATGTAACTTTAAACGTTTAACGTAATACTGTATAACGTTAAACGTTATAACGTAATACTGTATATCGTTAAACGTTGTGACGTAATACTGAAAAAAGTTAAGCGTTATGGCGTAATACTGTATAACGCTAAACGTTTTAACGTAATACTGTATAACGTTACGCGCTATAACTTAATACTATGTAACGTTAAACGTTATAACGTAATACTGTATAACGTTAAACGTTATAACGTAATACTGTATAATGTTGAACGTTTAACGTATTACTATGTAACGATATACGTTATAACGTAATACTGTATAACGTTAAACGTTATATTACGAAATAGTGTATAACGTTAAACTTTATAACGTAATACTATATAACGTTAAACATTATAACGTAATTATGTATAATGTTAATCGTTATAACGTAATACTGTATAACGTTAGGCGTTATGACGTAATAGTGTATAACGCTAAACGTTATAACGTAATACTGTATAACGTTACACGCTATAACGTAATATTATGTAACGTTAAGCGTTATAACGTAATACTGTATAACGTTAAACGTTATAACGTAATACTGTATAATGTTGAACGTTTAACGTATTACTATGTAACGTTATACGTTATAACGTAATACTGTATAACGTTAAACGTTATGACTTAATAGTGTATAAAGTTAAACGTTATAACGTAATACTGTATAACGTTAAAAGTTATATTACAAAATAGTGTATAACGTTAAACTTTATAACGTAATACTATATAACGTTAAAAATTATAACGTAATTGTGTATAACGATAAACGTTATAACGTAATACTGTATATCGTTAAACGTTGTGACGTAATACTGTATAATGTTGAACGTTTAACGTATTACTATATAACGTTATACGTTATAACGTAATACTGTATAACGTTAAACGTTATAACGTAATACTGTATAATGTTGAACGTTTAACGTATTACTATGTAACGATATACGTTATAACGTAATACTGTATAACGTTAAACTTTATAACGTAATACTGTATAATGTTGAACGTATAACGTATTACTATGTAATGTTATACGTTATAACGTAATATTGTATAACGTTAAACGTTATAACTTAATAGTGTATAAAGTTAAACGTTATAACGTAATACTGTATAACGTTAAACGTTATATTACAAAATAGTGTATAACGTTAAACTTTATAACGTAATACTATATAACGTTAAAAATTATAACGTAATTGTGTATAACGATAAACGTTATAACGTAATACTGTATAACGTTAAACTTTATAACGTAATACTATATAACGTTAAACGTTATAACGTAATACTGTATAACGTTACACGCTATGACGTAATACTATGTAACGTTAAACGTTATAACGTAATACTGTATAACGTTAAACGTTATAACGTAATACTGTATAATGTTGAACGTTTAACGTATTACTATGTAACGATATACGTTATAACGTAATACTGTATAACGTTAAACGTTATATTACGAAATAGTGTATAACGTTAAACTTTATAACGTAATACTATATAACGTTAAACATTATAACGTAATTATGTATAATGTTAATAGTTATAACGTAATACTGTATAACGTTAGGCGTTATGACGTAATAGTGTATAACGCTAAACGTTATAACGTAATACTGTATAACGTTACACGCTATAACGTAATATTATGTAACATTACGCGTTATAACGTAATATTGTGTAACGTTAAACGTTATAACGTAATACTATATAACGTGAAACGTTATAACGTAATACTGTATAACGTTACACGCTATGACGTAATACTATGTAACTTTAAACGTTTAACGTAATACTGTATAACGTTAAACGTTATAACGTAATACTGTATAATCTTAAACGTTATAACGTATTACTATGTAACGTCATACTTTATAACGTAATACTGTATAACGTTAGACGTTATAACGTAATACTGTATAATGTTAAACGTTTAACGTATTACTATGTAACGTTATACGATATAACGTAATATTGTATATCGTTAAACGTTGTGACGTAATACTGAAAAAAGTTAAGCGTTATGGCGTAATACTGTATAACGCTAAACGTTATAACGTAATACTGTATAACGTTACGCGCTATAACTTAATACTATGTAACGTTATACTTTATAACGTAATACTGTATAACGTTAAACGTTATACTACGAAATAGTGTATAACGTTAAACTTTATATCGTAGTACTTTATAACGTTAAACATTATAACGTAATTGTGTATAACGTTGAACGTTATAACGTAATACTGTATAACGTTAAGCGTTATGACGTAATACTGTATAACGCTAAACGTTATAACGTAATACTGTATAACGTTACACGCTATAACGTAATATTGTGTAACGTTAAACGTTATAACGTAATACTGTATAACGCTAAACGTTATAACGTAATACTGTATAATGTTGAACGTTTAACGTATTACTATGTAACGTTATACGTTATAACGTAATACTGTATAACGTTAAACGTTATGACTTAATAGTGTATAAAGTTAAACGTTATAACGTAATACTGTATAACGTTAAAAGTTATATTACAAAATAGTGTATAACGTTAAACTTTATAACGTAATACTATATAACGTTAAAAATTATAACGTAATTGTGTATAACGATAAACGTTATAACGTAATACTGTATATCGTTAAACGTTGTGACGTAATACTGTATAATGTTGAACGTTTAACGTATTACTATGTAACGTTATACGTTATAACGTAATACTGTATAACGTTAAACGTTATAACGTAATACTGTATAATGTTGAACGTTTAACGTATTACTATGTAACGATATACGTTATAACGTAATACTGTATAACGTTAAACTTTATAACGTAATACTGTATAATGTTGAACGTATAACGTATTACTATGTAATGTTATACGTTATAACGTAATATTGTATAACGTTAAACGTTATAACTTAATAGTGTATAAAGTTAAACGTTATAACGTAATACTGTATAACGTTAAACGTTATATTACAAAATAGTGTATAACGTTAAACTTTATAACGTAATACTATATAACGTTAAAAATTATAACGTAATTGTGTATAACGATAAACGTTATAACGTAATACTGTATAACGTTAAACTTTATAACGTAATACTATATAACGTTAAACGTTATAACGTAATACTGTATAACGTTACACGCTATGACGTAATACTATGTAACGTTAAACGTTATAACGTAATACTGTATAACGTTAAACGTTATAACGTAATACTGTATAATGTTGAACGTTTAACGTATTACTATGTAACGATATACGTTATAACGTAATACTGTATAACGTTAAACGTTATATTACGAAATAGTGTATAACGTTAAACTTTATAACGTAATACTATATAACGTTAAACATTATAACGTAATTATGTATAATGTTAATCGTTATAACGTAATACTGTATAACGTTAGGCGTTATGACGTAATAGTGTATAACGCTAAACGTTATAACGTAATACTGTATAACGTTACACGCTATAACGTAATATTATGTAACATTACGCGTTATAACGTAATATTGTGTAACGTTAAACGTTATAACGTAATACTATATAACGTGAAACGTTATAACGTAATACTGTATAACGTTACACGCTATGACGTAATACTATGTAACTTTAAACGTTTAACGTAATACTGTATAACGTTAAACGTTATAACGTAATACTGTATAATCTTAAACGTTATAACGTATTACTATGTAACGTCATACTTTATAAAGTAATACTGTATAACGTTAGACGTTATAACGTAATACTGTATAATGTTAAACGTTTAACGTATTACTATGTAACGTTATACGATATAACGTAATATTGTATATCGTTAAACGTTGTGACGTAATACTGAAAAAAGTTAAGCGTTATGGCGTAATACTGTATAACGCTAAACGTTATAACGTAATACTGTATAACGTTACGCGCTATAACTTAATACTATGTAACGTTATACTTTATAACGTAATACTGTATAACGTTAAACGTTATACTACGAAATAGTGTATAACGTTAAACTTTATATCGTAGTACTTTATAACGTTAAACATTATAACGTAATTGTGTATAACGTTAAACGTTATAACGTAATACTGTATAACGTTAAGCGTTATGACGTAATACTGTATAACGCTAAACGTTATAACGTAATACTGTATAACGTTACACGCTATAACGTAATATTGTGTAACGTTAAACGTTATAACGTAATACTGTATAACGCTAAACGTTATAACGTAATACTGTATAACGTTACGCGCTATAACTTAATACTATGTAACGTTATACTTTATAACGTAATACTGTATAACGTTAAACGTTATACTACGAAATAGTGTATAACGTTAAACTTTATAACGTAGTACTTTATATCGTTAAACATTATAACGTAATTGTGTATAACGTTAAACGTTATAACGTAATACTGTATAACGTTAAGCGTTATGGCGTAATACTGTATAACGCTAAACGTTATAACGTAATACTGTATAACGTTACGCGCTATAACTTAATACTATGTAACGTTAAACGTTATAACGTAATACTGTATAACGTTAAACATTATAACGTAATTATGTATAACGTTAATCGTTATAACGTAATACTATATAACGTTAAACGTTATAACGTAATACTGTATAATCTTAAACGTTATAACGTATTACTATGTAACGTTATACTTTATAACGTAATACTGTATAACGTTAGACGTCATAACGTAATACTGTATAATGTTAAACGTTTAACGTATTACTATGTAACGTTATACGTTATAACGTAATATTGTATAACGTTAAACGTTATAACTTAATAGTGTATAAAGTTAAACGCTATAACGTAATACTGTATAACGTTCAACGTTATATTACAAAATGGTGTATAACGTTAAACTTCATAACGTAATACTATATAACGTTAAAAATTATAACGTAATTGTGTATAACGATAAACGTTATAACGTAATACTGTATAACGTTAAACTTTATAACGTAATACTATATAACGTTAAACGTTATAACGTAATACTGTATAACGTTACACGCTATGACGTAATACTATGTAACTTTAAACGTTTAACGTAATACTGTGTAACGTTAAACGTTATAACGTAATACTGTATATAGTTAAACGTTGTGACGTAATACTGAAAAAAGTTAAGCGTTATGGCGTAATACTGTATAACGCTAAACGTTATAACGTAATACTGTATAACGTTACGCGCTATAACTTAATACTATGTAACGTTAAACGTTATAACGTAATACTGTATAACGTTAAACGTTATAACGTAATACTGTATAATGTTGAACGTTTAACGTATTACTATGTAACGATATACGTTATAACGTTATACTGTATAACGTTAAACGTTATATTACGAAATAGTGTATAACGTTAAACTTTATAACATAATACTATATAACGTTAAACATTATAACGTAATACTGTTTAACGTTACACGCTATAACGTAATACTATGTAACTTTAAACGTTTAACGTAATACTGTATAACGTTAAACTTTATAACGTAGTACTTTATAACGTTAAACATTATAACGTAATTGTGTATAACGTTAGACGTTATAACGTAATACTGTATAACGTTAAACGTTATGACTTAATAGTGTATAAAGTTAAATGTTATGACGTAATACTGTATAACGTTAAACGTTATATTACGAAATAGTGTATAACGTTAAACTTTATAACGTAATACTATATAACGTTAAACGTTATAACGTAATACTGTATAACGTTACACGCTATGACGTAATACTATGTAACTTTAAACGTTTAACGTAATACTGTATAACGTTAAACGTTATAACGTAATACTGTATAATCTTAAACGTTATAACGTATTACTATGTAACGTTATACTTTATAACGTAATACTGTATAACGTTAAACGTTATAACGTAATACTGTATAATGTTAAACGTTTAACGTATTACTATGTAACGTTATACGTTATAACGTAATATTGTATAACGTTAAACGTTATAACTTAATAGTGTATAAAGTTAAACGTTATAACGTAATACTGTATAACGTTAAACGTTATATTACAAAATAGTGTATAACGTTAAACTTTATAACGTAATACTATATAACGTTAAAAATTATAACGTAATTGTGTATAACGATAAACGTTATAACGTAATACTGTATAACGTTAAACTTTATAACGTAATACTATATAACGTTAAACGTTATAACGTAATACTGTATAACGTTACACGCTATGACGTAATACTATGTAACTTTAAACGTTATAACGTACTACTGTATAATCTTAAACGTTATAACGTATTACTATGTAACGTTATACGTTATAACGTAATACTGTATAACGTTAAACGTTATGACTTAATAGTGTATAAAGTTAAACGTTATAACGTAATACTGTATAACGTTAAACGTTATATTACAAAATAGTGTATAATTTTAAACTTTATAACGTAATACTATATAACGTTAAAAATTATAACGTAATTGTGTATAACGTTAAACGTTATGACTTAATAGTGTATAAAGTTAAACGTTATAACGTAATACTGTATAACGTTAAACGTTATATTACGAAATAGTGTATAACGTTAAACTTTATAACGTAATACTATATAACGTTAAACGTTATAACGTAATACTGTATAACGTTACGCGCTATAACTTTATACTATGTAACGTTATACTTTATAACGTAATACTGTATAACGTTAAACGTTATACTACGAAATAGTGTATAACGTTAAACTTTATATCGTAGTACTTTATAACGTTAAACATTATAACGTAATTGTGTATAACGTTGAACGTTATAACGTAATACTGTATAACGTTAAGCGTTATGACGTAATACTGTATAACGCTAAACGTTATAACGTAATACTGTATAACGTTACACGCTATAACGTAATATTGTGTAACGTTAAACGTTATAACGTAATACTGTATAACGCTAAACGTTATAACGTAATACTGTATAACGTTACGCGCTATAACTTAATACTATGTAACGTTATACTTTATAACGTAATACTGTATAACGTTAAACGTTATACTACGAAATAGTGTATAACGTTAAACTTTATAACGTAGTACTTTATATCGTTAAACATTATAACGTAATTGTGTATAACGTTAAACGTTATAACGTAATACTGTATAACGTTAAGCGTTATGGCGTAATACTGTATAACGCTAAACGTTATAACGTAATACTGTATAACGTTACGCGCTATAACTTAATACTATGTAACGTTAAACGTTATAACGTAATACTGTATAACGTTAAACGTTATAACGTAATACGGTATAATGTTGAACGTTTAACGTATTACTATGTAACGATATACGTTATAACGTAATACTGTATAACGTTAAACGTTATATTACGAAATAGTGTATAACGTTAAACTTTATAACGTAATACTATATAACGTTAAACATTATAACGTAATTATGTATAACGTTAATCGTTATAACGTAATACTGTATAACGTTAGGCGTTATGACGTAATACTGTATAACGTTAAACGTTATATTACGAAATAGTGTATAACGTTAAACTTTATAACGTAATACTATATAACGTTAAACGTTATAACGTAATACTGTATAACGTTACACGCTATGACGTAATACTATGTAACTTTAAACGTTTAACGTAATACTGTATAACGTTAAACGTTATAACGTAATACTGTATAATCTTAAACGTTATAACGTATTACTATGTAACGTTATACTTTATAACGTAATACTGTATAACGTTAAACGTTATAACGTAATACTGTATAATGTTAAACGTTTAACGTATTACTATGTAACGTTATACGTTATAACGTAATATTGTATAACGTTAAACGTTATAACTTAATAGTGTATAAAGTTAAACGTTATAACGTAATACTGTATAACGTTAAACGTTATATTACAAAATAGTGTATAACGTTAAACTTTATAACGTAATACTATATAACGTTAAAAATTATAACGTAATTGTGTATAACGATAAACGTTATAACGTAATACTGTATAACGTTAAACTTTATAACGTAATACTATATAACGTTAAACGTTATAACGTAATACTGTATAACGTTACACGCTATGACGTAATACTATGTAACTTTAAACGTTATAACGTACTACTGTATAATCTTAAACGTTATAACGTATTACTATGTAACGTTATACGTTATAACGTAATACTGTATAACGTTAAACGTTATGACTTAATAGTGTATAAAGTTAAACGTTATAACGTAATACTGTATAACGTTAAACGTTATATTACAAAATAGTGTATAATTTTAAACTTTATAACGTAATACTATATAACGTTAAAAATTATAACGTAATTGTGTATAACGTTAAACGTTATGACTTAATAGTGTATAAAGTTAAACGTTATAACGTAATACTGTATAACGTTAAACGTTATATTACGAAATAGTGTATAACGTTAAACTTTATAACGTAATACTATATAACGTTAAACGTTATAACGTAATACTGTATAACGTTACGCGCTATAACTTTATACTATGTAACGTTATACTTTATAACGTAATACTGTATAACGTTAAACGTTATACTACGAAATAGTGTATAACGTTAAACTTTATATCGTAGTACTTTATAACGTTAAACATTATAACGTAATTGTGTATAACGTTGAACGTTATAACGTTATACTGTATAACGTTAAGCGTTATGACGTAATACTGTATAACGCTAAACGTTATAACGTAATACTGTATAACGTTACACGCTATAACGTAATATTGTGTAACGTTAAACGTTATAACGTAATACTGTATAACGCTAAACGTTATAACGTAATACTGTATAACGTTACGCGCTATAACTTAATACTATGTAACGTTATACTTTATAACGTAATACTGTATAACGTTAAACGTTATACTACGAAATAGTGTATAACGTTAAACTTTATAACGTAGTACTTTATATCGTTAAACATTATAACGTAATTGTGTATAACGTTAAACGTTATAACGTAATACTGTATAACGTTAAGCGTTATGGCGTAATACTGTATAACGCTAAACGTTATAACGTAATACTGTATAACGTTACGCGCTATAACTTAATACTATGTAACGTTAAACGTTATAACGTAATACTGTATAACGTTAAACGTTATAACGTAATACGGTATAATGTTGAACGTTTAACGTATTACTATGTAACGATATACGTTATAACGTAATACTGTATAACGTTAAACGTTATATTACGAAATAGTGTATAACGTTAAACTTTATAACGTAATACTATATAACGTTAAACATTATAACGTAATTATGTATAACGTTAATCGTTATAACGTAATACTGTATAACGTTAGGCGTTATGACGTAATACTGTATAACGTTAAACGTTATATTACGAAATAGTGTATAACGTTAAACTTTATAACGTAATACTATATAACGTTAAACGTTATAACGTAATACTGTATAACGTTACACGCTATGACGTAATACTATGTAACTTTAAACGTTTAACGTAATACTGTATAACGTTAAACGTTATAACGTAATACTGTATAATCTTAAACGTTATAACGTATTACTATGTAACGTTATACTTTATAACGTAATACTGTATAACGTTAAACGTTATAACGTAATACTGTATAATGTTAAACGTTTAACGTATTACTATGTAACGTTATACGTTATAACGTAATATTGTATAACGTTAAACGTTATAACTTAATAGTGTATAAAGTTAAACGTTATAACGTAATACTGTATAACGTTAAACGTTATATTACAAAATAGTGTATAACGTTAAACTTTATAACGTAATACTATATAACGTTAAAAATTATAACGTAATTGTGTATAACGATAAACGTTATAACGTAATACTGTATAACGTTAAACTTTATAACGTAATACTATATAACGTTAAACGTTATAACGTAATACTGTATAACGTTACACGCTATGACGTAATACTATGTAACTTTAAACGTTATAACGTACTACTGTATAATCTTAAACGTTATAACGTATTACTATGTAACGTTATACGTTATAACGTAATACTGTATAACGTTAAACGTTATGACTTAATAGTGTATAAAGTTAAACGTTATAACGTAATACTATATAACGTTAAACGTTATAACGTAATACTGTATAACGTTACACGCTATGACGTAATACTATGTAACTTTAAACGTTTAACGTAATACTGTATAACGTTAAACGTTATAACGTACTACTGTATAATCTTAAACGTTATAACGTATTACTATGTAACGTTATACTTTATAACGTAATACTGTATAACGTTAAGCGTTATACTACGAAATAGTGTATAACGTTAAACTTTATAACGTAGTACTTTATAACGTTAAACATTATAACGTAATTGTGTATAACGTTAGACGTTATAACGTAATACTGTATAACGTTAAGCGTTATGACGTAATACTGTATAACGCTAAACGTTATAACGTAATACTGTATAACGTTACACGCTATAACGTAATATTATGTAACGTTAAACGTTATAACGTAATACTGTATAACGTTAAACGTTATAACGTAATACTGTATAATGTTGAACGTATAACGTATTACTATGTAATGTTATACGTTATAACGTAATACTGTATAACGTTAAACGTTATGACCCAATAGTGTATAAAGTTAAATGTTATGACGTAATACTGTATAACGTTAAACGTTATATTACGAAATAGTGTATAACGTTAAACTTTATAACGTAATACTATATTACGTTAAACGTTATAACGTAATACTGTTTAAAGTTACACGCTATGACGTAATACTATGTAACTTTAAACGTTTAACGTAATACTGTATAACGTTACACGCTATGACGTAATACTATGTAACTTTAAACGTTTAACGTAATACTGTATAACGTTAAACGTTATAACGTAATACTGTATATCGTTAAACGTTGTGACGTAATACTGAAAAAAGTTAAGCGTTATTGTGTAATACTGTATAACGCTAAACGTTTTAACGTAATACTGTATAACGTTACGCGCTATAACTTAATACTATGTAACGTTAAACGTTATAACGTAATACTGTATAACGTTAAACGTTATAACGTAATACTGTATAATGTTGAACGTTTAACGTATTACTATGTAACGATATACGTTATAACGTAATACTGTGTAACGTTAAACGTTATATTACGAAATAGTGTATAACGTTAAACTTTATAACGTAATACTATATAACGTTAAACATTATAACGTAATTATGTATAATGTTAATCGTTATAACGTAATACTGTATAACGTTAGGCGTTATGACGTAATAGTGTATAACGCTAAACGTTATAACGTAATACTGTATAACGTTACACGCTATAACGTAATATTATGTAACGTTAAGCGTTATAACGTAATACTGTATAACGTTAAACGTTATAACGTAATACTGTATAATGTTGAACGTTTAACGTATTACTATGTAACGTTATACGTTATAACGTAATACTGTATAACGTTAAACGTTATGACTTAATAGTGTATAAAGTTAAACGTTATAACGTAATACTGTATAACGTTAAACGTTATATTACAAAATAGTGTATAACGTTAAACTTTATAACGTAATACTATATAACGTTAAAAATTATAACGTAATTGTGTATAACGATAAACGTTATAACGTAATACTGTATATCGTTAAACGTTGTGACGTAATACTGTATAATGTTGAACGTTTAACGTATTACTATGTAACGTTATACGTTATAACGTAATACTGTATAACGTTAAACGTTATAACGTAATACTGTATAATGTTGAACGTTTAACGTATTACTATGTAACGATATACGTTATAACGTAATACTGTATAACGTTAAACTTTATAACGTAATACTGTATAATGTTGAACGTATAACGTATTACTATGTAATGTTATACGTTATAACGTAATATTGTATAACGTTAAACGTTATAACTTAATAGTGTATAAAGTTAAACGTTATAACGTAATACTGTATAACGTTAAACGTTATATTACAAAATAGTGTATAACGTTAAACTTTATAACGTAATACTATATAACGTTAAAAATTATAACGTAATTGTGTATAACGATAAACGTTATAACGTAATACTGTATAACGTTAAACTTTATAACGTAATACTATATAACGTTAAACGTTATAACGTAATACTGTATAACGTTACACGCTATGACGTAATACTATGTAACGTTAAACGTTATAACGTAATACTGTATAACGTTAAACGTTATAACGTAATACTGTATAATGTTGAACGTTTAACGTATTACTATGTAACGATATACGTTATAACGTAATACTGTATAACGTTAAACGTTATATTACGAAATAGTGTATAACGTTAAACTATATAACGTAATACTATATAACGTTAAACATTATAACGTAATTATGTATAATGTTAATCGTTATAACGTAATACTGTATAACGTTAGGCGTTATGACGTAATAGTGTATAACGCTAAACGTTATAACGTAATACTGTATAACGTTACACGCTATAACGTAATATTATGTAACATTACGCGTTATAACGTAATATTGTATAACGTTAAACTTTATAACGTAATACTATATAACGTTAAACGTTATAACGTAATACTGTATAACGTTACACGCTATGACGTAATACTATGTAACGTTAAACGTTATAACGTAATACTGTATAACGTTAAACGTTATAACGTAATACTGTATAATGTTGAACGTTTAACGTATTACTATGTAACGATATACGTTATAACGTAATACTGTATAACGTTAAACGTTATATTACGAAATAGTGTATAACGTTAAACTATATAACGTAATACTATATAACGTTAAACATTATAACGTAATTATGTATAATGTTAATCGTTATAACGTAATACTGTATAACGTTAGGCGTTATGACGTAATAGTGTATAACGCTAAACGTTATAACGTAATACTGTATAACGTTACACGCTATAACGTAATATTATGTAACATTACGCGTTATAACGTAATATTGTGTAACGTTAAACGTTATAACGTAATACTATATAACGTGAAACGTTATAACGTAATACTGTATAACGTTACACGCTATGACGTAATACTATGTAACTTTAAACGTTTAACGTAATACTGTATAACGTTAAACGTTATAACGTAATACTGTATAATCTTAAACGTTATAACGTATTACTATGTAACGTCATACTTTATAACGTAATACTGTATAACGTTAGACGTTATAACGTAATACTGTATAATGTTAAACGTTTAACGTATTACTATGTAACGTTATACGTTATATCGTAATATTGTATATCGTTAAACGTTGTGACGTAATACTGAAAAAAGTTAAGCGTTATGGCGTAATACTGTATAACGCTAAACGTTATAACGTAATACTGTATAACGTTACGCGCTATAACTTAATACTATGTAACGTTATACTTTATAACGTAATACTGTATAACGTTAAACGTTATACTACGAAATAGTGTATAACGTTAAACTTTATATCGTAGTACTTTATAACGTTAAACATTATAACGTAATTGTGTATAACGTTGAACGTTATAACGTAATACTGTATAACGTTAAGCGTTATGACGTAATACTGTATAACGCTAAACGTTATAACGTAATACTGTATAACGTTACACGCTATAACGTAATATTGTGTAACGTTAAACGTTATAACGTAATACTGTATAACGCTAAACGTTACAACGTAATACTGTATAACGTTACGCGCTATAACTTAATACTATGTAACGTTATACTTTATAACGTAATACTGTATAACGTTAAACGTTATACTACGAAATAGTGTATAACGTTAAACTTTATAACGTAGTACTTTATATCGTTAAACATTATAACGTAATTGTGTATAACGTTAAACGTTATAACGTAATACTGTATAACGTTAAGCGTTATGGCGTAATACTGTATAACGCTAAACGTTATAACGTAATACTGTATAACGTTACGCGCTATAACTTAATACTATGTAACGATAAACGTTATAACGTAATACTGTATAACGTTAAACGTTATAACGTAATACTGTATAATGTTGAACGTTTAACGTATTACTATGTAACGATATACGTTATAACGTTATACTGTATAACGTTAAACGTTATATTACGAAATAGTGTATAACGTTAAACTTTATAACATAATACTATATAACGTTAAACATTATAACGTAATACTGTTTAACGTTACACGCTATAACGTAATACTATGTAACTTTAAACGTTTAACGTAATACTGTATAACGTTAAACTTTATAACGTAGTACTTTATAACGTTAAACATTATAACGTAATTGTGTATAACGTTAGACGTTATAACGTAATATTGTATAACGTTAAGCGTTATGACGTAATACTGTATAACGCTAAACGTTATAACGTAATACTGTATGACGTTACACGCTATAACGTAATATTATGTAACGTTAAACGTTATAACGTAATACTGTATAACGTTAAACGTTCTAACGTAATACTGTATAATGTTGAACGTATAACGTATTACTTTGTAATGTTATACGTTATAACGTAATACTGTATAACGTTAAACGTTATGACTTAATAGTGTATAAAGTTAAATGTTATGACGTAATACTGTATAACGTTAAACGTTATACTACGAAATAGTGTATAACGTTAAACTTTATATCGTAGTACTTTATAACGTTAAACATTATAACGTAATTGTGTATAACGTTGAACGTTATAACGTAATACTGTATAACGTTAAGCGTTATGACGTAATACTGTATAACGCTAAACGTTATAACGTAATACTGTATAACGTTACACGCTATAACGTAATATTGTGTAACGTTAAACGTTATAACGTAATACTGTATAACGCTAAACGTTATAACGTAATACTGTATAACGTTACGCGCTATAACTTAATACTATGTAACGTTATACTTTATAACGTAATACTGTATAACGTTAAACGTTATACTACGAAATAGTGTATAACGTTAAACTTTATAACGTAGTACTTTATATCGTTAAACATTATAACGTAATTGTGTATAACGTTAAACGTTATAACGTAATACTGTATAACGTTAAGCGTTATGGCGTAATACTGTATAACGCTAAACGTTATAACGTAATACTGTATAACGTTACGCGCTATAACTTAATACTATGTAACGTTAAACGTTATAACGTAATACTGTATAACGTTAAACGTTATAACGTAATACTGTATAATGTTGAACGTTTAACGTATTACTATGTAACGATATACGTTATAACGTAATACTGTATAACGTTAAACGTTATATTACGAAATAGTGTATAACGTTAAACTTTATAACGTAATACTATATAACGTTAAACATTATAACGTAATTATGTATAACGTTAATCGTTATAACGTAATACTGTATAACGTTAGGCGTTATGACGTAATAGTGTATAACGCTAAACGTTATATTACGAAATAGTGTATAACGTTAAACTTTATAACGTAATACTATATAACGTTAAACGTTATAACGTAATACTGTATAATCTTAAACGTTATAACGTATTACTATGTAACGTTATACTTTATAACGTAATACTGTATAACGTTAAACGTTATACTACGAAATAGTGTATAACGTTAAACTTTATATCGTAGTACTTTATAACGTTAAACATTATAACGTAATTGTGTATAACGTTGAACGTTATAACGTAATACTGTATAACGTTAAGCGTTATGACGTAATACTGTATAACGCTAAACGTTATAACGTAATACTGTATAACGTTACACGCTATAACGTAATATTGTGTAACGTTAAACGTTATAACGTAATACTGTATAACGCTAAACGTTACAACGTAATACTGTATAACGTTACGCGCTATAACTTAATACTATGTAACGTTATACTTTATAACGTAATACTGTATAACGTTAAACGTTATACTACGAAATAGTGTATAACGTTATACTTTATAACGTAGTACTTTATATCGTTAAACATTATAACGTAATTGTGTATAACGTTAAACGTTATAACGTAATACTGTATAACGTTAAGCGTTATGGCGTAATACTGTATAACGCTAAACGTTATAACGTAATACTGTATAACGTTACGCGCTATAACTTAATACTATGTAACGTTAAACGTTATAACGTAATACTGTATAACGTTAAACGTTATAACGTAATACTGTATAATGTTGAACGTTTAACGTATTACTATGTAACGATATACGTTATAACGTTATACTGTATAACGTTAAACGTTATATTACGAAATAGTGTATAACGTTAAACTTTATAACATAATACTATATAACGTTAAACATTATAACGTAATACTGTTTAACGTTACACGCTATAACGTAATACTATGTAACTTTAAACGTTTAACGTAATACTGTATAACGTTAAACTTTATAACGTAGTACTTTATAACGTTAAACATTATAACGTAATTGTGTATAACGTTAGACGTTATAACGTAATACTGTATAACGTTAAGCGTTATGACGTAATACTGTATAACGCTAAACGTTATAACGTAATACTGTATGACGTTACACGCTATAACGTAATATTATGTAACGTTAAACGTTATAACGTAATACTGTATAACGTTAAACGTTCTAACGTAATACTGTATAATGTTGAACGTATAACGTATTACTTTGTAATGTTATACGTTATAACGTAATACTGTATAACGTTAAACGTTATGACTTAATAGTGTATAAAGTTAAATGTTATGACGTAATACTGTATAACGTTACACGCTATGACGTAATACTATGTAACTTTAAACGTTTAACGTAATACTGTATAGCGTTAAACGTTATAACGTAATACTGTATAATCTTAAACGTTATAACGTATTACTATGTAACGTTATACTTTATAACGTAATACTGTATAACGTTAAACGTTATAACGTAATACTGTATAATGTTAAACGTTTAACGTATTACTATGTAACGTTATACGTTATAACGTAATATTGTATAACGTTAAACGTTATAACTTAATAGTGTATAAAGTTAAACGTTATAACGTAATACTGTATAACGTTAAACGTTATATTACAAAATAGTGTATAACGTTAAACTTTATAACGTAATACTATATAACGTTAAAAATTATAACGTAATTGTGTATAACGATAAACGTTATAACGTAATACTGTATAACGTTAAACTTTATAACGTAATACTATATAACGTTAAACGTTATAACGTAATACTGTATAACGTTACACGCTATGACGTAATACTATGTAACTTTAAACGTTATAACGTACTACTGTATAATCTTAAACGTTATAACGTATTACTATGTAACGTTATACGTTATAACGTAATACTGTATAACGTTAAACGTTATGACTTAATAGTGTATAAAGTTAAACGTTATAACGTAATACTGTATAACGTTAAACGTTATATTACAAAATAGTGTATAATTTTAAACTTTATAACGTAATACTATATAACGTTAAAAATTATAACGTAATTGTGTATAACGTTAAACGTTATGACTTAATAGTGTATAAAGTTAAACGTTATAACGTAATACCGTATAACGTTAAACGTTATATTACGAAATAGTGTATAACGTTAAACTTTATAACGTAATACTATATAACGTTAAACGTTATAACGTAATACTGTATAACGTTACGCGCTATAACTTTATACTATGTAACGTTATACTTTATAACGTAATACTGTATAACGTTAAACGTTATACTACGAAATAGTGTATAACGTTAAACTTTATATCGTAGTACTTTATAACGTTAAACATTATAACGTAATTGTGTATAACGTTGAACGTTATAACGTAATACTGTATAACGTTAAGCGTTATGACGTAATACTGTATAACGCTAAACGTTATAACGTAATACTGTATAACGTTACACGCTATAACGTAATATTGTGTAACGTTAAACGTTATAACGTAATACTGTATAACGCTAAACGTTATAACGTAATACTGTATAACGTTACGCGCTATAACTTAATACTATGTAACGTTATACTTTATAACGTAATACTGTATAACGTTAAACGTTATACTACGAAATAGTGTATAACGTTAAACTTTATAACGTAGTACTTTATATCGTTAAACATTATAACGTAATTGTGTATAACGTTAAACGTTATAACGTAATACTGTATAACGTTAAGCGTTATGGCGTAATACTGTATAACGCTAAACGTTATAACGTAATACTGTATAACGTTACGCGCTATAACTTAATACTATGTAACGTTAAACGTTATAACGTAATACTGTATAACGTTAAACGTTATAACGTAATACTGTATAATGTTGAACGTTTAACGTATTACTATGTAACGATATACGTTATAACGTAATACTGTATAACGTTAAACGTTATATTACGAAATAGTGTATAACGTTAAACTTTATAACGTAATACTATATAACGTTAAACATTATAACGTAATTATGTATAACGTTAATCGTTATAACGTAATACTGTATAACGTTAGGCGTTATGACGTAATAGTGTATAACGCTAAACGCTATATTACGAAATAGTGTATAACGTTAAACTTTATAACGTAATACTATATAACGTTAAACGTTATAACGTAATACTGTATAATCTTAAACGTTATAACGTATTACTATGTAACGTTATACTTTATAACGTAATACTGTATAACGTTAGACGTTATAACGTAATAATGTATAATGTTAAACGTTTAACGTATTACTATGTAACGTTATACGTTATAACGTAATATTGTATAACGTTAAACGTTATAACTTAATAGTGTATAAAGTTAAACGCTATAACGTAATACTGTATAACGTTCAACGTTATATTACAAAATGGTGTATAACGTTAAACTTCATAACGTAATACTATATAACGTTAAAAATTATAACGTAATTGTGTATAACGATAAACGTTATAACGTAATACTGTATAACGTTAAACTTTATAACGTAATACTATATAACGTTAAACGTTATAACGTAATACTGTATAACGTTACACGCTATGACGTAATACTATGTAACTTTAAACGTTTAACGTAATACTGTATAACGTTAAACGTTATAACGTAATACTGTATATAGTTAAACGTTGTGACGTAATACTGAAAAAAGTTAAATGTTATGGCGTAATACTGTATAACGCTAAACGTTATAACGTAATACTGTATAACGTTACGCGCTATAACTTAATACTATGTAACGTTAAACGTTATAACGTAATACTGTATAACGTTAAACGTTATAACGTAATACTGTATAATGTTGAACGTTTAACGTATTACTATGTAACGATATACGTTATAACGTTATACTGTATAACGTTAAACGTTATATTACGAAATAGTGTATAACGTTAAACTTTATAACATAATACTATATAACGTTAAACATTATAACGTAATACTGTTTAACGTTACACGCTATAACGTAATACTATGTAACTTTAAACGTTTAACGTAATACTGTATAACGTTAAACTTTATAACGTAGTACTTTATAACGTTAAACATTATAACGTAATTGTGTATAACGTTAGACGTTATAACGTAATACTGTATAACGTTAAGCGTTATGACGTAATACTGTATAACGCTAAACGTTATAACGTAATACTGTATGACGTTACACGCTATAACGTAATATTATGTAACGTTAAACGTTATAACGTAATACTGTATAACGTTAAACGTTCTAACGTAATACTGTATAATGTTGAACGTATAACGTATTACTTTGTAATGTTATACGTTATAACGTAATACTGTATAACGTTAAAAGTTATATTACGAAATAGTGTATAACGTTAAACTTTATAACGTAATACTATATAACGTTAAACGTTATAACGTAATACTGTATAACGTTACACGCTATGACGTAATACTATGTAACTTTAAACGTTTAACGTAATACTGTATAACGTTAAACGTTATAACGTAATACTGTATAATCTTAAACGTTATAACGTATTACTATGTAACGTTATACTTTATAACGTAATACTGTATAACGTTAAACGTTATAACGTAATACTGTATAATGTTAAACGTTTAACGTATTACTATGTAACGTTATACGCTATAACGTAATATTGTATAACGTTAAACCTTATAACTTAATAGTGTATAAAGTTAAACGTTATAACGTAATACTGCATAACGTTAAACGTTATATTACAAAATAGTGTATAACGTTAAACTTTATAACGTAATACTATATAACGTTAAAAATTATAACGTAATTGTGTATAACGATAAACGTTATAACGTAATACTGTATAACGTTAAACTTTATAACGTAATACTATATAACGTTAAACGTTATAACGTAATACTGTATAACGTTACACGCTATGACGTAATACTATGTAACTTTAAACGTTATAACGTACTACTGTATAATCTTAAACGTTATAACGTATTACTATGTAACGTTATACGTTATAACGTAATACTGTATAACGTTAAACGTTATGACTTAATAGTGTATAAAGTTAAACGTTATAACGTAATACTGTATAACGTTAAACGTTATATTACAAAATAGTGTATAATTTTAAACTTTATAACGTAATACTATATAACGTTAAAAATTATAACGTAATACTGTATAACGTTACACGCTATGACGTAGTACTATGTAACTTTAAACGTTTAACGTAATACTGTATAACGTTAAACGTTATAACGTACTACTGTATAATCTTAAACGTTATAACGTATTACTATGTAACGTTATACTTTATAACGTAATACTGTATAACGTTAAGCGTTATACTACGAAATAGTGTATAACGTTAAACTTTATAACGTAGTGCTTTATAACGTTAAACATTATAACGTAATTGTGTATAACGTTAGACGTTATAACGTAATACTGTATAACGTTAAGCGTTATGACGTAATACTGTATAACGCTAAACGTTATAACGTAATACTGTATAACGTTACACGCTATAACGTAATATTATGTAACGTTACGCGTTATAACGTAATATTGTGTAACGTTAAACGTTATAACGTAATACTATATAACGTTAAACGTTATAACGTAATACTGTATAACGTTACACGCTATGACGTAATACTATGTAACTTTAAACGTTTAACGTAATACTGTATAACGTTAAACGTTATAACGTAATACTGTATAATCTTAAACGTTATAACGTATTACTATGTAACGTCATACTTTATAACGTAATACTGTATAACGTTAGACGTTATAACGTAATACTGTATAATGTTAAACGTTTAACGTATTACTATGTAACGTTATACGTTATAACGTAATATTGTATATCGTTAAACGTTGTGACGTAATACTGAAAAAAGTTAAGCGTTATGGCGTAATACTGTATAACGCTAAACGTTATAACGTAATACTGTATAACGTTACACGCTATAACTTAATACTATGTAACGTTATACTTTATAACGTAATACTGTATAACGTTAAACGTTATACTACGAAATAGTGTATAACGTTAAACTTTATATCGTAGTACTTTATAACGTTAAACATTATAACGTAATTGTGTATAACGTTGAACGTTATAACGTAATACTGTATAACGTTAAGCGATATGACGTAATACTGTATAACGCTAAACGTTATAACGTAATACTGTATAACGTTACACGCTATAACGTAATATTATGTAACGTTAAACGTTATAACGTAATACTGTATAACGCTAAACGTTATAACGTAATACTGTATAACGCTAAACGTTATAACGTAATACTGTATAACGTTACGCGCTATAACTTTATACTTTGTAACGTTATACTTTATAACGTAATACTGTATAACGTTAAACGTTATACTACGAAATAGTGTATAACGTTAAACTTTATAACGTAGTACTTTATAACGTTAAACATTATAACGTAATTGTGTATAACGTTAAACGTTATAACGTAATACTGTAAAACGTTAAGCGTTATGGCGTAATAGTGTATAACGCTAAACGTTATATTACGAAATAGTGTATAACGTTAAACTTTATAACGTAATACTATATAACGTTAAACGTTATAACGTAATACTGTATAATCTTAAACGTTATAACGTATTACTATGTAACGTTATACTTTATAACGTAATACTGTATAACGTTAGACGTTATAACGTAATACTGTATAATGTTAAACGTTTAACGTATTACTATGTAACGTTATACGTTATAACGTAATATTGTATAACGTTAAACGTTATAACTTAATAGTGTATAAAGTTAAACGTTATAACGTAATACTGTATGACGTTAAACGTTATATTACAAAATAGTGTATAACGTTAAACTTCATAACGTAATACTATATAACGTTAAGCGTTATGACGTAATACTGTATAACGATAAACGTTGTAACGTAATACTGTATAACGTTAAACGTTATAACGTAATACTGTATAACGTTAAACGTTATATTACAAAATAGTGTATAACGTTAAATTTCATAACGTAATACTATATAACGTTAAAAATTATAACGTAATTGTGTATAACTTTAAACGTTTAACGTAATACTGTATAACGTTAAACATTATAACGTAATTATGTATAACGTTAATCGTTATAACGTAATACTGTATAACGTTAAGCGTTATGGCGTAATACTGTATAACGCTAAACGTTATAACGTAATACTGTATAACGTTACGCGCTATAACTTAATACTATGTAACGTTAAACAATATAACGTAATACTGTATAACGTTAAACGTTATAACGTAATACTGTATAATGTTGAACGTTTAACGTATTACTATGTAACGATATACGTTATAACGTTATACTGTATAACGTTAAACGTTATATTACGAAATAGTGTATAACGTTAAACTTTATAAGGTAATACTATATAACGTTAAACATTATAACGTAATACTGTTTAACGTTACACGCTATAACGTAATACTATGTAACTTTAAACGTTTAACGTAATACTGTATAACGTTAAACGTTATAACGTAATAATGTATAATCTTAAACGTTATAACGTATTACTATGTAACGTTATACTTTATAACGTAATACTGTATAACGTTAAACGTTATAACGTAATACTGTATAATGTTAAACGTTTAACGTATTACTATATAACGTTAAACATTATAACGTAATTATGTATAACGTTAATCGTTATAACGTAATACTGTATAACGTTAGGCGTTATGACGTAATAGTGTATAACGCTAAACGTTATATTACGAAATAGTGTATAAAGTTAAACGTTATAACGTAATACTGTATAACGTTAAACTTTACAACGTAATTCTATATAACGTTAAAAATTATAACGTAGTTGTGTATAACGATAAACGTTATAACGTAATACTGTATAACGTTAAGCGTTATGACGTAATACTGTATAACGCTAAGCGTTATAACGTAATACTGTATAACGTTACGCGCTATAACGTAATACTGTTTAATGTTAAACGTTTAACGTATTACTATGTAACGTTATACGTTATAACGTCATACTGTATAACGTTAAACGTTATGACTTAATAGTGTATAAAGTTAAACGTTATGACGTAATACTGTATAACGTTAAACCTTATATTACGAAATAGTGTATAACGTTAAACTTTATAACGTAATACTATATAACGTTAAAAATTATAACGTAATTGTGTATAACGATAAACGTTATAACGTAATACTATATAACGTTAAACGTTATAACGTAAAACTGTATAACGTTACAGGCTATGACGTAATACTATGTAACTTTAAACGTTTAACGTAATACTGTATAACGTTAAACGTTACATTACGAAATAGTGTATAACGTTAAACTTTATAACGTAATACTATATAACGTTAAACATTATAACGTAATTGTGTATAACGTTAATCGTTATAACGTAATACTGTATAACGTTAAGCGTTAAGACGTAATACTGTATAACGCTAAACGATATAACGTATTACTGTATAACGTTACACGCTATAACGTAATACTATGTAACGTTAAACGTTATAACGTAATACTGTATAACGTTAAACGTTATAACGTAATACTGTATAATGTTGAACGTTTAACGTATTACTATGTAACGTTAAACGTTATAACGTAATACTGTATAACGTTAAACGTTATAACGTAATACTGTATAACGTTAAGCGTTATGACGTAATACTGTATAACGCTAAACGTTATAACGTAATACTGTATAACGTTACGCGCTATAACGTAATACTATGTAACGTTAAACGTTATATTACGAAATAGTGTATAACGTTAAACTTTATAACGTAATACTGTATAACGTTAAACGTTATAACGTAATACTGTATAACGTTAAACGTTATAACGTAATACTGTTTAATGTTAAACGTTTAACGTATTACTATGTAACGTTATACGTTATAACGTCATACTGTATAACGTTAAACGTTATGACTTAATAGTGTATAAAGTTAAACGTTATGACGTAATACTGTATAACGTTAAACGTTATATTACGAAATAGTGTATAACGTTAAACTTTATAACGTAATACTATATAACGTTAAAAATTATAACGTAATTGTGTATAACGATAAACGTTATAACGTAATACTATATAACGTTAAACGTTATAACGTAAAACTGTATAACGTTACAGGCTATGACGTAATACTATGTAACTTTAAACGTTTAACGTAATACTGTATAACGTTAAACGTTACATTACGAAATAGTGTATAACGTTAAACTTTATAACGTAATACTATATAACGTTAAACATTATAACGTAATTGTGTATAACGTTAATCGTTATAACGTAATACTGTATAACGTTAAGCGTTAAGACGTAATACTGTATAACGCTAAACGATATAACGTAATACTGTATAACGTTACACGCTATAACGTAATACTATGTAACGTTAAACGTTATAACGTAATACTGTATAACGTTAAACGTTATAACGTAATACTGTATAACGTTAAACGTTATGACTTAATAGTGTATAAAGTTAAACGTTATGACGTAATACTGTATAACGTTAAACCTTATATTACGAAATAGTGTATAACGTTAAACTTTATAACGTAATACTATATAACGTTAAAAATTATAACGTAATTGTGTATAACGATAAACGTTATAACGTAATACTATATAACGTTAAACGTTATAACGTAAAACTGTATAACGTTACAGGCTATGACGTAATACTATGTAACTTTAAACGTTTAACGTTATACAGTATAACGTTAAACGTTACATTACGAAATAGTGTATAACGTTAAACTTTATAACGTAATACTATATAACGTTAAACATTATAACGTAATTGTGTATAACGTTAATCGTTATAACGTAATACTGTATAACGTTAAGCGTTAAGACGTAATACTGTATAACGCTAAACGATATAACGTATTACTGTATAACGTTACACGCTATAACGTAATACTATGTAACGTTAAACGTTATAACGTAATACTGTATAACGTTAAACGTTATAACGTAATACTGTATAATGTTGAACGTTTAACGTATTACTATGTAACGTTAAACGTTATAACGTAATACTGTATAACGTTAAACGTTATAACGTAATACTGTATAACGTTAAGCGTTATGACGTAATACTGTATAACGCTAAACGTTATAACGTAATACTGTATAACGTTACGCGCTATAACGTAATACTATGTAACGTTAAACGTTATATTACGAAATAGTGTATAACGTTAAACTTTATAACGTAATACTGTATAACGTTAAACGTTATAACGTAATACTGTATAACGTTAAACGTTATAACGTAATACTGTTTAATGTTAAACGTTTAACGTATTACTATGTAACGTTATACGTTATAACGTCATACTGTATAACGTTAAACGTTATGACTTAATAGTGTATAAAGTTAAACGTTATGACGTAATACTGTATAACGTTAAACGTTATATTACGAAATAGTGTATAACGTTAAACTTTATAATGTAATACTATATAACGTTAAAAATTATAACGTAATTGTGTATAACGATAAACGTTATAACGTAATACTATATAACGTTAAACGTTATAACGTAAAACTGTATAACGTTACAGGCTACGACGTAATACTATGTAACTTTAAACGTTTAACGTAATACTGTATAACGTTAAACGTTACATTACGAAATAGTGTATAACGTTAAACTTTATAACGTAATACTATATAACGTTAAACATTATAACGTAATTGTGTATAACGTTAATCGTTATAACGTAATACTGTATAACGTTAAGCGTTAAGACGTAATACTGTATAACGCTAAACGATATAACGTAATACTGTATAACGTTACACGCTATAACGTAATACTATGTAACGTTAAACGTTATAACGTAATACTGTATAACGTTAAACGTTATAACGTAATACTGTATAACGTTAAACGTTATAACGTAATACTGTATAATGCTGAACGTTTAACGTATTACTATGTAACGTTATACGTTATAACGTAATACTGTATAACGTTAAACGTTATGACGTAATAGTGTATAAAGTTAAACGTTATAACGTAATACTGTATAACGTTAAACGTTATATTACGAAATAGTGTATAACGTTAAACTTTATAACGTTATACTATATAACGTTAAACGTTATAACGTAATACTGTATAACGTTACACGCTATGACGTAATGCTATGTAACTTTAAACGTTTAACGTAATACTGTATAACGTTAAACGTTATAACGTAATACTGTATAATCTTAAACGTTATGACGTATTACTATGTAACGTTATACGTTATAACGTAATACTGTATAACGTTAAACGTTATGACTTAATAGTGTATAAAGTTAAACGTTATAACGTAATACTGTATAACGTTAAACGTTATATTACGAAATAGTGTATAACGTTAAACTTTTTAACGTAATACTATATAACGTTAAACATTATAACGTAATACTGTATAACGTTACACGCTATAACGTAATACTATATAACGTTAAACATTATAACGTAATACTGTATAACGTTACACGCTATAACGTAATACGATGTAACGTTAAACGTTATAACGTAATACTGTATATTGTTAAACGTTATAACGCAATAATGTATAACGTTAAACGTTATAACTTTATAGAGTATAAAGTTAAACGTTAGAACGTATTACTGTATAACGTTAAACGTTATACTACGAAATAGTGTATAACGCTAACCGTTATAACGTAATACTGTATAACGTTACACGCTATAACGTAATATTATGTAACGTTAAACGTTATAACGTAATACTGTATAACGTTAAACGTTGTGACTTAATAGTGTATAAAGTTAAACGTTATGATGTAATACTGTATAACGTTAAACGTTATATTACGAAATAGTGTATAACGTTAAACGTTATATTACGAAATAGTGTATAACGTTAAACGTTATATTACGAAATAGTGTATAACGTTAAACTTTATAAAGTAATACTATATAACGTTAAACGTTATAACGTAATACTGTTTAACGTTACACGCTATGACATAATACTATGTAACTTTAAACGTTTAACGTAATACTGTATAACGTTAAACGTTATTACGTAATACTGTATAATCTTAAACGCTATGACGTAATACTATGTAACTTTAAACGTTTAACGTAATACTGTATAACGTTAAACGTTATTACGTAATACTGTATAATCGTAAACGCTATAACGTATTACTATGTAACGTTATACTTTATAACGTAATACTATATAACGTTAAACGTTATAACGTAATAGGGTATAACGTTAAACGTTATAACGTAATACTGTATAACGTTAAGCGTTATAACGTAATACTATGTAACGTTATAGATTATAACGTAATACTATGTAACGTTGAACGTTATACTACGAAATAGTGTATAACGTTAAGCTTCATAACGCAATACTTTATAACGTTAAATATTATAACGTAGTTGTGTATAACGTTAAACGTTATAACGTAATACTGTATAACGTTAAGCGTTATGACGTGGTACTGTATAACGATAAACGTTATAACGTAATACTGTATAACGGTACACGCTATAACGTAATACTATGTAACGTTGAACGTTATAGCGTAATAGGGTATAACGTTAAACGTTATAACGTAGTACTGTATAACGTTAAGCGTTATAACGTAATACTATGTAACGTTATGTGTTATAACGTAATACTATGTAACGTTATATGTTATAACGTAATACTATGTAACGTTATAGGTTATAACGTAATACTATGTAACGTTGAACGTTATAACGTAATAGGGTATAACGTTAAACGTTATAACGTAATACTGTATAACGTAATACTGTATAACGTTAAACGTTATAACGTAATACTATGTAACGTTGAACGTTATAGCGTAATAGGGTATAACGTTAAACGTTATAACGTAGTACTGTATAACGTTAAGCGTTATAACGTAATACTATGTAACGTTATATGTTATAACGTAATACTATGTAACGTTATATGTTATAACGTAATACTATGTAACGTTATAGGTTATAACGTAATACTATGTAACGTTGAACGTTATAACGTAATAGGGTATAACGTTAAACGTTATAACGTAATACTGTATAACGTAATACTGTATAACGTTAAACGTTATAACGTAATACTATGTAACGTTGAACGTTATAGCGTAATAGGGTATAACGTTAAACGTTATAACGTAGTACTGTATAACGTTAAGCGTTATAACGTAATACTATGTAACGTTATATGTTATAACGTAATACTATGTAACGTTATATGTTATAACGTAATACTATGTAACGTTATAGGTTATAACGTAATACTATGTAACGTTGAACGTTATAACGTAGTAGGGTATAACGTTAAACGTTATAACGTAATACTGTATAACGTTAAACGTTATACTACGAAATAGTGTATAACGTTAAGCTTCATAACGTAATACTTTATAACGATAAATATTATAACGTAATTGTGTATAACGTTAAACGTTATAACGTAATACTGTATAACGTTAAGCGCTATGACGTAGTACTGTATAACGATAAACGTTATAACGTAATACTGTATAACGTTACACGCTATAACGTAATACTATGTAACGTTGAACGTTATAACGTAATAGGGTATAACGTTAAACGTTATAACGTAGTACTGTATAACGTTAAGCGTTATAACGTAATACTATGTAACGTTATATGTTATAACGTAATACTATGTAACGTTATATGTTATAACGTAATACTATGTAACGTTATAGGTTATAACGTAATACTATGTAACGTTGAACGTTATAACGTAATAGGGTATAACGTTAAACGTTATAACGTAATACTGTATTACGTTAAACGTTATAACTTAATAGTGTATAAAGTGAAACGTTATAACGTAATACTGTATAACGTTAAACGTTATACTACGAAATAGTGTATAACGTTAAGCTTCATAACGTAATACTTTATAACGTTAAATATTATAACGTGATTGTGTATAACGTTAAACGTTATAACGTAATACTGTATAACGTTAAGCGTTATGACGTAGTACTGTATAACGATAAACGTTATAACGTAATACTGTATAACGTTACACGCTATAACGTAATACTATGTAACATTAAACGTTATAACGGAATACTGTATAACGTTAAACGTTATAACGTGATACTGTATAACGATAAACGTTATAACGTAATACTATATAACGTTAAACATTATAACGTAATTGTGTATAACGTTAATCGTTATAACGTAATACTGTACAACGTTAAGCGTTATGACGTAATACTGTATAACGCTAAACGTTATAACGTAATACTGTATAACGTTACACGCTATAACGTAATACTATGTAACGTTATACGTTATAACGTAATACTGTATAACGTTAAACGTTATAACGTAGTACTGTATAACGTTAAACGTTATAGCGTAATACTGTATAACGCTAAACGTTATAACGTAATACTATGTAACGTTATACCTTATAACGTAATACTATGTAAAGTTATACCTTATAACGTAATAGGGTATAACGTTAAACGTTATAACGTAATACTGTATAACGTTAAACGTTATAGGTTATAACGTAATACTGTATAATGATAAACGTTTAACGGATTACTATGTAACGTTATACGTTATAACGTAATACTGTATAACGTTAAACGTTATAGCGTAATACTGCATAACGTTAAACGTTATAACGTAATACTATATAACGTTAAACATTATAACGTAATTGTGTGTAACGTTAAACGTTATAACGTAATACTGTATAACGTTAAGCGTTATGACGTAATACTGTATAACGCTTAACGTTATAACGTAATACTGTATAACGTTACACGCTATAACGTAACACTATGTAACGTTAAACGTTATAACGTAATACTGTATAACGTTAAACGTTATGACTTAATAGTGTATAAAGTTAAACGTTATAACGTAATACTGTATAACGTTAAACGTTATATTACGAAATAGTGTATAACGTTAAACTTTATAACGTAATACTATATAACGTTAAACATTATAACGTAATTGTGTATAACGTTAATCGTTGTAACGTAATACTGTATAACGTTAAGCGTTATGACGTAATACAGTATAACGCTAAACGTTATAACGTAATACTGTATAACGTTAAGCGTTATGACGTATTACTATTTAACGTTATATGTTATAACGTAATACTATGTAACGTTAAACGTTATAACGTAATACTATATAATCTTAAACGCTATAACGTATTACTATGTAACGTTATACGTTATAACGTAATACTGTATAACGTTAAACGTTATAACGTAACACTATGTAACGTTATACGTTATAACGTAATACTGTATAACGTTAAGCGTAATGACGTAACACTGTATAACGCTAAACGTTATAACGTAATACTATATAACGTTGAACGTTATAACGTAATGCTATGTAACGTTATGGGTTATAACGTAATACTGTATAACGTTAAACGTTATAACGTAATACTGTATAATGTTAAACGTTTAACGTATTACTATGTAACGTTATACGTTATAACGTAATACTGTATAACGCTAAACGTTATAACTTAATAGTGTATAAAGTTAAACGTTATAACGTAATACTGTTTAACGTTAAACGTTATATTACAAAATAGTGTATAACGTTAAACTTTATAACGTAATACTATATAACGTTAAACATTATAACGTAATTGTGTATAACGATAAACGTTACAATGTAATACTGTATAACGTTAAGCGTTATGACGTAATACTGTATAACGCTAAACGTTATAACGTAATACTGTACAACGTTAAACGTTATAACGTAATACTGTATAACGTTAAACGTTATATTACAAAATAGTGTATAACGTTAAACTTTATAACGTAATACTATATCACGTTAAACATTATAACGTAATTGTGTATAACGAGAAACGTTACAACGTAATACTGTATAACGTTAAACGTTATAACGTAATACTATGTAACGTTATACGTTATAACGTAATACTCTATAACGTTAAACGTTATAAGTTAATAGTGTATAACGTTAAACGTTATAGTACGAAATAGTGAATAACGTTAAACTTTATAACGTAATACTGTATAACGTTAAGCGTTATGACGTAATACTGTATAACGCTAAACGTTATAACGTAATGCTATGTAACGTTATAGGTTATAACGTAATACTGTATAACGTTAAACGTTATAACTTAATAGTGTATAAAGTTAAACGTTATAACGTAATACTGTTTAACGTTAAACGTTATATTACAAAATAGTGTATAACGTTAAACTTTATAACGTAATACTATATAACGTTAAACCTTATAACGTAATTGTGTACAACGTTAAACGTTATAACGTAATACTGTATAACGTTAAACGTTATATTACAAAATAGTGTATAACGTTAAACTTTATAACGTAATACTATATCACGTTAAACATTATAACGTAATTGTGTATAACGAGAAACGTTACAACGTAATACTGTATAACGTTAAACGTTATAACGTAATACTATGTAACGTTATACGTTATAACGTAATACTCTATAACGTTAAACGTTATAAGTTAATAGTGTATAACGTTAAACGTTATATTACGAAATAGTGAATAACGTTAAACTTTATAACGTAATACTGTATAACGTTAAGCGTTATGACGTAATACTGTATAACGCTAAACGTTATAACGTAATATTGTATAACGTTACACGCTATAACGTAATACTATGTAACGTTAAACGTTATATCGTAATACTGTATAACGTTAAACGTTATAACGTAATACTGTATAATGTTAACCGTTTAACGTATTACTATGTAACGTTATACGTTATATTACAAAATAGTGTATAACGTTAAACTTTATAACGTAATACTGTATAACGTTAAGCGTTATGACGTAATACTGTATAACGCTAAACGTTATAACGTAATATTGTATAACGTTACACGCTATAACGTAATACTATGTAACGTTAAACGTTATAACGTAATACTGTAGAACGTTAAAGGTTATGACTTAATAGTGTATAAAGTTAAACGTTATAACGTAATATTGTATAACGTTAAACGTTATATTACGAAATAGTGTATAACGTTAAACTTTATAACGTAATACTATATAACGTTAAACGTTATAACGTAATACTGTATAACGTTAAACGTTATATTACGAAATAGTGTATAACGCTAAACTTTGTAACGTAATACTATATAACGTTAAACATTATAACGTAATTGTGTATAACGTTAATCGTTATAACGTAATACTGTATAACGTTAAGCGTAATGACGTAATAGTGTATAACGCTAAACGTTATAACGTAATACTGTATAACGTTACACGCTATAACGTAATACTATGTAACGTTAAACGTTATAACGTAATACTGTATAACGTTAAACGTTATAACGTAATACTGTGTAATGTTGATCGTTTAACGTATTACTATGTAACGTTATATGTTATAACGTAATACTATGTAACCTTATAGGTTATAACGTAATACTATGTAACGTTGAACGTTATAACGTAATAGGGTATAACGTTAAACGTTATAACGTAATACTCTATAACGCTAAACGTTATAACGTAATACTGTATAACGTTACACACTATAACGTAATACTATGTAACGTTATAGGTTATAACGTAATACTATGTAACGTTGAACGTTATAACGTAATAGGGTATAACGTTAAACGTTATAACGTAAGACTGTATTACGTTAAACGTTATAACTTAATAGTGTATAAAGTTAAACGTTATATTACGAAATAGTGAATAACGTTAAACTTTATAACGTAATACTATATAACGTTAAAAACTATAACGTAATTGTGTATAACGTTAAACGTTGTGACGTAATACTGTATAACGTTACACGCTATAACGTAATTCTATGTAACGTTATAGGTTATAACGTAATACTATGTAACGTTGAACGTTATAACGTAATAGGGTATAACGTTAAACGTTATAACGTAAGACTGTATTACGTTAAATATTATAACGTAATACTGTATAACGTTAAACGTTATAACGTAATTGTGTATAACGTTAAACGTTATAACGTAATACTGTATAACGTTAAGCGTTATGACGTAGTACTGTATGACGATAAACGTTATAACGTAATACTGTATAACGTTACACGCTATAACGTAATACTATGTAACGTTAAACGTTATAACGTAATACTGTATAACGTTAAACGTTATAACGTAATGCTATGCAACGTTATCGGTTATAACGTAATACTGTATAACGTTAAACGTTATAACGTAATACTGTATAACGTTAAGCGTTATAACGTAATACTATGTAACGTTATATGTTATAACGTAATACTATGTAACGTTATATGTTATAACGTAATACTATGTAACGTTATAGGTTATAACGTAATACTATGTAACGTTGAACGTTATAACGTAATAGCGTATAACGTTAAACGTTATAACGTAATACTGTATTACGTTAAAAGTTATAACTTAATAGTGTATAAAGTTAAACGTTATACTACGAAATAGTGTATAACGTTAAGCTTCATAACGTAATACTTTATAACGTTAAATATTATAACGTAATTGTGTATAACGTTAAACGTTATAACGTAATACTGTATAACGTTAAGCGTTATGACGTAGTACTGTATAACGATAAACGTTATAACGTAATACTGTATAACGTTACACGCTATAACGTAATACTATGTAACGTTGAACGTTATAACGTAATAGGGTATAACGTTAAACATTATAACGTAATTGTGTATAACGTTAATCGTTATAACGTAATACTGTATAACGTTACACGTTATAACGTAACATTATGTAACTTTAAACATTTAACGTAAAACTATGTAACGTTAAACGTTATAACGTAATACTGTATAATGTTAAACGTTATATTACGAAATAGTGTATAACGTTAAACTTTATAACGTAATACTATATAACGTTAAACATTATAACGTAATTGTGTATAACGTTAATCGTTATAACGTAATATTGTACAACGTTAAGCGTTATGACGTAATACTGTATAACGCTAAACGTTATAACGTAATTGTGTATAACGTTAATTGTTATAACGTAATACTGTATAACGTTAAGCGTTATGACGTAATACTGTATAACGCTAAACGTTATAACGTAATACTGTATAACGTTACACGCTATAACGTAATACTATATAACGTTAAACATTATAACGTAATTGTGTATAACGTTAATCGTTATAACGTAATACTGTATAACGTTAAGCGTTATGACGTAATACTGTATAACGCTAAACGTTATAACGTAATACTGTATAACGTTACACGCTATAACGTAATACTATGTAACTTTAAACGTTATAACGTAATACTGTATAACGTTAAACGTTATAACGTAATACTGTATAATGTTGAACGTTCAACGTATTACTATGTAACGTTATACGTTATAACGTAATACTGTATAACGTTAAACGTTATAACGTAATTGTGTATAACGTTAATCGTTATAACGTAATACTGTATAACGTTACACGTTATAACGTAACATTATGTAACTTTAAACGTTTAACGTAAAACTATGTAACGTTAAACGTTATAACGTAATACTGTATAATGTTAAACGTTATATTACGAAATAGTGTATAACGTTAAACTTTATAACGTAATACTATATAACGTTAAACATTATAACGTAATTGTGTATAACGTTAATCGTTATAACGTAATATTGTACAACGTTAAGCGTTATGACGTAATACTGTATAACGCTAAACGCTATAACGTAATACTGTATAACGTTACACGCTATAACGTAATACTATGTAACGTTATACGTTATAACGTAATATTGTATAACGTTAAACGTTATATTACGAAATAGTGTATAACGTTAAACTTTATAACGTAATACTATATAACGTTAAACATTATAACGTAATTGTGTATAACGTTAATTGTTATAACGTAATACTGTATAACGTTAAGCGTTATGACGTAATACTGTATAACGCTAAACGTTATAACGTAATACTGTATAACGTTACACGCTATAACGTAATACTATATAACGTTAAACATTATAACGTAATTGTGTATAAGGTTAATCGTTATAACGTAATACTGTATAACGTTAAGCGTTATGACGTAATACTGTATAACGCTAAACGTTATAACGTAATACTGTATAACGTTACACGCTATAACGTAATACTATGTAACTTTAAACGTTATAACGTAATACTGTATAACGTTAAACGTTATAACGTAATACTGTATAATGTTGAACGTTTAACGTATTACTATGTAACGTTATACGTTATAACGTAATACTGTATAACGTTAAACGTTATATTACGAAATAGTGTATAACGTTAAACTTTATAACGTAATACTAGATAACGTTAAACATTATAACGTAATTGTGTATAACGTTAATCGTTATAACGTAATACTGTATAACGTTAAGCGTTATGACGTAAGACTGTATAACGCTAAACGTTATAACGTAATACTGTATAACGTTACACGCTATAACGTAATACTATGTAACGTTATACGTTATAACGTAATACTGTATAACGTTAAACGTTATAACGTAGTACTGTATAACGTTAAACGTTATAGCGTATTACTGTATAACGCTAAACGTTATAACGTAATACTATGTAACGTTATGCCTTATAACGTAATACTATGTAACGTTATACCTTATAACGTAATAGGGTATAACGTTAAACGTTATAACGTAATACTGTATAACGTTAAACGTTATAGGTTATAACGTAATACTGTATAATGATAAACGTTTAACGGATTACTATGTAACGTTATACGTTATAACGTAATACTGTATAACGTTAAACGTTATAGCGTAATACTGCATAACGTTAAACGTTATAACGTAATACTATATAACGTTAAACATTATAACGTAATTGTGTATAACGTTAAACGTTATAACGTAATACTGTATAACGTTAAGCGTTATGACGTAATACTGTATAACGCTTAACGTTATAACGTAATACTGTATAACGTTACACGCTATAACGTAATACTATGTAACTTTAAACGTTATAACGTAATACTGTATAACGTTAAACGTTATAACGTAATACTGTATAATGTTGAACGTTTAACGTATTACTATGTAACGTTATACGTTATAACGTAATACTGTATAACGTTAAACGTTATATTACGAAATAGTGTATAACGTTAAACTTTATAACGTAATACTAGATAACGTTAAACATTATAACGTAATTGTGTATAACGTTAATCGTTATAACGTAATACTGTATAACGTTAAGCGTTATGACGTAAGACTGTATAATGCTAAACGTTATAACGTAATACTGTATAACGTTACACGCTATAACGTAATACTATGTAACGTTATACGTTATAACGTAATACTGTATAACGTTAAACGTTATAACGTAGTACTGTATAACGTTAAACGTTATAGCGTATTACTGTATAACGCTAAACGTTATAACGTAATACTATGTAACGTTATGCCTTATAACGTAATACTATGTAACGTTATACCTTATAACGTAATAGGGTATAACGTTAAACGTTATAACGTAATACTGTATAACGTTAAACGTTATAGGTTATAACGTAATACTGTATAATGATAAACGTTTAACGGATTACTATGTAACGTTATACGTTATAACGTAATACTGTATAACGTTAAACGTTATAGCGTAATACTGCATAACGTTAAACGTTATAACGTAATACTATATAACGTTAAACATTATAACGTAATTGTGTATAACGTTAAACGTTATAACGTAATACTGTATAACGTTAAGCGTTATGACGTAATACTGTATAACGCTTAACGTTATAACGTAATACTGTATAACGTTACACGCTATAACGTAATACTATGTAACGTTAAACGTTATAACGTAATACTGTATAACGTTAAACGTTATAACGTAATACTGTATAATGTTGAACGTTTAACGTATTACTATGTAACGTTATACGTTATAACGTAATACTGTATAACGTTAAACGTTATGACTTAATAGTGTATAAAGTTAAACGTTATAACGTAATACTGTATAACGTTAAACGTTATATTACGAAATAGTGTATAACGTTAAACTTTATAACGTAATACTATATAACGTTAAACATTATAACGTAATTGTGTATAACGTTAATCGTTATAACGTAATACTGTATAACGTTAAGCGTTATGACGTAATACTGTATAACGCTAAACGTTATAACGTAATACTGTATAACGTTACACGCTATAACGTAATACTATGTAACTTTAAACGTTATAACGTAATACTGTATAACGTTAAACGTTATAACGTAATACTGTATAATGTTGAACGTTCAACGTATTACTATGTAACGTTATACGTTATAACGTAATACTGTATAACGTTAAACGTTATAACGTAATTGTGTATAACGTTAATCGTTATAACGTAATACTGTATAACGTTACACGTTATAACGTAACATTATGTAACTTTAAACGTTTAACGTAAAACTATGTAACGTTAAACGTTATAACGTAATACTGTATAATGTTAAACGTTATATTACGAAATAGTGTATAACGTTAAACTTTATAACGTAATACTATATAACGTTAAACATTATAACGTAATTGTGTATAACGTTAATCGTTATAACGTAATATTGTACAACGTTAAGCGTTATGACGTAATACTGTATAACGCTAAACGTTATAACGTAATACTGTATAACGTTACACGCTATAACGTAATACTATGTAACGTTATACGTTATAAAGTAATATTGTATAACGTTAAACGTTATATTACGAAATAGTGTATAACGTTAAACTTTATAACGTAATACTATATAACGTTAAACATTATAACGTAATTGTGTATAACGTTAATTGTTATAACGTAATACTGTATAACGTTAAGCGTTATGACGTAATACTGTATAACGCTAAACGTTATAACGTAATACTGTATAACGTTAAGCGTTATGACGTAATACTGTATAACGCTAAACGTTATAACGTAATACTGTATAACGTTACACGCTATAACGTAATACTATGTAACTTTAAACGTTATAACGTAATAATGTATAACGTTAAACGTTATAACGTAATACTGTATAATGTTGAACGTTCAACGTATTACTATGTAACGTTATACGTTATAACGTAATACTGTATAACGTTAAACGTTATAACGTAATTGTGTATAACGTTAATCGTTATAACGTAATACTGTATAACGTTACACGTTATAACGTAACATTATGTAACTTTAAACGTTTAACGTAAAACTATGTAACGTTAAACGTTATAACGTAATACTGTATAATGTTAAACGTTATATTACGAAATAGTGTATAACGTTAAACTTTATAACGTAATACTATATAACGTTAAACATTATAACGTAATTGTGTATAACGTTAATCGTTATAACGTAATATTGTACAACGTTAAGCGTTATGACGTAATACTGTATAACGCTAAACGTTATAACGTAATACTGTATAACGTTACACGCTATAACGTAATACTATGTAACGTTATACGTTATAACGTAATATTGTATAACGTTAAACGTTATATTACGAAATAGTGTATAACGTTAAACTTTATAACGTAATACTATATAACGTTAAACATTATAACGTAATTGTGTATAACGTTAATTGTTATAACGTAATACTGTATAACGTTAAGCGTTATGACGTAATACTGTATAACGCTAAACGTTATAACGTAATACTGTATAACGTTACACGCTATAACGTAATACTATATAACGTTAAACATTATAACGTAATTGTGTATAAGGTTAATCGTTATAACGTAATACTGTATAACGTTAAGCGTTATGACGTAATACTGTATAACGCTAAACGTTATAACGTAATACTGTATAACGTTACACGCTATAACGTAATACTATGTAACTTTAATCGTTATAACGTAATACTGTATAACGTTAAACGTTATAACGTAATACTGTATAATGTTGAACGTTTAACGTATTACTATGTAACGTTATACGTTATAACGTAATACTGTATAACGTTAAACGTTATATTACGAAATAGTGTATAACGTTAAACTTTATAACGTAATACTAGATAACGTTAAACATTATAACGTAATTGTGTATAACGTTAATCGTTATAACGTAATACTGTATAACGTTAAGCGTTATGACGTAAGACTGTATAACGCTAAACGTTATAACGTAATACTGTATAACGTTACACGCTATAACGTAATACTATGTAACGTTATACGTTATAACGTAATACTGTATAACGTTAAACGTTATAACGTAGTACTGTATAACGTTAAACGTTATAGCGTATTACTGTATAACGCTAAACGTTATAACGTAATACTATGTAACGTTATGCCTTATAACGTAATACTATGTAACGTTATACCTTATAACGTAATAGGGTATAACGTTAAACGTTATAACGTAATACTGTATAACGTTAAACGTTATAGGTTATAACGTAATACTGTATAATGATAAACGTTTAACGGATTACTATGTAACGTTATACGTTATAACGTAATACTGTATAACGTTAAACGTTATAGCGTAATACTGCATAACGTTAAACGTTATAACGTAATACTATATAACGTTAAACATTATAACGTAATTGTGTATAACGTTAAACGTTATAACGTAATACTGTATAACGTTAAGCGTTATGACGTAATACTGTATAACGCTTAACGTTATAACGTAATACTGTATAACGTTACACGCTATAACGTAATACTATGTAACGTTAAACGTTATAACGTAATACTGTATAACGTTAAACGTTATAACGTAATACTGTACAATGTTGAACGTTTAACGTATTACTATGTAACGTTATACGTTATAACGTAATACTATATAACGTTAAACATTATAACGTAATTGTGTATAACGTTAATCGTTATAACGTAATACTGTATAACGTTAAACGTTATAACGTAATACTATGTAACGTTATATGTTATAACGTAATACTATGTAACGTTAAACGTTATAACTTAATAGTGTATAAACATAAACGTTATAACGTAATACTATATAACGTTAAGCGTTATAACGTAATACTATGTAACGTTAAATGTTATAACGTAATACTATGTAACGTTATACCTTATAACGTAATACTATGTAACGTTATACCTTATAACGTAATACTATGTAACGTTATACCTTATAACGTAATACTATGTAACGTTATACCTTATAACGTAATAGGGTATAACGTTAAACGTTATAACGTAATACTGTATAACGTTGAACGTTATAGGTTATAACGTAATACTGTATAATGATAATCGTTTAACGGATTACTATGTAACGTTATACGTTATAACGTAATACTATATAACGTTAAACATTATAACGTAATTGTGTATAACGTTACACGCTATAACGTAATACTATGTAACGTTAAACGTTATAACGTAATACTGTATAACGTTAAACGTTATAACGTAATACTGTATAATGTTGAACGTTTAACGTATTACTATGTAACGTTATACGTTATAACGTAATACTGTATAACGTTAAACGTTATGACTTAATACTGTATAACGTTAAACGTTATAACGTAATACTGTATAACGTTAAACGTTATAACGTAATACTGTATAACGTTAAACGTTATAGGTTCTAACGTAATACTGTATAATGATAAACGTTTAACGGATTACTATATAACGTTAAACATTATAACGTAATTGTGTATAACGTTAAACTTTATAACGTAATACTATATAACGTTAAACATTATAACGTAATTGTGTATAACGTTAATCGTTATAACGTAATACTGTATAACGTTAAGCGTTATGACGTAATACTGTATAACGCTAAACGTTATAACGTAATACTGTATAACGTTACACGCTATAACGTAATACTATGTAACTTTAAACGTTATAACGTAATACTGTATAACGTTAAACGTTATAACGTAATACTGTATAATGTTGAACGTTTAACGTATTACTATGTAACGTTATACGTTGTAACGTAATACTGTATAACGTTAAACGTTATGACTTAATAGTGTATAAAGTTAAACGTTATAACGTAATACTGTATAACGTTAAACGTTATATTACGAAATAGTGTATAACGTTAAACTTTATAACGTAATACTAGATAACGTTAAACATTATAACGTAATTGTGTATAACGTTAATCGTTATAACGTAATACTGTATAACGTTAAGCGTTATGACGTAATACTGTATAACGCTAAACGTTATAACGTAATACTGTATAACGTTACACGCTATAACGTAATACTATGTAACGTTAAACGTTATAACGTAATACTGCATAACGTTAAACGTTATAACGTAATACTGCATAATGTTGAACGTTTAACGTATTACTATGTAACGTTAAACGTTATAACGTAATACTATGTAACGTTATACCTTATAACGTAATACTATGTAACGTTATACCTTATAACGTAATAGGGTATAACGTTAAACGTTATATTAGGAAATAGTGTATAACGTTCAACTTTATAACGTAATACTATATAACGTTAAACGTTATAACGTAATACTGTATAACGTTACACGTTATGACGTAATACTATGTAACTTTAAACGTTTAACGTAATACTGTATAACGTTATACGTTATAACGTAATACTGTATAACGCTAAACGTTATAACGTAGTACTGTAAAACGTTAAACGTTATAGCGTAATGCTATGTAACGTTATAGGTTATAACGTAATACTATGTAACGTTATATCTTATAACGTAATAGGGTATAACGTTAAACGTTATAACGTAATACTGTATAACGTTAAACGTTAAACGTTATAACGTAATGCTATGTAACGTTATAGGTTATAACGTAATACTGTATAACGTTAAACGTTATAACGTAATACTGTATAATGTTAAACGTTTAACGTATTACTATGTAACGTTATACGTTATAACGTAATACTGTATAACGTTAAGCGTTATGACGTAATACTGTATAACGCAAAACGTTATAACGTAATACTGTATAACGTTACACGCTATACCGTAATACTATGTAACGTTAAACTTTATAACGTAATACTATATAACGTTAAACATTATAACGTAATTGTGTATAACGTTAAACGTTATAACGTAATACTGTATAACGTTAAGCGTTATGACGTAATACTGTATAACGTTAAGCGTTATAACGTATTACTATGTAACGTTATGTGTTATAACGTAATACTATGTAACGTTATAGGTTATAACGTAATACTATGTAACGTTGAACGGTATAACGTAATACTGTATAACGTTAAGCGTTATAACGTAATACTGTATAACGTTAAACGTTATAACGTAATACTGTATAACGTTAAGCGTTATGACGTAGTACTGTATAACGCTAAACGACATAACGTAATACTGTATAACGTTACACGCTATAACGTAATACTATGTAGCGTTAAACGTTATAACGTAATACTGCATAACGTTAAACGTTATAACGTAATACTGTATAATGTTGCACGTTTAACGTATTACTATGTAACGTTATACGTTATAACGTAATACTGTATAACGTTAAACGTTATGAATTAATAGTGTATAAAGTTAAACGTTATAACGTAATACTGTATAACGTTAAACGTTCTAACGTAATACTGTATAACGTTACACGCTATAACGTAATACTATGTAACGTTAAAAGTTATAACGTAATACTGTATAACGTTATGCGTTATGACGTAATACTGTATAACGCTAAACGTTATAATGTAATACTGTATTACGTTACACGCTATAACGTAATACTATGTGACGTCAAACGTTATAACGTAATACTGTATAACGTTAAACGTTATAACGTAATACTGTATAATGTTAAACGTTTAACGTATTACTATGTAACGTTATACGTTATAACGTAATACTGTATAACGTTAAACGTTATAACGTAATACCGTATAACGTTAAACGTTATATTACGAAACAGTGTATAAAGTTAAACTTTATAACGTAATACTATATAACCTTAATCATTATAACGTAATTGTGTATAACGTTAAACGTTATAACGTAATACTGTATAACGTTAAGCGTTATGACGTAATACTGTATAACGCAAAACGTTATAACGTAATACTGTATAACGTTACACGCTATACCGTAATACTACGTAACGTTAAACTTTATAACGTAATACTATATAACGTTAAACATTATAACGTAATTGTGTACAACGTTAAACGTTATAACGTAATACTGTATAACGTTAAGCGTTATGACGTAATACTGTATAACGTTAAGCGTTATGACGTAATACTGTATAACGTTAAGCGTTATAACGTATTACTATGTAACGTTATGTGTTATAACGTAATACTATGTAACGTTATAGGTTATAACGTAATACTATGTAACGTTGAACGGTATAACGTAATAGGGTATAACGTTAAACGTTATAACGTAATACTGTATAACGTTAAACGTTATAACGTAATGCTATGTAACGTTATAGGTTATAACGTAATACTGTATAACGTTAAACGTTATAACGTAATACTGTATAATGTTAAACGTTTAACGTATTACTATGTAACGTTATGTGTTATAACGTAATACTATGTAACGTTATAGGTTATAACGTAATACTATGTAACGTTGAACATTATAATGTAATTGTGTATAACGTTAAACGTTATAACGTAATACTGTATAACGTTAAGCGTTATGACGTAATACTGTATAACGTTAAGCGTTATAACGTATTACTATGTAACGTTATGTGTTATAACGTAATACTATGTAACGTTATAGGTTATAACGTAATACTATGTAACGTTGAACGGTATAACGTAATAGGGTATAACGTTAAACGTTATAACGTAATACTGTATAACGTTAAACGTTATAACGTAATGCTATGTAACGTTATAGGTTATAACGTAATACTGTATAACGTTAAACGTTATAACGTAATACTGTATAATGTTAAACGTTTAACGTATTACTATGTAACGTTATACGTTATAACGTAATACTGTATAACGTTAAACGTTATAACGTAATACTGTATAACGTTAAACGTTATAACGTAATACTGTATAACGTTGAACGTTATAACGTAATGCTATGTAACGTTATAGGTTATAACGTAATACTGTATAACGTTAAACGTTATAACGTAATACTGTATAATGTTAAACGTTTAACGTATTACTATGTAACGTTATACGTTATAACGTAATACTGTATAACGTTAAACGTTATAACTTAATAGTGTATATAGTTAAACGTTATAACGTAATACTGTATAACGTTAAGCGTTATGACGTAGTACTGTATAACGCTAAACGACATAACGTAATACTGTATAACGTTACACGCTATAACGTAATACTATGTAGCGTTAAACGTTATAACGTAATACTGCATAACGTTAAACGTTATAACGTAATACTGTATAATGTTGCACGTTTAACGTATTACTATGTAACGTTATACGTTATAACGTAATACTGTATAACGTTAAACGTTATGAATTAATAGTGTATAAAGTTAAACATTATAACGTAATACTGTATAACGTTAAACGTTCTAACGTAATACTGTATAACGTTACACGCTATAACGTAATACTATGTAACGTTAAACGTTATAACGTAATACTGTATAACGTTAAGCGTTATGACGTAATACTGTATAACGCTAAACGTTATAACGTAATACTGTATTACGTTACACGCTATAACGTAATACTATGTGACGTCAAACGTTATAACGTAATACTGTATAACGTTAAACGTTATAACGTAATACTGTATAATGTTAAACGTTTAACGTATTACTATGTAACGTTATACGTTATAACGTAATACTGTGTAACGTTAAACGTTATAACGTAATACCGTATAACGTTAAACGTTATATTACGAAATAGTGTATAACGTTAAACTTTATAACGTAATACTATATAACGTTAAAAATTATAACGTAATACTGTATAATCCTAAACGTTATGACGTAATACTGTATAACGCTAAACGTTATAATGTAATACTGTATAACGTTACACGCTATGACGTAATACTATATAACTTTAAACGTTTATCGTAATACTGTATAACGCTAAACGTTATAACGTAATACTGTATAACGTTACACGCTATAACGTAATACTATGTAACGTTAAACGTTATAACGTAATACTGTATAATGTTGAACGTTTAACGTATTACTGAGTAACGTTATACGTCATAACGTAATACTGTATAACGTTAAACGTTATATTACGAAATAGTGTATAACGTTAAACTTTATAACGTAATACTGCATAACGTTAAACATTATAACGTAATTGTGTATAACGTAAATCGTTATAACGTAATACTGTATAACGTTAAACGTTATAACTTAATGGTGTATAAACTTAAACGTTATAACGTAATACTATATAACGTTAAGCGTTATAACGTAATGCTATGTAACGTTATAGGTTATAACGTAATACTATGTAACGTTGAACGTTATAACGTAATAGGGTATAACGTTAAACGTTATAACGTAATACTGTATAACGTTAAGCGTTATAACGTAATGCTATGTAACGTTATAGGTTATAACGTAATACTGTATAACGTTAAACGTTATAACGTAATACTGTATAATGTTAAACGTTTAACGTATTACTATGTAACGTTATACGTTATAACGTAATACTGTATAACGTTAAACGTTATAACGTAATGCTATGTAACGTTATAGGTTATAACGTAATACTGTATAACGTTAAACGTTATAACGTAATACTGTATAATGTTAAACGTTTAACGTATTACTATGTAACGTTATACGTTATAACGTAATACTGTATAACGTTAAACGTTATAACGTAATACTGTATAACGTTAAACGTTATAACTTAATGGTGTATAAACTTAAACGTTATAACGTAATACTATATAACGTTAAGCGTTATAACGTAATGCTATGTAACGTTATAGGTTATAACGTAATACTATGTAACGTTGAACGTTATAACGTAATAGGGTATAACGTTAAACGTTATAACGTAATACTGTATAACGTTAAGCGTTATAACGTAATGCTATGTAACGTTATAGGTTATAACGTAATACTGTATAACGTTAAACGTTATAACGTAATACTGTATAATGTTAAACGTTTAACGTATTACTATGTAACGTTATACGTTATAACGTAATACTGTATAACGTTAAACGTTATAACGTAATGCTATGTAACGTTATAGGTTATAACGTAATACTGTATAACGTTAAACGTTATAACGTAATACTGTATAATGTTAAACGTTTAACGTATTACTATGTAACGTTATACGTTATAACGTAATACTGTATAACGTTAAACGTTATAACGTAATACTGTATAACGTTGAACGTTATAACGTAATACTGTATAACGTTAAACGTTATAACGTAATGCTATGTAACGTTATAGGTTATAATGTAATACTGTATAACGTTAAACGTTATAACGTAATACTGTATAATGTTAAACGTTTAACGTATTACTATATAACGTTATACGTTATAACGTAATACTGTATAACGTTAAACGTTATAACTTAATAGTGTATATAGTTAAACGTTATAACGTAATACTGTATAACGTTAAGCGTTATGACGTAGTACTGTATAACGCTAAACGTCATAACGTAATACTGTATAACGTTACACGCTATAACGTAATACTATGTAGCGTTAAACGTTATAACGTAATACTGCATAACGTTAAACGTTATAACGTAATACTGTATAATGTTGAACGTTTAACGTATTACTATGTAACGTTATACGTTATAACGTAATACTGTATAACGTTAAACGTTATGAATTAATAGTGTATAAAGTTAAACGTTATAACGTAATACTGTATAACGTTAAACGTTCTAACGTAATACTGTATAACGTTACACGCTATAACGTAATACTATGTAACGTTAAACGTTATAACGTAATACTGTATAACGTTAAGCGTTATGACGTAATACTGTATAACGCTAAACGTTATAACGTAATACTGTATAACGTTAGACGTTATAACTTAATAGTGTATAAAGTGCAACGTTATAACGTAATACTGTATAACGTTAAACGTTATATTACGAAATAGTGTATAACGTTAAACTTTATAACGTAATACTATATAACGTTAAAAATTATAACGTAATTGTGTATAACGTTAAACGTTGTAACGTAATACTGTATAACGTTAAACGTTTAACGTATTACTGTGTAACGTTATACGTTATAACGTAATACTGTATAACGTTAAACGTTATAACGTAATTGTGTATAACGTTAAACGTTATAACGTAATACTGTATAACGTTAAGCGTTATGACGTAATACTGTATAACGCTAAACGTTATAACGTAATACTGTATAACGTTACATGCTATAACGTAATACTATGTAACCTTAAACGTTATAACGTAATACTGTATAATGTTAAACGTTTAACGTATTACTATGTAACGTTATACGTTATAACGTAATACTGTATAATGTTAAACGTTTAACGTATTACTATGTAACGTTATACGTTATAGCGTAATACTGTAAAACGTTAGACGTTATAACTTAATAGTGTATAAAGTGCAACGTTATAACGTAATACTGTATAACGTTAAACGTTATATTACGAAATAGTGTATAACGTTAAACTTTATATCGTAATACTATATAACGTTAAACATTATAACGTAATAGTGTAAAACGTTAAACGTTATAACGTAATACTGTATAACGTAAAGCGTTATGACGTAATACTGTATAACGTTAAACGTTATAACGTAATACTGTATAATGTTAAACGTTTGACGTATTACTGTGTAACGTTATACGTTGTAACGTAATACTGTATAACGTTAAACGTTATAACGTAATACTGTATAACGTTAAACGTTATGACGTAATACTGTATAACGCTAAACGTTATAACGTAATACTATATAACGTTAAGCGTTATAACGTAATGCTATGTAACGTTATAGGTTATAACGTAATACTATGTAACGTTGAACGTTATAACGTAATAGGGTATAACGTTAAACGTTATAACGTAATACTGTATAACGTTAAGCGTTATAACGTAATGCTATGTAACGTTATAGGTTATAACGTAATACTGTATAACGTTAAACGTTATAACGTAATACTGTATAATGTTAAACGTTTAACGTATTACTATGTAACGTTATACGTTATAACGTAATACTGTATAACGTTAAACGTTATAACGTAATGCTATGTAACGTTATAGGTTATAACGTAATACTGTATAACGTTAAACGTTATAACGTAATACTGTATAATGTTAAACGTTTAACGTATTACTATGTAACGTTATACGTTATAACGTAATACTGTATAACGTTAAACGTTATAACGTAATACTGTATAACGTTGAACGTTATAACGTAATACTGTATAACGTTAAACGTTATAACGTAATGCTATGTAACGTTATAGGTTATAACGTAATACTGTATAACGTTAAACGTTATAACGTAATACTGTATAATGTTAAACGTTTAACGTATTACTATATAACGTTATACGTTATAACGTAATACTGTATAACGTTAAACGTTATAACTTAATAGTGTATATAGTTAAACGTTATAACGTAATACTGTATAACGTTAAGCGTTATGACGTAGTACTGTATAACGCTAAACGTCATAACGTAATACTGTATAACGTTACACGCTATAACGTAATACTATGTAGCGTTAAACGTTATAACGTAATACTGCATAACGTTAAACGTTATAACGTAATACTGTATAATGTTGAACGTTTAACGTATTACTATGTAACGTTATACGTTATAACGTAATACTGTATAACGTTAAACGTTATGAATTAATAGTGTATAAAGTTAAACGTTATAACGTAATACTGTATAACGTTAAACGTTCTAACGTAATACTGTATAACGTTACACGCTATAACGTAATACTATGTAACGTTAAACGTTATAACGTAATACTGTATAACGTTAAGCGTTATGACGTAATACTGTATAACGCTAAACGTTATAACGTAATACTGTATAACGTTAGACGTTATAACTTAATAGTGTATAAAGTGCAACGTTATAACGTAATACTGTATAACGTTAAACGTTATATTACGAAATAGTGTATAACGTTAAACTTTATAACGTAATACTATATAACGTTAAAAATTATAACGTAATTGTGTATAACGTTAAACGTTGTAACGTAATACTGTATAACGTTAAACGTTTAACGTATTACTGTGTAACGTTATACGTTATAACGTAATACTGTATAACGTTAAACGTTATAACGTAATTGTGTATAACGTTAAACGTTATAACGTAATACTGTATAACGTTAAGCGTTATGACGTAATACTGTATAACGCTAAACGTTATAACGTAATACTGTATAACGTTACATGCTATAACGTAATACTATGTAACCTTAAACGTTATAACGTAATACTGTATAATGTTAAACGTTTAACGTATTACTATGTAACGTTATACGTTATAACGTAATACTGTATAATGTTAAACGTTTAACGTATTACTATGTAACGTTATACGTTATAGCGTAATACTGTAAAACGTTAGACGTTATAACTTAATAGTGTATAAAGTGCAACGTTATAACGTAATACTGTATAACGTTAAACGTTATATTACGAAATAGTGTATAACGTTAAACTTTATATCGTAATACTATATAACGTTAAACATTATAACGTAATTGTGTAAAACGTTAAACGTTATAACGTAATACTGTATAACGTAAAGCGTTATGACGTAATACTGTATAACGTTAAACGTTATAACGTAATACTGTATAATGTTAAACGTTTGACGTATTACTGTGTAACGTTATACGTTGTAACGTAAAACTGTATAACGTTAAACGTTATAACGTAATACTGTATAACGTTAAACGTTATGACGTAATACTGTATAACGCTAAACTTTATAACGTAATACTATTTAACGTTAAACATTATAACGTAACTCTGTATAACGTTAAACGTTATAACGTAGTACTGTATAATGTTAAACGTTTAACGTATTACTATGTAACGATATACGTTATAACGTAATACTGTATAATGTTAAACGTTTAACGTATTACTATGTAACGTTATACGTTATAATGTAATACTGTATAACGTTAGACGTTATAACTTAATAGTGTATAAAGTGAAACGTTATAACGTAATACTGTATAACGTTAAGCGTTATGACGTAATACTGTATAACGCTAATCTTTATAACGTAATACTATAATCGTTAAACATTATAAAGTAATTGTGTATAACGTTAAACGTTATAACGTAATACTGTATAACGTTAAACGTTATATTACGAAATAGTGTATAACGTTAAACTTTATAACGTAATACTATATAACGTTAAACATTATAACGTAATTGTGTATAACGTTAAACGTTATAACGTAATACTGTATAACGTAAAGCGTTATGACGTAATACTGTATAACGTTAAACGTTATAACGTAATACTGTATAATGTTAAACGTTTAACGTATTACTGTGTAACGTTATACGTTATAACGTAATACTGTATAACATTAAACGTTATAACGTAATAATGTATAACGTTAAACGTTATGACGTAATACTGTATAACGCTAAACTTTATAACGTAATACTATTTAACGTTAAACATTATAACGTAATTGTGTATAACGTTAAACGTTATAACGTAATACTGTATAATGTTAAACGTTTAACGTATTACTATGTAACGTTATACGTTATAATGTAATACTGTATAACGTTAAACGTTTAACGTATTACTATGTAACGTTATACGTTATAAGGTAATACTGTATAACGTTAGACGTTATAACTTAATAGTGTATAAAGTGAAACGTTATAACGTAATACTGTATAACGTTAAACGTTATAACTTTAGAGTGTATAAAGTTAAACGTTATAACGTAATACTGTATAACGTTAAACGTTATATTACGAAATAGTGTATAACGTTAAACTTTATAACGTAATACTATATAACGTTAAACATTATAACGTAACTGTGTGTAACGTTAAACGTTATAACGTAATACCGTATAACGTTAAGCGTTATGACGTAATACTGTATAACGCTAATCTTTATAACGTAATACTATTTAACGTTAAACATTATAACGTAATTGTGTATAACGTTAAACGTTATAACGTAATACTGTATAATGTTAAACGTTTAACGTATTACTATGTAACGTTATACGTTATAACGTAATACTGTATAATGTTAAACGTTAAACGTATTACTATGTAACGTTATACGTTATAACGTAATACTGTATAACGTTAGACGTTATAACTTAATAGTGTATAAAGTGCAACGTTATAACGTAATACTGTATAACGTTAAACGTTATATTACGAAATAGTGTATAACGTTAAACTTTATAACGTAATACTATATAACATTAAAAATTATAACGTAATAGTGTATAACGTTAAACGTTGTGACGTAATACTATATAACGCTAAACGTTATATTACGAAATAGTGTATAACGTTAACCTTTATAACGTAATACTATATAACGTTAAACATTATAACGCAATTGTGTATAACGCTAAACGTTATAACGTAATTCTGTATAACGTTAAGCGTTATGACGTAATACTGTATAACGCTAAACGTTATAACGTATTACTGTATAACGTTACACGCTATAACGTAATACTATATAACCTTAAACGTTATAACGTAATACTGTATAACGTTAAACGTTATAACGTAATACTGTATAATGTTAAACGTTTAACGTATTACTGTGTAACGTTATACGTTATAACGTAATACTGTATAACGTTAAACGTTATAACGTAATACTGTATAACGCTAAATGTTATATTACGAAATAGTGTATAACGTTAACCTTTATAACGTAATACTATATAACGTTAAACATTATAACGTAATTGTGTATAACGTTAAACGTTATAACGTAATACTGTATAACGTTAAGCGTTATGACGTAATACTGTATAACGCTAAAGGTTATAACGTAATACTGTATAACGTTACATGCTATAACGTAATACTATCTAACCTTAAACGTTATAACGTAATACTGTACAATGTTAAACGTTTAACGTATTACTATGTAACGTTATACGTTATAACGTAATACTGTATAATGTTAAACGTTTAACGTATTACTATGTAACGTTATACGTTATAGCGTAATACTGTATAACGTTAGACGTTATAACTTAATAGTGTATAAAGTGCAACGTTATAACGTAATACTGTGTAACGTTATACGTTATAACGTAATACTGTATAACGTTAAACGTTATAACGTGATACTGTATAATGTTAAATGTTATATTACGAAATAGTGTATAACGTTAAACGTTATAACGTAATACTGTATAACGTTAAACGTTATAACGTAATACTGTATAACGTAAAGCATTATAACGTAATACTGTATAACGTTAAGCGTTATAACGTAATACTGTATAATGTTAAACGTTTAACGTATTACTATGTAACGTTATACGTTATAACGTAATACTGTATAATGTTAAACGTTAAACGTATTACTATGTAACGTTATACGTTATAACGTAATACTGTGTAACGTTATACGTTATAACGTAATACTGTATAACGTTAAACGTTATATTACGAAATAGTGTATAACGTTAAACTTTATAACGTAATACTATATAACATTAAAAATTATAACGTAATAGTGTATAACGTTAAACGTTGTGACGTAATACTATATAACGCTAAACGTTTAACGTATTACTGTGTAACGTTATACGTTATAACGTAATACTGTATAACGTTAAACGTTATAACGTAATACTGTAAAACGCTAAATGTTATATTACGAAATAGTGTATAACGTTAACCTTTATAATGTAATACTATATAACGTTAAACATTATAACGTAATTGTGTATAACGTTAAACGTTATAACGTAATACTGTATAACGTTAAGCGTTATGACGTAATACTGTATAACGCTAAAGGTTATAACGTAATACTGTATAACGTTACATGCTATAACGTAATACTATCTAACCTTAAACGTTATAACGTAATACTGTATAATGTTAAACGTTTAACGTATTACTATGTAACGTTATACGTTATAACGTAATACTGTATAATGTTAAACGTTTAACGTATTACTATGTAACGTTATACGTTATAGCGTAATACTGTATAACGTTAGACGTTATAACTTAATAGTGTATAAAGTGCAACGTTATAACGTAATACTGTATAACGTTAAACGTTATATTACGAAATAGTGTATAACGTTATACGTTATAACGTAATACTATATAACGTTAAACGTTATGAATTAATAGTGTATAACGTTAAGCGTTATGACGTAATACTGTATAACGCTAAACGTTATAACGTATTACTGTATAACGTTACACGCTATAACGTAATACTATGTAACCTTAAACGTTATAACGGAATACTGTATAACGTTAAACGTTATAACGTAATACTGTATAATGTTAAACGTTTAACGTATTACTATGTAACGTTATACGTTATAACGTAATACTGTATAATGTTAAACGTTAAACGTATTACTATGTAACGTTATACGTTATAACGTAATACTGTATAACGTTAGACGTTATAACTTAATAGTGTATAAAGTGCAACGTTATAACGTAATACTGTATAACGTTAAACGTTATATTACGAAATAGTGTATAACGTTAAACTTTATAACGTAATACTGTATAACGTTAAACGTTATAACGTAATACTGTATAATGTTAAACGTTTAACGTATTACTGTGTAACGTTATACGTTATAACGTAATACTGTATAACGTTAAACGTTATAACTTAATAGTGTATAAAGTGAAACGTTATAACGTAATACTGTATAACGTTAAACGTTATAACGCAATTGTGTATAACGCTAAACGTTATAACGTAATTCTGTATAACGTTAAGCGTTATGACGTAATACTGTATAACGCTAAACGTTATAACGTATTACTGTATAACGTTACACGCTATAACGTAATACTATGTAACCTTAAACGTTATAACGTAATACTGTATAACGTTAAACGTTATAACGTAATACTGTATAATGTTAAACGTTTAACGTATTACTGTGTAACGTTATACGTTATAACGTAATACTGTATAACGTTAAACGTTATAACTTAATAGTGTATAAAGTGAAACGTTATAACGTAATACTGTATAACGTTAAACGTTATAACTTTAGAGTGTATAAAGTTAAACGTTATAACGTAATACTGTATAACGTTAAACGTTATATTACGAAATAGTGTATAACGTTAAACTTTATAACGTAATACTATATAACGTTAAACATTATAACGTAACTGTGTGTAACGTTAAACGTTATAACGTAATACCGTATAACGTTAAGCGTTATGACGTAATACTGTATAACGCTAATCTTTATAACGTAATACTATTTAACGTTAAACATTATAACGTAATTGTGTATAACGTTAAACGTTATAACGTAATACTGTATAACGTAAAGCGTTATGACGTAATACTGTATAACGTTAAACGTTATAACGTGATACTGTATAATGTTAAATGTTTAACGTATTGCTGTGTAACGTTATACGTTATAACGTAATACTGTGTAACGTTATACGTTATAACGTAATAGGGTATAACGTTAAACGTTATAACGTAATACTGTAAAACGTTAAAAGTTATATTACGAAATAGTGTATAACGTTAAACGTTATAACGTAATACTGTATAACGTTAAACGTTATAACGTAATACTGTATAACGTAAAGCATTATAACGTAATACTGTATAACGTTAAGCGTTATAACGTAATACTGTATAATGTTAAACGTTTAACGTATTACTATGTAACGTTATACGTTATAACGTAATACTGTATAATGTTAAACGTTAAACGTATTACTATCTAACGTTATACGTTATAACGTAATACTGTATAACGTTAGACGTTATAACTTAATAGTGTATAAAGTGCAACGTTATAACGTAATACTGTATAACGTTAAACGTTATATTACGAAATAGTGTATAACGTTAAACTTTATAACGTAATACTATATAACATTAAAAATTATAACGTAATAGTGTATAACGTTAAACGTTGTGACGTAATACTATATAACGCTAAACGTTATATTACGAAATAGTGTATAACGTTAACCTTTATAACGTAATACTATATAACGTTAAACATTATAACGCAATTGTGTATAACGCTAAACGTTATAACGTAATTCTGTATAACGTTAAGCGTTATGACGTAATACTGTATAACGCTAAACGTTATAACGTATTACTGTATAACGTTACACGCTATAACGTAATACTATGTAACCTTAAACGTTATAACGTAATACTGTATAACGTTAAACGTTATAACGTAATACTGTATAATGTTAAACGTTTAACGTATTACTGTGTAACGTTATACGTTATAACGTAATACTGTATAACGTTAAACGTTATAACGTAATACTGTATAACGCTAAATGTTATATTACGAAATAGTGTATAACGTTAACCTTTATAACGTAATACTATATAACGTTAAACATTATAACGTAATTGTGTATAACGTTAAACGTTATAACGTAATACTGTATAACGTTAAGCGTTATGACGTAATACTGTATAACGCTAAAGGTTATAACGTAATACTGTATAACGTTACATGCTATAACGTAATACTGTCTAACCTTAAACGTTATAACGTAATACTGTATAATGTTAAACGTTTAACGTATTACTATGTAACGTTATACGTTATAGCGTAATACTGTATAATGTTAAACGTTTAACGTATTACTATGTAACGTTATACGTTATAGCGTAATACTGTATAACGTTAGACGTTATAACTTAATAGTGTATAAAGTGCAACGTTATAACGTAATACTGTATAACGTTAAACGTTATATTACGAAATAGTGTATAACGTTAAACTTTATAACGTAATACTATATAACGTTAAAAATTATAACGTAATTGTGTATAACGTTAAACGTTGTGACGTAATACTGTATAACGTTAAGCGTTATGGCGTAATACTGTATAACTCTAAACGTTATAACGTAATACCGTATAACGTTACACGCTATAACGTAATACTATGTAACGTTAAACGTTATAACGTACTACTGTGTAACGTTATACGTTATAACGTAATAGGGTATAACGTTAAACGTTATAACGTAATACTGTAAAACGTTAAAAGTTATATTACGAAATAGTGTATAACGTTAACCTTTATAACGTAATACTATATAACGTTAAACATTATAACGTAATTGTGTATAACGTTAAACGTTATAACGTAATACTGTATAACGTTAAGCGTTATGACGTAATACTGTATAACGCTAAAGGTTATAACGTAATACTGTATAACGTTACATGCTATAACGCAATACTATCTAACCTTAAACGTTATAACGTAATACTGTATAATGTTAAACGTTTAACGTATTACTATGTAACGTTATACGTTATAACGTAATACTGTATAATGTTAAACGTTTAACGTATTACTATGTAACGTTATACGTTATACCGTAATACTGTATAACGTTAGACGTTATAACTTAATAGTGTATAAAGTGCAACGTTATAACGTAATACTGTATAACGTTAAACGTTATATTACGAAATAGTGTATAACGTTAAACTTTATAACGTAATACTGTAAAACGTTAAAAGTTATATTACGAAATAGTGTATAACGTTAAACTTTATAACGTAATACTATATAACGTTAAAAGTTATAACGTAATACTGTATGACGTTACACGCTATAACGTAATACTATGTAACTTTAAACGTTTAACGTTATACTGTATAACGTTAAACATTATAACGTAATTGTGTATAACGTTAAACGTTATAACGTAATACTGTATAACGTAAAGCGTTATGACGTAATACTGTATAACGTTAAACGTTATAACGTGATACTGTATAATGTTAAATGTTTAACGTATTGCTGTGTAACGTTATACGTTATAACGTAATACTGTGTAACGTTATACGTTATAACGTAATAGGGTATAACGTTAAACGTTATAACGTAATACTGTAAAACGTTAAAAGTGATATTACGAAATAGTGTATAACGTTAAACGTTATAACGTAATACTGTATAACGTTAAACGTTATAACGTAATACTGTATAACGTAAAGCATTATAACGTAATACTGTATAACGTTAAGCGTTACGACGTAATACTGTATAACGTTAAACGTTATATTACGAAATAGTGTGTAACGTTAAACTTTAAAACGTAATACTATAAACGTTAAACATTATAAAGTAATTGTGTATAACGTTAAACGTTATAACGTAATACTGTATAACGTTAAACGTTATATTACGAAATAGTGTATAACGTTAAACTTTATAACGTAATACTATATAACGTTAAACATTATAACGTAATTGTGTATAACGTTAAACGTTATAACGTAATACTGTATAACGTAAAGCGTTATGACGTAATACTGTATAACGTTAAACGTTATAACGTAATACTATATAACGCTAAACGTTATATTACGAAATAGTGTATAACGTTAACCTTTATAACGTAATACTATATAACGTTAAACATTATAACGCAATTGTGTATAACGCTAAACGTTATAACGTAATTCTGTATAACGTTAAGCGTTATGGCGTAATACTGTATAATGTTACACGCTATAACGTAATACTATGTAACTTTAACCGTTTAACGTAATACTGTATAACGTTAAACGTTATAACATAATACTGTATAATCTTAAACGTTATAATGTATTATTATGTAACGTTATACTTTATAACGTAATACTGTATAACGTTAAACGTTATGACGTAATACTGTATAACGTTAAACGTTATAACGTAATACTGTATAACGTTAAACGTTATAACGTAATACTGTATAACGTTAAACGTTATATTACGAAATAGTGTGTACCGTTAAACTTTATAACGTAATACTATAAACGTTAAACATTATAACGTAATTGTGTATAACGTTAAACATTATAACGTAATACTATATAACGCTAAACGTTATATTACGAAATAGTGTATAACGTTAACCTTTATAACGTAATACTATATAACGTTAAACATTATAACGCAATTGTGTATAACGCTAAACGTTATAACGTAATTCTGTATAACGTTAAGCGTTATGACGTAATACTGTATAACGCTAAACGTTATAACGTATTACTGTAAAACGTTACACGCTATAACGTAATACTATGTAACCTTAAACGTTATAGCGTAATACTGTATAATGTTAAACGTTTAACGTATTACTGTGTAGCGTTATACGTTATAACGTAATACTGTATAACGTTAAACGTTATAACGTAATACTGTATAACGGTAAATGTTATATTACGATATAGTGTATAACGTTAACCTTTATAACGTAATACTATATAACGTTAAACATTATAACGTAATTGTGTATAACGTTAAACGTTATAACGTTATACTGTATAACGTTAAGCGTTATGACGTAATACTGTATAACGCTAAACGTTATAACGTAATACTGTATAACGTTACATGCTATAACGTAATACTATGTAACGTTAAACGTTATAACGTAATACTGTATAACGTTAAACGTTATAACGTAATACTGTATAATGTTAAACGTTTAACGTATTACTGTGTAACGATACACGTTATAACGTAATACTGTATAACGTTAAACGTTATAACTTTAGAGTGTATAAAGTTAAACGTTATAACGTAATACTGTATAACGTTAAACGTTATACTACGAAATAGTGTATAACGTTAAACTTTATAACGTAATACTATATAACGTTAAACATTATAACGTAATTGTGTATAACGTTAAACGTTATAACGTAATACTGTATAACGTTAAGCGTTATGACGTAATACTGTATAACGCTAAACGTTATAACGTAATACTGTATAACGTTACACGCTATAACGTAATACTATGTAACGTTAAACGTTATAACGTAATACTGTATAACGTTAAACGTTATAACGTAATACTGTATAATGTTAAACGTTTAACGTATTACTATGTAACGTTATACGTTATAACGTAATACTGTATAACGTTAAACTTTATGACGTAATACTGTATAACGCTAAACTTTATAACGTAATACTATTTAACGTTAAACATTATAACGTAATTGTGTATAACGTTAAACGTTATAACGTAATACTGTATAATGTTAAACGTTTAACGTATTACTATGTAACGTTATACGTTATAACGTAATACTGTATAATGTTAAACGTTTAACGTATTACTATGTAACGTTATACGTTATAACGTAATACTGTATAACGCTAAACGTTATAACTTAATAGTGTATAAAGTGAAACGTTATAACGTAATTCTGTATAACGTTAAACGTTATATTACGAAATAGTGTATAACGTTAAACTTTATAACGTAATACTATATAACGTTAAACATTATAACGTAATTATGTGTAACGTTAAACGTTATAACGTAATACTGTATAACGTTAAGCGTTATGACGTAATACTGTATAACGCTAATCTTTATAACGTAATACTATTTAACGTTAAACATTATAACGTAATTGTGTATAACGTTAAACGTTATAACGTAATACTGTATAATGTTAAACGTTTAACGTATTACTATGTAACGTTATACGTTATAACGTAATACTGTATAATGTTAAACGTTTAACGTATTACTATGTAACGTTATACGTTATAACGTAATACTGTATAACGTTAGACGTTATAACTTAATAGTGTATAAAGTGAAACGTTATAACGTAATACTGTATAACGTTAAACGTTATATTACGAAATAGTGTATAACGTTAAACTTTATAACGTAATACTGTATAACGTTAAACGTTATATTACGAAATAGTGTATAACGTTAACCTTTGTAACGTAATACTATATAACGTTAAACATTATAACGCAATTGTGTATAACGCTAAACGTTATAACGTAATTCAGTATAACGTTAAGCGTTATGGCGTAATACTGTATAAAGTTTCACGCTATAACGTAATACTATGTAACTTTAAACGTTTAACGTAATACTGTATAACGTTAAACGTTATAACATAATACTGTCTAATCTTAAATGTTATAACGTATTACTATGTAACGTTATACTTTATAACGTAATACTGTATAACGTTAAGCGTTATAACGTAATACTATGTAACGTTATATGTTATAACGTAATACTGTATATCGTTAAACGTTGTGACGTAATACTGAAAAAAGTTAAGCGTTATGGCGTAATACTGTATAACGCTAAACGTTATAACGTAATACTGTATAACGTTACACGCTATAACGTAATACTATGTAACGTTAAACGTTATAACGTAATACTGTATAACGTTAAGCGTTATAACGTAATACTATGTAACGTTATATGTTATAACGTAATACTATGTAACGTTATAGGTTATAACGTAAAACTATGTAACGTTGAACGTTATAACGTAATAGGGTATAACGTTAAACGTTATAACGTAATACTATGTAACGTTATACGTTATAACGTAATACTGTATAACGTTAAACGTTATATTACGAATTAGTGTATAACGTTAAACTTTATAACGTAATACTATATAACGTTAAAAATTATAACGTAATTGTGTATAACGTTAAACGTTGTGACGTAATACTGTATAACGTTAAGCGTTATGGCGTAATACTGTATAACTCTAAACGTTATAACGTAATACTGTATAACGTTAAGCGTTATAACGTAATACTATGTAACGTTATATGTTATAACGTAATACTATGTAACGTTATAGGTTATAACGTAATACTATGTAACGTTGAACGTTATAACGTAATAGGGTATAACGTTAAACGTTATAACGTAATACTGTGTAACGTTATGCGTTATAACGTAATAGGGTATAACGTTAAACGTTATAACGTAATACTGTAAAACGTTAAGCGTTATAACGTAATGCTATGTAACATTATAGGTTATAACGTAATACTATGTAACGTTATAGGTTATAGTGTAATACTATGTAACGTTAAGCGTTATGACGTAATACTGTATAACGCTAAACGTTATAACGTAATACTGTATAACGTTACACGCTATAACGTAATACTATGTAACGTTAAACGTTATAACGTAATACTGTATAACGTTAAACGTTATAACGTAATACTGTATAATTTTGAGCGTTTAACGTATTACTATGTAACGTTATACTTTATAACGTAATACTGTATAACGTTAAACGTTATAACGTAATACTGTATAACGTTAAACGTTATACTGCGAAGTAGTGTACAACGTTAAACTTTATAACGTAATGCTATATAACGTTAAACATTATAACGTAAAACTGTATAACGTTAGACGTTATAACTTAATAGTGTATAAAGTGAAACGTTATAACGTAATACTGTATAACGTTAGACGTTATATTACGAAATAGAGTATAACGTTAAACTTTATAACGTAATACTATATAACGTTAAAAATTATAACGTAATTGTGTATAACGTTAAACGTTGTGACGTAATACTGTATAACGTTAAGCGTTATGGCGAAATACTGTATAACTCTAAACGTTATAACGTAATACTGTATAGCGTTAAACGCTATAACGTAATACAGTAAAACGTTAAAATTTATATTACGAAATAGTGTATAACGTTAAACTTTATAACGTAATACTGTATAACGTTAAACGTTATAACGTAATACTGTATAACGTTACACGCTATGACGTAATACTATGTAACTTTAAACGTTTAACGTAATACTATATAGCGTTAAAAGTTATAACATAATACTGTATAATCTTAAACGTTATAACGTATTACTATGTAACGTTATACTTTATAACGTAATACTGTATAACGTTAAACGTTATATTACGAAATAGTGTATAACGTTAAACTTTATAACGTAATACTATATAACGTTAAAAATTATAACGTCATACTGTATATCGTTAAACGTTGTGACGTAATACTGAAAAAAGTTAAGCGTTATGGCGTAATACTGTATAACGCTAAACGTTATAACGTAATACTGTATAACGTTATAGGTTATAGTGTAATACTATGTAACGTTAAGCGTTATGACGTAATACTGTATAACGCTAAACGTCATAACGTAATACTGTATAACGTTACACGCAATAACGTAATACTATGTAACGTTAAACGTTATAACGTAATACTGTATAACGTTAAACGTTATAACATAATACTGTATAATGTTGAGCGTTTAACGTATTACTATGTAACGTTATACTTTATAACGTAATACTATGTAACGTTATACGTTATAACGTAATAGGGTATAACGTTAAACGTTATAACGTAATACTGTAAAACGTTAAGCGTTATAACGTAATGCTATGTAACATTATAGGTTATAACGTAATACTATGTAACGTTATAGGTTATAGTGTAATACTATGTAACGTTAAGCGTTATGACGTAATACTGTATAACGCTAAACGTCATAACGTAATACTGTATAACGTTACACGCAATAACGTAATACTATGTAACGTTAAACGTTATAACGTAATACTGTATAACGTTAAACGTTATAACATAATACTGTATAATGTTGAGCGTTTAACGTATTACTATGTAACGTTATACTTTATAACGTAATACTGTATAATGTTAAACGTTTAACGTATTACTGTGTAACGTTATACGTTATAACGTAATAATGTATAACGTTAAACGTTATAACTTTATAGTGTATAAAGTTAAACGTTATAGCGTAATACTGTATAAAGTTAGACGTTATACTACGAAATAGTGTATAACGTTAAACTTTATAACGTAGTACTTTATAACGTTAAACATTATAACGTAATTGTGTATAACGTTAAACGTTATAACGTAATACTGTATAACGTTAAACGTTATAACGTAATACTGTATAACGTTAAACATTATAACGTAAAACTGTATAACGTTACACGCTATAACGTAATACTGTGTAACGTTAAACGTTATAACGTAACACTGTATAATGTTAAACGTTATAACGTAATACTGTATAATGTTAAACGTTTAACGTATTACTGTGTAACGTTATACGTTACAACGTAATACTGTATAACGTTAGACGTTATAACTTAATAGTGTATAAAGTGAAACGTTATAACGTAATACTGTATGACGTTAGACGTTATATTACGAAATAGTGTATAACGTTAAACTTTATAACGTAATACTATATAACGTTAAAAATTATTACGTAATTGTTCATAACGTTAAACGTTGTGACGTAATACTGTATAACGTTAAGCGTTATGGCGTAATACTGTATAACTCTAAACGTTATAACGTAATACTGTATAACGTTACACGCTATAACGAAATACTATGTAACGTTAAACGTTATAACGTAATACTGTGTAACGTTATATGTTATAACGTAATACTACGTAACGTTATAGGTTATAACGTAATACTATGTAACGTTGAACGTTATAACGTAATAGGGTATTACGTTAAACGTTATAACATAATACTGTATAGCGTTAAACGTTATAACGTAATACAGTAAAACGTTAAAATTTATATTACGAAATAGTGTATAACGTTAAACTTTATAACGTAATACTATATAACGTTATACGTTATAACGTAATACTGTATAACGTTACACGCTATGACGTAATACTATGTAACTTTAAACGTTTAACGTAATACTGTATAACGTTAAACGTTATAACATAATACTGTATAATCTTAAACGTTATAACGTATTACTATGTAACGTTATACTTTATAACGTAATACTGTATAACGTTAAACGTTATATTACGAAATAGTGTATAACGTTAAACTTTATAACGTAATACTATATAACGTTAAAAATTATAACGTCATACTGTATATCGTTAAACGTTGTGACGTAATACTGAAAAAAGTTAAGCGTTATGGCGTAATACTGTATAACGCTAAACGTTATAACGTAATACTGTATAACGTTACACGCTATAACGTAATACTATGTAACGTTAAACGTTATAACGTAATACTGTATAACGTTAAGCGTTATAACGTAATACTATGTAACGTTATAGGTTATAACGTAATACTATGTAACGTTGAACGTTATAACGTAATAGGGTGTAACGTTAAACGTTATAACGTAATACTATGTAACGTTATACGTTATAACGTAATAGGGTATAACGTTAAACGTGATAACGTAATACTGTAAAACGTTAAGCGTTATAACGTAATGCTATGTAACATTATAGGTTATAACGTAATACTATGTAACGTTATAGGTTATAGTGTAATACTATTTAACGTTAAGCGTTATGACGTAATACTGTATAACGCTAAACGTCATAACGTAATACTGTATAACGTTACACGCTATAACGTAATACTATGTAACGTTAAACGTTATAACGTAATACTGTATAACGTTAAACGTTATAACATAACACTGTATAATGTTGAGCGTTTAACGTATTACTATGTAACGTTATACTTTATAACGTAATACTGTATAATGTTAAACTTTATAACGTAGTACTTTATAACGTTAAACATTATAACGTAATTGTGTATAACGTTAAACGTTATAACGTAATACTGTATAACGTTAAGCGTTATGACGTAATACTGTATAACGCTAAACGTTATAACGTAATACTGTATAACGTTACACGCTATAACGTAATACTATGTAACGTTAAACGTTATAACGTAATACTGTATAACGTTAAACGTTATAACGTAATACTGTATAATGTTGAACGTTTAACGTATTACTATGTAACGTTATACGTTATAACGTAATACTGCATAACGTTACGCGCTATAACGTAATACTATGTAACGTTAAACGTTATATTACGAAATAGTGTATAACGTTAAACTTTATAACGTAATACTATATAACGTTAAACGTTATAACGTAATACTGTATAACGTTAAACGTTATAACGTAATACTGTATAATGTTGAACGTTTAACGTATTACTATGTAACGTTATACGTTATAACGTAATACTGTATAACGTTAAACGTTATATTACGAAATAGTGTATAACGTTAAACTTTATAACGTAATACTATATAACGTTAAAAATTATAACGTAATACTGTATATCGTTAAACGTAGTGACGTAATACTGAAAAAAGTTAAGCGTTATGGCGTAATACTGTATAACGCTAAACGTTATAACGTAATACTGTATAACGTTACACGCTATAACGTAATACTATGTAACGTTAAACGTTATAACGTAATACTGTATAACGTTAAGCGTTATAACGAAATACTATATAACGTTATATGTTATGACGTAATACTGTATAACGTTAAACGTTATAACGTAATACTGTATAACGTTAAAAGTTATAACGTAATACTGTATAACGTTACACGCTATAACGTAATACTATGTAACGTTAAACGTTATAACGTAATACTATGTAACGTTATACGTTATAACGTAATAGGGTATAACGTTAAACGTTATAACGTAATACTGTAAAACGTTAAAAGTTATATTACGAAATAGTGTATAACGTTAAACTTTATAACGTAATACTATATAACGTTAAACGTTATAACTTAATAGTGTATAAACTTAAACGTTATAACGTAATACTATATAACGTTAAGCGTTATAACGTAATGCTATGTAACATTATAGGTTATAACGTAATACTATGTAACGTTATAGGTTATAGTGTAATACGATGTAACGTTAAGCGTTATGACGTAATAGTGTATAACGCTAAACGTTATAACGTAATACTGTATAACGTTACACGCTATAACGTAATACTATGTAACGTTAAACGTTATAACGTAATACTGTATAACGTTAAACGTTATAACGTAATACTATATAACATTAAACGTTATAACGTAATACTGTATAACGTTAGACGTTATAACGTAATACTGTGTAACGTTATACGTTATAACGTAATAGGGTATAACGTTAAACGTTATAACGTAATACTGTAAAACGTTAAAATTTATATTACGAAATAGTGTATAACGTTAAACTGTATAACGTAATACTATGTAACGTTAAACGTTATAACGTAATACTGTATAACGTTAAACGTTATAACGTAATACTGTGTAACGTTATACGTTATAACGTAATACTATATAACATTAAACGTTATAACGTAATACTGTAAAACGTTAAAATTTATATTACGAAATAGTGTATAACGTTAACCTTTATAACGTAATACTATATAACGTTAAACATTATAACGCAATTGTGTATAACGCTAAACGTTATAACGTAATTCTGTATAACGTTAAGCGTTATGGCGTAATACTGTATAAAGTTACATTCTATAACGTAATACTATGTAACTTTAAACGTTTAACGTAATACTGTATAACGTTAAACGTTATAACATAATACTGTATAATCTTAAACGTTATAACGTATTATTATGTAACGTTATACTTTATAACGTAATACTGTATAACGTTAAACGTTATAACGTAATACTGTATAACGTTAAACGTTATAACGTAATACTGTATAACGTTAAACGTTATATTACGAAATAGTGTATAACGTTAACCTTTATAATGTAATACTATATAACGTTAAACATTATAACGCAATTGTGTATAACGCTAAACGTTATAACGTAATTCTGTATACCGTTAAGCGTTATGACGTAATACTGTATAACGGTAAATGTTATATTACGATATAGTGTATAACGTTAACCTTTATAACGTAATACTATATAACGTTAAACATTATAACGTAATTGTGTATAACGTTAAACGTTATAACGTAATACTGTATAACGTTAAGCGTTATGACGTAATACTGTATAACGCTAAACGTTATAACGTAATACTGTATAACGTTACATGCTATAACGTAATACTATATAACGTTAAACGTTATAACGTAATACTGTATAACGTTAAACGTTATAACGTAATACTGTATAATGTTAAACGTTTAACGAATTACTGTGTAACGATACACCTTATAACGTAATACTGTATAACGTTACTCGTTATAACTTTAGAGTGTATAAAGTTAAACGTTATAACGTAATACTATGTAACGTTGAACGTTATAACGTAATACTGTATAACGTTAAGCGTTATAACGTAATGCTATGTAACATTATAGGTTATAACGTAATACTATGTAACGTTATAGGTTATAGTGTAATACTATGTAACGTTAAGCGTTATGACGTAATACTGTATAACGCTAAACGTCATAACGTAATACTGTATAACGTTACACGCAATAACGTAATACTATGTAACGTTAAACGTTATAACGTAATACTGTATAACGTTAAACGTTATAACATAATACTGTATAATGTTGAGCGTTTAACGTATTACTATGTAACGTTATACTTTATAACGTAATACTGTATAATGTTAAACGTTTAACGTATTACTGTGTAACGTTATACGTTATAACGTAATAATGTATAACGTTAAACGTTATAACTTTATAGTGTATAAAGTTAAACGTTATAACGTAATACTGTATAAAGGTAGACGTTATACTACGAAATAGTGTATAACGTTAAACTTTATAACGTAGTACTTTATAACGTTAAACATTATAACGTAATTGTGTATAACGTTAAACGTTATAACGTAATACTGTATAACGTTAAACGTTATAACGTAATACTGTATAACGTTAAACATTATAACGTAAAACTGTATAACGTTACACGCTATAACGTAATACTGTGTAACGTTAAACGTTATAACGTAATACTGTATAATGTTAAACGTTATAACGTAATACTGTATAATGTTGAACGTTTAACGTATTACTATGTAACATTATACGTTATAACGTAATACTGCATAACGTTACGCGCTATAACGTAATACTATGTAACGTTAAACGTTATATTACGAAATAGTGTATAACGTTAAACTTTATAACGTAATACTATATAACGTTAAACGTTATAACGTAATACTGTATAATGTTGAACGTTTAACGTATTACTATGTAACGTTATACGTTATAACGTAATACTGCATAACGTTACGCGCTATAACGTAATACTATGTAACGTTAAACGTTATATTACGAAATAGTGTATAACGTTACACGCTATAACGTAATACTATGTAACGTTAAACTTTATAACGTAATACTATATAACGTTAAACGTTATAACGTAATACTGTATAACGTTAAACGTTATAACGTAATACTGTATAACGTTAAACATTATAACGTAAAACTGTATAACGTGACACGCTATAACGTAATACTGTGTAACGTTAAACGTTATAACGTAATACTGTATAATGTTAAACGTTATAACGTAATACTGTATAATGTTACACGCTATAACGTAATACTATGTAACGTTAAACGTTATAACGTAATACTGTATAACGTTACACGCTATAACGTAATACTATGTAACGTTAAACGTTATAACGTAATACTGTATAACGTTAAACGTTATAACGTAATACTGTTTAACGTTAAACGTTATAACGTAATACTGTATAACGTTAAACGTTATAACGTAATACTGTATAATGTTGAGCGTTTAACGTATTACTATGTAACGTTACACTTTATAACGTAATACTGTTTAACGTTAAACGTTATAACTTAATAGTCTATAAAGTGAAACGTTATAACGTAATACTGCATAACGTTAGACGTTATATTACGAAATAGTGTATAACGTTAAACTTTATAACGTAATACTATATAACGTTAAAAATTATAACGTAATTGTGTATAACGTTAAACGTTGTGACGTAATACTGTATAACGTTAAGCGTTATGGCGTAATACTGTATAACTCTAAACGTTATAACGTAATACTGTATAACGTTAAGCGTTATAACGTAATACTATGTAACGTTATATGTTATAACGTAATACTATGTAACGTTATAGGTTATAACGTAATACTATGTAACGTTGAACGTTATAACGTAATAGGGTATAACGTTAAACGTTATAACGTAATACTATGTAACGTTAAGCGTTATAACGTAATGCTATGTAACATTATAGGTTATAACGTAATACTATGTAACGTTATAGGTTATAGTGTAATACTATGTAACGTTAAGCGTTATGACGTAATACTGTATAACGCTAAACGTTATAACGTAATACTGTATAACGTTACACGCTATAACGTAATACTATGTAACGTTAAACGTTATAACGTAATACTGTATAACGTTAAACGTTATAACGTAATACTGTATAATTTTGAGCGATTAACGTATTACTATGTAACGTTATACTTTATAACGTAATACTGTATAACGTTAAACGTTATAACGTAATACTGTATAACGTTAAACGTTATACTACGAAGTAGTGTATAACGTTAAACTTTATAACGTAATACTATATAACGTTAAACATTATAACGTAAAACTGTATAACGTTACACGCTATACGGTAATACTGTGTAACGTTAAACGTTATAACGTAATACTGTATAATGTTAAACGTTTAACGTATTACTGCGTAACGTTATACATTATAACGTAATACTGTGTAACGTTAGACGTTATAACTTAATAGTGTATAAAGTGAAACGTTATAACGTAATACTGTATAACGTTAGACGTTATATTACGAAATAGTGTATAACGTTAAACTTTATAACGTAATACTATATAACGTTAAAAATTATAACGTAATTGTGTATAACGTTAAACGTTGTGACGTAATACTGTATAACGTTAAGCGTTATGGCGAAATACTGTATAACTCTAAACGTTATAACGTAATACTGTATAGCGTTAAACGTTATAACGTAATACAGTAAAACGTTAAAATTTATATTACGAAATAGTGTATAACGTTAAACTTTATAACGTAATACTATATAACGTTAAACGTTATAACGTAATACTGTATAACGTTACACGCTATGACGTAATACTATGTAACTTTAAACGTTTAACGTAATACTGTATAACGTTAAACGTTATAACATAATACTGTATAATCTTAAACGTTATAACGTATTACTATGTAACGTTATACTTTATAACGTAATACTGTATAACGTTAAACGTTATATTACGAAATAGTGTATAACGGTAAACTTTATAACGTAATACTATATAACGTTAAAAATTATAACGTCATACTGTATATCGTTAAACGTTGTGACGTAATACTGAAAAAAGTTAAGCGTTATGGCGTAATACTGTATAACGCTAAACGTTATAACGTAATACTGTATAACGTTACACGCTATAACGTAATACTATGTAACGTTAAACGTTATAACGTAATACTGTATAACGTTAAGCGTTATAACGTAATACTATGTAACGTTATATGTTATAACGTAATACTATGTAACGTTATAGGTTATAACGTAATACTATGTAACGTTGAACGTTATAACGTAATAGGGTATAACGTTAAACGTTATAACGTAATACTATGTAACGTTATACGTTATAACGTAATAGGGTATAACGTTAAACGTTATAACGTAATACTGTAAAACGTTAAGCGTTATAACGTAATGCTACGTAACATTATATGTTATAACGTAATACTATGTAACGTTATAGGTTATAGTGTAATACTATGTAACGTTAAGCGTTATGACGTAATACTGTATAACGCTAAACGTCATAACGTAATACTGTATAACGTTACACGCAATAACGTAATACTATGTAACGTTAAACGTTACAACGTAATACTGTATAACGTTAAACGTTATAACATAATACTGTATAATGTTGAGCGTTTAACGTATTACTATGTAACGTTATACTTTATAACGTAATACTGTATAATGTTAAACGTTTAACGTATTACTGTGTAACGTTATACGTTATAACGTAATAATGCATAACGTTAAACGTTATAACTTTATAGTGTATAAAGTTAAACGTTATAACGTAATACTGTATAAAGTTAGACGTTATACTACGAAATAGTGTATAACGTTAAACTTTATAACGTAGTACTTTATAACGTTAAACATTATAACGTAATTGTGTATAACGTTAAACGTTATAACGTAATACTGTATAACGTTAAGCGTTATGACGTAATACTGTATAACGCTAAACGTTATAACGTAATACTGTATAACGTTACACGCTATAACGTAATACTATGTAACGTTAAACGTTATAACGTAATACTGTATAACGTTAAACGTTATAACGTAATACTGTATAATGTTGAACGTTTAACGTATTACTATGTAACATTATACGTTATAACGTAATACTGCATAACGTTACGCGCTATAACGTAATACTATGTAACGTTAAACGTTATATTACGAAATAGTGTATAACGTTAAACTTTATAACGTAATACTATATAACGTTAAACGTTATAACGTAATACTGTATAATGTTGAACGTTTAACGTATTACTATGTAACGTTATACGTTATAACGTAATACTGCATAACGTTACGCGCTATAACGTAATACTATGTAACGTTAAACGTTATATTACGAAATAGTGTATAACGTTACACGCTATAACGTAATACTATGTAACGTTAAACTTTATAACGTAATACTATATAACGTTAAACGTTATAACGTAATACTGTATAACGTTAAACGTTATAACGTAATACTGTATAACGTTAAACATTATAACGTAAAACTGTATAACGTGACACGCTATAACGTAATACTGTGTAACGTTAAACGTTATAACGTAATACTGTATAATGTTAAACGTTATAACGTAATACTGTATAATGTTAAACGTTTAACGTATTACTGTGTAACGTTATACGTTATAACGTAATACTGTATAACGTTAGACGTTATAACGTAATACTGCATAACGTTACGCGCTATAACGTAATACTATGTAACGTTAAACGTTATAACGTAATACTGTGTAACGTTATATGTTATAACGTAGTACTATGTAACGTTATAGGTTATAACGTAATACTATGTAACGTTGAACGTTATAACGTAATAGGGTATTACGTTAAACGTTATAGCATAATACTGTATAGCGTTAAACGTTATAACGTAATACAGTAAAACGTTAAAATTTATATAACGAAATAGTGTATAACGTTAAACTTTATAACGTAATACTATATAACGTTAAACGTTATAACGTAATACTGTATAACGTTACACGCTATGACGTAATACTATGTAACTTTAAACGTTTAACGTAATACTGTATAACGTTAAACGTTATAACATAATACTGTATAATCTTAAACGTTATAACGTATTACTATGTAACGTTATACTTTATAACGTAATACTGTATAACGTTAAACGTTATATTACGAAATAGTGTATAACGTTAAACTTTATAACGTAATACTATATAACGTTAAAAATTTTAACGTCATACTGTATATCGTTAAACGTTGTAACGTAATACTGAAAAAAGTTAAGCGTTATGGCGTAATACTGTATAACGCTAAACGTTATAACGTAATACTGTATAACGTTACACGCTATAACGTAATACTATGTAACGTTAAACGTTATAACGTAATACTGTATAACGTTAAGCGTTATAACGTAATACTATGTAACGTTATAGGTTATAACGTAATACTATGTAACGTTAAGCGTTATAACGTAATGCTATGTAACATTATAGGTTATAACGTAATACTATGTAACGTTATAGGTTATAGTGTAATACTATGTAACGTTAAGCGTTATGACGTAATACTGTATAACGCTAAACGTCATAACGTAATACTGTATATCGTTACACGCTATAACGTAATACTATGTAACGTTAAACGTTATAACGTAATACTGTATAACGTTAAACGTTATAACATAACACTGTATAATGTTGAGCGTTTAACGTATTACTATGTAACGTTATACTTTATAACGTAATACTGTATAATGTTAAACGTTTAACGTATTACTGTGTAACGTTATACGTTATAACGTAATAATGCATAACGTTAAACGTTATAACTTTATAGTGTATAAAGTTAAACGTTATAACGTAATACTGTATAACGTTAGACGTTATACTACGAAATAGTGTATAACGTTACACTTTATAACGTAGTACTTTATAACGTTAAACATTATAACGTAATTGTGTATAACGTTAAACGTTATAACGTAATACTGTATAACGTTAAGCGTTATGACGTAATACTGTATAACGCTAAACGTTATAACGTAATACTGTATAACGTTACACGCTATAACGTAATACTATGTAACGTTAAACGTTATAACGTAATACTGTATAACGTTAAACGTTATAACGTAATACTGTATAATGTTGAACGTTTAACGTATTACTATGTAACGTTATACGTTATAACGTAATACTGCATAACGTTACGCGCTATAACGTAATACTGTATAACGTTAAAAGTTATAACGTAATACTGTATAACGTTACACGCTATAACGTAATACTATGTAACGTTAAACGTTATAACGTAATACTATGTAACGTTATACGTTATAACGTAATAGGGTATAACGTTAAACGTTATAACGTAATACTGTAAAACGTTAAAAGTTATATTACGAAATAGTGTATAACGTTAAACTTTATAACGTAATACTATATAACGTTAAACGTTATAACTTAATAGTGTATAAACTTAAACCTTATAACGTAATACTATATAACGTTAAGCGTTATAACGTAATGCTATGTAACATTATAGGTTATAACGTAATACTATGTAACGTTAGAGGCTATAGTGTAATACGATGTAACGTTAAGCGTTATGACGTAATAGTGTATAACGCTAAACGTTATAACGTAATACTGTATAACGTTACACGCTATAACGTAATACTATGTAACGTTAAACGTTATAACGTTACTGTATAACGTTAAACGTTATAACGTAATACTATATAACATTAAACGTTATAACGTAATACTGTATAACGTTACACGCTATGACGTAATACTATGTATCTTTAAACGTTTAACGTAATTCTGTATAACGTTAAACGTTATATCGTAATACTGTATAATCTTAAACGTTATAACGTATTACTATGTAACGTTATACTTTATAACGTAATACTGTATAACGTGAAACGTTATAACGTAATACTGTATAACGTTAAAAGTCATAACATAATACTGTATAATGTTGAGCGTTTAACGTATTACTATGTAACGTTATACTTTATAACGTAATACTGTATAATGTTAAACGTTTAACGTATTACTGTGTAACGTTATACGTTATAACGTAATAATGTATAACGTTAAACGTTATAACTTTATAGTGTATAAAGTTAAACGTTATAACGTAATACTGTATAACGTTAAGCGTTATGACGTAATACTGTATAACGCTAAACGTTATAACGTAATACTGTATAACGTTACACGCTATAACGTAATACTATGTAACGTTAAACGTTACAACGTAATACTGTATAACGTTAAACGTTATAACGTAATACTGTATAATGTTGAACGTTTAACGTATTACTATGTAACGTTATACGTTATAACGTAATACTGCATAACGTTACGCGCTATAACGTAATACTATGTAACGTTAAACGTTATATTACGAAATAGTGTATAACGTTAAACTTTATAACGTAATACTATATAACGTTAAACGTTATAACGTAATACTGTATAACGTTAAACTTTATAACGTAATACTATATAACGTTAAACGTTATAACGTAATACTGTATAACGTTAAACGTTATAACGTAATACTGTATAATGTTGAACGTTTAACGTATTACTATGTAACGTTATACGTTATAACGTAATACTGTATAACGTTAAACGTTATATTACGAAATAGTGTATAACGTTAAACTTTATAACGTAATACTATATAAGGTTAAAAATTATAACGTAATACTGTATATCGTTAAACGTAGTGACGTAATACTGAAAAAAGTTAAGCGTTATGGCGTAATACTGTATAACGTTAAACATTATAACGTAAAACTGTATAACGTTACACGCTATAACGTAATACTGTGTAACGTTAAACGTTATAACGTAATACTGTATAACGTTAAACGTTATAACGTAATACTGTATAATGTTAAACGTTTAACGTATTACTGTGTAACGTTATACGTTATAACGTAATACTGTATAACGTTAGACGTTATAACTTAATAGTGTATAAAGTGAAACGTTATAACGTAATACTGTATAACGTTAGACGTTATATTACGAAATAGTGTATAACGTTAAAAATTATAACGTAATACTATATAACGTTAAAAATTATAACGTAATTGTGTATAACGTTACACGCTATGACGTAATACTATGTAACTTTAAACGTTTAACGTAATACTGTATAACGTTAAACGTTATAACATAATACTGTATAATCTTAAACGTTATAACGTATTACTATGTAACGTTATACTTTATAACGTAATACTGTATAACGTTAAACGTTATATTACGAAATAGTGTATAACGTTAAACTTTATAACGTAATACTATATAACGTTAAACATTATAACGTAATTGTGTATAACGTTAAACGTTATAACGTAATACTGTATAACGTTAAGCGTTATGACGTAATACTGTATAACGCTAAAGGTTATAACATAATACTGTATAATCTTAAACGTTATAACGTATTACTATGTAACGTTATACTTTATAACGTAATACTGTATAACGTTAAACGTTATATTACGCAATAGTGTATAACGTTAAACTTTATAACGTAATACTATATAACGTTAAACATTATAACGTAATTGTGTATAACGTTAAACGTTATAACGTAATACTGTATAACGTTAAGCGTTATGACGTAATACTATATAACGTTAAAAATTATAACGTCATACTGTATATCGTTAAACGTTGTGACGTAATACTGAAAAAAGTTAAGCGTTATGGCGTAATACTGTATAACGCTAAACGTTATAACGTAATACTGTATAACGTTACACGCTATAACGTAATACTATGTAACGTTAAACGTTATAACGTAATACTGTATAACGTTAAGCGTTATAACGTAATACTATGTAACGTTATATGTTATAACGTAATACTATGTAACGTTATAGGTTATAACGTAATACTATGTAACGTTGAACGTTATAACGTAATACTGTATAACGCTAAACGTCATAACGTAATACTGTATAACGTTACACGCTATAACGTAATACTATGTAACGTTAAACGTTATAACGTAATACTGTATAACGTTAAACGTTATAACATAATACTGTATAATGTTGAGCGTTTAACGTATTACTATGTAACGTTATACTTTATAACGTAGTACTGCATAACGTTACGCGCTATAACGTAATACTATGTAACGTTAAACGTTATATTACGAAATAGTGTATAACGTTAAACTTTATAACGTAATACTATATAACGTTAAACGTTATAACGTAATACTGTATAACGTTTAACGTTATAACGTAATACTGTATAATGTTGAACGTTTAACGTATTACTATGTAACGTTATACGTTATAACGTAATACTGTATAACGTTAAGCGTTATATTACGAAATAGTGTATAACGTTAAACTTTATATCGCAATACTATATAACGTTAAAAATTATAACATAATACTGTATATCGTTAAACGTAGTGACGTAATACTGAAAAAAGTTAAGCGTTATGGCGTAATACTGTATAACGCTAAACGTTATAACGTAATACTGTATAACGTTACACGCTATAACGTAATACTATGTAACGTTAAACGTTATATCGTAATACTGTATAATCTTAAACGTTATAACGTATTACAATGTAACGTTATACTTTATAACGTAATACTGTATAACGTTAAACGTTATAACTTTATAGTGTATAAAGTTAAACGTTATAACGTAATACTGTATAAAGTTAGACGTTATACTACGAAATAGTGTATAACGTTAAACTTTATAACGTAATACTATATAACGTTAAACATTATAACGTAAAACTGTATAACGATACACGCTATAACGTAATACTATGTAACGTTAAACGTTATAATGTAATACTGTATAATGTTAAACGTTTAACGTATTACTGTGTAACGTTATACGTCATAACGTAATACTGTATAACGTTAGACGTTATAACTTTATAGTGTATAAAGTGAAACGTTATAACGTAATACTGTATAACGTTAGACGTTATATTACGAAATAGTGTATAACGTTAAACTTTATAACGTAATACTATATAACGTTAAAAATTATAACGTAATTGTGTATAACGTTAAACGTTGTGACGTAATACTGTATAACGTTAAGCGTTATGGCGTAATACTGTATAACTCTAAACGTTATAACGTAATACTGTATAACGTTACACGCTATAACGTAATACTATGTAACGTTAAACGTTATAACGTAATACTGTGTAACGTTATATGTTATAACGTAATACTATGTAACGTTATAGGTTATAACGTAATACTATCTAACGTTGAACGTTATAACGTAATAGGGTATTACGTTAAACGTTATAACGTAATACGGTATAGCGTTAAACGTTATAACGTAATACAGTAAAACGTTAAAATTTATATTACGAAATAGTGTATAACGTTAAACTTTATAACGTAATACCATATAACGTTAAACGTTATAACGTAATACTGTATAACGTTACACGCTATGACGTAATACTATGTAACTTTAAACGTTTAACGTAATACTGTATAACGTTAAACGTTATAACATAATACTGTATAATCTTAAACGTTATAACGTATTACTATGTAACGTTATACTTTATAACGTAATACTGTATAACGTTAAACGTTATATTACGAAATAGTGTATAACGTTAAACTTTATAACGTAATACTATATAACGTTAAAAATTATAACGTCATACTGTATATCGTTAAACGTTGTGACGTAATACTGAAAAAAGGTAAGCGTTATGGCGTAATACTGTATAACGCTAAACGTTATAACGTAATACTGTATAACGTTACACGCTATAACGTAATACTATGTAACGTTAAACGTTATAACGTAATACTGTATAACGTTAAGCGTTATAACGTAATACTATGTAACGTTATATGTTATAACGTAATACTATGTAACGTTATAGGTTATAACGTAATACTATGTAACGTTGAACGTTATAACGTAATAGGGTATAACGTTAAACGTTATAACGTAATAGGGTATAACGTTAAACGTTATAACGTAATACTATGTAACGTTATACGTTATAACGTAATAGGGTATAACGTTAAACGTTATAACGTAATACTGTAAAACGTTAAGCGTTATAACGTAATGCTATGTAACATTATAGGTTATAACGTAATACTATGTAACGTTATAGGTTATAGTGTAATACTATGTAACGTTAAGCGTTATGACGTAATACTGTATAACGCTAAACGTCATAACGTAATACTGTATAACGTTACACGCTATAACGTAATACAATGTAACGTTAAACGTTATAACGTAATACTGTATAACGTTAAACGTTATAACATAATACTGTATAATGTTGAGCGTTTAACGTATTACTGTGTAACGTTATACGTTATAACGTAATAATGTATAACGTTAAACGTTATAACTTTATAGTGTATAAAGTTAAACGTTATAACGTAATACTGTATAACGTTAAAATTTATATTGCGAAATAGTGTATAACGTTAAACTTTATAACGTAATACCATATAACGTTAAACGTTATAACGTAATACTGTATAACGTTACACGCTATGACGTAATACTATGTAAATTTAAACGTTTAACGTAATACTGTATAACGTTATACGTTATAACATAATACTGTATAATCTTAAACGTTATAACGTATTACTATGTAACGTTATACTTTATAACGTAATACTGTATAACGTTAAACGTTATATTACGAAATAGTGTATAACGTTAAACTTTATAACGTAATACTATATAACGTTAAAAATTATAACGTCATACTGTATATCGTTAAACGTTGTGACGTAATACTGAAAAAAGGTAAGCGTTATGGCGTAATACTGTATAACGCTAAACGTTATAACGTAATACTGTATAACGTTACACGCTATAACGTAATACTATGTAACGTTAAACGTTATAACGTAATACTGTATAACGTTAAGCGTTATAACGTAATACTATGTAACGTTATATGTTATAACGTAATACTATGTAACGTTATAGGTTATAACGTAATACTATGTAACGTTGAACGTTATAACGTAATAGGGTATAACGTTAAACTTTATAACGTAATACTATATAACGTTAAACGTTATAACGTAATACTGTATAACGTTAATCGTTATAACGTAATACTGTATAATGTTGAACGTTTAACGTATTACTATGTAACGTTATACGTTATAACGTAATACTGTATAACGTTAAACGTTATATTACGAAATAGTGTATAACGTTAAACTTTATAACGTAATACTATATAACGTTAAAAATTATAACGTAATACTGTATATCGTTAAACGTAGTGACGTAATACTGAAAAAAGTTAAGCGTTATGGCGTAATACTGTATAATGTTAAACGTTTAACGTATTACTGTGTAACGTTATACGTCATAACGTAATACTGTATAACGTTAGACGTTATAACTTAATAGTGTATAAAGTGAAACGTTATAACGTAATACTGTATAACGTTAGACGTTATATTACGAAATAGTGTATAACGTTAAACTTTATAACGTAATACTATATAACGTTAAAAATTATAACGTAATTGTGTATAACGTTAAACGTTGTGACGTAATACTGTATAACGTTAAGCGTTATGGCGTAATACTGTATAACTCTAAACGTTATAACGTAATACTGTATAACGTTACACGCTATAACGTAATACTATGTAACGTTAAACGTTATAACGTAATACTGTGTAACGTTATATGTTATAACGTAATACTATGTAACGTTATAGGTTATAACGTAATACTATCTAACGTTGAACGTTATAACGTAATAGGGTATTACGTTAAACGTTATAACGTAATACTGTATAGCGTTAAACGTTATAACGTAATACAGTAAAACGTTAAAATTTATATTACGAAATAGTGTATAACGTTAAACTTTATAACGTAATACCATATAACGTTAAACGTTATAACGTAATACTGTATAACGTTACACGCTATGACGTAATACTATGTAACGTTATACGTTATAACGTAATAGGGTATAACGTTAAACGTTATAACGTAATACTGTAAAACGTTAAGCGTTATAACGTAATGCTATGTAACATTATAGGTTATAACGTAATACTATGTAACGTTATAGGTTATAGTGTAATACTATGTAACGTTAAGCGTTATGACGTAATACTGTATAACGCTAAACGTCATAACGTAATACTGTATAACGTTACACGCTATAACGTACTACAATGTAACGTTAAACGTTATAACGTAATACTGTATAACGTTAAACGTTATAACATAATACTGTATAATGTTGAGCGTTTAACGTATTACTATGTAACGTTATACTTTATAACGTAATACTGTATAATGTTAAACGTTTAACGTATTACTGTGTAACGTTATACGTTATAACGTAATACTGTATAACGTTAAACGTTATAACATAATACTGTATAATGTTGAGCGTTTAACGTATTACTGTGTAACGTTATACGTTATAACGTAATAATGTATAACGTTAAACGTTATAACTTTATAGTGTATAAAGTTAAACGTTATAACGTAATACTGTATAACGTTAAAATTTATATTGCGAAATAGTGTATAACGTTAAACTTTATAACGTAATACCATATAACGTTAAACGTTATAACGTAATACTGTATAACGTTACACGCTATGACGTAATACTATGTAACTTTAAACGTTTAACGTAATACTGTATAACGTTAAACGTTATAACATAATACTGTATAATCTTAAACGTTATAACGTATTACTATGTAACGTTATACTTTATAACGTAATACTGTATAACGTTAAACGTTATATTACGAAATAGTGTATAACGTTAAACTTTATAACGTAATACTATATAACGTTAAAAATTATAACGTCATACTGTATATCGTTAAACGTTGTGACGTAATACTGAAAAAAGGTAAGCGTTATGGCGTAATACTGTATAACGCTAAACGTTATAACGTAATACTGTATAACGTTACACGCTATAACGTAATACTATGTAACGTTAAACGTTATAACGTAATACTGTATAACGTTAAGCGTTATAACGTAATACTATGTAACGTTATATGTTATAACGTAATACTATGTAACGTTATAGGTTATAACGTAATACTATGTAACGTTGAACGTTATAACGTAATAGGGTATAACGTTAAACTTTATAACGTAATACTATATAACGTTAAACGTTATAACGTAATACTGTATAACGTTAAACGTTATAACGTAATACTGTATAATGTTGAACGTTTAACGTATTACTATGTAACGTTATACGTTATAACGTAATACTGTATAACGTTAAACGTTATATTACGAAATAGTGTATAACGTTAAACTTTATAACGTAATACTATATAACGTTAAAAATTATAACGTAATACTGTATATCGTTAAACGTAGTGACGTAATACTGAAAAAAGTTAAGCGTTATGGCGTAATACTGTATAATGTTAAACGTTTAACGTATTACTGTGTAACGTTATACGTCATAACGTAATACTGTATAACGTTAGACGTTATAACTTAATAGTGTATAAAGTGAAACGTTATAACGTAATACTGTATAACGTTAGACGTTATATTACGAAATAGTGTATAACGTTAAACTTTATAACGTAATACTATATAACGTTAAAAATTATAACGTAATTGTGTATAACGTTAAACGTTGTGACGTAATACTGTATAACGTTAAGCGTTATGGCGTAATACTGTATAACTCTAAACGTTATAACGTAATACTGTATAAAGTTACACGCTATAACGTAATACTATGTAACGTTAAACGTTATAACGTAATACTGTGTAACGTTATATGTTATAACGTAATACTATGTAACGTTATAGGTTATAACGTAATACTATCTAACGTTGAACGTTATAACGTAATAGGGTATTACGTTAAACGTTATAACGTAATACTGTATAGCGTTAAACGTTATAACGTAATACAGTAAAACGTTAAAATTTATATTACGAAATAGTGTATAACGTTAAACTTTATAACGTAATACCATATAACGTTAAACGTTATAACGTAATACTGTATAACGTTACACGCTATGACGTAATACTATGTAACGTTATACGTTATAACGTAATAGGGTATAACGTTAAACGTTATAACGTAATACTGTAAAACGTTAAGCGTTATAACGTAATGCTATGTAACATTATAGGTTATAACGTAATACTATGTAACGTTATAGGTTATAGTGTAATACTATGTAACGTTAAGCGTTATGACGTAATACTGTATAACGCTAAACGTCATAATGTAATACTGTATAACGTTACACGCTATAACGTAATACAATGTAACGTTAAACGTTATAACGTAATACTGTATAACGTTAAACGTTATAACATAATACTGTATAATGTTGAGCGTTTAACGTATTACTATGTAACGTTATACTTTATAACGTAATACTGTATAATGTTAAACGTTTAACGTATTACTGTGTAACGTTATACGTTATAACGTAATAATGTATAACGTTAAACGTTATAACTTTATAGTGTATAAAGTTAAACGTTATAACGTAATACTGTATAACGTTAGACGTTATACTACGAAATAGTGTATAACGTTAAACTTTATAACGTAGTACTTTATAACGTTAAACATTATAACGTAATTGTGTATAACGTTAGACGTTATAACGTAATACTGTATAACGTTAAGCGTTATGACGTAATACTGTATAACGCTAAACGTTATAACGTAATACTGTATAACGTTAAACGTTATAACGTAATACTGTATAACGTTAAACGTTATAACGTAATACTGTATAACGTTAAGCGTTAAGACGTAATACTGCATAACGCTAAACGTTATAACGTAATACTGTATAACGTTAAACGTTATATTACTAAATAGTGTATAACGTTAAACTTTATAACGTAATACTATATAACGTTAAACGTTATAACGTAATACTGTATAACGTTACACGCTATTACGTAATACTATGTAACTTTAAACGTTTAACGTAATACTGTATAACGTTAAACGTTATAACGTAATACTGTATATCGTTAAACGTTGTGACGTAATACTGAAAAAAGTTAAGCGTTATGGCGTAATACTGTATAACTCTAAACGTTATAGCGTAATACTGTATAACCTTACGCGCTATAAAGTAATACTATGTAACGTTAATCGTTATAACGTAATACTGTATAACGTTAAACGTTATAACGTAATACTGTATAATGTTGAACGTTATAACGTAATACTGTATATCGTTAAACGTTGTGACGTAATACTGAAAAAAGTTAAGCGTTATGGCGTAATACTGTATAACGCTAAACGTTATAACGTAATACTGTATAACGTTACACGCTATAACGTAATACTATGTAACGTTAAACGTTATAACGTAATACTGTATAACGTTAAGCGTTATAACGTAATACTATGTAACGTTATAGGTTATAACGTAATACTATGTAACGTTGAACGTTATAACGTAATAGGGTATAACGTTAAACGTTATAACGTAATACTATGTAACGTTATACGTTATAACGTAATAGGGTATAACGTTAAACGTTATAACGTAATACTGTAACACGTTAAGCGTTATAACGTAATGCTATGTAACATTATAGGCTATAACGTAATACTATGTAACGTTATAGGTTATAGTGTAATACTATGTAACGTTAAGCGTTATGACGTAATACTGTATAACGCTAAACGTCATAACGTAATACTGTATAACGTTACACGCTATAACGTAATACTATGTAACGTTATAGGTTATAACGTAATACTATGTAACGTTGAACGTTATAACGTAATAGGGTATAACGTTAAACGTTATAACGTAATACTATGTAACGTTATACGTTATAACGTAATAGGGTATAACGTTAAACGTTATAACGTAATACTGTAACACGTTAAGCGTTATAACGTAATGCTATGTAACATTATAGGCTATAACGTATTACTATGTAACGTTATACGTTATAACGTAATACTGCATAACGTTACGCGCTATAACGTAATACTATGTAACGTTGAACGTTATAACGTAATAGGGTATAACGTTAAACGTTATAACGTAATACTATGTAACGTTAAACGTTATATTACGAAATAGTGTATAACGTTAAACTTTATAACGTAATACTATATAACGTTAAACGTTATAACGTAATACTGTATAACGTTTAACGTTATAACGTAATACTGTATAATGTTGAACGTTTAACGTATTACTATGTAACGTTATACGTTATAACGTAATACTGTATAACGTTAAGCGTTATATTACGAAATAGTGTATAACGTTAAACTTTATAACGCAATACTATATAACGTTAAAAATTATAACGTAATACTGTATATCGTTAAACGTAGTGACGTAATACTGAAAAAAGTTAAGCGTTATGGCGTAATACTGTATAACGCTAAACGTTATAACGTAATACTGTATAACGTTACACGCTATAACGTAATACTATGTAACGTTAAACGTTATATCGTAATACTGTATAACGTTACACGCTATAACGTAATACTATGTAACGTTAAACGTTATATCGTAATACTGTATAATCTTAAACGTTATAACGTATTACAATGTAACGTTATACTTTATAACGTAATACTGTATAACGTGAAACGTTATAACGTAATACTGTATAACGTTAAAAGTTATATTACGAAATAGTGTATAACGTTAAACTTTATAACGTAATACTATATAACGTTAAACATTATAACGTAAAACTGTATAACGATACACGCTATAACGTAATACTATGTAACGTTAAACGTTATAATGTAATACTGTATAATGTTAAACGTTTAACGTATTACTGTGTAACGTTATACGTTATAACGTAATAATGTATAACGTTAAACGTTATAACTTTATAGTGTATAAAGTTAAACGTTATAACGTAATACTGTATAAAGTTAGACGTTATACTACGAAATAGTGTATAACGTTAAACTTTATAACGTAGTACTTTATAACGTTAAACATTATAACGCAATTGTGTATAACGTTAAACGTTATAACGTAATACTGTATAACGTTAAGCGTTATGACGTAATACTGTATAACGCTAAACGTTATAACGTAATACTGTATAACGTTACACGCTATAACGTAATACTATGTAACGTTAAACGTTACAACGTAATACTGTATAACGTTAAACGTTATAACGTAATACTGTATAATGTTGAACGTTTAACGTATTACTATGTAACGTTATACGTTATAACGTAATACTGCATAACGTTACGCGCTATAACGTAATACTATGTAACGTTAAACGTTATATTACGAAATAGTGTATAACGTTAAACTTTATAACGTAATACTATATAACGTTAAACGTTATAACGTAATACTGTATAACGTTAAACGTTATAACGTAATACTGTATAATGTTGAACGTTTAACGTATTACTATGTAACGTTATACGTTATAACGTAATACTGTATAACGTTAAACGTTATATTACGAAATAGTGTATAACGTTAAACTTTATAACGTAATACTATATAACGTTAAAAATTATAACGTAATACTGTATATCGTTAAACGTAGTGACGTAATACTGAAAAAAGTTAAGCGTTATGGCGTAATACTGTATAATGTTAAACGTTTAACGTATTACTGTGTAACGTTATACGTCATAACGTAATACTGTATAACGTTAGACGTTATAACTTAATAGTGTATAAAGTGAAACGTTATAACGTAATACTGTATAACGTTAGACGTTATATTACGAAATAGTGTATAACGTTAAACTTTATAACGTAATACTATATAACGTTAAAAATTATAACGTAATTGTGTATAACGTTAAACGTTGTGACGTAATACTGTATAACGTTAAGCGTTATGGCGTAATACTGTATAACTCTAAACGTTATAACGTAATACTGTATAACGTTACACGCTATAACGTAATACTATGTAACGTTAAACGTTATAACGTAATACTGTGTAACGTTATATGTTATAACGTAATACTATGTAACGTTATAGGTTATAACGTAATACTATCTAACGTTGAACGTTATAACGTAATAGGGTATTACGTTAAACGTTATAACGTAATACTGTATAGCGTTAAACGTTATAACGTAATACAGTAAAACGTTAAAATTTATATTACGAAATAGTGTATAACGTTAAACTTTATAACGTAATACCATATAACGTTAAACGTTATAACGTAATACTGTATAACGTTACACGCTATGACGTAATACTATGTAACGTTATACGTTATAACGTAATAGGGTATAACGTTAAACGTTATAACGTAATACTGTAAAACGTTAAGCGTTATAACGTAATGCTATGTAACATTATAGGTTATAACGTAATACTATGTAACGTTATAGGTTATAGTGTAATACTATGTAACGTTAAGCGTTATGACGTAATACTGTATAACGCTAAACGTCATAACGTAATACTGTATAACGTTACACGCTATAACGTAATACAATGTAACGTTAAACGTTATAACGTAATACTGTATAACGTTAAACGTTATAACATAATACTGTATAATGTTGAGCGTTTAACGTATTACTATGTAACGTTATACTTTATAACGTAATACTGTATAATGTTAAACGTTTAACGTATTACTGTGTAACGTTATACGTTATAACGTAATAATGTATAACGTTAAACGTTATAACTTTATAGTGTATAAAGTTAAACGTTATAACGTAATACTGTATAACGTTAGACGTTATACTACGAAATAGTGTATAACGTTAAACTTTATAACGTAGTACTTTATAACGTTAAACATTATAACGTAATTGTGTATAACGTTAGACGTTATAACGTAATACTGTATAACGTTAAGCGTTATGACGTAATACTGTATAACGCTAAACGTTATAACGTAATACTGTATAACGTTAAACGTTATAACGTAATACTGTATAACGTTAAACGTTATAACGTAATACTGTATAACGTTAAGCGTTAAGACGTAATACTGCATAACGCTAAACGTTATAACGTAATACTGTATAACGTTAAACGTTATATTACTAAATAGTGTATAACGTTAAACTTTATAACGTAATACTATATAACGTTAAACGTTATAACGTAATACTGTATAACGTTACACGCTATTACGTAATACTATGTAACTTTAAACGTTTAACGTAATACTGTATAACGTTAAACGTTATAACGTAATACTGTATATCGTTAAACGTTGTGACGTAATACTGAAAAAAGTTAAGCGTTATGGCGTAATACTGTATAACTCTAAACGTTATAGCGTAATACTGTATAACCTTACGCGCTATAAAGTAATACTATGTAACGTTAATCGTTATAACGTAATACTGTATAACGTTAAACGTTATAACGTAATACTGTATAATGTTGAACGTTATAACGTAATACTGTATATCGTTAAACGTTGTGACGTAATACTGAAAAACGTTAAGCGTTATGGCGTAATACTGTATAACGCTAAACGTTATAACGTAATACTGTATAACGTTACACGCTATAACGTAATACTATGTAACGTTAAACGTTATAACGTAATACTGTATAACGTTAAGCGTTATAACGTAATACTATGTAACGTTATAGGTTATAACGTAATACTATGTAACGTTGAACGTTATAACGTAATAGGGTATAACGTTAAACGTTATAACGTAATACTATGTAACGTTATACGTTATAACGTAATAGGGTATAACGTTAAACGTTATAACGTAATACTGTAACACGTTAAGCGTTATAACGTAATGCTATGTAACATTATAGGCTATAACGTAATACTATGTAACGTTATAGGTTATAGTGTAATACTATGTAACGTTAAGCGTTATGACGTAATACTGTATAACGCTAAACGTCATAACGTAATACTGTATAACGTTACACGCTATAACGTAATACTATGTAACGTTATAGGTTATAACGTAATACTATGTAACGTTGAACGTTATAACGTAATAGGGTATAACGTTAAACGTTATAACGTAATACTATGTAACGTTATACGTTATAACGTAATAGGGTATAACGTTAAACGTTATAACGTAATACTGTAACACGTTAAGCGTTATAACGTAATGCTATGTAACATTATAGGCTATAACGTATTACTATGTAACGTTATACGTTATAACGTAATACTGCATAACGTTACGCGCTATAACGTAATACTATGTAACGTTGAACGTTATAACGTAATAGGGTATAACGTTAAACGTTATAACGTAATACTATGTAACGTTAAACGTTATATTACGAAATAGTGTATAACGTTAAACTTTATAACGTAATACTATATAACGTTAAACGTTATAACGTAATACTGTATAACGTTTAACGTTATAACGTAATACTGTATAATGTTGAACGTTTAACGTATTACTATGTAACGTTATACGTTATAACGTAATACTGTATAACGTTAAGCGTTATATTACGAAATAGTGTATAACGTTAAACTTTATAACGCAATACTATATAACGTTAAAAATTATAACGTAATACTGTATATCGTTAAACGTAGTGACGTAATACTGAAAAAAGTTAAGCGTTATGGCGTAATACTGTATAACGCTAAACGTTATAACGTAATACTGTATAACGTTACACGCTATAACGTAATACTATGTAACGTTAAACGTTATATCGTAATACTGTATAACGTTACACGCTATAACGTAATACTATGTAACGTTAAACGTTATATCGTAATACTGTATAATCTTAAACGTTATAACGTATTACAATGTAACGTTATACTTTATAACGTAATACTGTATAACGTGAAACGTTATAACGTAATACTGTATAACGTTAAAAGTTATATTACGAAATAGTGTATAACGTTAAACTTTATAACGTAATACTATATAACGTTAAACATTATAACGTAAAACTGTATAACGATACACGCTATAACGTAATACTATGTAACGTTAAACGTTATAATGTAATACTGTATAATGTTAAACGTTTAACGTATTACTGTGTAACGTTATACGTTATAACGTAATAATGTATAACGTTAAACGTTATAACTTTATAGTGTATAAAGTTAAACGTTATAACGTAATACTGTATAAAGTTAGACGTTATACTACGAAATAGTGTATAACGTTAAACTTTATAACGTAGTACTTTATAACGTTAAACATTATAACGCAATTGTGTATAACGTTAAACGTTATAACGTAATACTGTATAACGTTAAGCGTTATGACGTAATACTGTATAACGCTAAACGTTATAACGTAATACTGTATAACGTTACACGCTATAACGTAATACTATGTAACGTTAAACGTTACAACGTAATACTGTATAACGTTAAACGTTATAACGTAATACTGTATAATGTTGAACGTTTAACGTATTACTATGTAACGTTATACGTTATAACGTAATACTGCATAACGTTACGCGCTATAACGTAATACTATGTAACGTTAAACGTTATATTACGAAATAGTGTATAACGTTAAACTTTATAACGTAATACTATATAACGTTAAACGTTATAACGTAATACTGTATAACGTTAAACGTTATAACGTAATACTGTATAATGTTGAACGTTTAACGTATTACTATGTAACGTTATACGTTATAACGTAATACTGTATAACGTTAAACGTTATATTACGAAATAGTGTATAACGTTAAACTTTATAACGTAATACTATATAACGTTAAAAATTATAACGTAATACTGTATATCGTTAAACGTAGTGACGTAATACTGAAAAAAGTTAAGCGTTATGGCGTAATACTGTATAATGTTAAACGTTTAACGTATTACTGTGTAACGTTATACGTCATAACGTAATACTGTATAACGTTAGACGTTATAACTTAATAGTGTATAAAGTGAAACGTTATAACGTAATACTGTATAACGTTAGACGTTATATTACGAAATAGTGTATAACGTTAAACTTTATAACGTAATACTATATAACGTTAAAAATTATAACGTAATTGTGTATAACGTTAAACGTTGTGACGTAATACTGTATAACGTTAAGCGTTATGGCGTAATACTGTATAACTCTAAACGTTATAACGTAATACTGTATAACGTTACACGCTATAACGTAATACTATGTAACGTTAAACGTTATAACGTAATACTGTGTAACGTTATATGTTATAACGTAATACTATGTAACGTTATAGGTTATAACGTAATACTATCTAACGTTGAACGTTATAACGTAATAGGGTATTACGTTAAACGTTATAACGTAATACTGTATAGCGTTAAACGTTATAACGTAATACAGTAAAACGTTAAAATTTATATTACGAAATAGTGTATAACGTTAAACTTTATAACGTAATACCATATAACGTTAAACGTTATAACGTAATACTGTATAACGTTACACGCTATGACGTAATACTATGTAACGTTATACGTTATAACGTAATAGGGTATAACGTTAAACGTTATAACGTAATACTGTAAAACGTTAAGCGTTATAACGTAATGCTATGTAACATTATAGGTTATAACGTAATACTATGTAACGTTATAGGTTATAGTGTAATACTATGTAACGTTAAGCGTTATGACGTAATACTGTATAACGCTAAACGTCATAACGTAATACTGTATAACGTTACACGCTATAACGTAATACAATGTAACGTTAAACGTTATAACGTAATACTGTATAACGTTAAACGTTATAACATAATACTGTATAATGTTGAGCGTTTAACGTATTACTATGTAACGTTATACTTTATAACGTAATACTGTATAATGTTAAACGTTTAACGTATTACTGTGTAACGTTATACGTTATAACGTAATAATGTATAACGTTAAACGTTATAACTTTATAGTGTATAAAGTTAAACGTTATAACGTAATACTGTATAACGTTAGACGTTATACTACGAAATAGTGTATAACGTTAAACTTTATAACGTAGTACTTTATAACGTTAAACATTATAACGTAATTGTGTATAACGTTAGACGTTATAACGTAATACTGTATAACGTTAAGCGTTATGACGTAATACTGTATAACGCTAAACGTTATAACGTAATACTGTATAACGTTAAACGTTATAACGTAATACTGTATAACGTTAAACGTTATAACGTAATACTGTATAACGTTAAGCGTTAAGACGTAATACTGCATAACGCTAAACGTTATAACGTAATACTGTATAACGTTAAACGTTATATTACTAAATAGTGTATAACGTTAAACTTTATAACGTAATACTATATAACGTTAAACGTTATAACGTAATACTGTATAACGTTACACGCTATTACGTAATACTATGTAACTTTAAACGTTTAACGTAATACTGTATAACGTTAAACGTTATAACGTAATACTGTATATCGTTAAACGTTGTGACGTAATACTGAAAAAAGTTAAGCGTTATGGCGTAATACTGTATAACTCTAAACGTTATAGCGTAATACTGTATAACCTTACGCGCTATAAAGTAATACTATGTAACGTTAATCGTTATAACGTAATACTGTATAACGTTAAACGTTATAACGTAATACTGTATAATGTTGAACGTTATAACGTAATACTGTATATCGTTAAACGTTGTGACGTAATACTGAAAAAAGTTAAGCGTTATGGCGTAATACTGTATAACGCTAAACGTTATAACGTAATACTGTATAACGTTACACGCTATAACGTAATACTATGTAACGTTAAACGTTATAACGTAATACTGTATAACGTTAAGCGTTATAACGTAATACTATGTAACGTTATAGGTTATAACGTAATACTATGTAACGTTGAACGTTATAACGTAATAGGGTATAACGTTAAACGTTATAACGTAATACTATGTAACGTTATACGTTATAACGTAATAGGGTATAACGTTAAACGTTATAACGTAATACTGTAACACGTTAAGCGTTATAACGTAATGCTATGTAACATTATAGGCTATAACGTAATACTATGTAACGTTATAGGTTATAGTGTAATACTATGTAACGTTAAGCGTTATGACGTAATACTGTATAACGCTAAACGTCATAACGTAATACTGTATAACGTTACACGCTATAACGTAATACTATGTAACGTTATAGGTTATAACGTAATACTATGTAACGTTGAACGTTATAACGTAATAGGGTATAACGTTAAACGTTATAACGTAATACTATGTAACGTTATACGTTATAACGTAATAGGGTATAACGTTAAACGTTATAACGTAATACTGTAACACGTTAAGCGTTATAACGTAATGCTATGTAACATTATAGGCTATAACGTATTACTATGTAACGTTATACGTTATAACGTAATACTGCATAACGTTACGCGCTATAACGTAATACTATGTAACGTTGAACGTTATAACGTAATAGGGTATAACGTTAAACGTTATAACGTAATACTATGTAACGTTAAACGTTATATTACGAAATAGTGTATAACGTTAAACTTTATAACGTAATACTATATAACGTTAAACGTTATAACGTAATACTGTATAACGTTTAACGTTATAACGTAATACTGTATAATGTTGAACGTTTAACGTATTACTATGTAACGTTATACGTTATAACGTAATACTGTATAACGTTAAGCGTTATATTACGAAATAGTGTATAACGTTAAACTTTATAACGCAATACTATATAACGTTAAAAATTATAACGTAATACTGTATATCGTTAAACGTAGTGACGTAATACTGAAAAAAGTTAAGCGTTATGGCGTAATACTGTATAACGCTAAACGTTATAACGTAATACTGTATAACGTTACACGCTATAACGTAATACTATGTAACGTTAAACGTTATATCGTAATACTGTATAACGTTACACGCTATAACGTAATACTATGTAACGTTAAACGTTATATCGTAATACTGTATAATCTTAAACGTTATAACGTATTACAATGTAACGTTATACTTTATAACGTAATACTGTATAACGTGAAACGTTATAACGTAATACTGTATAACGTTAAAAGTTATATTACGAAATAGTGTATAACGTTAAACTTTATAACGTAATACTATATAACGTTAAACATTATAACGTAAAACTGTATAACGATACACGCTATAACGTAATACTATGTAACGTTAAACGTTATAATGTAATACTGTATAATGTTAAACGTTTAACGTATTACTGTGTAACGTTATACGTTATAACGTAATAATGTATAACGTTAAACGTTATAACTTTATAGTGTATAAAGTTAAACGTTATAACGTAATACTGTATAAAGTTAGACGTTATACTACGAAATAGTGTATAACGTTAAACTTTATAACGTAGTACTTTATAACGTTAAACATTATAACGCAATTGTGTATAACGTTAAACGTTATAACGTAATACTGTATAACGTTAAGCGTTATGACGTAATACTGTATAACGCTAAACGTTATAACGTAATACTGTATAACGTTACACGCTATAACGTAATACTATGTAACGTTAAACGTTACAACGTAATACTGTATAACGTTAAACGTTATAACGTAATACTGTATAATGTTGAACGTTTAACGTATTACTATGTAACGTTATACGTTATAACGTAATACTGCATAACGTTACGCGCTATAACGTAATACTATGTAACGTTAAACGTTATATTACGAAATAGTGTATAACGTTAAACTTTATAACGTAATACTATATAACGTTAAACGTTATAACGTAATACTGTATAACGTTAAACGTTATAACGTAATACTGTATAATGTTGAACGTTTAACGTATTACTATGTAACGTTATACGTTATAACGTAATACTGTATAACGTTAAACGTTATATTACGAAATAGTGTATAACGTTAAACTTTATAACGTAATACTATATAACGTTAAAAATTATAACGTAATACTGTATATCGTTAAACGTAGTGACGTAATACTGAAAAAAGTTAAGCGTTATGGCGTAATACTGTATAATGTTAAACGTTTAACGTATTACTGTGTAACGTTATACGTCATAACGTAATACTGTATAACGTTAGACGTTATAACTTAATAGTGTATAAAGTGAAACGTTATAACGTAATACTGTATAACGTTAGACGTTATATTACGAAATAGTGTATAACGTTAAACTTTATAACGTAATACTATATAACGTTAAAAATTATAACGTAATTGTGTATAACGTTAAACGTTGTGACGTAATACTGTATAACGTTAAGCGTTATGGCGTAATACTGTATAACTCTAAACGTTATAACGTAATACTGTATAACGTTACACGCTATAACGTAATACTATGTAACGTTAAACGTTATAACGTAATACTGTGTAACGTTATATGTTATAACGTAATACTATGTAACGTTATAGGTTATAACGTAATACTATCTAACGTTGAACGTTATAACGTAATAGGGTATTACGTTAAACGTTATAACGTAATACTGTATAGCGTTAAACGTTATAACGTAATACAGTAAAACGTTAAAATTTATATTACGAAATAGTGTATAACGTTAAACTTTATAACGTAATACCATATAACGTTAAACGTTATAACGTAATACTGTATAACGTTACACGCTATGACGTAATACTATGTAACGTTATACGTTATAACGTAATAGGGTATAACGTTAAACGTTATAACGTAATACTGTAAAACGTTAAGCGTTATAACGTAATGCTATGTAACATTATAGGTTATAACGTAATACTATGTAACGTTATAGGTTATAGTGTAATACTATGTAACGTTAAGCGTTATGACGTAATACTGTATAACGCTAAACGTCATAACGTAATACTGTATAACGTTACACGCTATAACGTAATACAATGTAACGTTAAACGTTATAACGTAATACTGTATAACGTTAAACGTTATAACATAATACTGTATAATGTTGAGCGTTTAACGTATTACTATGTAACGTTATACTTTATAACGTAATACTGTATAATGTTAAACGTTTAACGTATTACTGTGTAACGTTATACGTTATAACGTAATAATGTATAACGTTAAACGTTATAACTTTATAGTGTATAAAGTTAAACGTTATAACGTAATACTGTATAACGTTAGACGTTATACTACGAAATAGTGTATAACGTTAAACTTTATAACGTAGTACTTTATAACGTTAAACATTATAACGTAATTGTGTATAACGTTAGACGTTATAACGTAATACTGTATAACGTTAAGCGTTATGACGTAATACTGTATAACGCTAAACGTTATAACGTAATACTGTATAACGTTAAACGTTATAACGTAATACTGTATAACGTTAAACGTTATAACGTAATACTGTATAACGTTAAGCGTTAAGACGTAATACTGCATAACGCTAAACGTTATAACGTAATACTGTATAACGTTAAACGTTATATTACTAAATAGTGTATAACGTTAAACTTTATAACGTAATACTATATAACGTTAAACGTTATAACGTAATACTGTATAACGTTACACGCTATTACGTAATACTATGTAACTTTAAACGTTTAACGTAATACTGTATAACGTTAAACATTATAACGTAATACTGTATATCGTTAAACGTTGTGACGTAATACTGAAAAAAGTTAAGCGTTATGGCGTAATACTGTATAACTCTAAACGTTATAGCGTAATACTGTATAACCTTACGCGCTATAAAGTAATACTATGTAACGTTAATCGTTATAACGTAATACTGTATAACGTTAAACGTTATAACGTAATACTGTATAATGTTGAACGTTATAACGTAATACTGTATATCGTTAAACGTTGTGACGTAATACTGAAAAAAGTTAAGCGTTATGGCGTAATACTGTATAACGCTAAACGTTATAACGTAATACTGTATAACGTTACACGCTATAACGTAATACTATGTAACGTTAAACGTTATAACGTAATACTGTATAACGTTAAGCGTTATAACGTAATACTATGTAACGTTATAGGTTATAACGTAATACTATGTAACGTTGAACGTTATAACGTAATAGGGTATAACGTTAAACGTTATAACGTAATACTATGTAACGTTATACGTTATAACGTAATAGGGTATAACGTTAAACGTTATAACGTAATACTGTAACACGTTAAGCGTTATAACGTAATGCTATGTAACATTATAGGCTATAACGTAATACTATGTAACGTTATAGGTTATAGTGTAATACTATGTAACGTTAAGCGTTATGACGTAATACTGTATAACGCTAAACGTCATAACGTAATACTGTATAACGTTACACGCTATAACGTAATACTATGTAACGTTATAGGTTATAACGTAATACTATGTAACGTTGAACGTTATAACGTAATAGGGTATAACGTTAAACGTTATAACGTAATACTATGTAACGTTATACGTTATAACGTAATAGGGTATAACGTTAAACGTTATAACGTAATACTGTAACACGTTAAGCGTTATAACGTAATGCTATGTAACATTATAGGCTATAACGTATTACTATGTAACGTTATACGTTATAACGTAATACTGCATAACGTTACGCGCTATAACGTAATACTATGTAACGTTGAACGTTATAACGTAATAGGGTATAACGTTAAACGTTATAACGTAATACTATGTAACGTTAAACGTTATATTACGAAATAGTGTATAACGTTAAACTTTATAACGTAATACTATATAACGTTAAACGTTATAACGTAATACTGTATAACGTTTAACGTTATAACGTAATACTGTATAATGTTGAACGTTTAACGTATTACTATGTAACGTTATACGTTATAACGTAATACTGTATAACGTTAAGCGTTATATTACGAAATAGTGTATAACGTTAAACTTTATAACGCAATACTATATAACGTTAAAAATTATAACGTAATACTGTATATCGTTAAACGTAGTGACGTAATACTGAAAAAAGTTAAGCGTTATGGCGTAATACTGTATAACGCTAAACGTTATAACGTAATACTGTATAACGTTACACGCTATAACGTAATACTATGTAACGTTAAACGTTATATCGTAATACTGTATAACGTTACACGCTATAACGTAATACTATGTAACGTTAAACGTTATATCGTAATACTGTATAATCTTAAACGTTATAACGTATTACAATGTAACGTTATACTTTATAACGTAATACTGTATAACGTGAAACGTTATAACGTAATACTGTATAACGTTAAAAGTTATATTACGAAATAGTGTATAACGTTAAACTTTATAACGTAATACTATATAACGTTAAACATTATAACGTAAAACTGTATAACGATACACGCTATAACGTAATACTATGTAACGTTAAACGTTATAATGTAATACTGTATAATGTTAAACGTTTAACGTATTACTGTGTAACGTTATACGTTATAACGTAATAATGTATAACGTTAAACGTTATAACTTTATAGTGTATAAAGTTAAACGTTATAACGTAATACTGTATAACGTTAAACGTTATATTACGAAATAGTGTATAACGTTAAACTCTATAACGTAATACTATATAACGTTAAACATTATAACGTAATTATGAATAACGTTAATCGTTATAACGTAATACTGTATAACGTTAAGCGTTAAGACGTAATACTGCATAACGCTAAACGTTATAACGTAATACTGTATAACGTTAAACGTTATATTACGAAATAGTGTATAACGTTAAACGTTATAACGTAATACTGTATAATGTTGAACGTTTAACGTATTAGTATGTAACGGTATACGTTATAACGTAATACTGTATAACGTTAAACGTTATGACTTAATAGTGTATAAAGTTAAACGTTATAACGTAATACTGTATAACGTTAAACGTTATATTACGAAATAGTGTATAACGTTAAACTCTATAACGTAATACTATGTAACGTTATAGGTTATAGTGTAATACGATGTAACGTTAAGCGTTATGACGTAATACTGTATAACGCTAAACGTTATAACGTAATACTGTATAACGTTACACGCTATAACGTAATACTATGTAACGTTAAACGTTATAACGTAATACTGTATAATGTTGAACGTTTAACGTATTACTATGTAACGTTATACGTTATAACGTAATACTGTATAACGATAAACGTTATGACTTAATAGTGTATAAAGTTAAACGTTATACCGTAATACTGTATAACGTTAAACGTTATATTACGAAACAGTGTGTAACGTTAAACTTTATAACGTAATACTATATAACGTTAAACGTTATAACGTAATACTGTATAACGTTACACGCTATGACGTAATACTATGTAACTTTAAACGTTTAACGTAATACTGTATAACGTTAAACGTTATATCGTAATACTGTATAATCTTAAACGTTATAACGTATTACAATGTAACGTTATACTTTATAACGTAATACTGTATAACGTTAAACGTTATAACGTAATACTGTATAACGTTAAACGTTATATTACGAAATAGTGTATAACGTTAAACTTTATAACGTAATACTATATAACGTTAAACATTATAACGTAAAACTGTATAACGTTACACGCTATAACGTAATACTATGTAACGTTAAACGTTATAACGTAATACTGTATAACGTTAAACGTTATAACGTAATACTGTATAATGTTAAACGTTTAACGTATTACTGTGTAACGTTATACGTTATAACGTAATAATGTATAACGTCAAACGTTATAACTTTATAGTGTATAAAGTTAAACGTTATAACGTAATACTGTATAACGTTACGCGCTATAACGTAATACTATGTAACGTTAAACGTTATAACGTAATACTGTATAGCGTTAAACGTTATAACGTAATACTGTCTAACGTTATACGTTATAACGTAATAGGGTATAACGTTAAACGTTATAACGTAATACTGTAAAACGTTAAAATTTATATTACGAAATAGTGTATAACGTTAAACTTTATAACGTAAATCTATATAACGTTAAACGTTATAACGTAATACTGTATATCGTTACACGCGATGACGTAATACTATGTAACTTTAAACGTTTAACGTAATACTGTATAACGTTAAACGTTATAACGTAATACTGTATATCGTTAAACGTTGTGACGTAATACTGAAAAAAGTTAAGCGTTATGGCGTAATACTGTATAACTCTAAACGTTATAACGTAATACTGTATAACCTTACGCGCTATAAAGTAATACTATGTAACGTTAATCGTTATAACGTAATACTGTATAACGTTAAACGTTATAACGTAATACTGTATAACGTTAAACGTTATATTACAAAATAGTGTATAGCGTTAAACTTTATAACGTAACACTATATAACGTTAAACATTATAACGTAATTGTGTATAACGTTAATCGTTATAACGTAATACTGTATAACGTTAAGCGTTAAGACGTAATACTGTATAACGCTAAACGTTATAACGTAATACTGTATAACGTTACACGTTATATTACGAAATAGTGTATAACGTTAAACTTTATTACGTAATACTATATAACGTTAAACATTATAACGTAAAACTGTATAACGTTACACGCTATAACGTAATACTATGTAACGCTAAACGTTATAACGTAATACTGTATAACGTTAAACGTTATATTACAAAATAGTGTATAGCGTTAAACGTTTAACGTAATACTGTATAACGTTAAACGTTATATCGTAATACTGTATAATCTTAAACGTTATAACGTATTACTATGTAACGTTCTACTTCATAACGTAATACTGTATAACGTTAAACGTTATAACGTAATACTGTATAACGTTAAACGTTATATTACAAAATAGTGTATAGCGTTAAACGTTTAACGTAATACTGTATAACGTTAAACGTTATATCGTGATACTGTATAATCTTAAACGTTATAACGTATTACTATGTAACGTTATACTTAATAACGTAATACTGTATAACGTTAAACGTTATAACGTAATACTGTATAACGTTAAACGTTATAACGTAATACTATATAACGTTAAACATTATAACGTATAACTGTATAACGTTACACGCTATAACGTAATACTATGTAACGTTAAACGTTATAACGTAATACTGTATAACGTTAAACGTTATAACGTACTACTGTATAATGTTAAATGTTTAACGTATTACTGTGTAACGGTATACGTTATAACGTAATAATGTATAACGTTAAACGTTATAACTTTATAGTGTATAAAGTTAAACGTTATAACGTAATACTGTATAACGTTAAACGGTATACTACGAAATAGTGCATAACGTTAAGCTTTAAAACGTAGTACTTTATAACGTTAAACATTATAACGTAATTGTGTATAACGTTAAACGTTATAACGTAATACTGTATAACGTTAAACGTTATATTACGAAATAGTGTATAACGTTAAACTCTATAACGTAATACTATGTAACGTTATACGTTATAACGTAATACTGTATAACGTTAAAATTTATAACGTAATACTGTATAAGGTTGAACGTTTAACGTATTACTATGTTACGTTATACGTTATAACGTAATACTGCATAACGTTACGCGCTATAACGTAATACTATGTAACGTTAAACGTTATATTACGAAATAGTGTATAACTGTAAACTTTATAACGTAATACTATATAACGCTAAACGTTATAACGTAATACTGTATAACGTTACACGCTATGACGTAATACTATGTAACTTTAAACGTTTAACGTAATACTGTATAACGTTAAACGTTATATCGTAATACTGTATAATCTTAAACGTTATAACGTATTACCATGTAACGTTATACTTTATAACGTAATACTGTATAACGTTACACGCTATAACGTAATACTATGTAACGTTAAACGTTATAACGTAATACTGTATAATGTTGAACGTTTAACGTATTAGTATGTAACGGTATACGTTATAACGTAATACTGTATAACGTTAAACGTTATGACTTAATAGTGTATAAAGTTAAACGTTATTACGTAATACTGTATAACGTTAAACGTTATATTACGAAATAGTGTATAACGTTAAACTCTATAACGTAATACTATGTAACGTTATAGGTTATAGTGTAATACGATGTAACGTTAAGCGTTATGACGTAATACTGTATAACGCTAAACGTTATAACGTAATACTGTATAACGTTACACGCTATAACGTAATACTATGTAACGTTAAACGTTATAACGTAATACTGTATAACGTTAAACGTTATAACGTAATACTGTATAATGTTGAACGTTTAACGTATTACTATGTAACGTTATACGTTATAACGTAATACTGTATAACGATAAACGTTATGACTTAATAGTGTATAAAGTTAAACGTTATACCGTAATACTGTATAACGTTAAACGTTATATTACGAAACAGTGTGTAACGTTAAACTTTATAACGTAATACTATATAACGTTAAACGTTATAACGTAATACTGTATAACGTTACACGCTGTGACGTAATACTATGTATCTTTAAACGTTTAACGTAATACTGTATAACGTTAAACGTTATATCGTAATACTGTATAATCTTAAACGTTATAACGTATTACAATGTAACGTTATACTTTATAACGTAATACTGTATAACGTTAAACGTTATAACGTAATACTGTATAACGTTAAACTTTATAACGTAGTACTTTACAACGTTAAACATTATAACGTAATTGTGTATAACGTTAAACATTATAACGTAATACTGTATAACGTTACACGCTATAACGTAATACTGTATATCGTTAAACGTTGTGACGTAATACTGAAAAAAGTTAAGCGTTATGGCGTAATACTGTATAACTCTAAACGTTATAACGTAATACTGTATAACCTTACGCGCTATAAAGTAATACTATGTAACGTTAATCGTTATAACGTAATACTGTATAACGTTAAACGTTATAACGTAATACTGTATAATGTAGAACGTTTAACGTATTATTCTGTAACGTCATGCGTTATAACGTAATACTGTATAACGTTAAACGTTATGACTTAATAGTGTATAAAGTTAAACGTTATAACGTAATACTGTATAACGTTAAACGTTATATTACAAAATAGTGTATAGCGTTAAACTTTATAACGTAACACTATATAACGTTAAACATTATAACGTAATTGTGTATAACGTTAATCGTTATAACGTAATACTGTATAACGTTAAGCGTTAAGACGTAATACTGTATAACGCTAAACGTTATAACGTAATACTGTATAACGTTAAACGTTATATTACGAAATAGTGTATAACGTTAAACTTTATTACATAATACTATATAACGATAAACATTATAACGTAAAACTGTATAACGTTACACGCTATAACCTAATACTATGTAACGTTAAACGTTATAACGTAATACTGTATAACGTTAAACGTTATATTACAAAATAGTGTATAGCGTTAAACGTTTAACGTAATACTGTATAACGTTAAACGTTATATCGTGATACTGTATAATCTTAAACGTTATAACGTATTACTATGTAACGTTATACTTAATAACGTAATACTGTATAACGTTAAACGTTATAACGTAATACTATATAACGTTAAACATTATAACGTATAACTGTATAACGTTACACGCTATAACGTAATACTATGTAACGTTAAACGTTATAACGTAATACTGTAGAACGTTAAACGTTATAACGTACTACTGTATAATGTTAAACATTTAACGTATTACTGTGTAACGGTATACGTTATAACGTAATAATGTATAACGTTAAACGTTATAACTTTATAGTGTATAAAGTTAAACGTTATAACGTAATACTGTATAACGTTAAACGGTATACTACGAAATAGTGCATAACGTTAAGCTTTAAAACGTAGTACTTTATAACGTTAAACATTATAACGTAATTGTGTATAACGTTAAACGTTATAACGTAATAATGTTTAACGTTAAACGTTATATTACGAAATAGTGTATAACGTTAAACTCTATAACGTAATACTATGTAACGTTATACGTTATAACGTAATACTGTATAACGTTAAAATTTATAACGTAATACTGTATAATCTTAAACGTTATAACGTATTACCATGTAACGTTATACTTTATAACGTAATACTGTATAACGTTACACGCTATAACGTAATACTGTGTAACGTTAAACGTTATAACGTAATACTGTATAATGTTGAACGTTTAACGTATTAGTATGTAACGGTATACGTTATAACGTAATACTGTATAACGTTAAACGTTATGACTTAATAGTGTATAAAGTTAAACGTTATAACGTAATACTGTATAACGTTAAACGTTATATTACGAAATAGTGTATAACGTTAAACTCTATAACGTAATACTATGTAACGTTATAGGTTATAGTGTAATACGATGTAACGTTAAGCGTTATGACGTAATACTGTATAACGCTAAACGTTATAACGTAATACTGTATAACGTTACACGCTATAACGTAATACTATGTAACGTTAAACGTTATAACGTAATACTGTGTAACGTTAAACGTTATAACGTAATACTGTATAATGTTGAACGTTTAACGTATTACTATGTAACGTTATACGTTATAACGTAATACTGTATAACGATAAACGTTATGACTTAATAGTGTATAAAGTTAAACGTTATACCGTAATACTGTATAACGTTAAACGTTATATTACGAAACAGTGTGTAACGTTAAACTTTATAACGTAATACTATATAACGTTAAACGTTATAACGTAATACTGTATAACGTTAAACGTTATATTACAAAATAGTGTATAGCGTTAAACGTTTAACGTAATACTGTATAACGTTAAACGTTATATCGTAATACTGTATAATCTTAAACGTTATAACGTATTACTATGTAACGTTATACTTCATAACGTAATACTGTATAACGTTAAACGTTATAACGTAATACTGTATAACGTTAAACGTTATATTACAAAATAGTGTATAGCGTTAAACGTTTAACGTAATACTGTATAACGTTAAACGTTATATCGTGATACTGTATAATCTTAAACGTTATAACGTATTACTATGTAACGTTATACTTAATAACGTAATACTGTATAACGTTAAACGTTATAACGTAATACTATATAACGTTAAACATTATAACGTATAACTGTATAACGTTACACGCTATAACGTAATACTATGTAACGTTAAACGTTATAACGTAATACTGTATAACGTTAAACGTTATAACGTACTACTGTATAATGTTAAACGTTTAACGTATTACTGTGTAACGGTATACGTTATAACGTAATAATGTATAACGTTAAACGTTATAACTTTATAGTTTATAAAGTTAAACGTTATAACGTAATACTGTATAACGTTAAACGGTATACTACGAAATAGTGCATAACGTTAAGCTTTAAAACGTAGTACTTTATAACGTTAAACATTATAACGTAATTGTGTATAACGTTAAACGTTATAACGTAATACTGTATAACGTTACACGCTATGACGTAATACTATGTAACTTTAAACGTTTAACGTAATACTGTATAACGTTAAACGTTATAACGTAATACTGTATAACGTTAAACGTTATATTACGAAATAGTGTATAACGTTAAACTCTATAACGTAATACTATGTAACGTTATAGGTTATAGTGTAATACGATGTAACGTTAAGCGTTATGACGTAATACTGTATAACGCTAAACGTTATAACGTAATACTGTATAACGTTACACGCTATAACGTAATACTATGTAACGTTAAACGTTATAACGTAATACTGTATAACGTTAAACGTTATAACGTAATACTGTATAATGCTGAACGTTTAATGTATTACTATGTAACGTTATACGTTATAACGTAATACTGTATAACGATAAACGTTATGACTTAATAGTGTATAAAGTTAAACGTTATACCGTAATACTGTATAACGTTAAACGTTATATTACGAAACAGTGTGTAACGTTAAACTTTATAACGTAATACTATATAACGTTAAACGTTATAACGTAATACTGTATAACGTTACACGCTATGACGTAATACTATGTAACTTTAAACGTTTAACGTAATACTGTATAACGTTAAACGTTATATCGTAATACTGTATAATCTTAAACGTTATAACGTATTACAATGTAACGTTATACTTTATAACGTAATACTGTATAACGTTAAACGTTATAACGTAATACTGTATAACGTTAAACTTTATAACGTAGTACTTTACAACGTTAAACATTATAACGTAATTGTGTATAACGTTAAACGTTATAACGTAATACTGTATAACGTTACACGCTATAACGTAATACTGTATATCGTTAAACGTTGTGACGTAATACTGAAAAAAGTTAAGCGTTATGGCGTAATACTGTATAACTCTAAACGTTATAACGTAATACTGTATAACCTTACGCGCTATAAAGTAATACTATGTAACGTTAATCGTTATAACGTAATACTGTATAACGTTAAACGTTATAACGTAATGCTGTATAATGTTGAACGTTTAACGTATTACTCTGTAACGTCATGCGTTATAACGTAATACTGTATAACGTTAAACGTTATGACTTAATAGTGTATAAAGTTAAACGTTATAACGTAATACTGTATAACGTTAAACGTTATATTACAAAATAGTGTATAGCGTTAAACTTTATAACGTAACACTATATAACGTTAAACATTATAACGTAATTGTGTATAACGTTAATCGTTATAACGTAATACTGTATAACGTTAAGCGTTAAGACGTAATACTGTATAACGCTAAACGTTATAACGTAATACTGTATAACGTTAAACGTTATATTACGAAATAGTGTATAACGTTAAACTTTATTACGTAATACTATATAACGTTAAACATTATAACGTAAAACTGTATAACGTTACACGCTATAACGTAATACTATGTAACGTTAAACGTTATAACGTAATACTGTATAACGTTAAACGTTATATTACAAAATAGTGTATAGCGTTAAACGTTTAACGTAATACTGTATAACGTTAAACGTTATATCGTAATACTGTATAATCTTAAACGTTATAACGTATTACTATGTAACGTTATACTTTATAACGTAATACTGTATAACGTTAAACGTTATAACGTAATACTGTATAACGTTAAACGTTATATTACAAAATAGTGTATAGCGTTAAACGTTTAACGTAATACTGTATAACGTTAAACGTTATATCGTGATACTGTATAATCTTAAACGTTATAACGTATTACTATGTAACGTTATACTTAATAACGTAATACTGTATAACGTTAAACGTTATAACGTAATACTATATAACGTTAAACATTATAACGTATAACTGTATAACGTTACACGCTATAACGTAATACTATGTAACGTTAAACGTTATAACGTAATACTGTATAACGTTAAACGTTATAACGTACTACTGTATAATGTTAAACGTTTAACGTATTACTGTGTAACGGTATACGTTATAACGTAATAATGTATAACGTTAAACGTTATAACTTTATAGTGTATAAAGTTAAACGTTATAACGTAATACTGTATAACGTTAAACGGTATACTACGAAATAGTGCATAACGTTAAGCTTTAAAACGTAGTACTTTATAACGTTAAACATTATAACGTAATTGTGTATAACGTTAAACGTTATAACGTAATACTGTATAACGTTAAACGTTATATTACGAAATAGTGTATAACGTTAAACTCTATAACGTAATACTATGTAACGTTATACGTTATAACGTAATACTGTATAACGTTAAAATTTATAACGTAATACTGTATAAGGTTGAACGTTTAACGTATTACTATGTAACGTTATACGTTATAACGTAATACTGCATAACGTTACGCGCTATAACGTAATACTATGTAACGTTAAACGTTATATTACGAAATAGTGTATAACTGTAAACTTTATAACGTAATACTATATAACGCTAAACGTTATAACGTAATACTGTATAACGTTACACGCTATGACGTAATACTATGTAACTTTAAACGTTTAACGTAATACTGTATAACGTTAAACGTTATATCGTAATACTGTATAATCTTAAACGTTATAACGTATTACCATGTAACGTTATACTTTATAACGTAATACTGTATAACGTTACACGCTATAACGTAATACTATGTAACGTTAAACGTTATAACGTAATACTGTATAATGTTGAACGTTTAACGTATTAGTATGTAACGGTATACGTTATAACGTAATACTGTATAACGTTAAACGTTATAACTTAATAGTGTATAAAGTTAAACGTTATAACGTAATACTGTATAACGTTAAACGTTATATTACGAAATAGTGTATAACGTTAAACTCTATAACGTAATACTATGTAACGTTATAGGTTATAGTGTAATACGATGTAACGTTAAGCGTTATGACGTAATACTGTATAACGCTAAACGTTATAACGTAATACTGTATAACGTTACACGCTATAACGTAATACTATGTAACGTTAAACGTTATAACGTAATACTGTATAACGTTAAACGTTATAACGTAATACTGTATAATGTTGAACGTTTAACGTATTAGTATGTAACGGTATACGTTATAACGTAATACTGTATAACGTTAAACGTTATGACTTAATAGTGTATAAAGTTAAACGTTATAACGTAATACTGTATAACGTTAAACGTTATATTACGAAATAGTGTATAACGTTAAACTCTATAACGTAATACTATGTAACGTTATAGGTTATAGTGTAATACGATGTAACGTTAAGCGTTATGACGTAATACTGTATAACGCTAAACGTTATAACGTAATACTGTATAACGTTACACGCTATAACGTAATACTATGTAACGTTAAACGTTATAACGTAATACTGTATAACGTTATACGTTATAACGTAATACTGTATAATGTTGAACGTTTAACGTATTACTATGTAACGTTATACGTTATAACGTAATACTGTATAACGATAAACGTTATGACTTAATAGTGTATAAAGTTAGACGTTATACCGTAATACTGTATAACGTTAAACGTTATATTACGAAACAGTGTGTAACGTTAAACTTTATAACGTAATACTATATAACGTTAAACGTTATAACGTAATACTGTATAACGTTACACGCTATGACGTAATACTATGTAACTTTAAACGTTTAACGTAATACTGTATAACGTTAAACGTTATATCGTAATACTGTATAATCTTAAACGTTATAACGTATTACAATGTAACGTTATACTTTATAACGTAATACTGTATAACGTTAAACGTTTAACGTAATACTGTATAACGTTAAACGTTATATCGTGATACTGTATAATCTTAAACGTTATAACGTATTACTATGTAACGTTATACTTAATAACGTAATACTGTATAACGTTACACGCTATAACGTAATACTGTATATCGTTAAACGTTGTGACGTAATACTGAAAAAAGTTAAGCGTTATGGCGTAATACTGTATAACTCTAAACGTTATAACGTAATACTGTATAACCTTACGCGCTATAAAGTAATACTATGTAACGTTAATCGTTATAACGTAATACTGTATAATGTTGAACGTTTAACGTATTACTCTGTAACGTCATGCGTTATAACGTAATACTGTATAACGTTAAACGTTATGACTTAATAGTGTATAAAGTTAAACGTTATACCGTAATACTGTATAACGTTAAACGTTATATTACAAAATAGTGTATAGCGTTAAACTTTATAACGTAACACTATATAACGTTAAACATTATAACGTAATTGTGTATAACGTTAATCGTTATAACGTAATACTGTATAACGTTAAGCGTTAAGACGTAATACTGTATAACGCTAAACGTTATAACGTAATACTGTATAACGTTAAACGTTATATTACGAAATAGTGTATAACGTTAAACTTTATTACGTAATACTATATAACGTTAAACATTATAACGTAAAACTGTATAACGTTACACGCTATAACGTAATACTATGTAACGTTAAACGTTATAACGTAATACTGTATAACGTTACACGCTATAACGTAATACTATGTAACGTTAAACGTTATATTACAAAATAGTGTATAGCGTTAAACGTTTAACGTAATACTGTATAACGTTAAACGTTATATCGTGATACTGTATAATCTTAAACGTTATAACGTATTACTATGTAACGTTATACTTAATAACGTAATACTGTATAACGTTAAACGTTATAACGTAATACTATATAACGTTAAACATTATAACGTATAACTGTATAACGTTACACGCTATAACGTAATACTATGTAACGTTAAACGTTATAACGTAATACTGTATAACGTTAAACGTTATAACGTACTACTGTATAATGTTAAACGTTTAACGTATTACTGTGTAACGGTATACGTTATAACGTAATAATGTATAACGTTAAACGTTATAACTTTATAGTGTATAAAGTTAAACGTTATAACGTAATACTGTATAACGTTAAACGGTATACTACGAAATAGTGCATAACGTTAAGCTTTAAAACGTAGTACTTTATAACGTTAAACATTATAACGTAATTGTGTATAACGTTAAACGTTATAACGTAATACTGTATAACGTTAAACGTTATATTACGAAATAGTGTATAACGTTAAACTCTATAACGTAATACTATGTAACGTTATACGTTATAACGTAATACTGTATAACGTTAAAATTTATAACGTAATACTGTATAAGGTTGAACGTTTAACGTATTACTATGTAACGTTATACGTTATAACGTAATACTGCATAACGTTACGCGCTATAACGTAATACTATGTAACGTTAAACGTTATATTACGAAATAGTGTATAACTGTAAACTTTATAACGTAATACTATATAACGCTAAACGTTATAACGTAATACTGTATAACGTTACACGCTATGACGTAATACTATGTAACTTTAAACGTTTAACGTAATACTGTATAACGTTAAACGTTATCTCGTAATACTGTATAATCTTAAACGTTATAACGTATTACCATGTAACGTTATACTTTATAACGTAATACTGTATAACGTTACACGCTATAACGTAATACTATGTAACGTTAAACGTTATAACGTAATACTGTATAATGTTGAACGTTTAACGTATTAGTATGTAACGGTATACGTTATAACGTAATACTGTATAACGTTAAACGTTATGACTTAATAGTGTATAAAGTTAAACGTTATAACGTAATACTGTATAACGTTAAACGTTATATTACGAAATAGTGTATAACGTTAAACTCTATAACGTAATACTATGTAACGTTATAGGTTATAGTGTAATACGATGTAACGTTAAGCGTTATGACGTAATACTGTATAACGCTTAACGTTATAACGTAATACTGTATAACGTTACACGCTATAACGTAATACTATGTAACGTTAAACGTTATAACGTAATACTGTATAACGTTAAACGTTATAACGTAATACTGTATAATGTTGAACGTTTAACGTATTACTATGTAACGTTATACGTTATAACGTAATACTGTATAACGATAAACGTTATGACTTAATAGTGTATAAAGTTAAACGTTATACCGTAATACTGTATAACGTTAAACGTTATATTACGAAACAGTGTGTAACGTTAAACTTTATAACGTAATACTATATAACGTTAAACGTTATAACGTAATACTGTATAACGTTACACGCTATGACGTAATACTATGTAACTTTAAACGTTTAACGTAATACTGTATAACGTTAAACGTTATATCGTAATACTGTATAATCTTAAACGTTATAACGTATTACAATGTAACGTTATACTTTATAACGTAATACTGTATAACGTTAAACGTTATAACGTAATACTGTATAACGTTAAACTTTATAACGTAGTACTTTACAACGTTAAACATTATAACGTAATTGTGTATAACGTTAAACGTTATAACGTAATACTGTATAACGTTACACGCTATAACGTAATACTGTATATCGTTAAACGTTGTGACGTAATACTGAAAAAAGTTAAGCGTTATGGCGTAATACTGTATAACTCTAAACGTTATAACGTAATACTGTATAACCTTACGCGCTATAAAGTAATACTATGTAACGTTAATCGTTATAACGTAATACTGTATAATGTTGAACGTTTAACGTATTACTCTGTAACGTCATGCGTTATAACGTAATACTGTATAACGTTAAACGTTATGACTTAATAGTGTATAAAGTTAAACGTTATAACGTAATACTGTATAACGTTAAACGTTATATTACAAAATAGTGTATAGCGTTAAACTTTATAACGTAACACTATATAACGTTAAACATTATAACGTAATTGTGTATAACGTTAATCGTTATAACGTAATACTGTATAACGTTAAGCGTTAAGACGTAATACTGTATAACGCTAAACGTTATAACGTAATACTGTATAACGTTAAACGTTATATTACGAAATAGTGTATAACGTTAAACTTTATTACGTAATACTATATAACGTTAAACATTATAACGTAAAACTGTATAACGTTACACGCTATAACGTAATACTATGTAACGTTAAACGTTATAACGTAATACTGTATAACGTTACACGCTATAACGTAATACTATGTAACGTTAAACGTTATATTACAAAATAGTGTATAGCGTTAAACGTTTAACGTAATACTGTATAACGTTAAACGTTATATCGTGATACTGTATAATCTTAAACGTTATAACGTATTACTATGTAACGTTATACTTAATAACGTAATACTGTATAACGTTAAACGTTATAACGTAATACTATATAACGTTAAACATTATAACGTAAAACTGTATAACGTTACACGCTATAACGTAATACTATGTAACGTTAAACGTTATAACGTAATACTGTATAACGTTAAACGTTATAACGTACTACTGTATAATGTTAAACGTTTAACGTATTACTGTGTAACGGTATACGTTATAACGTAATAATGTATAACGTTAAACGTTATAACTTTATAGTGTATAAAGTTAAACGTTATAACGTAATACTGTATAACGTTAAACGGTATACTACGAAATAGTGCATAACGTTAAGCTTTAAAACGTAGTACTTTATAACGTTAAACATTATAACGTAATTGTGTATAACGTTAAACGTTATAACGTAATACTGTATAACGTTAAACGTTATATTACGAAATAGTGTATAACGTTAAACTCTATAACGTAATACTATGTAACGTTATACGTTATAACGTAATACTGTATAACGTTAAAATTTATAACGTAATACTGTATAAGGTTGAACGTTTAACGTATTACTATGTAACGTTATACGTTATAACGTAATACTGCATAACGTTACGCGCTATAACGTAATACTATGTAACGTTAAACGTTATATTACGAAATAGTGTATAACTGTAAACTTTATAACGTAATACTATATAACGCTAAACGTTATAACGTAATACTGTATAACGTTACACGCTATGACGTAATACTATGTAACTTTAAACGTTTAACGTAATACTGTATAACGTTAAACGTTATCTCGTAATACTGTATAATCTTAAACGTTATAACGTATTACCATGTAACGTTATACTTTATAACGTAATACTGTATAACGTTACACGCTATAACGTAATACTATGTAACGTTAAACGTTATAACGTAATACTGTATAATGTTGAACGTTTAACGTATTAGTATGTAACGGTATACGTTATAACGTAATACTGTATAACGTTAAACGTTATGACTTAATAGTGTATAAAGTTAAACGTTATAACGTAATACTGTATAACGTTAAACGTTATATTACGAAATAGTGTATAACGTTAAACTCTATAACGTAATACTATGTAACGTTATAGGTTATAGTGTAATACGATGTAACGTTAAGCGTTATGACGTAATACTGTATAACGCTAAACGTTATAACGTAATACTGTATAACGTTACACGCTATAACGTAATACTATGTAACGTTAAACGTTATAACGTAATACTGTATAACGTTAAACGTTATAACGTAATACTGTATAATGTTGAACGTTTAACGTATTACTATGTAACGTTATACGTTATAACGTAATACTGTATAACGATAAACGTTATGACTTAATAGTGTATAAAGTTAAACGTTATACCGTAATACTGTATAACGTTAAACGTTATATTACGAAACAGTGTGTAACGTTAAACTTTATAACGTAATACTATATAACGTTAAACGTTATAACCTAATACTGTATAACGTTACACGCTATGACGTAATACTATGTAACTTTAAACGTTTAACGTAATACTGTATAACGTTAAACGTTATATCGTAATACTGTATAATCTTAAACGTTATAACGTATTACAATGTAACGTTATACTTTATAACGTAATACTGTATAACGTTAAACGTTATAACGTAATACTGTATAACGTTAAACTTTATAACGTAGTACTTTACAACGTTAAACATTATAACGTAATTGTGTATAACGTTAAACGTTATAACGTAATACTGTATAACGTTACACGCTATAACGTAATACTATGTAAAGTTAAACGTTATAGCGTAATACTGTATAATGTTGAACGTTTAACGTATTACTATGTAACGTTATACGTTATAACGTAATACTGTATAACGTTAAACGTTATGACTTAATAGTGTATAAAGTTAAACGTTATAACGTAATACTGTATAACGTTAAACGTTATATTACGAAATAGTGTATAACGTTAAACTCTATAACGTAATACTATATAACGTTAAACATTATAACGTAATTATGTATAACGTTAATCGTTATAACGTAATACTGTATAACGTTAAGCGTTACGACGTAATAGTGTATAACGCTAAACGTTATAACGTAATACTGTATATCGTTAAACGTTGTGACGTAATACTGAAAAAAGTTAAGCGTTATGGCGTAATACTGTATAACGCTAAACGTTATAACGTAATACTGTATAACGTTACGCGCTATAACGTAATACTATGAAACGTTAAACGTTATAACGTAATACTGTATAACGTTAAACGTTATAACGTAATACTGTATAATGTTGAACGTTTAACGTATTGCTATGTAACGTTATACGTTATAACGTAATACTGTATAACGTTAAACGTTGTGACGTAATACTGAAAAAAGTTAAGCGTTATGGCGTAATACTGTATAACTCTAAACGTTATAACGTAATACTGTATAACCTTACGCGCTATAAAGTAATACTATGTAACGTTAATCGTTATAACGTAATACTGTATAACAGTAAACGTTATAACGTAATACTGTATAATGTTGAACGTTTAACGTATTACTCTGTAACGTCATGCGTTATAACGTAATACTGTATAACGTTAAACGTTATGACTTAATAGTGTATAAAGTTAAACGTTATAACGTAATACTGTATAACGTTAAACGTTATATTACAAAATAGTGTATAGCGTTAAACTTTATAACGTAACACTATATAACGTTAAACATTATAACGTAATTGTGTATAACGTTAATCGTTATAACGTAATACTGTATAACGTTAAGCGTTAAGACGTAATACTGTATAACGCTAAACGTTATAACGTAATACTGTATAACGTTAAACGTTATATTACGAAATAGTGTATAACGTTAAACTTTATTACGTAATACTATATAACGTTAAACATTATAACGTAAAACTGTATAACGTTACACGCTATAACGTAATACTATGTAACGTTAAACGTTATAACGTAATACTGTATAACGTTAAACGTTATATTACAAAATAGTGTATAGCGTTAAACGTTTAACGTAATACTGTATAACGTTAAACGTTATATCGTAATACTGTATAATCTTAAACGTTATAACGTATTACTATGTAACGTTATACTTTATAACGTAATACTGTATAACGTTAAACGTTATAACGTAATACTGTATAACGTTAAACGTTATATTACAAAATAGTGTATAGCGTTAAACGTTTAACGTAATACTGTATAACGTTAAACGTTATATCGTGATACTGTATAATCTTAAACGTTATAACGTATTACTATGTAACGTTATACTTAATAACGTAATACTGTATAACGTTAAACGTTATAACGTAATACTATATAACGTTAAACATTATAACGTATAACTGTATAACGTTACACGCTATAACGTAATACTATGTAACGTTAAACGTTATAACGTAATACTGTATAACGTTAAACGTTATAACGTACTACTGTATAATGTTAAACGTTTAACGTATTACTGTGTAACGGTATACGTTATAACGTAATAATGTATAACGTTAAACGTTATAACTTTATAGTGTATAAAGTTAAACGTTATAACGTAATACTGTATAACGTTAAACGGTATACTACGAAATAGTGCATAACGTTAAGCTTTAAAACGTAGTACTTTATAACGTTAAACATTATAACGTAATTGTGTATAACGTTAAACGTTATAACGTAATACTGTATAACGTTAAACGTTATATTACGAAATAGTGTATAACGTTAAACTCTATAACGTAATACTATGTAACGTTATACGTTATAACGTAATACTGTATAACGTTAAAATTTATAACGTAATACTGTATAAGGTTGAACGTTTAACGTATTACTATGTAACGTTATACGTTATAACGTAATACTGCATAACGTTACGCGCTATAACGTAATACTATGTAACGTTAAACGTTATATTACGAAATAGTGTATAACTGTAAACTTTATAACGTAATACTATATAACGCTAAACGTTATAACGTAATACTGTATAACGTTACACGCTATGACGTAATACTATGTAACTTTAAACGTTTAACGTAATACTGTATAACGTTAAACGTTATATCGTAATACTGTATAATCTTAAACGTTATAACGTATTACCATGTAACGTTATACTTTATAACGTAATACTGTATAACGTTAAACGTTATAACGTACTACTGTATAATGTTAAACGTTTAACGTATTACTGTGTAACGGTATACGTTATAACGTAATAATGTATAACGTTAAACGTTATAACTTTATAGTGTATAAAGTTAAACGTTATAACGTAATACTGTATAACGTTAAACGGTATACTACGAAATAGTGCATAACGTTAAGCTTTAAAACGTAGTACTTTATAACGTTAAACATTATAACGTAATTGTGTATAACGTTAAACGTTATAACGTAATACTGTATAACGTTAAACGTTATATTACGAAATAGTGTATAACGTTAAACTCTATAACGTAATACTATGTAACGTTATACGTTATAACGTAATACTGTATAACGTTAAAATTTATAACGTAATACTGTATAAGGTTGAACGTTTAACGTATTACTATGTAACGTTATACGTTATAACGTAATACTGCATAACGTTACGCGCTATAACGTAATACTATGTAACGTTAAACGTTATATTACGAAATAGTGTATAACTGTAAACTTTATAACGTAATACTATATAACGCTAAACGTTATAACGTAATACTGTATAACGTTACACGCTATGACGTAATACTATGTAACTTTAAACGTTTAACGTAATACTGTATAACGTTAAACGTTATATCGTAATACTGTATAATCTTAAACGTTATAACGTATTACCATGTAACGTTATACTTTATAACGTAATACTGTATAACGTTACACGCTATAACGTAATACTATGTAACGTTAAACGTTATAACGTAATACTGTATAATGTTGAACGTTTAACGTATTAGTATGTAACGGTATACGTTATAACGTAATACTGTATAACGTTAAACGTTATGACTTAATAGTGTATAAAGTTAAACGTTATAACGTAATACTGTATAACGTTAAACGTTATATTACGAAATAGTGTATAACGTTAAACTCTATAACGTAATACTATGTAACGTTATAGGTTATAGTGTAATACGATGTAACGTTAAGCGTTATGACGTAATACTGTATAACGCTAAACGTTATAACGTAATACTGTATAACGTTACACGCTATAACGTAATACTATGTAACGTTAAACGTTATAACGTAATACTGTATAACGTTAAACGTTATAACGTAATACTGTATAATGTTGAACGTTTAACGTATTAGTATGTAACGGTATACGTTATAACGTAATACTGTATAACGTTAAACGTTATGACTTAATAGTGTATAAAGTTAAACGTTATAACGTAATACTGTATAACGTTAAACGTTATATTACGAAATAGTGTATAACGTTAAACTCTATAACGTAATACTATGTAACGTTATAGGTTATAGTGTAATACGATGTAACGTTAAGCGTTATGACGTAATACTGTATAACGCTAAACGTTATAACGTAATACTGTATAACGTTACACGCTATAACGTAATACTATGTAACGTTAAACGTTATAACGTAATACTGTATAACGTTATACGTTATAACGTAATACTGTATAATGTTGAACGTTTAACGTATTACTATGTAACGTTATACGTTATAACGTAATACTGTATAACGATAAACGTTATGACTTAATAGTGTATAAAGTTAAACGTTATACCGTAATACTGTATAACGTTAAACGTTATATTACGAAACAGTGTGTAACGTTAAACTTTATAACGTAATACTATATAACGTTAAACGTTATAACGTAATACTGTATAACGTTACACGCTATGACGTAATACTATGTAACTTTAAACGTTTAACGTAATACTGTATAACGTTAAACGTTATATCGTAATACTGTATAATCTTAAACGTTATAACGTATTACAATGTAACGTTATACTTTATAACGTAATACTGTATAACGTTAAACGTTATAACGTAATACTGTATAACGTTAAACTTTATAACGTAGTACTTTACAACGTTAAACATTATAACGTAATTGTGTATAACGTTAAACGTTATAACGTAATACTGTATAACGTTACACGCTATAACGTAATACTGTATATCGTTAAACGTTGTGACGTAATACTGAAAAAAGTTAAGCGTTATGGCGTAATACTGTATAACTCTAAACGTTATAACGTAATACTGTATAACCTTACGCGCTATAAAGTAATACTATGTAACGTTAATCGTTATAACGTAATACTGTATAATGTTGAACGTTTAACGTATTACTCTGTAACGTCATGCGTTATAACGTAATACTGTATAACGTTAAACGTTATGACTTAATAGTGTATAAAGTTAAACGTTATAACGTAATACTGTATAACGTTAAACGTTATATTACAAAATAGTGTATAGCGTTAAACTTTATAACGTAACACTATATAACGTTAAACATTATAACGTAATTGTGTATAACGTTAATCGTTATAACGAAATACTGTATAACGTTAAGCGTTAAGACGTAATACTGTATAACGCTAAACGTTATAACGTAATACTGTATAACGTTAAACGTTATATTACGAAATAGTGTATAACGTTAAACTTTATTACGTAATACTATATAACGTTAAACATTATAACGTAAAACTGTATAACGTTACACGCTATAACGTAATACTATGTAACGTTAAACGTTATAACGTAATACTGTATAACGTTACACGCTATAACGTAATACTATGTAACGTTAAACGTTATATTACAAAATAGTGTATAGCGTTAAACGTTTAACGTAATACTGTATAACGTTAAACGTTATATCGTGATACTGTATAATCTTAAACGTTATAACGTATTACTATGTAACGTTATACTTAATAACGTAATACTGTATAACGTTAAACGTTATAACGTAATACTATATAACGTTAAACATTATAACGTATAACTGTATAACGTTACACGCTATAACGTAATACTATGTAACGTTAAACGTTATAACGTAATACTGTATAACGTTAAACGTTATAACGTACTACTGTATAATGTTAAACGTTTAACGTATTACTGTGTAACGGTATACGTTATAACGTAATAATGTATAACGTTAAACGTTATAACTTTATAGTGTATAAAGTTAAACGTTATAACGTAATACTGTATAACGTTAAACGGTATACTACGAAATAGTGCATAACGTTAAGCTTTAAAACGTAGTACTTTATAACGTTAAACATTATAACGTAATTGTGTATAACGTTAAACGTTATAACGTAATACTGTATAACGTTAAACGTTATATTACGAAATAGTGTATAACGTTAAACTCTATAACGTAATACTATGTAACGTTATACGTTATAACGTAATACTGTATAACGTTAAAATTTATAACGTAATACTGTATAAGGTTGAACGTTTAACGTATTACTATGTAACGTTATACGTTATAACGTAATACTGCATAACGTTACGCGCTATAACGTAATACTATGTAACGTTAAACGTTATATTACGAAATAGTGTATAACTGTAAACTTTATAACGTAATACTATATAACGCTAAACGTTATAACGTAATACTGTATAACGTTACACGCTATGACGTAATACTATGTAACTTTAAACGTTTAACGTAATACTGTATAACGTTAAACGTTATCTCGTAATACTGTATAATCTTAAACGTTATAACGTATTACCATGTAACGTTATACTTTATAACGTAATACTGTATAACGTTACACGCTATAACGTAATACTATGTAACGTTAAACGTTATAACGTAATACTGTATAATGTTGAACGTTTAACGTATTAGTATGTAACGGTATACGTTATAACGTAATACTGTATAACGTTAAACGTTATGACTTAATAGTGTATAAAGTTAAACGTTATAACGTAATACTGTATAACGTTAAACGTTATATTACGAAATAGTGTATAACGTTAAACTCTATAACGTAATACTATGTAACGTTATAGGTTATAGTGTAATACGATGTAACGTTAAGCGTTATGACGTAATACTGTATAACGCTAAACGTTATAACGTAATACTGTATAACGTTACACGCTATAACGTAATACTATGTAACGTTAAACGTTATAACGTAATACTGTATAACGTTAAACGTTATAACGTAATACTGTATAATGTTGAACGTTTAACGTATTACTATGTAACGTTATACGTTATAACGTAATACTGTATAACGATAAACGTTATGACTTAATAGTGTATAAAGTTAAACGTTATACCGTAATACTGTATAACGTTAAACGTTATATTACGAAACAGTGTGTAACGTTAAACTTTATAACGTAATACTATATAACGTTAAACGTTATAACCTAATACTGTATAACGTTACACGCTATGACGTAATACTATGTAACTTTAAACGTTTAACGTAATACTGTATAACGTTAAACGTTATATCGTAATACTGTATAACGTTACACGCTATAACGTAATACTATGTAAAGTTAAACGTTATAGCGTAATACTGTATAATGTTGAACGTTTAACGTATTACTATGTAACGTTATACGTTATAACGTAATACTGTATAACGTTAAACGTTATGACTTAATAGTGTATAACGTTAATCGTTATAACGTAATACTGTATAACGTTAAGCGTTACGACGTAATAGTGTATAACGCTAAACGTTATAACGTAATACTGTATATCGTTAAACGTTGTGACGTAATACTGAAAAAAGTTAAGCGTTATGGCGTAATACTGTATAACGCTAAACGTTATAACGTAAAACTGTATAACGTTACGCGCTATAACGTAATACTATGAAACGTTAAACGTTATAACGTAATACTGTATAACGTTAAACGTTATAACGTAATACTGTATAATGTTGAACGTTTAACGTATTGCTATGTAACGTTATACGTTATAACGTAATACTGTATAACGTTAAACGTTATGAATTAATAGTGTATAAAGTTAAACGTTATAACGTATTACTATGTAACGTTATACGTTATAACGTAATACTGTATAACGTTAAACGTTATAACGTAATACTGTATAACGTTAAACGTTATAACGTAATACTGTATTACGTTAAGCGTTATATTACGAAATAGTGTATAACGTTAAACTTTATAACGTAATACTATATAACGTTAAACATTATAACGTAATACTGTATAACGTTACACGCTATAACGTAATACTATGTAACGTTAAACGTTATAACGTAATACTGTATAACGTTAAACGTTATAACGTAATACTGTATAACGTTAGACGTTATAACGTAATACTGTATAACGTTAAACGTTATATTACGAAATAGTGTATAACGTTAAACTTTATAACGTAACACTGTATAACGTTAAACATTATAACGTAATACTGTAAAGCGTTACACGCTATAACGTAATACTATGTAACGTTAAACGATATAACGTAATACTGTATAACGTTAAACGTTATAACGTAATACTGTATAATGTTAAACGTTTAACGTATTACTGTGTAACGTTATACGTTATAACGTAATAATGTATAACGTTAAACGTTATAACTTTATAGTGTATAAAGTTAAACGTTATAACGTAATACTGTATAACGTTAAACGTTATACTACGAAATAGTGTATAACGTTAAACTTTATAACGTAGTACTTTATAACGTTAAACATTATAACGTAATACTGTATAACGTTAAGCGTTATGACGTAATACTGTATAACGCTAAACGTTATAACGTAATACTGTATAACGTTACACGCTATAACGTAACACTATGTAACGTTAAACGTTATAACGTAATACTGTATGACGTTAATCGTTATAACGTAATACTGTATAATGTTGAACGTTTAACGTATTACTATGTAACGTTATACGTTATAACGTAATACTGTATAACGTTAAACGTTATGACTTAATAGTGTATAACGCTAAACGTTATAACGTAATACTGTATATCGTTAAACGTTGTGACGTAATACTGAAAAAAGTTAAGCGTTATGGCGTAATACTGTATAACGCTAAACGTTATAACGTAATACTGTATAACGTTACGCGCTATAACGTAATACTATGAAACGTTAAACGTTATAACGTAATACTGTATAACGTTAAACGTTATAACGTAATACTGTATAATGTTGAACGTTTAACGTATTGCTATGTAACGTTATACGTTATAACGTAATACTGTATAACGTTAAACGTTATAACGTAATACTGTATAACGTTAAACGTTATATTACGAAATAGTGTATAACGTTAAACTTTATTACGTAATACTATATAACGTTAAAAATTATAACGTAAAACTGTATAACGTTACACGCTATAACGTAATACTATGTAACGTTAAACGTTATAACGTAATACTGTATAACGTTAAACGTTATATTACAAAATAGTGTATAGCGTTAAACGTTTAACGTAATACTGTATAACGTTAAACGTTATATCGTAATACTGTATAATCTTAAACGTTATAACGTATTACTATGTAACGTTATACTTTATAACGTAATACTGTATAACGTTAAACGTTATAACGTAATACTGTATAACGTTAAACGTTATATTACAAAATAGTGTATAGCGTTAAACGTTTAACGTAATACTGTATAACGTTAAACGTTATATCGTGATACTGTATAATCTTAAACGTTATAACGTATTACTATGTAACGTTATACTTAATAACGCAATACTGTATAACGTTAAACGTTATAACGTAATACTATATAACGTTAAACATTATAACGTATAACTGTATAACGTTACACACTATAACGTAATACTATGTAACGTTAAACGTTATAACGTAATACTGTATAACGTTAAACGTTATAACGTACTACTGTATAATGTTAAACGTTTAACGTATTACTGTGTAACGGTATACGTTATAACGTAATAATGTATAACGTTAAACGTTATAACTTTATAGTGTATAAAGTTAAACGTTATAACGTAATACTGTATAACGTTAAACGGTATACTACGAAATAGTGCATAACGTTAAGCTTTAAAACGTAGTACTTTATAACGTTAAACATTATAACGTAATTGTGTATAACGTTAAACGTTATAACGTAATACTGTATAACGTTAAACGTTATATTACGAAATAGTGTATAACGTTAAACTCTATAACGTAATACTATGTAACGTTATACGTTATAACGTAATACTGTATAACGTTAAAATTTATAACGTAATACTGTATAAGGTTGAACGTTTAACGTATTACTATGTAACGTTATACGTTATAACGTAATACTGCATAACGTTACGCGCTATAACGTAATACTATGTAACGTTAAACGTTATATTACGAAATAGTGTATAACTGTAAACTTTATAACGTAATACTATATAACGCTAAACGTTATAACGTAATACTGTATAATGTTGAACGTTTAACGTATTAGTATGTAACGGTATACGTTATAACGTAATACTGTATAACGTTAAACGTTATGACTTAATAGTGTATAAAGTTAAACGTTATAACGTAATACTGTATAACGTTAAACGTTATATTACGAAATAGTGTATAACGTTAAACTCTATAACGTAATACTATGTAACGTTATAGGTTATAGTGTAATACGATGTAACGTTAAGCGTTATGACGTAATACTGTATAACGCTAAACGTTATAACGTAATACTGTATAACGTTACACGCTATAACGTAATACTATGTAACGTTAAACGTTATAACGTAATACTGTATAACGTTAAACGTTATAACGTAATACTGTATAACGTTACACGCTATAACGTAATACTATGTAAAGTTAAACGTTATAGCGTAATACTGTATAATGTTGAACGTTTAACGTATTACTATGTAACGTTATACGTTATAACGTAATACTGTATAACGTTAAACGTTATGACTTAATAGTGTATAAAGTTAAACGTTATAACGTAATACTGTATAACGTTAAACGTTATATTACGAAATAGTGTATAACGTTAAACTCTATAACGTAATACTATATAACGTTAAACATTATAACGTAATTATGTATAACGTTAATCGTTATAACGTAATACTGTATAACGTTAAGCGTTACGACGTAATAGTGTATAACGCTAAACGTTATAACGTAATACTGTATATCGTTAAACGTTGTGACGTAATACTGAAAAAAGTTAAGCGTTATGGCGTAATACTGTATAACGCTAAACGTTATAACGTAATACTGTATAACGTTACGCGCTATAACGTAATACTATGAAACGTTAAACGTTATAACGTAATACTGTATAACGTTAAACGTTATAACGTAATACTGTATAATGTTGAACGTTTAACGTATTGCTATGTAACGTTATACGTTATAACGTAATACTGTATAACGTTAAACGTTATGACTTAATAGTGTATAAAGTTAAACGTTATAACGTATTACTATGTAACGTTATACGTTATAACGTAATACTGTATAACGTTAAACGTTATGAATTAATAGTGTATAAAGTTAAACGTTATAACGTATTACTATGTAACGTTATACGTTATAACGTAATACTGTATAACGTTAAACGTTATAACGTAATACTGTATAACGTTAAACGTTATAACGTAATACTGTATTACGTTAAACGTTATATTACGAAATAGTGTATAACGTTAAACTTTATAACGTAACACTGTATAACGTTAAACATTATAACGTAATACTGTAAAGCGTTACACGCTATAACGTAATACTATGTAACGTTAAACGATATAACGTAATACTGTATAACGTTAAACGTTATAACGTAATACTGTATAATGTTAAACGTTTAACGTATTACTGTGTAACGTTATACGTTATAACGTAATAATGTATAACGTTAAACGTTATAACTTTATAGTGTATAAAGTTAAACGTTATAACGTAATACTGTATAACGTTAAACGTTATACTACGAAATAGTGTATAACGTTAAACTTTATAACGTAGTACTTTATAACGATAAACATTATAACGTAATACTGTATAACGTTAAGCGTTATGACGTAATACTGTATAACGCTAAACGTTATAACGTAATACTGTATAACGTTACACGCTATAACGTAACACTATGTAACGTTAAACGTTATAACGTAATACTGTATGACGTTAATCGTTATAACGTAATACTGTATAATGTTGAACGTTTAACGTATTACTATGTAACGTTATACGTTATAACGTAATACTGTATAACGTTAAACGTTATGACTTAATAGTGTATAACGCTAAACGTTATAACGTAATACTGTATATCGTTAAACGTTGTGACGTAATACTGAAAAAAGTTAAGCGTTATGGCGTAATACTGTATAACGCTAAACGTTATAACGTAATACTGTATAACGTTACGCGCTATAACGTAATACTATGAAACGTTAAACGTTATAACGTAATACTGTATAACGTTAAACGTTATAACGTAATACTGTATAATGTTGAACGTTTAACGTATTGCTATGTAACGTTATACGTTATAACGTAATACTGTATAACGTTAAACGTTATGACTTAATAGTGTATAAAGTTAAACGTTATAACGTATTACTATGTAACGTTATACGTTATAACGTAATACTGTATAACGTTAAACGTTATAACGTAATACTGTATAACGTTAAACGTTATATTACGAAATAGTGTATAACGTTAAACTTTATTACGTAATACTATATAACGTTAAACATTATAACGTAAAACTGTATAACGTTACACGCTATAACGTAATACTATGTAACGTTAAACGTTATAACGTAATACTGTATAACGTTAAACGTTATATTACAAAATAGTGTATAGCGTTAAACGTTTAACGTAATACTGTATAACGTTAAACGTTATATCGTAATACTGTATAATCTTAAACGTTATAACGTATTACTATGTAACGTTATACTTTATAACGTAATACTGTATAACGTTAAACGTTATAACGTAATACTGTATAACGTTAAACGTTATATTACAAAATAGTGTATAGCGTTAAACGTTTAACGTAATACTGTATAACGTTAAACGTTATATCGTGATACTGTATAATCTTAAACGTTATAACGTATTACTATGTAACGTTATACTTAATAACGCAATACTGTATAACGTTAAACGTTATAACGTAATACTATATAACGTTAAACATTATAACGTATAACTGTATAACGTTACACGCTATAACGTAATACTATGTAACGTTAAACGTTATAACGTAATACTGTATAACGTTAAACGTTATAACGTACTACTGTATAATGTTAAACGTTTAACGTATTACTGTGTAACGGTATACGTTATAACGTAATAATGTATAACGTTAAACGTTATAACTTTATAGTGTATAAAGTTAAACGTTATAACGTAATACTGTATAACGTTAAACGGTATACTACGAAATAGTGCATAACGTTAAGCTTTAAAACGTAGTACTTTATAACGTTAAACATTATAACGTAATTGTGTATAACGTTAAACGTTATAACGTAATACTGTATAACGTTAAACGTTATATTACGAAATAGTGTATAACGTTAAACTCTATAACGTAATACTATGTAACGTTATACGTTATAACGTAATACTGTATAACGTTAAAATTTATAACGTAATACTGTATAAGGTTGAACGTTTAACGTATTACTATGTAACGTTATACGTTATAACGTAATACTGCATAACGTTACGCGCTATAACGTAATACTATGTAACGTTAAACGTTATATTACGAAATAGTGTATAACTGTAAACTTTATAACGTAATACTATATAACGCTAAACGTTATAACGTAATACTGTATAATGTTGAACGTTTAACGTATTAGTATGTAACGGTATACGTTATAACGTAATACTGTATAACGTTAAACGTTATGACTTAATAGTGTATAAAGTTAAACGTTATAACGTAATACTGTATAACGTTAAACGTTATATTACGAAATAGTGTATAACGTTAAACTCTATAACGTAATACTATGTAACGTTATAGGTTATAGTGTAATACGATGTAACGTTAAGCGTTATGACGTAATACTGTATAACGCTAAACGTTATAACGTAATACTGTATAACGTTACACGCTATAACGTAATACTATGTAACGTTAAACGTTATAACGTAATACTGTATAACGTTAAACGTTATAACGTAATACTGTATAACGTTACACGCTATAACGTAATACTATGTAAAGTTAAACGTTATAGCGTAATACTGTATAATGTTGAACGTTTAACGTATTACTATGTAACGTTATACGTTATAACGTAATACTGTATAACGTTAAACGTTATGACTTAATAGTGTATAAAGTTAAACGTTATAACGTAATACTGTATAACGTTAAACGTTATATTACGAAATAGTGTATAACGTTAAACTCTATAACGTAATACTATATAACGTTAAACATTATAACGTAATTATGTATAACGTTAATCGTTATAACGTAATACTGTATAACGTTAAGCGTTACGACGTAATAGTGTATAACGCTAAACGTTATAACGTAATACTGTATATCGTTAAACGTTGTGACGTAATACTGAAAAAAGTTAAGCGTTATGGCGTAATACTGTATAACGCTAAACGTTATAACGTAATACTGTATAACGTTACGCGCTATAACGTAATACTATGAAACGTTAAACGTTATAACGTAATACTGTATAACGTTAAACGTTATAACGTAATACTGTATAATGTTGAACGTTTAACGTATTGCTATGTAACGTTATACGTTATAACGTAATACTGTATAACGTTAAACGTTATGACTTAATAGTGTATAAAGTTAAACGTTATAACGTATTACTATGTAACGTTATACGTTATAACGTAATACTGTATAACGTTAAACGTTATAACGTAATACTGTATAACGTTAAACGTTATAACGTAATACTGTATTACGTTAAGCGTTATATTACGAAATAGTGTATAACGTTAAACTTTATAACGTAATACTATATAACGTTAAACATCGTAACGTAATACTGTATAACGTTACACGCTATAACGTAATACTATGTAACGTTAAACGTTATAACGTAATACTGTATAACGTTAAACGTTATAACGTAATACTGTATAACGTTAGACGTTATAACGTAATACTGTATAACGTTAAACGTTATATTACGAAATAGTGTATAACGTTAAACTTTATAACGTAACACTGTATAACGTTAAACATTATAACGTAATACTGTAAAGCGTTACACGCTATAACGTAATACTATGTAACGTTAAACGATATAACGTAATACTGTATAACGTTAAACGTTATAACGTAATACTGTATAATGTTAAACGTTTAACGTATTACTGTGTAACGTTATACGTTATAACGTAATAATGTATAACGTTAAACGTTATAACTTTATAGTGTATAAAGTTAAACGTTAGAACGTAATACTGTATAACGTTAAACGTTATACTACGAAATAGTGTATATCGTTAAACTTTATAACGTAGTACTTTATAACGTTAAACATTATAACGTAATACTGTATAACGTTAAGCGTTATGACGTAATACTGTATAACGCTAAACGTTATAACGTAATACTGTATAACGTTACACGCTATAACGTAATACTATATAACGTTAAACATTATAACGTAATTATGTATAACGTTAATCGTTATAACGTAATACTGTATAATGTTGAACGTTTAACGTATTACTATGTAACGTTATACGTTATAACGTAATACTGTTTAACGTTAAACGTTATATTACGAAATAGTGTATAACGTTAAACTTTATAACGTAATACTATATGACGTTAAACGTTATAACGTAATACTGTATAACATTACACGCTATGACGTAATACTATGTAACTTTAAACGTTTAACGTAATACACTATAACGTTAAACGTTATAACGTAATACTGTATATCGTTAAACGTTGTGACGTAATACTGAAAAAAGTTAAGCGTTATGGCGTAATACTGTATAACGCTAAACAGTATAACGTAATACTGTATAACGTTACACGCTATAACGTAATACTATGTAACGTTAAACGTTATAACGTAATACTGTATCGTTAAGCGTTATAACGTAATACTATGTAACGTTATAGGTTATAACGTAATACTATGTAACGTTGAACGTTATAACGTAATATGGTATAACGTTAAACGTTATAACGTAATACTGTATAACGTTAAACGTTATAACGTAATACTATGTAACGTTATACGTTATAACGTAATAGGGTATAACGTTAAACGTTATAACGAAAAACTGTAAAACGCTAAAAGTTATATTACAAAATAGTGTACAACGTTAAACTTTATAACGTAATACTATATAACGTTAAACGTTATAACTTAATAGTGTGAAAACTTAAACGTTATAACGTAATGCTATGTAACATTATAGGTTGTAACGTAATACTATGTAACGTTATAGGTTATAGTGTAATAATATGTAACGTTAAACGATATAACGTAATAGGGCATAACGTTAAACGTTATAACGTAATACTGTATAACATTAAACGTTATAACGTAATAGTGTATAAAGTTAAACGTTATAACGTAATAACGTATAACGTTAAAAGTTATACTACGAAATAGTGTATAACGTTAAACTTTATAACGTAATACTATATAACGTTAAACGTTATAACGTAATACTGTACAACGTTACACGCTATAACGTAATATTATGTAACGTTAAACGTTATAACGTAATACTGTATAACGTTAAACGTTATAACGTAATACTGTATAATGTTGAACGTTTAACGTATTACAATGTAGCGTTATACGTTTTAACGTAATACTGTATAACGTTAAACGTTATGACTTAATAGTGTATAACGTTAAACTTTATAACGTAATACTATATAACGATAAACGTTATAACGTAATACTGTATAACGTTAAACGTTATAACGTAATACTGTATAACGTTAAACGTTATAACGTAATACTGTATAACGTTAAACGTTATAACGTAATACTGTATAGTGTTGAACGTTTAACGTATTACTATGTAACGTTATACGTTATAACGTAATACTGTATAACGTTAAACGTTATAACGTAATACTGTATAATGTTGAACGTTTAACGTATTACTATGTAACGTTATACGTTATAACGTAATACTGTTTAACGTTAAACGTTATATTACGAAATAGTGTATATCGTTAAACTTTATAACGTAATACTGTATAACGTTAAACGTTATAACGTAATACTGTATAGTGTTGAACGTTTAACGTATTACTATGTAACGTTATACGTTATAACGTAATACTGTATAACGTTAAACGTTATAACGTAATACTGTATGATGTTGAACGTTTAACGTATTACTATGTAACGCTATACGTTATAACGTAATACTGTTTAACGTCAAACGTTATATTACGAAATAGTGTATATCGTTAAACTTTATAACGTAATACTATATAACGTTAAACGTTATAACGTAATACTGTATAACATTACACGCTATGACGTAATACTATGTAACTTTAAACGTTTAACGTAATACTGTATAACGTTAAACGTTATATTACGAAATAGTGTATAACGTTAAACTTTGTAACGTAATACTATATAACGTTAAACATTATAACGTAATACTGTATAACGTTACACGCTATAACGTAATACTGTATAACGTTAAGCGTTATGACGTAATACTATGTAACGTTAAACGTTATAACGTAATACTGTATAACGTTAAACGTTATAACTTTATAGTGTATAAAGTTAAACGTTATAACGTAATACTGTATAACGTTAAACGTTATACTACGAAATAGTGTATAACGTTAAACATTATAACGTAGTACTTTATAACGTTAAACAGTATAACGTAATTGTGTATAATGTTAAACGTTATAACGTAATACTGTATAACGTTAAGCGTTATGACGTAATTCTATGTAACGTTAAACGTTATAACGTAATACTGTACAACGTTAAACGTCTTAACGTAATACTGTATAACGTTATACGTTATAACGTAATACTGTATAACGTTAAACGTTATGACTTAATAGTGTATAAAGTTAAACGTTATAACGTAATACTGTATAACGTTAAACGTTCTATTACGAAACAGTGTATAACGTTAAGCTTTATAACGTAATACTATATAACGTTAAACATTATAACGTAATTATGTATAACGTTAATCGTTATAACGTAATACTGTATAACCTTAAGCGTTATGACGTAATACTGTATAACGCTAAACGTTATAACGTAATACTGTATAACGTTACACGCTATAACGTAATACTATGTAACGTTAAACGTTATAACGTAATACTGTACAACGTTAAACGTCTTAACGTAATACTGTATAATGTTGACCATTTAACGTATTACTATGTAACGTTATACGTTATAACGTAATACTGTATAACGTTAAACGTTATAACGTAATACTGTATAATGTTGAACGTTTAACGTATTACTATGTAACGTTATACGTTATAACGTAATACTGTTTAACGTTAAACGTTATATTACGAAATAGTGTATAACGTTAAACTTTATAACGTAATACTATATAACGTTAAACGTTATAACGTAATACTGTATAACATTACACGCTATGACGTAATACTATGTAACTTTAAACGTTTAACGTAATACAGTATAACGTTAAACGTTATAACGTAATACTGTATAACGTTAAGCGTTATAACGTAATACTATGTAACGTTATAGGTTATAACGTAATACTATGTAACGTTGAACGTTATAACGTAATATGGTATAACGTTAAACGTTATAACGTAAAACTGTATAACGTTAAACGTTATAACGTAATACTATGTAACGTTATACGCTATAACGTAATAGGGTATAACGTTAAACGTTATAACGAAAAACTGTAAAACGCTAAAAGTTATATTACGAAATAGTGTACAACGTTAAACTTTATAACGTAATACTATATAACGTTAAACGTTATAACTTAATAGTGTATAAACTTAAACGTTATAACGTAATGCTATGTAACATTATAGGTTGTAACGTAATACTATGTAACGTTATAGGTTATAGTGTAATAATATGCAACGTTAAACGATATAACGTAATAGGGCATATCGTTAAACGCTATAACGTAATACTGTATAACGTTAAACGTTATATTACGAAATAGTGTATAACGTTAAACTTTATAACGTAATACTATATAACGTTAAACGTTATAACGTAATACTGTATAACGTTAAACGTTATAACGTAATACTGAATAATGTTGAACGTTTAACGTATTACTATGTAACGTTATACGTTATAACGTAATACTGTATAACGTTAAACGTTATATTACGAAATAGTGTATAACGTTAAACTTTATAACGTAATACTATATAACGTTAAACGTTATAACGTAATACTGTATAACGTTACACGCTATGACGTAATACTATGTAACTTTAAACGTTTAACGTAATACTGTTTAACGTTAAACGTTATAACGTAATAATGTATAATCTTAAACGTTATAACGTATTACTATGTAACGTTATACTTTATAATGTAATACTGTATAACGTTAAACGTTATAACGTAATTGTGTATAACGATAAACGTTATAACGTAATACTCTATAACGTTAAACTTTATAACGTAATACTATATAACGTTAAGCGTTATAACGTAATACTGTATAACGTTACACGCTATGACGTAATAGTATGTAACTTTAAACGTTTAACGTAATACTGTATAACGTTAAACGTTATAACGTAATACTGTATATCGTTAAACGTTGTGACGTAATACTGTATAATGTTGAACGTTTAACGTATTACTATGTAACGTTATACGTTATAACGTAATACTGTATAACGTTAAACGCTATGACTTAATAGTGTATAAAGTTAAACGTTATAACGTAATACTGTATAACGTTAAACGTTATATTACGAAATAGTGTATAACGTTAAACTTTATAACGTAATACTATATAACGTTAAACGTTATAACGTAATACTGTATAACGTTACACGCTATGACGTAATACTATGTAACTTTAAACGTTTAACGTAATACTGTACAACGTTAAACGTTATAACGTAATACTGTATAACGTTAAACGTTATAACGTAATACTGTATAATGTTGAACGTATAACGTATTACTATGTAATGTTATACGTTATAACGTATTACTGTATAACGTTAAACGTTATGACTTAATAGTGTATAAAGTTAAATGTTATGACGTAATACTGTATAACGTTAAACGTTATATTACGAAATAGTGTATAACGTTAAACTTTATAACGTAATACTATATAACGTTAAACGTTATAACGTAATACTGTATAACGTTACACGCTATGACGTAATACTATGTAACTTTAAACGTTTAACGTAATACTGTACAACGTTAAACGTTATAACGTAATACTGTATAACGTTAAACGTTATAACGTAATACTGTATAATGTTGAACGTATAACGTATTACTATGTAATGTTATACGTTATAACGTATTACTGTATAACGTTAAACGTTATGACTTAATAGTGTATAAAGTTAAATGTTATGACGTAATACTGTATAACGTTAAACGTTATATTACGAAATAGTGTATAACGTTAAACTTTATAACGTAATACTATATAACGTTAAACGTTATAACGTAATACTGTTTAACGATACACGCTATGACGTAATACTATGTAACTTTAAACGTTTAACGTAATACTGTATAACGTTAAACGTTATAACGTAATACTGTATAATCTTAAACGTTATAACGTATTACTATGTAACGTTATACTTTATAACGTAATACTGTATAACGTTAAACGTTATAACGTAATTGTGTATAACGATAAACGCTATAACGTAATACTGTATAACGTTACGCGCTATAACTTAATACTATGTAACGTTAAACGTTATAACGTAATACTGTATAATGTTGAACGTTTAACGTATTACTATGTAACGATATACGTTATAACGTAATACTGTATAACGTTAAACGTTATGACTTAATAGTGTATAAAGTTAAACGTTATAACGTAATACGGTATAACGTTACACGCTATAACGTAATATTATGTAACGTTAAACGTTATAACGTAATACTGTATAACGTTAAACGTTATAACGTAATACTGTATATCGTTAAACGTTGTGACGTAATACTGTATAATGTTGAACGTTTAACGTATTACTATGTAACGTTATACGTTATAACGTAATACTGTATAACGTTAAACGTTATGACTTAATAGTGTATAAAGTTAAACGTTATGACGTAATACTGTATAACGTTAAACGTTATATTACGAAATAGTGTATAACGTTAAACTTTATAACGTAATACTATAAAACGTTAAACGTTATAACGTAATACTGTTTAACGTTACACGCTATGACGTAATACTATGTAACTTTAAACGTTTAACGTAATACTGTTTAACGTTAAACGTTATAACGTAATAATGTATAATCTTAAACGTTATAACGTATTACTATGTAACGTTATACTTTATAACGTAATACTGTATAACGTTAAACGTTATACTACGAAATAGTGTATAACGTTAAACTTTATAACGTAGTACTTTATAACGTTAAACATTATAACGTAATTGTGTATAACGTTAGACGTTATAACGTAATACTGTATAACGTTAAGCGTTATGACGTAATACTGTATAACGCTAAACGTTATAACGTAATACTGTATAACGTTACACGCTATAACGTAATATTATGTAACGTTAAACGTTATAACGTAATACTGTATAACGTTAAACGTTGTAACGTAATACTGTTTAATGTTGAACGTATAACGTATTACTATGTAATGTTATACGTTATTACGTAATACTGTATAACGCTAAACGTTATAACGTAATACTGTATAACGTTACACGCTATGACGTAATACTGTGTAACTTTAAACGTTTAACGTAATACTGTATAACGTTAAACGTTATAACGTACTACTGTATAATCTTAAACGTTATAACGTATTACTATGTAACGTTATACTTTATAACGTAATACTGTATAACGTTAAGCGTTATGACGTAATACTGTATAACGCTAAACGTTATAACGTAATACTGTATAACGTTACACGCTATGACGTAATACTGTGTAACTTTAAACGTTTAACGTAATACTGTATAACGTTAAACGTTATAACGTACTACTGTATAATCTTAAACGTTATAACGTATTACTATGTAACGTTATACTTTATAACGTAATACTGTATAACGTTAAACGTTATACTACGAAATAGTGTATAACGTTAAACTTTATAACGTAGTACTTTATAACGTAGTACTTTATAACGTTAAACATTATAACGTAATACTATATAACGTTAAACGTTATAACGTAATACTGTATAACGTTACACGCTATGACGTAATACTATGTAACTTTAAACGTTTAACGTAATACTGTATAACGTTAAACGTTATAACGTAATACTGTATAATGTTAAACGTTTAACGTATTACTATGTAACGTTACACGTTATAACGTAATATTGTATAACGTTAAACGTTATATTACAAAATAGTGTATAACGTTAAACTTTATAACGTAATACTATATAACGTTAAACATTATAACGTAATTATGTATAATGTTAATCGTTATAACGTAATACTGTATAACGTTAGGCGTTATGACGTTATAGTGTATAACGCTAAACGTTATAACGTAATACTCTATAACGTTACACGCTATAACGTAATATTATGTAACGTTAAGCGTTATAACGTAATACTGTATAACGTTAAACGTTATAACGTAATACTGTATAATGTTGAACGTTTAACGTATTACTATGTAACGTTATACGTTATAACGTAATACTGTATAACGTTAAACGTTATGACTTAATAGTGTATAAAGTTAAACGTTATAACGTAATACTGTATAATGTTGAACGTTTAACGTATTACTATGTAACGTTATACGTTATAACGTAATACTGTATAACGTTAAACGTTATGACTTAATAGTGTATAAAGTTAAACGTTATAAAGTAATACTGTATATCGCTACACGCTATAACGTAATATTATGCAACGTTAAACGTTATAACGTAATACTGTATAACGTTAAACGTTATAACGTAATACTGTATATCGTTAAACGTTGTGACGTAATACTGCATAATGTTGAACGTTTAACGTATTACTATGTAACTTTATACGTTATAACGTAATACTGTATAACGTTAAACGTTATGACTTAATAGTGTATAAAGTTAAACGTTATGACGTAATACTGTATAAGGTTAAACGTTATATTACGAAATAGTGTATAACGTTAAACTTTATAACGTAATACTATATAACGTTAAACGTTATAACGTAATACTGTTTAACGTTACACGCTATGACGTAATACTATGTAACATTAAACATTTAACGTAATACTGTTTAACGTTAAACGTTATAACGTAATAATGTATAATCTTAAACGTTATAACGTATTGCTATGTAACGTTATACTTTATAACGTAATACTGTATAACGTTAAACGTTATAACGTAATTGTGTATAACGATAAACGTTATGACGTAATACTATGTAACTTTAAACGTTTAACGTAATACTGTATAACTTTAAACGTTATAACGTAATACTGTATAACGTTAAACGTTATATTACAAAATAGTGTATAACGTTAAACTTTATAACGTAATACTATATAACGTTAAACATTATAACGTAATTATGTATAATGTTAATCGTTATAACGTAATACTGTATAACGTTAGGCGTTATGACGTAATAGTGTATAACGCTAAACGTTATAACGTAATACTGTATAACGTTTCACGCTATAACGTAATATTATGTAACGTTAAGGGTTATAACGTAATACTGTATAACGTTAAACGTTATAACGTAATACTGTATAATGTTGAACGTTTAACGTATTAATATGTAACGTTATACGTTATAACGTAATACTGTATAACGTTAAACGTTATGACTTAATAGTGTATAAATTTAAACGTTATAACGTAATACTGTATAACGTTAGACGCTATAACGTAATATTATGTAACGTTAAACGTTATAACGTAATACTGTATAACGTTAAACGTTATATTACGAAATAGTGTATAACGTTAAACTTTATAACGTAATAATATATAACGTTAAACATTATAACGTAATTATGTATAATGTTAATCGTTATAACGTAATACTGTATAACGTTAGGCGTTATGACGTAATAGTGTATAACGCTAAACGTTATAACGTAATACTGTATAACGTTACACGCTATAACGTAATATTATATAACGTTAAGCGTTATAACGTAATACTGTATAACGTTACACGTTATAACGTAATACTGTATAATGTTGAACGTTTAACATATTACTATGTAACGTTATACGTTATAACGTAATACTGTATAACGTTAAACGTTATGACTTAATAGTGTATAAAGTTAAACGTTATGACGTAATACTGTATAACGTTAAACGTTATATTACGAAATAGTGTATAACGTTAAACTTTATAACGTAATACTATATAACGTTAAACGTTATAACGTAATACTGTTTAACGTTACACGCTATGACGTAATACTATGTAACTTTAAACGTTTAACGTAATACTGTTTAACGTTAAACGTTATGACTTAATAGTGTATAAAGTTAAACGTTATAACGTAATACTGTATAATGTTGAACGTTTAACGTATTACTATGTAACGTTATACGTTATAACGTAATACTGTATAACGTTAAACGTTATGACTTAATAGTGTATAAAGTTAATCGTTATAACGTAATACTGTATATCGTTAAACGTTGTGACGTAATACTGTATAATGTTGAACGTTTAACGTATTACTATGTAACGTTATACGTTATAACGTAATACTGTATAACGTTAAACGTTATATTACGAAATAGTGTATAACGTTAAACTTTATAACGTAATACTATATAACGTTAAACATTATAACGTAATAATGTATAATGTTAATCGCTATAACGTAATACTGTATAACGTTAGGCGTTATGACGTAATAGTGCATAACGCTAAACGTTATAACGTAATACTGTATATCGCTACACGCTATAACGTAATATTATGCAACGTTAAACGTTATAGCGTAGTACTGTATAACGTTAAACGTTATAACGTAATACTGTATAATGTTGAACGTTTAACGTATTACTATGTAACTTTATACGTTATAACGTAATACTGTATAACGTTATACGTTATAACGTAATACTGTATAACGTTAAACGTTATGACTTAATAGTGTATAAAGTTAAACGTTATAACGTAATACTATATAACGTTAAACGTTATAACGTAATACTGTTTAACGTTACACGCTATGACGTAATACTATGTAACTTTAAACGTTTAACGTAATACTGTTTAACGTTAAACGTTATGACTTAATAGTGTATAAAGTTAAACGTTATAACGTAATACTGTATAATGTTGAACGTTTAACGTATTACTATGTAACGTTATACGTTATAACGTAATACTGTATAACGTTAAACGTTATGACTTAATAGTGTATAAAGTTAATCGTTATAACGTAATACTGTATAACGTTAAACGTTATGACTTAATAGTGTATAAAGTTAAACGTTATGACGTAATACTGTATAAGGTTAAACGTTATATTACGAAATAGTGTATAACGTTAAACTTTATAACGTAATACTATATAACGTTAAACGTTATAACGTAATACTGTTTAACGTTACACGCTATGACGTAATACTATGTAACATTAAACATTTAACGTAATACTGTTTAACGTTAAACGTTATAACGTAATAATGTATAATCTTAAACGTTATAACGTATTACTATGTAACGTTATACTTTATAACGTAATACTGTATAACGTTAAACGTTATAACGTAATTGTGTATAACGATAAACGTTATAACGTAATACTGTATAATGTTGAACGTTTAACATATTACTATGTAACGTTATACGTTATAACGTAATACTGTATAATGTTGAACGTTTAACATATTACTATGTAACGTTATACGTTATAACGTAATACTGTATAACGTTAAACGTTATATTACAAAATAGTGTATAACGTTAAACTTTATAACGTAATACTATATAACGTTAAACATTATAACGTAATTATGTATAATGTTAATCGTTATAACGTAATACTGTATAACGTTAGGCGTTATGACGTAATAGTGTATAACGCTAAACGTTATAACGTAATACTGTATAACGTTTCACGCTATAACGTAATATTATGTAACGTTAAGGGTTATAACGTAATACTGTATAACGTTAAACGTTATAACGTAATACTGTATAATGTTGAACGTTTAACGTATTAATATGTAACGTTATACGTTATAACGTAATACTGTATAACGTTAAACGTTATGACTTAATAGTGTATAAAGTTAAACGTTATAACGTAATACTGTATAACGTTACACGCTATAACGTAATATTATGTAACGTTAAACGTTATAACGTAATACTGTATAACGTTAAACGTTATAACGTAATACTGTATATCGTTAAACGTTGTGACGTAATACTGTATAATGTTGAACGTTTAACGTATTACTATGTAACGTTATACGTTATAACGTAATACTGTATAACGTTAAACGTTATATTACGAAATAGTGTATAACGTTAAACTTTATAACGTAATACTATATAACGTTAAACATTATAACGTAATTATGTATAATGTTAATCGTTATAACGTAATACTGTATAACGTTAGGCGTTATGACTTAATATTGTATAACGCTAAACGTTATAACGTAATACTGTATAACGTTACACGCTATAACGTAATATTATATAACGTTAAGCGTTATAACGTAATACTGTATAACGTTACACGTTATAACGTAATACTGTATAATGTTGAACGTTTAACATATTACTATGTAACGTTATACGTTATAACGTAATACTGTATAACGTTAAACGTTATGACTTAATAGTGTATAAAGTTAAACGTTATGACGTAATACTGTATAACGTTAAACGTTATATTACGAAATAGTGTATAACGTTAAACTTTATAACGTAATACTATATAACGTTAAACGTTATAACGTAATACTGTTTAACGTTACACGCTATGACGTAATAGTATGTAACTTTAAACGTTTAACGTAATACTGTTTAACGTTAAACGTTATGACTTAATAGTGTATAAAGTTAAACGTTATAACGTAATACTGTATAATGTTGAACGTTTAACGTATTACTATGTAACGTTATACGTTATAACGTAATACTGTATAACGTTAAACGTTATGACTTAATAGTGTATAAAGTTAATCGTTATAACGTAATACTGTATATCGTTAAACGTTGTGACGTAATACTGTATAATGTTGAACGTTTAACGTATTACTATGTAACGTTATACGTTATAACGTAATACTGTATAACGTTAAACGTTATATTACGAAATAGTGTATAACGTTAAACTTTATAACGTAATACTATATAACGTTAAACAATATAACGTAATTATGTATAATGTTAATCGTTATAACGTAATACTGTATAACGTTAGGCGTTATGACGTAATAGTGCATAACGCTAAACGTTATAACGTAATACTGTATATCGCTACACGCTATAACGTAATATTATGCAACGTTAAACGTTATAGCGTAGTACTGTATAACGTTAAACGTTATAACGTAATACTGTATATCGTTAAACGTTGTGACGTAATACTGTATAATGTTGAACGTTTAACGTATTACTATGTAACTTTATACGTTATAACGTAATACTGTATAACGTTAAACGTTATGACTTAATAGTGTATAAAGTTAAACGTTATGACGTAATACTGTATAAGGTTAAACGTTATATTACGAAATAGTGTATAACGTTAAACTTTATAACGTAATACTATATAACGTTAAACGTTATAACGTAATACTGTTTAACGTTACACGCTATGACGTAATACTATGTAACTTTAAACATTTAACGTAATACTGTTTAACGTTAAACGTTATAACGTAATAATGTATAATCTTAAACGTTATAACGTATTACTATGTAACGTTATACTTTATAACGTAATACTGTATAACGTTAAACGTGATAACGTAATTGTGTATAACGATAAACGTTATGACGTAATACTATGTAACTTTAAACGTTTAACGTAATACTGTATAACTTTAAACGTTATAACGTAATACTGTATAACGTTAAACGTTATATTAAAAAATAGTGTATAACGTTAAACTTTATAACGTAATACTATATAACGTTAAACATTATAACGTAATTATGTATAATGTTAATCGTTATAACGTAATACTGTATAACGTTAGGCGTTATGACGGTATAGTGTATAACGCTAAACGTTATAACGTAATACTGTATAACGTTTCACGCTATAACGTAATATTATGTAACGTTAAGGGTTATAACGTAATACTGTATAACGTTAAACGTTATAACGTAATACTGTATAATGTTGGACGTTTAACGTATTAATATGTAACGTTATACGTTATAACGTAATACTGTATAACGTTAAACGTTATGACTTAATAGTGTATAAAGTTAAACGTTATAACGTAATACTGTATAACGTTACACGCTATAACGTAATATTATGTAACGTTAAACGTTATAACGTAATACTGTATAACGTTAAACGTTATAACGTAATACTGTATAACGTTAAACGTTATGACTTAATAGTGTATAAAGTTAAACGTTATGACGTAATACTGTATAACGTTAAACGTTATAACGTAATACTGTATAACGTTAAACGTTATGACTTAATAGTGTATAAAGTTAAACGTTATGACGTAATACTGTATAACGTTAAACGTTATATTACGAAATAGTGTATAACGTTAAACTTTATAACGTAATACTATATAACGTTAAACGTTATAACGTAATACTGTTTAACGTTACACGCTATGACGTAATACTATGTAACTTTAAACGTTTAACGTAATACTGTTTAACGTTAAACGTTATGACTTAATAGTGTATAAAGTTAAACGTTATAACGTAATACTGTATAATGTTGAACGTTTAACGTATTACTATGTAACGTTATACGTTATAACGTAATACTGTATAACGTTAAACGTTATGACTTAATAGTGTATAAAGTTAATCGTTATAACGTAATACTGTATATCGTTAAACGTTGTGACGTAATACTGTATAATGTTGAACGTTTAACGTATTACTATGTAACGTTATACGTTATAACGTAATACTGTATAACGTTAAACGTTATAACGTAATACTGTATAATGTTGAACGTTTAACGTATTACTATGTAACGTTATACGTTATAACGTAATACTGTATAACGTTAAACGTTATGACTTAATAGTGCATAAAGTTAAACGTTATAACGTAATACTGTATAATGTTGAACGTTTAACGTATTACTATGTAACGTTATACGTTATAACGTAATACTGTATAACGTTAAACGTTATGACTTAATAGTGTATAAAGTTAAACGTTATAACGTAATACTGTATAACGTTACACGCTATAACGTAATATTATGTAACGTTAAACGTTATAACGTAATACTGTATAACGTTAAACGTTATAACGTAATACTGTATATCGTTAAACGTTGTGACGTAATACTGTATAATGTTGAACGTTTAACGTATTACTATGTAACGTTATACGTTATAACGTAATACTGTATAACGTTACACGCTATAACGTAATATCATATAACGTTAAGCGTTATAACGTAATACTGTATAACGTTACACGTTATAACGTAATACTGTATAATGTTGAACGTTTAACGTATTACTATGTAACGTTATACGTTATAACGTAATACTGTATAACGTTAAACGTTATGACTTAATAGTGTATAAAGTTAAACGTTATGACGTAATACTGTATAACGTTAAACGTTAAATTACGAAATAGTGTATAACGTTAAACTTTATAACGTAATACTATATAACGTTAAACGTTATAACGTAATACTGTTTAACGTTACACGCTATGACGTAATACTATGTAACTTTAAACGTTTAACGTAATACTGTTTAACGTTAAACGTTATAACGTAATAATGTATAATCTTAAACGTTATAACGTATTACTATGTAACGTTATACTTTATAACGTAATACTGTATAACGTTAAACGTTATAACGTAATTGTGTATAACGATAAACGTTATAACTTAATACTCTATAACTTTAAACGTCTAACGTAATACTGTATAACGTTAAACGTTATAACGTAATACTGTATATCGTTAAACGTTGTGACGTAATACTGTATAATGTTGAACGTTTAACGTATTACTATGTAACGTTATACGTTATAACGTAATACTGTATAACGTTACACGCTATAACGTAATATCATATAACGTTAAGCGTTATGACGTAATACCGTATAACGCTAAACGTTATAACGTAATACTGTATAACGTTACACGCTATGACGTAATACTGTGTAACTTTAAACGTTTAACGTAATACTGTATAACGTTAAACGTTATAACGTACTACTGTATAATCTTAAACGTTATAACGTATTACTATGTAACGTTATACTTTATAACGTAATACTGTATAACGTTAAACGTTATACTACGAAATAGTGTATAACGTTAAACTTTATAACGTAGTACTTTATAACGTTAAACATTATAACGTAATACTGTATAACGTTAAACGTTATAACTTAATAGTGTATAAAGTTAAACATTATAACGTATTACTATGTAACGTTATACTTTATAACGTAATACTGTATAACGTTAAACGTTATAACGTAATACTGTATAATGTTAAACGTTTAACGTATTACTATGTAACGTTATACGTTATAACGTAATATTGTATAACGTTAAACGTTATAACTTAATAGTGTATAAAGTTAAACATTATAACGTATTACTATGTAACGTTATACTTTATAACGTAATACTGTATAACGTTAAACGTTATAACGTAATACTGTATAATGTTAAACGTTTAACGTATTACTATGTAACGTTATACGTTATAACGTAATATTGTATAACGTTAAACGTTATAACTTAATAGTGTATAAAGTTAAACGTTATAACGTAATACTGTATAACGTTAAACGTTATATTGCAAAATAGTGTATAACGTTAAACTTTATAACGTAATACTATATAACGTTAAAAATTATAACGTAATTGTGTATAACGATAAACGTTATAACGTAATACTGTATAACGTTAAGCTTTATAACGTAATACTATATAACGTTAAACGTTATAACGTAATACTGTATAACGTTACACGCTATGACGTAATACTATGTAACTTTAAACGTTTAACGTAATACTGTATAACGTTAAACGTTATAACGTAATACTGTATATCGTTAAACGTTGTGACGTAATACTGTATAATGTTGAACGTTTAACGTATTACTATGTAACGTTATACGTTATAACGTAATACTGTATAACGTTAAACGTTATGACTTAATAGTGTATAATGTTAATCGTTATAACGTAATACTGTATAACGTTAGGCGTTATGACGTAATAGTGTATAACGCTAAACGTTATAACGTAATACTGTATAACGTTACACGCTATAACGTAATATTATATAACGTTAAGCGTTATAACGTAATACTGTATAACGTTACACGTTATAACGTAATACTGTATAATGTTGAACGTTTAACATATTACTATGTAACGTTATACGTTATAACGTAATACTGTATAACGTTATACGTTATAACGTAATACTGTATAACGTTAAACGTTATGACTTAATAGTGTATAAAGTTAAACGTTATGACGTAATACTGTATAACGTTAAACGTTATATTACGAAATAGTGTATAACGTTAAACTTTATAACGTAATACTATATAACGTTAAACGTTATAATGTAATACTGTTTAACGTTACACGCTATGACGTAATACTATGTAACTTTAAACGTTTAACGTAATACTGTTTAACGTTAAACGTTATGACTTAATAGTGTATAAAGTTAAACGTTATAACGTAATACTGTATAATGTTGAACGTTTAACGTATTACTATGTAACGTTATACGTTATAACGTAATACTGTATAACGTTAAACGTTATGACTTAATAGTGTATAAAGTTAATCGTTATAACGTAATACTGTATATCGTTAAACGTTGTGACGTAATACTGTATAATGTTGAACGTTTAACGTATTACTATGTAACGTTATACGTTATAACGTAATACTGTATAACGTTAAACGTTATAACGTAATACTGTATAATGTTGAACGTTTAACGTATTACTATGTAACGTTATACGTTATAACGTAATACTGTATAACGTTAAACGTTATGACTTAATAGTGCATAAAGTTAAACGTTATAACGTAATACTGTATAATGTTGAACGTTTAACGTATTACTATGTAACGTTATACGTTATAACGTAATACTGTATAACGTTAAACGTTATGACTTAATAGTGTATAAAGTTAAACGTTATAACGTAATACTGTATAACGTTACACGCTATAACGTAATATTATGTAACGTTAAACGTTATAACGTAATACTGTATAACGTTAAACGTTATAACGTAATACTGTATATCGTTAAACGTTGTGACGTAATACTGTATAATGTTGAACGTTTAACGTATTACTATGTAACGTTATACGTTATAACGTAATACTGTATAACGTTACACGCTATAACGTAATATCATATAACGTTAAGCGTTATAACGTAATACTGTATAACGTTACACGTTATAACGTAATACTGTATAATGTTGAACGTTTAACGTATTACTATGTAACGTTATACGTTATAACGTAATACTGTATAACGTTAAACGTTATGACTTAATAGTGTATAAAGTTAAACGTTATGACGTAATACTGTATAACGTTAAACGTTAAATTACGAAATAGTGTATAACGTTAAACTTTATAACGTAATACTATATAACGTTAAACGTTATAACGTAATACTGTTTAACGTTACACGCTATGACGTAATACTATGTAACTTTAAACGTTTAACGTAATACTGTTTAACGTTAAACGTTATAACGTAATAATGTATAATCTTAAACGTTATAACGTATTACTATGTAACGTTATACTTTATAACGTAATACTGTATAACGTTAAACGTTATAACGTAATTGTGTATAACGATAAACGTTATAACTTAATACTCTATAACTTTAAACGTCTAACGTAATACTGTATAACGTTAAACGTTATAACGTAATACTGTATATCGTTAAACGTTGTGACGTAATACTGTATAATGTTGAACGTTTAACGTATTACTATGTAACGTTATACGTTATAACGTAATACTGTATAACGTTACACGCTATAACGTAATATCATATAACGTTAAGCGTTATGACGTAATACCGTATAACGCTAAACGTTATAACGTAATACTGTATAACGTTACACGCTATGACGTAATACTGTGTAACTTTAAACGTTTAACGTAATACTGTATAACGTTAAACGTTATAACGTACTACTGTATAATCTTAAACGTTATAACGTATTACTATGTAACGTTATACTTTATAACGTAATACTGTATAACGTTAAACGTTATACTACGAAATAGTGTATAACGTTAAACTTTATAACGTAGTACTTTATAACGTTAAACATTATAACGTAATACTGTATAACGTTAAACGTTATAACTTAATAGTGTATAAAGTTAAACATTATAACGTATTACTATGTAACGTTATACTTTATAACGTAATACTGTATAACGTTAAACGTTATAACGTAATACTGTATAATGTTAAACGTTTAACGTATTACTATGTAACGTTATACGTTATAACGTAATATTGTATAACGTTAAACGTTATAACTTAATAGTGTATAAAGTTAAACATTATAACGTATTACTATGTAACGTTATACTTTATAACGTAATACTGTATAACGTTAAACGTTATAACGTAATACTGTATAATGTTAAACGTTTAACGTATTACTATGTAACGTTATACGTTATAACGTAATATTGTATAACGTTAAACGTTATAACTTAATAGTGTATAAAGTTAAACGTTATAACGTAATACTGTATAACGTTAAACGTTATATTGCAAAATAGTGTATAACGTTAAACTTTATAACGTAATACTATATAACGTTAAAAATTATAACGTAATTGTGTATAACGATAAACGTTATAACGTAATACTGTATAACGTTAAGCTTTATAACGTAATACTATATAACGTTAAACGTTATAACGTAATACTGTATAACGTTACACGCTATGACGTAATACTATGTAACTTTAAACGTTTAACGTAATACTGTATAACGTTAAACGTTATAACGTAATACTGTATATCGTTAAACGTTGTGACGTAATACTGTATAATGTTGAACGTTTAACGTATTACTATGTAACGTTATACGTTATAACGTAATACTGTATAACGTTAAACGTTATGACTTAATAGTGTATAAAGTTAAACGTTATAACGTAATACTGTATAACGTTAAACGTTATATTACGAAATAGTGTATAACGTTAAACTTTATAACGTAATACTATATAACGTTAAACGTTATAACGTAATACTGTTTAACATTACACGCTATGACGTAATACTATGTAACTTTAAACGTTTGACGTAATACTATGTAACTTTAAACGTTTAACGTAATACTGTATAACGTTGAACGTTATAACGTAATACTGTATAATCTTAAACGTTATAACGTATTACTATGTAACGTTATACTTTATAACGTAATACTGTATAACGTTAAACGTTATAACGTAATACTGTATAATGTTAAACGTTTAACGTATTACTATGTAACGTTATACGTTATAACGTAATATTGTATAACGTTAAACGTTATATTACAAAATAGCGTATAACGTTAAACTTTATAACGTAATACTATATAACGTTAAAAATTATAACGTAATTGTGTATAACGATAAACGTTATAGCGTAATACTGTATAACGTTAAACTTTATAACGTAATACTATATAACGTTAAACGTTATAACGTAATACTGTATAACGTTACACGCTATGACGTAATACTATGTAACTTTAAACGTTTAACGTAATACTGTATAACGTTAAACGTTATGACTTAATAGTGTATAAAGTTAAACGTTATGACGTAATACTGTATAACGTTAAACGTTAAATTACGAAATAGTGTATAACGTTAAACTTTATAACGTAATACTATATAACGTTAAACGTTATAACGTAATCCTGTTTAACGTTACACGCTATGACGTAATACTATGTAACTTTAAACGTTTAACGTAATACTGTTTAACGTTAAACGTTATAACGTAATAATGTATAATCTTAAACGTTATAACGTATTACTATGTAACGTTATACTTTATAACGTAATACTGTATAACGTTAAACGTTATAACGTAATTGTGTATAACGATAAACGTTATAACGTAATACTCTATAACTTTAAACGTCTAACGTAATACTGTATAACGTTAAACGTTATAACGTAATACTGTATATCGTTAAACGTTGTGACGTAATACTGTATAATGTTGAACGTTTAACGTATTACTATGTAACGTTATACGTTATAACGTAATACTGTATAACGTTACACGCTATAACGTAATATCATATAACGTTAAGCGTTATGACGTAATACCGTATAACGCTAAACGTTATAACGTAATACTGTATAACGTTACACGCTATGACGTAATACTGTGTAACTTTAAACGTTTAACGTAATACTGTATAACGTTAAACGTTATAACGTACTACTGTATAATCTTAAACGTTATAACGTATTACTATGTAACGTTATACTTTATAACGTAATACTGTATAACGTTAAACGTTATACTACGAAATAGTGTATAACGTTAAACTTTATAACGTAGTACTTTATAACGTTAAACATTATAACGTAATACTGTATAACGTTAAACGTTATAACGTAATAATGTATAATGTTAAACGTTTAACGTATTACTATGTAACGTTATACGTTATAACGTAATATTGTATAACGTTAAACGTTATAACTTAATAGTGTATAAAGTTAAACATTATAACGTATTACTATGTAACGTTATACTTTATAACGTAATACTGTATAACGTTAAACGTTATAACGTAATACTGTATAATGTTAAACGTTTAACGTATTACTATGTAACGTTATACGTTATAACGTAATATTGTATAACGTTAAACGTTATAACTTAATAGTGTATAAAGTTAAACGTTATAACGTAATACTGTATAACGTTAAACGTTATATTGCAAAATAGTGTATAACGTTAAACTTTATAACGTAATACTATATAACGTTAAAAATTATAACGTAATTGTGTATAACGATAAACGTTATAACGTAATACTGTATAACGTTAAGCTTTATAACGTAATACTATATAACGTTAAACGTTATAACGTAATACTGTATAACGTTACACGCTATGACGTAATACTATGTAACTTTAAACGTTTAACGTAATACTGTATAACGTTAAACGTTATAACGTAATACTGTATATCGTTAAACGTTGTGACGTAATACTGTATAATGTTGAACGTTTAACGTATTACTATGTAACGTTATACGTTATAACGTAATACTGTATAACGTTAAACGTTATGACTTAATAGTGTATAAAGTTAAACGTTATAACGTAATACTGTATAACGTTAAACGTTATATTACGAAATAGTGTATAACGTTAAACTTTATAACGTAATACTATATAACGTTAAACGTTATAACGTAATACTGTTTAACATTACACGCTATGACGTAATACTATGTAACTTTAAACGTTTGACGTAATACTATGTAACTTTAAACGTTTAACGTAATACTGTATAACGTTGAACGTTATAACGTAATACTGTATAATCTTAAACGTTATAACGTATTACTATGTAACGTTATACTTTATAACGTAATACTGTATAACGTTAAACGTTATAACGTAATACTGTATAATGTTAAACGTTTAACGTATTACTATGTAACGTTATACGTTATAACGTAATATTGTATAACGTTAAACGTTATATTACAAAATAGTGTATAACGTTAAACTTTATAACGTAATACTATATAACGTTAAAAATTATAACGTAATTGTGTATAACGATAAACGTTATAGCGTAATACTGTATAACGTTAAACTTTATAACGTAATACTATATAACGTTAAACGTTATAACGTAATACTGTATAACGTTACACGCTATGACGTAATACTATGTAACTTTAAACGTTTAACGTAATACTGTATAACGTTAAATGTTATAACGCAATACTGCATACCGTTAAACGTTGTGACGTAATACTGAAAAAAGTTAAGCGTTATGGCGTAATACTGTATAACGCTAAACGTTATAACGTAATACTGTATAACGTTACGCGCTATAACTTAATACTATATAACGTTAAACATTATAACGTAATTATGTATAATGTTAATCGTTATAACGTAATACTGTATAACGTTAGGCGTTATGACGTAATAGTGTATAACGCTAAACGTTATAACGTAATACTGTATAACGTTACACGCTATAACGTAATATTATGTAACGTTAAACGTTGTGACGTAATACTGTATAACGTTACACGCTATGACGTAATACTATGTAACTTTAAACGTTTAACGTAATACTGTATAACGTTAAACGTTATAACGTAATACTGTATATCGTTAAACGTTGTGACGTAATACTGTATAATGTTGAACGTTTAACGTATTACTATGTAACGTTATACGTTATAACGTAATACTGTATAACGTTAAACGTTATGACTTAATAGTGTATAAAGTTAAACGTTATAACGTAATACTGTTTAACGTTACACGCTATGACGTAATACTATGTAACTTTAAGCGTTTAACGTAATACTGTTTAACGTTAAACGTTATAACGTAATAATGTATAATCTTAAACGTTATAACGTATTACTATGTAACGTTATACTTTATAACGTAATACTGTATAATGTTGAACGTTTAACGTATTACTATGTAACGTTATACGTTATAACGTAATACTGTATAACGTTAAACGTTATATTACGAAATAGTGTATAACGTTAAACTTTATAACGTAATACTATATAACGTTAAACATTATAACGTAATTATGTATAATGTTAATCGTTATAACGTAATACTGTATAACGTTAGGCGTTATGACGTAATAGTGTATAACGCTAAACGTTATAACGTAATACTGTATAACGTTACACGCTATAACGTAATATTATGTAACGTTAAGCGTTATAACGTAATACTGTATAACGTTAAACGTTGTAACGTAATACTGTATAATGTTGAACGTTATGACTTAATAGTGTATAAAGTTAAACGTTATGACGTAATACTGTATAACGTTAAACGTTATATTACGAAATAGTGTATAACGTTAAACTTTATAACGTAATACTATATCGTTAAACGTTATAACGTAATACTGTTTAACGTTACACGCTATGACGTAATACTATGTAACTTTAAACGTTTAACGTAATACTGTTTAACGTTAAACGTTATAACGTAATAATGTATAATCTTAAACGTTATGACGTATTACTATGTAACGTTATACTTTATAACGTAATACTGTATAACGTTAAACGTTATAACGTAATTGTGTATAACGATAAACGTTATGACGTAATACTATGTAACTTTAAACGTTTAACGTAATACTGTATAACGTTAAACGTTATAACGTAATACTGTATAATGTTAAACGTTTAACGTATTACTATGTAACGTTATACGTTATAACGTAATATTGTATAACGTTAAACGTTATAACTAATTGTGTATAAAGTTAAACGTTATAACGTAATACTGTATAACGTTAAACGTTATATTACAAAATAGTGTATAACGTTAAACTTTATAACGTAATACTATATAACGTTAAACATTATAACGTAATTATGTATAATGTTAATCGTTATAACGTAATACTGTATAACGTTAGGCGTTATGACGTAATAGTGTATAACGCTAAACGTTATAACGTAATACTGTATAACGTTTCACGCTATAACGTAATATTATGTAACGTTAAGCGTTATAACGTAATACTGTATAACGTTAAACGTTATAACGTAATACTGTATAATGTTGAACGTTTAACGTATTACTATGTAACGTTATACGTTATAACGTAATACTGTATAACGTTAAACGTTATGACTTAATAGTGCATAAAGTTAAACGTTATAACGTAATACTGTATAATGTTGAACGTTTAACGTATTACTATGTAACGTTATACGTTATAACGTAATACTGTATAACGTTAAACGTTATGACTTAATAGTGTATAAAGTTAAACGTTATAACGTAATACTGTATAACGTTACACGCTATAACGTAATATTATGTAACGTTAAACGTTATAACGTAATACTGTATAACGTTAAACGTTATAACGTAATACTGTATATCGTTAAACGTTGTGACGTAATACTGTATAATGTTGAACGTTTAACGTATTACTATGTAACGTTATACGTTGTAACGTAATACTGTATAACGTTACACGCTATAACGTAATATCATATAACGTTAAGCGTTATAACGTAATACTGTATAACGTTACAAGTTATAACGTAATACTGTATAATGTTGAACGTTTAACGTATTACTATGTAACGTTATACGTTATAACGTAATACTGTATAACGTTAAACGTTATGACTTAATAGTGTATAAAGTTAAACGTTATGACGTAATACTGTATAACGTTAAACGTTAAATTACGAAATAGTGTATAACGTTAAACTTTATAACGTAATACTATATAACGTTAAACGTTATAACGTAATACTGTTTAACGTTACACGCTATGACGTAATACTATGTAACTTTAAACGTTTAACGTAATACTGTTTAACGTTAAACGTTATAACGTAATAATGTATAATCTTAAACGTTATAACGTATTACTATGTAACGTTATACTTTATAACGTAATACTGTATAACGTTAAACGTTATAACGTAATTGTGTATAACGATAAACGTTATAACGTAATACTCTATAACTTTAAACGTCTAACGTAATACTGTATAACGTTAAACGTTATAACGTAATACTGTATATCGTTAAACGTTGTGACGTAATACTGTATAATGTTGAACGTTTAACGTATTACTATGTAACGTTATACGTTATAACGTAATACTGTATAACGTTACACGCTATAACGTAATATCATATAACGTTAAGCGTTATGACGTAATACCGTATAACGCTAAACGTTATAACGTAATACTGTATAACGTTACACGCTATGACGTAATACTGTGTAACTTTAAACGTTTAACGTAATACTGTATAACGTTAAACGTTATAACGTACTACTGTATAATCTTAAACGTTATAACGTATTACTATGTAACGTTATACTTTATAACGTAATACTGTATAACGTTAAACGTTATACTACGAAATAGTGTATAACGTTAAACTTTATAACGTAGTACTTTATAACGTTAAACATTATAACGTAATACTGTATAACGTTAAACGTTATAACGTAATAATGTATAATGTTAAACGTTTAACGTATTACTATGTAACGTTATACGTTATAACGTAATATTGTATAACGTTAAACGTTATAACTTAATAGTGTATAAAGTTAAACATTATAACGTATTACTATGTAACGTTATACTTTATAACGTAATACTGTATAACGTTAAACGTTATAACGTAATACTGTATAATGTTAAACGTTTAACGTATTACTATGTAACGTTATACGTTATAACGTAATATTGTATAACGTTAAACGTTATAACTTAATAGTGTATAAAGTTAAACGTTATAACGTAATACTGTATAACGTTAAACGTTATATTGCAAAATAGTGTATAACGTTAAACTTTATAACGTAATACTATATAACGTTAAAAATTATAACGTAATTGTGTATAACGATAAACGTTATAACGTAATACTGTATAACGTTAAACGTTATAACGTAATACTGTTTAACATTACACGCTATGACGTAATACTATGTAACTTTAAACGTTTGACGTAATACTATGTAACTTTAAACGTTTAACGTAATACTGTATAACGTTGAACGTTATAACGTAATACTGTATAATCTTAAACGTTATAACGTATTACTATGTAACGTTATACTTTATAACGTAATACTGTATAACGTTAAACGTTATAACGTAATACTGTATAATGTTAAACGTTTAACGTATTACTATGTAACGTTATACGTTATAACGTAATATTGTATAACGTTAAACGTTATATTACAAAATAGTGTATAACGTTAAACTTTATAACGTAATACTATATAACGTTAAAAATTATAACGTAATTGTGTATAACGATAAACGTTATAGCGTAATACTGTATAACGTTAAACTTTATAACGTAATACTATATAACGTTAAACGTTATAACGTAATACTGTATAACGTTACACGCTATGACGTAATACTATGTAACTTTAAACGTTTAACGTAATACTGTATAACGTTAAATGTTATAACGCAATACTGCATACCGTTAAACGTTGTGACGTAATACTGAAAAAAGTTAAGCGTTATGGCGTAATACTGTATAACGCTAAACGTTATAACGTAATACTGTATAACGTTACGCGCTATAACTTAATACTATATAACGTTAAACATTATAACGTAATTATGTATAATGTTAATCGTTATAACGTAATACTGTATAACGTTAGGCGTTATGACGTAATAGTGTATAACGCTAAACGTTATAACGTAATACTGTATAACGTTACACGCTATAACGTAATATTATGTAACGTTAAACGTTGTGACGTAATACTGTATAACGTTACACGCTATGACGTAATACTATGTAACTTTAAACGTTTAACGTAATACTGTATAACGTTAAACGTTATAACGTAATACTGTATATCGTTAAACGTTGTGACGTAATACTGTATAATGTTGAACGTTTAACGTATTACTATGTAACGTTATACGTTATAACGTAATACTGTATAACGTTAAACGTTATGACTTAATAGTGTATAAAGTTAAACGTTATAACGTAATACTGTTTAACGTTACACGCTATGACGTAATACTATGTAACTTTAAGCGTTTAACGTAATACTGTTTAACGTTAAACGTTATAACGTAATAATGTATAATCTTAAACGTTATAACGTATTACTATGTAACGTTATACTTTATAACGTAATACTGTATAACGTTAAACGTTTAACGTAATACTGTATAACGTTAAACGTTATAACGTAATACTGTATATCGTTAAACGTTGTGACGTAATACTGTATAATGTTGAACGTTTAACGTATTACTATGTAACGTTATACGTTATAACGTAATACTGTATAACGTTAAACGTTATGACTTAATAGTGTATAAAGTTAAACGTTATAACGTAATACTGTATAACGTTACACGCTATGACGTAATACTATGTAACTTTAAACGTTTAACGTAATACTGTATAACGTTAAACGTTATAACGTAATACTGTATATCGTTAAACGTTGTGACGTAATACTGTATAATGTTGAACGTTTAACGTATTACTATGTAACGTTATACGTTATAACGTAATACTGTGTAACGTTAAACGTTATGACTTAATAGTGTATAAAGTTAAACGTTATAACGTAATACTGTATAACGTTACACGCTATGACGTAATACTATGTAACTTTAAACGTTTAACGTAATACTGTATAACGTTAAACGTTATAACGTACTACTGTATAATCTTAAACGTTATAACGAATTACTATGTAACGTTATACTTTATAACGTAATACTGTATAACGTTAAACGTTATACTACGAAATAGTGTATAACGTTAAACTTTATAACGTAGTACTATATAACGTTAAACATTATAACGTAATTGTGTATAACGTTAGACGTTATAACGTAATACTGTATAACGTTAAGCGTTATGACGTAATACTGTATAACGCTAAACGTTATAACGTAATACTGTATAACGTTACACGCTATAACGTAATATTATGTAACGTTAGACGTTATAACGTAATACTGTATAACGTTAAGCGTTATGACGTAATACCGTATAACGCTAAACGTTATAACGTAATACTGTATAACGTTACACGCTATGACGTAATACTATGTAACTTTAAACGTTTAACGTAATACTGTATAACGTTAAACGTTATAACGTACTACTGTATAATCTTAAACGTTATAACGTATTACTATGTAACGTTATACTTTATAACGTAATACTGTATAACGTTAAACGTTATACTACGAAATAGTGTATAACGTTAAACTTTATAACGTAGTACTTTATAACGTTAAACATTATAACGTAATACTGTATAACGTTAAACGTTATAACGTAATAATGTATAATGTTAAACGTTTAACGTATTACTATGTAACGTTATACGTTATAACGTAATATTGTATAACGTTAAACGTTATAACTTAATAGTGTATAAAGTTAAACGTTATAACGTAATACTGTATAACGTTAAACGTTATATTACAAAATAGTGTATAACGTTAAACTTTATAACGTAATACTATATAACGTTAAAAATTATAACGTAATTGTGTATAACGATAAACGTTATAACGTAATACTGTATAACGTTAAACTTTATAACGTAATACTATATAACGTTAAACGTTATAACGTAATACTGTATAACGTTACACGCTATGACGTAATACTATGTAACTTTAAACGTTTAACGTAATACTGTATAACGTTAAACGTTAGAACGTAATACTGTATAACCTTAAACATTATAACGTATTACTATGTAACGTTATACTTTATAACGTAATACTGTATAACGTTAAACGTTATAACGTAATACTGTATAATGTTAAACGTTTAACGTATTACTATGTAACGTTATACGTTATAACGTAATATTGTATAACGTTAAACGTTATAACTTAATAGTGTATAAAGTTAAACGTTTAACGTAATACTGTATAACGTTAAACGTTATAACGTAATACTGTATATCGTTAAACGTTGTGACGTAATACTGTATAATGTTGAACGTTTAACGTATTACTATGTAACGTTATACGTTATAACGTAATACTGTATAACGTTAAACGTTATGACTTAATAGTGTATAAAGTTAAACGTTATAACGTAATACTGTATAACGTTAAACGTTATATTACGAAATAGTGTATAACGTTAAACTTTATAACGTAATACTATATAACGTTAAACGTTATAACGTAATACTGTTTAACATTACACGCTATGACGTAATACTATGTAACTTTAAACGTTTGACGTAATACTATGTAACTTTAAACGTTTAACGTAATACTGTATAACGTTGAACGTTATAACGTAATACTGTATAATCTTAAACGTTATAACGTATTACTATGTAACGTTATACTTTATAACGTAATACTGTATAACGTTAAACGTTATAACGTAATACTGTATAATGTTAAACGTTTAACGTATTACTATGTAACGTTATACGTTATAACGTAATATTGTATAACGTTAAACGTTATATTACAAAATAGTGTATAACGTTAAACTTTATAACGTAATACTATATAACGTTAAAAATTATAACGTAATTGTGTATAACGATAAACGTTATAGCGTAATACTGTATAACGTTAAACTTTATAACGTAATACTATATAACGTTAAACGTTATAACGTAATACTGTATAACGTTACACGCTATGACGTAATACTATGTAACTTTAAACGTTTAACGTAATACTGTATAACGTTAAATGTTATAACGCAATACTGCATACCGTTAAACGTTGTGACGTAATACTGAAAAAAGTTAAGCGTTATGGCGTAATACTGTATAACGCTAAACGTTATAACGTAATACTGTATAACGTTACGCGCTATAACTTAATACTATATAACGTTAAACATTATAACGTAATTATGTATAATGTTAATCGTTATAACGTAATACTGTATAACGTTAGGCGTTATGACGTAATAGTGTATAACGCTAAACGTTATAACGTAATACTGTATAACGTTACACGCTATAACGTAATATTATGTAACGTTAAACGTTGTGACGTAATACTGTATAACGTTACACGCTATGACGTAATACTATGTAACTTTAAACGTTTAACGTAATACTGTATAACGTTAAACGTTATAACGTAATACTGTATATCGTTAAACGTTGTGACGTAATACTGTATAATGTTGAACGTTTAACGTATTACTATGTAACGTTATACGTTATAACGTAATACTGTATAACGTTAAACGTTATGACTTAATAGTGTATAAAGTTAAACGTTATAACGTAATACTGTTTAACGTTACACGCTATGACGTAATACTATGTAACTTTAAGCGTTTAACGTAATACTGTTTAACGTTAAACGTTATAACGTAATAATGTATAATCTTAAACGTTATAACGTATTACTATGTAACGTTATACTTTATAACGTAATACTGTATAACGTTAAACGTTATGACTTAATAGTGTATAAAGTTAAACGTTATAACGTAACACTGTATAACGTTACACGCTATGACGTAATACTATGTAACTTTAAACGTTTAACGTAATACTGTATAACGTTAAACGTTATAACGTAATACTGTATATCGTTAAACGTTGTGACGTAATACTGTATAATGTTGAACGTTTAACGTATTACTATGTAACGTTATACGTTATAACGTAATACTGTATAATGTTAAACGTTATGACTTAATAGTGTATAAAGTTAAACGTTATAACGTAATACTGTATAACGTTACACGCTATTACGTAATACTATGTAACTTTAAACGTTTAACGTAATACTGTATAACGTTAAACGTTATAACGTAATACTGTATATCGTTAAACGTTGTGACGTAATACTGTATAATGTTGAACGTTTAACGTATTACTATGTAACGTTATACGTTATAACGTAATACTGTATAACGTTAAACGTTATGACTTAATAGTGTATAAAGTTAAACGTTATAACGTAATACTGTATAACGTTAAACGCTATGACGTAATACTATGTAACTTTAAACGTTTAACGTAATACTGTATAACGTTAAACGTTATAACGTACTACTGTATAATCTTAAACGTTATAACGAATTACTATGTAACGTTATACTTTATAACGTAATACTGTATAACGTTAAACGTTATACTACGAAATAGTGTATAACGTTAAACTTTATAACGTAGTACTATATAACGTTAAACATTATAACGTAATTGTGTATAACGTTAGACGTTATAACGTAATACTGTATAACGTTAAGCGTTATGACGTAATACTGTATAACGCTAAACGTTATAACGTAATACTGTATAACGTTACACGCTATAACGTAATATTATGTAACGTTAAACGTTATAACGTAATACTGTATAACGTTAAACGTTATAACGTAATACTGTATAATGTTGAACGTATAACGTATTACTATGTAATGTTATACGTTAATACGTAACACTGTATAACGTTAAACGTTATGACTTAATAGTGTATAAAGTTAAATGTTATGACGTAATACTGTATAACGTTAAACGTTATATTACGAAATAGTGTATAACGTTAAACTTTATAACGTAATACTATATAACGTTAAACGTTATAACGTAATACTGTATAACGTTACACGCTATGACGTAATACTATGTAACTTTAATCGTTTAACGTAATACTGTATAACGTTAAACGTTATAACGTACTACTGTATAATCTTAAACGTTATAACGTATTACTATGTAACGTTATTCTTTATAACGTAATACTGTATAACGTTAAACGTTATACTACGAAATAGTGTATAACGTTAAACTTTATAACGTAGTACTTTATAACGTTAAACATTATAACGTAATACTGTATAACGTTAAACGTTATGACTTAATAGTGTATAAAGTTAAACGTTATAACGTAACACTGTATAACGTTACACGCTATAACGTAATATTATGTAACGTTAAACGTTATAACGTAATACTGTATAACGTTAAACGTGATAACGTAATACTGTATAACGCTAAACGTTATAACGTAATACTATGTAATGTTATACGTTAATACGTAATACTGTATAACGTTAAACGTTATGACTTAATAGTGTATAAAGTTAAATGTTATGACGTAATACTGTATAACGTTACACGCTATAACGTAATATTATGTAACGTTAAACGTTATAACGTAATACTGTATAACGTTAAACGTGATAACGTAATACTGTATAACGTTAAGCGTTATGACGTAATACTGTATAACGCTAAACGTTATAACGTAATACTGTTTAACGTTACACGCTATAACGTAATATTATGTAACGTTAAACGTTATAACGTAATACTGTATAACGTTAAACGTTATAACGTAATACTGTATAATGTTGAACGTATAACGTATTACTATGTAATGTTATACGTTAATACGTAATACTGTATAACGTTAAACGTTATGACTTAATAGTGTATAAAGTTAAGTGTTATGACGTAATACTGTATAACGTTAAACGTTATATTACGAAATAGTGTATAACGTTAAACTTTATAACGTAATACTATATAACGTTAAACGTTATAACGTAATACTGTATAACGTTACACGCTATGACGTAATACTATGTAACTTTAAACGTTTAACGTAATACTGTATAACGTTAAACGTTATAACGTACTACTGTATAATCTTAAACGTTATAACGTATTACTATGTAACGTTATTCTTTATAACGTAATACTGTATAACGTTAAACGTTATACTACGAAATAGTGTATAACGTTAAACTTTATAACGTAGTACTTTATAACGTTAAACATTATAACGTAATACTGTATAATGTTAAACGTTTAACGTATTACTATGTAACGTTATACGTTATAACGTAATATTGTATAACGTTAAACGTTATAACTTAATAGTGTATGAAGTTAAACGTTATAACGTAATACTGTATAACGTTAAACATTATAACGTAATTATGTATAATGTTAATCGTTATAACGTAATACTGTATAACGTTAGGCGTTATGACGTAATAGTGTATAACGCTAAACGTTATAACGTAATACTGTATAACGTTACACGCTATAACGTAATATTATGTAACGTTAAACGTTGTGACGTAATACTGTATAACGTTACACGCTATGACGTAATACTATGTAACTTTAAACGTTTAACGTAATACTGTATAACGTTAAACGTTATAACGTAATACTGTATATCGTTAAACGTTGTGACGTAATACTGTATAATGTTGAACGTTTAACGTATTACTATGTAACGTTATACGTTATAACGTAATACTGTATAACGTTAAACGTTATGACTTAATAGTGTATAAAGTTAAACGTTATAACGTAATACTGTTTAACGTTACACGCTATGACGTAATACTATGTAACTTTAAGCGTTTAACGTAATACTGTTTAACGTTAAACGTTATAACGTAATAATGTATAATCTTAAACGTTATAACGTATTACTATGTAACGTTATACTTTATAACGTAATACTGTATAACGTTAAACGTTATGACTTAATAGTGTATAAAGTTAAACGTTATAACGTAACACTGTATAACGTTACACGCTATGACGTAATACTATGTAACTTTAAACGTTTAACGTAATACTGTATAACGTTAAACGTTATAACGTAATACTGTATATCGTTAAACGTTGTGACGTAATACTGTATAATGTTGAACGTTTAACGTATTACTATGTAACTTTATACGTTATAACGTAATACTGTATAACGTTAAACGTTATGACTTAATAGTGTATAAAGTTAAACGTTATAACGTAATACTGTATAACGTTAAACGCTATGACGTAATACTATGTAACTTTAAACGTTTAACGTAATACTGTATAACGTTAAACTTTATAACGTACTACTGTATAATCTTAAACGTTATAACGAATTACTATGTAACGTTATACTTTATAACGTAATACTGTATAACGTTAAACGTTATACTACGAAATAGTGTATAACGTTAAACTTTATAACGTAGTACTATATAACGTTAAACATTATAACGTAATTGTGTATAACGTTAGACGTTATAACGTAATACTGTATAACGTTAAGCGTTATGACGTAATACTGTATAACGCTAAACGTTATAACGTAATACTGTATAACGTTACACGCTATAACGTAATATTATGTAACGTTAAACGTTATAACGTAATACTGTATAACGTTAAACGTTATAACGTAATACTGTATAATGTTGAACGTATAACGTATTACTATGTAATGTTATACGTTAATACGTAACACTGTATAACGTTAAACGTTATGACTTAATAGTGTATAAAGTTAAATGTTATGACGTAATACTGTATAACGTTAAACGTTATATTACGAAATAGTGTATAACGTTAAACTTTATAACGTAATACTATATAACGTTAAACGTTATAACGTAATACTGTATAACGTTACACGCTATGACGTAATACTATGTAACTTTAATCGTTTAACGTAATACTGTATAACGTTAAACGTTATAACGTACTACTGTATAATCTTAAACGTTATAACGTATTACTATGTAACGTTATTCTTTATAACGTAATACTGTATAACGTTAAACGTTATACTACGAAATAGTGTATAACGTTAAACTTTATAACGTAGTACTTTATAACGTTAAACATTATAACGTAATACTGTATAACGTTAAACGTTTAACGTAATACTGTATAACGTTAAACGTTATAACTTAATACTGTATAATCTTACACATTATAACGTATAACTATGTAACGTTATACTTTATAACGTAATACTGTATAACGTTAAACGTTATAACGTAATACTGTATAGTGTTAAACGTTTAACGTATTACTATGTAACGTTATACGTTATAACGTAATATTGTATAACGTTAAACGTTATAACTGAATAGTGTATGAAGTTAAACGTTATAACGTAATACTGTATAACGTTAAACGTTATATTACAAAATAGTGTATAACGTTAAACTTTATAACGTAATACTATATAACGTTAAAAATTATAACGTAATTGTGTATAACGATAAACGTTATAACGTAATACTGTATAACGTTAAACGTTATATTACGAAATAGTGTATAACATTAATCTTTATAACGTAATACTATATAACGTTAAACGTTATAACGTAATACTGTATAATCTTAAACGTTATAACGTATTACTATGTAACGTTATACTTTATAACGTAATACTGTATAACGTTAAACGTTATAACGTAATACTGTATAATGTTAAACGTTTAACGTATTACTATGTAACGTTATACGTTATAACGTAATATTGTATAACGTTAAACGTTATAACGTAATACTGTATAATGTTAAACGTTTAACGTAATACTGTATAACGTTAAACGTTATAACGTAATACTGTATATCGTTAAACGTTGTGACGTAATACTGTATAATGTTGAACGTTTAGCGTATTACTATGTAACGTTATACGTTATAACGTAATACTGTATAACGTTAAACGTTATGACTTAATAGTGTATAAAGTTAAACGTTATAACGTAATACTGTATAACGTTACACGCTATGACGTAATACTATGTAACTTTAAACGCTTAACGTAATACTGTATAACGTTAAACGTTATAACGTAATACTGTATATCGTTAAACGTTGTGACGTAATACTGTATAATGTTGAACGTTTAACGTATTACTATGTAACGTTATACGTTATAACGTAATACTGTATAACGTTAAACGTTATGACTTAATAGTGTATAGTGTTAAACGTTTAACGTATTACTATGTAACGTTATACGTTATAACGTAATATTGTATAACGTTAAACGTTATAACTTAATAGTGTATGAAGTTAAACGTTATAACGTAATACTGTATAACGTTAAACGTTATATTACAAAATAGTGTATAACGTTAAACTTTATAACGTAATACTATATAACGTTAAAAATTATAACGTAATAGTGTATAACGATAAACGTTATAACGTAATACTGTATAACGTTAAACTTTATAACGTAATACTATATAACGTTAAACGTTATAACGTAATACTGTATAACGTTACACGCTATGACGTAATACTATGTAACTTTAAACGTTTAACGTAATACTGTATAACGTTAAACGTTATAACGTAATACTGTATGATCTTACACATTATAAGGTATTACTATGTAACGTTATACTTTATAACGTAATACTGTATAACGTTAAACGTTATAACGTAATACTGTATAGTGTTAAACGTTTAACGTATTACTATGTAACGTTATACGTTATAACGTAATATTGTATAACGTTAAACGTTATAACTTAATAGTGTATGAAGTTAAACGTTATAACGTAATACTGTATAACGTTAAACGTTATATTACGAAATAGTGTATAACATTAAACTTTATAACGTAATACTATATAACGTTAAACTTTATAACGTAATACTGTTTAACGTTACACGCTATGACGTAATACTATGTAACTTTAAACGTTTAACGTAATACTATGTAACTTTAAACGTTTAACGTAATACTGTATAACGTTAAACGTTATAACGTAATACTGTATAATCTTAAACGTTATAACGTATTACTATGTAACGTTATACTTTATAACGTAATACTGTATAACGTTAAACGTTATAACGTAATACTGTATAATGTTAAACGTTTAACGTATTACTATGTAACGTTATACGTTATAACGTAATATTGTATAACGTTAAACGTTATAACGTAATACTGTATAATGTTAAACGTTTAACGTAATACTGTATAACGTTAAACGTTATAACGTAATACTGTATATCGTTAAACGTTGTGACGTAATACTGTATAATGTTGAACGTTTAACGTATTACTATGTAACGTTATACGTTATAACGTAATACTGTATAACGTTAAACGTTATGACTTAATAGTGTATAAAGTTAAACGTTATAACGTAATACTGTATAACGTTACACGCTATGACGTAATACTATGTATCTTTAAACGCTTAACGTAATACTGTATAACGTTAAACGTTATAACGTAATACTGCATATCGTTAAACGTTGTGACGTAATACTGTATAATGTTGAACGTTTAACGTATTACTATGTAACGTTTTACGTTATAACGTAATACTGTATAACGTTAAACGTTATGACTTAATAGTGTATAAAGTTAAACGTTATAACGTAATACTGTATAACGTTACACGCTATGACGTAATACTATGTAACTTTAAACGTTTAACGTAATACTGTATAACGTTAAACGTTATAACGTACTACTGTATAATCTTAAACGTTATAACGAATTACTATGTAACGTTATACTTTATAACGTAATACTGTATAACGTTAAACGTTATACTACGAAATAGTGTATAACGTTAAACTTTATAACGTAGTAATATATAACGTTAAACATTATAACGTAATTGTGTATAACGTTAGACGTTATAACGTAATACTGTATAACGTTAAGCGTTATGACGTAATACTGTATAACGCTAAACATTATAACGTAATACTGTATAACGTTACACGCTATAACGTAATATTATGTAACGTTAAACGTTATAACGTAATACTGTATAACGTTAAACGTGATAACGTAATACTGTATAACGCTAAACGTTATAACGTAATACTATGTAATGTTATACGTTAATACGTAATACTGTATAACGTTAAACGTTATGACTTAATAGTGTATAAAGTTAAATGTTATGACGTAATACTGTATAACGTTAAACGTTATATTACGAAATAGTGTATAACGTTAAACTTTATAACGTAATACTGTATAACGTTAAGCGTTATGACGTAATACTGTATAACGCTAAACGTTATAACGTAATACTGTTTAACGTTACACGCTATAACGTAATATTATGTAACGTTAAACGTTATAACGTAATACTGTATAACGTTAAACGTTATAACGTAATACTGTATAATGTTGAACGTATAACGTATTACTATGTAATGTTATACGTTAATACGTAATACTGTATAACGTTAAACGTTATGACTTAATAGTGTATAAAGTTAAGTGTTATGACGTAATACTGTATAACGTTAAACGTTATATTACGAAATAGTGTATAACGTTAAACTTTATAACGTAATACTATATAACGTTAAACGTTATAACGTAATACTGTATAACGTTACACGCTATGACGTAATACTATGTAACTTTAAACGTTTAACGTAATACTGTATAACGTTAAACGTTATAACGTACTACTGTATAATCTTAAACATTATAACGTATTACTATGTAACGTTATTCTTTATAACGTAATACTGTATAACGTTAAACGTTATACTACGAAATAGTGTATAACGTTAAACTTTATAACGTAGTACTTTATAACGTTAAACATTATAACGTAATACTGTATAATGTTAAACGTTTAACGTATTACTATGTAACGTTATACGTTATAACGTAATATTGTATAACGTTAAACGTTATAACTTAATAGTGTATGAAGTTAAACGTTATAACGTAATACTGTATAACGTTAAACGTTATGACTTAATAGTGTATAAAGTTAAACGTTATAACGTAATACTGTATAACGTTAAACGTTATATTACGAAATAGTGTATAACGTTAAACTTTATAACGTAATACTATATAACGTTAAACGTTATAACGTAATACTGTTTAACGTTACACGCTATGACGTAATACTATGTAACTTTAAACGTTTAACGTAATACTATGTAACTTTAAACGTTTAACGTAATACTGTATAACGATAAACGTTATAACGTAGTACTGTTTAATCTTAAACGTTATAACGTATTACTATGTAACGTTATACTTTATAACGTAATACTGTATAACGTTAAACGTTATAACGTAATACTGTATAATGTTAAACGTTTAACGTATTACTATGTAACGTTATACGTTATAACGTAATATTGTACAACGTTAAACGTTATAACTTAATAGTGTATAAAGTTAAACGTTATAACGTGATACTGTATAACGTTAAACGTTATATTACAAAATAGTGTATAACGTTAAACTTTATAACGTAATACTATATAACGTTAAAAATTATAACGTAATTGTGTATAACGATAAACGTTATAACGTAATACTGTATAACGTTAAACTTTATAACGTAATACTATATAACGTTAAACGTTATAACGTAATACTGTATAATGTTACACGCTATGACGTAATACTATGTAACTTTAAACGTTTAACGTAATACTGTATAACGTTAAACGTTATAACGTAATACTGTATATCGTTAAAAATTATAACGTAATTGTGTATAACGATAAACGTTATAACGTAATACTGTATAACGTTAAACTTTATAACGTAATACTATATAACGTTAAACGTTATAACGTAATACTGTATAACGTTACACGTTATATTACGAAATAGTGTATAACGTTAAACTTTATAACGTAATACTATATAACGTTAAACGTTATAACGTAATACTGTATAACGTTACACGCTATGACGTAATACTATGTAACTTTAAACGTTTAACGTAATACTGTATAACGTTAAACGTTAGAACGTAATACTGTATAACCTTAAACATTATAACGTATTACTATGTAACGTTATACTTTATAACGTAATACTGTATAACGTTAAACGTTATAACGTAATACTGTATAATGTTAAACGTTTAACGTATTACTATGTAACGTTATACGTTATAACGCAATATTGTATAACGTTAAACGTTATAACTTAATAGTGTATAAAGTTAAACGTTATAACGTAATACTGTATAACGTTAAACGTTATATTGCAAAATAGTGTATAACGTTAAACTTTATAACGTAATACTATATAACGTTAAAAATTATAACGTAATTGTGTATAACGATAAACGTTATAACGTAATACTGTATAACGTTAAACTTTATAACGTAATACTATATAACGTTAAACGTTATAACGTAATACTGTATAACGTTACACGCTATGACGTAATACTATGTAACTTTAAACGTTTAACGTAATACTGTATAACGTTAAACGTTATAACGTAATACTGTATATCGTTAAACGTTGTGACGTAATACTGTATAATGTTGAACGTTTAACGTATTACTATGTAACGTTATACGTTATAACGTAATACTGTATAACGTTAAACGTTATGACTTAATAGTGTATAAAGTTAAACGTTATAACGTAATACTGTATAACGTTAAACGTTATATTACGAAATAGTGTATAACGTTAAACTTTATAACGTAATACTATATAACGTTAAACGTTATAACGTAATACTGTTTAACATTACACGCTATGACGTAATACTATGTAACTTTAAACGTTTGACGTAATACTATGTAACTTTAAACGTTTAACGTAATACTGTATAACGTTGAACGTTATAACGTAATACTGTATAACCTTAAACGTTATAACGTATTACTATGTAACGTTATACTTTATAACGTAATACTGTATAACGTTAAACGTTATAACGTAATACTGTATAATGTTAAACGTTTAACGTATTACTATGTAACGTTATACGTTATAACGTAATATTGTATAACGTTAAACGTTATATTACAAAATAGTGTATAACGTTAAACTTTATAACGTAATACTATATAACGTTAAAAATTATAACGTAATTGTGTATAACGATAAACGTTATAGCGTAATACTGTATAACGTTAAACTTTATAACGTAATACTATAAAACGTTAAACGTTATAACGTAATACTGTATAACGTTACACGCTATGACGTAATACTATGTAACTTTAAACGTTTAACGTAATACTGTATAACGTTAAATGTTATAACGCAATACTGCATACCGTTAAACGTTGTGACGTAATACTGAAAAAAGTTAAGCGTTATGGCGTAATACTGTATAACGCTAAACGTTATAACGTAATACTGTATAACGTTACGCGCTATAACTTAATACTATATAACGTTAAACATTATAACGTAATTATGTATAATGTTAATCGTTATAACGTAATACTGTATAACGTTAGGCGTTATGACGTAATAGTGTATAACGCTAAACGTTATAACGTAATACTGTATAACGTTACACGCTATAACGTAATATTATGTAACGTTTAACGTTGTGACGTAATACTGTATAACGTTACACGCTATGACGTAATACTATGTAACTTTAAACGTTTAACGTAATACTGTATAACGTTAAACGTTATAACGTAATACTGTATATCGTTAAACGTTGTGACGTAATACTGTATAATGTTGAACGTTTAACGTATTACTATGTAACGTTATACGTTATAACGTAATACTGTATAACGTTAAACGTTATGACTTAATAGTGTATAAAGTTAAACGTTATAACGTAATACTGTTTAACGTTACACGCTATGACGTAATACTATGTAACTTTAAGCGTTTAACGTAATACTGTTTAACGTTAAACGTTATAACGTAATGATGTATAATCTTAAACGTTATAACGTATTACTATGTAACGTTATACTTTATAACGTAATACTGTATAACGTTAAACGTTATGACTTAATAGTGTATAAAGTTAAACGTTATAACGTAACACTGTATAACGTTACACGCTATGACGTAATACTATGTAACTTTAAACGTTTAACGTAATACTGTATAACGTTAAACGTTATAACGTAATACTGTATATCGTTAAACGTTGTGACGTAATACTGTATAATGTTGAACGTTTAACGTATTACTATGTAACGTTATACGTTATAACGTAATACTGTATAATGTTAAACGTTATGACTTAATAGTGTATAAAGTTAAACGTTATAACGTAATACTGTATAACGTTACACGCTATGACGTAATACTATGTAACTTTAAACGTTTAACGTAATACTGTATAACGTTAAACGTTATAACGTAATACTGTATATCGTTAAACGTTGTGACGTAATACTGTATAATGTTGAACGTTTAACGTATTACTATGTAACGTTATACGTTATAACGTAATACTGTATAACGTTAAACGTTATGACTTAATAGTGTATAAAGTTAAGCGTTATAACGTAATACTGTATAACGTTAAACGCTATGACGTAATACTATGTAACTTTAAACGTTTAACGTAATACTGTATAACGTTAAACGTTATAACGTACTACTGTATAATCTTAAACGTTATAACGAATTACTATGTAACGTTATACTTTATAACGTAATACTGTATAACGTTAAACGTTATACTACGAAATAGTGTATAACGTTAAACTTTATAACGTAGTACTATATAACGTTAAACATTATAACGTAATTGTGTATAACGTTAGACGTTATAACGTAATACTGTATAACGTTAAGCGTTATGACGTAATACTGTATAACGCTAAACGTTATAACGTAATACTGTATAACGTTACACGCTATAACGTAATATTATGTAACGTTAAACGTTATAACGTAATACTGTATAACGTTAAACGTTATAACGTAATACTGTATAATGTTGAACGTATAACGTATTACTATGTAATGTTATACGTTAATACGTAATACTGTATAACGTTAAACGTTATGACTTAATAGTGTATAAAGTTAAATGTTATGACGTAATACTGTATAACGTTAAACGTTATATTACGAAATAGTGTATAACGTTAAACTTTATAACGTAATACTATATAACGTTAAACGTTATAACGTAATACTGTATAACGTTACACGCTATGACGTAATACTATGTAACTTTAATCGTTTAACGTAATACTGTATAACGTTAAACGTTATAACGTACTACTGTATAATCTTAAACGTTATAACGTATTACTATGTAACGTTATTCTTTATAACGTAATACTGTATAACGTTAAACGTTATACTACGAAATAGTGTATAACGTTAAACTTTATAACGTAGTACTTTATAACGTTAAACATTATAACGTAATACTGTATAACGTTAAACGTTATAACGTAATACTGTATAATGTTAAACGTTTAACGTATTACTATGCAACGTTATACGTTATAACGTAATATTGTATAACGTTAAACGTTATAACTTAATAGTGTATAAAGTTAAACGTTATAACGTAATACTGTATAACGTTAAACGTTATATTACAAAATAGTGTATAACGTTAAACTTTATAACGTAATACTATATAACGTTAAAAATTATAACGTAATTGTGTATAACGATAAACGTTATCACGTAATACTGTATAACGTTAAACTTTATAACGTAATACTATATAACGTTAAACGTTATAACGTAATACTGTATAACGTTACACGCTATGACGTAATACTATGTAACTTTAAACGTTTAACGTAATACTGTATAACGTTAAACGTTATAACGTAATACTGTATATTCTTACACATTATAACGTATTACTATGTAACGTTATACTTTATAACGTAATACTGTATAACGTTAAACGTTATAACGTAATACTGTATAGTGTTAAACGTTTAACGTATTACTATGTAACGTTATACGTTATAACGTAATATTGTATAACGTTAAACGTTATAACTTAATAGTGTATGAAGTTAAACGTTATAACGTAATACTGTATAACGTTAAACGTTATATTACAAAATAGTGTATAACGTTAAACTTTATAACGTAATACTATATAACGTTAAAAATTATAACGTAATTGTGTATAACGATAAACGTTATAACGTAATACTGTATAACGTTAAACGTTATATTACGAAATAGTGTATAACATTAAACTTTATAACGTAATACTATATAACGTTAAACGTTATAACGTAATACTGTTTAACGTTACACGCTATGACGTAATACTATGTAACTTTAAACGTTTAACGTAATACTATGTAACTTTAAACGTTTAACGCAATACTGTATAACGTTAAACGTTATAACGTAATACTGTATAATCTTAAACGTTATAACGTATTACTATGTAACGTTATACTTTATAACGTAATACTGTATAACGTTAAACGTTATAACGTAATACTGTATAATGTTAAACGTTTAACGTATTACTATGTAACGTTATACGTTATAACGTAATATTGTATAACGTTAAACGTTATAACGTAATACTGTATAATGTTAAACGTTTAACGTAATACTGTATAACGTTAAACGTTATAACGTAATACTGTATATCGTTAAACGTTGTGACGTAATACTGTATAATGTTGAACGTTTAACGTATTACTATGTAACGTTATACGTTATAACGTAATACTGTATAACGTTAAACGTTATGACTTAATAGTGTATAAAGTTAAACGTTATAACGTAATACTGTATAACGTTACACGCTATGACGTAATACTATGTAACTTTAAACGCTTAACGTAATACTGTATAACGTTACACGCTATGACGTAATACTATGTAACTTTAAACGTTTAACGTAATACTGTATAACGTTAAACGTTATAACGTAATAATGTATAATCTTAAACGTTATAACGTATTACTATGTAACGTTATACTTTATAACGTAATACTGTATAACGTTAAACGTTATAACGTAATTGTGTATAACGATAAACGTTATAACGTAATACTCTATAACGTTAAACTTTATAACGTAATACTATATAACGTTAAACGTTATAACGTAACACTGTATAACGTTACACGCTATGACGTAATACTATGTAACTTTAAACGTTTAACGTAATACTGTATAACGTTAAACGTTATAACGTAATACTGTATATCGTTAAACGTTGTGACGTAATACTGTATAATGTTGAACGTTTAACGTATTACTATGTAACGTTATACGTTATAACGTAATACTGTATAACGTTAAACGTTATGACTTAATAGTGTATAAAGTTAAACGTTATAACGTAATACTGTATAACGTTACACGCTATGACGTAATACTATGTAACTTTAAACGTTTAACGTATTACTGTATAACGTTAAACGTTATAACGTAATACTGTATATCGTTAAACGTTGTGACGTAATACTGTATAATGTTGAACGTTTAACGTATTACTATGTAACGTTATACGTTATAACGTAATACTGTATAACGTTAAACGTTATGACTTAATAGTGTATAAAGTTAAACGTTATAACGTAATACTGTATAACGTTACACGCTATGACGTAATACTATGTAACTTTAAACGTTTAACGTAATACTGTATAACGTTAAACGTTATAACGTACTACTGTATAATGTTGAACGTATAACGTATTACTATGTAATGTTATACGTTAATACGTAACACTGTATAACGTTAAACGTTATGACTTAATAGTGTATAAAGTTAAATGTTATGACGTAATACTGTATAACGTTAAACGTTATATTACGAAATAGTGTATAACGTTAAACTTTATAACGTAATACTATATAACGTTAAACGTTATAACGTAATACTGTATAACGTTACACGCTATGACGTAATACTATGTAACTTTAATCGTTTAACGTAATACTGTATAACGTTAAACGTTATAACGTACTACTGTATAATCTTAAACGTTATAACGTATTACTATGTAACGTTATTCTTTATAACGTAATACTGTATAACGTTAAACGTTATACTACGAAATAGTGTATAACGTTAAACTTTATAACGTAGTACTTTATAACGTTAAACATTATAACGTAATACTGTATAACGTTAAACGTTATAACGTAATACTGTATAATGTTAAACGTTTAACGTATTACTATGTAACGTTATACGTTATAACGTAATATTGTATAACGTTAAACGTTATAACTTAATAGTGTATAAAGTTAAACGTTATAACGTAATACTGTATAACGTTAAACGTTATATTACAAAATAGTGTATAACGTTAAACTTTATAACGTAATACTATATAACGTTAAAAATTATAACGTAATTGTGTATAACGATAAACGTTATAACGTAATACTGTATAACGTTAAACTTTATAACGTAATACTATATAACGTTAAACGTTATAACGTAATACTGTATAACGTTACACGCTATGACGTAATACTATGTAACTTTAAACGTTTAACGTAATACTGTATAACGTTAAACGTTATAACTTAATACTGTATAATCTTACACATTATAACGTATAACTATGTAACGTTATACTTTATAACGTAATACTGTATAACGTTAAACGTTATAACGTAATACTGTATAGTGTTAAACGTTTAACATATTACTATGTAACGTTATACGTTATAACGTAATATTGTATAACGTTAAACGTTATAACTGAATAGTGTATGAAGTTAAACGTTATAACGTAATACTGTATAACGTTAAACGTTATATTACAAAATAGTGTATAACGTTAAACTTTATAACGTAATACTATATAACGTTAAACGTTATAACGTAATACTGTATAATCTTAAACGTTATAACGTATTACTATGTAACGTTATACTTTATAACGTAATACTGTATAACGTTAAACGTTATAACGTAATACTGTATAATGTTAAACGTTTAGCGTATTACTATGTAACGTTATACGTTATAACGTAATATTGTATAACGTTAAACGTTATAACGTAATACTGTATAATGTTAAACGTTTAACGTAATACTGTATAACGTTAAACGTTATAACGTAATACTGTATATCGTTAAACGTTGTGACGTAATACTGTATAATGTTGAACGTTTAACGTATTACTATGTAACGTTATACGTTATAACGTAATACTGTATAACGTTAAACGTTATGACTTAATAGTGTATAAAGTTAAACGTTATAACGTAATACTGTATAACGTTACACGCTATGACGTAATACTATGTATCTTTAAACGCTTAACGTAATACTGTATAACGTTAAACGTTATAACGTAATACTGCATATCGTTAAACGTTGTGACGTAATACTGTATAATGTTGAACGTTTAACGTATTACTATGTAACGTTTTACGTTATAACGTAATACTGTATAACGTTAAACGTTATGACTTAATAGTGTATAAAGTTAAACGTTATAACGTAATACTGTATAACGTTACACGCTATGACGTAATACTATGTAACTTTAAACGTCTAACGTAATACTGTATAACGTTAAACGTTATAACGTACTACTGTATAATCTTAAACGTTATAACGAATTACTATGTAACGTTATACTTTATAACGTAATACTGTATAACGTTAAACGTTATACTACGAAATAGTGTATAACGTTAAACTTTATAACGTAGTACTATATAACGTTAAACATTATAACGTAATTGTGTATAACGTTAGACGTTATAACGTAATACTGTATAACGTTAAGCGTTATGACGTAATACTGTATAACGCTAAACATTATAACGTAATACTGTATAACGTTACACGCTATAACGTAATATTATGTAACGTTAAACGTTATAACGTAATACTGTATAACGTTAAACGTGATAACGTAATACTGTATAACGCTAAACGTTATAACGTAATACTATGTAATGTTATACGTTAATACGTAATACTGTATAACGTTAAACGTTATGACTTAATAGTGTATAAAGTTAAATGTTATGACGTAATACTGTATAACGTTAAACGTTATATTACGAAATAGTGTATAACGTTAAACTTTATAACGTAATACTGTATAACGTTAAGCGTTATGACGTAATACTGTATAACGCTAAACGTTATAACGTAATACTGTTTAACGTTACACGCTATAACGTAATATTATGTAACGTTAAACGTTATAACGTAATACTGTATAACGTTAAACGTTATAACGTAATACTGTATAATGTTGAACGTATAACGTATTACTATGTAATGTTATACGTTAATACGTAATACTGTATAACGTTAAACGTTATGACTTAATAGTGTATAAAGTTAAGTGTTATGACGTAATACTGTATAACGTTAAACGTTATATTACGAAATAGTGTATAACGTTAAACTTTATAACGTAATACTATATAACGTTAAACGTTATAACGTAATACTGTATAACGTTACACGCTATGACGTAATACTATGTAACTTTAAACGTTTAACGTAATACTGTATAACGTTAAACGTTATAACGTACTACTGTATAATCTTAAACGTTATAACGTATTACTATGTAACGTTATTCTTTATAACGTAATACTGTATAACGTTAAACGTTATACTACGAAATAGTGTATAACGTTAAACTTTATAACGTAGTACTTTATAACGTTAAACATTATAACGTAATACTGTATAATGTTAAACGTTTAACGTATTACTATGTAACGTTATACGCTATAACGTAATATTGTATAACGTTAAACGTTATAACTTAATAGTGTATGAAGTTAAACGTTATAACGTAATACTGTATAACGTTAAACGTTATGACTTAATAGTGTATAAAGTTAAACGTTATAACGTAATACTGTATAACGTTAAACGTTATATTACGAAATAGTGTATAACGTTAAACTTTATAACGTAATACTATATAACGTTAAACGTTATAACGTAATACTGTTTAACGTTACACGCTATGACGTAATACTATGTAACTTTAAACGTTTAACGTAATACCATGTAACTCTAAACGTTTAACGTAATACTGTATAACGATAAACGTTATAACGTAATACTGTTTAATCTTAAACGTTATAACGTATTACTATGTAACGTTATACTTTATAACGTAATACTGTATAACGTTAAACGTTATAACGTAATACTGTATAATGTTAAACGTTTAACGTATTACTATGTAACGTTATACGTTATAACGTAATATTGTACAACGTTAAACGTTATAACTTAATAGTGTATAAAGTTAAACGTTATAACGTGATACTGTATAACGTTAAACGTTATATTACAAAATAGTGTATAACGTTAAACTTTATAACGTAATACTATATAACGTTAAAAATTATAACGTAATTGTGTATAACGATAAACGTTATAACGTAATACTGTATAACGTTAAACTTTATAACGTAATACTATATAACGTTAAACGTTATAACGTAATACTGTATAATGTTACACGCTATGACGTAATACTATGTAACTTTAAACGTTTAACGTAATACTGTATAACGTTAAACGTTATAACGTAATACTGTATATCGTTAAACGTTGTGACGTAATACTGTATAATGTTGAACGTTTAACGTATTACTATGTAACGTTATACGTTATAACGTAATACTGTATAACGTTAAACGTTATGACTTAATAGTGTATAAAGTTAAACGTTATAACGTAATACTGTATAACGTTAAACGTTATATTACGAAATAGTGTATAACGTTAAACTTTATAACGTAATACTATATAACGTTAAACGTTATAACGTAATACTGTTTAACGTTACACGCTATGACGTAATACTATGTAACTTTAAACGTTTAACGTAATACTATGTAACTTTAAACGTTTAACGTAATACTGTATAACGTTAAACGTTATAACGTAATACTGTATAATCTTAAACGTTATAACGTATTACTATGTAACGTTATACGTTATAACGTAATATTGTATAACGTTAAACGTTATAACCTAATAGTGTATAAAGTTAAACGTTATAACGTAATACTGTATAACGTTAAACGTTATATTACAAAATAGTGTATAACGTTAAACTTTATAACGTAATACTATATAGCGTTAAAAATTATAACGTAATTGTGTATAACGATAAACGTTATAACGTAATACTGTATAACGTTAAACTTTATAACGTAATACTATATAACGTTAAACGTTATAACGTAATACTGTATAACGTTAAATGTTATAACGTAACTCTGTATATCGTTAAACGTTGTGACGTAATACTGAAAAAAGTTAAGCGTTATGGCGTAATACTGTATAACGCTAAACGTTATAACGTAATACTGTATAACGTTAGGCGTTATGACGTAATAGTGTATAACGCTAAACGTTATAACGTAATACTGTATAACGTTACAAGCTATAACGTAATATTATGTAACGTTAAACGTTATAACGTAATACTGTATAACGTTAAACGTTATAACGTAATTATGTATAATGTTAATCGTTATAACGTAATACTGTATAACGTTAGGCGTTATGACGTAATAGTGTATAACGCTAAACGTTATAACGTAATACTGTATAACGTTACACGCTATAACGTAATATTATGTAACGTTAAACGTTATAACGTAATACTGTATAACGTTAAACGTTATAACGTAATACTGTATAATGTTGAACGTTTAACGTATTACTATGTAACGTTATACGTTATAACGTAATACTGTATAACGTTAAACGTTATGACTTAATAGTGTATAAAGTTAAACGTTATAACGTAATACTGTATAACGTTACACGCTATAACGTAATATTATGTAACGTTAAACGTTATAACGTAATACTGTATAACGTTAAACGTCATAACGTAATACTGTATATCGTTAAACGTTGTGACGTAATACTGTATAATGTTGAACGTTTAACGTATTACTATGCAACGTTATACGTTATAACGTAATACTGTATAACGTTAAACGTTATGACTTAATAGTGTATAAAGTTAAACGTTATGACGTAATACTGTATAATGTTAAACGTTATATTACGAAATAGTGTATAACGTTAAACTTTATAACGTAATACTATATAACGTTAAACGTTATAACGTAATACTGTTTAACGTTACACGCTATGACGTAATACTATGTAACTTTAAACGTTTAACGTAATACTGTTTAACGTTAAACGTTATAACGTAATAATGTATAATCTTAAACGTTATAACGTATTACTATGTAACGTTATACTTTATAACGTAATACTGTATAACGTTAAACGTTATAACGTAATTGTGTATAACGATAAACGTTATAACGTAATACTCTATAACGTTAAACTTTATAACGTAATACTATATAACGTTAAACGTTATAACGTAATACTGTATAACGTTACACGCTATGACGTAATACTATGTAACTTTAAACGTTTAACGTAATACTGTATAAAGTTAAACGTTATAACGTAATACTGTATATCGTTAAACGTTGTGACGTAATACTGTATAATGTTGAACGTTTAACGTATTACTATGTAACGTTATACGTTATAACGTAATACTGTATAACGTTATACTTTATAACGTAATACTATATAACGTTAAAAATTATAACGTAATTGTGTATAACGTTAAACGTTATAACGTAATACTGTATAACGTTACACGCTATGACGTAATACTATGTAACTTTAAACGTTTAACGTAATACTGTATAAAGTTAAACGTTATAACGTAATACTGTATAACGTTAAACGTTATATTACGAAATAGTGTATAACGTTAAACTTTATAACGTAATACTATATAACGTTAAACGTTATAACGTAATACTGTTTAACGTTACACGCTATGACGTAATACTATGTAACTTTAAACGTTTAACGTAATAATATGTAACTTTAAACGTTTAACGTAATACTGTATAACGATAAACGTTATAACGTAATACTGTTTAATCTTAAACGTTATAACGTATTACTATGTAACGTTATACTTTATAACGTAATACTGTATAACGTTAAACGTTATAACGTAATACTGTATAATGTTAAACGTTTAACGTATTACTATGTAACGTTATACGTTATAACGTAATATTGTACAACGTTAAACGTTATAACTTAATAGTGTATAAAGTTAAACGTTATAACGTGATACTGTATAACGTTAAACGTTATAACGTAATACTGTATAATGTTGAACGTTTAACGTATTACTATGTAACGTTATACGTTATAACGTAATACTGTATAACGTTAAACGTTATGACTTAATAGTGTATAAAGTTAAACGTTATAACGTAATACTGTATAACGTTAAACGTTATATTACGAAATAGTGTATAACGTTAAACTTTATAACGTAATACTATATAACGTTAAACGTTATAACGTAATACTGTTTAACGTTACACGCTATGACGTAATACTATGTAACTTTAAACGTTTAACGTAATACTGTATAACGTTAAACGTTATAACGTAATACTGTATATCGTTAAACGTTGTGACGTAATACTGTATAATGTTGAACGTTTAACGTATTACTATGTAACGTTATACGTTATAACGTAATACTGTATAACGTTAAACGTTATGACTTAATAGTGTATAAAGTTAAACGTTATAACGTAATACTGTATAACGTTAAACGTTATATTACGAAATAGTGTATAACGTTAAACTTTATAACGTAATACTATATAACGTTAAACGTTATAACGTAATACTGTTTAACGTTACACGCTATGACGTAATACTATGTAACTTTAAACGTTTAACGTAATACTATGTAACTTTAAACGTTTAACGTAATACTGTATAACGTTAAACGTTATAACGTAATACTGTATAATCTTAAACGTTATAACGTATTACTATGTAACGTTATACGTTATAACGTAATATTGTATAACGTTAAACGTTATAACTTAATAGTGTATAAAGTTAAACGTTATAACGTAATACTGTATAACGTTAAACGTTATATTACAAAATAGTGTATAACGTTAAACTTTATAACGTAATACTATATAGCGTTAAAAATTATAACGTAATTGTGTATAACGATAAACGTTATAACGTAATACTGTATAACGTTAAACTTTATAACGTAATACTATATAACGTTAAACGTTATAACGTAATACTGTATAACGTTAAATGTTATAACGTAACACTGTATATCGTTAAACGTTGTGACGTAATACTGAAAAAAGTTAAGCGTTATGGCGTAATACTGCATAACGCTAAACGTTATAACGTAATACTGTATAACGTTAGGCGTTATGACGTAATAGTGTATAACGCTAAACGTTATAACGTAATACTGTATAACGTTACAAGCTATAACGTAATATTATGTAACGTTAAACGTTATAACGTAATACTGTATAACGTTAAACGTTATAACGTAATAATGTATAATGTTAATCGTTATAACGTAATACTGTATAACGTTAGGCGTTATGACGTAATAGTGTATAACGCTAAACGTTATAACGTAATACTGTATAACGTTAAACGTTATAACGTAATACTGTATAATGTTAAACGTTTAACGTATTACTATGTAACGTTATACGTTATAACGTAATATTGTACAACGTTAAACGTTATAACTTAATAGTGTATAAAGTTAAACGTTATAACGTGATACTGTATAACGTTAAACGTTATATTACAAAATAGTGTATAACGTTAAACTTTATAACGTAATACTATATAACGTTAAAAATTATAACGTAATTGTGTATAACGATAAACGTTATAACGTAATACTGTATAACGTTAAACTTTATAACGTAATACTATATAACGTTAAACGTTATAACGTAATACTGTATAATGTTACACGCTATGACGTAATACTATGTAACTTTAAACGTTTAACGTAATACTGTATAACGTTAAACGTTATAACGTAATACTGTATATCGTTAAACGTTGTGACGTAATACTGTATAATGTTGAACGTTTAACGTATTACTGTGTAACGTTATACGTTATAACGTAATACTGTATAACGTTAAACGTTATGACTTAATAGTGTATAAAGTTAAACGTTATAACGTAATACTGTATAACGTTAAACGTTATATTACGAAATAGTGTATAACGTTAAACTTTATAACGTAATACTATATAACGTTAAACGTTATAACGTAATACTGTTTAACGTTACACGCTATGACGTAATACTATGTAACTTTAAACGTTTAACGTAATACTATGTAACTTTAAACGTTTAACGTAATACTGTATAACGATAAACGTTATAACGTAATACTGTTTAATCTTAAACGTTATAACGTATTACTATGTAACGTTATACTTTATAACGTAATACTGTATAACGTTAAACGTTATAACGTAATACTGTATAATGTTAAACGTTTAACGTATTACTATGTAACGTTATACGTTATAACGTAATATTGTACAACGTTAAACGTTATAACTTAATAGTGTATAAAGTTAAACGTTATAACGTGATACTGTATAACGTTAAACGTTATATTACAAAATAGTGTATAACGTTAAACTTTATAACGTAATACTATATAACGTTAAAAATTATAACGTAATTGTGTATAACGATAAACGTTATAACGTAATACTGTATAACGTTAAACTTTATAACGTAATACTATATAACGTTAAACGTTATAACGTAATACTGTATAATGTTACACGCTATGACGTAATACTATGTAACTTTAAACGTTTAACGTAATACTGTATAACGTTAAACGTTATAACGTAATACTGTATATCGTTAAACGTTGTGACGTAATACTGTATAATGTTGAACGTTTAACGTATTACTATGTAACGTTATACGTTATAACGTAATACTGTATAACGTTAAACGTTATGACTTAATAGTGTATAAAGTTAAACGTTATAACGTAATTCTGTATAACGTTAAACGTTATATTACGAAATAGTGTATAACGTTAAACTTTATAACGTAATACTATATAACGTTAAACGTTATAACGTAATACTGTTTAACGTTACACGCTATGACGTAATACTATGTAACTTTAAACGTTTAACGTAATACTATGTAACTTTAAACGTTTAACGTAATACTGTATAACGTTAAACGTTATAACGTAATACTGTATAATCTTAAACGTTATAACGTATTACTATGTAACGTTATACGTTATAACGTAATATTGTATAACGTTAAACGTTATAACTTAATAGTGTATAAAGTTAAACGTTATAACGTAATACTGTATAACGTTAAACGTTATATTACAAAATAGTGTATAACGTTAAACTTTATAACGTAATACTATATAGCGTTAAAAATTATAACGTAATTGTGTATAACGATAAACGTTATAACGTAATACTGTATAACGTTAAACTTTATAACGTAATACTATATAACGTTAAACGTTATAACGTAATACTGTATAACGTTAAATGTTATAACGTAACACTGTATATCGTTAAACGTTGTGACGTAATACTGAAAAAAGTTAAGCGTTATGGCGTAATACTGTATAACGCTAAACGTTATAACGTAATACTGTATAACGTTAGGCGTTATGACGTAATAGTGTATAACGCTAAACGTTATAACGTAATACTGTATAACGTTACAAGCTATAACGTAATATTATGCAACGTTAAACGTTATAACGTAATACTGTATAACGTTAAACGTTATAACGTAATTATGTATAATGTTAATCGTTATAACGTAATACTGTATAACGTTAGGCGTTATGACGTAATAGTGTATAACGCTAAACGTTATAACGTAATACTGTATAACGTTACACGCTATAACGTAATATTATGTAACGTTAAACGTTATAACGTAATACTGTATAACGTTAAACGTTATAACGTAATACTGTATAATGTTGAACGTTTAACGTATTACTATGTAACGTTATACGTTATAACGTAATACTGTATAACGTTAAACGTTATGACTTAATAGTGTATAAAGTTAAACGTTATAACGTAATACTGTATAACGTTACACGCTATAACGTAATATTATGTAACGTTAAACGTTATAACGTAATACTGTATAACGTTAAACGTTATAACGTAATACTGTATATCGTTAAACGTTGTGACGTAATACTGTATAATGTTGAACGTTTAACGTATTACTATGCAACGTTATACGTTATAACGTAATACTGTATAACGTTAAACGTTATGACTTAATAGTGTATAAAGTTAAACGTTATGACGTAATACTGTATAATGTTAAACGTTATATTACGAAATAGTGTATAACGTTAAACTTTATAACGTAATACTATATAACGTTAAACGTTATAACGTAATACTGTTTAACGTTACACGCTATGACGTAATACTATGTAACTTTAAACGTTTAACGTAATACTGTTTAACGTTAAACGTTATAACGTAATACTGTATATCGTTAAACGTTGTGACGTAATACTGTATAATGTTGAACGTTTAACGTATTACTATGTAACGTTATACGTTATAACGTAATACTGTATAACGTTATACTTTATAACGTAATACTATATAACGTTAAAAATTATAACGTAATTGTGTATAACGATAAACGTTATAACGTAATACTGTATAACGTTAAACTTTATAACGTAATACTATATAACGTTAAACGTTATAACGTAATACTGTATAACGTTACACGCTATGACGTAATACTATGTAACTTTAAACGTTTAACGTAATACTGTATAACGTTATACGTTATAACGTAATACTGTATAATGTTAAACGTTTAACGTATTACTATGTAACGTTATACGTTATAACGTAATATTGTATAACGTTAAACGTTATAACTTAATAGTGTATAAAGTTAAACGTTATAACGTAATACTGTATAACGTTAAACGTTATATTACAAAATAGTGTATAACTTTAAACTTTATAACGTAATACTATATAACGTTAAAAATTATAACGTAATTGTGTATAACGTTAAACGTTATGACTTAATAGTGTATAAAGTTATACTTTATAACGTAATACTGTATAACGTTAAGCGTTATACTACGAAATAGTGTATAACGTTAAACTTTATAACGTAGTACTTTATAACGTTAAACATTATAACGTAATTGTGTATAACGTTAGACGTTATAACGTAATACTGTATAACGTTAAGCGTTATGACGTAATACTGTATAACGCTAAACGTTATAACGTAATACTGTATAACGTTACACGCTATAACGTAATATTATGTAACGTTAAACGTTATAACGTAATACTGTATAACGTTAAACGTTATAACGTAATACTGTATAATGTTGAACGTGTAACGTATTACTATGTAATGTTATACGTTATAACGTAATACTGTATAACGTTAAACGTTATGACCTAATAGTGTATAAAGTTAAATGTTATGACGTAATACTGTATAACGTTAAACGTTATATTACGAAATAGTGTATAACGTTAAACTTTATAACGTAATACTATATTACGTTAAACGTTATAACGTAATACTGTTTAAAGTTACACGCTATGACGTAATACTATGTAACTTTAAACGTTTAACGTAATACTGTATAACGTTACACGCTATGACGTAATACTATGTAACTTTAAACGTTTAACGTAATACTGTATAACGTTAAACGTTATAACGTAATACTGTATATCGTTAAACGTTGTGACGTAATACTGATAAAAGTTAAGCGTTATGGCGTAGTACTGTATAACGCTAAACGTTTTAACGTAATACTGTATAACGTTACGCGCTATAACTTAATACTATGTAACGTTAAACGTTATAACGTAATACTGTATAACGTTAAACGTTATAACGTAATACTGTGTAATGTTGAACGTTTAACGTATTCCTATGTAACGATATACGTTATAACGTAATACTGTATAACGTTAAACGTTATATTACGAAATAGTGTATAACGTTAAACTTTATAACGTAATACTATATAACGTTAAACATTATAAAATAATTATGTATAATGTTAATCGTTATAACGTAATACTGTATAACGTTACACGCTATAACGTAATATTATGTAACGTTAAACGTTATAACGTAATACTGTATAACGTTAAACGTTATAACGTAATACTGTATAACGTTAAACGTTATAACGTAATACTGTATATCGTTAAACGTTGTGACGTAATACTGTATAATGTTGAACGTTTAACGTATTACTATGTAACGTTATACGTTATAACGTAATACTGTATAACGCTAAACGTTATAACGTAATACTGTATAATGTTGAACGTTTAACGTATTACTATGTAACGATATACGTTATAACGTAATACTGTATAACGTTAAACTTTATAACGTAATACTGTATAATGTTGAACGTATAACGTATTACTATGTAATGTTATACGTTATAACGTAATATTGTATAACGTTAAACGTTATAACTTAATAGTGTATAAAGTTAAACGTTATAACGTAATACTGTATAACGTTAAACGTTATAACGTAATACTGTATAATGTTGAACGTTTAACGTATTACTATGTAACGATATACGTTATAACGTAATACTGTATAACGTTAAACTTTATAACGTAATACTGTATAATGTTGAACGTTTAACGTATTACTATGTAACGATATACGTTATAACGTAATACTGTATAACGTTAAACTTTATAACGTAATACTGTATAATGTTGAACGTATAACGTATTACTATGTAATGTTATACGTTATAACGTAATATTGTATAACGTTAAACGTTATAACTTAATAGTGTATAAAGTTAAACGTTATAACGTAATACTGTATAACGTTAAACGTTATATTACAAAATAGTGTATAACGTTAAACTTTATAACGTAATACTATATAACGTTAAAAATTATAACGTAATTGTGTATAACGATAAACGTTATAACGTAATACTGTATAACGTTAAACTTTATAACGTAATACTATATAACGTTAAACGTTATAACGTAATACAGTATAACGTTAAACGTTATATTACGAAATAGTGTATAACGTTAAACTTTATAACGTAATACTATATAACGTTAAACATTATAACGTAATTATGTATAATGTTAATCGTTATAACGTAATACTGTATAACGTTAGGCGTTATGACGTAATAGTGTATAACGCTAAACGTTATAACGTAATACTGTATAACGTTACACGCTATAACGTAATATTATGTAACGTTACGCGTTATAACGTAATATTGTGTAACGTTAAACGTTATAACGTAATACTATATAACGTGAAACGTTATAACGTAATACTGTATAACGTTACACGCTATGACGTAATACTATGTAACTTTAAACGTTTAACGTAATACTGTATAACGTTAAACGTTATAACGTAATACTGTATAATCTTAAACGTTATAACGTATTACTATGTAACGTCATACTTTATAACGTAATACTGTATAACGTTAGACGTTATAACGTAATACTGTTTAACGTTACACGCTATGACGTAATACTATGTAACTTTAAACGTTTAACGTAATACTGTATAATGTTACACGCTATGACGTAATACTATGTAACTTTAAACGTTTAACGTAATACTGTATAACGTTAAACGTTATAACGTAATACTGTATAACGTTAAACGTTATAACGTAATACTGTATATCGTTAAACGTTGTGACGTAATACTGTATGATGTTGAACGTTTAACGTATTACTATGTAACGTTATACGTTATAACGTAATACTGTTTAACGTTACACGCTATGACGTAATACTATGTAACTTTAAACGTTTAACGTAATACTATGTAACTTTAAACGTTTAACGTAATACTGTATAACGTTAAACGTTATAACGTAATACTGTATAATCTTAAACGTTATAACGTATTACTATGTAACGTTATACTTTATAACGTAATACTGTATAACGTTAAACGTTATAACGTAATTATGTATAATGTTAATCGTTATAACGTAATACTGTATAACGTTAGGCGTTATGACGTAATAGTGTATAACGCTAAACGTTATAACGTAATACTGTATAACGTTACACGCTATAACGTAATATTATGTAACGTTAAACGTTATAACGTAATACTGTATAACGTTAAACGTTATAACGTAATACTGTATAATGTTGAACGTTTAACGTATTACTATGTAACGTTATACGTTATAACGTAATACTGTATAACGTTAAACGTTATGACTTAATAGTGTATAAAGTTAAACGTTATAACGTAATACTGTATAACGTTACACGCTATGACGTAATACTATGTAACTTTAAACGTTTAACGTAATACTGTTTAACGTTAAACGTTATAACGTAATAATGTATAATCTTAAACGTTATAACGTATTACTATGTAACGTTATACTTTATAACGTAATACTGTATAACGTTAAACGTTATAACGTAATTGTGTATAACGATAAACGTTATAACGTAATACTCTATAACGTTAAACTTTATAACGTAATACTATATAACGTTAAACGTTATAACGTAATACTGTATAACGTTACACGCTATGACGTAATACTATGTAACTTTAAACGTTTAACGTAATACTGTATAACGTTAAACGTTATAACGTAATACTGTATATCGTTAAACGTTGTGACGTAATACTGTATAATGTTGAACGTTTAACGTATTACTATGTAACGTTATACGTTATAACGTAATACTGTATAACGTTAAACGTTATGACTTAATAGTGTATAAAGTTAAACGTTATAACGAATTACTATGTAACGTTATACTTTATAACGTAATACTGTATAACGTTAAACGTTATACTACGAAATACTATATAACGTTAAACGTTATAACGTAATACTGTATAACGTTACACGCCATGACGTAATACTATGTAACTTTAAACGTTTAACGTAATACTGTATAACGTTAAACGTTATAACGTACTACTGTATAATCTTAAACGTTATAACGAATTACTATGTAACGTTATACTTTATAACGTAATACTGTATAACGTTAAACGTTATACTACGAAATAGTGTATAACGTTAAGCGTTATGACGTAATACTGTATAACGTTAAACGTTATAACGTAATACTGTATAATCTTAAACGTTATAACGTATTACTATGTAACGTTATATTTTATAAAGTAACACTGTATAACGTTAAACGTTATAACGTAATACTGTATAATGTTAAACGTTTAACGTATTACTATGTAACGTTATACGTTATAACGTAATATTGTATAACGTTAAACGTTATAACTTAATAGTGTATAAAGTTAAACGTTATAACGTAATACTGTATAACGTTAAACGTTATATTACAAAATAGTGTATAACGTTAAACTTTATAACGTAATGCTATATAACGTTAAAAATTATAACGTAATTGTGTATAACGATAAACGTTATAACGTAATACTGTATAACGTTAAACTTTATAACGTAATACTATATAACGTTAAACGTTATAACGTAATACTGTATAACGTTACACGCTATGACGTAATACTATGTAACTTTAAACGTTTAACGTAATACTGTATAACGTTAAACGTTATAACGTAATACTGTATAATGTTAAACGTTTAACGTATTACTATGTAACGTTATACGTTATAACGTAATATTGTATAACGTTAAACGTTATAACTTAATAGTGTATAAAGTTAAACGTTATAACGTAATACTGTATATCGTTAAACGTTATATTACAAAATAGTGTATAACTTTAAACTTTATAACGTAATACTATATAACGTTAAAAATTATAACGTAATTGTGTATAACGTTAAACGTTATGACTTAATAGTGTATAAAGTTAAACGTTATAACGTAATACTGTATAACGTTAAACGTTATATTACGAAATAGTGTATAACGTTAAACTTTATAACGTAATACTATATAACGTTAAACGTTATAACGTAATACTGTATAACGTTACACGCTATGACGTAATACTATGTAACTTTAAACGTTTAACGTAATACTGTATAACGTTAAACGTTATAACGGTACTACTGTATAATCTTAAACGTTATAACGTATTACTATGTAACGTTATACTTTATAACGTAATACTGTATAACGTTAAACGTTATAACGTAATACTGTATAACGTTAAACTTTATAACGTAATACTATATAACGTTAAACGTTATAACGTAATACTGTATAATGTTACACGCTATGACGTAATACTATGTAACTTTAAACGTTTAACGTAATACTGTATAACGTTAAACGTTATAACGTAATACTGTATATCGTTAAACGTTGTGACGTAATACTGTATAATGTTGAACGTTTAACGTATTACTGTGTAACGTTATACGTTATAACGTAATACTGTATAACGTTAAACGTTATGACTTAATAGTGTATAAAGTTAAACGTTATAACGTAATACTGTATAACGTTAAACGTTATATTACGAAATAGTGTATAACGTTAAACTTTATAACGTAATACTATATAACGTTAAACGTTATAACGTAATACTGTTTAACGTTACACGCTATGACGTAATACTATGTAACTTTAAACGTTTAACGTAATACTATGTAACTTTAAACGTTTAACGTAATACTGTATAACGATAAACGTTATAACGTAATACTGTTTAATCTTAAACGTTATAACGTATTACTATGTAACGTTATACTTTATAACGTAATACTGTATAACGTTAAACGTTATAACGTAATACTGTATAATGTTAAACGTTTAACGTATTACTATGTAACGTTATACGTTATAACGTAATATTGTACAACGTTAAACGTTATAACTTAATAGTGTATAAAGTTAAACGTTATAACGTGATACTGTATAACGTTAAACGTTATATTACAAAATAGTGTATAACGTTAAACTTTATAACGTAATACTATATAACGTTAAAAATTATAACGTAATTGTGTATAACGATAAACGTTATAACGTAATACTGTATAACGTTAAACTTTATAACGTAATACTATATAACGTTAAACGTTATAACGTAATACTGTATAATGTTACACGCTATGACGTAATACTATGTAACTTTAAACGTTTAACGTAATACTGTATAACGTTAAACGTTATAACGTAATACTGTATATCGTTAAACGTTGTGACGTAATACTGTATAATGTTGAACGTTTAACGTATTACTATGTAACGTTATACGTTATAACGTAATACTGTATAACGTTAAACGTTATGACTTAATAGTGTATAAAGTTAAACGTTATAACGTAATTCTGTATAACGTTAAACGTTATATTACGAAATAGTGTATAACGTTAAACTTTATAACGTAATACTATATAACGTTAAACGTTATAACGTAATACTGTTTAACGTTACACGCTATGACGTAATACTATGTAACTTTAAACGTTTAACGTAATACTATGTAACTTTAAACGTTTAACGTAATACTGTATAACGTTAAACGTTATAACGTAATACTGTATAATCTTAAACGTTATAACGTATTACTATGTAACGTTATACGTTATAACGTAATATTGTATAACGTTAAACGTTATAACTTAATAGTGTATAAAGTTAAACGTTATAACGTAATACTGTATAACGTTAAACGTTATATTACAAAATAGTGTATAACGTTAAACTTTATAACGTAATACTATATAGCGTTAAAAATTATAACGTAATTGTGTATAACGATAAACGTTATAACGTAATACTGTATAACGTTAAACTTTATAACGTAATACTATATAACGTTAAACGTTATAACGTAATACTGTATAACGTTAAATGTTATAACGTAACACTGTATATCGTTAAACGTTGTGACGTAATACTGAAAAAAGTTAAGCGTTATGGCGTAATACTGTATAACGCTAAACGTTATAACGTAATACTGTATAACGTTAGGCGTTATGACGTAATAGTGTATAACGCTAAACGTTATAACGTAATACTGTATAACGTTACAAGCTATAACGTAATATTATGCAACGTTAAACGTTATAACGTAATACTGTATAACGTTAAACGTTATAACGTAATTATGTATAATGTTAATCGTTATAACGTAATACTGTATAACGTTAGGCGTTATGACGTAATAGTGTATAACGCTAAACGTTATAACGTAATACTGTATAACGTTACACGCTATAACGTAATATTATGTAACGTTAAACGTTATAACGTAATACTGTATAACGTTAAACGTTATAACGTAATACTGTATAATGTTGAACGTTTAACGTATTACTATGTAACGTTATACGTTATAACGTAATACTGTATAACGTTAAACGTTATGACTTAATAGTGTATAAAGTTAAACGTTATAACGTAATACTGTATAACGTTACACGCTATAACGTAATATTATGTAACGTTAAACGTTATAACGTAATACTGTATAACGTTAAACGTTATAACGTAATACTGTTTAACGTTACACGCTATGACGTAATACTGTATAATGTTGAACGTTTAACGTATTACTATGCAACGTTATACGTTATAACGTAATACTGTATAACGTTAAACGTTATGACTTAATAGTGTATAAAGTTAAACGTTATGACGTAATACTGTATAATGTTAAACGTTATATTACGAAATAGTGTATAACGTTAAACTTTATAACGTAATACTATATAACGTTAAACGTTATAACGTAATACTGTTTAACGTTACACGCTATGACGTAATACTATGTAACTTTAAACGTTTAACGTAATACTGTTTAACGTTAAACGTTATAACGTAATACTGTATATCGTTAAACGTTGTGACGTAATACTGTATAATGTTGAACGTTTAACGTATTACTATGTAACGTTATACGTTATAACGTAATACTGTATAACGTTATACTTTATAACGTAATACTATATAACGTTAAAAATTATAACGTAATTGTGTATAACGATAAACGTTATAACGTAATACTGTATAACGTTAAACTTTATAACGTAATACTATATAACGTTAAACGTTATAACGTAATACTGTATAACGTTACACGCTATGACGTAATACTATGTAACTTTAAACGTTTAACGTAATACTGTATAACGTTAAACGTTATAACGTAATACTGTATAATGTTAAACGTTTAACGTATTACTATGTAACGTTATACGTTATAACGTAATATTGTATAACGTTAAACGTTATAACTTAATAGTGTATAAAGTTAAACGTTATAACGTAATACTGTATAACGTTAAACGTTATATTACAAAATAGTGTATAACTTTAAACTTTATAACGTAATACTATATAACGTTAAAAATTATAACGTAATTGTGTATAACGTTAAACGTTATGACTTAATAGTGTATAAAGTTATACTTTATAACGTAATACTGTATAACGTTAAGCGTTATACTACGAAATAGTGTATAACGTTAAACTTTATAACGTAGTACTTTATAACGTTAAACATTATAACGTAATTGTGTATAACGTTAGACGTTATAACGTAATACTGTATAACGTTAAGCGTTATGACGTAATACTGTATAACGCTAAACGTTATAACGTAATACTGTATAACGTTACACGCTATAACGTAATATTATGTAACGTTAAACGTTATAACGTAATACTGTATAACGTTAAACGTTATAACGTAATACTGTATAATGTTGAACGTGTAACGTATTACTATGTAATGTTATACGTTATAACGTAATACTGTATAACGTTAAACGTTATGACCTAATAGTGTATAAAGTTAAATGTTATGACGTAATACTGTATAACGTTAAACGTTATATTACGAAATAGTGTATAACGTTAAACTTTATAACGTAATACTATATTACGTTAAACGTTATAACGTAATACTGTTTAAAGTTACACGCTATGACGTAATACTATGTAACTTTAAACGTTTAACGTAATACTGTATAACGTTACACGCTATGACGTAATACTATGTAACTTTAAACGTTTAACGTAATACTGTATAACGTTAAACGTTATAACGTAATACTGTATATCGTTAAACGTTGTGACGTAATACTGATAAAAGTTAAGCGTTATGGCGTAGTACTGTATAACGCTAAACGTTTTAACGTAATACTGTATAACGTTACGCGCTATAACTTAATACTATGTAACGTTAAACGTTATAACGTAATACTGTATAACGTTAAACGTTATAACGTAATACTGTGTAATGTTGAACGTTTAACGTATTCCTATGTAACGATATACGTTATAACGTAATACTGTATAACGTTAAACGTTATATTACGAAATAGTGTATAACGTTAAACTTTATAACGTAATACTATATAACGTTAAACATTATAAAATAATTATGTATAATGTTAATCGTTATAACGTAATACTGTATAACGTTACACGCTATAACGTAATATTATGTAACGTTAAACGTTATAACGTAATACTGTATAACGTTAAACGTTATAACGTAATACTGTATAACGTTAAACGTTATAACGTAATACTGTATATCGTTAAACGTTGTGACGTAATACTGTATAATGTTGAACGTTTAACGTATTACTATGTAACGTTATACGTTATAACGTAATACTGTATAACGCTAAACGTTATAACGTAATACTGTATAATGTTGAACGTTTAACGTATTACTATGTAACGATATACGTTATAACGTAATACTGTATAACGTTAAACTTTATAACGTAATACTGTATAATGTTGAACGTATAACGTATTACTATGTAATGTTATACGTTATAACGTAATATTGTATAACGTTAAACGTTATAACTTAATAGTGTATAAAGTTAAACGTTATAACGTAATACTGTATAACGTTAAACGTTATAACGTAATACTGTATAATGTTGAACGTTTAACGTATTACTATGTAACGATATACGTTATAACGTAATACTGTATAACGTTAAACTTTATAACGTAATACTGTATAATGTTGAACGTTTAACGTATTACTATGTAACGATATACGTTATAACGTAATACTGTATAACGTTAAACTTTATAACGTAATACTGTATAATGTTGAACGTATAACGTATTACTATGTAATGTTATACGTTATAACGTAATATTGTATAACGTTAAACGTTATAACTTAATAGTGTATAAAGTTAAACGTTATAACGTAATACTGTATAACGTTAAACGTTATATTACAAAATAGTGTATAACGTTAAACTTTATAACGTAATACTATATAACGTTAAAAATTATAACGTAATTGTGTATAACGATAAACGTTATAACGTAATACTGTATAACGTTAAACTTTATAACGTAATACTATATAACGTTAAACGTTATAACGTAATACAGTATAACGTTAAACGTTATATTACGAAATAGTGTATAACGTTAAACTTTATAACGTAATACTATATAACGTTAAACATTATAACGTAATTATGTATAATGTTAATCGTTATAACGTAATACTGTATAACGTTAGGCGTTATGACGTAATAGTGTATAACGCTAAACGTTATAACGTAATACTGTATAACGTTACACGCTATAACGTAATATTATGTAACGTTACGCGTTATAACGTAATATTGTGTAACGTTAAACGTTATAACGTAATACTATATAACGTGAAACGTTATAACGTAATACTGTATAACGTTACACGCTATGACGTAATACTATGTAACTTTAAACGTTTAACGTAATACTGTATAACGTTAAACGTTATAACGTAATACTGTATAATCTTAAACGTTATAACGTATTACTATGTAACGTCATACTTTATAACGTAATACTGTATAACGTTAGACGTTATAACGTAATACTGTTTAACGTTACACGCTATGACGTAATACTATGTAACTTTAAACGTTTAACGTAATACTGTATAATGTTACACGCTATGACGTAATACTATGTAACTTTAAACGTTTAACGTAATACTGTATAACGTTAAACGTTATAACGTAATACTGTATAACGTTAAACGTTATAACGTAATACTGTATATCGTTAAACGTTGTGACGTAATACTGTATGATGTTGAACGTTTAACGTATTACTATGTAACGTTATACGTTATAACGTAATACTGTTTAACGTTACACGCTATGACGTAATACTATGTAACTTTAAACGTTTAACGTAATACTATGTAACTTTAAACGTTTAACGTAATACTGTATAACGTTAAACGTTATAACGTAATACTGTATAATCTTAAACGTTATAACGTATTACTATGTAACGTTATACTTTATAACGTAATACTGTATAACGTTAAACGTTATAACGTAATTATGTATAATGTTAATCGTTATAACGTAATACTGTATAACGTTAGGCGTTATGACGTAATAGTGTATAACGCTAAACGTTATAACGTAATACTGTATAACGTTACACGCTATAACGTAATATTATGTAACGTTAAACGTTATAACGTAATACTGTATAACGTTAAACGTTATAACGTAATACTGTATAATGTTGAACGTTTAACGTATTACTATGTAACGTTATACGTTATAACGTAATACTGTATAACGTTAAACGTTATGACTTAATAGTGTATAAAGTTAAACGTTATAACGTAATACTGTATAACGTTACACGCTATGACGTAATACTATGTAACTTTAAACGTTTAACGTAATACTGTTTAACGTTAAACGTTATAACGTAATAATGTATAATCTTAAACGTTATAACGTATTACTATGTAACGTTATACTTTATAACGTAATACTGTATAACGTTAAACGTTATAACGTAATTGTGTATAACGATAAACGTTATAACGTAATACTCTATAACGTTAAACTTTATAACGTAATACTATATAACGTTAAACGTTATAACGTAATACTGTATAACGTTACACGCTATGACGTAATACTATGTAACTTTAAACGTTTAACGTAATACTGTATAACGTTAAACGTTATAACGTAATACTGTATATCGTTAAACGTTGTGACGTAATACTGTATAATGTTGAACGTTTAACGTATTACTATGTAACGTTATACGTTATAACGTAATACTGTATAACGTTAAACGTTATGACTTAATAGTGTATAAAGTTAAACGTTATAACGAATTACTATGTAACGTTATACTTTATAACGTAATACTGTATAACGTTAAACGTTATACTACGAAATACTATATAACGTTAAACGTTATAACGTAATACTGTATAACGTTACACGCCATGACGTAATACTATGTAACTTTAAACGTTTAACGTAATACTGTATAACGTTAAACGTTATAACGTACTACTGTATAATCTTAAACGTTATAACGAATTACTATGTAACGTTATACTTTATAACGTAATACTGTATAACGTTAAACGTTATACTACGAAATAGTGTATAACGTTAAGCGTTATGACGTAATACTGTATAACGTTAAACGTTATAACGTAATACTGTATAATCTTAAACGTTATAACGTATTACTATGTAACGTTATATTTTATAAAGAAACACTGTATAACGTTAAACGTTATAACGTAATACTGTATAATGTTAAACGTTTAACGTATTACTATGTAACGTTATACGTTATAACGTAATATTGTATAACGTTAAACGTTATAACTTAATAGTGTATAAAGTTAAACGTTATAACGTAATACTGTATAACGTTAAACGTTATTTTACAAAATAGTGTATAACGTTAAACTTTATAACGTAATGCTATATAACGTTAAAAATTATAACGTAATTGTGTATAACGATAAACGTTATAACGTAATACTGTATAACGTTAAACTTTATAACGTAATACTATATAACGTTAAACGTTATAACGTAATACTGTATAACGTTACACGCTATGACGTAATACTATGTAACTTTAAACGTTTAACGTAATACTGTATAACGTTAAACGTTATAACGTAATACTGTATAATGTTAAACGTTTAACGTATTACTATGTAACGTTATACGTTATAACGTAATATTGTATAACGTTAAACGTTATAACTTAATAGTGTATAAAGTTAAACGTTATAACGTAATACTGTATATCGTTAAACGTTATATTACAAAATAGTGTATAACTTTAAACTTTATAACGTAATACTATATAACGTTAAAAATTATAACGTAATTGTGTATAACGTTAAACGTTATGACTTAATAGTGTATAAAGTTAAACGTTATAACGTAATACTGTATAACGTTAAACGTTATATTACGAAATAGTGTATAACGTTAAACTTTATAACGTAATACTATATAACGTTAAACGTTATAACGTAATACTGTATAACGTTACACGCTATGACGTAATACTATGTAACTTTAAACGTTTAACGTAATACTGTATAACGTTAAACGTTATAACGGTACTACTGTATAATCTTAAACGTTATAACGTATTACTATGTAACGTTATACTTTATAACGTAATACTGTATAACGTTAAACGTTATATTACGAAATAGTGTATAACGTTAAACTTTATAACGTAATACTATATAACGTTAAACGTTATAACGTAATACTGTATAACGTTACACGCTATGACGTAATACTATGTAACTTTAAACGTTTAACGTAATACTGTATAACGTTAAACGTTATAACGGTACTACTGTATAATCTTAAACGTTATAACGTATTACTATGTAACGTTATACTTTATAATGTAATACTGTATAACGTTAAACGTTATAACGTAATACTATATAGCGTTAAAAATTATAACGTAATTGTGTATAACGATAAACGTTATAACGTAATACTGTATAACGTTAAACTTTATAACGTAATACTATATAACGTTAAACGTTATAACGTAATACTGTATAACGTTAAATGTTATAACGTAACACTGTATATCGTTAAACGTTGTGACGTAATACTGTAAAAGTTAAGCGTTATGGCGTAATACTGTATAACGCTAAACGTTATAACGTAATACTGTATAACGTTAGGCGTTCTGACGTAATAGTGTATAACGCTAAACGTTATAACGTAATACTGTATAACGTTACACGCTATAACGTAATATTATGTAACGTTAAACGTTATAACGTAATACTGTATAACGTTAAACGTTATAACGTAATTATGTATAATGTTAATCGTTATAACGTAATACTGTATAACGTTAGGCGTTATGACGTAATAGTGTATAACGCTAAACGTTATAACGTAATACTGTATAACGTTACACGCTATAACGTAATATTATGTAACGTTAAACGTTATAACGTAATACTGTATAACGTTAAACGTTATAACGTAATACTGTATAATGTTGAACGTTTAACGTATTACTATGTAACGTTATACGTTATAACGTAATACTGTATAACGTTAAACGTTATGACTTAATAGTGTATAAAGTTAAACGTTATAACGTAATACTGTATAACGTTACACGCCATGACGTAATACTATGTAACTTTAAACGTTTAACGTAATACTGTTTAACGTTAAACGTTATAACGTAATAATGTATAATCTTAAACGTTATAACGTATTACTATGTAACGTTATACTTTATAACGTAATACTGTATAACGTTAAACGTTATAACGTAATTGTGTATAACGATAAACGTTATAACGTAATACTCTATAACGTTAAACTTTATAACGTAATACTATATAACGTTAAACGTTATAACGTAATACTGTATAACGTTACACGCTATGACGTAATACTATGTAACTTTAAACGTTTAACGTAATAGTGTATAACGTTAAACGTTATAACGTAATACTGTATATCGTTAAACGTTGTGACGTAATACTGTATAATGTTGAACGTTTAACGTATTACTATGTAACGTTATACGTTATAACGTAATACTGTATAACGTTAAACGTTATGACTTAATAGTGTATAACGCTAAACGTTATAACGTAATACTGTATAACGTTACACGCTATAACGTAATATTATGTAACGTTAAGCGTTATAACGTAATACTGTATAACGTTAAACGTTATAACGTAATACTGTATAATGTTGAACGTTTAACGTATTACTATGTAACGTTATACGTTATAACGTAATACTGTATAACGTTAAACGTTATGACTTAATAGTGTATAAAGTTAAACGTTATAACGTAATACTGTATAACGTAACACGCTATAACGTAATATTATGTAACGTTAAACGTTATAACGTAATACTGTATAACGTTAAACGTTATAACGTAATACTGTATAACGTTAAACGTTATAACGTAATACTGTATATCGTTAAACGTTGTGACGTAATACTGTATAATGTTGAACGTTTAACGTATTACTATGTAACGTTATACGTTATAAGGTAATACTGTATAACGTTAAACGTTATAACGTAATACTGTATAATGTTGAACGTTTAACGTATTACTATGTAACGATATACGTTATAACGTAATACTGTATAACGTTAAACTTTATAACGTAATACTGTATAATGTTGAACGTATAACGTATTACTATGTAATGTTATACGTTATAACGTAATATTGTATAACGTTAAACGTTATAACTTAATAGTGTATAAAGTTAAACGTTATAACGTAATACTGTATAACGTTAAACGTTATATTACAAAATAGTGTATAACGTTAAACGTTATAACGTAATACTGTATAACGTTACACGCTATGACGTAATACTATGTAACGTTAAACGTTATAACGTAATACTGTATAACGTTAAACGTTATAACGTAATACTGTATAATGTTGAACGTTTAACGTATTACTATGTAACGATATACGTTATAACGTAATACTGTATAACGTTAAACGTTATATTACGAAATAGTGTATAACGTTAAACTTTATAACGTAATACTATATAACGTTAAACATTATAACGTAATTATGTATAATGTTAATCGTTATAACGTAATACTGTATAACGTTAGGCGTTATGACGTAATAGTGTATAACGCTAAACGTTATAACGTAATACTGTATAACGTTACACGCTATAACGTAATATTATGTAACGTTACGCGTTATAACGTAATATTGTGTAACGTTAAACGTTATAACGTAATACTATATAACGTGAAACGTTATAACGTAATACTGTATAACGTTACACGCTATGACGTAATACTATGTAACTTTAAACGTTTAACGTAATACTGTATAACGTTAAACGTTATAACGTAATACTGTATAATCTTAAACGTTATAACGTATTACTATGTAACGTCATACTTTATAACGTAATACTGTATAACGTTAAACGTTATACTACGAAATAGTGTATAACGTTAAACTTTATATCGTAGTACTTTATAACGTTAAACATTATAACGTAATTGTGTATAACGTTGAACGTTATAACGTAATAGTGTATAACGTTAAGCGTTATGACGTAATACTGTATAACGCTAAACGTTATAACGTAATACTGTATAACGTTACACGCTATAACGTAATATTATGTAACGTTAAACGTTATAACGTAATACTGTATAACGCTAAACGTTATAACGTAATACTGTATAACGTTACGCGCTATAACTTAATACTATGTAACGTTATACTTTATAACGTAATACTGTATAACGTTAAACGTTATACTACGAAATAGTGTATAAGGTTAAACTTTATAACGTAGTACTTTATAACGTTAAACATTATAACGTAATTGTGTATAACGTTAAACGTTATAACGTAATACTGTATAACGTTAAGCGTTATGGCGTAATACTGTATAACGCTAAACGTTATAACGTAATACTGTATAACGTTACGCGCTATAACTTAATACTATGTAACGTTAAACGTTATAACGTAATACTGTATAACGTTAAACGTTATAACGTAATACTGTATAATGTTGAACGTTTAACGTATTACTATGTAACGATATACGTTATAACGTAATACTGTATAACGTTAAACGTTATATTACGAAATAGTGTATAACGTTAAACTTTATAACGCAATACTATATAACGTTAAACATTATAACGTAATTATGTATAACGTTAATCGTTATAACGTAATACTGTATAATCTTAAACGTTATAACGTATTACTATGTAACGTTATACTTTATAACGTAATACTGTATAATCTTAAACGTTATAACGTATTACTATGTAACGTTATACTTTATAACGTAATACTGTATAACGTTAGACGTTATAACGTAATACTGTATAATGTTAAACGTTTAACGTATTACTATGTAACGTTATACGTTATAACGTAATATTGTATAACGTTAAACGTTATATTACAAAATGGTGTATAACGTTAAACTTCATAACGTAATACTATATAACGTTAAAAATTATAACGTAATTGTGTATAACGATAAACGTTATAACGTAATACTGTATAACGTTAAACTTTATAACGTAACACTATATAACGTTAAACGTTATAACGTAATACTGTATAACGTTACACGCTATGACGTAATACTATATAACGTTAAACGTTATAACGTAATACTGTATAACGTTAAACTTTATAACGTAATACTATATAACGTTAAACGTTATAACGTAATACTGTATAACGTTACACGCTATGACGTAATACTATATAACGTTAAACGTTATAACGTAATACTGTATAACGTTACACGCTATGACGTAATACTATGTAACTTTAAACGTTTAACGTAATACTGTATAACGTTAAACGTTATATTACGAAATAGTGTATAACGTTAAACTTTATAACGTAATACTATATAACGTTAAACGTTATAACGTAATACTGTATAATCTTAAACGTTATAACGTATTACTATGTAACGTTATACTTTATAACGTAATACTGTATAACGTTAAGCGTTATGACGTAATACTGTATAACGCTAAACGTTATAACGTAATACTGTATAACGTTACACGCTATAACGTAATATTATGTAACGTTAAACGTTATAACGTAATACTGTATAACGTTAAACGTTATAACGTATTACTGTATAATGTTGAACGTATAACGTATTACTATGTAATGTTATACGTTATAACGTAATACTGTATAACGTTAAACGTTATGACCTAATAGTGTATAAAGTTAAATGTTATGACGTAATACTGTATAACGTTAAACGTTATATTACGAAATAGTGTATAACGTTAAACTTTATAACGTAATACTATACAACGTTAAACATTATAACGTAATTATGTATAATGTTAATCGTTATAACGTAATACTGTATAACGTTAGGCGTTATGACGTAATAGTGTATAACGCTAAACGTTATAACGTAATACTGTATAACGTTACACGCTATAACGTAATATTATGTAACGTTAAACGTTATAACGTAATACTGTATAACGTTAAACGTTATAACGTAATACTGTATAACGTTAAACGTTATAACGTAATACTGTATATCTTTAAACGTTGTGACGTAATACTGTATAATGTTGAACGTTTAACGTATTACTATGTAACGTTATACGTTATAAGGTAATACTGTATAACGTTAAACGTTATAACGTAATACTGTATAATGTTGAACGTTTAACGTATTACTATGTAACGATATACGTTATAACGTAATACTGTATAACGTTAAACTTTATAACGTAATACTGTATAACGTTAAACGTTATATTACGAAATAGTGTATAACGTTAAACTTTATAACGTAATACTATACAACGTTAAACATTATAACGTAATTATGTATAATGTTAATCGTTATAACGTAATACTGTATAACGTTAGGCGTTATGACGTAATAGTGTATAACGCTAAACGTTATAACGTAATACTGTATAACGTTACACGCTATAACGTAATATTATGTAACGTTAAACGTTATAACGTAATACTGTATAACGTTAAACGTTATAACGTAATACTGTATAACGTTAAACGTTATAACGTAATACTGTATATCTTTAAACGTTGTGACGTAATACTGTATAATGTTGAACGTTTAACGTATTACTATGTAACGTTAGGCGTTATGACGTAATAGTGTATAACGCTAAACGTTATAACGTAATACTGTATAACGTTACACGCTATAACGTAATATTATGTAACGTTAAACGTTATAACGTAATACTGTATAACGTTAAACGTTATAACGTAATACTGTATAACGTTAAACGTTATAACGTAATACTGTATATCTTTAAACGTTGTGACGTAATACTGTATAATGTTGAACGTTTAACGTATTACTATGTAACGTTATACGTTATAAGGTAATACTGTATAACGTTAAACGTTATAACGTAATACTGTATAATGTTGAACGTTTAACGTATTACTATGTAACGATATACGTTATAACGTAATACTGTATAACGTTAAACTTTATAACGTAATACTGTATAATTTTGAACGTATAACGTATTACTATGTAATGTTATACGTTATAACGTAATATTGTATAACGTTAAACGTTATTACTTAATAGTGTATAAAGTTAAACGTTATAACGTAATACTGTATAACGTTAAACGTTATATTACAAAATAGTGTATAACGTTAAACGTTATAACGTAATACTGTATAACGTTACACGCTATGACGTAATACTATGTAACGTTAAACGTTATAACGTAGTACTTTATAACGTTAAACATTATAACGTAATTGTGTATAACGTTAGACGTTATAACGTAATACTGTATAACGTTAAGCGTTATGACGTAATACTGTATAACGCTAAACGTTATAACGTAATACTGTATGACGTTACACGCTATAACGTAATATTATGTAACGTTAAACGTTATAACGTAATACTGTATAACGTTAAACGTTCTAACGTAATACTGTATAATGTTGAACGTATAACGTATTACTTTGTAATGTTATACGTTATAACGTAATACTGTATAACGTTAAACGTTATGACTTAATAGTGTATAAAGTTAAATGTTATGACCTAATACTGTATAACGTTAAACGTTATATTACGAAATAGTGTATAACGTTAAACTTTATAACGTAATACTATATAACGTTAAACGTTATAACGTAATACTGTATAACGTTACACGCTATGACGTAATACTATGTAACTTTAAACGTTTAACGTAATACTGTATAACGTTAAACGTTATAACGTAATACTGTATAATCTTAAACGTTATAACGTATTACTATGTAACGTTATACTTTATAACGTAATACTGTATAACGTTAAACGTTATAACGTAATACTGTATAATGTTAAACGTTTAACGTATTACTATGTAACGTTATACGTTATAACGTAATATTGTATAACGTTAAACGTTATAACTTAATAGTGTATAAAGTTAAACGTTATAACGTAATACTGTATAACGTTAAACGTTATATTACAAAATAGTGTATAACGTTAAACTTTATAACGTAATACTATATAACGTTAAAAATTATAACGTAATTGTGTATAACGATAAACGTTATTACGTAATACTGTATAACGTTGAACTTTATAACGTAATACTATATAACGTTAACGTTATAACGTAATACTGTATAACGTTACACGCTATGACGTAATACTATGTAACTTTAAACGTTTAACGTAATACTGTATAACGTTAAACGTTATAACGTAATACTGTATAATGTTAAACGTTTAACGTATTACTATGTAACGTTAAAAATTATAACGTAATTGTGTATAACGTTAAACGTTATGACTTAATAGTGTATAAAGTTAAACGTTATAACGTAATACTGTATAACGTTAAACGTTATATTACGAAATAGTGTATAACGTTAAACTTTATAACGTAATACTATATAACGTTAAACGTTATAACGTAATACTGTATAACGTTAAACGTTATAACGTAATACTGTATAACGTTAAACGTTATAACGTAATACTGTATAACGTTACACGCTATGACGTAATACTATGTAACTTTAAACGTTTAACGTAATACTGTATAACGTTAAACGTTATAACGTACTACTGTATAATCTTAAACGTTATAACGTATTACTATGTAACGTTATACTTTATAACGTAATACTGTATAACGTTAAGCGTTATACTACGAAATAGTGTATAACGTTAAACTTTATAACGTAGTGCTTTATAACGTTAAACATTATAACGTAATTGTGTATAACGTTAGACGTTATAACGTAATACTGTATAACGTTAAGCGTTATGACGTAATACTGTATAACGCTAAACGTTATAACGTAATACTGTATAACGTTACACGCTATAACGTAATATTATGTAACGTTAAACGTTATAACGTAATACTGTATAACGTTAAACGTTATAACGTAATACTGTATAATGTTGAACGTATAACGTATTACTATGTAATGTTATACGTTATAACGTAATACTGTATAACGTTAAACGTTATGACTTAATAGTGTATAAAGTTAAATGTTATGACGTAATACTGTATAACGTTAAACGTTATATTACGAAATAGTGTATAACGTTAAACTTTATAACGTAATACTATATTACGTTAAACGTTATAACGTAATACTGTTTAAAGTTACACGCTATGACGTAATACTATGTAACTTTAAACTTTTAACGTAATACTGTATAACGTTAAACGTTATAACGTAATACCTTATAATCTTAAACGTTATAACGTATTACTATGTAACGTTATACTTTATAACGTAATACTGTATAACGTTAAACGTTATAACGTAATACTGTATAATGTTAAACGTTTAACGTATTACTATGTAACGTTATACGTTATAACGTAATATTGTATATCGTTAAACGTTATAACTTAATAGTGTATAAAGTTAAACGTTATAACGTAATACTGTATAACGTTACAGGCTATGGCGTAATACTATGTAACTTTAAACGTTTAACGTAATACTGTATAACGTTAAACGTGATAACGTAATACTGTATAATGTTGAACGTTTAACGTATTACTATGTAACGATACACGTTATAACGTAATACTGTATAACGTTAAACGTTATATTACGAAATAGTGTATAATGTTAAACTTTATAACGTAATACTATATAACGTTAAACATTATAACGTAATTATGTATAATGTTAATCGTTATAACGTAATACTGTATAACGTTAGGCGTTATGACGTAATAGTGTATAACGCTAAACGTTATAACGTAATACTGTATAACGTTACACGCTATAACGTAATATTATGTAACGTTAAGCGTTATAACGTAATACTGTATAACGTTAAACGTTATAACGTAATACTGTATAATGTTGAACGTTTAACGTATTACTATGTAACGTTATACGTTATAACGTAATACTGTATAACGTTAAACGTTATGACTTAATAGTGTATAAAGTTAAACGTTATAACATAATACTGTATAACGTTACACGCTATAACGTAATATTATGTAACGTTAAACGTTATAACGTAATACTGTATAACGTTAAACGTTATAACGTAATACTGTATAATGTTGAACGTATAACGTATTACTATGTAATGTTATACGTTAGAACGTAATATTGTATAACGTTACACGCTATGACGTAATACTATGTAACTTTAAACGTTTAACGTAATACTGTATAACGTTAAACGTTATAACGTAATACTGTATATCGTTAAACGTTGTGACGTAATACTGAAAAAAGTTAAGCGTTATGGCGTAATACTGTATAACGCTAAACGTTATAACGTAATACTGTATAACGTTACGCGCTATAACTTAATACTATGTAACGTTAAACGTTATAACGTAATACTGTATAACGTTAAACGTTATAACGTAATACTGTATAATGTTGAACGTTTAACGTATTACTATGTAACGATATACGTTATAACGTTATACTGTATAACGTTAAACGTTATATTACGAAATAGTGTATAATGTTAAACTTTATAACGTAATACTATATAACGTTAAACATTATAACGTAATACTGTTTAACGTTACACGCTATAACGTAATACTATGTAACTTTAAACGTTTAACGTAATACTGTATAACGTTAAACTTTATAACGTAATACTATATAACGTTAAACGTTATAACGTACTACTGTATAATCTTAAACGTTATAACGAATTACTATGTAACGTTATACTTTATAACGTAATACTGTATAACGTTAAACGTTATACTACCAAATAGTGTATAACGTTAAACTTTATAACGTAGTACTTTATAACGTTAAACATTATAACGTAATTGTGTATAACGTTAGACGTTATAACGTAATACTGTATAACGTTAAGCGTTATGACGTAATACTGTATAACGCTAAACGTTATAACGTAATACTGTATGACGTTACACGCTATAACGTAATATTATGTAACGTTAAACGTTATAACGTAATACTGTATAACGTTAAACGTTATATTACGAAATAGTGTATAAAGTTAAACGTTATAACGTAATACTGTATAACGTTAAACGTTATATTACAAAATAGTGTATAACGTTAAACTTTATAACGTAATACTATATAACGTTAAAAATTATAACGTAATTGTGTATAACGATAAACGTTATAACGTAATACTGTATAACGTTGAACTTTATAACGTAATACTATATAACGTTAACGTTATAACGTAATACTGTATAACGTTACACGCTATGACGTAATACTATGTAACTTTAAACGTTTAACGTAATACTGTATAACGTTAAACGTTATAACGTAATACTGTATAATGTTAAACGTTTAACGTATTACTATGTAACGTTAAAAATTATAACGTAATTGTGTATAACGTTAAACGTTATGACTTAATAGTGTATAAAGTTAAACGTTATAACGTAATACTGTATAACGTTAAACGTTATATTACGAAATAGTGTATAACGTTAAACTTTATAACGTAATACTATATAACGTTAAACGTTATAACGTAATACTGTATAACGTTACACGCTATGACGTAATACTATGTAACTTTAAACGTTTAACGTAATACTGTATAACGTTAAACGTTATAACGTACTACTGTATAATCTTAAACGTTATAACGTATTACTATGTAACGTTATACTTTATAACGTAATACTGTATAACGTTAAGCGTTATACTACGAAATAGTGTATAACGTTAAACTTTATAACGTAGTGCTTTATAACGTTAAACATTATAACGTAATTGTGTATAACGTTAGACGTTATAACGTAATACTGTATAACGTTAAGCGTTATGACGTAATACTGTATAACGCTAAACGTTATAACGTAATACTGTATAACGTTACACGCTATAACGTAATATTATGTAACGTTAAACGTTATAACGTAATACTGTATAACGTTAAACGTTATAACGTAATACTGTATAATGTTGAACGTATAACGTATTACTATGTAATGTTATACGTTATAACGTAATACTGTATAACGTTAAACGTTATGACTTAATAGTGTATAAAGTTAAATGTTATGACGTAATACTGTATAACGTTAAACGTTATATTACGAAATAGTGTATAACGTTAAACTTTATAACGTAATACTATATTACGTTAAACGTTATAACGTAATACTGTTTAAAGTTACACGCTATGACGTAATACTATGTAACTTTAAACGTTTAACGTAATACTGTATAACGTTAAACGTTATAACGTAATACCTTATAATCTTAAACGTTATAACGTATTACTATGTAACGTTATACTTTATAACGTAATACTGTATAACGTTAAACGTTATAACGTAATACTGTATAATGTTAAACGTTTAACGTATTACTATGTAACGTTATACGTTATAACGTAATATTGTATATCGTTAAACGTTATAACTTAATAGTGTATAAAGTTAAACGTTATAACGTAATACTGTATAACGTTAAACGTTATATTACAAAATAGTGTATAACGTTAAACTTTATAACGTAATACTATATAACGTTAAAAATTATAACGTAATACTGTATAACGTTACAGGCTATGACGTAATACTATGTAACTTTAAACGTTTAACGTAATACTGTATAACGTTAAACGTGATAACGTAATACTGTATAATGTTGAACGTTTAACGTATTACTATGTAACGATACACGTTATAACGTAATACTGTATAACGTTAAACGTTATATTACGAAATAGTGTATAATGTTAAACTTTATAACGTAATACTATATAACGTTAAACATTATAACGTAATTATGTATAATGTTAATCGTTATAACGTAATACTGTATAACGTTAGGCGTTATGACGTAATAGTGTATAACGCTAAACGTTATAACGTAATACTGTATAACGTTACACGCTATAACGTAATATTATGTAACGTTAAGCGTTATAACGTAATACTGTATAACGTTAAACGTTATAACGTAATACTGTATAATGTTGAACGTTTAACGTATTACTATGTAACGTTATACGTTATAACGTAATACTGTATAACGTTAAACGTTATGACTTAATAGTGTATAAAGTTAAACGTTATAACATAATACTGTATAACGTTACACGCTATAACGTAATATTATGTAACGTTAAACGTTATAACGTAATACTGTATAACGTTAAACGTTATAACGTAATACTGTATAATGTTGAACGTTTAACGTATTACTATGTAACGATATACGTTATAACGTAATACTGTATAACGTTAAACGTTATAACGTAATACTGTATAATGTTGAACGTATAACGTATTACTATGTAATGTTATACGTTATAACGTAATATTGTATAACGTTACACGCTATGACGTAATACTATGTAACTTTAAACGTTTAACGTAATACTGTATAACGTTAAACGTTATAACGTAATACTGTATATCGTTAAACGTTGTGACGTAATACTGAAAAAAGTTAAGCGTTATGGCGTAATACTGTATAACGCTAAACGTTATAACGTAATACTGTATAACGTTACGCGCTATAACTTAATACTATGTAACGTTAAACGTTATAACGTAATACTGTATAACGTTAAACGTTATAACGTAATACTGTATAATGTTGAACGTTTAACGTATTACTATGTAACGATATACGTTATAACGTTATACTGTATAACGTTAAACGTTATATTACGAAATAGTGTATAACGTTAAACTTTATAACGTAATACTATATTACGTTAAACGTTATAACGTAATACTGTTTAAAGTTACACGCTATGACGTAATACTATGTAACTTTAAACGTTTAACGTAATACTGTATAACGTTAAACGTTATAACGTAATACCTTATAATCTTAAACGTTATAACGTATTACTATGTAACGTTATACTTTATAACGTAATACTGTATAACGTTAAACGTTATAACGTAATACTGTATAATGTTAAACGTTTAACGTATTACTATGTAACGTTATACGTTATAACGTAATATTGTATATCGTTAAACGTTATAACTTAATAGTGTATAAAGTTAAACGTTATAACGTAATACTGTATAACGTTAAACGTTATATTACAAAATAGTGTATAACGTTAAACTTTATAACGTAATACTATATAACGTTAAAAATTATAACGTAATACTGTATAACGTTACAGGCTATGACGTAATACTATGTAACTTTAAACGTTTAGCGTAATACTGTATAACGTTAAACGTGATAACGTAATACTGTATAATGTTGAACGTTTAACGTATTACTATGTAACGATACACGTTATAACGTAATACTGTATAACGTTAAACGTTATATTACGAAATAGTGTATAATGTTAAACTTTATAACGTAATACTATATAACGTTAAACATTATAACGTAATTATGTATAATGTTAATCGTTATAACGTAATACTGTATAACGTTAGGCGTTATGACGTAATAGTGTATAACGCTAAACGTTATAACGTAATACTGTATAACGTTACACGCTATAACGTAATATTATGTAACGTTAAGCGCTATAACGTAATACTGTATAACGTTAAACGTTATAACGTAATACTGTATAATGTTGAACGTTTAACATATTACTATGTAACGTTATACGTTATAACGTAATACTGTATAACGTTAAACGTTATGACTTAATAGTGTATAAAGTTAAACGTTATAACATAATACTGTATAACGTTACACGCTATAACGTAATATTATGTAACGTTAAACGTTATAACGTAATACTGTATAACGTTAAACGTTATAACGTAATACTGTATAATGTTGAACGTTTAACGTATTACTATGTAACGATATACGTTATAACGTAATACTGTATAACGTTAAACGTTATAACGTAATACTGTATAATGTTGAACGTATAACGTATTACTATGTAATGTTATACGTTATAACGTAATATTGTATAACGTTACACGCTATGACGTAATACTATGTAACTTTAAACGTTTAACGTAATACTGTATAACGTTAAACCTTATAACGTAATACTGTATATCGTTAAACGTTGTGACGTAATACTGAAAAAAGTTAAGCGTTATGGCGTAATACTGTATAACGCTAAACGTTATAACGTAATACTGTATAACGTTACGCGCTATAACTTAATACTATGTAACGTTAAACGTTATAACGTAATACTGTATAATGTTGAACGTTTAACGTATTACTATGTAACGATATACGTTATAACGTTATACTGTATAACGTTAAACGTTATATTACGAAATAGTGTATAACGTTAAACTTTATAACGTAATACTATATAACGTTAAACATTATAACGTAATACTGTTTAACGTTACACGCTATAACGTAATACTATGTAACTTTAAACGTTTAACGTAATACTGTATAACGTTAAACTTTATAACGTAATACTATATAACGTTAAACGTTATAACGTACTACTGTATAATCTTAAACGTTATAACGAATTACTATGTAACGTTATACTTTATAACGTAATACTGTATAACGTTAAACGTTATACTACCAAATAGTGTATAACGTTAAACTTTATAACGTAGTACTTTATAACGTTAAACATTATAACGTAATTGTGTATAACGTTAGACGTTATAACGTAATACTGTATAACGTTAAGCGTTATGACGTAATACTGTATAACGCTAAACGTTATAACGTAATACTGTATGACGTTACACGCTATAACGTAATATTATGTAACGTTAAACGTTATAACGTAATACTGTATAACGTTAAACGTTCTAACGTAATACTGTATAATGTTGAACGTATAACGTATTACTTTGTAACGTTATACGTTATAACGTAATACTGTATAACGTTAAACATTATGACTTAATAGTGTATAAAGTTAAATGTTATGACGTAATACTGTATAACGTTAAACGTTATATTACGAAATAGTGTATAACGTTAAACTTTATAACGTAATACTATATAACGTTAAACGTTATAACGTAATACTGTATAACGTTACACGCTATGACGTAATACTATGTAACGTTAAACGTTATAACGTAATACTGTATGACGTTAAACGTTATAACGTAATACTGTATAATGTTGAACGTTTAACGTATTACTATGTAACGATATACGTTATAACGTAATACTGTATAACGTTAAACGTTATATTACGAAATAGTGTATAACGTTAAACTTTATAACGTAATACTATATAACGTTAAACATTATAACGTAATTATGTATAATGTTAATCGTTATAACGTAATACTGTATAACGTTAGGCGTTATGACGTAATAGTGTATAACGCTAAACGTTATAACGTAATACTGTATAACGTTACTCGCTATAACGTAATATTATGTAACGTTACGCGTTATAACGTAATATTGTGTAACGTTAAACGTTATAACGTAATACTATATAACGTTAAAGGTTATAACGTAATACTGTATAACGTTACACGCTATGACGTAATACTATGTAACTTTAAACGTTTAACGTAATACTGTATAACGTTAAACGTTATAACGTAATACTGTATAATCTTAAACGTTATAACGTATTACTATGTAACGTCATACTTTATAACGTAATACTGTATAACGGTACACGCTATAACGTAATACTATATAACGTTAAACATTATAACGTAATACTGTATAACGTTACACGCTATAACGTAATACTATGTAACGTTAAACGTTATAACGTAACACTGTATAACGTTAAACTTTATAACGTAATACTATATAACGTTAAACGTTATAACGTCATACTGTATAACGTTACACGCTATAACGTAATACTATGTAACGTTAAACGTTATAACGTAACACTGTATAACGTTAAACTTTATAACGTAATACTATATAACGTTAAACGTTATAACGTAATACTGTATAACGTTACACGCTATGACGTAATACTATGTAACTTTAAACGTTTAACGTAATACTGTATAACGTTAGACGTTATAACGTAATACTGTATAATGTTAAACGTTTAACGTATTACTATGTAACGTTATACGTTATAACGTAATATTGTATAACGTTAAACGTTATAACTTAATAGTGTATAAAGTTAAACGTTATAACGTAATACTGTATAACGTTAAACGTTATATTACAAAATAGTGTATAACGTTAAACTTCATAACGTAATACTATATAACGTTAAAAATTATAACGTAATTGTGTATAACGATAAACGTTATAACGTAATACTGTATAACGTTAAACGTTATAACGTAATACTGTATAACGTTAAACGTTATATTACAAAATAGTGTATAACGTTAAATTTCATAACGTAATACTATATAACGTTAAAAATTATAACGTAATTGTGTATAACTTTAAACGTTTAACGTAATACTGTATAACGTTAAACGTTATAACGTAATACTGTATATCGTTAAACGTTGTGACGTAATACTGAAAAAAGTTAAGCGTTATGGCGTAATACTGTATAACGCTAAACGTTATAACGTAATACTGTATAACGTTACGCGCTATAACTTAATACTATGTAACGTTAAACGTTATAACGTAATACTGTATAACGTTAAACGTTATAACGTAATACTGTATAATGTTGAACGTTTAACGTATTACTATGTAACGATATACGTTATAACGTTATACTGTATAACGTTAAACGCTATATTACGAAATAGTGTATAACGTTAAACTTTATAACGTAATACTATATAACGTTAAACATTATAACGTAATACTGTTTAACGTTACACGCTATAACGTAATACTATGTAACATTAAACGTTTAACGTAATACTGTATAACGTTAAACGTTATAACGTAATAATGTATAATCTTAAACGTTATAACGTATTACTATGTAACGTTATACTTTATAACGTAATACTGTATAACGTTAAACGTTATAACGTAATACTGTATAATGTTAAACGTTTAACGTATTACTATGTAACGTTATACGTTATAACGTAATATTGTATCACGTTAAACGTTATAACTTAATAGTGTATAAAGTTAAACGTTATAACGTAATACTGTATAACGTTAAACGTTATATTACAAAATAGTGTATAACGTTAAACTTTACAACGTAATTCTATATAACGTTAAAAATTATAACGTAATACTGTATAACGTTAAACGTTATAACGTAATACTGTATAACGTTAAGCGTTATGACGTAATACTGTATAACGCTAAACGTTATAACGTAATAATGTATAATCTTAAACGTTATAACGTATTACTATGTAACGTTATACTTTATAACGTAATACTGTATAACGTTAAACGTTATAACGTAATACTGTATAACGTTACACGCTATGACGTAATGCTATGTAACTTTAAACGTTTAACGTAATACTGTATAACGTTAAACGTTATAACGTAATAGCGTATAAAGTTAAACGTTATAACGTAATACTGTATAACGTTAAACGCTATACTACGAAATAGTGTATAACGTTAAACTTTATAACGTAATACTTTATAACGTTAAAAGTTATAACGTAATACTGTATAACGTTAAACGTTATAACGTAATACTGTATAACGTTAAGCGTTATGACGTAATACTGTATAACGCTAAACGTTATAACGTATTACTCTGTAACGTTATACGTTATAACGTCATACTGTATAACGTTAAACGTTATGACTTAATAGTGTATAAAGTTAAACGTTATGACGTAATACTGTATAACGTTAAACGTTATATTACGAAATAGTGTATAACGTTAAACTTTATAACGTTATACTATATAACGTTAAACGTTATAACGTAATACTGTATAACGTTACACGCTATGACGTAATACTATGTAACTTTAAACGTTTAACGTAATACTGTATAACGTTAAACGTTATAACGTAATACTGTATAATCTTAAACGTTATAACGTATTACTATGTAACGTTATACGTTATAACGTAATACTGTATAACGTTAAACGTTATGACTTAATAGTGTATAAAGTTAAACGTTATAACGTAATACTGTATAACGTTAAACGTTATATTACGAAATAGTGTATAACGTTAAACTTTTTAACGTAATACTATATAACGTTAAACATTATAACGTAATACTGTATAACGGTACACGCTATAACGTAATACTATATAACGTTAAACATTATAACGTAATACTGTATAACGTTACACGCTATAACGTAATACGATGTAACGTTAAACGTTATAACGTAATACTGTATATCGTTAAACGTTATAACGCAATAATGTATAACGTTAAACGTTATAACTTTATAGAGTATAAAGTTAAACGTTAGAACGTAATACTGTATAACGTTAAACGTTATACTACGAAATAGTGTATAACGCTAACCGTTATAACGTAATACTGTATAACGTTAAACGTTATAACGTAATACTGTATAACGTTACACGCTATGACGTAATACTATGTAACTTTAAACGTTTAACGTAATACTGTATAACATTAATCGTTATAACGTAATACTGTATAATCTTAAACGTTATAACGTATTACTATGTAACGTTATACGTTATAACGTAATACTGTATAACGTTAAACGTTATGACTTAATAGTGTATAAAGTTAAACGTTATAACGTAATACTGTATAACGTTAAACGTTATATTACGAAATAGTGTATAACGTTAAACTTTTTAACGTAATACTATATAACGTTAAACATTATAACGTAATACTGTATAACGTTACACGCTATAACGTAATATTATGTAACGTTAAACGTTATAACGTAATACTGTATAACGTTAAACGTTATAACGTAATACTATATAACGTTAAACATTATGACTTAATAGTGTATAAAGTTAAACGTTATGATGTAATACTGTATAACGTTAAACGTTATATTACGAAATAGTGTATAACGTTAAACTTTATAACGTAATACTATATAACGTTACACGCTATAACGTAATACTATATAACGTTAAACATTATAACGTAATACTGTATAACGTTAAACGTTATACTACGAAATAGTGTATAACGCTAACCGTTATAACGTAATACTGTATAACGTTACACGCTATAACGTAATATTATGTAACGTTAAACGTTATAACGTAATACTGTATAACGTTAAACGTTATGACTTAATAGTGTATAAAGTTAAACGTTATGATGTAATACTGTATAACGTTAAACGTTATATTACGAAATAGTGTATAACGTTAAACGTTATATTACGAAATAGTGCATAACGTTAAACTTTATAAAGTAATACTATATAACGTTAAACGTTATAACGTAATACTGTTTAACGTTACACGCTATGACATAATACTATGTAACTTTAAACGTTTAACGTAATACTGTATAACGTTAAACGTTATTACGTAATACTGTATAATCTTAAACGCTACGACGTAATACTATGTAACTTTAAACGTTTAACGTAATACTGTATAACGTTAAACGTTATTACGTAATACTGTATAATCGTAAACGCTATAACGTATTACTATGTAACGTTATACTTTATAACGTAATACGATATAACGTTAAACGTTATAACGTAATACTGTATATCGTTACACGCTATGACGTAATACTATGTAACTTTAAACGTTTAACGTAATACTGTATAACGTTAAACGTTTTAACGTAATACTGTATAATTTTGAACGTTTAACGTATTACTATGTAACGTTATACGTTATAACGTAATACTGTAAAACGTTAAACGTTATATTACGAAATAATGTATAACGTTAAACTTTATAACGTAATACTATATAACGTTAAACATTATAACGTAATTGTGTATAACGTTAATCGTTATAACGTAATACTGTATTACGTTAAGCGTTAAGACGTAATACTGTATAACGCTAAACGTTATAACGTCATACTGTATAACGTTACACGCTATAACGTAATACTATGTAACGTTAAACGTTATAACGTAACACTGTATAACGTTAAACTTTATAACGTAATACTATATAACGTTAAACGTTATAACGTAATACTGTATAACGTTACACGCTATGACGTAATACTATGTAACTTTAAACGTTTAACGTAATACTGTATAACGTTAAACGTTATAACGTAATACTGTATATCGTTAAACGTTGTGACGTAATACTGAAAAAAGTTAAACGTTATGGCGTAATACTGTATAACGCTAAACGTTATAACGTAATACTGTATAACGTTACGCGCTATAACTTAATACTGTGTAACGTTAAACGTTATAACGTAATACTGTATAATGTTGAACGTTTAACGTATTACTATGTAACGATATACGTTATAACGTAATACTGTATAACGTTAAAAGTTATATTACGAAATAGTGTATAATGTTAAACTTTTTAACGTAATACTGTATAACGTTAAACGTTATAACGTAATAATGTATAATCTTAAACGTTATAACGTATTACTATGTAACGTTATACTTTATAACGTAATACTGTATAACGTTAGACGTTATAACGTAATACTGTATAACGTTAAACGTTATAACGTAATACTGTATAATCTTAAACGTTATAACGTATTACTATGTAACGCTATACTTTATAACGTAATACTGTATAACGTTAAACGTTATATTACGAAATAGTGTATAATGTTAAACTTTTTAACGTAATACTATATAACGTTAAACATTATAACGTAATACTGTATAACGTTACACGCTATGACGTAATACTATGTAACTTTAAACGTTTAACGTAATACTGTATAACGTTAAACGTTATAACGTAATAGCGTATAAAGTTAAACGTTATAACGTAATACTGTATAACTTTAAACGCTATACTACGAAATAGTGTATAACGTTAAACTTTAGAACGTAATACTTTATAACGTTAAAAGTTATAACGTAATACTGTATAACGTTAAACGTTATAACGTAATACTGTATAACGTTAAGCGTTATGACGTAATACTGTATAACGTTAAACGCTATACTACGAAATAGTGTATAACGTTAAACTTTATAACGTAATACTATATAACGTTAAACATTATAACGTAATACTGTATAACGTTACACACTATAACGTAATACTATTTAACGTTAAACATTATAACGTAATACTGTATAACGTTACACGCTATAACGTAATACGATGTAACGTTAAACGTTATAACGTAATACTGTATATCGTTAAACGTTATAACGCAATAATGTATAACGTTAAACGTTATAACTTTATAGAGTATAAAGTTAAACGTTAGAACGTAATACTGTATAACGTTAAACGTTATACTACGAAATAGTGTATAACGCTAACCGTTATAACGTAATACTGTATAACGTTACACGCTATAACGTAATATTATGTAACGTTAAACGTTATAACGTAATACTGTATAACGTTAAACGTTATAACGTAATACTATATAACGTTAAACATTATGACTTAATAGTGTATAAAGTTAAACGTTATGATGTAATACTGTATAACGTTAAACGTTATATTACGAAATAGTGTATAACGTTAAACTTTATAACGTAATACTATATAACGTTACACGCTATAACGTAATACTATATAACGTTAAACATTATAACGTAATACTGTATAACGTTAAACGTTATACTACGAAATAGTGTATAACGCTAACCGTTATAACGTAATACTGTATAACGTTACACGCTATAACGTAATATTATGTAACGTTAAACGTTATAACGTAATACTGTATAACGTTAAACGTTATGACTTAATAGTGTATAAAGTTAAACGTTATGATGTAATACTGTATAACGTTAAACGTTATATTACGAAATAGTGTATAACGTTAAACGTTATATTACGAAATAGTGTATAACGTTAAACTTTATAAAGTAATACTATATAACGTTAAACGTTATAACGTAATACTGTTTAACGTTACACGCTATGACATAGTACTATGTAACTTTAAACGTTTAACGTAATACTGTATAACGTTAAACGTTATTACGTAATACTGTATAATCTTAAACGCTACGACGTAATACTATGTAACTTTAAACGTTTAACGTAATACTGTATAACGTTAAACGTTATTACGTAATACTGTATAATCGTAAACGCTATAACGTATTACTATGTAACGTTATACTTTATAACGTAATACGATATAACGTTAAACGTTATAACGTAATACTGTATATCGTTACACGCTATGACGTAGTACTATGTAACTTTAAACGTTTAACGTAATACTGTATAACGTTAAACGTTATAACGTAATACTGTATATCGTTAAACGTAGTGACGTAATACTGAAAAAAGTTAAGCGTTATGGTGTAATACTGTATAACGCTAAACGTTATAACGCAATACTGTATAACGTTACGCGCTATAACGTAATACTATGTAACGTTAAACGTTATAACGTAATACTGTATAACGTTAAACGTTTTAACGTAATACTGTATAATTTTGAACGTTTAACGTATTACTATGTAACGTTATACGTTATAACGTAATACTGTAAAACGTTAAACGTTATATTACGAAATAATGTATAACGTTGAACTTTATAACGTAATACTATATAACGTTAAACATTATAACGTAATTGTGTATAACGTTAATCGTTATAACGTAATACTGTATTACGTTAAGCGTTAAGACGTAATACTGTATAACGCTAAACGTTATAACGTCATACTGTATAACGTTACACGCTATAACGTAATACTATGTAACGTTAAACGTTATAACGTAACACTGTATAACGTTAAACTTTATAACGTAATACTATATAACGTTAAACGTTATAACGTAATACTGTATAACGTTACACGCTATGACGTAATACTATGTAACTTTAAACGTTTAACGTAATACTGTATAACGTTAAACGTTATAACGTAATACTGTATATCGTTAAACGTTGTGACGTAATACTGAAAAAAGTTAAACGTTATGGCGTAATACTGTATAACGCTAAACGTTATAACGTAATACTGTATAACGTTACGCGCTATAACTTAATACTGTGTAACGTTAAACGTTATAACGTAATACTGTATAATGTTGAACGTTTAACGTATTACTATGTAACGATATACGTTATAACGTAATACTGTATAACGTTAAAAGTTATATTACGAAATAGTGTATAATGTTAAACTTTTTAACGTAATACTGTATAACGTTAAACGTTATAACGTAATAATGTATAATCTTAAACGTTATAACGTATTACTATGTAACGTTATACTTTATAACGTAATACTGTATAACGTTAGACGTTATAACGTAATACTGTATAACGTTAAACGTTATAACGTAATACTGTATAATCTTAAACGTTATAACGTATTACTATGTAACGTTATACTTTATAACGTAATACTGTATAACGTTAAACGTTATATTACGAAATAGTGTATAATGTTAAACTTTTTAACGTAATACTATATAACGTTAAACATTATAACGTAATACTGTATAACGTTACACGCTATAACGTAATACTATATAACGTTAAACATTATAACGTAATACTGTATAACGTTACACGCTATAACGTAATATTATGTAACGTTAAACGTTATAACGTAATACTGTATAACGTTACGCGCTATAACGTAATAGTATGTAACGTTAAACGATATAACGTAAGAGGGCATAACGTTAAACGTTATAAGGTAATACTGTATAACGTTAAACGTTATAACGTAATACTGTATAATGTTGAACGTTTAACGTATTACTATGTAACGTTATACGTTATAACGTAATACTGTATAACGATAAACGTTATATTACGTAATAGTGTATAACGTTAAACGTTATATTACGAAATAGTGTATAACGTGAAACTTTATAACGTAATACTATATAACGTTAAACATTATAACGTAATACTGTATAACGTTACACTCTATAACGTAATACTATGTAACGTTAAACGTTATAACGTAATACTGTATAACGTTAAACGTTATAACGTAATACTATATAATGATAAACGTTTAACGTATTTCTGTGTAACGTTATACGTTATAACGTAATAATGTATAACGATAAACGTTATAATTCGAAATATTGTATAACGTTAAACGTTATAACGTGATGCTATGTAACGTTATAGGTTATAACGTAATACTATGTAACGTTAAACGATATAACGTAATAGGGTATAACGTTAAACGTTATAACGTAATACTGTATAACGTTAAACGTTATAGCGTAATACTGTATAACGTTAAGCGTTATAACGTGATGCTATGTAACGTTATAGGTTATAACGTAATACTATGTAACGTTAAGCGTTATGCCGTAATACTGTATAACGCTAAACGTTATAACGTAATACTGTATAACGTTACACGCTATAACGCAATACTATGTAACGTTATACGTTATAACGTAATAGGGTAAAACGTTAACCGTTGTAACGTAATACTGTATAACGTTAAGCGTTATAACGTGATACTATGTAACGTTATAGGTTATAACGTATTACTATGTAACGTTAAACATTATAACGTAATTGTGTATAACGTTAAACGTTATAACGTAATACTGTATAACGTTAAACGTTATAACTTAATAGTGTATAAGGTTAAACGTTATAACGTAATACTATGTAACGTTGAACGTTATAACGTAATGCAGTATAACGTTACACGCTATAACGTAATACTATGTAACTTTAAACGTTTAACGTTATACTGTGTATCGTTAAACGTTATAACGTAATACTGCATAATGTTAAACGTTTGACGTATTACTATGTAACGTTATACGTTATAACGATATACGGTATAACGTTAATCGTTATAACGTAATACTGTATAACGTTAAACGTTATAACGTAATACTGTATAACTTTACACGCTATAACGTAATACTATGTAACGTTATACGTCATAACGTAATAGGGTATAACGTTAAACGTTATAACGTAATACTGTATAACGATAAACGTTATAATTCGAAATATTGTATAACGTTAAACGTTATAACGTAATACTGTATAACGTTAAACGTTATATTACGAAATAGTGTATAACGTTAAACTTTATAACGTAATACTATATAACGTTAAACATTATAACGCAATTGTGTATAGCGTTAAACGTTATAACGTAATACTGTATAACGTTAAGCGTTATAACGTGATGCTATGTAACGTTATAGGCTATAACGTAATACTGTATAACGTTGAACGTTATAACGTAATACTGTATAACGTTAAACGTTATAACGTAATACTGTATAACTTTACACGCTATAACGTAATACTATGTAACGTTATACGTCATAACGTAATAGGGTATAACGTTAAACGTTATAACGTAATACTGTATAACGATAAACGTTATAATTCGAAATATTGTATAACGTTAAACGTTATAACGTAATACTGTATAACGTTAAACGTTATATTACGAAATAGTGTATAACGTTAAACTTTATAACGTAATACTATATAACGTTAAACATTATAACGCAATTGTGTATAGCGTTAAACGTTATAACGTAATACTGTATAACGTTACACGCTATAACGTAATACTATGTAACGTTATACGTCATAACGTAATAGGGTATAACGTTAAACGTTATAACGTAATACTGTATAACGATAAACGTTATAATTCGAAATATTGTATAACGTTAAACGTTATAACGTAATACTGTATAACGTTACACGCTATAACGTAATACTATGTAACGTTAATCGTTATAACGTAATAGTGTATAACGTTAAACGTTATAACGTAATACTGTATAACGTTGAACGTTATAAGCTAATACAGTATAACGCTAAAGGTTATAACGTAATACTGTATAAGGTTAAACGTTATAACGTATTACTATGTAACGCTATACGTTATAACGTAATACTATATAACGTTAACTGTTATAACGTAATACCATATAACGTTAAACGTTATAACGTAATACTGTATAACGTTAAGCGTTATAACGTGATGCTATGTAACGTTATAGGCTATTACGTAATACTGTATAACGTTGAACGTTATAACGTAATACTGTATAACGTTAAACGTTATAACGTAATACTGTATAACTTTACACGCTATAACGTAATACTATGTAACGTTATACGTCATAACGTAATAGGGTATAACGTTGAACGTTATAACGTAATACTGTATAACGTTAAACGTTATATTACGAAATAGTGTATAACGTTAAACTTTATAACGTAATACTATATAACGTTAAACGTTATAACGTAATACTGTATAATGTTAAACGTTTAACGTATTACTTTGTAACGTTATACGTTATAACGTAATACTGTATAATGTTAAACTTTTTAACGTAATACTATATAACGTTAAACATTATAACGTAATACTGTATAACGTTACACGCTATAACGTAATACTATATAACGTTAAACATTATAACGTAATACTGTATAACGTTACACGCTATAACGTAATATTATGTAACGTTAAACGTTATAACGTAATACTGTATAACGTTACGCGCTATAACGTAATAGTATGTAACGTTAAACGATATAACGTAAGAGGGCATAACGTTAAACGTTATAAGGTAATACTGTATAACGTTAAACGTTATAACGTAATACTGTATAATGTTGAACGTTTAACGTATTACTATGTAACGTTATACGTTATAACGTAATACTGTATAACGATAAACGTTATATTACGTAATAGTGTATAACGTTAAACGTTATATTACGAAATAGTGTATAACGTGAAACTTTATAACGTAATACTATATAACGTTAAACATTATAACGTAATACTGTATAACGTTACACTCTATAACGTAATACTATGTAACGTTAAACGTTATAACGTAATACTGTATAACGTTAAACGTTATAACGTAATACTATATAATGATAAACGTTTAACGTATTTCTGTGTAACGTTATACGTTATAACGTAATAATGTATAACGATAAACGTTATAATTCGAAATATTGTATAACGTTAAACGTTATAACGTGATGCTATGTAACGTTATAGGTTATAACGTAATACTATGTAACGTTAAACGATATAACGTAATAGGGTATAACGTTAAACGTTATAACGTAATACTGTATAACGTTAAACGTTATAGCGTAATACTGTATAACGTTAAGCGTTATAACGTGATGCTATGTAACGTTATAGGTTATAACGTAATACTATGTAACGTTAAGCGTTATGACGTAATACTGTATAACGCTAAACGTTATAACGTAATACTGTATAACGTTACACGCTATAACGCAATACTATGTAACGTTATACGTTATAACGTAATAGGGTAAAACGTTAACCGTTATAACGTAATACTGTATAACGTTAAGCGTTATAACGTGATACTATGTAACGTTATAGGTTATAACGTATTACTATGTAACGTTAAACATTATAACGTAATTGTGTATAACGTTAAACGTTATAACGTAATACTGTATAACGTTAAACGTTATAACTTAATAGTGTATAAGGTTAAACGTTATAACGTAATACTATGTAACGTTGAACGTTATAACGTAATGCAGTATAACGTTACACGCTATAACGTAATACTATGTAACTTTAAACGTTTAACGTTATACTGTGTATCGTTAAACGTTATAACGTAATACTGCATAATGTTAAACGTTTGACGTATTACTATGTAACGTTATACGTTATAACGATATACGGTATAACGTTAATCGTTATAACGTAATACTGTATAACGTTAAACGTTATAACGTAATACTGTATAACTTTACACGCTATAACGTAATACTATGTAACGTTATACGTCATAACGTAATAGGGTATAACGTTAAACGTTATAACGTAATACTGTATAACGATAAACGTTATAATTCGAAATATTGTATAACGTTAAACGTTATAACGTAATACTGTATAACGTTAAACGTTATATTACGAAATAGTGTATAACGTTAAACTTTATAACGTAATACTATATAACGTTAAACATTATAACGCAATTGTGTATAGCGTTAAACGTTATAACGTAATACTGTATAACGTTAAGCGTTATAACGTGATGCTATGTAACGTTATAGGCTATAACGTAATACTGTATAACGTTGAACGTTATAACGTAATACTGTATAACGTTAAACGTTATAACGTAATACTGTATAACTTTACACGCTATAACGTAATACTATGTAACGTTATACGTCATAACGTAATAGGGTATAACGTTAAACGTTATAACGTAATACTGTATAACGATAAACGTTATAATTCGAAATATTGTATAACGTTAAACGTTATAACGTAATACTGTATAACGTTAAACGTTATATTACGAAATAGTGTATAACGTTAAACTTTATAACGTAATACTATATAACGTTAAACATTATAACGCAATTGTGTATAGCGTTAAACGTTATAACGTAATACTGTATAACGTTACACGCTATAACGTAATACTATGTAACGTTATACGTCATAACGTAATAGGGTATAACGTTAAACGTTATAACGTAATACTGTATAACGATAAACGTTATAATTCGAAATATTGTATAACGTTAAACGTTATAACGTAATACTGTATAACGTTACACGCTATAACGTAATACTATGTAACGTTAATCGTTATAACGTAATAGTGTATAACGTTAAACGTTATAACGTAATACTGTATAACGTTGAACGTTATAAGCTAATACAGTATAGCGCTAAAGGTTATAACGTAATACTGTATAAGGTTAAACGTTATAACGTATTACTATGTAACGCTATACGTTATAACGTAATACTATATAACGTTAACTGTTATAACGTAATACCATATAACGTTAAACGTTATAACGTAATACTGTATAACGTTAAGCGTTATAACGTGATGCTATGTAACGTTATAGGCTATTACGTAATACTGTATAACGTTGAACGTTATAACGTAATACTGTATAACGTTAAACGTTATAACGTAATACTGTATAACTTTACACGCTATAACGTAATACTATGTAACGTTATACGTCATAACGTAATAGGGTATAACGTTGAACGTTATAACGTAATACTGTATAACGTTAAACGTTATATTACGAAATAGTGTATAACGTTAAACTTTATAACGTAATACTATATAACGTTAAACGTTATAACGTAATACTGTATAATGTTAAACGTTTAACGTATTACTTTGTAACGTTATACGTTATAACGTAATACTGTATAATGTTAAACTTTTTAACGTAATACTATATAACGTTAAACATTATAACGTAATACTGTATAACGTTACACGCTATAACGTAATACTATATAACGTTAAACATTATAACGTAATACTGTATAACGTTACACGCTATAACGTAATATTATGTAACGTTAAACGTTATAACGTAATACTGTATAACGTTACGCGCTATAACGTAATAGTATGTAACGTTAAACGATATAACGTAAGAGGGCATAACGTTAAACGTTATAAGGTAATACTGTATAACGTTAAACGTTATAACGTAATACTGTATAATGTTGAACGTTTAACGTATTACTATGTAACGTTATACGTTATAACGTAATACTGTATAACGATAAACGTTATATTACGTAATAGTGTATAACGTTAAACGTTATATTACGAAATAGTGTATAACGTGAAACTTTATAACGTAATACTATATAACGTTAAACATTATAACGTAATACTGTATAACGTTACACTCTATAACGTAATACTATGTAACGTTCAACGTTATAACGTAATACTGTATAACGTTAAACGTTATAACGTAATACTATATAATGATAAACGTTTAACGTATTTCTGTGTAACGTTATACGTTATAACGTAATAATGTATAACGATAAACGTTATAATTCGAAATATTGTATAACGTTAAACGTTATAACGTGATGCTATGTAACGTTATAGGTTATAACGTAATACTATGTAACGTTAAACGATATAACGTAATAGGGTATAACGTTAAACGTTATAACGTAATACTGTATAACGTTAAACGTTATAGCGTAATACTGTATAACGTTAAGCGTTATAACGTGATGCTATGTAACGTTATAGGTTATAACGTAATACTATGTAACGTTAAGCGTTATGACGTAATACTGTATAACGCTAAACGTTATAACGTAATACTGTATAACGTTACACGCTATAACGCAATACTATGTAACGTTATACGTTATAACGTAATAGGGTAAAACGTTAACCGTTATAACGTAATACTGTATAACGTTAAGCGTTATAACGTGATACTATGTAACGTTATAGGTTATAACGTATTACTATGTAACGTTAAACATTATAACGTAATTGTGTATAACGTTAAACGTTATAACGTAATACTGTATAACGTTAAACGTTATAACTTAATAGTGTATAAGGTTAAACGTTATAACGTAATACTATGTAACGTTGAACGTTATAACGTAATGCAGTATAACGTTACACGCTATAACGTAATACTATGTAACTTTAAACGTTTAACGTTATACTGTGTATCGTTAAACGTTATAACGTAATACTGCATAATGTTAAACGTTTGACGTATTACTATGTAACGTTATACGTTATAACGATATACGGTATAACGTTAATCGTTATAACGTAATACTGTATAACGTTAAACGTTATAACGTAATACTGTATAACTTTACACGCTATAACGTAATACTATGTAACGTTATACGTCATAACGTAATAGGGTATAACGTTAAACGTTATAACGTAATACTGTATAACGATAAACGTTATAATTCGAAATATTGTATAACGTTAAACGTTATAACGTAATACTGTATAACGTTAAACGTTATATTACGAAATAGTGTATAACGTTAAACTTTATAACGTAATACTATATAACGTTAAACATTATAACGCAATTGTGTATAGCGTTAAACGTTATAACGTAATACTGTATAACGTTAAGCGTTATAACGTGATGCTATGTAACGTTATAGGCTATAACGTAATACTGTATAACGTTGAACGTTATAACGTAATACTGTATAACGTTAAACGTTATAACGTAATACTGTATAACTTTACACGCTATAACGTAATACTATGTAACGTTATACGTCATAACGTAATAGGGTATAACGTTAAACGTTATAACGTAATACTGTATAACGATAAACGTTATAATTCGAAATATTGTATAACGTTAAACGTTATAACGTAATACTGTATAACGCTAAACGTTATATTACGAAATAGTGTATAACGTTAAACTTTATAACGTAATACTATATAACGTTAAACATTATAACGCAATTGTGTATAGCGTTAAACGTTATAACGTAATACTGTATAACGTTACACGCTATAACGTAATACTATGTAACGTTATACGTCATAACGTAATAGGGTATAACGTTAAACGTTATAACGTAATACTGTATAACGATAAACGTTATAATTCGAAATATTGTATAACGTTAAACGTTATAACGTAATACTGTATAACGTTACACGCTATAACGTAATACTATGTAACGTTAATCGTTATAACGTAATAGTGTATAACGTTAAACGTTATAACGTAATACTGTATAACGTTGAACGTTATAAGCTAATACAGTATAGCGCTAAAGGTTATAACGTAATACTGTATAAGGTTAAACGTTATAACGTATTACTATGTAACGCTATACGTTATAACGTAATACTATATAACGTTAACTGTTATAACGTAATACCATATAACGTTAAACGTTATAACGTAATACTGTATAACGTTAAGCGTTATAACGTGATGCTATGTAACGTTATAGGCTATTACGTAATACTGTATAACGTTGAACGTTATAACGTAATACTGTATAACGTTAAACGTTATAACGTAATACTGTATAACTTTACACGCTATAACGTAATACTATGTAACGTTATACGTCATAACGTAATAGGGTATAACGTTGAACGTTATAACGTAATACTGTATAACGTTAAACGTTATATTACGAAATAGTGTATAACGTTAAACTTTATAACGTAATACTATATAACGTTAAACGTTATAACGTAATACTGTATAATGTTAAACGTTTAACGTATTACTTTGTAACGTTATACGTTATAACGTAATACTGTATAATGTTAAACGTTTAACGTATTACTATGTAACGTTATACGTTATAACGTAATACTGTATAACGTTAAACGTTATAACCTAATACTGTATAGCGTTAAACGTTATAACGTAATACTGTATAACGTAACACGCTATAACGTAATACTCTATAACGTTAAACGTTATAACGCAACACTGTATAGCGTTACACGCTATAACGTAATACTATATAACGATAAACGTTATAACCTAAGACCGCACAACGCTAAAGGATATAACGTAATACTGCATAACGTTAAACGTTATAACTTATTACTGTATAACGTTACACGCTATACCGTAATACTATATAACGTTAAACGTTATAACCTAATACAGTATAATGCTAAAGGTTATAACGTCATACTGTATAACGTTAAACGTTAGAACGTAATACTGTATAACGTTAAACGTTATAACCTAATACTGTATAGCGTTAAACGTTATAACCTAATACTGTATAGCGTTAAACGTTATAACCTAATACTGTATAGGGTTAAACGTTATAACGTAATACTATATAACGTTAACTGTTATAACGTAACACTATATAACTTTAAACGTTATAACATAATACTGTATAACGTTAAACTTTATAATGTATTACTATGTAACGTTAAACGTTATAACGTAATTCTATATACCGTTAAACGTTATACCGTAATAGGGTAAAGCGTTAAACGTTATAACGTGATACTGTATAACGTTAAACGTTATACCGTATTACTATGTAACGTTATACGTTATAACGTAATACTATATAACGTTAACTGTTATAACGTAATACCATATAACGTTAAACGTTATAACGTAATACTGTATAACGTTACACGCTATAACGTAATACTATGTAACCATCAACGTTATAAGCTAATACAGTATAACGCTAAAGGTTATAACGTAATACTGTATAAGATTAAACGTTATAACGTATTACTATGTAACGCTATACGTTATAACGTAATACTATATAACGTTAACTGTTATAACTTAATACCATATAACGTTAAACGTTATAACGTAATACTGTATAACGTTACACGCTATAACGTAATACTATGTAACCATAAACGTTATAAGCTAATACAGTATAACGCTAAAGGTTATAACGTAATACTGTATAACGTTAAACGTTATAACGTATTACTATGTAACGCTATACGTTATAACGTAATACTATATAACGTTAACTGTTATAACGTAACACTATATCACGTTAAACGTTATAACCTAATTCTATAAAACGTTAAGCGTTATAGCGTAATGCTATGTAACGTTATAGGTTATAATGTAATACTATATAACGTTAAACGTTATAACGTAATACTGTATAATGTTAAACGTTATAACGTATTACTATGTAACGATAAACGTTATAACCTAATTCAGTATAACGCTAAAGGTTATAACGTAATACTGTATAACGTTAAACGTTATAACCTATTACTGTGTAACGTTAAACGCTATAACGTAATACTGCATAATGTTAAACGTTTGACGTATTACTATGTAACGTTATACGTTATAACGATATACGGTATAACGTTAATCGTTATAACGTAATACTGTATAACGTTAAACGTTATAACGTAATACTGTATAACTTTACACGCTATAACGTAATACTATGTAACGTTATACGTCATAACGTAATAGGGTATAACGTTAAACGTTATAACGTAATACTGTATAACGATAAACGTTATAATTCGAAATATTGTATAACGTTAAACGTTATAACGTAATACTGTATAACGTTAAACGTTATATTACGAAATAGTGTATAACGTTAAACTTTATAACGTAATACTATATAACGTTAAACATTATAACGCAATTGTGTATAGCGTTAAACGTTATAACGTAATACTGTATAACGTTAAGCGTTATAACGTGATGCTATGTAACGTTATAGGCTATAACGTAATACTGTATAACGTTGAACGTTATAACGTAATACTGTATAACGTTAAACGTTATAACGTAATACTGTATAACTTTACACGCTATAACGTAATACTATGTAACCATCAACGTTATAAGCTAATACAGTATAACGCTAAAGGTTATAACGTAATACTGTATAAGATTAAACGTTATAACGTATTACTATGTAACGCTATACGTTATAACGTAATACTATATAACGTTAACTGTTATAACTTAATACCATATAACGTTAAACGTTATAACGTAATACTGTATAACGTTACACGCTATAACGTAATACTATGTAACCATAAACGTTATAAGCTAATACAGTATAACGCTAAAGGTTATAACGTAATACTGTATAACGTTAAACGTTATAACGTATTACTATGTAACGCTATACGTTATAACGTAATACTATATAACGTTAACTGTTATAACGTAACACTATATCACGTTAAACGTTATAACCTAATTCTATAAAACGTTAAGCGTTATAGCGTAATGCTATGTAACGTTATAGGTTATAATGTAATACTATATAACGTTAAACGTTATAACGTAATACTGTATAATGTTAAACGTTATAACGTATTACTATGTAACGATAAACGTTATAACCTAACTCAGTATAACGCTAAAGGTTATAACGTAATACTGTATAACGTTAAACGTTATAACCTATTACTGTGTAACGTTAAACGCTATAACGTAATACTATATGACGTTAAACGTTATAACGTAATCGGGTATAACGTTAGGCGCTATAACGTAATAGGGTATAAGGTTAAACATTATAACGTAATACTGTGTAACGTTAAACGTTATAACGTAATAGGGTATAACGTTAAACGTTATAACGTAATACTGTATAACGTTAAACGTTATATTAAGAAATAGTGTATAACGTTAGGCGTTATAACGTAATGCTATGTAACGTTATAGGTTATAACGTAATACTATATAACGTTATACGTTATAACGTAATAGGGTATAACGTTAAACGTTACATCGTAATACTGTATAACGTTAAACGTTATAACTTAATAGTGTATAACGTTATACGTTATAGCGTAATAGCGTATAACGTTAAAGGTTATAACGTAATACCGTATAACGTTAAGCGTTATAACGTAATGCTATGTAACGTTATAGGTTATAACGTAATACTATGTAACGTTAAACGTTATAACGTAATACTGTATAACGTTAAACGTTATAACGTAATACTGTATAACGTTAAACGTTATAACGTAATACTATGTAACGTTATACGTTATAACGTAATAGGGTATAACGTTAAACGTCATAACGTAATAGTGTATAACGTGAAACGTTATAACTTAATAGTGTATAACGTTATACGTTATAACGTAATACTGTATAACGTTAAACGTTATAACGTAATACTGTATAACGTTAAACGTTATAACGTAATACTGTATAACGTTGAACGTTATAACGTAATACTGTACAACGTTAAACGTTATATCGTAATACTGTATAATGTTAAACGTTTAACGTATTACTTTGTAACGTTATACGTTATAACGTAATACTGTATAACGTTGAACGTTATAACGTAATACTGTACAACGTTAAACGTTATATCGTAATACTGTATAATGTTAAACGTTTAACGTATTACTTTGTAACGTTATACGTTATAACGTAATACTGTATAATGTTAAACGTTTAACGTATTACTATGTAACGTTACACGTTATAACCTAATTCTATAAAACGTTAAGCGTTATAGCGTAATGCTATGTAACGTTATAGGTTATAACGTAATACTGTATAACGTTAAACGTTATAACCTAATACTGTATAGCGTTAAACGTTATAACGTAATACTGTATAACGTAACACGCTATAACGTAATACTCTATAACGTTAAACGTTATAACGCAACACTGTATAGCGTTACACGCTATAACGTAATACTCTATAACGTTAAGCGTTATAATCTAATACAGTATAACGCTAAAGGTTATAACGTAATACTGTATAGCGTTACACGTTATAGCGCAATACAGTATAACGTTAAACTTTATAACGTAATACTGTATAACGTTACACGCTATAACGTAATACTATATAACGATAAACGTTATAACCTAAGAAAGTACAACGCTAAAGGATATAACGTAATACTGCATAACGTTAAACGTTATAACGTATTACTGTATAACGTTACACGCTATAACGTAATACTATATAACGTTAAACGTTATAACCTAATACAGTATAATGCTAAAGGTTATAACGTCATACTGTATAACGTTAAACGTTATAATGTAATACTGTATAACGTTAAACGTTATAACCTAATACTGTATAACTTTACACGCTATAACGTAATACTATGTAACGTTAAACGTTATAACGTAATACTGTATAACTTTACACGCTATAACGTAATACTATGTAACGTTAAACGTTATAACGTAATACTGTATAACGTTAAACGTTATAACGTAATACTGTATAACGTTAAACGTTATAACTTAATAGTGTATAAAGTTAAACGTGATAACGTAATACTGTATAACGTTAAACGTTACATTACGAAATAGTGTATAACGTTAATCTTTATAACGTAATACTATACAACGATAAACATTATAAAGTAATTGTGTATAACGTTAAACGTTTTAACGTAATACTGTATAACGTTACGCGTTATGATGTAATACTGTATAACGCAAAACGTTATAACGTAATACTGTATAACTTTACACGCTATAACGTAATACTATGTAACGTTAAACGTTATAACGTAATACTGTATAACGTTAAACGTTATAACGTATTACTGTATAACGTTAAACGTTATAACGTAATACTGTATAACGTTGAACGTTATAACGTAATACTGTATAACGTTAAACGTTATAACGTAATACTGTATAATGTTAAGCGTTTAACGTATTACTTTGTAACGTTATACGTTATAACCTAATTCTATAAAACGTTAAGCGTTATAGCGTAATGCTTTGTAACGTTATAGGGTATAACGTAATACTGTATAAATTTAAACGTTATAACCTAATACTGTATAGCGTTAAACGTTATAACGTAATACTGTATAACGTAACACGCTATAACGTAATACTCTATAACGTTAAACGTTATAACGCAACACTGTATAGCGTTACACGCTATAACGTAATACTCTATAACGTTAAACGTTATAATCTAATACAGTATAACGCTAAAGGTTATAACGCAATACTGTATAGCGTTACACGTTATAGCGTAATACCGTATAACGTTAAACTTTATAACGTAATACTGTATAACGTTACACGCTATAACGTAATACTATATATCGATACACGTTATAACCTAAGACAGTAAAACGCTAAAGGATATAACGTAATACTGCATAACGATAAACGTTATAACGTATTACTGTATAACGTTACACGCTATAACGTAACACTACATAACGTTAAACGTTATAACGTAATACTGTATAACGTTAAACTTTATAATGTATTACTATGTAACGTTAAACGTTATAAGGTAATTCTATATACCGTTACACGTTATACCGTAATAGGGTAAAGCGTTAAACGTTATAACGTGATACTGGATAACGTTAAACGTTTTACCGTATTACTATGTAACGTTATACGTTATATCGTAATACTATATAACGTTAACTGTTATAACGTAATACCATATAACGTTAAACGTTATAATGTAATACTGTATAACGTTACACGCTATAACGTAATACTATGTAACCATAAACTTTATAAGCTAATACAGTATAACGCTAAAGGTTATAACGTAATACTGTATAACGTTAAACGTTATAACGTATTATTATGTAACGCTATACGTTATAACGTAATACTATATAACGTTAACTGTTATAACGTAACACTATATAACGTTAAACGTTATAACCTAATTCTATAAAACGTTAAGCGTTATAGCGTAATGCTATGTAACGTTATAGGTTATAACGTGTTACTGTATAACGTTAAACGTTATAACGTAATACTGTATAACGTTAAACGTTATAACGTATTACTTTGTAACGATAAACGTTATAACCTAATACAGTATAACGCTAAAGGTTATAACGTAATCGGGTATAACGTTAAGCGTTATAACGTAATAGGGTATAAGGTTAAGCATTATAACGTAATACTGTATAACGTTAAACGTTATAACCAAACAGTGTATAACGTTAAAGGTTATAACGTAATACTGATTAACGTGTAACGTTATAACGTATTACTATGTAACGTTATACGTTATAACGTAATACTTTATAACGCTAAATGTTATAACGTAACAGCATATAACGTTAAACGTCATAACCTAATTCTGTATAACGTTAAGCGTTATAACGTAATGCTATGTAACGTTATAGGTTATAACGTAATACTATATAACGTTAAACGTTATAACGTAATAGGGTATAACGTTAAACGTTATAACGTAATACTGTATAACGTTAAACGTTATATTAAGAAATAGTGTATAACGTTAGGCGTTATAACGTAATGCTATGTAACGTTATAGGTTATAACGTATTACTATATAACGTTAAACGTTATAACTTATCTGTGTATAACGTTAAACGTTATAACGTAATACTGTATAGCGTTACACGTTGTAACGTAATATTGTATAACGTTAAACGTTATAACCTAATACAGTGTAACGCTAAACGTTATACCGTAATACCGTATAACTTTAAACGTTATAGCGTATTACTATGTAACGTTATAGGTTATAACGTAATACTATATAACGTTATACGTTACAACGTAATATGGTATAACGTTAAACGTTATAACGTAATACTGTATAACGTTAAACGTTATATCTTAATAGTTTATAACGTTATACGTTATAGCGTAATAGGGTATAACGTCAAAAGTTATAACGTAATTCTGTATAACGTTAAGCGCTATAACGTAATGCTATGTAACGTTATAGGTTATAACGTAATACTATGTAACGTTAAACATTATAACGTAATAGGGTATAACGTTAAACGTTATAACGTAATACTGTATAACGTTAAACGTTATAACTTAATAGTGTATAACGTTAAACGTTATAACGTATTACTATGTAACGATAAACGTTATAACCTAATACAGTATAACGCTAAAGGTTATAACGTAATCGGGTATAACGTTAAGCGTTATAACGTAATAGGGTATAAGGTTAAGCATTATAACGTAATACTGTATAACGTTAAACGTTATAACCAAACAGTGTATAACGTTAAAGGTTATAACGTAATACTGATTAACGTGTAACGTTATAACGTATTACTATGTAACGTTATACGTTATAACGTAATACTTTATAACGCTAAATGTTATAACGTAACAGCATATAACGTTAAACGTTATAACCTAATTCTGTATAACGTTAAGCGTTATAACGTAATGCTATGTAACGTTATAGGTTATAACGTAATACTATATATCGTTAAACGTTATAACGTAATAGGGTATAACGTTAAACGTTATATTAAGAAATAGTGTATAACGTTAGGCGTTATAACGTAATGCTATGTAACGTTATAGGTTATAACGTATTACTATATAACGTTAAACGTTATAACTTATCTGTGTATAACGTTAAACGTTATAACGTAATACTGTATAGCGTTACACGTTGTAACGTAATATTGTATAACGTTAAACGTTATAACCTAATACAGTGTAACGCTAAACGTTATACCGTAATACCGTATAACTTTAAACGTTATAGCGTATTACTATGTAACGTTATAGGTTATAACGTAATACTATATAACGTTATACGTTATAACGTAATATGGTATAACGTTAAACGTTATAACGTAATACTGTATAACGTTAAACGTTATAACTTAATAGTGTATAACGTTATACGTTATAGCGTAATAGGGTATAACGTCAAAAGTTATAACGTAATTCTGTATAACGTTAAGCGCTATAACGTAATGCTATGTAACGTTATAGGTTATAACGTAATACTATGTAACGTTAAACATTATAACGTAATAGGGTATAACGTTAAACGTTATAACGTAATACTGTATAACGTTAAACGTTATAACTTAATAGTGTATAACGTTAAACGTTATAACGTATTACTATGTAACGATAAACGTTATAACCTAATACAGTATAACGCTAAAGGTTATAACGTAATCGGGTATAACGTTAAGCGTTATAACGTAATAGGGTATAAGGTTAAGCATTATAACGTAATACTGTATAACGTTAAACGTTATAACCAAACAGTGTATAACGTTAAAGGTTATAACGAAATACTGATTAACGTGTAACGTTATAACGTATTACTATGTAACGTTATACGTTATAACGTAATACTTTATAACGCTAAATGTTATAACGTAACAGCATATAACGTTAAACGTTATAACCTAATTCTGTATAACGTTAAGCGTTATAACGTAATGCTATGTAACGTTATAGGTTATAACGTAATACTATATATCGTTAAACGTTATAACGTAATAGGGTATAACGTTAAACGTTATAACGTAATACTGTATAACGTTAAACGTTATATTAAGAAATAGTGTATAACGTTAGGCGTTATAACGTAATGCTATGTAACGTTATAGGTTATAACGTATTACTATATAACGTTAAACGTTATAACTTATCTGTGTATAACGTTAAACGTTATAACGTAATACTGTATAGCGTTACACGTTGTAACGTAATATTGTATAACGTTAAACGTTATAACCTAATACAGTGTAACGCTAAACGTTATACCGTAATACCGTATAACTTTAAACGTTATAGCGTATTACTATGTAACGTTATAGGTTATAACGTAATACTATATAACGTTATACGTTATAACGTAATATGGTATAACGTTAAACGTTATAACGTAATACTGTATAACGTTAAACGTTATAACTTAATAGTGTATAACGTTATACGGTATAGCGTAATAGGGTATAAAGTTAAACGTTATAACGTAATACTGTATAACGTCAAACGTTATTACGTAATACTATGTAACGTTATACGTTATAACATAATAGGGTATAACGTTAGACGTTATAACGTAATACTGTATAACGTTAAGTGTTACAACGTAATGCTGTGTAACGTTATAGGTTATATCGTAATACTGTATAACGTTAAACGTTATAACGTAATACTGTATAACGTTAAACGATATTACGTAATACTATGTAACGTTATACGTTATAACATAATAGGGTATAACGTTAGACGTTATAACGTAATACTATATAACGTTAAACGTTATAACGTAATACTGTATAACGTTACACGCTATAACATAATACTATGTAACGATAAACGTTATAACCTAATACAGTATAACGCTAAAGGTTATAACGTAATACTGTATAACGTTAAACGTTATAACGTATTTCTATGTAACGCTATGCGTTATAACGTAATACTATATAACGTTAACTGTTATAACGTAACACTATATAACGTTAAACGTTATAACATAATTCTATATAACGTTAAGCGTTATAGCGTAATGCTATGTAACGTTATAGGTTATAACGTGTTACTATATAACTTTAAACGTTATAACGTAATACTGTATAACGTTAAACGTTATAACGTATTACTATGTAACGATAAACGTTATAACCTAATACAGTATAACGCTAAAGGTTATAACGTAATCGGCTATAACGTTAAGCGTTATAACGTAGTAGGGTATAAGGTTAAGCATTATAACGTAATACTGTATAACGTCAAACGTTATAACCAAACAGTGTATAACGTTAAAGGTTATAACGTAATACTGATTAACGTGTAACGTTATAACGTATTACTATGTATCGTTATACGTTATAACGTAATACTTTATAACGCTAAATGTTATAACGTAACAGCATATAACGTTAAACGTTATAACCTAATTCTGTATAATGTTAAGCGTTATAACGTAATGCTATGTAACGTTATAGGTTATAACGTAATACTATATAACGTTAAACGTTATAACGTAATAGGGTATAACGTTAAACGTTATAACGTAATACTGTATAACGTTCAACGTTATATTAAGAAATAGTGTATAACGTTAGGCGTTACAACGTAATGCTATGTAACGTTAGAGGTTATAACGTATTACTATATAACGTTAAACGTTATAACTTATCTGTGTATAACGTTAAACGTTATAACATAATACTGTATAACGTTAAAGTTTATAATGTATTACTATGTAACGTTAAACGTTATAAGGTAATTCTATATACCGTTACACGTTATACCGTAATAGGGTAAAGCGTTAAACGTTATAACGTGATACTGGATAACGTTAAACGTTATACCGTATTACTATGTAACGTTATACGTTATAACGTAATACTGTATAGCGTTACACGTTGTAACGTAATATTGTATAACGTTAAACGTTATAACCTACTACAGTGTAACGCTAAACGTTATAACGTAATACTGTATAACTTTAAACGTTATAGCGTATTACTATGTAACGTTATAGGTTATAACGTAATACTATATAACGTTATACGTTATAACGTAATATGGTATAACGTTAAACGTTATAACGTAATACTGTATAACGTTAAACGTTATAACTTAATAGTGTATAACGTTATACGTTATAGCGTAATAGGGTATAACGTCAAAAGTTATAACGTAATTCTGTATAACGTTAAGCGCTATAACGTAATGCTATGTAACGTTATAGGTTATAACGTAATACTATGTAACGTTAAACGTTATAACGTAATAGGGTATAACGTTAAATGTTATAACGTAATACTGTATAACGTTATAGGTTATAACGTAATACTATATAACGTTATACGTTATAACGTAATATGGTATAACGTTAAACGTTATAACGTAATACTGTATAACGTTAAACGTTATAACGTAATACTGTATAACGTTAAACGTTATAACTTAATAGTGTATAACGTTATACGTTATAACGTAATAGGGTATAAAGTTAAACGTTATAACGTAATACTGTATAACGTTAAACGTTATTACGTAATAGTATGTAACGTTATACGTTATAACATAATAGGGTATAACGTTAGACGTTATAACGTAGTACTGTATAACGTTAAGTGTTACAACGTAATGCTGTGTAACGTTATAGGTTATAACGTAATACTATGTAACGTTAAACGTTATAACGTAATACTATATAACTTTAAGTGTTATAACGTAATGCTGTGTAACGTTATAGGTTATATCGTAATACTGTATAACGTTAAACGTTATAACGTAATACTGTATAACGTTAAACGATATTACGTAATACTATGTAACGTTATACGTTATAACATAATACTATGTAACGATAAACGTTATAACCTAATACAGTATAACGCTAAAGGTTATAACGTAATACTGAATAACGTTAAACGTTATAACGTATTACTATGTAACGCTATACGCTACAACGTAATACTATATAACGTTAACTTTTATAAAGTAACACTACATAACGTTAAACGTTATAACCTAATTCTATAAAACGTTAAGCGTTATAGCGTAATGCTATGTAACGTTATAGGTTATAACGTAATACTGTATAACGTTAAACGTTATAACGAAATAGTGTATAACGTTAAACGTTGTAACGTAATACTATGTAACCTTATACGTTATAACGTAATAGGGTATAACGTTAAACGTTATAACCTACTACAGTGTAACGCTAAACGTTATAACGTAATACTGTATAACTTTAATCGTTATAGCGTATTACTATGTAACGTTATAGGTTATAACGTAATACTATATAACGTTATACGTTATAACGTAATATGGTATAACGTTAAACGTTATAACGTAATACTGTATAACGTTATAGGTTATAACGTAATACTATATAACGTTATACGTTATAACGTAATATGGTATAACGTTATAACGTTATACGTTATAACGTAATATGGTATAACGTTAAACGTTATAACGTAATACTGTATAACGTTAAACGTTATAACGTAATACTGTATAACGTTAAACGTTATAACTTAATAGTGTATAACGTTATACGTTATAACGTAATAGGGCATAAAGTTAAACGTTATAACGTAATACTCTATAACGATATACGTTATAACATAATAGTATGTAACGTTAGACGTTATAACATAATACTGTATAACGTTAAGTGTTACAACGTAATGCTGTGTAACGTTAAGTGTTACAACGTAATGCTGTGTAACGTTATAGGTTATAACGTAATACTATGTAACGTTAAACGTTGTAACGTAATACTATATAACGTTAAGTGTTATAACGTAATGCTGTGTAACGTTATAGGTTATATCGTAATACTGTATAACGTTAAACGTTATAACGTAATACTGTATAACGTTAAACGAAATTACGTAATACTATGTAACGTTATACGTTATAACATAATACTATGTAACGATAAACGTTATAACCTAATACAGTATAACGCTAAAGGTTATGACGTAATACTGAATAACGTTAAACGTTATAACGTATTACTATGTAACGCTATACGTTACAACGTAATACTATATAACGTTAACTTTTATAAAGTAACACTACATAACGTTAAACGTTATAACCTAATTCTATAAAACGTTAAGCGTTATAGCGTAATGCTATGTAACGTTATAGGTTATAACGTAATACTGTATAACGTTAAAGGTTATAACGAAATAGTGTATAACGTTAAACGTTGTAACGTAATACTATGTAACCTTATACGTTATAACGTAATGGGGTATAACGTTAAACGTTATTACCTACTACAGTGTAACGCTAAACGTTATAACGTAATACTGTATAACTTTAATCGTTATAGCGTATTACTATGTAACGTTATAGGTTATAACGTAATACTATATAACGTTATACGTTATAACGTAATATGGTATAACGTTAAACGTTATAACGTAATACTGTATAACGTTAAACGTTATAACTTAATAGTGTATAACGTTATACGTTATAGCGTAATAGGGTATAACGTCAAAAGTTATAACGTAATTCTGTATAACGTTAAGAGCTATAACGTAATGCTATGTAACGTTATAGGTTATAACGTAATACTATGTAACGTTAAACGTTATAACGTAATAGGGTATACCGTTAGACGTTATAACGTAATACTGTATAACGTTAAGTGTTACAACGTAATGCTGTGTAACGTTATAGGTTATATCGTAATACTGTATAACGTTAAACGTTATAACGTAATACTGTATAACGTTAAACGATATTACGTAATACTATGTAACGTTATACGTTATAACATAATACTATGTAACGATAAACGTTATAACCTAATACAGTATAACGCTAAAGGTTATAACGTAATACTGAATAACGTTAAACGTTATAACGTATTACTATGTAACGCTATACGTTACAACGTAATACTATATAACGTTAACTTTTATAAAGTAACACTACATAACGTTAAACGTTATAACCTAATTCTATAAAACGTTAAGCGTTATAGCGTAATGCTATGTAACGTTATAGGTTATAACGTAATACTGTATAACGTTAAACGTTATAACGAAATAGTGTATAACGTTAAACGTTGTAACGTAATACTGTATAATGTTAAACGTTTAACGTATTACTATGTAACGATATACGTTATAACGTTATACTGTATAACATTAAACGTCATAACGTAACACTGTATAACGTTAAGTGTTATGACGTAATACTGTATAACGCTAAACGTTATAACGTAATACTGTGTAACGTTATAGGTTATAACGTAATACTATGTAACGTTAAACGATATAACGTAATAGGGTATAACGTTAAACGTTATAACGTAATACTGTATTACGTTAAGCGTTATAACGTGATGCTATGTAACGTTATACGTTATAACGTAATAGGGTATAACTTTAAACGTTATAACGTAATACTGTATAACGTTAAGCGTTATAACGTAATGCTATGTAACGAAATAGGTTATAAAGTAATACTATGCAACGTTAAACGTTATAACGTCATAGGGTATAACGTTAAACGTTATAACGTTGTACTGTATAACGTTAAACGTTATAACTTAATAGTGTATAACGTTATACGTTATAACGTAATAGGGTATAAAGTTAAAAGTTATAACGTAATACTGTATAACGTTAAACGTTGTTACGTAATACTATGTAACGTTATACGTTATAACATAATAGGGTATAACGTTAGACGTTATAACATAATAGGGTATAACGTTAGACGTTATAACGTAATACTGTATAACGTTAAGTGTTACAACGTAATGCTGTGTAACGTTATAGGTTATAACGTAATACTGTATAACGTTAAACTTTATAACCTAATACTCTATAGCGTTAAACGTTATAACGTAATACTGTATAACGTAACACGCTATAACGTAATACTCTATAACGTTAAACGTTATAACGCAACACTGTATAGCGTTACACGCTACAACGTAATACTCTATAACGTTAAACGTTATAATCTAATACAGTATAACGCTAAAGGTTATAACGTAATACTGTATAGCGTTACACGTTATAGCGTAATACTGTATAACGTTAAACTTTATAACGTAATACTGTATAACGTTATACGCTACAACGTAATACTATATAACGATAAACGTTATAACCTAAGACAGTATAACGCTAAAGGAATTAACGTAATACTGCATAACGTTAAACGTCATAACGTATTACTGTATAACGTTACACGCTATAACGTAATACTATATAACGTTAGACGTTATAACCTAATACAGTATAATGCTAAAGGTTATAACGTCATACTGTATAACGTTAAACGTTATAACGTAATACTATGTAACGTTAAACGTTATAACGTAGTACTGTATAACGTTAAACGTTATAACGTAATACTGTTTAATGTTAAACGTTTAACGTATTACTATGTAACGTTATACGTTATAACGTAATACTGTATAACGTTAAACGTTATAACTTAATAGTGTAGAAAGTTAAACGTTATAACGTAATGCTGTATAACGTTAAACGTTATATTACGAAATAGTGTATAACGTTAATCTTTATAACCTAATACTATATAACGTTAAACATTATAAAGTAATTGTGTAGAACGTTAAACGTTTTAACGTAATACTGTATATCGTTAAACGTTATAACGTAATACTGTATAACGTTAAACTTTATAACCTAATACTGTATAGCGTTAAACGTTATAACGTAATACTGTATAACGTTACACGCTACAACGTAATACTATATAACGATAAACGTTATAACCTAAGACAGTATAACGCTAAAGGAATTAACGTAATACTGCATAACGTTAAACGTTATAACGTATTACTGTATAACGTTACACGCTATAACGTAATACTATATAACGTTAAACGCTATAACCTAATACAGTATAATGCTAAAGGTTATAACGTCATACTGTATAACGTTAAACGTTATAACGTAACACTATGTAACGTTAAACGTTATAACGTAATACTGTATAACGTTAAACGTTATAACGTAATACTGTATAACTTTACACGCTATAACGTAATACTCTATAATGTTGAACGTTCAACGTATTACTATGTAACGTTAAACATTATAACGTAATACTATATAACGTTAAACGCTATAACCTAATACAGTATAATGCTAAAGGTTATAACGTCATACTGTATAACGTTAAACGTTATAACGTAACACTATGTAACGTTAAACGTTATAACGTAATACTGTATAACGTAACACGCTATAACGTAATACTCTATAACGTTAAACGTTATAACGCAACACTGTATAGCGTTACACGCTACAACGTAATACTCTATAACGTTACACGCTACAACGTAATACTATATAACGATAAACGTTATAACCTAAAACAGTATAACGCTAAGGGTTATAACTTAATACTGTATAGCGTTACACGTTATAGCGTAATACTGTACAACGTTAAACTTTATAACGTAATACTGTATAACGTTACAGGCTACAACGTAATACTATATAACGATAAACGTTATAACCTAAGACAGTATAACGCTAAAGGAATTAACGTAATACTGCATAACGTTAAACGTTATAACGTATTACTGTATAACGTTACACGCTATAACGTAATACTATATAACGTTAAACGCTATAACCTAATACAGTATAATGCTAAAGGTTATAACGTCATACAGTATAACGTTAAACGTTATAACGTAACACTATGTAACGTTAAACGTTATAACGTAATACTGTATAACGTTAAACGTTATAACGTAATACTGTTTAATGTTAAACGTTTAACGTATTACTATGTAACGTTATACGTTATAACGTAATAATGTATAACGTTAAACGTTATAACTTAATAGTGTATAAAGTTAAACGTTATAACGTAATACTGTATAACGCTAAACGTTATAACGTAATACTGTATAACGTTAAACGTTATAACGTAATACTGTTTAATGTTAAACGTTTAACGTATTACTATGTAACGTTAAACGTTATAACGTTGTACTGTATAACGTTAAACGTTATAACGTAATACTGTGTAACGTTAAACGATATAACGTAATAGGGTATAACGTTAAACGTTATAACGAAATACTGTATAACGTATAACGTTCTAACTTAATAGTGTATAAAGTTAAACGTTACAACGTTTTAATGTATAACGTTAAACTTTATATTACGTAATATTGTATAACGTTAAACTTTATAACGTAATACTTTGTAACGTTAAACATTATAACGTAATTGTGTATAACGTTAAACGTTATAACGTAACACTGTATAACGTTAAGTGTTATGACGTAATACTGTATAACGCTAAACGTTATAACGTAATACTGTGTAACGTTACACGCTATAACATAATACTGTATAACGTTACACGCTATAGCGTAATACTATGTAACGTTAAACGTTATAAAGTTGTACTGTATAACGTTAAACGTTATAACGTAATACTGTATAACGTCAAACGTTATAACGTAATACTGTATAGTGTTAAACGTTTAACGTATTACTATGTAACGATATACGTTATAACGTTATACTGTATAACATTAAACGTTATAACGTAACACTGTATAACGTTAAGTGTTATGACGTAATACTGTATAACGCTAAACGTTATAACGTAATACTGTGTAACGTTATAGGTTATAACGTAATACTATGTAACGTTAAACGATATAAAGTAATATGGTATAACGTTAAACGTTTTAACGTAATACTGTATAACGTTAAACGTTTAACGTAATACTATGTAACGTTAAACGTTATAACGTAATACTGTATAATGTTAAACGTTTAACGTATTACTATGTAACGTTATACGTTATAACGTAATACGGTATAACGTTAAACGTTATAACGTAATACTGTATAACGTTAAACGCTATAACGTAATACTATGTAACGTTATACGTTATAACGTAATAGGGTATAACGTTAATCGTTATAACGTAATACTGTATAACGTTAAGCGTTATAACGTGATGCTATGTAACGTTATAGGTTATAACGTAATACTATGTAACGTTAAACGATATAACGTAATAGGGTATAACGTTAAACGTAATAACGTAGTACTGTATAACGTTAAACGTTTAACGTAATACTATGTAACGTTAAACGTTATAACGTAATACTGTATAACGTTAAGCGTTATAACGTGATGCTATGTAACGTTATAGGTTATAACGTAATACTATGTAACGTTAAACGATATAACGTAATAGGGTATAACGTTGAACGTTATAACGTAATACTGTATAACGTTAAACGTTATAACGTAATACAGTATAACGTTACACGCTATAACGTAATACTATGTAACTTTAAACGTTTAACGTTATACTATGTATCGTTAAACGTTATAACGTAATACTGCATAATGTTAAACGTTTGACGTAATACTATGTAACGTTATAGGTTATAACGTAATACTATATAACGTTATACGTTATAACGTAATAGGGTATAACGTTAAACGTTATAACGTAATACTGTATAACGCTAAACGTTATAACGTAATACTGTATAACTTTACACGCTATAACGTAATACTCTATAATGTTGAACGTTCAACGTATTACTATGTAACGTTAAACATTATAACGTAATACTGTATAACGTTAAACGTTATAACTTAATAGTTTATAAGGTTAAACGTTATAACGTAATACTGTATAACGTTAAACGTTATAACGTAATACTGTATAACGTTAAGCGTTATATCGTAATGCTGTATAATGTTAAACGTTTAACGTATTACTATGTAACGTTATACGTTATAACGTTATACTGTATAACGTTAAACGTTATAACTTAATAGTGTATAAAGTTAAACGTTATAACGTAATACTGCATAACGTTAAACGTTATATTACGAAATAGCTTATAACGTTAAACTTTATAACGTAATTCTATATAACGTTAAACATTATAACGTAATTGTGTATAACGTTAAACGTTATAACTTAATAGTGTATAAAGTTAAACATTATAACGTAATACTGTATAACGTTAAGCGTTATAACGTATTGCTATGTAACGTTATAGGTTATAACGTAATACTGTGTAACGTTAAACGATATAACGTAATAGGGTATAACGTTAAACGTTATAACGAAATACTGTATAACGTATAACGTTCTAACTTAATAGTGTATAAAGTTAAACGTTACAACGTAATAATGTATAACGTTAAACTTTATATTACGTAATATTGTATAACGTTAAACTTTATAACGTAATACTTTGTAACGTTAAACATTATAACGTAATTGTGTATAACGTTAAACGTTATAACGTAACACTGTATAACGTTAATGTTATGACGTAATACTGTATAACGCTAAACGTTATAACGTAATACTGTGTAACGTTACACGCTATAACATAATACTGTATAACGTTACACGCTATAGCGTAATACTATGTAACGTTAAACGTTATAACGTTGTACTGTATAACGTTAAACGTTATAACGTAATACTGTATAACGTCAAACGTTATAACGTAATACTGTATAGTGTTAAACGTTTAACGTATTACTATGTAACGATATACGTTATAACGTTATACTGTATAACATTAAACGTTATAACGTAACACTGTATAACGTTAAGTGTTATGACGTAATACTGTATAACGCTAAACGTTATAACGTAATACTGTGTAACGTTATATGTTATAACGTAATACTATGTAACGTTAAACGATATAACGTAATAGGGTATAACGTTAAACGTTATAACGTAATACTGTATAACGTGTAACGTTCTAACTTAATACTGCATAACGTTAAACGTTATATTACGAAATAGCTTATAACGTTAAACTTTATAACGTAATTCTATATAACGTTAAACATTATAACGTAATTGTGTATAACGTTAAACGTTATAACTTAATAGTGTATAAAGTTAAACATTATAACGTAATACTGTATAACGTTAAGCGTTATAACGTATTGCTATGTAACGTTATAGGTTATAACGTAATACTGTGTAACGTTAAACGATATAACGTAATAGGGTATAACGTTAAACGTTATAACGAAATACTGTATAACGTATAACGTGCTAACTTAATAGTGTATAAAGTTAAACGTTACAACGTAATAATGTATAACGTTAAACTTTATATTACGTAATATTGTATAACGTTAAACTTTATAACGTAATACTTTGTAACGTTAAACATTATAACGTAATTGTGTATAACGTTAAACGTTATAACGTAACACTGTATAACGTTAAGTGTTATGACGTAATACTGTATAACGCTAAACGTTATAACGTAATACTGTGTAACGTTACACGCTATAACATAATACTGTATAACGTTACACGCTATAGCGTAATACTATGTAACGTTAAACGTTATAAAGTTGTACTGTATAACGTTAAACGTTATAACGTAATACTGTATAACGTCAAACGTTATAACGTAATACTGTATAGTGTTAAACGTTTAACGTATTACTATGTAACGATATACGTTATAACGTTATACTGTATAACATTAAACGTTATAACGTAACACTGTATAACGTTAAGTGTTATGACGTAATACTGTATAACGCTAAACGTTATAACGTAATACTGTGTAACGTTATAGGTTATAACGTAATACTATGTAACGTTAAACGATATAAAGTAATATGGTATAACGTTAAACGTTTTAACGTAATACTGTATAACGTTAAACGTTTAACGTAATACTATGTAACGTTAAACGTTATAACGTAATACTGCATAATGTTAAACGTTTAACGTATTACTATGTAACGTTATACGTTATAACGTAATACGGTATAACGTTAAACGTTATAACGTAATACTGTATAACGTTAAACGCTATAACGTAATACTATGTAACGTTATACGTTATAACGTAATAGGGTATAACGTTAATCGTTATAACGTAATACTGTATAACGTTAAGCGTTATAACGTGATGCTATGTAACGTTATAGGTTATAACGTAATACTATGTAACGTTAAACGATATAACGTAATAGGGTATAACGTTAAACGTAATAACGTAGTACTGTATAACGTTAAACGTTTAACGTAATACTATGTAACGTTAAACGTTATAACGTAATACTGTGTAACGTTAAGCGTTATAACGTGATGCTATGTAACGTTATAGGTTATAACGTAATACTATGTAACGTTAAACGATATAACGTAATAGGGTATAACGTTGAACGTTATAACGTAATACTGTATAACGTTAAACGTTATAACGTAATACAGTATAACGTTACACGCTATAACGTAATACTATGTAACTTTAAACGTTTAACGTTATACTATGTATCGTTAAACGTTATAACGTAATACTGCATAATGTTAAACGTTTGACGTAATACTATGTAACGTTATAGGTTATAACGTAATACTATATAACGTTATACGTTATAACGTAATAGGGTATAACGTTAAACGTTATAACGTAATACTGTATAACGCTAAACGTTATAACGTAATACTGTATAACTTTACACGCTATAACGTAATACTCTATAATGTTGAACGTTCAACGTATTACTATGTAACGTTAAACATTATAACGTAATACTGTATAACGTTAAACGTTATAACTTAATAGTGTATAAGGTTAAACGTTATAACGTAATACTGTATAACGTTAAGCGTTATAACGTAATGCTATGTAACGAAATAGGTTATAACGTAATACTATGCAACGTTAAACGTTATAACGTCATAGGGTATAACGTTAAACGTTGTAACGTTGTACTGTGTAACGTTAGACGTTATAACGTAATACTGTATAACGTTAAACGTTATAACGTAATACTGTATAACGTTAAGCGTTATAACGTAATGCTGTATAATGTTAAACGTTTAACGTAATACTATGTAACGTTAAACGTTATAACGTAATACTGTATAACGTTAAGCGTTATAACGTGATGCTATGTAACGTTATAGGTTATAACGTAATACTATGTAACGTTAAACGATATAACGTAATAGGGTATAACGTTGAACGTTATAACGTAATACTGTATAACGTTAAACGTTATAACGTAATACAGTATAACGTTACACGCTATAACGTAATACTATGTAACTTTAAACGTTTAACGTTATACTATGTATCGTTAAACGTTATAACGTAATACTGCATAATGTTAAACGTTTAACGTATTACTATGTAACGTTATACGTTATAACGTAATAATGTATAACGTTAAACGTTATAACTTAATAGTGTATAAAGTTAAACGTTATAACGTAATACTGTATAACGCTAAACGTTATAACGTAATACTGTATAACTTTACACGCTATAACGTAATACTCTATAATGTTGAACGTTCAACGTATTACTATGTAACGTTAAACATTATAACGTAATACTGTATAACGTTAAACGTTATAACTTAATAGTTTATAAGGTTAAACGTTATAACGTAATACTGTATAACGTTAAACGTTATAACGTAATACTGTATAACGTTAAGCGTTATATCGTAATGCTGTATAATGTTAAACGTTTAACGTATTACTATGTAACGTTATACGTTATAACGTTATACTGTATAACGTTAAACGTTATAACTTAATAGTGTATAAAGTTAAACGTTATAACGTAATACTGCATAACGTTAAACGTTATATTACGAAATAGCTTATAACGTTAAACTTTATAACGTAATTCTATATAACGTTAAACATTATAACGTAATTGTGTATAACGTTAAACGTTATAACTTAATAGTGTATAAAGTTAAACATTATAACGTAATACTGTATAACGTTAAGCGTTATAACGTATTGCTATGTAACGTTATAGGTTATAACGTAATACTGTGTAACGTTAAACGATATAACGTAATAGGGTATAACGTTAAACGTTATAACGAAATACTGTATAACGTATAACGTTCTAACTTAATAGTGTATAAAGTTAAACGTTACAACGTTTTAATGTATAACGTTAAACTTTATATTACGTAATATTGTATAACGTTAAACTTTATAACGTAATACTTTGTAACGTTAAACATTATAACGTAATTGTGTATAACGTTAAACGTTATAACGTAACACTGTATAACGTTAAGTGTTATGACGTAATACTGTATAACGCTAAACGTTATAACGTAATACTGTGTAACGTTACACGCTATAACATAATACTGTATAACGTTACACGCTATAGCGTAATACTATGTAACGTTAAACGTTATAAAGTTGTACTGTATAACGTTAAACGTTATAACGTAATACTGTATAACGTCAAACGTTATAACGTAATACTGTATAGTGTTAAACGTTTAACGTATTACTATGTAACGATATACGTTATAACGTTATACTGTATAACATTAAACGTTATAACGTAACACTGTATAACGTTAAGTGTTATGACGTAATACTGTATAACGCTAAACGTTATAACGTAACACTGTGTAACGTTATAGGTTATAACGTAATACTATGTAACGTTAAACGATATAAAGTAATATGGTATAACGTTAAACGTTTTAACGTAATACTGTATAACGTTAAACGTTTAACGTAATACTATGTAACGTTAAACGTTATAACGTAATACTATATAATGTTAAACGTTTAACGTATTACTATGTAATGTTATACGTTATAACGTAATACGGTATAACGTTAAACGTTATAACGTAATACTGTATAACGTTAAACGCTATAACGTAATACTATGTAACGTTATACGTTATAACGTAATAGGGTATAACGTTAATCGTTATAACGTAATGCTGTATAACGTTAAGCGTTATAACGTGATGCTATGTAACGTTATAGGTTATAACGTAATACTATGTAACGTTAAACGATATAACGTAATAGGGTATAACGTTAAACGTAATAACGTAGTACTGTATAACGTTAAACGTTTAACGTAATACTATGTAACGTTAAACGTTATAACGTAATACTGTATAACGTTAAGCGTTATAACGTGATGCTATGTAACGTTATAGGTTATAACGTAATACTATGTAACGTTAAACGATATAACGTAATAGGGTATAACGTTGAACGTTATAACGTAATACTGTATAACGTTAAACGTTATAACGTAATACAGTATAACGTTACACGCTATAACGTAATACTATGTAACTTTAAACGTTTAACGTTATACTATGTATCGTTAAACGTTATAACGTAATACTGCATAATGTTAAACGTTTGACGTAATACTATGTAACGTTATAGGTTATAACGTAATACTATATAACGTTATACGTTATAACGTAATAGGGTATAACGTTAAACGTTATAACGTAATACTGTATAACGCTAAACGTTATAACGTAATACTGTATAACTTTACACGCTATAACGTAATACTCTATAATGTTGAACGTTCAACGTATTACTATGTAACGTTAAACATTATAACGTAATACTGTATAACGTTAAACGTTATAACTTAATAGTGTATAAGGTTAAACGTTATAACGTAATACTGTATAACGTTAAGCGTTATAACGTAATGCTATGTAACGAAATAGGTTATAACGTAATACTATGCAACGTTAAACGTTATAACGTCATAGGGTATAACGTTAAACGTTGTAACGTTGTACTGTGTAACGTTAAACGTTATAACGTAATACTGTATAACGTTAAACGTTATAACGTAATACTGTATAACGTTAAGCGTTATAACGTAATGCTGTATAATGTTAAACGTTTAACGTATTACTATGTAACGTTATACGTTATAACGTTATACTGTATAACGTTAAACGTTATAACTTAATAGTGTATAAAGTTAAACGTTATAACGTAATACTGCATAACGTTAAACGTTATATTACGAAATAGCTTATAACGTTAAACTTTATAACGTAATTCCATATAACGTTAAACATTATAACGTAATTGTGTATAACGTGAAACGTTATAACTTAATAGTGTATAAAGTTAAACATTATAATGTAATACTGTATAACGTTAAGCATTATAACGTATTGCTATGTAACGTTATAGGTTATAACGTAATACTATGTAACGTTAAACGATATAACGTAATAGGGTATAACGTTAAACGTTATAACGTAATACTGTATAACGTATATCGTTCTAACTTAATAGTGTATAATGTTAAACGTTATAACGTAATAATGTATAACGTTAAACTTTATATTACGTAATATTGTATAACGTTAAACTTTATAACGTAATACTTTGTAACGTTAAACATTATAACGTAATTGTGTATAACGTTAAACGTTATAACGTTGTACTGTATAACGTTAAACGTTATAACGTAATACTGTATAACGTCAAACGTTATAACGTAATACTGTATAATGTTGAACGTTTAACGTATTACTCTGTAACGTCATGCGTTATAACGTAATACTGTATAACGTTAAACGTTATGACTTAATAGTGTATAAAGTTAAACGTTATAACGTAATACTGTATAACGTTAAACGTTATATTACGAAATAGTGTATAACGTTAATCTTTATTACGTAATACTATATAACGTTAAACATTATAACGTAAAACTGTATAACGTTACACGCTATAACGTAATACTATGTAACGTTAAACGTTATAACGTAATACTGTATAACGTTAAACGTTATATTACAAAATAGTGTATAGCGTTAAACGTTTAACGTAATACTGTATAACGTTAAACGTTATATCGTAATACTGTATACTCTTAAACGTTATAACGTATTACTATGTAACGTTATACTTTATAACGTAATACTGTATAACGTTAAACGTTATAACGTACTACTGTATAATGTTAAACGTTTAACGTATTACTGTGTAACGGTATACGTTATAACGTAATAATGTATAACGTTAAACGTTATAACTTTATAGTGTATAAAGTTAAACGTTATAACGTAATACTGTATAACGTTAAACGGTATACTACGAAATAGTGCATAACGTTAAACTTTATAACGTAGTACTTTATAACGTTAAACATTATAACGTAATTGTGTATAACGTTAAACGTTATAACGTAATACCGTATAACGTTAAGCGTTATGACGTAATACTGTATAACGCTAAACGTTATAACGTAATAGTGTATAACGTTACACGCTATAACGTAATACTATGTAACGTTAAACGTTATAACATAATACTGTATAATGCTGAACGTTTAACGTATTAGTATGTAACGTTATACGTTATAACGTAATACTGTATAACGTTAAACGTTATGACTTAATAGTGTATAAAGTTAAACGTTATATTACGAAATAGTGTATAACTTTAAACTTTATAACGTAATACTATATAACGCTAAACGTTTTAACGTAATACTGTATAACGTTACACGCTATGACGTAATACTATGTAACTTTAAACGTTTAACGTAATACTGTATAACGTTAAACGTTATATCGTAATACTGTATAATCTTAAACGTTATAACGTATTACCATGTAACGTTATACTTTATAACGTAATACTGTATAACGTTAAACGTTATAACTTTATAGTGTATAAAGTTAAACGTTATAACGTAATACTGTATAACGTTAAACGGTATACTACGAAATAGTGCATAACGTTAAACTTTATAACGTAGTACTTTATAACGTTAAACATTATAACGTAATTGTGTATAACGTTAAACGTTATAACGTAATACCGTATAACGTTAAGCGTTATGACGTAATACGGTATAACGCTAAACGTTATAACGTAATAGTGTATAACGTTACACGCTATAACGTAATACTATGTAACGTTAAACGTTATAACATAATACTGTATAATGTTGAACGTTTAACGTATTAGTATGTAACGTTATACGTTATAACGTAATACTGTATAACGTTAAACGTTATGACTTAATAGTGTATAAAGTTAAACGTTATAACGTAATACTATATAACGTTAAGCGTTATAACGTAATGCTATGTAACATTATAGGTTATACCGTAATACTATGTAACGTTATAGGTTATAGTGTAATACGATGTAACGTTAAGCGTTATGACGTAATAGTGTATAACGCTAAACGTTATAACGTAATACTGTATAACGTTACACGCTATAACGTAATACTATGTAACGTTAAACGTTATAACGTAATACTATGTAACGCTATACGTTATAACGTAATAGGGTATAACGTTAAACGTTATAACGTAATACTGTAAAACGTTAAAAGTTATATTACGAAATAGTGTATAACGTTAAACTTTATAACGTAATACTATATAACGTTAAACGTTATAACTTAATAGTGTATAAACTTAAACGTTATAACGTAATACTATATAACGTTAAGCGTTATAACGTAATGCTATGTAACATTATAGGTTATAACGTAATACTATGTAACGTTATAGGTTATAGTGTAATACGATGTAACGTTAAGCGTTATGACGTAATAGTGTATAACGCTAAACGTTATAACGTAATACTGTATAACGTTACACGCTATAACGTAATACTATGTAACGTTAAACGTTATAACGTAATACTGTATATCGTTAAACGTAGTGACGTAATACTGAAAAAAGTTAAGCGTTATGGCGTAATACTGTATAACGCTAAATGTTATAACGTAAAACTGTATAACGTTACACGCTATAACGTAATACTATGTAACGTTAAACGTTATAACGTAATACTGTATAACATTAAACGTTATAACGTAATACTGCATAATGTTAAACGTTTAACGTATTACTGAGTAACGTTATACGTTATAACGTAATAATGTATAACGTTAAACGTTATGACTTAATAGTGTATAAAGTTAAACGTTATAACGTAATACTGTATAACGTTAAACGTTATATTACGAAATAGTGTATAACGTTAAACTCTATAACGTAATACTATATAACGTTAAACATTATAACGTAATTATGAATAACGTTAATCGTTATAACGTAATACTGTATAACGTTAAGCGTTATGACGTAATAGTGAATAACGCTAAACGTTATAACGTAATACTGTATATCGTTAAACGTTGTGACGTAATACTGAAAAAAGTTAAGCGTTATGGCGTAATACTGTATAACTCTAAACGTTATAGCGTAATACTGTATAACCTTACGCGCTATAAAGTAATACTATGTAACGTTAATCGTTATAACGTAATACTGTATAACGTTAAACGTTATAACGTAATACTGTATAATGTTGAACGTTTAACGTATTACTGTGTAACGTTATACGTTATATCGTAATACTGTATAATCTTAAACGTTATAACGTATTACTATGGAACGTTATACTTTATAACGTAATACTGTATAACGTTAAACGTTATAACGTAATACTGTATAACGTTAAACATTATATTACGAAATAGTGTATAACGTTAAACTTTATAACGTAATACTATATAACGTTAAACGTTATAACGTAAAACTGTATAACGTTACACGCTATAACGTAATACTATGTAACGTTAAATGTTATAACGTAATACTGTATAACGTTAAACGTTATAACGTAATACTGTATAATGTTAAACGTTTAACGTATTACTGTGTAACGTTATACGTTATATTACGAAATAGTGTATAACGCTAAACTCTATAACGTAATACTATGTAACGTTATAGGTTATAGTGTAATACGATGTAACGTTAAGCGTTATGACGTAATACTGTATAACGCTAAACGTTGTAACGTAATACTGTATAACGTTACACGCTATAACGTAATACTATGTAACGTTAAACGTTATAACGTAATACTGTATAACGTTAAACGTTATAACGTAATACTGTATAATGTTGAACGTTTAACGTATTACTATGTAACGTTATACGTTATAACGTAATACTGTATAACGATAAACGTTATGACTTAATAGTGTATAAAGTTAAACGTTATACCGTAATACTGTATAACGTTAAACGTTATATTACGAAACAGTGTGTAACGTTAAACTTTATAACGTAATACTATATAACGTTAAACGTTATAACGTAATACTGTATAACATTACACGCTATGACGTAATACTATGTAACTTTAAACGTTTAACGTAATACTGTATAACGTTAAACGTTATATCGTAATACTGTATAATCTTAAACGTTATAACGTATTACAATGTAACGTTATACTTTATAACGTAATACTGTATAACGTTAAACGTTATAACGTAATACTGTATAACGTTAAACGTTATATTACGAAATAGTGTATAACGTTAAACTTTATAACGTAATACTATATAACTTTAAACATTATAACGTGAAACTGTATAACGTTACACGCTATAACGTAATACTATGTAACGTTAAATGTTATAACGTAATACTGTATAACGTTAAACGTTATAACATAATACTGTATAATGTTGAACGTTTAACGTATTAGTATGTAACGTTATACGTTATAACGTAATACTGTATAACGTTAAACGTTATGACTTAATAGTGTATAAAGTTAAACGTTATAACGTAATACTGTATAACGTTAAACGTTATATTACGAAATAGTGTATAACGTTAAACTCTATAACGTAATACTATGTAACGTTAAACGTTATAACGTAATACTGTATAACGTTAAACGTTATAACGTAATACTGTATAATGTTGAACGTTTAACGTATTACTATGTAACGTTATACGTTATAACGTAATACTGCATAACGTTACGCGCTATAACGTAATACTATGTAACGTTAAACGTTATATTACGAAATAGTGTATAACTTTAAACTTTATAACGTAATACTATATAACGCTAAACGTTATAACGTAATACTGTATAACGTTACACGCTATAACGTAATACTATGTAACGTTAAACGTTATAACGTAATACTGTATAATGTTGAACGTTTAACGTATTAGTATGTAACGGTATACGTTATAACGTAATACTGTATAACGTTAAACGTTATGACTTAATAGTGTATGAAGTTAAACGTTATAACGTAATACTGTATAATGTTGAACGTTTAACGTATTACTATGTAACGTTATACGTTATAACGTAATACTGCATAACGTTACGCGCTATAACGTAATACTATGTAACGTTAAACGTTATATTACGAAATAGTGTATAACTTTAAACTTTATAACGTAATACTATATAACGCTAAACGTTATAACGTAATACTGTATAACGTTACACGCTATAACGTAATACTATGTAACGTTAAACGTTATAACGTAATACTGTATAATGTTGAACGTTTAACGTATTAGTATGTTACGGTATACGTTATAACGTAATACTGTATAACGTTAAACGTTATGACTTAATAGTGTATAAAGTTAAACGTTATAACGTAATACTGTATAACGTTAAACGTTATATTACGAAATAGTGTATAACGTTAAACTCTATAACGTAATACTATGTAACGTTATAGGTTATAGTGTAATACGATGTAACGTTAAGCGTTATGACGTAATACTGTATAACGCTAAACGTTATAACGTAATACTGTATAACGTTACACGCTATAACGTAATACTATGTAACGTTAAACGTTATAACGTAATACTGTATAACGTTAAACGTTATAACGTAATACTGTATAATGTTGAACGTTTAACGTATTACTATGTAACGTTATACGTTATAACGTAATACTGTATAACGATAAACGTTATGACTTAATAGTGTATAAAGTTAAACGTTATACCGTAATACTGTATAACGTTAAACGTTATATTACGAAACAGTGTGTAACGTTAAACTTTATAACGTAATACTATATAACGTTAAACGTTATAACGTAATACTGTATAACATTACACGCTATGACGTAATACTATGTAACTTTAAACGTTTAACGTAATACTGTATAACGTTAAACGTTATATCGTAATACTGTATAATCTTAAACGTTATAACGTATTACAATGTAACGTTATACTTTATAACGTAATACTGTATAACGTTAAACGTTATAACGTAATACTGTATAACGTTAAACGTTATATTACGAAATAGTGTATAACGTTAAACTTTATAACGTAATACTATATAACGTTAAACATTATAACGTGAAACTGTATAACGTTACACGCTATAACGTAATACTATGTAACGTTAAATGTTATAACGTAATACTGTATAACGTTAAACGTTATAACGTTACACTGTATAATGTTAAACGTTGAACGTATTACTGTGTAACGTTATACGTTATAACGTAATAATGTATAACGTTAAACGTTATAACTTTATAGTGTACAAAGTTAAACGTTATAACGTAATACTGTATAACGTTAAACGCTATACTACGAAATAGTGCATAACGTTAAACTTTATAACGTAGTACTTTATAACGTTAAACATTATAACGTAATTGTGTATAACGTTAAACGTTATAACGTAATACTGTATAACGTTAAGCGTTATGACGTAATACTGTATAACGCTAAACGTTATAACGTAATACTGTATAACGTTACACGCTATAACGTAATACTATGTAACGTTAAACGTTATAACATAATACTGTATAATGTTGAACGTTTAACGTATTAGTATGTAACGTTATACGTTATAACGTAATACTGTATAACGTTAAACGTTATGACTTAATAGTGTATAAAGTTAAACGTTATAACGTAATACTGTATAACGTTAAACGTTATATTACGAAATAGTGTATAACGTTAAACTCTATAACGTAATACTATGTAACGTTAAACGTTATAGCGTAATACTGTATAACGTTAAACGTTATAACGTAATACTGTATAATGTTGAACGTTTAACGTATTACTATGTAACGTTATACGTTATAACGTAATACTGCATAACGTTACGCGCTATAACGTAATACTATGTAACGTTAAACGTTATATTACGAAATAGTGTATAACTTTAAACTTTATAACGTAATACTATATAACGCTAAACGTTATAACGTAATACTGTATAACGTTACACGCTATAACGTAATACTATGTAACGTTAAACGTTATAACGTAATACTGTATAATGTTGAACGTTTAACGTATTAGTATGTAACGGTATACGTTATAACGTAATACTGTATAACGTTAAACGTTATGACTTAATAGTGTATAAAGTTAAACGTTATAACGTAATACTGTATAACGTTAAACGTTATATTACGAAATAGTGTATAACGTTAAACTCTATAACGTAATACTATGTAACGTTATAGGTTATAGTGTAATACGATGTAACGTTAAGCGTTATGACGTAATACTGTATAACGCTAAACGTTATAACGTAATACTGTATAACGTTACACGCTATAACGTAATACTATGTAACCTTAAACGTTATAACGTAATACTGTATAACGTTAAACGTTATAACGTAATACTGTATAATGTTGAACGTTTAACGTATTACTATGTAACGTTATACGTTATAACGTAATACTGTATAACGATAAACGTTATGACTTAATAGTGTATAAAGTTAAACGTTATACCGTAATACTGTATAACGTTAAACGTTATATTACGAAACAGTGTGTAACGTTAAACTTTATAACGTAAATCTATATAACGTTAAACGTTATAACGTAATACTGTATAACGTTACACGCGATGACGTACTACTATGTAACTTTAAACGTTTAACGTAATACTGTATAACGTTAAACGTTATAACGTAATACTGTATATCGTTAAACGTTGTGACGTAATACTGAAAAAAGTTAAGCGTTATGGCGTAATACTGTATAACTCTAAACGTTATAACGTAATACTGTATAACCTTACGCGCTATAAAGTAATACTATGTAACGTTAATCGTTATAACGTAATACTGTATAACGTTAAACGTTATAACGTAATACTGTATAATGTTGAACGTTTAACGTATTACTCTGTAACGTCATGCGTTATAACGTAATACTGTATAACGTTAAACGTTATGACTTAATAGTGTATAAAGTTAAACGTTATAACGTAATACTGTATAACGTTAAACGTTATATTACAAAATAGTGTATAGCGTTAAACTTTATAACGTAATACTATATAACGTTAAACATTATAACGTAATTGTGTATAACGTTAATCGTTATAACGTAATACTGTATAACGTTAAACGTTATATTACGAAATAGTGTATAACGTTAATCGTTAGTGTTAACGTTATTACGTAATACTATATAACGTTAAACATTATAACGTAAAACTGTATAACGTTACACGCTATAACGTAATACTATGTAACGTTAAACGTTATAACGTAATACTGTATAACGTTAAACGTTATATTACAAAATAGTGTATAGCGTTAAACGTTTAACGTAATACTGTATAACGTTAAACGTTATATCGTAATACTGTATACTCTTAAACGTTATAACGTATTACTATGTAACGTTATACTTTATAACGTAATACTGTATAACGTTAAACGTTATAACGTACTACTGTATAATGTTAAACGTTTAACGTATTACTGTGTAACGGTATACGTTATAACGTAATAATGTATAACGTTAAACGTTATAACTTTATAGTGTATAAAGTTAAACGTTATAACGTAATACTGTATAACGTTAAACGGTATACTACGAAATAGTGCATAACGTTAAACTTTATAACGTAGTACTTTACAACGTTAAACATTATAACGTAATTGTGTATAACGTTAAACGTTATAACGTAATACCGTATAACGTTAAGCGTTATGACGTAATACTGTATAACGCTAAACGTTATAACGTAATAGTGTATAACGTTACACGCTATAACGTAATACTATGTAACGTTAAACGTTATAACATAATACTGTATAATGTTGAACGTTTAACGTATTAGTATGTAACGTTATACGTTACAACGTAATACTGTATAACGTTAAACGTTATGACTTAATAGTGTATAAAGTTAAACGTTATAACGTAATACTGTATAACGTTAAACGTTATATTACGAAATAGTGTATAACGTTAAACTCTATAACGTAATACTATGTAACGTTATACGTTATAACGTAATACTGTATAACGTTAAACGTTATAACGTAATACTGTATAATGTTGAACGTTTAACGTATTACTATGTAACGTTATACGTTATAACGTAATACTGCATAACGTTACGCGCTATAACGTAATACTATGTAACGTTAAACGTTATATTACGAAATAGTGTATAACTTTAAACTTTATAACGTAATACTATATAACGCTAAACGTTATAACGTAATACTGTATAACGTTACACGCTATGACGTAATACTATGTAACTTTAAACGTTTAACGTAATACTGTATAACGTTAAACGTTATATCGTAATACTGTATAATCTTAAACGTTATAACGTATTACAATGTAACGTTATACTTTATAACGTAATACTGTATAACGTTAGACGTTATAACGTAATACTGTATAACGATAAACGTTATATTACGAAATAGTGTATAACGTTAAACTTTATAACGTAATACTATATAACGTTAAACGTTATAACGTAATACTGTATAACGTTAAACGTTATAACGTAATACTGTATAATGTTAAACGTATAACGTATTACTGTGTAACGTTATACGTTATAACGTAATAATGTATAACGCCAAACGTTATAACTTTATAGTGTATAAAGTTAAACGTTATAACGTAAAACTGTATAACGTTACACGCTATAACGTATTACTATGTAACGTTAAACGTTATAACGTAATACTGTATAACGTTAAACGTTATAACGTAATACTGTATAATGTTAAACGTTTAACGTATTACTGTGTAACGTTATACGTTATAACGTAATAATGTATAACGTCAAACGTTATAACTTTATAGTTTATAAAGTTAAACGTTATAACGTAATACTGTATAACGTTGAACGTTATACTACGAAATAGTGTATAACGTTAAACTTTATAACGTAGTACTTTACAACGTTAAACATTATAACGTAATTGTGTATAACGTTAAACGTTATAACGTAATACTGTATAACGTTACACGCTATAACGTAATACTATGTAAAGTTAAACGTTATAGCGTAATACTGTATAATGTTGAACGTTTAACGTATTACGATGTAACGTTATACGTTATAACGTAATACTGTATAACGTTAAACGTTATGACTTAATAGTGTATAAAGTTAAACGTTATAACGTAATACTGTATAACGTTAAACGTTATATTACGAAATAGTGTATAACGTTAAACTCTATAACGTAATACTATATAACGTTAAACATTATAACGTAATTATGTATAACGTTAATCGTTATAACGTAATACTGTATAACGTTAAGCGTTACGACGTAATAGTGTAAAACGCTAAACGTTATAACGTAATACTGTATATCGTTAAACGTTGTGACGTAATACTGAAAAAAGTTAAGCGTTATGGCGTAATACTGTATAACGCTAAACGTTATAGCGTAATACTGTATAACGTTACGCGCTATAACGTAATACTATGAAACGTTAAACGTTATAACGTAATACTGTATAACGTTAAACGTTATAACGTAATACTGTATAATGTTGAACGTTTAACGTATTACTATGTAACGTTATACGTTATAACGTAATACTGTATAACGTTAAACGTTATGACTTAATAGTGTATAAAGTTAAACGTTATAACGTATTACTATGTAACGTTATACGTTATAACGTAATACTGTATAACGTTAAACGTTATAACGTAATACTGTATAACGTTAAACGTTATAACGTAATACTGTATTACGTTAAGCGTTATATTACGAAATAGTGTATAACGTTAAACTTTATAACGTAATACTATATAACGTTAAACATTATAACGTAATACTGTATAACGTTACACGCTATAACGTAATACTATGTAACGTTAAACGTTATAGCGTAATACTGTATAACGTTACGCGCTATAACGTAATACTATGAAACGTTAAACGTTATAACGTAATACTGTATAACGTTAAACGTTATAACGTAATACTGTATAATGTTGAACGTTTAACGTATTACTATGTAACGTTATACGTTATAACGTAATACTGTATAACGTTAAACGTTATGACTTAATAGTGTATAAAGTTAAACGTTATAACGTATTACTATGTAACGTTATACGTTATAACGTAATACTGTATAACGTTAAACGTTATAACGTAATACTGTATAACGTTAAACGTTATAACGTAATACTGTATTACGTTAAGCGTTATATTACGAAATAGTGTATAACGTTAAACTTTATAACGTAATACTATATAACGTTAAACGTTATAACGTATTACTATGTAACGATATACGTTATAACGTAATACTGTATAACGTTAAACGTTATAACGTAATACTGTATAACGTTAAACGTTATAACGTAATACTGTATTACGTTAAGCGTTATATTACGAAATAGTGTCTAACGTTAAACTTTATAACGTAATACTGTATAACGTTAAGCGTTATGACGTAATACTGTATAACGCTAAACGTTATAACGTAATACTGTACAACGTTACACGCTATAACGTAATACTATGTAACGTTAAACGATATAACGTAATACTGTATAACGTTAAACGTTATAACGTAATACTGTATAATGTTAAACGTTTAACGTATTACTGTGTAACGTTATACGTTATAACGTAATAATGTATAACGTTAAACGTTATAACTTTATAGTGTATAAAGTTAAACGTTATAACGTAATACTGTATAACGTTAAACGTTATACTAGGAAATAGTGTATAACGTTAAACTTTATAACGTAGTACTTTATAACGTTAAACATTATAACATAATACTGTATAACGTTAAGCGTTATGACGTGATACTGTATAACGCTAAACGTTATAACGTAATACTGTATAATGTTGACCGTTTAACGTATTACTATATAACGTTATACGTTATAACGTAATACTGTATAACGTTAAACGTTATTACGTAATACTGTATAATGTTGAACGTTTAACGTATTACTATGTAACGTTATACGTTATAACGTAATACTGTATAACGTTAAACGTTATAACGTAATACTGTATAACGTTAAACGTTATAACGTAATACTATGTAACGTTATACGTTATAACGTAAGAGGGTATAACGTTAAACGTTATAACGAAAAACTGTAAAACGCTAAAAGTTATATTACGAAATAGTGTATAACGTTAAACTTTATAACGTAATACTATATAACGTTAAACGTTATAACGTAATACTGTATAACATTACACGCTATGACGTAATACTATGTAACTTTAAACGTTTAACGTAATACAGTATAACGTTAAACGTTATAACGTAATACTGTATATCGTTAAACGTTGTGACGTAATACTGAAAAAAGTTAAGCGTTATGGCGTAATACTGTATAACGCTAAACAGTATAACGTAATACTGTATAACGTTACACGCTATAACGTAATACTATGTAACGTTAAACGTTATAACGTAATACTGTATCGTTAAGCGTTATAACGTAATACTATGTAACGTTATAGGTTATAACGTAATACTATGTAACGTTGAACGTTATAACGTAATATGGTAAAACGTTAAACGTTATAACGTAATACTGTATAACGTTAAACGTTATAACGTAATACTCTGTAACGTTATACGTTATAACGTAATAGGGTATAACGTTAAACGTTATAACGAAAAACTGTAAAACGCTAAAAGTTATATTACGAAATAGTGTACAACGTTAAACTTTATAACGTAATACTATATAACGTTAAACGTTATAACTTAATAGTGTATAAACTTAAACGTTATAACGTAATGCTATGTAACATTATAGGTTGTAACGTAATACTATGTAACGTTATAGGTTATAGTGTAGTAATATGTAACGTTAAACGATATAACGTAATAGGGCATAACGTTAAACGTTATAACGTAATACTGTATAACGTTAAACGTTATAACGTAATAGTGTATAAAGTTAAACGTTATAACGTAATAACGTATAACGTTAAAAGTTATACTACGAAATAGTGTATAACGTTAAACTTTATAACGTAATACTATATAACGTTAAACGTTATAACGTAATACTGTACAACGTTACACGCTATAACGTAATATTATGTAACGTTAAACGTTATAACGTAATACTGTATAACGTTAAACGTTATAACGTAATACTGTATAATGTTGAACGTTTAACGTATTACAATGTAGCGTTATACGTTTTAACGTAATACTGTATAACGTTAAACGTTATGACTTAATAGTGTATAACGTTAAACTTTATAACGTAATACTATATAACGATAAAGGTTATAACGTAATACTGTATAACGTTAAACGTTATAACGTAATACTGTATAACGTTAAACGTTATAACGTAATACTGTATAGTGTTGAACGTTTAACGTATTACTATGTAACGTTATACGTTATAACGTAATACTGTATAACGTTAAACGTTATAACGTAATACTGTATAATGTTGAACGTTTAACGTATTACTATGTAACGTTATACGTTATAACGTAATACCGTTTAACGTTAAACGTTATATAACGAAATAGTGTATATCGTTAAACTTTATAACGTAATACTATATAACGTTAAACGTTATAACGTAATACTGTATAACATTACACGCTATGACGTAATACTATGTAACTTTAAACGTTATAACGTAATACTGTATAACGTTAAACGTTATAACGTAATACTGTATAACGTTAAACGTTATAACGTAATACTGTATAATGTTGAACGTTTAACGTATTACTATGTAACGTTATACGTTATAACGTAATACCGTTTAACGTTAAACGTTATATAACGAAATAGTGTATATCGTTAAACGTTATAACGTAATACTGTATAACGTTAAACGTTATAACGTAATACTGTATAGTGTTGAACGTTTAACGTATTACTATGTAACGTTATACGTTATAACGTAATACTGTATAACGTTAAACGTTATAACGTAATACTGTATAATGTTGAACGTTTAACGTATTACTATGTAACGTTATACGTTATAACGTAATACTGTTTAACGTCAAACGTTATATTACGAAATAGTGTATATCGTTAAACTTTATAACGTAATACTATATAACGTTAAACATTATAACGTAATACTGTATAACGTTACACGCTATAACGTAATACTGTATAACGTTAAGCGTTATGACGTAATACTATGTAACGTTAAACGTTATAACGTAATACTGTATAACGTTACCCGCTATGACGTAATACTATGTAACTTTAAACGTTTAACGTAATACTGTATAACGTTAAACGTTATAACGTAATACTGTATAATCTTAAACGTTATAACGTATTACTATGTAACGTTATACTTTATAACGTAATACTGCATAACGTTACACGCTATAACGTAATACTGTATAACGTTAAGCGTTATGACGTAATACTATGTAACGTTAAACGTTATAACGTAATACTGTATAACGTTACCCGCTATGACGTAATACTATGTAACTTTAAACGTTTAACGTAATACTGTATAACGTTAAACGTTATAACGTAATACTGTATAATCTTAAACGTTATAACGTATTACTATGTAACGTTATACTTTATAACGTAATACTGCATAACGTTAAACGTTATAACGTAATACTGTATAATGTTAAACGTTTAACGCATTACTATGTAACGTTATACGTTATAACGTAATATTGTATAACGTTAAACGTTATAACGAAAAACTGTAAAACGCTAAAAGTTATATTACGAAATAGTGTACAACGTTAAACTTTATAACGTAATACTATATAACGTTAAACGTTATAACTTAATAGTGTATAAACTTAAACGTTATAACGTAATGCTATGTAACATTATAGGTTGTAACGTAATACTATGTAACGTTATAGGTTATAGTGTAATAATATGTAACGTTAAACGATATAACGTAATAGGGCATATCGTTAAACGCTATAACGTAATACTGTATAACGTTAAACGTTATATTACGAAATAGTGTATAACGTTAAACTTTATAACGTAATACTATATAACGTTAAACGTTATATTACGAAATAGTGTATAACGTTAAACTTTATAACGTAATACTATATAACGTTAAACGTTTAACGTAATACTGTTTAACGTTAAACGTTATAACGTAATACTGTATAATGTTAAACGTTTAACGTATTACTATGTAACGTTATACGTTATAACGTAATATTGTATAACGTTAAACGTTATAACTTAATAGTGTATAAAGTTAAACGTTATAACGTAATACTGTATAACGTTAAACGTTATATTACAAAATAGTGTATAACGTTAAACTTTATAACGTAATACTATATAACGTTAAAAATTATAACGTAATTGTGTATAACGACAAACGCTATAACGTAATACTGTATAACGTTAAACTTTATAACGTAATACTGTATAACGTTAAACGTTATAACGTAATACTGTATAATGTTAAACGTTTAACGTATTACTATGTAACGTTATACGTTATAACGTAATACTGTTTAACGTTAAACGTTATATTACGAAATAGTGTATAACGTTAAACTTTATAACGTAATACTATATAACGTTAAACGTTATAACGTAATACTGTATAACATTACACGCTATGACGTAATACTATGTAACTTTAAACGTTTAACGTAATACAGTATAACGTTAAACGTTATAACGTAATACTGTATATCGTTAAACGTTGTGACGTAATACTGAAAAAAGTTAAGCGTTATGGCGTAATACTGTATAACGCTAAACAGTATAACGTAATACTGTATAACGTTACACGCTATAACGTAATACTATGTAACGTTAAACGTTATAACGTAATACTGTATCGTTAAGCGTTATAACGTAATACTATGTAACGTTATAGGTTATAACGTAATACTATGTAACGTTGAACGTTATAACGTAATATGGTAAAACGTTAAACGTTATAACGTAATACTGTATAACGTTAAACGTTATAACGTAATACTATGTAACGTTATACGTTATAACGTAATATTGTATAACGTTAAACGTTATAACGAAAAACTGTAAAACGCTAAAAGTTATATTACGAAATAGTGTATAACGTTAAACTTTATAACGTAATACTATATAACGTTAAACGTTATAACGTAATACTGTATAACATTACACGCTATGACGTAATACTATGTAACTTTAAACGTTTAACGTAATACAGTATAACGTTAAACGTTATAACGTAATACTGTATATCGTTAAACGTTGTGACGTAATACTGAAAAAAGTTAAGCGTTATGGCGTAATACTGTATAACGCTAAACAGTATAACGTAATACTGTATAACGTTACACGCTATAACGTAATACTATGTAACGTTAAACGTTATAACGTAATACTGTATCGTTAAGCGTTATAACGTAATACTATGTAACGTTATAGGTTATAACGTAATACTATGTAACGTTGAACGTTATAACGTAATATGGTAAAACGTTAAACGTTATAACGTAATACTGTATAACGTTAAACGTTATAACGTAATACTATGTAACGTTATACGTTATAACGTAATAGGGTATAACGTTAAACGTTATAACGAAAAACTGTAAAACGCTAAAAGTTATATTACGAAATAGTGTACAACGTTAAACTTTATAACGTAATACTATATAACGTTAAACGTTATAACTTAATAGTGTATAAACTTAAACGTTATAACGTAATGCTATGTAACATTATAGGTTGTAACGTAATACTATGTAACGTTATAGGTTATAGTGTAGTAATATGTAACGTTAAACGATATAACGTAATAGGGCATAACGTTAAACGTTATAACGTAATACTGTATAACGTTAAACGTTATAACGTAATAGTGTATAAAGTTAAACGTTATAACGTAATAACGTATAACGTTAAAAGTTATACTACGAAATAGTGTATAACGTTAAACTTTATAACGTAATACTATATAACGTTAAACGTTATAACGTAATACTGTACAACGTTACACGCTATAACGTAATATTATGTAACGTTAAACGTTATAACGTAATACTGTATAACGTTAAACGTTATAACGTAATACTGTATAATGTTGAACGTTTAACGTATTACAATGTAGCGTTATACGTTTTAACGTAATACTGTATAACGTTAAACGTTATGACTTAATAGTGTATAACGTTAAACGTTATAACGTAATACTATATAACGATAAACGTTATAACGTAATACTGTATAACGTTAAACGTTATAACGTAATACTGTATAACGTTAAACGTTATAACGTAATACTGTATAGTGTTGAACGTTTAACGTATTACTATGTAACGTTATACGTTATAACGTAATACTGTATAACGTTAAACGTTATAACGTAATACTGTATAATGTTGAACGTTTAACGTATTACTATGTAACGTTATACGTTATAACGTAATACCGTTTAACGTTAAACGTTATATAACGAAATAGTGTATATCGTTAAACTTTATAACGTAATACTATATAACGTTAAACGTTATAACGTAATACTGTATAACATTACACGCTATAACGTAATACTATGTAACTTTAAACGTTATAACGTAATACTGTATAACGTTAAACGTTATAACGTAATACTGTATAATGTTGAACGTTTAACGTATTACTATGTAACGTTATACGTTATAACGTAATACGGTATAACGTTACATGCTATGAAGTAATACTGTATAACGTTAAGCGTTATGACGTAATACTGTACAACGCTAAACGTTATAACGTAATACTGTATAACGTTACACGCTATAACGTAATACTATGTAACGTTAAACGTTATAACGTAATACTGTATAACGTTAAACGTTATAACGTAATACTGTATAGTGTTGAACGTTTAACGTATTACTATGTAACGTTATACGTTATAACGTAATACTGTATAACGTTAAACGTTATAACGTAATACTGTATAATGTTGAACGTTTAACGTATTACTATGTAACGTTATACGTTATAACGTAATACTGTTTAACGTCAAACGTTATATTACGAAATAGTGTATATCGTTAAACTTTATAACGTAATACTATATAACGTTAAACATTATAACGTAATACTGTATAACGTTACACGCTATAACGTAATACTGTATAACGTTAAGCGTTATGACGTAATACTATGTAACGTTAAACGTTATAACGTAATACTGTATAACGTTACCCGCTATGACGTAATACTATGTAACTTTAAACGTTTAACGTAATACTGTATAACGTTAAACGTTATAACGTAATACTGTATAATCTTAAACGTTATAACGTATTACTATGTAACGTTATACTTTATAACGTAAAACTGTATAACGTTACACGCTATAACGTAATATTATGTAACGTTAAACGTTATAACGCAATACTGTATAACGTTAAACGTTATAACGTAATACTGTATAATGTTGAACGTATAACGTATTACTATGTAATGTTATACGTTATAACGTATTACTGTATAACGTTAAACGTTATGACTTAATAGTGTATAAAGTTAAATGTTATGACGTAATACTGTATAACGTTAAACGTTATATTACGAAATAGTGTATAACGTTAAACTTTATAACGTAATACTATATAACGTTAAACGTTATAACGTAATACTGTTTAACGTTAAACGTTATAACGTAATACTGTATAATGTTAAACGTTTAACGTATTACTATGTAACGTTATACGTTATAACGTAAAATTGTATAACGTTAAACGTTATAACTTAATAGTGTATAAAGTTAAACGTTATAACGTAATACTGTATAACGTTAAACGTTATATTACAAAATAGTGTATAACGTTAAACTTTATAACGTAATACTATATAACGTTAAAAATTATAACGTAATTGTGTATAACGATAAACGCTATAACGTAATACTGTATAACGTTAAACTTTATAACGTAATACTGTATAACGTTAAACGTTATAACGTAATACTGTATAATGTTGAACGTTTAACGTATTACTATGTAACGTTATACGTTATAACGTAATACTGTTTAACGTTAAACGTTATATTACGAAATAGTGTATAACGTTAAACTTTATAACGTAATACTATATAACGTTAAACGTTATAACGTAATACTGTATAACATTACACGCTATGACGTAATACTATGTAACTTTAAACGTTTAACGTAATACAGTATAACGTTAAACGTTATAACGTAATACTGTATATCGTTAAACGTTGTGACGTAATACTGAAAAAAGTTAAGCGTTATGGCGTAATACTGTATAACGCTAAACAGTATAACGTAATACTGTATAACGTTACACGCTATAACGTAATACTATGTAACGTTAAACGTTATAACGTAATACTGTATCGTTAAGCGTTATAACGTAATACTATGTAACGTTATAGGTTATAACGTAATACTATGTAACGTTGAACGTTATAACGTAATATGGTAAAACGTTAAACGTTATAACGTAATACTGTATAACGTTAAACGTTATAACGTAATACTATGTAACGTTATACGTTATAACGTAATAGGGTATAACGTTAAACGTTATAACGAAAAACTGTAAAACGCTAAAAGTTATATTACGAAATAGTGTATAACGTTAAACTTTATAACGTAATACTATATAACGTTAAACGTTATAACGTAATACTGTATAACATTACACGCTATGACGTAATACTATGTAACTTTAAACGTTTAACGTAATACAGTATAACGTTAAACGTTATAACGTAATACTGTATATCGTTAAACGTTGTGACGTAATACTGAAAAAAGTTAAGCGTTATGGCGTAATACTGTATAACGCTAAACAGTATAACGTAATACTGTATAACGTTACACGCTATAACGTAATACTATGTAACGTTAAACGTTATAACGTAATACTGTATCGTTAAGCGTTATAACGTAATACTATGTAACGTTATAGGTTATAACGTAATACTATGTAACGTTGAACGTTATAACGTAATATGGTAAAACGTTAAACGTTATAACGTAATACTGTATAACGTTAAACGTTATAACGTAATACTATGTAACGTTATACGTTATAACGTAATAGGGTATAACGTTAAACGTTATAACGAAAAACTGTAAAACGCTAAAAGTTATATTACGAAATAGTGTACAACGTTAAACTTTATAACGTAATACTATATAACGTTAAACGTTATAACTTAATAGTGTATAAACTTAAACGTTATAACGTAATGCTATGTAACATTATAGGTTGTAACGTAATACTATGTAACGTTATAGGTTATAGTGTAGTAATATGTAACGTTAAACGATATAACGTAATAGGGCATAACGTTAAACGTTATAACGTAATACTGTATAACGTTAAACGTTATAACGTAATAGTGTATAAAGTTAAACGTTATAACGTAATAACGTATAACGTTAAAAGTTATACTACGAAATAGTGTATAACGTTAAACTTTATAACGTAATACTATATAACGTTAAACGTTATAACGTAATACTGTACAACGTTACACGCTATAACGTAATATTATGTAACGTTAAACGTTATAACGTAATATTGTATAACGTTAAACGTTATAACGTAATACTGTATAATGTTGAACGTTTAACGTATTACAATGTAGCGTTATACGTTTTAACGTAATACTGTATAACGTTAAACGTTATGACTTAATAGTGTATAACGTTAAACTTTATAACGTAATACTATATAACGATAAACGTTATAACGTAATACTGTATAACGTTAAACGTTATAACGTAATACTGTATAACGTTAAACGTTATAACGTAATACTGTATAGTGTTGAACGTTTAACGTATTACTATGTAACGTTATACGTTATAACGTAATACTGTATAACGTTAAACGTTATAACGTAATACTGTATAATGTTGAACGTTTAACGTATTACTATGTAACGTTATACGTTATAACGTAATACCGTTTAACGTTAAACGTTATATAACGAAATAGTGTATATCGTTAAACTTTATAACGTAATACTATATAACGTTAAACGTTATAACGTAATACTGTATAACATTACACGCTATGACGTAATACTATGTAACTTTAAACGTTATAACGTAATACTGTATAACGTTAAACGTTATAACGTAATACTGTATAATGTTGAACGTTTAACGTATTACTATGTAACGTTATACGTTATAACGTAATACGGTATAACGTTACATGCTATGAAGTAATACTGTATAACGTTAAGCGTTATGACGTAATACTGTACAACGCTAAACGTTATAACGTAATACTGTATAACGTTACACGCTATAACGTAATACTATGTAACGTTAAACGTTATAACGTAATACTGTATAACGTTAAACGTTATAACGTAATACTGTATAGTGTTGAACGTTTAACGTATTACTATGTAACGTTATACGTTATAACGTAATACTGTATAACGTTAAACGTTATAACGTAATACTGTATAATGTTGAACGTTTAACGTATTACTATGTAACGTTATACGTTATAACGTAATACTGTTTAACGTCAAACGTTATATTACGAAATAGTGTATATCGTTAAACTTTATAACGTAATACTATATAACGTTAAACATTATAACGTAATACTGTATAACGTTACACGCTATAACGTAATACTGTATAACGTTAAGCGTTATGACGTAATACTATGTAACGTTAAACGTTATAACGTAATACTGTATAACGTTACCCGCTATGACGTAATACTATGTAACTTTAAACGTTTAACGTAATACTGTATAACGTTAAACGTTATAACGTAATACTGTATAATCTTAAACGTTATAACGTATTACTATGTAACGTTATACTTTATAACGTAATACTGCATAACGTTACACGCTATAACGTAATACTGTATAACGTTACCCGCTATGACGTAATACTATGTAACTTTAAACGTTTAACGTAATACTGTATAACGTTAAACGTTATAACGTAATACTGTATAATCTTAAACGTTATAACGTATTACTATGTAACGTTATACTTTATAACGTAATACTGCATAACGTTAAACGTTATAACGTAATACTGTATAATGTTAAACGTTTAACGCATTACTATGTAACGTTATACGTTATAACGTAATATTGTATAACGTTAAACGTTATAACGAAAAACTGTAAAACGCTAAAAGTTATATTACGAAATAGTGTACAACGTTAAACTTTATAACGTAATACTATATAACGTTAAACGTTATAACTTAATAGTGTATAAACTTAAACGTTATAACGTAATGCTATGTAACATTATAGGTTGTAACGTAATACTATGTAACGTTATAGGTTATAGTGTAATAATATGTAACGTTAAACGATATAACGTAATAGGGCATATCGTTAAACGCTATAACGTAATACTGTATAACGTTAAACGTTATATTACGAAATAGTGTATAACGTTAAACTTTATAACGTAATACTATATAACGTTAAACGTTATAACGTAATACTGTATAACGTTACACGCTATGACGTAATACTATGTAACTTTAAACGTTTAACGTAATACTGTACAACGTTAAACGTTATAACGTAATACTGTATAATCTTAAACGTTATAACGTATTACTATGTAACGTTATACTTTCTAACGTAATACTGTATAACGTTAAACGTTATACTACGAAATAGTGTATAACGTTAAACCTTATAACGTAGTACTTTATAACGTTAAGCGTTATGACGTAATACTGTATAACGCTAAACGTTATAACGTAAAACTGTATAACGTTACACGCTATAACGTAATATTATGTAACGTTAAACGTTATAACGCAATACTGTATAACGTTAAACGTTATAACGTAATACTGTATAATGTTGAACGTATAACGTATTACTATGTAATGTTATACGTTATAACGTATTACTGTATAACGTTAAACGTTATGACTTAATAGTGTATAAAGTTAAATGTTATGACGTAATACTGTATAACGTTAAACGTTATATTACGAAATAGTGTATAACGTTAAACTTTATAACGTAATACTATATAACGTTAAACGTTATAAATTAATACTGTTTAACGTTACACGCTATGACGTAATACTATGTAACTTTAAACGTTTAACGTAATACTGTATAACGTTAAACGTTATAACGTAATACTGTATAATCTTAAGCGTTATAACGTATTACTATGTAACGTTATACTTTATAACGTAATACTGTATAACGTTAAACGTTATAACGTAATACTGTATAATGTTAAACGTTTAACGTATTACTATGTAACGTTATACGTTATAACGTAATATTGTATAACGTTAAACGTTATAACTTAATAGTGTATAAAGTTAAACGTTATAACGTAATACTGTATAACGTTAAACGTTATATTACAAAATAGTGTATAACGTTAAACTTTATAACGTAATACTATATAACGTTAAAAATTATAACGTAATTGTGTATAACGATAAACGCTATAACGTAATACTGTATAACGTTAAACTTTATAACGTAATACTGTATAACGTTAAACGTTATAACGTAATACTGTATAACGTTACACGCTATGACGTAATACTATGTAACTTTAAACGTTTAACGTAATACTGTATAACGTTAAACGTTATAACGTAATACTGTATATCGTTAAACGTTGTGACGTAATACTGAAAAAAGTTAAGCGTTATGGCGTAATACTGTATAACGCTAAACGTTATAACGTAATACTGTATAACGTTACGCGCTATAACGTAATACTGTATAACGTTAAACGTTATAACGTAATACTGTATAATGTTGAACGTTTAACGTATTACTATGTAACGTTATACGTTATAACGTAATACTGTATAACGTTAAACGTTATGACTTAATAGTGTATAAAGTTAAACGTTATAACGTATTACTATGTAACGTTATACGTTATAACGTAATACTGTATAACGTTAAACGTTATAACGTAATACTGTATAACGTTAAACGTTATAACGTAATACTGTATTACGTTAAGCGTTATATTACGAAATAGTGTATAACGTTAAACTTTATAACGTTATACGTTATAACGTAATACTGTATAACGTTAAACGTTATAACGTAATACTGTATAACGTTAAACGTTATAACGTAATACTGTATTACGTTAAGCGTTATATTACGAAATAGTGTATAACGTTAAACTTTATAACGTAATACTGTATAACGTTAAGCGTTATGACGTAATACTGTATAACGCTAAACGTTATAACGTAATACTGTATAACGTTACACGCTATAACGTAATACTATGTAACGTTAAACGATATAACGTAATACTGTATAACGTTAAACGTTATAACGTAATACTGTATAATGTTAAACGTTTAACGTATTACTGTGTAACGTTATACGTTATAACGTAATAATGTATAACGTTAAACGTTATAACTTTATAGTGTATAAAGTTAAACGTTATAACGTAATACTGTATAACGTTAAACGTTATACTAGGAAATAGTGTATAACGTTAAACTTTATAACGTAGTACTTTATAACGTTAAACATTATAACATAATACTGTATAACGTTAAGCGTTATGACGTGATACTGTATAACGCTAAACGTTATAACGTAATACTGTATAATGTTGACCGTTTAACGTATTACTATATAACGTTATACGTTATAACGTAATACTGTATAACGTTAAACGTTATAACGTAATACTGTATAATGTTGAACGTTTAACGTATTACTATGTAACGTTATACGTTATAACGTAATACTGTTTAACGTTAAACGTTATATTACGAAATAGTGTATAACGTTAAACTTTATAACGTAATACTATATAACGTTAAACGTTATAACGTAATACTGTATAACATTACACGCTATGACGTAATACTATGTAACTTTAAACGTTTAACGTAATACAGTATAACGTTAAACGTTATAACGTAATACTGTATATCGTTAAACGTTGTGACGTAATACTGAAAAAAGTTAAGCGTTATGGCGTAATACTGTATAACGCTAAACAGTATAACGTAATACTGTATAACGTTACACGCTATAACGTAATACTATGTAACGTTAAACGTTATAACGTAATACTATGTAACGTTATACGTTATAACGTAATAGGGTATAACGTTAAACGTTATAACGAAAAACTGTAAAACGCTAAAAGTTATATTACGAAATAGTGTACAACGTTAAACTTTATAACGTAATACTATATAACGTTAAACGTTATAACTTAATAGTGTATAAACTTAAACGTTATAACGTAATGCTATGTAACATTATAGGTTGTAACGTAATACTATGTAACGTTATAGGTTATAGTGTAGTAATATGTAACGTTAAACGATATAACGTAATAGGGCATAACGTTAAACGTTATAACGTAATAGTGTATAACGTTAAACGTTATAACGTAATAGTGTATAAAGTTAAACGTTATAACGTGATAACGTATAACGTTAAAAGTTATACTACGAAATAGTGTATAACGTTAAACTTTATAACGTAATACTATATAACGTTAAACGTTATAACGTAATACTGTACAACGTTACACGCTATAACGTAATATTATGTAACGTTAAACGTTATAACGTAATACTGTATAACGTTAAACGTTATAACGTAATACTGTATAATGTTGAACGTTTAACGTATTACAATGTAGCGTTATACGTTTTAACGTAATACTGTATAACGTTAAACGTTATGACTTAATAGTGTATAACGTTAAACTTTATAACGTAATACTATATAACGATAAACGTTATAACGTAATACTGTATAACGTTAAACGTTATAACGTAATACTGTATAACGTTAAACGTTATAACGTAATACTGTATAGTGTTGAACGTTTAACGTATTACTATGTAACGTTATACGTTATAACGTAATACTGTATAACGTTAAACGTTATAACGTAATACTGTATAATGTTGAACGTTTAACGTATTACTATGTAACGTTATACGTTATAACGTAATACTGTTTAACGTTAAACGTTATATAACGAAATAGTGTATATCGTTAAACTTTATAACGTAATACTATATAACGTTAAACGTTATAACGTAATACTGTATAACATTACACGCTATGACGTAATACTATGTAACTTTAAACGTTATAACGTAATACTGTATAACGTTAAACGTTATAACGTAATACTGTATAATGTTGAACGTTTAACGTATTACTATGTAACGTTATACGTTATAACGTAATACGGTATAACGTTACATGCTATGAAGTAATACTGTATAACGTTAAGCGTTATGACGTAATACTGTACAACGCTAAACGTTATAACGTAATACTGTATAACGTTACACGCTATAACGTAATACTATGTAACGTTAAACGTTATAACGTAATACTGTATAACGTTAAACGTTATAACGTAATACTGTATAGTGTTGAACGTTTAACGTATTACTATGTAACGTTATACGTTATAACGTAATACTGTATAACGTTAAACGTTATAACGTAATACTGTATAATGTTGAACGTTTAACGTATTACTATGTAACGTTATACGTTATAACGTAATACTGTTTAACGTCAAACGTTATATTACGAAATAGTGTATATCGTTAAACTTTATAACGTAATACTATATAACGTTAAACATTATAACGTAATACTGTATAACGTTACACGCTATAACGTAATACTGTATAACGTTAAGCGTTATGACGTAATACTATGTAACGTTAAACGTTATAACGTAATACTGTATAATGTTAAACGTTTAACGTATTACTGTGTAACGTTATACGTTATAACGTAATAATGTATAACGTTAAACGTTATAACTTTATAGTGTATAAAGTTAAACGTTATAACGTAATACTGTATAACGTTAAACGTTATACTAGGAAATAGTGTATAACGTTAAACTTTATAACGTAGTACTTTATAACGTTAAACATTATAACATAATACTGTATAACGTTAAGCGTTATGACGTGATACTGTATAACGCTAAACGTTATAACGTAATACTGTATAATGTTGACCGTTTAACGTATTACTATATAACGTTATACGTTATAACGTAATACTGTATAACGTTAAACGTTATAACGTAATACTGTATAATGTTGAACGTTTAACGTATTACTATGTAACGTTATACGTTATAACGTAATACTGTTTAACGTTAAACGTTATATTACGAAATAGTGTATAACGTTAAACTTTATAACGTAATACTATATAACGTTAAACGTTATAACGTAATACTGTATAACATTACACGCTATGACGTAATACTATGTAACTTTAAACGTTTAACGTAATACAGTATAACGTTAAACGTTATAACGTAATACTGTATATCGTTAAACGTTGTGACGTAATACTGAAAAAAGTTAAGCGTTATGGCGTAATACTGTATAACGCTAAACAGTATAACGTAATACTGTATAACGTTACACGCTATAACGTAATACTATGTAACGTTAAACGTTATAACGTAATACTGTATCGTTAAGCGTTATAACGTAATACTATGTAACGTTATAGGTTATAACGTAATACTATGTAACGTTGAACGTTATAACGTAATATGGTAAAACGTTAAACGTTATAACGTAATACTGTATAACGTTAAACGTTATAACGTAATACTATGTAACGTTATACGTTATAACGTAATAGGGTATAACGTTAAACGTTATAACGAAAAACTGTAAAACGCTAAAAGTTATATTACGAAATAGTGTACAACGTTAAACTTTATAACGTAATACTATATAACGTTAAACGTTATAACTTAATAGTGTATAAACTTAAACGTTATAACGTAATGCTATGTAACATTATAGGTTGTAACGTAATACTATGTAACGTTATAGGTTATAGTGTAGTAATATGTAACGTTAAACGATATAACGTAATAGGGCATAACGTTAAACGTTATAACGTAATAGTGTATAACGTTAAACGTTATAACGTAATAGTGTATAAAGTTAAACGTTATAACGTGATAACGTATAACGTTAAAAGTTATACTACGAAATAGTGTATAACGTTAAACTTTATAACGTAATACTATATAACGTTAAACGTTATAACGTAATACTGTACAACGTTACACGCTATAACGTAATATTATGTAACGTTAAACGTTATAACGTAATACTGTATAACGTTAAACGTTATAACGTAATACTGTATAATGTTGAACGTTTAACGTATTACAATGTAGCGTTATACGTTTTAACGTAATACTGTATAACGTTAAACGTTATGACTTAATAGTGTATAACGTTAAACTTTATAACGTAATACTATATAACGATAAACGTTATAACGTAATACTGTATAACGTTAAACGTTATAACGTAATACTGTATAACGTTAAACGTTATAACGTAATACTGTATAGTGTTGAACGTTTAACGTATTACTATGTAACGTTATACGTTATAACGTAATACTGTATAACGTTAAACGTTATAACGTAATACTGTATAATGTTGAACGTTTAACGTATTACTATGTAACGTTATACGTTATAACGTAATACTGTTTAACGTTAAACGTTATATAACGAAATAGTGTATATCGTTAAACTTTATAACGTAATACTATATAACGTTAAACGTTATAACGTAATACTGTATAACATTACACGCTATGACGTAATACTATGTAACTTTAAACGTTATAACGTAATACTGTATAACGTTAAACGTTATAACGTAATACTGTATAATGTTGAACGTTTAACGTATTACTATGTAACGTTATACGTTATAACGTAATACGGTATAACGTTACATGCTATGAAGTAATACTGTATAACGTTAAGCGTTATGACGTAATACTGTACAACGCTAAACGTTATAACGTAATACTGTATAACGTTACACGCTATAACGTAATACTATGTAACGTTAAACGTTATAACGTAATACTGTATAACGTTAAACGTTATAACGTAATACTGTATAGTGTTGAACGTTTAACGTATTACTATGTAACGTTATACGTTATAACGTAATACTGTATAACGTTAAACGTTATAACGTAATACTGTATAATGTTGAACGTTTAACGTATTACTATGTAACGTTATACGTTATAACGTAATACTGTTTAACGTCAAACGTTATATTACGAAATACTGTATAACGTTAAACTTTATAACGTAATACTATATAACGTTAAACATTATAACGTAATACTGTATAACGTTACACGCTATAACGTAATACTGTATAACGTTAAGCGTTATGACGTAATACTATGTAACGTTAAACGTTATAACGTAATACTGTATAACGTTACCCGCTATGACGTAATACTATGTAACTTTAAACGTTTAACGTAATACTGTATAACGTTAAACGTTATAACGTAATACTGTATAATCTTAAACGTTATAACGTATTACTATGTAACGTTATACTTTATAACGTAATACTGCATAACGTTACACGCTATAACGTAATACTGTATAACGTTAAGCGTTATGACGTAATACTATGTAACGTTAAACGTTATAACGTAATACTGTATAACGTTACCCGCTATGACGTAATACTATGTAACTTTAAACGTTTAACGTAATACTGTATAACGTTAAACGTTATAACGTAATACTGTATAATCTTAAACGTTATAACGTATTACTATGTAGCGTTATACTTTATAACGTAATACTGCATAACGTTAAACGTTATAACGTAATACTGTATAATGTTAAACGTTTAACGCATTACTATGTAACGTTATACGTTATAACGTAATATTGTATAACGTTAAACGTTATAACGAAAAACTGTAAAACGCTAAAAGTTATATTACGAAATAGTGTACAACGTTAAACTTTATAACGTAATACTATATAACGTTAAACGTTATAACTTAATAGTGTATAAACTTAAACGTTATAACGTAATGCTATGTAACATTATAGGTTGTAACGTAATACTATGTAACGTTATAGGTTATAGTGTAATAATATGTAACGTTAAACGATATAACGTAATAGGGCATATCGTTAAACGCTATAACGTAATACTGTATAACGTTAAACGTTATATTACGAAATAGTGTATAACGTTAAACTTTATAACGTAATACTATATAACGTTAAACGTTATAACGTAATACTGTATAACGTTACACGCTATGACGTAATACTATGTAACTTTAAACGTTTAACGTTGTACAGTATTACGTTAAACGTTATAACGTAATACTGTATAATCTTAAACGTTATAACGTATTACTATGTAACGTTATACTTTCTAACGTAATACTGTATAACGTTAAACGTTATACTACGAAATAGTGTATAACGTTAAACCTTATAACGTAGTACTTTATAACGTTAAGCGTTATGACGTAATACTGTATAACGCTAAACGTTATAACGTAAAACTGTATAACGTTACACGCTATAACGTAATATTATGTAACGTTAAACGTTATAACGCAATACTGTATAACGTTAAACGTTATAACGTAATACTGTATAATGTTGAACGTATAACGTATTACTATGTAACGTTATACGTTATAACGTAATATTGTATAACGTTAAACGTTATAACTTAATAGTGTATAACGTTAAACTTTATAACGTAATACTGTATAATGTTAAACGTTTAACGTATTAGTATGTAACGTTAAACGTTATAACGTAATACTGTATAATCTTAAACGTTATAACGTATTACTATGTAACGTTATACTTTATAACGTAATACTGTATAACGTTAAACGTTATAACGTAATACTGTATAATGTTAAACGTTTAACGTATTACTATGTAACGTTATACGTTATAACGTATTACTGTATAACGTTAAACGTTATGACTTAATAGTGTATAACGTTAAACTTTATAACGTAATACTATATAACGTTAAACATTATAACGTAATACTGTATAACGTTACACGCTATAACGTAATACTGTATAACGTTAAGCGTTATGACGTAATACTATGTAACGTTAAACGTTATAACGTAATACTGTATAACGTTACCCGCTATGACGTAATACTATGTAACTTTAAACGTTTAACGTAATACTGTATAACGTTAAACGTTTAACGTAATACTGTATAACGTCAAACGTTATAACGTAATACTATGTAACGTTAAACGTTATAACGTAATACTGTATAACGTTAAACGTTATAACGTAATACTGTATAATGTTAAACGTTTAACGTATTACTGTGTAACGTTATACGTTATAACGTAATAATGTATAACGTCAAACGTTATAACTTTATAGTGTATAAAGTTAAACGTTATAACGTAATACTGTATAACGTTACGCGCTATAACGTAATACTATGTAACGTTAAACGTTATAACGTAATACTGTATAGCGTTAAACGTTATAACGTAATACTGTATAACGTTATACGTTATAACGTAATAGGGTATAACGTTAAACGTTATAACGTAATACTGTAAAACGTTAAAATTTATATTACGAAATAGTGTATAACGTTAAACTTTATAACGTAAATCTATATAACGTTAAACATTATAACGTAATACTGTATAACGTTACACGCGATGACGTACTACTATGTAACTTTATACGTTTAACGTAATACTGTATAACGTTAAACGTTATAACGTAATACTGTATAATGTTGAACGTTTAACGTATTACTCTGTAACGTTATACGTTATAACGTAATACTGTATAACGTTAAGCGTTACGACGTAATAGTGTATAAAGTTAAACGTTATAACGTAATACTGTATAACGTTAAACGTTATATTACGAAATAGTGTATAACGTTAAACTCTATAACGTAATACTATATAACGTTAAACATTATAACGTAATTATGTATAACGTTAATCGTTATAACGTAATACTGTATAACGTTAAGCGTTACGACGTAATAGTGTATAACGCTAAACGTTATAACGTAATACTTTATATCGTTAAACGTTGTGACGTAATACTGAAAAAAGTTAAGCGTTATGGCGTAATACTGTATAACGCTAAACGTTATAGCGTAATACTGTATAACGTTACGCGCTATAACGTAATACTATGAAACGTTAAACGTTATAACGTAATACTGTATAACGTTAAACGTTATAACGTAATACTGTATAATGTTGAACGTTTAACGTATTACTATGTAACGTTATACGTTATAACGTAATACTGTATAACGTTAAACGTTATGACTTAATAGTGTATAAAGTTAAACGTTATAACGTATTACTATGTAACGTTATACGTTATAACGTAATACTGTATAACGTTAAACGTTATAACGTAATACTGTATAACGTTAAACGTTATAACGTAATACTGTATTACGTTAAGCGTTATATTACGAAATAGTGTATAACGTTAAACTTTATAACGTAATACTATATAACGTTAAACATTATAACGTAATACTGTATAACGTTACACGCTATAACGTAATACTATGTAACGTTAAACGTTATAGCGTAATACTGTATAACGTTACGCGCTATAACGTAATACTATGAAACGTTAAACGTTATAACGTAATAGTGTATAACGTTAAACGTTATAACGTAATACTGTATAATGTTGAACGTTTAACGTATTACTATGTAACGTTATACGTTATAACGTAATACTGTATAACGTTAAACGTTATGACTTAATAGTGTATAAAGTTAAACGTTATAACGTATTACTATGTAACGTTATACGTTATAACGTAATACTGTATAATGTTAAACGTTATAACGTAATACTGTATAACGTTAAACGTTATAACGTAATACTGTATTACGTTAAGCGTTATATTACGAAATAGTGTATAACGTTAAACTTTATAACGTAATACTATATAACGTTAAACGTTATAACGTATTACTATGTAACGTTATACGTTATAACGTAATACTGTATAACGTTAAACGTTATAACGTAATACTGTATAACGTTAAACGTTATAACGTAATACTGTATTACGTTAAGCGTTATATTACGAAATAGTGTATAACGTTAAACTTTATAACGTAATACTGTATAACGTTAAGCGTTATGACGTAATACTGTATAACGCTAAACGTTATAACGTAATACTGTATAACGTTACACGCTATAACGTAATACTATGTAACGTTAAACGATATAACGTAATACTGTATAACGTTAAACGTTATAACGTAATACTGTATAATGTTAAACGTTTAACGTATTACTGTGTAACGTTATACGTTATAACGTAATACTATATAACGTTAAACGTTATAACTTAATAGTGTATAAACTTAAACGTTATAACGTAATGCTATGTAACATTATAGGTTGTAACGTAATACTATGTAACGTTATAGGTTATAGTGTAATAATATGTAACGTTAAACGATATAACGTAATAGGGCATAACGTTAAACGTTATAACGTAATACTGTATAACGTTAAACGTTATAACGTAATAGTGTATAAAGTTAAACGTTATAACGTAATAACGTATAACGTTAAAAGTTATACTACGAAATAGTGTATAACGTTAAACTTTATAACGTAATACTATATAACGTTAAACGTTATAACGTAATACTGTACAACGTTACACGCTATAACGTAATATTATGTAACGTTAAACGTTATAACGTAATACTGTATAACGTTAAACGTTATAACGTAATACTGTATAATGTTGAACGTTTAACGTATTACTATGTAACGTTATACGTTTTAACGTAATACTGTATAACGTTAAACGTTATGACTTAATAGTGTATAACGTTAAACTTTATAACGTAATACTATATAACGATAAACGTTATAACGTAATACTGTATAACGTTAAACGTTATAACGTAATACTGTATAACGTTAAACGTTATAACGTAATACTGTATAGTGTTGAACGTTTAACGTATTACTATGTAACGTTATACGTTATAACGTAATACTGTATAACGTTAAACGTTATAACGTAATACTGTATAATGTTGAACGTTTAACGTATTACTATGTAACGTTATACGTTATAACGTAATACTGTTTAACGTTAACCGTTATATAACGAAATAGTGTATATCGTTAAACTTTATAACGTAATACTATATAACGTTAAACGTTATAACGTAATACTGTATAACATTACACGCTATGACGTAATACTATGTAACTTTAAACGTTATAACGTAATACTGTATAACGTTAAACGTTATAACGTAATACTGTATAATGTTGAACGTTTAACGTATTACTATGTAACGTTATACGTTATAACGTAATACGGTATAACGTTACATGCTATGACGTAATACTGTATAACGTTAAGCGTTATGACGTAATACTGTACAACGCTAAACGTTATAACGTAATACTGTATAACGTTACACGCTATAACGTAATACTATGTAACGTTAAACGTTATAACGTAATACTGTATAACGTTAAACGTTATAACGTAATACTGTATAGTGTTGAACGTTTAACGTATTACTATGTAACGTTATACGTTATAACGTAATACTGTATAACGTTAAACGTTATAACGTAATACTGTATAATGTTGAACGTTTAACGTATTACTATGTAACGTTATACGTTATAACGTAATACTGTTTAACGTCAAACGTTATATTACGAAATAGTGTATATCGTTAAACTTTATAACGTAATACTATATAACGTTAAACGTTATAACGTAATACTGTATAACATTACACGCTATGACGTAATACTATGTAACTTTAAACGTTTAACGTAATACTGTATAACGTTATACGTTATATTACGAAATAGTGTATAACGTTAAACTTTATAACGTAATACTATATAACGTTAAACATTATAACGTAATACTGTATAACGTTACACGCTATAACGTAATACTGTATAACGTTAAGCGTTATGACGTAATACTATGTAACGTTAAACGTTATAACGTAATACTGTATAACGTTACCCGCTATGACGTAATACTATGTAACTTTAAACGTTTAACGTAATACTGTATAACGTTAAACGTTATAACGTAATACTGTATAATCTTAAACGTTATAACGTATTACTATGTAACGTTATACTTTATAACGTAATACTGTATAACGTTAAACGTTATAACGTAATACTGTATAATGTTAAACGTTTAACGTATTACTATGTAACGTTATACGTTATAACGTAATATTGTATAACGTTAAACGTTATAACGAAAAACTGTAAAACGCTAAAAGTTATATTACGAAATAGTGTACAACGTTAAACTTTATAACGTAATACTATATAACGTTAAACGTTATAACTTAATAGTGTATAAACTTAAACGTTATAACGTAATGCTATGTAACATTATAGGTTGTAACGTAATACTATGTAACGTTATAGGTTATAGTGTAATAATATGTAACGTTAAACGATATAACGTAATAGGGCATATCGTTAAACGCTATAACGTAATACTGTATAACGTTAAACGTTATATTACGAAATAGTGTATAACGTTAAACTTTATAACGCAATACTATATAACGTTAAACGTCATAACGTAATACTGTATAACGTTACACGCTATGACGTAATACTATGTAACTTTAAACGTTTAACGTAATACTGTACAACGTTAAACGTTATAACGTAATACTGTATAATCTTAAACGTTATAACGTAATACTATGTAACGTTATACTTTCTAACGTAATACTGTATAACGTTAAACGTTATACTACGAAATAGTGTATAACGTTAAACCTTATAACGTAGTACTTTATAACGTTAAGCGTTATGACGTAATACTGTATAACGCTAAACGTTATAACGTAAAACTGTATAACGTTACACGCTATAACGTAATATTATGTAACGTTAAACGTTATAACGCAATACTGTATAACGTTAAACGTTATAACGTAATACTGTATAATGTTGAACGTATAACGTATTACTATGTAATGTTATACGTTATAACGTATTACTGTATAACGTTAAACGTTATGACTTAATAGTGTATAAAGTTAAATGTTATGACGTAATACTGTATAACGTTAAACGTTATATTACGAAATAGTGTATAACGTTAAACTTTATAACGTAATACTATATAACGTTAAACGTTATAACGTAATACTGTTTAACGTTACACGCTATGACGTAATACTATGTAACTTTAAACGTTTAACGTAATACTGTATAACGTTAAACGTTATAACGTAATACTGTATAATCTTAAACGTTATAACGTATTACTATGTAACGTTATACTTTATAACGTAATACTGTATAACGTTTAACGTTATAACGTAATACTGTATAATGTTAAACGTTTAACGTATTACTATGTAACGTTATACGTTATAACGTAATATTGTATAACGTTAAACGTTATAACTTAATAGTGTATAAAGTTAAACGTTATAACGTAATACTGTATAACGTTAAACGTTATATTACAAAATAGTGTATAACGTTAAACTTTATAACGTAATACTATATAACGTTAAAAATTATAACGTAATTGTGTATAACGATAAACGCTATAACGTAATACTGTATAACGTTAAACTTTATAACGTAATACTGTATAACGTTAAACGTTATAACGTAATACTGTATAACGTTACACGCTATGACGTAATACTATGTAACTTTAAACGTTTAACGTAATACTGTATAACGTTAAACGTTATAACGTAATACTGTATATCGTTAAACGTTGTGACGTAATACTGAAAAAAGTTAAGCGTTATGGCGTAATACTGTATAACGCTAAACGTTATAACGTAATACTGTATAACGTTACGCGCTATAACTTAATACTATGTAACGTTAAACGTTATAACGTAATACTGTATAATGTTGAACGTTTAACGTATTACTATGTAACGATATACGTTATAACGTAATACTGTATAACGTTAAACGTTATGACTTAATAGTGTATAAAGTTAAACGTTATAACGTAATACTGTATAACGTTACACGCTAAAACGTAATATTATGTAACGTTAAACGTTATAACGTAATACTGTATAACGTTAAACGTTATAACGTAATACTGTATATCGTTAAACGTTGTGACGTAATACTGTATAATGTTGAACGTTTAACGTATTACTGTGTAACGTTATACGTTATAACGTAATAATGTATAACGTTAAACGTTATGACTTAATAGTGTATAAAGTTAAACGTTATGACGTAATACTGTATAACGTTAAACGTTATATTACGAAATAGTGTATAACGTTAAACTTTATAACGTAATACTATAAAACGTTAAACGTTATAACGTAATACTGTTTAACGTTACACGCTATGACGTAATACTATGTAACTTTAAACGTTTAACGTAATACTGTTTAACGTTAAACGTTATAACGTAATAATGTATAATCTTAAACGTTATAACGTATTACTATGTAACGTTATACTTTATAACGTAATACTGTATAACGTTAAACGTTATGACTTAATAGTGTATAAAGTTAAACGTTATAACGTAATACTGTATATCGTTACACGCTAAAACGTAATATTATGTAACGTTAAACGTTATAACGTAATACTGTATAACGTTAAACGTTATAACGTAATACTCTATAACGTTAAACTTTATAACGTAATACTATATAACGTTAAACGTTATAACGTAATACTGTATAACGTTACACGCTATGACGTAATACTATGTAACTTTAAACGTTTAACGTAATACTGTTTAACGTTAAACGTTATAACGTAATAATGTATAATCTTAAACGTTATAACGTATTACTATGTAACGTTATACTTTATAACGTAATACTGTATAACGTTAAACGTTATGACTTAATAGTGTATAAAGTTAAACGTTATAACGTATTACTATGTAACGTTATACTTTATAACGTAATACTGTATAACGTTAAACGTTATAACGTAATTGTGTATAACGATAAACGTTATAACGTAATACTCTATAACGTTAAACTTTATAACGTAATACTATATAACGTTAAACGTTATAACGTAATACTGTATAACGTTACACGCTATGACGTAATACTATATAACTTTAAACGTTTAACGTAATACTGTATAACGTTAAACGTTATAACGTAATACTGTATATCGTTAAACGTTGTGACGTAATACTGTATAATGTTGAACGTTTAACGTATTACTATGTAACGTTATACGTTATAACGTAATTCTGTATAACGTTAAACGTTATGACTTAATACTGTATAAAGTTAAACGTTATAACGTAATACTGTATAACGTTAAACGTTATATTACGAAATAGTGTATAACGTTAAACTTTATAACGTAATACTATATAACGTTAAACGTTATAACGTAATACTGTATAACGTTACACGCTATGACGTAATACTATGTAACTTTAAACGTTTAACGTAATACTGTATAACGTTAAACGTTATAACGTACTACTGTATAATCTTAAACGTTATAACGAATTACTATGTAACGTTATACTTTATAACGTAATACTGTATAACGTTAAACGTTATACTACGAAATAGTGTATAACGTTAAACTTTATAACGTAGTACTTTATAACGTTAAACATTATAACGTAATTGTGTATAACGTTAGACGTTATAACGTAATACTGTATAACGTTAAGCGTTATGACGTAATACTGTATAACGCTAAACGTTATAACGTAATACTGTATAACGTTACACGCTATAACGTAATATTATGTAACGTTAAACGTTATAACGTAATACTGTATAACGTTAAGCGTTGTAACGTAATACTGTTTAATGTTGAACGTATAACGTATTACTATGTAATGTTATACGTTATTACGTAATACTGTATAACGCTAAACGTTATAACGTAATACTGTATAACGTTACACGCTGTGACGTAATACTGTGTAACTTTAAACGTTTAACGTAATACTGTATAACGTTAAACGTTATAACGTACTACTGTATAATCTTAAACGTTATAACGTATTACTATGTAACGTTATACTTTATAACGTAATACTGTATAACGTTAAGCGTTATGACGTAATACTGTATAACGCTAAACGTTATAACGTAATACTGTATAACGTTACACGCTATGACGTAATACTGTGTAACTTTAAACGTTTAACGTAATACTGTATAACGTTAAACGTTATAACGTACTACTGTATAATCTTAAACGTTATAACGTATTACTGTGTAACGTTATACTTTATAACGTAATACTGTATAACGTTAAACGTTATACTACGAAATAGTGTATAACGTTAAACTTTATAACGTAGTACTTTATAACGTAGTACTTTATAACGTTAAACATTATAACGTAATACTATATAACGTTAAACGTTATAACGTAATACTGTATAACGTTACACGCTATGACGTAATACTATGTAACTTTAAACGTTTAACGTAATACTGTATAACGTTAAACGTTATAACGTAATACTGTATAATGTTAAACGTTTAACGTATTACTATGTAACGTTATACGTTATAACGTAATATTGTATAACGTTAAACGTTATATTACAAAATAGTGTGTAACGTTAAACATTATAACGTAATACTATATAACGTTAAACATTATAACGTAATTATGTATAATGTTAATCGTTATAACGTAATACTGTATAACGTTAGGCGTTATGACGTTATAGTGTATAACGCTAAACGTTATAACGTAATACTGTATAACGTTACACGCTATAACGTAATATTATGTAACGTTAAGCGTTATAACGTAATACTGTTTAACGTTAAACGTTATGACTTAATAGTGTATGAAGTTAAACGTTATAACGTAATACTGTATAATGTTGAACGTTTAACGTATTACTATGTAACGTTATACGTTATAACGTAATACTGTATAACGTTAAACGTTATGACTTAATAGTGTATAAAGTTAAACGTTATAACGTAATACTGTATATCGTTAAACGTTGTGACGTAATACTGTATAATGTTGAACGTTTAACGTATTACTATGTAACGTTATACGTTATAACGTAATACTGTATAACGTTAAACGCTATATTACGAAATAGTGTATAACGTTAAACTTTATAACGTAATACTATATAACGTTAAACATTATAACGTAATTATGTATAATGTTAATCGTTATAACGTAATACTGTATAACGTTAGGCGTTATGACGTTATAGTGTATAACGCTAAACGTTATAACGTAATACTGTATAACGTTACACGCTATAACGTAATATTATGTAACGTTAAGCGTTATAACGTAATACTGTATAACGTTAAACGTTATAACGTAATAATGTATAATGTTGAACGTTTAACGTATTACTATGTAACGCTATATGTTATAACGTAATACTGTATAACGTTAAACGTTATGACTTAATAGTGTATAAAGTTAAACGTTATAACGTAATACTGTATAATGTTGAACGTTAAACGTATTACTATGTAACGTTATACGTTATAACGTAATACTGTATAACGTTAAACGATATGACTTAATAGTGTATAAAGTTAAACGTTATAACGTAATACCGTATATCGTTAAACGATGTGTCGTAATACTGTATAATGTTGTACGTTTAACGTATTACTATGTAACGTTATACGTTATAACGTAATACTGTATAACGTTAAACGTTATATTACGAAATAGTGTATAACGTTAAACTTTATAACGTAATACTATATAACGTTAAACATTATAACGTAATTATGTATAATGTTAATCGTTATAACGTAATACTGTATAACGTTAGGCGTTATGACGTAATAGTGTATAACGCTAAACGTTATAACGTAATACTGTATAACGTTACACGCTATAACGTAATATTATGTAACGTTAAGCGTTATAACGTAATACTGTACAACGTTAAACATTATAACGTAATACTGTATAATGTTGAACGTTTAACGTATTACTATGTAACGTTATACGTTATAACGTAATACTGTATAACGTTAAACGTTATATTACGAAAGAGTGTATAACGTTAAACTTTATAACGTAATACTATATAACGTTAAACATTATAACGTAATTATGTATAATGTTAATCGTTATAACGTAATACTGTATAACGTTAGGCGTTATGACGTAATAGTGTATAACGCTAAACGTTATAACGTAATACTGTATAACGTTACACGCTATAACGTAATATTATGTAACGTTAAGCGTTATAACGTAATACTGTATAACGTTACACGTTATAACGTAATACTGTATAATGTTCAACGTTTAACGTATTACTATGTAACGTTATACGTTATAACGTAATACTGTATAACGTTAAACGTTATGACTTAATAGTGTATAAAGTTAAACGTTATGACGTAATACTGTATAACGTTACACGCTGTGACGTAATACTGTGTAACTTTAAACGTTTAACGTAATACTGTATAACGTTAAACGTTATAACGTACTACTGTATAATCTTAAACGTTATAACGTATTACTATGTAACGTTATACTTTATAACGTAATACTGTATAACGTTAAGCGTTATGACGTAATACTGTATAACGCTAAACGTTATAACGTAATACTGTATAACGTTACACGCTATGACGTAATACTGTGTAACTTTAAACGTTTAACGTAATACTGTATAACGTTAAACGTTATAACGTACTACTGTATAATCTTAAACGTTATAACGTATTACTGTGTAACGTTATACTTTATAACGTAATACTGTATAACGTTAAACGTTATACTACGAAATAGTGTATAACGTTAAACTTTATAACGTAGTACTTTATAACGTAGTACTTTATAACGTTAAACATTATAACGTAATACTATATAACGTTAAACGTTATAACGTAATACTGTATAACGTTACACGCTATGACGTAATACTATGTAACTTTAAACGTTTAACGTAATACTGTATAACGTTAAACGTTATAACGTAATACTGTATAATGTTAAACGTTTAACGTATTACTATGTAACGTTATACGTTATAACGTAATATTGTATAACGTTAAACGTTATATTACAAAATAGTGTGTAACGTTAAACATTATAACGTAATACTATATAACGTTAAACATTATAACGTAATTATGTATAATGTTAATCGTTATAACGTAATACTGTATAACGTTAGGCGTTATGACGTTATAGTGTATAACGCTAAACGTTATAACGTAATACTGTATAACGTTACACGCTATAACGTAATATTATGTAACGTTAAGCGTTATAACGTAATACTGTTTAACGTTAAACGTTATGACTTAATAGTGTATGAAGTTAAACGTTATAACGTAATACTGTATAATGTTGAACGTTTAACGTATTACTATGTAACGTTATACGTTATAACGTAATACTGTATAACGTTAAACGTTATGACTTAATAGTGTATAAAGTTAAACGTTATAACGTAATACTGTATATCGTTAAACGTTGTGACGTAATACTGTATAATGTTGAACGTTTAACGTATTACTATGTAACGTTATACGTTATAACGTAATACTGTATAACGTTAAACGCTATATTACGAAATAGTGTATAACGTTAAACTTTATAACGTAATACTATATAACGTTAAACATTATAACGTAATTATGTATAATGTTAATCGTTATAACGTAATACTGTATAACGTTAGGCGTTATGACGTTATAGTGTATAACGCTAAACGTTATAACGTAATACTGTATAACGTTACACGCTATAACGTAATATTATGTAACGTTAAGCGTTATAACGTAATACTGTATAACGTTAAACGTTATAACGTAATAATGTATAATGTTGAACGTTTAACGTATTACTATGTAACGCTATATGTTATAACGTAATACTGTATAACGTTAAACGTTATGACTTAATAGTGTATAAAGTTAAACGTTATAACGTAATACTGTATAATGTTGAACGTTAAACGTATTACTATGTAACGTTATACGTTATAACGTAATACTGTATAACGTTAAACGATATGACTTAATAGTGTATAAAGTTAAACGTTATAACGTAATACCGTATATCGTTAAACGATGTGTCGTAATACTGTATAATGTTGTACGTTTAACGTATTACTATGTAACGTTATACGTTATAACGTAATACTGTATAACGTTAAACGTTATATTACGAAATAGTGTATAACGTTAAACTTTATAACGTAATACTATATAACGTTAAACATTATAACGTAATTATGTATAATGTTAATCGTTATAACGTAATACTGTATAACGTTAGGCGTTATGACGTAATAGTGTATAACGCTAAACGTTATAACGTAATACTGTATAACGTTACACGCTATAACGTAATATTATGTAACGTTAAGCGTTATAACGTAATACTGTACAACGTTAAACATTATAACGTAATACTGTATAATGTTGAACGTTTAACGTATTACTATGTAACGTTATACGTTATAACGTAATACTGTATAACGTTAAACGTTATATTACGAAAGAGTGTATAACGTTAAACTTTATAACGTAATACTATATAACGTTAAACATTATAACGTAATTATGTATAATGTTAATCGTTATAACGTAATACTGTATAACGTTAGGCGTTATGACGTAATAGTGTATAACGCTAAACGTTATAACGTAATACTGTATAACGTTACACGCTATAACGTAATATTATGTAACGTTAAGCGTTATAACGTAATACTGTATAACGTTACACGTTATAACGTAATACTGTATAATGTTCAACGTTTAATGTATTACTATGTAACGTTATACGTTATAACGTAATACTGTATAACGTTAAACGTTATGACTTAATAGTGTATAAAGTTAAACGTTATGACGTAATACTGTATAACGTTAAACGTTATATTACGAAATAGTGTATAACGTTAAACTTTATAACGTAATACTATATAACGTTAAACGTTATAACGTAATACTGTTTAACGTTACACGCTATGACGTAATACTATGTAACTTTAAACGTTTAACGTAATACTGTTTAACGTTAAACGTTATGACTTAATAGTGTATGAAGTTAAACGTTATAACGTAATACTGTATAATGTTGAACGTTTAACGTATTACTATGTAACGTTATACGTTATAACGTAATACTGTATAACGTTAAACGTTATGACTTAATAGTGTATAAAGTTAAACGTTATAACGTAATACTGTATATCGTTAAACGTTGTGACGTAATACTGTATAATGTTGAACGTTTAACGTATTACTATGTAACGTTATACGTTATAACGTAATACTGTATAACGTTAAACGTTATATTACGAAATAGTGTATAACGTTAAACTTTATAACGTAATACTATATAACGTTAAACATTATAACGTAATTATGTATAATGTTAATCGTTATAACGTAATACTGTATATCGTTAAACGTTGTGACGTAATACTGTATAATGTTGAACGTTTAACGTATTACTATGTAACGTTATACGTTATAACGTAATACTGTATAACGTTAAACGTTATGACTTAATAGTGTATAAAGTTAAACGTTATAACGTAATAATGTATAATCTTAAACGTTATGACGTATTACTATGTAACGTTATACTTTATAACGTAATACTGTATAACGTTAAACGTTATAACGTAATTGTGTATAACAATAAACGTTATGACGTAATACTATGTAACTTTAAACGTTTAACGTAATACTGTATAACGTTAAACGTTATAACGTAATACTGTATAATGTTAAACGTTTAACGTATTACTATGTAACGTTATACGTTATAACGTAATATTGTATAACGTTAAACGTTATAACTTAATTGTGTATAAAGTTAAACGTTATAACGTAATACTGTATAACGTTAAACGTTATATTACAAAATAGTGTATAACGTTAAACTTTATAACGTAATACTATATAACGTTAAACATTATAACGTAATTATGTATAATGTTAATCGTTATAACGTAATACTGTATAACGTTTCACGCTATAACGTAATATTATGTAACGTTAAGCGTTATAACGTAATACTGTATAACGTTAAACGTTATAACGTAATACTGTATAATGTTGAACGTTTAACGTATTACTATGTAACGTTATACGTTATAACGTAATACTGTATAACGTTAAACGTTATGACTTAATAGTGTATAAAGTTAAACGTTATAACGTAATACTGTATAATGTTGAACGTTTAACGTATTACTATGTAACGTTATACGTTATAACGTAATACTGTATAACGTTAAACGTTATGACTTAGTAGTGTATAAAGTTAAACGTTATAACGTAATACTGTATAACGTTACACGCTATAACGTAATATTATGTAACGTTAAACGTTATAACGTAATACTGTATAACGATAAACGTTATAACGTAATACTGTATATCGTTAAACGTTGTGACGTAATACTGTATAATGTTGAACGTTTAACGCATTACTATGTAACGTTATACGTTATAACGTAATACTGTATAACGTTAAACGTTATATTACGAAATAGTGTATAACGTTAAAATTTATAACGTAATACTATATAACGTTAAACGTTATAACGTAATACTGTTTAACGTTACACGCTATGACGTAATACTATGTAACTTTAAACGTTTAACGTAATACTGTATAACGTTAAACTTTATAACGTAGTACTATATAACGTTAAACATTATAACATAATTGTGTATAACGTTAGACGTTATAACGTAATACTGTATAACGTTAAGCGTTATGACGTAATGCTGTATAACGCTAAACGTTATAACGTAATACTGTATAACGTTACACGCTATGACGTAATACTATGTAACTTTAAACGTTTAACGTAATACTGTATAACGTTAAACGTTATAACGTTCTACTGTATAATCTTAAACGTTATAACGTATTACTATGTAACGTTATACTTTATAACGTAATACTGTATAACGTTAAACGTTATACTACGAAATAGTGTATAACGTTAAACTTTATAACGTAGTACTTTATAACGTTAAACATTATAACGTAATACTGTATAACGATAAACGTTATAACGTAATACTGTATAATGTTAAACGTTTAACGTATTACTATGTAACGTTATACGTTATAACGTAATATTGTATAACGTTAAACGTTATAACTTAATAGTGTATAAAGTTAAACGTTATAACGTAATACTGTATAACGTTAAACGTTATATTACAAAATAGTGTATAACGTTAAACTTTATAACGTAATACTATATAACGTTAAAAATTATAACGTAATTGTGTATAACGATAAACGTTATAACGTAATACTGTATAACGTTAAACTTTATAACGTAATACTATATAACGTTAAACGTTATAACGTAATACTGTATAACGTTACACGCTATGACGTAATACTATGTAACTTTAAACGTTTAACGTAATACTGTATAACGTTAAACGTTATAACGTAATACTGTATAATCTTAAACATTATAACGTATTACTATGTAACGTTATACTTTATAACGTAATACTGTATAACGTTAAACGTTATAACGTAATACTGTATCGTGTTAAACGTTTATCGTATTACTATGTAACGTTATACGTTATAACGTAATATTGTATAACGTTAAACGTTATAACTTAATAGTGTATAAAGTTAAACGTTATAACGTAATACTGTATAACGTTAAACGTTATAACGTAATACTGTATAATCTTAAACATTATAACGTATTACTATGTAACGTTATACTTTATAACCTAATACTGTATAACGTTAAACGTTATAACGTAATACTGTATAACGTTAAACGTTATAACGTAATACTGTATAACGTTACACGCTATGACGTAATACTATGTAACTTTAAACGTTTAACGTAATACTGTATAACGTTAAACGTTATAACGTAATACTGTATAGTCTTAAACATTATAACGTATTACTATGTAACGTTATACTTTATAACCTAATACTGTATAACGTTAAACGTTATAACGTAATACTGTATAATGTTAAACGTTTAACGTATTACTATGTAACGTTATACGTTATAACGTAATATTGTATAACGTTAAACGTTATAACTTAATAGTGTATAAAGTTAAACGTTATAACGTAATACTGTATAACGTTAAAGGTTATATTGCAAAATAGTGTATAACGTTAAACTTTATAACGTAATACTATATGACGTTAAAAATTATAACGTAATTGTGTATAACGATAAACGTTATAACGTAATACTGTATAACGTTAAACTTTATAACGTAATACTATATAACGTTAAACGTTATAACGTAATACTGTATAACGTTACACGCTATGACGTAATACTATGTAACTTTAAACGTTTAACGTAATACTGTATAACGTTAAACGTTATAACGTAATACTGTATAATCTTAAACATTATAACGTATTACTAGGTAACGTTATACTTTATAACGTAATACTGTATAACGTTAAACGTTATAACGTAATACTGTATCGTGTTAAACGTTTATCGTATTACTATGTAACGTTATACGTTATAACTTAATATTGTATAACGTTAAACGTTATAACTTAATAGTGTATAAAGTTAAACGTTATAACGTAATACTGTATAACGTTAAACGTTATAACGTAATACTGTATAATCTTAAACATTATAACGTATTACTATGTAACGTTATACTTTATAACCTAATACTGTATAACGTTAAACGTTATAACGTAATACTGTATAACGTTAAACGTTATAACGTAATACTGTATAACGTTACACGCTATGACGTAATACTATGTAACTTTAAACGTTTAACGTAATACTGTATAACGTTAAACGTTATAACGTAATACTGTATAATCTTAAACATTATAACGTATTACTATGTAACGTTATACTTTATAACCTAATACTGTATAACGTTAAACGTTATAACGTAATACTGTATAATGTTAAACGTTTAACGTATTACTATGTAACGTTATACGTTATAACGTAATATTGTATAACGTTAAACGTTATAACTTAATAGTGTATAAAGTTAAACGTTATAACGTAATACTGTATAACGTTAAAGGTTATATTGCAAAATAGTGTATAACGTTAAACTTTATAACGTAATACTATATAACGTTAAAAATTATAACGTAATTGTGTATAACGATAAACGTTATAACGTAATACTGTATAACGTTAAACTTTATAACGTAATACTATATAACGTTAAACGTTATAACGTAATACTGTATAACGTTACACGCTATGACGTAATACTATGTAACTTTAAACGTTTAACGTAATACTGTATAACGTTAAACGTTATAACGTAATACTGTATATCGTTAAACGTTGTGACGTAATACTGTATAATGTTGAACGTTTAACGTATTACTATGTAACGTTATACGTTATAACGTAATACTGTATAACGTTAAACGTTATGACTTAATAGTGTATAAAGTTAAACGTTATAACGTAATACTGTATAACGTTAAACGTTATATTACGAAATAGTGTATAACGTTAAACTTTATAACGTAATACTATATAACGTTAAACGTTATAACGTAATACTGTTTAACATTACACGCTATGACGTAATACTATGTAACTTTAAACGTTTAACGTAATACTGTATAACGTTAAATGTTATAACGTAATACTGCATATCGTTAAACGTTGTGACGTAATACTGAAAAAAGTTAAGCGTTATGGCGTAATACTGTATAACGCTAAACGTTATAACGTAATACTGTATAACGTTACGCGCTATAACTTAATACTATATAACGTTAAACATTATAACGTAATTATGTATAATGTTAATCGCTATAACGTAATATTATGTAACGTTAAACGTTATAACGTAATACTGTATAACGTTAAACGTTATAACGTAATACTGTATAATGTTGAACGTTTAACGTATTACTATGTAACGTTATACGTTATAACGTAATACTGTATAACGTTAAACGTTATGACTTAATAGTGTATAAAGTTAAACGTTATAACGTAATACTGTATAACGTTATACGCTATAACGTAATATTATGTAACGTTAATCGTTATAACGTAATACTGTATAACGTTAAACGTTATAACGTAATACTGTATATCGTTAAACGTCGTGACGTAATACTGTATAACGTTACACGCTATGACGTAATACTGTTTAACGTTACACGCTATGACGTAATACTATGTAACTTTAAGCGTTTAACGTAATACTGTTTAACGTTAAACGTTATAACGTAATAATGTATAATCTTAAACGTTATAACGTAATACTGTATAACGTTAAACGTTATAACGTAATACTGTATATCGTTAAACGTTGTGACGTAATACTGTATAATGTTGAACGTTTAACGTATTACTATGTAACGTTATACGTTATAACGTAATACTGTATAACGTTAAACGTTATGACTTAATAGTGTATAAAGTTAAACGTTATAACGTAATACTGTATAACGTTACACGCTATGACGTAATACTATGTAACTTTAAACGTTTAACGTAATACTGTATAACGTTAAACGTTATAACGTAATACTGTATATCGTTAAACGTTTTGACGTAATACTGTATAATGTTGAACGTTTAACGTATTACTATGTAAAGTTATACGTTATAACGTAATACTGTATAACGTTAAACGTTATGACTTAATAGTGTATAAAGTTAAACGTTATAACGTAATACTGTATAACGTTACACGCTATGACGTAATACTATGTAACTTTAAACGTTTAACGTAATACTGTATAACGTTAAACGTTATAACGTAATACTGTATATCGTTAAACGTTGTGACGTAATACTGTATAATGTTGAACGTTTAACGTATTACTATGTAACGTTATACGTTATAACGTAATACTGTATAACGTTAAACGTTATGACTTAATAGTGTATAAAGTTAAACGTTATAACGTAATACTGTATAACGTTACACGCTATGACGTAATAATATGTAACTTTAAACGTTTAACGTAATACTGTATAACGTTAAACGTTATAACGTACTACTGTATAATCTTAAACGTTATAACGAATTACTATGTAACGTTATACTTTATAACGTAATACTGTATAACGTTAAACGTTATACTACGAAATAGTGTATAACGTTAAACTTTATAACGTAGTACTATATAACGTTACACGCTATAACGTAATATTATGTAACGTTAAACGTTATAACGTAATACTGTATAACGTTAAACGTTATAACGTAATACTGTATAATGTTGAACGTATAACGTATTACTATGTAATGTTATACGTTAATACGTAATACTGTATAACGTTAAACGTTATGACTTAATAGTGTATAAAGTTAAACGTTATGACGTAATACTGTATAACGTTAAACGTTTAATTACGAAATAGTGTATAACGTTAAACTTTATAACGTAATACTATATAACGTTAAACGTTATAACGTAATACTGTATAACGTTACACGCTATGACGTAATACTATGTAACTTTAAACGTTTAACGTAATACTGTATAACGTTAAACGTTATAACGTACTACTGTATAAACTTAAACGTTATAACGTATTACTATGTAACGTTATTCTTTATAACGTAATACTGTATAACGTTAAACGTTATACTACGAAATAGTGTATAACGTTAAACTTTATAACGTAGTACTTTATAACGTTAAACATTATAACGTAATACTGTATAACGTTAAACGTTATAACGTAATACTATATAATGTTAAACGTTTAACGTATTACTATGTAACGTTATACGTTATAACGTAATATTGTATAACGTTAAACGTTATAACTTAATAGTGTATAAAGTTAAACGTTATAACGTAATACTGTATAACTTTAAACGTTATATTACAAAATAGTGCATAACGTTAAACTTTATAACGTAATACTATATAACGTTAAAAATTATAACGTAATTGTGTATAACGATAAACGTTATAACGTAATACTGTATAACGTTAAACTTTATAACGTAATACTATATAACGTTAAACGTTATAACGTAATACTGTATAACGTTACACGCTATGACGTAATACTATGTAACTTTAAACGTTTAACGTAATACTGTATAACGTTAAACGTTATAACGTAATACTGTATAATCTTACACATTATAACGTATTACTATGTAACGTTATGCTTTATAACGTAATACTGTATAACGTTAAACGTTATAACGTAATACTGTATAGTGTTAAACGTTTAACGTATTACTATGTAACGTTATACGTTATAACGTAATATTGTATAACGTTAAACGTTATAACTTAATAGTGTATGAAGTTAAACGTTATAACGTAATACTGTATAACGTTAAACGTTATATTACAAAATAGTGTATAACGTTAAACTTTATAACGTAATACTATATAACGTTAAAAATTATAACGTAATTGTGTATAACGATAAACGTTATAACGTAATACTGTATACCGTTAAACGTTATATTACGAAATAGTGTATAACGTTAAACTTTATAACGTAATACTATATAACGTTAAACGTTATAACGTAATACTGTTTAACGTTACACGCTATGACGTAATACTATGTAACTTTAAACGTTTAACGTAATACTATGTAACTTTAAACGTTTAACGTAATTCTGTATAACGTTAAACGTTATAACGTAATACTGTATAATCTTAAACGTTATAACGTATTACTATGTAACGTTATACTTTATAACGTAATACTGTATAATGTTAAACGTTTAACGTATTACTATGTAACGTTATACGTTATAACGTAATATTGTATAACGTTAAACGTTATAACGTAATACTGTATAATGTTAAACGTTTAACGTAATACTGTATAACGTTAAACGTTATAACGTAATACTGTATATCGTTAAACGTTGTGACGTAATACTGTATAATGTTGAACGTTTAACGTATTACTATGTAACGTTATACGTTATAACGTAATACTGTATAACGTTAAACGTTATGACTTAATAGTGTATAAAGTTAAACGTTATAACGTAATACTGTATAACGTTAAAAGTTATATTACAAAATAGTGTATAACGTTAAACTTTATAACGTAATACTATATAACGTTAAAAATTATAACGTAATTGTGTATAACGATAAACGTTATAACGTAATACTGTATATCGTTAAACGTTGTGACGTAATACTGTATAATGTTGAACGTTTAACGTATTACTATGTAACGTTATACGTTATAACGTAATACTGTATAACGTTAAACGTTATAACGTAATACTATGTAATGTTATACGTTAATACGTAATACTGTATAACGTTAAACGTTATGACTTAATAGTGTATAAAGTTAAATGTTATGACGTAATACTGTATAACGTTAAACGTTATATTACGAAATAGTGTATAACGTTAAACTTTATAACGTAATACTGTATAACGTTAAGCGTTATGACGTAATACTGTATAACGCTAAACGTTATAACGTAATACTGTATAACGTTACACGCTATAACGTAATATTATGTAACGTTAAACGTTATAACGAAATACTGTATAACGTTAAACGTTATAACGTAATACTGTATAATGTTGAACGTATAACGTATTACTATGTAATGTTATACGTTAATACGTAATACTGTATAACGTTAAACGTTATGACTTAATAGTGTATAAAGTTAAATGTTATGACGTAATACTGTATAACGTTAAACGTTATATTACGAAATAGTGTATAACGTTAAACTTTATAACGTAGTACTTTATAACGTTAAACATTATAACGTAATACTGTATAACGTTAAACGTTATAACGTAATACTGTATAATGTTAAACGTTTAACGTATTACTATGTAACGTTATACGTTATAACGTAATATTGTATAACGTTAAACGTTATAACTTAATAGTGTATAAAGTTAAACGTTATAACGTAATACTGTATAACGTTAAACGTTATATTACAAAATAGTGTATAACGTTAAACTTTATAACGTAATACTATATAACGTTAAAAATTATAACGTAATTGTGTATAACGATAAACGTTATAACGTAATACTGTATAACGTTAAACTTTATAACGTAATACTATATAACGTTAAACGTTATAACGTAATACTGTATAACGTTACACGCTATGACGTAATACTATGTAACTTTAAACGTTTAACGTAATACTGTGTAACGTTAAACGTTATAACGTAATACTGTATAATCTTACACATTATAACGTATTACTATGTAACGTTATACTTTATAACGTAATACTGTATAACGTTAAACGTTATAACGTAATACTGTATAGTGTTAAACGTTTAACGTATTACTATGTAACGTTATACGTTATAACGTAATATTGTATAACCTTAAACGTTATAACTTAATAGTGTATGATGTTAAACGTTATAACGTAATACTGTATAACGTTAAACGTTATATTGCAAAATAGTGTATAACGTTAAACTTTATAACGTAATACTATATAACGTTAAAAATTATAACGTAATTGTGTATAACGATAAACGTTATAACGTAATACTGTATAACGTTAAACTTTATAACGTAATACTATATAACGTTAAACGTTATAACGTAATACTGTATAACGTTACACGCTATGACGTAATACTATGTAACTTTAAACGTTTAGAGTAATACTGTATTACGTTAAACGTTATAACGTAATACTGTATAATCTTAAACATTATAACGTATTACTATGTAACGTTATACTTTATAACGTAATACTGTATAACGTTTAACGTTATAACGTAATACTGTATAATGTTAAACGTTTAACGTATTACTATGTAACGTTATACGTTATAACGTAATATTGTATAACGTTAAACGTTATAACTTAATAGTGTATAAAGTTAAACGTTATAACGTAATACTGTATAACGTTAAACGTTATATTGCAAAATAGTGTATAACGTTAAACTTTATAACGTAATACTATATAACGTTAAAAATTATAACGTAATTGTGTATAACGATAAACGTTATAACGTAATACTGTATAACGTTAAACTTTATAACGTAATACTATATAACGTTAAACGTTATAACGTAATACTGTATAATGTTACACGCTATGACGTAATACTATGTAACTTTAAACGTTTAACGTAATACTGTATAACGTTAAACGTTATAACGTAATACTGTATATCGTTAAACGTTGTGACGTAATACTGTATAATGTTGAACGTTTAACGTATTACTATGTAACGTTATACGTTATAACGTAATACTGTATAACGTTAAACGTTATGACTTAATAGTGTATAAAGTTAAACGTTATAACGTAATACTGTATAACGTTAAACGTTATATTACGAAATAGTGTATAACGTTAAACTTTATAACGTAATACTATATAACGTTAAACTTTATAACGTAATACTATATAACGTTAAACGTTATAACGTAATACTGTTTAACGTTACACGCTATGACGTAATACTATGTAACTTTAAACGTTTAACGTAATACTATGTAACTTTAAACGTTTAACGTAATACTGTATATCGTTAAACGTTATAACGTAATACTGTATAATCTTAAACGTTATAACGTATTACTATGTAACGTTATACTTTATAACGTAATACTGTATAACGTTAAACGTTATAACGTAATACTGTATAATGTTAAACGTTTAACGTATTACTATGTAACGTTATACGTTATAACGTAATATTGTATAACGTTAAACGTTATAACTTAATAGTGTATAAAGTTAAACGTTATAACGTAATACTGTATAACGTTAAACGTTATATTACAAAATAGTGTATAACGTTAAACTTTATAACGTAATACTATATAGCGTTAAAAATTATAACGTAATTGTGTATAACGGTAAACGTTATAACGTAATACTGTATAACGTTAAACTTTATAACGTAATACTATATAACGTTAAACGTTATAACGTAATACTGTATAACGTTAAATGTTATAACGTAACACTGTATATCGTTAAACGTTGTGACGTAATACTGAAAAAAGTTAAGCGTTATGGCGTAATACTGTATAACGCTAAACGTTATAACGTAATACTGTATAACGTTAGGCGTTATGACGTAATAGTGTATAACGCTAAACGTTATAACGTAATACTGTATAACGTTACACGCTATAACGTAATATTATGTAACGTTAAACGTTATAACGTAATACTGTATAACGTTAAACGTTATAACGTAATTATGTATAATGTTAATCGTTATAACGTAATACTGTATAACGTTAGGCGTTATGACGTAATAGTGTATAACGCTAAACGTTATAACGTAATACTGTATAACGTTACACGCTATAACGTAATATTATGTAACGTTAAACGTTATAACGTAATAATGTATAAACTTAAACGTTATAACGTATTACTATGTAACGTTATACTTTATAACGTAATACTGTATAACGTTAAACGTTATAACGTAATTGTGTATAACGATAAACGTTATAACGTAATACTCAATAACGTTAAACTTTATAACGTAATACTATATAACGTTAAACGTTATAACGTAATACTGTATAACGTTACACGCTATGACGTAATACTATGTAACTTTAAACGTTTAACGTAATACTGTATAACGTTAAACGTTATAACGTAATACTGTATATCGTTAAACGTTGTGACGTAATACTGTATAATGTTGAACGTTTAACGTATTACTATGTAACGTTATACGTTATAACGTAATACTGTATAACGTTAAACGTTATGACTTAATAGTGTATAAAGTTAAACGTTATAACGTAATACTGTATAACGTTAAACGTTATATTACGAGATAGTGTATAACGTTAAACTTTATAACGTAATACTATATAACGTTAAACGTTATAACGTAATACTGTATAACGTTACACGCTATGACGTAATACTATGTAACTTTAAACGTTTAACGTAATACTGTATAACGTTAAACGTTATAACGTACTACTGTATAATCTTAAACGTTATAACGAATTACTATGTAACGTTATACTTTATAACGTAATACTGTATAACGTTAAACGTTATACTACGAAATAGTGTATAACGTTAAACTTTATAACGTAGTACTTTATAACGTTAAACATTATAACGTAATACTGTATAACGTTAAACGTTATGACTTAATAGTGTATAAAGTTAAATGTTATGACGTAATACTGTATAACGTTAAACGTTATATTACGAAATAGTGTATAACGTTAAACTTTATAACGTAATACTATATAACGTTAAACGTTATAACGTAATACTGTATAACGTTACACGCTATGACGTAATACTATGTAACTTTAAACGTTTAACGTAATACTGTATAACGTTAAACGTTATAACGTAATACTGTATAATCTTAAACGTTATAACGTATTACTATGTAACGTTATACTTTATAAAGTAATACTGTATAACGTTAAACGTTATAACGTAATACTGTATAATGTTAAACGTTTAACGTATTACTATGTAACGTTATACGTTATAACGTAATATTGTATAACGTTAAACGTTATAACTTAATAGTGTATAAAGTTAAACGTTATAACGTAATACTGTATAACGTTAAACGTTATATTACAAAATAGTGTATAACGTTAAACTTTATAACGTAATACTATATAACGTTAAAAATTATAACGTAATTGTGTATAACGATAAACTTTCTAACGTAATACTGTATAACGTTAAACTTTATAACGTAATACTATATAACGTTAAACGTTATAACGTAATACTGTATAACGTTACACGCTATGACGTAATACTATGTAACTTTAAACGTTTAACGTAATACTGTATAACGTTAAACGTTATAACGTAATACTGTATAATGTTAAACGTTTAACGTATTACTATGTAACGTTATACGTTATAACGTAATATTGTATGACGTTAAACGTTATAACTTAATAGTGTATAAAGTTAAACGTTATAACGTAATACTGTATAACGTTAAACGTTATATTACAAAATAGTGTATAACTTTAAACTTTATAACGTAATACTATATAACGTTAAAAATTATAACGTAATTGTGTATAACGTTAAACGTTATGACTTAATAGTGTATAAAGTTATACTTTATAACGTAATACTGTATAACGTTAAACGTTATATTACGAAATAGTGTATAACGTTAAACTTTATAACGTAATACTATATAACGTTAAACGTTATAACGTAATACTGTATAACGTTACACGCTATGACGTAATACTATGTAACTTTAAACGTTTAACGTAATACTGTATAACGTTAAACGTTATAACGTACTACTGTATAATCTTAAACGTTATAACGTATTACTATGTAACGTTATACTTTATAACGTAATACTGTATAACGTTAAGCGTTATACTACGAAATAGTGTATAACGTTAAACTTTATAACGTAGTACTTTATAACGTTAAACATTATAACGTAATCGTGTATAACGTTAGACGTTATAACGTAATACTGTATAACGTTAAACGTTATGACCTAATAGTGTATAAAGTTAAATGTTATGACGTAATACTGTATAACGTTAAACATTATATTACGAAATAGTGTATAACGTTAAACTTTATAACGTAATACTATATTACGTTAAACGTTATAACGTAATACTGTTTAAAGTTACACGCTATTACGTAATACTATGTAACTTTAAACGTTTAACGTAATACTTTATAACGTTACACGCTATGACGTAATACTATGTAACTTTAAACGTTTAACGTAATACTGTATAACGTTAAACGTTATAACGTAATACTGTATATCGTTAAACGTTGTGACGTAATACTGAAAAAAGTTAAGCGTTATGGCGTAATACTGTATAACGCTAAACGTTTTAACGTAATACTGTATAACGTTACGCGCTATAACTTAATACTATGTAACGTTAAACGTTATAACGTAATACTGTGTAACGTTAAACGTTATAACGTAATACTGTATAATGTTGAACGTTTAACGTATTACTATGTAACGATATACGTTATAACGTAATACTGTATAACGTTAAACGTTATATTACGAAATAGTGTATAACGTTAAACTTTATAACGTAATACTATATAACGTTAAACATTATAACGTAATTATGTATAATGTTAATCGTTATAACGTAATACTGTATAACGTTAGGCGTTATGACGTAATAGTGTATAACGCTAAACGTTATAACGTAATACTGTATAACGTTACACGCTATAACGTAATATTATGTAACGTTAAGCGTTATAACGTAATACTGTATAACGTTAAACGTTATAACGTAATACTGTATAACGTTGAACGTTTAACGTATTACTATGTAACGTTATACGTTATAACGTAATACTGTATAACGTTAAACGTTATGACTTAATAATGTATAAAGTTAAACGTTATAACGTAATACTGTATAACGTTACACGCTATAACGTAATATTATGTAACGTTAAACGTTATAACGTAATACTGTATAACGTTAAACGTTATAACGTAATACTGTATAACGTTAAACGTTATAACGTAATACTGTATAACGTTAAACGTTATAACGTAATACTGTATATCGTTAAACGTTGTGACGTAATACTGTATAATGTTGAACGTTTAACGTATTACTATGTAACGTTATACGTTATAACGTAATACTGTATAACGTTAAACGTTATAACGTAATACTGTATAATGTTGAACGTTTAACGTATTACTATGTAACGATATACGTTATAACGTAATATTGTATAACGTTAAACGTTATAACTTAATAGTGTATAACGATAAACGTTATAACGTAATACTGTATAACGTTAAACTTTATAACGTAATACTATATAACGTTAAACGTTATAACGTAATACTGTATAACGTTACACGCTATGACGTAATACTATGTAACGTTAAACGTTATAACGTAATACTGTATAACGTTAAACGTTATAACGTAATACTGTATAATGTTGAACGTTTAACGTATTACTATGTAACGATATACGTTATAACGTAATACTGTATAACGTTAAACGTTATATTACGAAATAGTGTATAACGTGAAACTTTATAACGTAATACTATATAACGTTAAACATTATAACGTAATTATGTGTAATGTTAATCGTTATAACGTAATACTGTATAACGTTAGGCGTTATGACGTAATAGTGTATAACGCTAAACGTTATAACGTAATACTGTATAACGTTACACGCTATAACGTAATATTATGTAACGTTACGCGTTATAACGTAATATTGTGTAACGTTAAACGTTATAACGTAATACTATATAACGTGAAACGATATAACGTAATACTGTATAACGTTACACGCTATGACGTAATACTATGTAACTTTAAACGTTTAACGTAATACTGTATAACGTTAAACGTTATAACGTAATACTGTATAATCTTAAACGTTATAACGTATTACTATGTAACGTCATACTTTATAACGTAATACTGTATAACGTTAGACGTTATAACGTAATACTGTTTAACGTTACACGCTATGACGTAATACTATGTAACTTTAAACGTTTAACGTAATACTGTATAATGTTAAACGCTATGACGTAATACTATGTAACTTTAAACGTTTAACGTAATACTGTATAACGTTAAACGTTATAACGTAATACTGTATATCGTTAAACGTTGTGACGTAATACTGTATAATGTTGAACGTTTAACGTATTACTATGTAACGTTATACGTTATAACGTAATACTGTATAACGTTAAACGTTATGACTTAATAGTGTATAAAGTTAAACGTTATAACGTAATACTGTATAACGTTAAACGTTATATTACGAAATAGTGTATAACGTTAAACTTTATAACGTAATACTATATAACGTTAAACGTTATAACGTAATACTGTTTAACGTTACACGCTATGACGTAATACTATGTAACTTTAAACGTTTAACGTAATACTATGTAACTTTAAACGTTTAACGTAATACTGTATAACGTTAAACGTTATAACGTAATACTGTATAATCTTAAACGTTATAACGTATTACTATGTAACGTTATACTTTATAACGTAATACTGTATAACGTTAAACGTTATAACGTAATACTGTATAATGTTAAACGTTTAACGTATTACTATGTAACGTTATACGTTATAACGTAATATTGTATAACGTTAAACGTTATAACTTAATAGTGTATAAAGTTAAACGTTATAACGTAATACTGTATAACGTTAAACGTTATATTACAAAATAGTGTATAACGTTAAACTTTATAACGTAACACTATATAGCGTTAAAAATTATAACATAATTGTGTATAACGATAAACGTTATAACGTAATACTGTATAACGTTAAACTTTATAACGTAATACTATATAACGTTAAACGTTATAACGTAATACTGTATAACGTTAAATGTTATAACGTAACACTGTATATCGTTAAACGTTGTGACGTAATACTGAAAAAAGTTAAGCGTTATGGCGTAATACTGTATAACGCTAAACGTTATAACGTAATACTGTATAACGTTAGGCGTTATGGCGTAATAGTGTATAACGCTAAACGTTATAACGTAATACTGTATAACGTTACACGCTATAACGTAATATTATGTAACGTTAAATGTTATAACGTAATACTGTATAACGTTAAACGTTATAACGTAATTATGTATAATGTTAATCGTTATAACGTAATACTGTATAACGTTAGGCGTTATGACGTAATAGTGTATAACGCTAAACGTTATAACGTAATACTGTATAACGTTACACGCTATAACGTAATATTATGTAACGTTAAACGTTATAACGTAATACTGTATAACGTTAAACGTTATAACGTAATACTGTATAATGTTGAACGTTTAACGTATTACTATGTAACGTTATACGTTATAACGTAATACTGTATAACGTTAAACTTTATGACTTAATAGTGTATAAAGTTAAACGTTATAACGTAATACTGTATAACGTTACACGCTATAACGTAATATTATATAACGTTAAACGTTATAACGTAATACTGTATAACGTTAAACGTTATAACGTAATACTGTATATCGTTAAACGTTGTGACGTAATACTGTATAATGTTGAACGTTTAACGTATTACTATGTAACGTTATACGTTATAACGTAATACTGTATAACGTTAAACGTTATGACTTAATAGTGTATAAAGTTAAACGTTATGACGTAATACTGTATAACGTTAAACGTTATATTACGAAATAGTGTATAACGTTAAACTTTATAACGTAATACTATATAACGTTAAACGTTATAACGTAATACTGTTTAACGTTACACGCTATGACGTAATACTATGTAACTTTAAACGTTTAACGTAATACTGTTTAACGTTAAACGTTATAACGTAATAATGTATAACGTCACACGCTATGACGTAATACTATGTAACGTTATACGTTATAACGTAATATTGCATAACGTTAAACGTTATAACTTAATAGTGTATAAAGTTAAACGTTATAACGTAATACTGTATAACGTTAAACGTTATATTACAAAATAGTGTATAACTTTAAACTTTATAACGTAATACTATATAACGTTAAAAATTATAACGTAATTGTGTATAACGTTAAACGTTATGACTTAATAGTGTATAAAGTTAAACGTTATAACGTAATACTGTATAACGTTAAACGTTATATTACGAAATAGTGTATAACGTTAAACTTTATAACGTAATACTATATAACGTTAAACGTTATAACGTAATACTGTATAACGTTACACGCTATGACGTAATACTATGTAACTTTAAACGTTTAACGTAATACTGTATAACGTTAAACGTTATAACGGTACTACTGTATAATCTTAAACGTTATAACGTATTACTATGTAACGTTATACTTTATAACGTAATACTGTATAACGTTAAACGTTATATTACGAAATAGTGTATAACGTTAAACTTTATAACGTAATACTATATAACGTTAAACGTTATAACGTAATACTGTATAACGTTACACGCTATGACGTAATACTATGTAACTTTAAACGTTTAACGTAATACTGTATAACGTTAAACGTTATAACGTACTACTGTATAATCTTAAACGTTATAACGTATTACTATGTAACGTTATACTTTATAACGTAATACTGTATAACGTTAAGCGTTATACTACGAAATAGTGTATAACGTTAAACTTTATAACGTAGTACTTTATAACGTTAAACATTATAACGTAATTGTGTATAACGTTAAACGTTATAACGTAATACTGTATAACGTTAAACGTTATAACGTAATACTGTATAATGTTGAACGTATAACGTATTACTATGTAATGTTATACGTTATAACGTAATACTGTATAACGTTAAACGTTATGACCCAATAGTGTATAAAGTTAAATGTTATGACGTAATACTGTATAACGTTAAACGTTATATTACGAAATAGTGTATAACGTTAAACTTTATAACGTAATACTATATTACGTTAAACGTTATAACGTAATACTGTTTAAAGTTACACGCTATGACGTAATACTATGTAACTTTAAACGTTTAACGTAATACTGTATAACGTTACACGCTATGACGTAATACTATGTAACTTTAAACGTTTAACGTAATACTGTATAACGTTAAACGTTATAACGTAATACTGTATATCGTTAAACGTTGTGACGTAATACTGAAAAAAGTTAAGCGTTATGGCGTAATACTGTATAACGCTAAACGTTTTAACGTAATACTGTATAACGTTACGCGCTATAACTTAATACTATGTAACGTTAAACGTTATAACGTAATACTGTATAACGTTAAACGTTATAACGTAATACTGTATAATGTTGAACGTTTAACGTATTACTATGTAACGATATACGTTATAACGTAATACTGTATAACGTTAAACGTTATATTACGAAATAGTGTATAACGTTAAACTTTATAACGTAATACTATATAACGTTAAACATTATAACGTAATTATGTATAATGTTAATCGTTATAACGTAATACTGTATAACGTTAGGCGTTATGACGTAATAGTGTATAACGCTAAACGTTATAACGTAATACTGTATAACGTTACACGCTATAACGTAATATTATGTAACGTTAAGCGTTATAACGTAATACTGTATAACGTTAAACGTTATAACGTAATACTGTATAATGTTGAACGTTTAACGTATTACTATGTAACGTTATACGTTATAACGTAATACTGTATAACGTTAAACGTTATGACTTAATAGTGTATAAAGTTAAACGTTATAACGTAATACTGTATAACGTTAAAAGTTATATTACAAAATAGTGTATAACGTTAAACTTTATAACGTAATACTATATAACGTTAAAAATTATAACGTAATTGTGTATAACGATAAACGTTATAACGTAATACTGTATATCGTTAAACGTTGTGACGTAATACTGTATAATGTTGAACGTTTAACGTATTACTATGTAACGTTATACGTTATAACGTAATACTGTATAACGTTAAACGTTATAACGTAATACTGTATAATGTTGAACGTTTAACGTATTACTATGTAACGATATACGTTATAACGTAATACTGTATAACGTTAAACTTTATAACGTAATACTGTATAATGTTGAACGTATAACGTATTACTATGTAATGTTATACGTTATAACGTAATATTGTATAACGTTAAACGTTATAACTTAATAGTGTATAAAGTTAAACGTTATAACGTAATACTGTATAACGTTAAACGTTATATTACAAAATAGTGTATAACGTTAAACTTTATAACGTAATACTATATAACGTTAAAAATTATAACGTAATTGTGTATAACGATAAACGTTATAACGTAATACTGTATAACGTTAAACTTTATAACGTAATACTATATAACGTTAAACGTTATAACGTAATACTGTTTAACGTTACACGCTATGACGTAATACTATGTAACGTTAAACGTTATAACGTAATACTGTATAACGTTAAACGTTATAACGTAATACTGTATAATGTTGAACGTTTAACGTATTACTATGTAACGATATACGTTATAACGTAATACTGTATAACGTTAAACGTTATATTACGAAATAGTGTATAACGTTAAACTTTATAACGTAATACTATATAACGTTAAACATTATAACGTAATTATGTATAATGTTAATCGTTATAACGTAATACTGTATAACGTTAGGCGTTATGACGCAATAGTGTATAACGCTAAACGTTATAACGTAATACTGTATAACGTTACACGCTATAACGTAATATTATGTAACATTACGCGTTATAACGTAATATTGTGTAACGTTAAACGTTATGACGTAATACTATATAACGTGAAACGTTATAACGTAATACTGTATAACGTTACACGCTATGACGTAATACTATGTAACTTTAAACGTTTAACGTAATACTGTATAACGTTAAACGTTATAACGTAATACTGTATAATCTTAAACGTTATAACGTATTACTATGTAACGTCATACTTTATAACGTAATACTGTATAACGTTAGACGTTATAACGTAATACTGTATAATGTTAAACGTTTAACGTATTACTATGTAACGTTATACGATATAACGTAATATTGTATATCGTTAAACGTTGTGACGTAATACTGAAAAAAGTTAAGCGTTATGGCGTAATACTGTATAACGCTAAACGTTATAACGTAATACTGTATAACGTTACGCGCTATAACTTAATACTATGTAACGTTATACTTTATAACGTAATACTGTATAACGTTAAACGTTATACTACGAAATAGTGTATAACGTTAAACTTTATATCGTAGTACTTTATAACGTTAAACATTATAACGTAATTGTGTATAACGTTGAACGTTATAACGTAATACTGTATAACGTTAAGCGTTATGACGTAATACTGTATAACGCTAAACGTTATAACGTAATACTGTATAACGTTACACGCTATAACGTAATATTGTGTAACGTTAAACGTTATAACGTAATACTGTATAACGCTAAACGTTATAACGTAATACTGTATAATGTTGAACGTTTAACGTATTACTATGTAACGTTATACGTTATAACGTAATACTGTATAACGTTAAACGTTATGACTTAATAGTGTATAAAGTTAAACGTTATAACGTAATACTGTATAACGTTAAAAGTTATATTACAAAATAGTGTATAACGTTAAACTTTATAACGTAATACTATATAACGTTAAAAATTATAACGTAATTGTGTATAACGATAAACGTTATAACGTAATACTGTATATCGTTAAACGTTGTGACGTAATACTGTATAATGTTGAACGTTTAACGTATTACTATGTAACGTTATACGTTATAACGTAATACTGTATAACGTTAAACGTTATAACGTAATACTGTATAATGTTGAACGTTTAACGTATTACTATGTAACGATATACGTTATAACGTAATACTGTATAACGTTAAACTTTATAACGTAATACTGTATAATGTTGAACGTATAACGTATTACTATGTAATGTTATACGTTATAACGTAATATTGTATAACGTTAAACGTTATAACTTAATAGTGTATAAAGTTAAACGTTATAACGTAATACTGTATAACGTTAAACGTTATATTACAAAATAGTGTATAACGTTAAACTTTATAACGTAATACTATATAACGTTAAAAATTATAACGTAATTGTGTATAACGATAAACGTTATAACGTAATACTGTATAACGTTAAACTTTATAACGTAATACTATATAACGTTAAACGTTATAACGTAATACTGTATAACGTTACACGCTATGACGTAATACTATGTAACGTTAAACGTTATAACGTAATACTGTATAACGTTAAACGTTATAACGTAATACTGTATAATGTTGAACGTTTAACGTATTACTATGTAACGATATACGTTATAACGTAATACTGTATAACGTTAAACGTTATATTACGAAATAGTGTATAACGTTAAACTTTATAACGTAATACTATATAACGTTAAACATTATAACGTAATTATGTATAATGTTAATCGTTATAACGTAATACTGTATAACGTTAGGCGTTATGACGTAATAGTGTATAACGCTAAACGTTATAACGTAATACTGTATAACGTTACACGCTATAACGTAATATTATGTAACATTACGCGTTATAACGTAATATTGTGTAACGTTAAACGTTATAACGTAATACTATATAACGTGAAACGTTATAACGTAATACTGTATAACGTTACACGCTATGACGTAATACTATGTAACTTTAAACGTTTAACGTAATACTGTATAACGTTAAACGTTATAACGTAATACTGTATAATCTTAAACGTTATAACGTATTACTATGTAACGTCATACTTTATAAAGTAATACTGTATAACGTTAGACGTTATAACGTAATACTGTATAATGTTAAACGTTTAACGTATTACTATGTAACGTTATACGATATAACGTAATATTGTATATCGTTAAACGTTGTGACGTAATACTGAAAAAAGTTAAGCGTTATGGCGTAATACTGTATAACGCTAAACGTTATAACGTAATACTGTATAACGTTACGCGCTATAACTTAATACTATGTAACGTTATACTTTATAACGTAATACTGTATAACGTTAAACGTTATACTACGAAATAGTGTATAACGTTAAACTTTATATCGTAGTACTTTATAACGTTAAACATTATAACGTAATTGTGTATAACGTTGAACGTTATAACGTAATACTGTATAACGTTAAGCGTTATGACGTAATACTGTATAACGCTAAACGTTATAACGTAATACTGTATAACGTTACACGCTATAACGTAATATTGTGTAACGTTAAACGTTATAACGTAATACTGTATAACGCTAAACGTTATAACGTAATACTGTATAACGTTACGCGCTATAACTTAATACTATGTAACGTTATACTTTATAACGTAATACTGTATAACGTTAAACGTTATACTACGAAATAGTGTATAACGTTAAACTTTATAACGTAGTACTTTATATCGTTAAACATTATAACGTAATTGTGTATAACGTTAAACGTTATAACGTAATACTGTATAACGTTAAGCGTTATGGCGTAATACTGTATAACGCTAAACGTTATAACGTAATACTGTATAACGTTACGCGCTATAACTTAATACTATGTAACGTTAAACGTTATAACGTAATACTGTATAACGTTAAACATTATAACGTAATTATGTATAACGTTAATCGTTATAACGTAATACTATATAACGTTAAACGTTATAACGTAATACTGTATAATCTTAAACGTTATAACGTATTACTATGTAACGTTATACTTTATAACGTAATACTGTATAACGTTAGACGTCATAACGTAATACTGTATAATGTTAAACGTTTAACGTATTACTATGTAACGTTATACGTTATAACGTAATATTGTATAACGTTAAACGTTATAACTTAATAGTGTATAAAGTTAAACGCTATAACGTAATACTGTATAACGTTCAACGTTATATTACAAAATGGTGTATAACGTTAAACTTCATAACGTAATACTATATAACGTTAAAAATTATAACGTAATTGTGTATAACGATAAACGTTATAACGTAATACTGTATAACGTTAAACTTTATAACGTAATACTATATAACGTTAAACGTTATAACGTAATACTGTATAACGTTACACGCTATGACGTAATACTATGTAACTTTAAACGTTTAACGTAATACTGTGTAACGTTAAACGTTATAACGTAATACTGTATATAGTTAAACGTTGTGACGTAATACTGAAAAAAGTTAAGCGTTATGGCGTAATACTGTATAACGCTAAACGTTATAACGTAATACTGTATAACGTTACGCGCTATAACTTAATACTATGTAACGTTAAACGTTATAACGTAATACTGTATAACGTTAAACGTTATAACGTAATACTGTATAATGTTGAACGTTTAACGTATTACTATGTAACGATATACGTTATAACGTTATACTGTATAACGTTAAACGTTATATTACGAAATAGTGTATAACGTTAAACTTTATAACATAATACTATATAACGTTAAACATTATAACGTAATACTGTTTAACGTTACACGCTATAACGTAATACTATGTAACTTTAAACGTTTAACGTAATACTGTATAACGTTAAACTTTATAACGTAGTACTTTATAACGTTAAACATTATAACGTAATTGTGTATAACGTTAGACGTTATAACGTAATACTGTATAACGTTAAACGTTATGACTTAATAGTGTATAAAGTTAAATGTTATGACGTAATACTGTATAACGTTAAACGTTATATTACGAAATAGTGTATAACGTTAAACTTTATAACGTAATACTATATAACGTTAAACGTTATAACGTAATACTGTATAACGTTACACGCTATGACGTAATACTATGTAACTTTAAACGTTTAACGTAATACTGTATAACGTTAAACGTTATAACGTAATACTGTATAATCTTAAACGTTATAACGTATTACTATGTAACGTTATACTTTATAACGTAATACTGTATAACGTTAAACGTTATAACGTAATACTGTATAATGTTAAACGTTTAACGTATTACTATGTAACGTTATACGTTATAACGTAATATTGTATAACGTTAAACGTTATAACTTAATAGTGTATAAAGTTAAACGTTATAACGTAATACTGTATAACGTTAAACGTTATATTACAAAATAGTGTATAACGTTAAACTTTATAACGTAATACTATATAACGTTAAAAATTATAACGTAATTGTGTATAACGATAAACGTTATAACGTAATACTGTATAACGTTAATCTTTATAACGTAATACTATATAACGTTAAACGTTATAACGTAATACTGTATAACGTTACACGCTATGACGTAATACTATGTAACTTTAAACGTTATAACGTACTACTGTATAATCTTAAACGTTATAACGTATTACTATGTAACGTTATACGTTATAACGTAATACTGTATAACGTTAAACGTTATGACTTAATAGTGTATAAAGTTAAACGTTATAACGTAATACTGTATAACGATAAACGTTATATTACAAAATAGTGTATAATTTTAAACTTTATAACGTAATACTATATAACGTTAAAAATTATAACGTAATTGTGTATAACGTTAAACGTTATGACTTAATAGTGTATAAAGTTAAACGTTATAACGTAATACTGTATAACGTTAAACGTTATATTACGAAATAGTGTATAACGTTAAACTTTATAACGTAATACTATATAACGTTAAACGTTATAACGTAATACTGTATAACGTTACGCGCTATAACTTTATACTATGTAACGTTATACTTTATAACGTAATACTGTATAACGTTAAACGTTATACTACGAAATAGTGTATAACGTTAAACTTTATATCGTAGTACTTTATAACGTTAAACATTATAACGTAATTGTGTATAACGTTGAACGTTATAACGTAATACTGTATAACGTTAAGCGTTATGACGTAATACTGTATAACGCTAAACGTTATAACGTAATACTGTATAACGTTACACGCTATAACGTAATATTGTATAACGTTAAACGTTATAACGTAATACTGTATAACGCTAAACGTTATAACGTAATACTGTATAACGTTACGCGCTATAACTTAATACTATGTAACGTTATACTTTATAACGTAATACTGTATAACGTTAAACGTTATACTACGAAATAGTGTATAACGTTAAACTTTATAACGTAGTACTTTATAACGTTAAACATTATAACGTAATTGTGTATAACGTTAAACGTTATAACGTAATACTGTATAACGTTAAGCGTTATGGCGTAATACTGTATAACGCTAAACGTTATAACGTAATACTGTATAACGTTACGCGCTATAACTTAATACTATGTAACGTTAAACGTTATAACGTAATACTGTATAACGTTAAACGTTATAACGTAATACTGTATAATGTTGAACGTTTAACGTATTACTATGTAACGATATACGTTATAACGTAATACTGTATAACGTTAAACGTTATATTACGAAATAGTGTATAACGTTAAACTTTATAACGTAATACTATATAACGTTAAACATTATAACGTAATTATGTATAACGTTAATCGTTATAACGTAATACTGTATAACGTTAGGCGTTATGACGTAATACTGTATAACGTTAAACGTTATATTACGAAATAGTGTATAACGTTAAACTTTATAACGTAATACTATATAACGTTAAACGTTATAACGTAATACTGTATAACGTTACACGCTATGACGTAATACTATGTAACTTTAAACGTTTAACGTAATACTGTATAACGTTAAACGTTATAACGTAATACTGTATAATCTTAAACGTTATAACGTATTACTATGTAACGTTATACTTTATAACGTAATACTGTATAACGTTAAACGTTATAACGTAATACTGTATAATGTTAAACGTTTAACGTATTACTATGTAACGTTATACGTTATAACGTAATATTGTATAACGTTAAACGTTATAACTTAATAGTGTATAAAGTTAAACGTTATAACGTAATACTGTATAACGTTAAACGTTATATTACAAAATAGTGTATAACGTTAAACTTTATAACGTAATACTATATAACGTTAAAAATTATAACGTAATTGTGTATAACGATAAACGTTATAACGTAATACTGTATAACGTTAAACTTTATAACGTAATACTATATAACGTTAAACGTTATAACGTAATACTGTATAACGTTACACGCTATGACGTAATACTATGTAACTTTAAACGTTATAACGTACTACTGTATAATCTTAAACGTTATAACGTATTACTATGTAACGTTATACGTTATAACGTAATACTGTATAACGTTAAACGTTATGACTTAATAGTGTATAAAGTAAAACGTTATAACGTAATACTATATAACGTTAAACGTTATAACGTAATACTGTATAACGTTACACGCTATGACGTAATACTATGTAACTTTAAACGTTTAACGTAATACTGTATAACGTTAAACGTTATAACGTACTACTGTATAATCTTAAACGTTATAACGTATTACTATGTAACGTTATACTTTATAACGTAATACTGTATAACGTTAAGCGTTATACTACGAAATAGTGTATAACGTTAAACTTTATAACGTAGTACTTTATAACGTTAAACATTATAACGTAATTGTGTATAACGTTAGACGTTATAACGTAATACTGTATAACGTTAAGCGTTATGACGTAATACTGTATAACGCTAAACGTTATAACGTAATACTGTATAACGTTACACGCTATAACGTAATATTATGTAACGTTAAACGTTATAACGTAATACTGTATAACGTTAAACGTTATAACGTAATACTGTATAATGTTGAACGTATAACGTATTACTATGTAATGTTATACGTTATAACGTAATACTGTATAACGTTAAACGTTATGACCCAATAGTGTATAAAGTTAAATGTTATGACGTAATACTGTATAACGTTAAACGTTATATTACGAAATAGTGTATAACGTTAAACTTTATAACGTAATACTATATTACGTTAAACGTTATAACGTAATACTGTTTAAAGTTACACGCTATGACGTAATACTATGTAACTTTAAACGTTTAACGTAATACTGTATAACGTTACACGCTATGACGTAATACTATGTAACTTTAAACGTTTAACGTAATACTGTATAACGTTAAACGTTATAACGTAATACTGTATATCGTTAAACGTTGTGACGTAATACTGAAAAAAGTTAAGCGTTATTGTGTAATACTGTATAACGCTAAACGTTTTAACGTAATACTGTATAACGTTACGCGCTATAACTTAATACTATGTAACGTTAAACGTTATAACGTAATACTGTATAACGTTAAACGTTATAACGTAATACTGTATAATGTTGAACGTTTAACGTATTACTATGTAACGATATACGTTATAACGTAATACTGTATAACGTTAAACGTTATATTACGAAATAGTGTATAACGTTAAACTTTATAACGTAATACTATATAACGTTAAACATTATAACGTAATTATGTATAATGTTAATCGTTATAACGTAATACTGTATAACGTTAGGCGTTATGACGTAATAGTGTATAACGCTAAACGTTATAACGTAATACTGTATAACGTTACACGCTATAACGTAATATTATGTAACGTTAAGCGTTATAACGTAATACTGTATAACGTTAAACGTTATAACGTAATACTGTATAATGTTGAACGTTTAACGTATTACTATGTAACGTTGTACGTTATAACGTAATACTGTATAACGTTAAACGTTATGACTTAATAGTGTATAAAGTTAAACGTTATAACGTAATACTGTATAACGTTAAACGTTATATTACAAAATAGTGTATAACGTTAAACTTTATAACGTAATACTATATAACGTTAAAAATTATAACGTAATTGTGTATAACGATAAACGTTATAACGTAATACTGTATATCGTTAAACGTTGTGACGTAATACTGTATAATGTTGAACGTTTAACGTATTACTATGTAACGTTATACGTTATAACGTAATACTGTATAACGTTAAACGTTATAACGTAATACTGTATAATGTTGAACGTTTAACGTATTACTATGTAACGATATACGTTATAACGTAATACTGTATAACGTTAAACTTTATAACGTAATACTGTATAATGTTGAACGTATAACGTATTACTATGTAATGTTATACGTTATAACGTAATATTGTATAACGTTAAACGTTATAACTTAATAGTGTATAAAGTTAAACGTTATAACGTAATACTGTATAACGTTAAACGTTATATTACAAAATAGTGTATAACGTTAAACTTTATAACGTAATACTATATAACGTTAAAAATTATAACGTAATTGTGTATAACGATAAACGTTATAACGTAATACTGTATAACGTTAAACTTTATAACGTAATACTATATAACGTTAAACGTTATAACGTAATACTGTATAACGTTACACGCTATGACGTAATACTATGTAACGTTAAACGTTATAACGTAATACTGTATAACGTTAAACGTTATAACGTAATACTGTATAATGTTGAACGTTTAACGTATTACTATGTAACGATATACGTTATAACGTAATACTGTATAACGTTAAACGTTATATTACGAAATAGTGTATAACGTTAAACTATATAACGTAATACTATATAACGTTAAACATTATAACGTAATTATGTATAATGTTAATCGTTATAACGTAATACTGTATAACGTTAGGCGTTATGACGTAATAGTGTATAACGCTAAACGTTATAACGTAATACTGTATAACGTTACACGCTATAACGTAATATTATGTAACATTACGCGTTATAACGTAATATTGTGTAACGTTAAACGTTATAACGTAATACTATATAACGTGAAACGTTATAACGTAATACTGTATAACGTTACACGCTATGACGTAATACTATGTAACTTTAAACGTTTAACGTAATACTGTATAACGTTAAACGTTATAACGTAATACTGTATAATCTTAAACGTTATAACGTATTACTATGTAACGTCATACTTTATAACGTAATACTGTATAACGTTAGACGTTATAACGTAATACTGTATAATGTTAAACGTTTAACGTATTACTATGTAACGTTATACGTTATATCGTAATATTGTATATCGTTAAACGTTGTGACGTAATACTGAAAAAAGTTAAGCGTTATGGCGTAATACTGTATAACGCTAAACGTTATAACGTAATACTGTATAACGTTACGCGCTATAACTTAATACTATGTAACGTTATACTTTATAACGTAATACTGTATAACGTTAAACGTTATACTACGAAATAGTGTATAACGTTAAACTTTATATCGTAGTACTTTATAACGTTAAACATTATAACGTAATTGTGTATAACGTTGAACGTTATAACGTAATACTGTATAACGTTAAGCGTTATGACGTAATACTGTATAACGCTAAACGTTATAACGTAATACTGTATAACGTTACACGCTATAACGTAATATTGTGTAACGTTAAACGTTATAACGTAATACTGTATAACGCTAAACGTTACAACGTAATACTGTATAACGTTACGCGCTATAACTTAATACTATGTAACGTTATACTTTATAACGTAATACTGTATAACGTTAAACGTTATACTACGAAATAGTGTATAACGTTAAACTTTATAACGTAGTACTTTATATCGTTAAACATTATAACGTAATTGTGTATAACGTTAAACGTTATAACGTAATACTGTATAACGTTAAGCGTTATGGCGTAATACTGTATAACGCTAAACGTTATAACGTAATACTGTATAACGTTACGCGCTATAACTTAATACTATGTAACGTTAAACGTTATAACGTAATACTGTATAACGTTAAACGTTATAACGTAATACTGTATAATGTTGAACGTTTAACGTATTACTATGTAACGATATACGTTATAACGTTATACTGTATAACGTTAAACGTTATATTACGAAATAGTGTATAACGTTAAACTTTATAACATAATACTATATAACGTTAAACATTATAACGTAATACTGTTTAACGTTACACGCTATAACGTAATACTATGTAACTTTAAACGTTTAACGTAATACTGTATAACGTTAAACTTTATAACGTAGTACTTTATAACGTTAAACATTATAACGTAATTGTGTATAACGTTAGACGTTATAACGTAATACTGTATAACGTTAAGCGTTATGACGTAATACTGTATAACGCTAAACGTTATAACGTAATACTGTATGACGTTACACGCTATAACGTAATATTATGTAACGTTAAACGTTATAACGTAATACTGTATAACGTTAAACGTTCTAACGTAATACTGTATAATGTTGAACGTATAACGTATTACTTTGTAATGTTATACGTTATAACGTAATACTGTATAACGTTAAACGTTATGACTTAATAGTGTATAAAGTTAAATGTTATGACGTAATACTGTATAACGTTAAACGTTATACTACGAAATAGTGTATAACGTTAAACTTTATATCGTAGTACTTTATAACGTTAAACATTATAACGTAATTGTGTATAACGTTGAACGTTATAACGTAATACTGTATAACGTTAAGCGTTATGACGTAATACTGTATAACGCTAAACGTTATAACGTAATACTGTATAACGTTACACGCTATAACGTAATATTGTGTAACGTTAAACGTTATAACGTAATACTGTATAACGCTAAACGTTATAACGTAATACTGTATAACGTTACGCGCTATAACTTAATACTATGTAACGTTATACTTTATAACGTAATACTGTATAACGTTAAACGTTATACTACGAAATAGTGTATAACGTTAAACTTTATAACGTAGTACTTTATATCGTTAAACATTATAACGTAATTGTGTATAACGTTAAACGTTATAACGTAATACTGTATAACGTTAAGCGTTATGGCGTAATACTGTATAACGCTAAACGTTATAACGTAATACTGTATAACGTTACGCGCTATAACTTAATACTATGTAACGTTAAACGTTATAACGTAATACAGTATAACGTTAAACGTTATAACGTAATACTGTATAATGTTGAACGTTTAACGTATTACTATGTAACGATATACGTTATAACGTAATACTGTATAACGTTAAACGTTATATTACGAAATAGTGTATAACGTTAAACTTTATAACGTAATACTATATAACGTTAAACATTATAACGTAATTATGTATAACGTTAATCGTTATAACGTAATACTGTATAACGTTAGGCGTTATGACGTAATAGTGTATAACGCTAAACGTTATATTACGAAATAGTGTATAACGTTAAACTTTATAACGTAATACTATATAACGTTAAACGTTATAACGTAATACTGTATAATCTTAAACGTTATAACGTATTACTATGTAACGTTATACTTTATAAAGTAATACTGTATAACGTTAAACGTTATACTACGAAATAGTGTATAACGTTAAACTTTATATCGTAGTACTTTATAACGTTAAACATTATAACGTAATTGTGTATAACGTTGAACGTTATAACGTAATACTGTATAACGTTAAGCGTTATGACGTAATACTGTATAACGCTAAACGTTATAACGTAATACTGTATAACGTTACACGCTATAACGTAATATTGTGTAACGTTAAACGTTATAACGTAATACTGTATAACGCTAAACGTTACAACGTAATACTGTATAACGTTACGCGCTATAACTTAATACTATGTAACGTTATACTTTATAACGTAATACTGTATAACGTTAAACGTTATACTACGAAATAGTGTATAACGTTAAACTTTATAACGTAGTACTTTATATCGTTAAACATTATAACGTAATTGTGTATAACGTTAAACGTTATAACGTAATACTGTATAACGTTAAGCGTTATGGCGTAATACTGTATAACGCTAAACGTTATAACGTAATACTGTATAACGTTACGCGCTATAACTTAATACTATGTAACGTTAAACGTTATAACGTAATACTGTATAACGTTAAACGTTATAACGTAATACTGTATAATGTTGAACGTTTAACGTATTACTATGTAACGATATACGTTATAACGTTATACTGTATAACGTTAAACGTTATATTACGAAATAGTGTATAACGTTAAACGTTATAACGTAATACTGTATAATCTTAAACGTTATAACGTATTACTATGTAACGTTATACTTTATAAAGTAATACTGTATAACGTTAAACGTTATACTACGAAATAGTGTATAACGTTAAACTTTATATCGTAGTACTTTATAACGTTAAACATTATAACGTAATTGTGTATAACGTTGAACGTTATAACGTAATACTGTATAACGTTAAGCGTTATGACGTAATACTGTATAACGCTAAACGTTATAACGTAATACTGTATAACGTTACACGCTATAACGTAATATTGTGTAACGTTAAACGTTATAACGTAATACTGTATAACGCTAAACGTTACAACGTAATACTGTATAACGTTACGCGCTATAACTTAATACTATGTAACGTTATACTTTATAACGTAATACTGTATAACGTTAAACGTTATACTACGAAATAGTGTATAACGTTAAACTTTATAACGTAGTACTTTATATCGTTAAACATTATAACGTAATTGTGTATAACGTTAAACGTTATAACGTAATACTGTATAACGTTAAGCGTTATGGCGTAATACTGTATAACGCTAAACGTTATAACGTAATACTGTATAACGTTACGCGCTATAACTTAATACTATGTAACGTTAAACGTTATAACGTAATACTGTATAACGTTAAACGTTATAACGTAATACTGTATAATGTTGAACGTTTAACGTATTACTATGTAACGATATACGTTATAACGTTATACTGTATAACGTTAAACGTTATATTACGAAATAGTGTATAACGTTAAACTTTATAACATAATACTATATAACGTTAAACATTATAACGTAATACTGTTTAACGTTACACGCTATAACGTAATACTATGTAACTTTAAACGTTTAACGTAATACTGTATAACGTTAAACTTTATAACGTAGTACTTTATAACGTTAAACATTATAACGTAATTGTGTATAACGTTAGACGTTATAACGTAATACTGTATAACGTTAAGCGTTATGACGTAATACTGTATAACGCTAAACGTTATAACGTAATACTGTATGACGTTACACGCTATAACGTAATATTATGTAACGTTAAACGTTATAACGTAATACTGTATAACGTTAAACGTTCTAACGTAATACTGTATAATGTTGAACGTATAACGTATTACTTTGTAATGTTATACGTTATAACGTAATACTGTATAACGTTAAACGTTATGACTTAATAGTGTATAAAGTTAAATGTTATGACGTAATACTGTATAACGTTACACGCTATGACGTAATACTATGTAACTTTAAACGTTTAACGTAATACTGTATAGCGTTAAACGTTATAACGTAATACTGTATAATCTTAAACGTTATAACGTATTACTATGTAACGTTATACTTTATAACGTAATACTGTATAACGTTAAACGTTATAACGTAATACTGTATAATGTTAAACGTTTAACGTATTACTATGTAACGTTATACGTTATAACGTAATATTGTATAACGTTAAACGTTATAACTTAATAGTGTATAAAGTTAAACGTTATAACGTAATACTGTATAACGTTAAACGTTATATTACAAAATAGTGTATAACGTTAAACTTTATAACGTAATACTATATAACGTTAAAAATTATAACGTAATTGTGTATAACGATAAACGTTATAACGTAATACTGTATAACGTTAAACTTTATAACGTAATACTATATAACGTTAAACGTTATAACGTAATACTGTATAACGTTACACGCTATGACGTAATACTATGTAACTTTAAACGTTATAACGTACTACTGTATAATCTTAAACGTTATAACGTATTACTATGTAACGTTATACGTTATAACGTAATACTGTATAACGTTAAACGTTATGACTTAATAGTGTATAAAGTTAAACGTTATAACGTAATACTGTATAACGTTAAACGTTATATTACAAAATAGTGTATAATTTTAAACTTTATAACGTAATACTATATAACGTTAAAAATTATAACGTAATTGTGTATAACGTTAAACGTTATGACTTAATAGTGTATAAAGTTAAACGTTATAACGTAATACTGTATAACGTTAAACGTTATATTACGAAATAGTGTATAACGTTAAACTTTATAACGTAATACTGTATAATCTTAAACGTTATAACGTATTACTATGTAACGTTATACTTTATAAAGTAATACTGTATAACGTTAAACGTTATACTACGAAATAGTGTATAACGTTAAACTTTATATCGTAGTACTTTATAACGTTAAACATTATAACGTAATTGTGTATAACGTTGAACGTTATAACGTAATACTGTATAACGTTAAGCGTTATGACGTAATACTGTATAACGCTAAACGTTATAACGTAATACTGTATAACGTTACACGCTATAACGTAATATTGTGTAACGTTAAACGTTATAACGTAATACTGTATAACGCTAAACGTTACAACGTAATACTGTATAACGTTACGCGCTATAACTTAATACTATGTAACGTTATACTTTATAACGTAATACTGTATAACGTTAAACGTTATACTACGAAATAGTGTATAACGTTAAACTTTATAACGTAGTACTTTATATCGTTAAACATTATAACGTAATTGTGTATAACGTTAAACGTTATAACGTAATACTGTATAACGTTAAGCGTTATGGCGTAATACTGTATAACGCTAAACGTTATAACGTAATACTGTATAACGTTACGCGCTATAACTTAATACTATGTAACGTTAAACGTTATAACGTAATACTGTATAACGTTAAACGTTATAACGTAATACTGTATAATGTTGAACGTTTAACGTATTACTATGTAACGATATACGTTATAACGTTATACTGTATAACGTTAAACGTTATATTACGAAATAGTGTATAACGTTAAACTTTATAACATAATACTATATAACGTTAAACATTATAACGTAATACTGTTTAACGTTACACGCTATAACGTAATACTATGTAACTTTAAACGTTTAACGTAATACTGTATAACGTTAAACTTTATAACGTAGTACTTTATAACGTTAAACATTATAACGTAATTGTGTATAACGTTAGACGTTATAACGTAATACTGTATAACGTTAAGCGTTATGACGTAATACTGTATAACGCTAAACGTTATAACGTAATACTGTATGACGTTACACGCTATAACGTAATATTATGTAACGTTAAACGTTATAACGTAATACTGTATAACGTTAAACGTTCTAACGTAATACTGTATAATGTTGAACGTATAACGTATTACTTTGTAATGTTATACGTTATAACGTAATACTGTATAACGTTAAACGTTATGACTTAATAGTGTATAAAGTTAAATGTTATGACGTAATACTGTATAACGTTACACGCTATGACGTAATACTATGTAACTTTAAACGTTTAACGTAATACTGTATAGCGTTAAACGTTATAACGTAATACTGTATAATCTTAAACGTTATAACGTATTACTATGTAACGTTATACTTTATAACGTAATACTGTATAACGTTAAACGTTATAACGTAATACTGTATAATGTTAAACGTTTAACGTATTACTATGTAACGTTATACGTTATAACGTAATATTGTATAACGTTAAACGTTATAACTTAATAGTGTATAAAGTTAAACGTTATAACGTAATACTGTATAACGTTAAACGTTATATTACAAAATAGTGTATAACGTTAAACTTTATAACGTAATACTATATAACGTTAAAAATTATAACGTAATTGTGTATAACGATAAACGTTATAACGTAATACTGTATAACGTTAAACTTTATAACGTAATACTATATAACGTTAAACGTTATAACGTAATACTGTATAACGTTACACGCTATGACGTAATACTATGTAACTTTAAACGTTATAACGTACTACTGTATAATCTTAAACGTTATAACGTATTACTATGTAACGTTATACGTTATAACGTAATACTGTATAACGTTAAACGTTATGACTTAATAGTGTATAAAGTTAAACGTTATAACGTAATACTGTATAACGTTAAACGTTATATTACAAAATAGTGTATAATTTTAAACTTTATAACGTAATACTATATAACGTTAAAAATTATAACGTAATTGTGTATAACGTTAAACGTTATGACTTAATAGTGTATAAAGTTAAACGTTATAACGTAATACTGTATAACGTTAAACGTTATATTACGAAATAGTGTATAACGTTAAACTTTATAACGTAATACTATATAACGTTAAACGTTATAACGTAATACTGTATAACGTTACGCGCTATAACTTTATACTATGTAACGTTATACTTTATAACGTAATACTGTATAACGTTAAACGTTATACTACGAAATAGTGTATAACGTTAAACTTTATATCGTAGTACTTTATAACGTTAAACATTATAACGTAATTGTGTATAACGTTGAACGTTATAACGTAATACTGTATAACGTTAAGCGTTATGACGTAATACTGTATAACGCTAAACGTTATAACGTAATACTGTATAACGTTACGCGCTATAACTTAATACTATGTAACGTTATACTTTATAACGTAATACTGTATAACGTTAAACGTTATACTACGAAATAGTGTATAACGTTAAACTTTATAACGTAGTACTTTATATCGTTAAACATTATAACGTAATTGTGTATAACGTTAAACGTTATAACGTAATACTGTATAACGTTAAGCGTTATGGCGTAATACTGTATAACGCTAAACGTTATAACGTAATACTGTATAACGTTACGCGCTATAACTTAATACTATGTAACGTTAAACGTTATAACGTAATACTGTATATAGTTAAACGTTGTGACGTAATACTGAAAAAAGTTAAATGTTATGGCGTAATACTGTATAACGCTAAACGTTATAACGTAATACTGTATAACGTTACGCGCTATAACTTAATACTATGTAACGTTATACTTTATAACGTAATACTGTATAACGTTAAACGTTATACTACGAAATAGTGTATAACGTTAAACTTTATAACGTAGTACTTTATATCGTTAAACATTATAACGTAATTGTGTATAACGTTAAACGTTATAACGTAATACTGTATAACGTTAAGCGTTATGGCGTAATACTGTATAACGCTAAACGTTATAACGTAATACTGTATAACGTTACGCGCTATAACTTAATACTATGTAACGTTAAACGTTATAACGTAATACTGTATATAGTTAAACGTTGTGACGTAATACTGAAAAAAGTTAAATGTTATGGCGTAATACTGTATAACGCTAAACGTTATAACGTAATACTGTATAACGTTACGCGCTATAACTTAATACTATGTAACGTTAAACGTTATAACGTAATACTGTATAACGTTAAACGTTATAACGTAATACTGTATAATGTTGAACGTTTAACGTATTACTATGTAACGATATACGTTATAACGTTATACTGTATAACGTTAAACGTTATATTACGAAATAGTGTATAACGTTAAACTTTATAACATAATACTATATAACGTTAAACATTATAACGTAATACTGTTTAACGTTACACGCTATAACGTAATACTATGTAACTTTAAACGTTTAACGTAATACTGTATAACGTTAAACTTTATAACGTAGTACTTTATAACGTTAAACATTATAACGTAATTGTGTATAACGTTAGACGTTATAACGTAATACTGTATAACGTTAAGCGTTATGACGTAATACTGTATAACGCTAAACGTTATAACGTAATACTGTATGACGTTACACGCTATAACGTAATATTATGTAACGTTAAACGTTATAACGTAATACTGTATAACGTTAAACGTTCTAACGTAATACTGTATAATGTTGAACGTATAACGTATTACTTTGTAATGTTATACGTTATAACGTAATACTGTATAACGTTAAACGTTATATTACGAAATAGTGTATAACGTTAAACTTTATAACGTAATACTATATAACGTTAAACGTTATAACGTAATACTGTATAACGTTACACGCTATGACGTAATACTATGTAACTTTAAACGTTTAACGTAATACTGTATAACGTTAAACGTTATAACGTAATACTGTATAATCTTAAACGTTATAACGTATTACTATGTAACGTTATACTTTATAACGTAATACTGTATAACGTTAAACGTTATAACGTAATACTGTATAATGTTAAACGTTTAACGTATTACTATGTAACGTTATACGCTATAACGTAATATTGTATAACGTTAAACCTTATAACTTAATAGTGTATAAAGTTAAACGTTATAACGTAATACTGCATAACGTTAAACGTTATATTACAAAATAGTGTATAACGTTAAACTTTATAACGTAATACTATATAACGTTAAAAATTATAACGTAATTGTGTATAACGATAAACGTTATAACGTAATACTGTATAACGTTAAACTTTATAACGTAATACTATATAACGTTAAACGTTATAACGTAATACTGTATAACGTTACACGCTATGACGTAATACTATGTAACTTTAAACGTTATAACGTACTACTGTATAATCTTAAACGTTATAACGTATTACTATGTAACGTTATACGTTATAACGTAATACTGTATAACGTTAGACGTTATAACGTAATACTGTATAATGTTAAACGTTTAACGTATTACTATGTAACGTTATACGTTATACTACGAAATAGTGTATAACGTTAAACTTTATAACGTAGTACTTTATATCGTTAAACATTATAACGTAATTGTGTATAACGTTAAACGTTATAACGTAATACTGTATAACGTTAAGCGTTATGGCGTAATACTGTATAACGCAAAACGTTATAACGTAATACTGTATAACGTTACGCGCTATAACTTAATACTATGTAACGTTAAACGTTATAACGTAATACTGTATATAGTTAAACGTTGTGACGTAATACTGAAAAAAGTTAAATGTTATGGCGTAATACTGTATAACGCTAAACGTTATAACGTAATACTGTATAACGTTACGCGCTATAACTTAATACTATGTAACGTTAAACGTTATAACGTAATACTGTATAACGTTAAACGTTATAACGTAATACTGTATAATGTTGAACGTTTAACGTATTACTATGTAACGATATACGTTATAACGTTATACTGTATAACGTTAAACGTTATATTACGAAATAGTGTATAACGTTAAACTTTATAACATAATACTATATAACGTTAAACATTATAACGTAATACTGTTTAACGTTACACGCTATAACGTAATACTATGTAACTTTAAACGTTTAACGTAATACTGTATAACGTTAAACTTTATAACGTAGTACTTTATAACGTTAAACATTATAACGTAATTGTGTATAACGTTAGACGTTATAACGTAATACTGTATAACGTTAAGCGTTATGACGTAATACTGTATAACGCTAAACGTTATAACGTAATACTGTATGACGTTACACGCTATAACGTAATATTATGTAACGTTAAACGTTATAACGTAATACTGTATAACGTTAAACGTTCTAACGTAATACTGTATAATGTTGAACGTATAACGTATTACTTTGTAATGTTATACGTTATAACGTAATACTGTATAACGTTAAACGTTATATTACGAAATAGTGTATAACGTTAAACTTTATAACGTAATACTATATAACGTTAAACGTTATAACGTAATACTGTATAACGTTACACGCTATGACGTAATACTATGTAACTTTAAACGTTTAACGTAATACTGTATAACGTTAAACGTTATAACGTAATACTGTATAATCTTAAACGTTATAACGTATTACTATGTAACGTTATACTTTATAACGTAATACTGTATAACGTTAAACGTTATACTACGAAATAGTGTATAACGTTAAACTTTATAACGTAGTACTTTATATCGTTAAACATTATAACGTAATTGTGTATAACGTTAAACGTTATAACGTAATACTGTATAACGTTAAGCGTTATGGCGTAATACTGTATAACGCTAAACGTTATAACGTAATACTGTATAACGTTACGCGCTATAACTTAATACTATGTAACGTTAAACGTTATAACGTAATACTGTATAACGTTAAACGTTATAACGTAATACTGTATAATGTTGAACGTTTAACGTATTACTATGTAACGATATACGTTATAACGTTATACTGTATAACGTTAAACGTTATATTACGAAATAGTGTATAACGTTAAACTTTATAACATAATACTATATAACGTTAAACATTATAACGTAATACTGTTTAACGTTACACGCTATAACGTAATACTATGTAACTTTAAACGTTTAACGTAATACTGTATAACGTTAAACTTTATAACGTAGTACTTTATAACGTTAAACATTATAACGTAATTGTGTATAACGTTAGACGTTATAACGTAATACTGTATAACGTTAAGCGTTATGACGTAATACTGTATAACGCTAAACGTTATAACGTAATACTGTATGACGTTACACGCTATAACGTAATATTATGTAACGTTAAACGTTATAACGTAATACTGTATAACGTTAAACGTTCTAACGTAATACTGTATAATGTTGAACGTATAACGTATTACTTTGTAATGTTATACGTTATAACGTAATACTGTATAACGTTAAACGTTATGACTTAATAGTGTATAAAGTTAAATGTTATGACGTAATACTGTATAACGTTACACGCTATGACGTAATACTATGTAACTTTAAACGTTTAACGTAATACTGTATAGCGTTAAACGTTATAACGTAATACTGTATAATCTTAAACGTTATAACGTATTACTATGTAACGTTATACTTTATAACGTAATACTGTATAACGTTAAACGTTATAACGTAATACTGTATAATGTTAAACGTTTAACGTATTACTATGTAACGTTATACGTTATAACGTAATATTGTATAACGTTAAACGTTATAACTTAATAGTGTATAAAGTTAAACGTTATAACGTAATACTGTATAACGTTAAACGTTATATTACAAAATAGTGTATAACGTTAAACTTTATAACGTAATACTATATAACGTTAAAAATTATAACGTAATTGTGTATAACGATAAACGTTATAACGTAATACTGTATAACGTTAAACTTTATAACGTAATACTATATAACGTTAAACGTTATAACGTAATACTGTATAACGTTACACGCTATGACGTAATACTATGTAACTTTAAACGTTATAACGTACTACTGTATAATCTTAAACGTTATAACGTATTACTATGTAACGTTATACGTTATAACGTAATACTGTATAACGTTAAACGTTATGACTTAATAGTGTATAAAGTTAAACGTTATAACGTAATACTGTATAACGTTAAACGTTATATTACAAAATAGTGTATAATTTTAAACTTTATAACGTAATACTATATAACGTTAAAAATTATAACGTAATTGTGTATAACGTTAAACGTTATGACTTAATAGTGTATAAAGTTAAACGTTATAACGTAATACTGTATAACGTTAAACGTTATATTACGAAATAGTGTATAACGTTAAACTTTATAACGTAATACTATATAACGTTAAACGTTATAACGTAATACTGTATAACGTTACGCGCTATAACTTTATACTATGTAACGTTATACTTTATAACGTAATACTGTATAACGTTAAACGTTATACTACGAAATAGTGTATAACGTTAAACTTTATATCGTAGTACTTTATAACGTTAAACATTATAACGTAATTGTGTATAACGTTGAACGTTATAACGTAATACTGTATAACGTTAAGCGTTATGACGTAATACTGTATAACGCTAAACGTTATAACGTAATACTGTATAACGTTACGCGCTATAACTTAATACTATGTAACGTTATACTTTATAACGTAATACTGTATAACGTTAAACGTTATACTACGAAATAGTGTATAACGTTAAACTTTATAACGTAGTACTTTATATCGTTAAACATTATAACGTAATTGTGTATAACGTTAAACGTTATAACGTAATACTGTATAACGTTAAGCGTTATGGCGTAATACTGTATAACGCTAAACGTTATAACGTAATACTGTATAACGTTACGCGCTATAACTTAATACTATGTAACGTTAAACGTTATAACGTAATACTGTATATAGTTAAACGTTGTGACGTAATACTGAAAAAAGTTAAATGTTATGGCGTAATACTGTATAACGCTAAACGTTATAACGTAATACTGTATAACGTTACGCGCTATAACTTAATACTATGTAACGTTAAACGTTATAACGTAATACTGTATAACGTTAAACGTTATAACGTAATACTGTATAATGTTGAACGTTTAACGTATTACTATGTAACGATATACGTTATAACGTTATACTGTATAACGTTAAACGTTATATTACGAAATAGTGTATAACGTTAAACTTTATAACATAATACTATATAACGTTAAACATTATAACGTAATACTGTTTAACGTTACACGCTATAACGTAATACTATGTAACTTTAAACGTTTAACGTAATACTGTATAACGTTAAACTTTATAACGTAGTACTTTATAACGTTAAACATTATAACGTAATTGTGTATAACGTTAGACGTTATAACGTAATACTGTATAACGTTAAGCGTTATGACGTAATACTGTATAACGCTAAACGTTATAACGTAATACTGTATGACGTTACACGCTATAACGTAATATTATGTAACGTTAAACGTTATAACGTAATACTGTATAACGTTAAACGTTCTAACGTAATACTGTATAATGTTGAACGTATAACGTATTACTTTGTAATGTTATACGTTATAACGTAATACTGTATAACGTTAAACGTTATATTACGAAATAGTGTATAACGTTAAACTTTATAACGTAATACTATATAACGTTAAACGTTATAACGTAATACTGTATAACGTTACACGCTATGACGTAATACTATGTAACTTTAAACGTTTAACGTAATACTGTATAACGTTAAACGTTATAACGTAATACTGTATAATCTTAAACGTTATAACGTATTACTATGTAACGTTATACTTTATAACGTAATACTGTATAACGTTAAACGTTATAACGTAATACTGTATAATGTTAAACGTTTAACGTATTACTATGTAACGTTATACGCTATAACGTAATATTGTATAACGTTAAACCTTATAACTTAATAGTGTATAAAGTTAAACGTTATAACGTAATACTGCATAACGTTAAACGTTATATTACAAAATAGTGTATAACGTTAAACTTTATAACGTAATACTATATAACGTTAAAAATTATAACGTAATTGTGTATAACGATAAACGTTATAACGTAATACTGTATAACGTTAAACTTTATAACGTAATACTATATAACGTTAAACGTTATAACGTAATACTGTATAACGTTACACGCTATGACGTAATACTATGTAACTTTAAACGTTATAACGTACTACTGTATAATCTTAAACGTTATAACGTATTACTATGTAACGTTATACGTTATAACGTAATACTGTATAACGTTAGACGTTATAACGTAATACTGTATAATGTTAAACGTTTAACGTATTACTATGTAACGTTATACGTTATACTACGAAATAGTGTATAACGTTAAACTTTATAACGTAGTACTTTATATCGTTAAACATTATAACGTAATTGTGTATAACGTTAAACGTTATAACGTAATACTGTATAACGTTAAGCGTTATGGCGTAATACTGTATAACGCAAAACGTTATAACGTAATACTGTATAACGTTACGCGCTATAACTTAATACTATGTAACGTTAAACGTTATAACGTAATACTGTATATAGTTAAACGTTGTGACGTAATACTGAAAAAAGTTAAATGTTATGGCGTAATACTGTATAACGCTAAACGTTATAACGTAATACTGTATAACGTTACGCGCTATAACTTAATACTATGTAACGTTAAACGTTATAACGTAATACTGTATAACGTTAAACGTTATAACGTAATACTGTATAATGTTGAACGTTTAACGTATTACTATGTAACGATATACGTTATAACGTTATACTGTATAACGTTAAACGTTATATTACGAAATAGTGTATAACGTTAAACTTTATAACATAATACTATATAACGTTAAACATTATAACGTAATACTGTTTAACGTTACACGCTATAACGTAATACTATGTAACTTTAAACGTTTAACGTAATACTGTATAACGTTAAACTTTATAACGTAGTACTTTATAACGTTAAACATTATAACGTAATTGTGTATAACGTTAGACGTTATAACGTAATACTGTATAACGTTAAGCGTTATGACGTAATACTGTATAACGCTAAACGTTATAACGTAATACTGTATGACGTTACACGCTATAACGTAATATTATGTAACGTTAAACGTTATAACGTAATACTGTATAACGTTAAACGTTCTAACGTAATACTGTATAATGTTGAACGTATAACGTATTACTTTGTAATGTTATACGTTATAACGTAATACTGTATAACGTTAAACGTTATATTACGAAATAGTGTATAACGTTAAACTTTATAACGTAATACTATATAACGTTAAACGTTATAACGTAATACTGTATAACGTTACACGCTATGACGTAATACTATGTAACTTTAAACGTTTAACGTAATACTGTATAACGTTAAACGTTATAACGTAATACTGTATAATCTTAAACGTTATAACGTATTACTATGTAACGTTATACTTTATAACGTAATACTGTATAACGTTAAACGTTATAACGTAATACTGTATAATGTTAAACGTTTAACGTATTACTATGTAACGTTATACGCTATAACGTAATATTGTATAACGTTAAACCTTATAACTTAATAGTGTATAAAGTTAAACGTTATAACGTAATACTGCATAACGTTAAACGTTATATTACAAAATAGTGTATAACGTTAAACTTTATAACGTAATACTATATAACGTTAAAAATTATAACGTAATTGTGTATAACGATAAACGTTATAACGTAATACTGTATAACGTTAAACTTTATAACGTAATACTATATAACGTTAAACGTTATAACGTAATACTGTATAACGTTACACGCTATGACGTAATACTATGTAACTTTAAACGTTATAACGTACTACTGTATAATCTTAAACGTTATAACGTATTACTATGTAACGTTATACGTTATAACGTAATACTGTATAACGTTAAACGTTATGACTTAATAGTGTATAAAGTTAAACGTTATAACGTAATACTGTATAACGTTAAACGTTATATTACAAAATAGTGTATAATTTTAAACTTTATAACGTAATACTATATAACGTTAAAAATTATAACGTAATACTGTATAACGTTACACGCTATGACGTAGTACTATGTAACTTTAAACGTTTAACGTAATACTGTATAACGTTAAACGTTATAACGTACTACTGTATAATCTTAAACGTTATAACGTATTACTATGTAACGTTATACTTTATAACGTAATACTGTATAACGTTAAGCGTTATACTACGAAATAGTGTATAACGTTAAACTTTATAACGTAGTGCTTTATAACGTTAAACATTATAACGTAATTGTGTATAACGTTAGACGTTATAACGTAATACTGTATAACGTTAAGCGTTATGACGTAATACTGTATAACGCTAAACGTTATAACGTAATACTGTATAACGTTACACGCTATAACGTAATATTATGTAACGTTACGCGTTATAACGTAATATTGTGTAACGTTAAACGTTATAACGTAATACTATATAACGTTAAACGTTATAACGTAATACTGTATAACGTTACACGCTATGACGTAATACTATGTAACTTTAAACGTTTAACGTAATACTGTATAACGTTAAACGTTATAACGTAATACTGTATAATCTTAAACGTTATAACGTATTACTATGTAACGTCATACTTTATAACGTAATACTGTATAACGTTAGACGTTATAACGTAATACTGTATAATGTTAAACGTTTAACGTATTACTATGTAACGTTATACGTTATAACGTAATATTGTATATCGTTAAACGTTGTGACGTAATACTGAAAAAAGTTAAGCGTTATGGCGTAATACTGTATAACGCTAAACGTTATAACGTAATACTGTATAACGTTACGCGCTATAACTTAATACTATGTAACGTTATACTTTATAACGTAATACTGTATAACGTTAAACGTTATACTACGAAATAGTGTATAACGTTAAACTTTATATCGTAGTACTTTATAACGTTAAACATTATAACGTAATTGTGTATAACGTTGAACGTTATAACGTAATACTGTATAACGTTAAGCGATATGACGTAATACTGTATAACGCTAAACGTTATAACGTAATACTGTATAACGTTACACGCTATAACGTAATATTATGTAACGTTAAACGTTATAACGTAATACTGTATAACGCTAAACGTTATAACGTAATACTGTATAACGCTAAACGTTATAACGTAATACTGTATAACGTTACGCGCTATAACTTAATACTTTGTAACGTTATACTTTATAACGTAATACTGTATAACGTTAAACGTTATACTACGAAATAGTGTATAACGTTAAACTTTATAACGTAGTACTTTATAACGTTAAACATTATAACGTAATTGTGTATAACGTTAAACGTTATAACGTAATACTGTAAAACGTTAAGCGTTATGGCGTAATAGTGTATAACGCTAAACGTTATATTACGAAATAGTGTATAACGTTAAACTTTATAACGTAATACTATATAACGTTAAACGTTATAACGTAATACTGTATAATGTTAAACGTTTAACGTATTACTATGTAACGTTATACGTTATAACGTAATATTGTATAACGTTAAACGTTATAACTTAATAGTGTATAAAGTTAAACGTTATAACGTAATACTGTATAACGTTAAACGTTATATTACAAAATAGTGTATAACGTTAAACTTCATAACGTAATACTATATAACGTTAAGCGTTATGACGTAATACTGTATAACGATAAACGTTGTAACGTAATACTGTATAACGTTAAACGTTATAACGTAATACTGTATAACGTTAAACGTTATATTACAAAATAGTGTATAACGTTAAATTTCATAACGTAATACTATATAACGTTAAAAATTATAACGTAATTGTGTATAACTTTAAACGTTTAACGTAATACTGTATAACGTTAAACATTATAACGTAATTATGTATAACGTTAATCGTTATAACGTAATACTGTATAACGTTAAGCGTTATGGCGTAATACTGTATAACGCTAAACGTTATAACGTAATACTGTATAACGTTACGCGCTATAACTTAATACTATGTAACGTTAAACAATATAACGTAATACTGTATAACGTTAAACGTTATAACGTAATACTGTATAATGTTGAACGTTTAACGTATTACTATGTAACGATATACGTTATAACGTTATACTGTATAACGTTAAACGTTATATTACGAAATAGTGTATAACGTTAAACTTTATAAGGTAATACTATATAACGTTAAACATTATAACGTAATACTGTTTAACGTTACACGCTATAACGTAATACTATGTAACTTTAAACGTTTAACGTAATACTGTATAACGTTAAACGTTATAACGTAATAATGTATAATCTTAAACGTTATAACGTATTACTATGTAACGTTATACTTTATAACGTAATACTGTATAACGTTAAACGTTATAACGTAATACTGTATAATGTTAAACGTTTAACGTATTACTATATAACGTTAAACATTATAACGTAATTATGTATAACGTTAATCGTTATAACGTAATACTGTATAACGTTAGGCGTTATGACGTAATAGCGTATAACGCTAAACGTTATATTACGAAATAGTGTATAAAGTTAAACGTTATAACGTAATACTGTATAACGTTAAACTTTACAACGTAATTCTATATAACGTTAAAAATTATAACGTAGTTGTGTATAACGATAAACGTTATAACGTAATACTGTATAACGTTAAGCGTTATGACGTAATACTGTATAACGCTAAACGTTATAACGTAATACTGTATAACGTTACGCGCTATAACGTAATACTGTTTAATGTTAAACGTTTAACGTATTACTATGTAACGTTATACGTTATAACGTCATACTGTATAACGTTAAACGTTATGACTTAATAGTGTATAAAGTTAAACGTTATGACGTAATACTGTATAACGTTAAACCTTATATTACGAAATAGTGTATAACGTTAAACTTTATAACGTAATACTATATAACGTTAAAAATTATAACGTAATTGTGTATAACGATAAACGTTATAACGTAATACTATATAACGTTAAACGTTATAACGTAAAACTGTATAACGTTACAGGCTATGACGTAATACTATGTAACTTTAAACGTTTAACGTAATACTGTATAACGTTAAACGTTACATTACGAAATAGTGTATAACGTTAAACTTTATAACGTAATACTATATAACGTTAAACATTATAACGTAATTGTGTATAACGTTAATCGTTATAACGTAATACTGTATAACGTTAAGCGTTAAGACGTAATACTGTATAACGCTAAACGATATAACGTATTACTGTATAACGTTACACGCTATAACGTAATACTATGTAACGTTAAACGTTATAACGTAATACTGTATAACGTTAAACGTTATAACGTAATACTGTATAATGTTGAACGTTTAACGTATTACTATGTAACGTTAAACGTTATAACGTAATACTGTATAACGTTAACCGTTATAACGTAATACTGTATAACGTTAAACGTTATACTACGAAATAGTGTATAACGCTAACCGTTATAACGTAATACTGTATAACGTTACACGCTATAACGTAATATTATGTAACGTTAAACGTTATAACGTAATACTGTATAACGTTAAACGTTATGACTTAATAGTGTATAAAGTTAAACGTTATGATGTAATACTGTATAACGTTACACGCTATGACGTAGTACTATGTAACTTTAAACGTTTAACGTAATACTGTATAACGTCTAAACGTTATAACGTACTACTGTATAATCTTAAACGTTATAACGTATTACTATGTAACGTTATACTTTATAACGTAATACTGTATAACGTTAAACGTTATATTACGAAATAGTGTATAACGTTAAACTTTATAACGTAATACTATATAACGTTAAACGTTATAACGTAATACATAATACACGCTATGACGTAATACTATGTAACTTTAAACGTTTAACGTAATACTGTATAACGTTAAAAGTTATAACGTAATACTGTATAACGTTAAACGTTATAACGTAATACTGTATAACGTTAAGCGTTATGACGTAATACTGTATAACGCTAAACGTTATAACGTAATACTGTATAACGTTACGCGCTATAACGTAATACTATGTAACGTTAAACGTTATATTACGAAATAGTGTATAACGTTAAACTTTATAACGTAATACTGTATAACGTTAAACGTTATAACGTAATACTGTATAACGTTAAACGTTATAACGTAATACTGTTTAATGTTAAACGTTTAACGTATTACTATGTAACGTTATACGTTATAACGTCATACTGTATAACGTTAAACGTTATGACTTAATAGTGTATAAAGTTAAACGTTATGACGTAATACTGTATAACGTTAAACGTTATATTACGAAATAGTGTATAACGTTAAACTTTATAACGTAATACTATATAACGTTAAAAATTATAACGTAATTGTGTATAACGATAAACGTTATAACGTAATACTATATAACGTTAAACGTTATAACGTAAAACTGTATAACGTTACAGGCTATGACGTAATACTATGTAACTTTAAACGTTTAACGTAATACTGTATAACGTTAAACGTTATAACGTAATACTGTATAATCTTAAACGTTATAACGTATTACTATGTAACGTTATACTTTATAACGTAATACTGTATAACGTTAAACGTTATAACGTAATACTGTATAATGTTAAACGTTTAACGTATTACTATGTAACGTTATACGCTATAACGTAATATTGTATAACGTTAAACCTTATAACTTAATAGTGTATAAAGTTAAACGTTATAACGTAATACTGCATAACGTTAAACGTTATATTACAAAATAGTGTATAACGTTAAACTTTATAACGTAATACTATATAACGTTAAAAATTATAACGTAATTGTGTATAACGATAAACGTTATAACGTAATACTGTATAACGTTAAACTTTATAACGTAATACTATATAACGTTAAACGTTATAACGTAATACTGTATAACGTTACACGCTATGACGTAATACTATGTAACTTTAAACGTTATAACGTACTACTGTATAATCTTAAACGTTATAACGTATTACTATGTAACGTTATACGTTATAACGTAATACTGTATAACGTTAAACGTTATGACTTAATAGTGTATAAAGTTAAACGTTATAACGTGATACTGTATAACGTTAAACGTTATATTACAAAATAGTGTATAATTTTAAACTTTATAACGTAATACTATATAACGTTAAAAATTATAACGTAATACTGTATAACGTTACACGCTATGACGTAGTACTATGTAACTTTAAACGTTTAACGTAATACTGTATAACGTTAAACGTTATAACGTACTACTGTATAATCTTAAACGTTATAACGTATTACTATGTAACGTTATACTTTATAACGTAATACTGTATAACGTTAAGCGTTATACTACGAAATAGTGTATAACGTTAAACTTTATAACGTAGTGCTTTATAACGTTAAACATTATAACGTAATTGTGTATAACGTTAGACGTTATAACGTAATACTGTATAACGTTAAGCGTTATGACGTAATACTGTATAACGCTAAACGTTATAACGTAATACTGTATAACGTTACACGCTATAACGTAATATTATGTAACGTTACGCGTTATAACGTAATATTGTGTAACGTTAAACGTTATAACGTAATACTATATAACGTTAAACGTTATAACGTAATACTGTATAACGTTACACGCTATGACGTAATACTATGTAACTTTAAACGTTTAACGTAATACTGTATAATGTTAAACGTTATAACGTAATACTGTATAATCTTAAACGTTATAACGTATTACTATGTAATGTCATACTTTATAACGTAATACTGTATAACGTTAGACGTTATAACGTAATACTGTATAATGTTAAACGTTTAACGTATTACTATGTAACGTTATACGTTATAACGTAATATTGTATATCGTTAAACGTTGTGACGTAATACTGAAAAAAGTTAAGCGTTATGGCGTAATACTGTATAACGCTAAACGTTATAACGTAATACTGTATAACGTTACGCGCTATAACTTAATACTATGTAACGTTATACTTTATAACGTAATACTGTATAACGTTAAACGTTATACTACGAAATAGTGTATAACGTTAAACTTTATATCGTAGTACTTTATAACGTTAAACATTATAACGTAATTGTGTATAACGTTGAACGTTATAACGTAATACTGTATAACGTTAAGCGATATGACGTAATACTGTATAACGCTAAACGTTATAACGTAATACTGTATAACGTTACACGCTATAACGTAATATTATGTAACGTTAAACGTTATAACGTAATACTGTATAACGCTAAACGTTATAACGTAATACTGTATAACGCTAAACGTTATAACGTAATACTGTATAACGTTACGCGCTATAACTTAATACTTTGTAACGTTATACTTTATAACGTAATACTGTATAACGTTAAACGTTATACTACGAAATAGTGTATAACGTTAAACTTTATAACGTAGTACTTTATAACGTTAAACATTATAACGTAATTGTGTATAACGTTAAACGTTATAACGTAATACTGTAAAACGTTAAGCGTTATGGCGTAATAGTGTATAACGCTAAACGTTATATTACGAAATAGTGTATAACGTTAAACTTTATAACGTAATACTATATAACGTTAAACGTTATAACGTAATACTGTATAATCTTAAACGTTATAACGTATTACTATGTAACGTTATACTTTATAACGTAATACTGTATAACGTTAGACGTTATAACGTAATACTGTATAATGTTAAACGTTTAACGTATTACTATGTAACGTTATACGTTATAACGTAATATTGTATAACGTTAAACGTTATAACTTAATAGTGTATAAAGTTAAACGTTATAACGTAATACTGTATAACGTTAAACGTTATATTACAAAATAGTGTATAACGTTAAACTTCATAACGTAATACTATATAACGTTAAGCGTTATGACGTAATACTGTATAACGATAAACGTTGTAACGTAATACTGTATAACGTTAAACGTTATAACGTAATACTGTATAACGTTAAACGTTATATTACAAAATAGTGTATAACGTTAAATTTCATAACGTAATACTATATAACGTTAAAAATTATAACGTAATTGTGTATAACTTTAAACGTTTAACGTAATACTGTATAACGTTAAACATTATAACGTAATTATGTATAACGTTAATCGTTATAACGTAATACTGTATAACGTTAAGCGTTATGGCGTAATACTGTATAACGCTAAACGTTATAACGTAATACTGTATAACGTTACGCGCTATAACTTAATACTATGTAACGTTAAACAATATAACGTAATACTGTATAACGTTAAACGTTATAACGTAATACTGTATAATGTTGAACGTTTAACGTATTACTATGTAACGATATACGTTATAACGTTATACTGTATAACGTTAAACGTTATATTACGAAATAGTGTATAACGTTAAACTTTATAAGGTAATACTATATAACGTTAAACATTATAACGTAATACTGTTTAACGTTACACGCTATAACGTAATACTATGTAACTTTAAACGTTTAACGTAATACTGTATAACGTTAAACGTTATAACGTAATAATGTATAATCTTAAACGTTATAACGTATTACTATGTAACGTTATACTTTATAACGTAATACTGTATAACGTTACGCGCTATAACGTAATACTGTTTAATGTTAAACGTTTAACGTATTACTATGTAACGTTATACGTTATAACGTCATACTGTATAACGTTAAACGTTATGACTTAATAGTGTATAAAGTTAAACGTTATGACGTAATACTGTATAACGTTAATCCTTATATTACGAAATAGTGTATAACGTTAAACTTTATAACGTAATACTATATAACGTTAAAAATTATAACGTAATTGTGTATAACGATAAACGTTATAACGTAATACTATATAACGTTAAACGTTATAACGTAAAACTGTATAACGTTACAGGCTATGACGTAATACTATGTAACTTTAAACGTTTAACGTAATACTGTATAACGTTAAACGTTACATTACGAAATAGTGTATAACGTTAAACTTTATAACGTAATACTATATAACGTTAAACATTATAACGTAATTGTGTATAACGTTAATCGTTATAACGTAATACTGTATAACGTTAAGCGTTAAGACGTAATACTGTATAACGCTAAACGATATAACGTATTACTGTATAACGTTACACGCTATAACGTAATACTATGTAACGTTAAACGTTATAACGTAATACTGTATAACGTTAAACGTTATAACGTAATACTGTATAATGTTGAACGTTTAACGTATTACTATGTAACGTTAAACGTTATAACGTAATACTGTATAACGTTAACCGTTATAACGTAATACTGTATAACGTTAAACGTTATACTACGAAATAGTGTATAACGCTAACCGTTATAATGTAATACTGTATAACGTTACACGCTATAACGTAATATTATGTAACGTTAAACGTTATAACGTAATACTGTATAACGTTAAACGTTATGACTTAATAGTGTATAAAGTTAAACGTTATGATGTAATACTGTATAACGTTACACGCTATGACGTAGTACTATGTAACTTTAAACGTTTAACGTAATACTGTATAACGTCTAAACGTTATAACGTACTACTGTATAATCTTAAACGTTATAACGTATTACTATGTAACGTTATACTTTATAACGTAATACTGTATAACGTTAAACGTTATATTACGAAATAGTGTATAACGTTAAACTTTATAACGTAATACTATATAACGTTAAACGTTATAACGTAATACATAATACACGCTATGACGTAATACTATGTAACTTTAAACGTTTAATGTAATACTGTATAACGTTAAAAGTTATAACGTAATACTGTATAACGTTAAACGTTATAACGTAATACTGTATAACGTTAAGCGTTATGACGTAATACTGTATAACGCTAAACGTTATAACGTAATACTGTATAACGTTACGCGCTATAACGTAATACTATGTAACGTTAAACGTTATATTACGAAATAGTGTATAACGTTAAACTTTATAACGTAATACTGTATAACGTTAAACGTTATAACGTAATACTGTATAACGTTAAACGTTATAACGTAATACTGTTTAATGTTAAACGTTTAACGTATTACTATGTAACGTTATACGTTATAACGTCATACTGTATAACGTTAAACGTTATGACTTAATAGTGTATAAAGTTAAACGTTATGACGTAATACTGTATAACGTTAAACGTTATATTACGAAATAGTGTATAACGTTAAACTTTATAACGTAATACTATATAACGTTAAAAATTATAACGTAATTGTGTATAACGATAAACGTTATAACGTAATACTATATAACGTTAAACGTTATAACGTAAAACTGTATAACGTTACAGGCTATGACGTAATACTATGTAACTTTAAACGTTTAACGTAATACTGTATAACGTTAAACGTTACATTACGAAATAGTGTATAACGTTAAACTTTATAACGTAATACTATATAACGTTAAACATTATAACGTAATTGTGTATAACGTTAATCGTTATAACGTAATACTGTATAACGTTAAGCGTTAAGACGTAATACTGTATAACGCTAAACGATATAACGTAATACTGTATAACGTTACACGCTATAACGTAATACTATGTAACGTTAAACGTTATAACGTAATACTGTATAACGTTAAATGTTATAACGTAATACTGTATAACGTTAAACGTTATAACGTAATACTGTATAATGCTGAACGTTTAACGTATTACTATGTAACGTTATACGTTATAACGTAATACTGTATAACGTTAAACGTTATAACGTAATACTGTATAATCTTAAACGTTATAACGTATTACTATGTAACGTTATACGTTATAACGTAATACTGTATAACGTTAAACGTTATGACTTAATAGTGTATAAAGTTAAACGTTATAACGTAATACTGTATAACGTTAAACGTTATATTACGAAATAGTGTATAACGTTAAACTTTTTAACGTAATACTATATAACGTTAAACATTATAACGTAATACTGTATAACGTTACACGCTATAACGTAATACTATATAACGTTAAACATTATAACGTAATACTGTATAACGTTACACGCTATAACGTAATACGATGTAACGTTAAACGTTATAACGTAATACTGTATATTGTTAAACGTTATAACGCAATAATGTATAACGTTAAACGTTATAACTTTATAGAGTATAAAGTTAAACGTTAGAACGTATTACTGTATAACGTTAAACGTTATACTACGAAATAGTGTATAACGCTAACCGTTATAACGTAATACTGTATAACGTTACACGCTATAACGTAATATTATGTAACGTTAAACGTTATAACGTAATACTGTATAACGTTAAACGTTGTGACTTAATAGTGTATAAAGTTAAACGTTATGATGTAATACTGTATAACGTTAAACGTTATATTACGAAATAGTGTATAACGTTAAACGTTATATTACGAAATAGTGTATAACGTTAAACGTTATATTACGAAATAGTGTATAACGTTAAACTTTATAAAGTAATACTATATAACGTTAAACGTTATAACGTAATACTGTTTAACGTTACACGCTATGACATAATACTATGTAACTTTAAACGTTTAACGTAATACTGTATAACGTTAAACGTTATTACGTAATACTGTATAATCTTAAACGCTATGACGTAATACTATGTAACTTTAAACGTTTAACGTAATACTGTATAACGTTAAACGTTATTACGTAATACTGTATAATCGTAAACGCTATAACGTATTACTATGTAACGTTATACTTTATAACGTAATACTATATAACGTTAAACGTTATAACGTAATAGGGTATAACGTTAAACGTTATAACGTAATACTGTATAACGTTAAGCGTTATAACGTAATACTATGTGACGTTATAGATTATAACGTAATACTATGTAACGTTGAACGTTATACTACGAAATAGTGTATAACGTTAAGCTTCATAACGCAATACTTTATAACGTTAAATATTATAACGTAGTTGTGTATAACGATAAACGTTATAACGTAATACTGTATAACGTAATACTGTATAACGTTAAACGTTATAACGTAATACTATGTAACGTTGAACGTTATAGCGTAATAGGGTATAACGTTAAACGTTATAACGTAGTACTGTATAACGTTAAGCGTTATAACGTAATACTATGTAACGTTATATGTTATAACGTAATACTATGTAACGTTATATGTTATAACGTAATACTATGTAACGTTATAGGTTATAACGTAATACTATGTAACGTTGAACGTTATAACGTAATAGGGTATAACGTTAAACGTTATAACGTAATACTGTATAACGTAATACTGTATAACGTTAAACGTTATAACGTAATACTATGTAACGTTGAACGTTATAGCGTAATAGGGTATAACGTTAAACGTTATAACGTAGTACTGTATAACGTTAAGCGTTATAACGTAATACTATGTAACGTTATATGTTATAACGTAATACTATGTAACGTTATATGTTATAACGTAATACTATGTAACGTTATAGGTTATAACGTAATACTATGTAACGTTGAACGTTATAACGTAGTAGGGTATAACGTTAAACGTTATAACGTAATACTGTATAACGTAATACTGTATAACGTTAAACGTTATAACGTAATGCTATGCAACGTTATCGGTTATAACGTAATACTGTATAACGTTAAACGTTATAACGTAATACTGTATAACGTTAAGCGTTATAACGTAATACTATGTAACGTTATAGGTTATAACGTATTACTATGTAACGTTGAACGTTATAACGTAATAGGGTATAACGTTAAACGTTATAACGTAATACTGTATTACGTTAAACGTTATAACTTAATAGTGTATAAAGTTAAACGTTATAACGTAATACTGTATAACGTTAAACGTTATACTACGAAATAGTGTATAAAGTTAAACGTTATAACGTAATACTGTATAACGTTAAACGTTATGACGTAATACTGTATAACGCTAAACGTTATAACGTAATACTATGTAACGTTATATGTTATAACGTAATACTATGTAACGTCATATGATATAACGTAATACTATGTAACGTTATAGGTTATAACGTAATACTATGTAACGTTATAGGTTATAACGTAATACTATGTAACGTTATATGTTACAACGTAATACTATGTAACGTTATATGTTATAACGTAATACTATGTAACGTTATATGTTATAACGTAATACTATGTAACGTTATAGGTTATAACGTAATACTATGTAACGTTATATGTTATAACGTAATAGTATGTAACGTTATAGGTTATAACGTAATACTATGTAACGTTGAACGTTATATCGTAATAGGGTATAACCTTAAACGTTATAACGTAATACTGTATAACGTTAAACGTTATAACGTAATACTGTATAATGTTGAAGGTTTAACGTATTACTGTGTAACGTCAAACGTTATAACTTAATAGTGTATAAACATAAACGTTATAAGGTAATACTATATAACGTTAAGCGTTATAACGTAATACTATGTAACGTTATATGTTATAACGTAATACTATGTAACGTTATATGTTATAACGTAATACTATGTAACGTTATAGGTTATAACGTAATACTATGTAACGTTGAACGTCATAACGTAATAGGGTATAACGTTAAACGTTATAACGTAATACTGTATAACGTTGAACGTTATAACGTAATAGGGTATAACGTTAAACGTTATAACGTAATACTGTATAACGTTAAGCGTTATAACGTAATACTATGTAACGTTATAGGTTATAACGTAATACTATGTAACGTTGAACGTTATACTACGAAATAGTGTATAACGTTAAGCTTCATAACGTAATACTTTATAACGTTAAATATTATAACGTAATTGTGTATAACGTTAAACGTTATAACGTAATACTGTATAACGTTAAGCGTTATGACGTAATACTATGTTACGTTATAGGTTATAACGTAATACTATGTAACGTTGAACGTTATAACGTAATAGGGTATAACGTCAAACGTTATAACGTGATACTGTATAACGTAATACTGTATAACGTTAAACGTTATAACGTAATGCTATGCAACGTTATCGGTTATAACGTAATACTGTATAACGTTAAACGTTATAACGTAATACTGTATAACGTTAAGCGTTATAACGTAATACTATGTAACGTTATAGGTTATAACGTAATACTATGTAACGTTGAACGTTATAACGTAATAGGGTATAACGTTAAACGTTATAACGTAATACTGTATAACGTTAAGCGTTATAACGTAATACTATGTAACGTTATATGTTATAACGTAATACTATGTAACGTTATAGGTTATAACGTAATACTATGTAACGTTGAACGTTATAACGTAATAGGGTATAACGTTAAACGTTATAACGTAATACTGTATTACGTTAAACGTTATAACTTAATAGTGTATAAAGTTAAACGTTATAACGTAATACTGTATAACGTTAAACGTTATACTACGAAATAGTGTATAACGTTAAGCTTCATAACGTAATACTTTATAACGTTAAATATTATAACGTAATTGTGTATAACGCTAAACGTTATAACGTAATACTGTATGACGATAAACGTTATAACGTAATACTGCATAACGTTACACGCTATAACGTAATACTATGTAACGTTGAACGTTATAACGTAATAGGGTATAACGTTAAACGTTATAACGTAGTACTGTGTAACGTTAAGCGTTATAACGTAATACTATGTAACGTTATATGTTATAACGTAATACTATGTAACGTTATATGTTATAACGAAATACTATGTAACGTTATAGGTTATAACGTAATACTGTATAACGTTAAACGTTATAACGAAATGCTATGCAACGTTATCGGTTATAACGTAATACTGTATAACGTTAAACGTTATAACGTAATAGGGTATAACGTTAAACGTTATAACGTAATACTGTATAACGTTAAGCGTTATAACGTAATACTATGTAACGTTATAGATTATAACGTAATACTATGTAACGTTGAACGTTATACTACGAAATAGTGTATAGCGTTAAGCTTCATAACGTAATACTTTATAACGTTAAATATTATAACGTAGTTGTGTATAACGTTAAACGTTATAACGTAATACTGTATAACGTTAAGCGTTATGACGTGGTACTGTATAACGATAAACGTTATAACGTAATACTGTATAACGTTACACGCTATAACGTAATACTATGTAACGTTGAACGTTATAGCGTAATAGGGTATAACGTTAAACGTTATAACGTAGTACTGTATAACGTTAAGCGTTATAACGTAATACTATGTAACGTTATATGTTATAACGTAATACTATGTAACGTTATATGTTATAACGTAATACTATGTAACGTTATATGTTATAACGTAATACTATGTAACGTTATAGGTTATAACGTAATACTATGTAACGTTGAACGTTATAACGTAATAGGGTATAACGTTAAACGTTATAACGTAATACTGTATAACGTAATACTGTATAACGTTAAACGTTATAACGTAATACTATATAACGTTAAGCGTTATAACGTAATACTATGTAACGTTATATGTTATAACGTAATACTATGTAACGTTATATGTTATAACGTAATACTATGTAACGTTATAGGTTATAACGTAATACTATATAACGTTGAACGTTATAACGTAATAGGGTATAACGTTAAACGTTATAACGTAATACTGTATAACGTTAAGCGTTATAACGTAATACTATGTAACGATATATGTTATAACGTAATACTATGTAACGTTATATGTTATAACGTAATACTACGTAACGTTATAGGTTATAACGTAATACTATGTAACGTTGAACGTTATACTACGAAATAGTGTATAACGTTAAGCTTCATAACGTAATACTTTATAACGTTAAATATTATAACGTAGTTGTGTATAACGTTGAACGTTATAACGTAATACTGTATAACGTTAAGCGTTATGACGTGGTACTGTATAACGATAAACGTTATAACGTAATACTGTATAACGTTACACGCTATAACGTAATACTATGTAACGTTGAACGTTATAGCGTAATAGGGTATAACGTTAAACGTTATAACGTAGTACTGTATAACGTTAAGCGTTATAACGTAATACTATGTAACGTTATATGTTATAACGTAATACTATGTAACGTTATATGTTATAACGTAATACTATGTAACGTTATAGGTTATAACGTAATACTATGTAACGTTGAACGTTATAACGTAATAGGGTATAACGTTAAACGTTATAACGTAATACTGTATAACGTAATACTGTATAACGTTAAACGTTATAACGTAATACTATGTAACGTTGAACGTTATAGCGTAATAGGGTATAACGTTAAACGTTATAACGTAGTACTGTATAACGTTAAGCGTTATAACGTAATACTATGTAACGATATATGTTATAACGTAATACTATATAACGTTATATGTTATAACGTAATACTATGTAACGTTATAGGTTATAACGTAATACTATGTAACGTTGAACGTTATAACGTAGTAGGGTATAACGTTAAACGTTATAACGTAATACTGTATAACGTAATACTGTATAACGTTAAACGTTATAACGTAATGCTATGCAACGTTATCGGATATAACGTAATACTGTATAACGTTAAACGTTATAACGTAATACTGTATAACGTTAAGCGTTATAACGTAATACTATGTAACGTTATAGGTTATAACGTATTACTATGTAACGTTGAACGTTATAACGTAATAGGGTATAACGTTAAACGTTATAACGTAATACTATGTAACGTTATAGGTTATAACGTAATACTGTATAACGTTAAATGATATGAATTAATAGTGTATAAAGTTAAACGTTATAACGTAATACTGTATAACGTTAAACGTTATGACGTAATACTGTATAACGCTAAACGTTATAACGTAATACTATGTAACGTTATATGTTATAACGTAATACTATGTAACGTCATATGTTATAACGTAATACTATGTAACGTAATAGGTTATAACGTAATACTATGTAACGTTATAGGTTATAACGTAATACTATGTAACGTTATATGTTATAACGTAATACTATGTAACGTTATATGTTATAACGTAATACTATGTAACGTTATATGTTATAACGTAATACTATGTAACGTTATAGGTTATAACGTAATACTATGTAACGTTATATGTTATAACGTAATACTATGTAACGTTATAGGTTATAACGTAATACTATGTAACGTTATAGGTTATAACGTAATACTATGTAACGTTATATGTTATAACGTAATGCTATGCAACGTTATCGGTTATAACGTAATACTATGTAACGTTATAGGTTATAACGTAATACTATGTAACGTAATAGGTTATAACGTAATACTATGTAACGTTATAGGTTATAACGTAATACTATGTAACGTTAAACGTTATGACGTAATACTGTATAACGCTAAACGTTATAACGTAATACTATGTAACGTTATATGTTATAACGTAATACTATGTAACGTCATATGTTATATCGTAATACTATGTAACGTTATAGGTTATAACGTAATACTATGTAACGTTATAGGTTATAACGTAATACTATGTAACGTTAAACGTTATAACGTAATACTATGTAACGTTATATGTTATAACGTAATACTATGTAACGTTATATGTTATAACGTAATACTATGTAACGTTATAGGTTATAACGTAATACTATGTAACGTTGAACGTTATAACGTAATAGGGTATAACGTTAAACGTTATAACGTAATACTGTATAACGTAATACTGTATAACGTTAAACGTTATAACGTAATACTATATAACGTTAAGCGTTATAACGTAATACTATGTAACGTTATATGTTATAACGTAATACTATGTAACGTTATATGTTATAACGTAATACTATGTAACGTTATAGGTTATAACGTAATACTATATAACGTTGAACGTTATAACGTAATAGGGTATAACGTTAAACGTTATAACGTAATACTGTATAACGTTAAGCGTTATAACGTAATACTATGTAACGATATATGTTATAACGTAATACTATGTAACGTTATATGTTATAACGTAATACTACGTAACGTTATAGGTTATAACGTAATACTATGTAACGTTATAGATTATAACGTAATACTATGTAACGTTGAACGTTATACTACGAAATAGTGTATAACGTTAAGCTTCATAACGTAATACTTTATAACGTTAAATATTATAACGTAGTTGTGTATAACGTTGAACGTTATAACGTAATACTGTATAACGTTAAGCGTTATGACGTGGTACTGTATAACGATAAACGTTATAACGTAATACTGTATAACGTTACACGCTATAACGTAATACTATGTAACGTTGAACGTTATAGCGTAATAGGGTATAACGTTAAACGTTATAACGTAGTACTGTATAACGTTAAGCGTTATAACGTAATACTATGTAACGTTATATGTTATAACGTAATACTATGTAACGTTATATGTTATAACGTAATACTATGTAACGTTATAGGTTATAACGTAATACTATGTAACGTTGAACGTTATAACGTAATAGGGTATAACGTTAAACGTTATAACGTAATACTGTATAACGTAATACTGTATAACGTTAAACGTTATAACGTAATACTATGTAACGTTGAACGTTATAGCGTAATAGGGTATAACGTTAAACGTTATAACGTAGTACTGTATAACGTTAAGCGTTATAACGTAATACTATGTAACGATATATGTTATAACGTAATACTATATAACGTTATATGTTATAACGTAATACTATGTAACGTTATAGGTTATAACGTAATACTATGTAACGTTGAACGTTATAACGTAGTAGGGTATAACGTTAAACGTTATAACGTAATACTGTATAACGTAATACTGTATAACGTTAAACGTTATAACGTAATGCTATGCAACGTTATCGGATATAACGTAATACTGTATAACGTTAAACGTTATAACGTAATACTGTATAACGTTAAGCGTTATAACGTAATACTATGTAACGTTATAGGTTATAACGTATTACTATGTAACGTTGAACGTTATAACGTAATAGGGTATAACGTTAAACGTTATAACGTAATACTATGTAACGTTATAGGTTATAACGTAATACTGTATAACGTTAAATGATATGAATTAATAGTGTATAAAGTTAAACGTTATAACGTAATACTGTATAACGTTAAACGTTATGACGTAATACTGTATAACGCTAAACGTTATAACGTAATACTATGTAACGTTATATGTTATAACGTAATACTATGTAACGTCATATGTTATAACGTAATACTATGTAACGTAATAGGTTATAACGTAATACTATGTAACGTTATAGGTTATAACGTAATACTATGTAACGTTATATGTTATAACGTAATACTATGTAACGTTATATGTTATAACGTAATACTATGTAACGTTATATGTTATAACGTAATACTATGTAACGTTATAGGTTATAACGTAATACTATGTAACGTTATATGTTATAACGTAATACTATGTAACGTTATAGGTTATAACGTAATACTACGTAACGTTATAGGTTATAACGTAATACTATGTAACGTTATATGTTATAACGTAATGCTATGCAACGTTATCGGTTATAACGTAATACTATGTAACGTTATAGGTTATAACGTAATACTATGTAACGTAATAGGTTATAACGTAATACTATGTAACGTTATAGGTTATAACGTAATACTATGTAACGTTAAACGTTATGACGTAATACTGTATAACGCTAAACGTTATAACGTAATACTATGTAACGTTATATGTTATAACGTAATACTATGTAACGTCATATGTTATATCGTAATACTATGTAACGTAATTGGTTATAACGTAATACTATGTAACGTTATAGGTTATAACGTAATACTATGTAACGTTATATGTTATAACGTAATACTATGTAACGTTATATGTTATAACGTAATACTATGTAACGTTATTTGTTATAACGTAATACTATGTAACGTTATATGTTATAACGTAATACTATGTAACGTTATAGGTTATAACGTAATACTATGTAACGTTATATGTTATAACGTAATACTATGTAACGTTATAGGTTATAACGTAATACTATGTAACGTTGAACGTTATAACGTAATAGGGTATAACCTTAAACGTTATAACGTAATACTGTATAACGTTAAACGTTATAACGTAATACTGTATAATGTTGAAGGTTTAACGTATTACTGTGTAACGTTAAACGTTATAACTTAATAGTGTATAAACATAAACGTTATAAGGTAATACTATATAACGTTAAGCGTTATAACGTAATACTATGTAACGTTATATGTTATAACGTAATACTATGTAACGTTATATGTTATAACGTAATACTATGTAACGTTATAGGTTATAACGTAATACTATGTAACGTTGAACGTCATAACGTAATAGGGTATAACGTTAAACGTTATAACGTAATACTGTATAACGTAATACTGTATAACGTTAAACGTTATAACGTAATGCTATGCAACGTTATCGGTTATAACGTAATACTGTATAACGTTAAACGTTATAACGTAATACTGTATAACGTTAAGCGTTATAACGTAATACTATGTAGCGTTATAGGTTATAACGTAATACTATGTAACGTTGAACGTTATAACGTAATTGTGTATAACGTTAAACGTTATAACGTAATACTGTATAACGTTAAGCGTTATGACGTAGTACTGTATAACGATAAACGTTATAACGTAATACTGTATAACGTTACACGCTATAACGTAATACTATGTAACGTTGAACGTTATAACGTAATAGGGTATAACGTTAAACGTTATAACGTAGTACTGTATAACGTTAAGCGTTATAACGTGATACTATGTAACGGTATATGTGATAACGTAATACTATGTAACGTTATATGTTATAACGTAATACTATGTAACGTTATAGGTTATAACGTAATACTGTATAACGTTAAATGTTATGAATTAATAGTGTATAAAGTTAAACGTTATAACGTAATACTGTATAACGTTAAACGTTATGACGTAATACTGTATAACGCTAAACGTTATAACGTAATACTATGTAACGTTATATGTTATAACGTAATACTATGTAACGTTATATGTTATAACGGAATACTATGTAACGTTATAGGTTATAACGTAATACTGTGTAACGTTAAACGTTATAACTTAATAGTGTATAAACATTAACGTTATAACGCAATACTATATAACGTTAAGCGTTATAACGTAATACTATGTAACGTTATATGTTATAACGTAATACTATGTAACGTTATATGTTATAACGTAATACTATGTAACGTTATAGGTTATAACGTAATACTATGTAACGTTGAACGTTATAACGTAATAGGGTATAACCTTAAACGTTATAACGTAATACTGTATAACGTTAAACGTTATAACGTAATACTGTATAATGTTAAGCGTTATGACGTAGTACTGTATAACGATAAACGTTATAACGTAATACTGTATAACGTTAAACGTTATAACGTAATGCTATGCAACGTTATCGGATATAACGTAATACTGTATAACGTTAAACGTTATAACGTAATACTGTATAACGTTAAGCGTTATAACGTAATACTATGTAACGTTATAGGTTATAACGTATTACTATGTAACGTTGAACGTTATAACGTAATAGGGTATAACGTTAAACGTTTTAACGTAATACTATGTAACGTTATAGGTTATAACGTAATACTGTATAACGTTAAATGATATGAATTAATAGTGTATAAAGTTAAACGTTATAACGTAATACTGTATAACGTTAAACGTTATGACGTAATACTGTATAACGCTAAACGTTATAACGTAATACTATGTAACGTTATATGTTATAACGTAATACTATGTAACGTCATATGTTATAACGTAATACTATGTAACGTAATAGGTTATAACGTAATACTATGTAACGTTATATGTTATAACGTAATACTATGTAACGTTATATGTTATAACGTAATACTATGTAACGTTATATGTTATAACGTAATACTATGTAACGTTATATGTTATAACGTAATACTATGTAACGTTATAGGTTATAACGTAATACTATGTAACGTTATATGTTATAACGTAATACTATGTAACGTTATAGGTTATAACGTAATACTATGTAACGTTATAGGTTATAACGTAATACTATGTAACGTTATATGTTATAACGTAATGCTATGCAACGTTATCGGTTATAACGTAATACTATGTAACGTTATAGGTTATAACGTAATACTATGTAACGTAATAGGTTATAACGTAATACTATGTAACGTTATAGGTTATAACGTAATACTATGTAACGTTAAACGTTATGACGTAATACTGTATAACGCTAAACGTTATAACGTAATACTATGTAACGTTATATGTTATAACGTAATACTATGTAACGTCATATGTTATATCGTAATACTATGTAACGTAATAGGTTATAACGTAATACTATGTAACGTTATAGGTTATAACGTAATACTATGTAACGTTAAACGTTATAACGTAATACTATGTAACGTTATATGTTATAACGTAATACTATGTAACGTTATATGTTATAACGTAATACTATGTAACGTTATAGGTTATAACGTAATACTATGTAACGTTATATGTTATAACGTAATACTATGTAACGTTATATGTTATAACGTAATACTATGTAACGTTATATGTTATAACGTAATACTATGTAACGTTATAGGTTATAACGTAATACTATGTAACGTTATATGTTATAACGTAATACTATGTAACGTTATAGGTTATAACGTAATACTATGTAACGTTATAGGTTATAACGTAATACTATGTAACGTTATATGTTATAACGTAATGCTATGCAACGTTATCGGTTATAACGTAATACTATGTAACGTTATAGGTTATAACGTAATACTATGTAACGTAATAGGTTATAACGTAATACTATGTAACGTTATAGGTTATAACGTAATACTATGTAACGTTAAACGTTATGACGTAATACTGTATAACGCTAAACGTTATAACGTAATACTATGTAACGTTATATGTTATAACGTAATACTATGTAACGTCATATGTTATATCGTAATACTATGTAACGTAATAGGTTATAACGTAATACTATGTAACGTTATAGGTTATAACGTAATACTATGTAACGTTAAACGTTATAACGTAATACTATGTAACGTTATATGTTATAACGTAATACTATGTAACGTTATATGTTATAACGTAATACTATGTAACGTTATAGGTTATAACGTAATACTATGTAACGTTGAACGTTATAACGTAATAGGGTATAACGTTAAACGTTATAACGTAATACTGTATAACGTAATACTGTATAACGTTAAACGTTATAACGTAATACTATATAACGTTAAGCGTTATAACGTAATACTATGTAACGTTATATGTTATAACGTAATACTATGTAACGTTATATGTTATAACGTAATACTATGTAACGTTATAGGTTATAACGTAATACTATATAACGTTGAACGTTATAACGTAATAGGGTATAACGTTAAACGTTATAACGTAATACTGTATAACGTTAAGCGTTATAACGTAATACTATGTAACGATATATGTTATAACGTAATACTATGTAACGTTATATGTTATAACGTAATACTACGTAACGTTATAGGTTATAACGTAATACTATGTAACGTTATAGATTATAACGTAATACTATGTAACGTTGAACGTTATACTACGAAATAGTGTATAACGTTAAGCTTCATAACGTAATACTTTATAACGTTAAATATTATAACGTAGTTGTGTATAACGTTGAACGTTATAACGTAATACTGTATAACGTTAAGCGTTATGACGTGGTACTGTATAACGATAAACGTTATAACGTAATACTGTATAACGTTACACGCTATAACGTAATACTATGTAACGTTGAACGTTATAGCGTAATAGGGTATAACGTTAAACGTTATAACGTAGTACTGTATAACGTTAAGCGTTATAACGTAATACTATGTAACGTTATATGTTATAACGTAATACTATGTAACGTTATATGTTATAACGTAATACTATGTAACGTTATAGGTTATAACGTAATACTATGTAACGTTGAACGTTATAACGTAATAGGGTATAACGTTAAACGTTATAACGTAATACTGTATAACGTAATACTGTATAACGTTAAACGTTATAACGTAATACTATGTAACGTTGAACGTTATAGCGTAATAGGGTATAACGTTAAACGTTATAACGTAGTACTGTATAACGTTAAGCGTTATAACGTAATACTATGTAACGATATATGTTATAACGTAATACTATATAACGTTATATGTTATAACGTAATACTATGTAACGTTATAGGTTATAACGTAATACTATGTAACGTTGAACGTTATAACGTAGTAGGGTATAACGTTAAACGTTATAACGTAATACTGTATAACGTAATACTGTATAACGTTAAACGTTATAACGTAATGCTATGCAACGTTATCGGATATAACGTAATACTGTATAACGTTAAACGTTATAACGTAATACTGTATAACGTTAAGCGTTATAACGTAATACTATGTAACGTTATAGGTTATAACGTATTACTATGTAACGTTGAACGTTATAACGTAATAGGGTATAACGTTAAACGTTATAACGTAATACTATGTAACGTTATAGGTTATAACGTAATACTGTATAACGTTAAATGATATGAATTAATAGTGTATAAAGTTAAACGTTATAACGTAATACTGTGTAACGTTAAACGTTATAACTTAATAGTGTATAAACATTAACGTTATAACGCAATACTATATAACGTTAAGCGTTATAACGTAATACTATGTAACGTTATATGTTATAACGTAATACTATGTAACGTTATATGTTATAACGTAATACTATGTAACGTTATAGGTTATAACGTAATACTATGTAACGTTGAACGTTATAACGTAATAGGGTATAACCTTAAACGTTATAACGTAATACTGTATAACGTTAAACGTTATAACGTAATACTGTATAATGTTAAGCGTTATGACGTAGTACTGTATAACGATAAACGTTATAACGTAATACTGTATAACGTTAAACGTTATAACGTAATGCTATGCAACGTTATCGGATATAACGTAATACTGTATAACGTTAAACGTTATAACGTAATACTGTATAACGTTAAGCGTTATAACGTAATACTATGTAACGTTATAGGTTATAACGTATTACTATGTAACGTTGAACGTTATAACGTAATAGGGTATAACGTTAAACGTTTTAACGTAATACTATGTAACGTTATAGGTTATAACGTAATACTGTATAACGTTAAATGATATGAATTAATAGTGTATAAAGTTAAACGTTATAACGTAATACTGTATAACGTTAAACGTTATGACGTAATACTGTATAACGCTAAACGTTATAACGTAATACTATGTAACGTTATATGTTATAACGTAATACTATGTAACGTCATATGTTATAACGTAATACTATGTAACGTAATAGGTTATAACGTAATACTATGTAACGTTATAGGTTATAACGTAATACTATGTAACGTTATATGTTATAACGTAATACTATGTAACGTTATATGTTATAACGTAATACTATGTAACGTTATATGTTATAACGTAATACTATGTAACGTTATAGGTTATAACGTAATACTATGTAACGTTATATGTTATAACGTAATACTATGTAACGTTATAGGTTATAACGTAATACTATGTAACGTTATAGGTTATAACGTAATACTATGTAACGTTATATGTTATAACGTAATGCTATGCAACGTTATCGGTTATAACGTAATACTATGTAACGTTATAGGTTATAACGTAATACTATGTAACGTAATAGGTTATAACGTAATACTATGTAACGTTATAGGTTATAACGTAATACTATGTAACGTTAAACGTTATGACGTAATACTGTATAACGCTAAACGTTATAACGTAATACTATGTAACGTTATATGTTATAACGTAATACTATGTAACGTCATATGTTATATCGTAATACTATGTAACGTAATAGGTTATAACGTAATACTATGTAACGTTATAGGTTATAACGTAATACTATGTAACGTTAAACGTTATAACGTAATACTATGTAACGTTATATGTTATAACGTAATACTATGTAACGTTATATGTTATAACGTAATACTATGTAACGTTATAGGTTATAACGTAATACTATGTAACGTTATATGTTATAACGTAATACTATGTAACGTTATATGTTATAACGTAATACTATGTAACGTTATATGTTATAACGTAATACTATGTAACGTTATAGGTTATAACGTAATACTATGTAACGTTATATGTAATAACGTAATACTATGTAACGTTATAGGTTATAACGTAATACTATGTAACGTTATAGGTTATAACGTAATACTATGTAACGTTATATGTTATAACGTAATGCTATGCAACGTTATCGGTTATAACGTAATACTATGTAACGTTATAGGTTATAACGTAATACTATGTAACGTAATAGGTTATAACGTAATACTATGTAACGTTATAGGTTATAACGTAATACTATGTAACGTTAAACGTTATGACGTAATACTGTATAACGCTAAACGTTATAACGTAATACTATGTAACGTTATATGTTATAACGTAATACTATGTAACGTCATATGTTATATCGTAATACTATGTAACGTAATAGGTTATAACGTAATACTATGTAACGTTATAGGTTATAACGTAATACTATGTAACGTTAAACGTTATAACGTAATACTATGTAACGTTATATGTTATAACGTAATACTATGTAACGTTATATGTTATAACGTAATACTATGTAACGTTATAGGTTATAACGTAATACTATGTAACGTTGAACGTTATAACGTAATAGGGTATAACGTTAAACGTTATAACGTAATACTGTATAACGTAATACTGTATAACGTTAAACGTTATAACGTAATACTATATAACGTTAAACGTTATAACGTAATACTATGTAACGTTATACGTTATAACGTAATACTATGTAACGTTATATGTTATAACGTAATACTATGTAACGTTATAGGTTATAACGTAATACTATATAACGTTGAACGTTATAACGTAATAGGGTATAACGTTAAACGTTATAACGTAATACTGTATAACGTTAAGCGTTATAACGTAATACTATGTAACGATATATGTTATAACGTAATACTATGTAACGTTATATGTTATAACGTAATACTACGTAACGTTATAGGTTATAACGTAATACTATGTAACGTTATAGATTATAACGTAATACTATGTAACGTTGAACGTTATACTACGAAATAGTGTATAACGTTAAGCTTCATAACGTAATACTTTATAACGTTAAATATTATAACGTAGTTGTGTATAACGTTGAACGTTATAACGTAATACTGTATAACGTTAAGCGTTATGACGTGGTACTGTATAACGATAAACGTTATAACGTAATACTGTATAACGTTACACGCTATAACGTAATACTATGTAACGTTGAACGTTATAGCGTAATAGGGTATAACGTTAAACGTTATAACGTAGTACTGTATAACGTTAAGCGTTATAACGTAATACTATGTAACGTTATATGTTATAACGTAATACTATGTAACGTTATATGTTATAACGTAATACTATGTAACGTTATAGGTTATAACGTAATACTATGTAACGTTGAACGTTATAACGTAATAGGGTATAACGTTAAACGTTATAACGTAATACTGTATAACGTAATACTGTATAACGTTAAACGTTATAACGTAATACTATGTAACGTTGAACGTTATAGCGTAATAGGGTATAACGTTAAACGTTATAACGTAGTACTGTATAACGTTAAGCGTTATAACGTAATACTATGTAACGATATATGTTATAACGTAATACTATATAACGTTATATGTTATAACGTAATACTATGTAACGTTATAGGTTATAACGTAATACTATGTAACGTTGAACGTTATAACGTAGTAGGGTATAACGTTAAACGTTATAACGTAATACTGTATAACGTAATACTGTATAACGTTAAACGTTATAACGTAATGCTATGCAACGTTATCGGATATAACGTAATACTGTATAACGTTAAACGTTATAACGTAATACTGTATAACGTTAAGCGTTATAACGTAATACTATGTAACGTTATAGGTTATAACGTATTACTATGTAACGTTGAACGTTATAACGTAATAGGGTATAACGTTAAACGTTATAACGTAATACTATGTAACGTTATAGGTTATAACGTAATACTGTATAACGTTAAATGATATGAATTAATAGTGTATAAAGTTAAACGTTATAACGTAATACTGTATAACGTTAAACGTTATGACGTAATACTGTATAACGCTAAACGTTATAACGTAATACTATGTAACGTTATATGTTATAACGTAATACTATGTAACGTCATATGTTATAACGTAATACTATGTAACGTAATAGGTTATAACGTAATACTATGTAACGTTATAGGTTATAACGTAATACTATGTAACGTTATATGTTATAACGTAATACTATGTAACGTTATATGTTATAACGTAATACTATGTAACGTTATATGTTATAACGTAATACTATGTAACGTTATAGGTTATAACGTAATACTATGTAACGTTATATGTTATAACGTAATACTATGTAACGTTATAGGTTATAACGTAATACTATGTAACGTTATAGGTTATAACGTAATACTATGTAACGTTATATGTTATAACGTAATGCTATGCAACGTTATCGGTTATAACGTAATACTATGTAACGTTATAGGTTATAACGTAATACTATGTAACGTAATAGGTTATAACGTAATACTATGTAACGTTATAGGTTATAACGTAATACTATGTAACGTTAAACGTTATGACGTAATACTGTATAACGCTAAACGTTATAACGTAATACTATGTAACGTTATATGTTATAACGTAATACTATGTAACGTCATATGTTATATCGTAATACTATGTAACGTAATAGGTTATAACGTAATACTATGTAACGTTATAGGTTATAACGTAATACTATGTAACGTTATATGTTATAACGTAATACTATGTAACGTTATATGTTATAACGTAATACTATGTAACGTTATATGTTATAACGTAATACTATGTAACGTTATATGTTATAACGTAATACTATGTAACGTTATAGGTTATAACGTAATACTATGTAACGTTATATGTTATAACGTAATACTATGTAACGTTATAGGTTATAACGTAATACTATGTAACGTTGAACGTTATAACGTAATAGGGTATAACCTTAAACGTTATAACGTAATACTGTATAACGTTAAACGTTATAACGTAATACTGTATAATGTTGAAGGTTTAACGTATTACTGTGTAACGTTAAACGTTATAACTTAATAGTGTATAAACATAAACGTTATAAGGTAATACTATATAACGTTAAGCGTTATAACGTAATACTATGTAACGTTATATGTTATAACGTAATACTATGTAACGTTATATGTTATAACGTAATACTATGTAACGTTATAGGTTATAACGTAATACTATGTAACGTTGAACGTCATAACGTAATAGGGTATAACGTTAAACGTTATAACGTAATACTGTATAACGTAATACTGTATAACGTTAAACGTTATAACGTAATGCTATGCAACGTTATCGGTTATAACGTAATACTGTATAACGTTAAACGTTATAACGTAATACTGTATAACGTTAAGCGTTATAACGTAATACTATGTAGCGTTATAGGTTATAACGTAATACTATGTAACGTTGAACGTTATAACGTAATTGTGTATAACGTTAAACGTTATAACGTAATACTGTATAACGTTAAGCGTTATGACGTAGTACTGTATAACGATAAACGTTATAACGTAATACTGTATAACGTTACACGCTATAACGTAATACTATGTAACGTTGAACGTTATAACGTAATAGGGTATAACGTTAAACGTTATAACGTAGTACTGTATAACGTTAAGCGTTATAACGTGATACTATGTAACGGTATATGTGATAACGTAATACTATGTAACGTTATATGTTATAACGTAATACTATGTAACGTTATAGGTTATAACGTAATACTGTATAACGTTAAATGTTATGAATTAATAGTGTATAAAGTTAAACGTTATAACGTAATACTGTATAACGTTAAACGTTATGACGTAATACTGTATAACGCTAAACGTTATAACGTAATACTATGTAACGTTATATGTTATAACGTAATACTATGTAACGTTATATGTTATAACGGAATACTATGTAACGTTATAGGTTATAACGTAATACTGTGTAACGTTAAACGTTATAACTTAATAGTGTATAAACATTAACGTTATAACGCAATACTATATAACGTTAAGCGTTATAACGTAATACTATGTAACGTTATATGTTATAACGTAATACTATGTAACGTTATATGTTATAACGTAATACTATGTAACGTTATAGGTTATAACGTAATACTATGTAACGTTGAACGTTATAACGTAATAGGGTATAACCTTAAACGTTATAACGTAATACTGTATAACGTTAAACGTTATAACGTAATACTGTATAATGTTAAGCGTTATGACGTAGTACTGTATAACGATAAACGTTATAACGTAATACTGTATAACGTTAAACGTTATACTACGAAATAGTGTATAACGTTAAGCTTCATAACGTAATACTTTATAACGTTAAATATTATAACGTAATTGTGTATAACGTTAAACGTTATAACGTAATACTGTATAACGTTAAGCGTTAAGACGTAGTACTGTATAACGATAAACGTTATAACGTAATACTGTATAACGTTACACGCTATAACGTAATACTATGTAACGTTGAACGTTATAACGTAATACTGTATAACGTTAAACGTTATAACGTGATACTGTATAATGTTGAACGTTAAACGTATTACTATGTAACGTTATACGTTATAACGTAATACTGTATAACGTTAAATGTTATGAATTAATAGTGTATAAAGTTAAACGTTATAACGTAATACTGTATAACGTTAAACGTTATGACGTAATACTGTATAACGCTAAACGTTATAACGTAATACTATGTAACGTTATACGTTATAACTTAATAGTGTATAAACATAAACGTTATAACTTAATACTATATAACGTTAAGCGTTATAACGTAATACTATGTAACGTTATATGTTATAACGTAATACTATGTAACGTTAAACGTTATAACGTAATACTGTATAACGTTAAACGTTATAACGTGATACTGTATAATGTTGAACGTTAAACGTATTACTATGTAACGTTATACGTTATAACGTAATACTGTATAACGTTAAATGTTATGAATTAATAGTGTATAAAGTTAAACGTTATAACGTAATACTGTATAACGTTAAACGTTATAACGTAATACTGTATAACGTTAAATGTTATGAATTAATAGTGTATAAAGCTAAACGTTATAACGTAATACTGTATAACGTTAAACGTTATGACGTAATACTGTAAAACGTTAAGCGTTATAACGTAATACTATGTAACGTTATATGTTATAACGTAATACTATGTAACGTTATAGGTTATAACGTAATACTATGTAACGTTGAACGTTATAACGTAATAGGGTATAACGTTAAACGTTATAACGTAATACTGTATTACGTTAAACGTTATAACTTAATAGTGTATAAAGTTATACGTTATAACGTAATACTGTATAACGTTAAACGCTATACTACGAAATAGTGTATAACGTTAACCTTCATAACGTAATACTTTATAACGTTAAATATTATGACGTAATTGTGTATAACGTTAAACGTTATAACGTAATACTGTACAACGTTAAGCGTTATGACGTAGTACTGTATAACGATAAACGTTATAACGTAATACTGTATAACGTTACACGCTATAACGTAATACTATGTAACGTTGAACGTTATAACGTAATAGGGTATAACGTTAAACGTTATAACGTAGTACTGTATAACGTTAAGCGTTATAACGTAATACTATGTAACGTTATATGTTATAACGTAATACTATGTAACGTTATATGTTATAACGTAATACTATGTAACGTTATAGGTTATAACGTAATACTATGTAACGTTATAGGTTATAACGTAATACTATGTAACGTTGAACGTTATAACGTAATACTGTACTACGTTAAACGTTATAACTGAATAGTGTATAAAGTTAAACGTTATAACGTAATACTGTATAACGTTAAACGTTATACTACGAAATAGTGTAGTACGTTAAGCTTCATAACGTAATACTTTATAACGTTAAATATTATAACGTAATTGTGTATAACGTTAAACGTTATAACGTAATACTGTATAACGTTAAGCGTTATGACGTAGTACTGTATAACGATAAACGTTATAACGTAATACTGTATAACGTTACACGCTATAACGTAATACTATGTAACGTTGAACGTTATAACGTAATAGGGTATAACGTTAAACGTTATAACGTAGTACTGTATAACGTTAAGCGTTATAACGTAATACTATGTAACGTTATATGTTATAACGTAATACTATGTAACGTTATATGTTATAACGTAATACTATGTAACGTTATAGGTTATAACGTAATACTATGTAACGTTGAACGTTATAACGTAATAGGGTATAACGTTAAACGTTATAACGTAATACTGTATTACGTTAAACGTTATAACTTAATAGTGTATAAAGTTATACGTTATAACGTAATACTGTATAACGTTAAACGTTATACTACGAAATAGTGTATAACGTTAAGCTTCATAACGAAATACTTTATAACGTTAAATATTAGAACGTAATTGTGTATAACGTTAAACGTTATAACGTAATACTGTATAACGTTAAGCGTTAAGACGTAGTACTGTATAACGATAAACGTTATAACGTAATACTGTATAACGTTACACGCTATAACGTAATACTATGTAACGTTGAACGTTATAACGTAATAGGCTATAACGTTAAACGTTATAACGTAGTACTGTATAACGTTAAGCGTTATAACGTAATACTATGTAACGTTATATGTTATAACGTAATACTATGTGACGTTATATGTTATAACGTAATACTATGTAACGTTATATGTCATAACGTAATACTATGTAACGTTATAGGTTATAACGTAATACTATGTAACGTTGAACGTTATAACGTAATAGGGTATAACGTTAAACGTTATAACGTAGTACTGTGTAACGTTAAGCGTTATAACGTAATACTATGTAACGTTGAACGTCATAACGTAATAGGGTATAACGTTAAACGTTATAACGTAATACTGTATAACGTTGAACGTTATAACGTAATAGGGTATAACGTTAAACGTTATAACGTAATACTGTATAACGTTAAGCGTTATAACGTAATACTATGTAACGTTATAGGTTATAACGTAATACTATGTAACGTTGAACGTTATACTACGAAATAGTGTATAACGTTAAGCTTCATAACGTAATACTTTATAACGTTAAATATTATAACGTAATTGTGTATAACGTTAAACGTTATAACGTAATACTGTATAACGTTAAGCGTTATGACGTAATACTATGTTACGTTATAGGTTATAACGTAATACTATGTAACGTTGAACGTTATAACGTAATAGGGTATAACGTCAAACGTTATAACGTGATACTGTATAACGTAATACTGTATAACGTTAAACGTTATAACGTAATGCTATGCAACGTTATCGGTTATAACGTAATACTGTATAACGTTAAACGTTATAACGTAATACTGTATAACGTTAAGCGTTATAACGTAATACTATGTAACGTTATAGGTTATAACGTAATACTATGTAACGTTGAACGTTATAACGTAATAGGGTATAACGTTAAACGTTATAACGTAATACTGTATAACGTTAAGCGTTATAACGTAATACTATGTAACGTTATATGTTATAACGTAATACTATGTAACGTTATAGGTTATAACGTAATACTATGTAACGTTGAACGTTATAACGTAATAGGGTATAACGTTAAACGTTATAACGTAATACTGTATTACGTTAAACGTTATAACTTAATAGTGTATAAAGTTAAACGTTATAACGTAATACTGTATAACGTTAAACGTTATACTACGAAATAGTGTATAACGTTAAGCTTCATAACGTAATACCTTATAACGTTAAATATTATAACGTAATTGTGTATAACGCTAAACGTTATAACGTAATACTGTATGACGATAAACGTTATAACGTAATACTGCATAACGTTACACGCTATAACGTAATACTATGTAACGTTGAACGTTATAACGTAATAGGGTATAACGTTAAACGTTATAACGTAGTACTGTGTAACGTTAAGCGTTATAACGTAATACTATGTAACGTTATATGTTATAACGTAATACTATGTAACGTTATATGTTATAACGAAATACTATGTAACGTTATAGGTTATAACGTAATACTGTATAACGTTAAACGTTATAACGAAATGCTATGCAACGTTATCGGTTATAACGTAATACTGTATAACGTTAAACGTTATAACGTAATAGGGTATAACGTTAAACGTTATAACGTAATACTGTATAACGTTAAGCGTTATAACGTAATACTATGTAACGTTATAGATTATAACGTAATACTATGTAACGTTGAACGTTATACTACGAAATAGTGTATAGCGTTAAGCTTCATAACGTAATACTTTATAACGTTAAATATTATAACGTAGTTGTGTATAACGTTAAACGTTATAACGTAATACTGTATAACGTTAAGCGTTATGACGTGGTACTGTATAACGATAAACGTTATAACGTAATACTGTATAACGTTACACGCTATAACGTAATACTATGTAACGTTGAACGTTATAGCGTAATAGGGTATAACGTTAAACGTTATAACGTAGTACTGTATAACGTTAAGCGTTATAACGTAATACTATGTAACGTTATATGTTATAACGTAATACTATGTAACGTTATATGTTATAACGTAATACTATGTAACGTTATAGGTTATAACGTAATACTATGTAACGTTGAACGTTATAACGTAATAGGGTATAACGTTAAACGTTATAACGTAATACTGTATAACGTAATACTGTATAACGTTAAACGTTATAACGTAATACTATATAACGTTAAGCGTTATAACGTAATACTATGTAACGTTATATGTTATAACGTAATACTATGTAACGTTATATGTTATAACGTAATACTATGTAACGTTATAGGTTATAACGTAATACTATATAACGTTGAACGTTATAACGTAATAGGGTATAACGTTAAACGTTATAACGTAATACTGTATAACGTTAAGCGTTATAACGTAATACTATGTAACGATATATGTTATAACGTAATACTATGTAACGTTATATGTTATAACGTAATACTACGTAACGTTATAGGTTATAACGTAATACTATGTAACGTTATAGATTATAACGTAATACTATGTAACGTTGAACGTTATACTACGAAATAGTGTATAACGTTAAGCTTCATAACGTAATACTTTATAACGTTAAATATTATAACGTAGTTGTGTATAACGTTGAACGTTATAACGTAATACTGTATAACGTTAAGCGTTATGACGTGGTACTGTATAACGATAAACGTTATAACGTAATACTGTATAACGTTACACGTTATAACGTAATACTATTTAACGTTTAACGTTATAGCGTAATAGGGTATAACGTTAAACGTTATAACGTAGTACTGTATAACGTTAAGCGTTATAACGTAATACTATGTAACGTTATATGTTATAACGTAATACTATGTAACGTTATATGTTATAACGTAATACTATGTAACGTTATAGGTTATAACGTAATACTATGTAACGTTGAACGTTATAACGTAATAGGGTATAACGTTAAACGTTATAACGTAATACTGTATAACGTAATACTGTATAACGTTAAACGTTATAACGTAATACTATGTAACGTTGAACGTTATAGCGTAATAGGGTATAACGTTAAACGTTATAACGTAGTACTGTATAACGTTAAGCGTTATAACGTAATACTATGTAACGATATATGTTATAACGTAATACTATATAACGTTATATGTTATAACGTAATACTATGTAACGTTATAGGTTATAACGTAATACTATGTAACGTTGAACGTTATAACGTAGTAGGGTATAACGTTAAACGTTATAACGTAATACTGTATAACGTAATACTGTATAACGTTAAACGTTATAACGTAATGCTATGCAACGTTATCGGATATAACGTAATACTGTATAACGTTAAACGTTATAACGTAATACTGTATAACGTTAAGCGTTATAACGTAATACTATGTAACGTTATAGGTTATAACGTATTACTATGTAACGTTGAACGTTATAACGTAATAGGGTATAACGTTAAACGTTATAACGTAATACTATGTAACGTTATAGGTTATAACGTAATACTGTATAACGTTAAATGATATGAATTAATAGTGTATAAAGTTAAACGTTATAACGTAATACTGTATAACGTTAAACGTTATGACGTAATACTGTATAACGCTAAACGTTATAACGTAATACTATGTAACGTTATATGTTATAACGTAATACTATGTAACGTCATATGTTATAACGTAATACTATGTAACGTAATAGGTTATAACGTAATACTATGTAACGTTATAGGTTATAACGTAATACTATGTAACGTTATATGTTATAACGTAATACTATGTAACGTTATATGTTATAACGTAATACTATGTAACGTTATATGTTATAACGTAATACTATGTAACGTTATAGGTTATAACGTAATACTATGTAACGTTATATGTTATAACGTAATACTATGTAACGTTATAGGTTATAACGTAATACTATGTAACGTTATAGGTTATAACGTAATACTATGTAACGTTATATGTTATAACGTAATGCTATGCAACGTTATCGGTTATAACGTAATACTATGTAACGTTATAGGTTATAACGTAATACTATGTAACGTAATAGGTTATAACGTAATACTATGTAACGTTATAGGTTATAACGTAATACCATGTAACGTTAAACGTTATGACGTAATACTGTATAACGCTAAACGTTATAACGTAATACTATGTAACGTTATATGTTATAACGTAATACTATGTAACGACATATGTTATATCGTAATACTATGTAACGTAATAGGTTATAACGTAATACTATGTAACGTTATAGGTTATAACGTAATACTATGTAACGTAATAGGTTATAACGTAATACTATGTAACGTTATAGGTTATAACGTAATACCATGTAACGTTAAACGTTATGACGTAATACTGTATAACGCTAAACGTTATAACGTAATACTATGTAACGTTATATGTTATAACGTAATACTATGTAACGACATATGTTATATCGTAATACTATGTAACGTAATAGGTTATAACGTAATACTATGTAACGTTATAGGTTATAACGTAATACTATGTAACGTTATATGTTATAACGTAATACTATGTAACGTTATATGTTATAACGTAATACTATGTAACGTTATATGTTATAACGTAATACTATGTAACGTTATATGTTATAACGTAATACTATGTAACGTTATAGGTTATAACGTAATACTATGTAACGTTATATGTTATAACGTAATACTATGTAACGTTATAGGTTATAACGTAATACTATGTAACGTTGAACGTTATAACGTAATAGGGTATAACCTTAAACGTTATAACGTAATACTGTATAACGTTAAACGTTATAACGTAATACTGTATAATGTTGAAGGTTTAACGTATTACTGTGTAACGTTAAACGTTATAACTTAATAGTGTATAAACATAAACGTTATAAGGTAATACTATATAACGTTAAGCGTTATAACGTAATACTATGTAACGTTATATGTTATAACGTAATACTATGTAACGTTATATGTTATAACGTAATACTATGTAACGTTATAGGTTATAACGTAATACTATGTAACGTTGAACGTCATAACGTAATAGGGTATAACGTTAAACGTTATAACGTAATACTGTATAACGTAATACTGTATAACGTTAAACGTTATAACGTAATGCTATGCAACGTTATCGGTTATAACGTAATACTGTATAACGTTAAACGTTATAACGTAATACTGTATAACGTTAAGCGTTATAACGTAATACTATGTAGCGTTATAGGTTATAACGTAATACTATGTAACGTTGAACGTTATAACGTAATTGTGTATAACGTTAAACGTTATAACGTAATACTGTATAACGTTAAGCGTTATGACGTAGTACTGTATAACGATAAACGTTATAACGTAATACTGTATAACGTTACACGCTATAACGTAATACTATGTAACGTTGAACGTTATAACGTAATAGGGTATAACGTTAAACGTTATAACGTAATGCTATGCAACGTTATCGGTTATAACGTAATACTGTATAACGTTAAACGTTATAACGTAATACTGTATAACGTTAAGCGTTATAACGTAATACTATGTAACGTTATATGTTATAACGTAATACTATGTAACGTTATATGTTATAACGTAATACTATGTAACGTTATAGGTTATAACGTAATACTATGTAACGTTGAACGTTATAACGCAATAGCGTATAACGTTAAACGTTATAACGTAATACTGTATTACGTTAAAAGTTATAACTTAATAGTGTATAAAGTTAAACGTTATACTACGAAATAGTGTATAACGTTAAGCTTCATAACGTAATACTTTATAACGTTAAATATTATAACGTAATTGTGTATAACGTTAAACGTTATAACGTAATACTGTATAACGTTAAGCGTTATGACGTAGTACTGTATAACGATAAACGTTATAACGTAATACTGTATAACGTTACACGCTATAACGTAATACTATGTAACGTTGAACGTTATAACGTAATAGGGTATAACGTTAAACATTATAACGTAATTGTGTATAACGTTAATCGTTATAACGTAATACTGTATAACGTTACACGTTATAACGTAACATTATGTAACTTTAAACATTTAACGTAAAACTATGTAACGTTAAACGTTATAACGTAATACTGTATAATGTTAAACGTTATATTACGAAATAGTGTATAACGTTAAACTTTATAACGTAATACTATATAACGTTAAACATTATAACGTAATTGTGTATAACGTTAATCGTTATAACGTAATATTGTACAACGTTAAGCGTTATGACGTAATACTGTATAACGCTAAACGTTATAACGTAATTGTGTATAACGTTAATTGTTATAACGTAATACTGTATAACGTTAAGCGTTATGACGTAATACTGTATAACGCTAAACGTTATAACGTAATACTGTATAACGTTACACGCTATAACGTAATACTATATAACGTTAAACATTATAACGTAATTGTGTATAACGTTAATCGTTATAACGTAATACTGTATAACGTTAAGCGTTATGACGTAATACTGTATAACGCTAAACGTTATAACGTAATACTGTATAACGTTACACGCTATAACGTAATACTATGTAACTTTAAACGTTATAACGTAATACTGTATAACGTTAAACGTTATAACGTAATACTGTATAATGTTGAACGTTCAACGTATTACTATGTAACGTTATACGTTATAACGTAATACTGTATAACGTTAAACGTTATAACGTAATTGTGTATAACGTTAATCGTTATAACGTAATATTGTACAACGTTAAGCGTTATGACGTAATACTGTATAACGCTAAACGTTATAACGTAATACTGTATAACGTTACACGCTATAACGTAATACTATGTAACGTTATACGTTATAACGTAATATTGTATAACGTTAAACGTTATATTACGAAATAGAGTATAACGTTAAACTTTATAACGTAATACTATATAACGTTAAACATTATAACGTAATTGTGTATAACGTTAATTGTTATAACGTAATACTGTATAACGTTAAGCGTTATGACGTAATACTGTATAACGCTAAACGTTATAACGTAATACTGTATAACGTTACACGCTATAACGTAATACTATATAACGTTAAACATTATAACGTAATTGTGTATAAGGTTAATCGTTATAACGTAATACTGTATAACGTTAAGCGTTATGACGTAATACTGTATAACGCTAAACGTTATAACGTAATACTGTATAACGTTACACGCTATAACGTAATACTATGTAACTTTAAACGTTATAACGTAATACTGTATAACGTTAAACGTTATAACGTAATACTGTATAATGTTGAACGTTTAACGTATTACTATGTAACGTTATACGTTATAACGTAATACTGTATAACGTTAAACGTTATATTACGAAATAGTGTATAACGTTAAACTTTATAACGTAATACTAGATAACGTTAAACATTATAACGTAATTGTGTATAACGTTAATCGTTATAACGTAATACTGTATAACGTTAAGCGTTATGACGTAAGACTGTATAACGCTAAACGTTATAACGTAATACTGTATAACGTTACACGCTATAACGTAATACTATGTAACGTTATACGTTATAACGTAATACTGTATAACGTTAAACGTTATAACGTAGTACTGTATAACGTTAAACGTTATAGCGTATTACTGTATAACGCTAAACGTTATAACGTAATACTATGTAACGTTATGCCTTATAACGTAATACTATGTAACGTTATACCTTATAACGTAATAGGGTATAACGTTAAACGTTATAACGTAATACTGTATAACGTTAAACGTTATAGGTTATAACGTAATACTGTATAATGATAAACGTTTAACGGATTACTATGTAACGTTATACGTTATAACGTAATACTGTATAACGTTAAACGTTATAGCGTAATACTGCATAACGTTAAACGTTATAACGTAATACTATATAACGTTAAACATTATAACGTAATTGTGTATAACGTTAAACGTTATAACGTAATACTGTATAACGTTAAGCGTTATGACGTAATACTGTATAACGCTTAACGTTATAACGTAATACTGTATAACGTTACACGCTATAACGTAATACTATGTAACGTTAAACGTTATAACGTAATACTGTATAACGTTAAACGTTATAACGTAATACTGTATAATGTTGAACGTTTAACGTATTACTATGTAACGTTATACGTTATAACGTAATACTGTATAACGTTAAACGTTATGACTTAATAGTGTATAAAGTTAAACGTTATAACGTAATACTGTATAACGTTAAACGTTATATTACGAAATAGTGTATAACGTTAAACTTTATAACGTAATACTATATAACGTTAAACATTATAACGTAATTGTGTATAACGTTAATCGTTATAACGTAATACTGTATAACGTTAAGCGTTATGACGTAATACTGTATAACGCTAAACGTTATAACGTAATACTGTATAACGTTACACGCTATAACGTAATACTATGTAACTTTAAACGTTATAACGTAATACTGTATAACGTTAAACGTTATAACGTAATACTGTATAATGTTGAACGTTCAACGTATTACTATGTAACGTTATACGTTATAACGTAATACTGTATAACGTTAAACGTTATAACGTAATTGTGTATAACGTTAATCGTTATAACGTAATACTGTATAACGTTACACGTTATAACGTAACATTATGTAACTTTAAACGTTTAACGTAAAACTATGTAACGTTAAACGTTATAACGTAATACTGTATAATGTTAAACGTTATATTACGAAATAGTGTATAACGTTAAACTTTATAACGTAATACTATATAACGTTAAACATTATAACGTAATTGTGTATAACGTTAATCGTTATAACGTAATATTGTACAACGTTAAGCGTTATGACGTAATACTGTATAACGCTAAACGTTATAACGTAATACTGTATAACGTTACACGCTATAACGTAATACTATGTAACGTTATACGTTATAACGTAATATTGTATAACGTTAAACGTTATATTACGAAATAGTGTATAACGTTAAACTTTATAACGTAATACTATATAACGTTAAACATTATAACGTAATTGTGTATAACGTTAATTGTTATAACGTAATACTGTATAACGTTAAGCGTTATGACGTAATACTGTATAACGCTAAACGTTATAACGTAATACTGTATAACGTTACACGCTATAACGTAATACTATATAACGTTAAACATTATAACGTAATTGTGTATAAGGTTAATCGTTATAACGTAATACTGTATAACGTTAAGCGTTATGACGTAATACTGTATAACGCTAAACGTTATAACGTAATACTGTATAACGTTACACGCTATAACGTAATACTATGTAACTTTAATCGTTATAACGTAATACTGTATAACGTTAAACGTTATAACGTAATACTGTATAATGTTGAACGTTTAACGTATTACTATGTAACGTTATACGTTATAGCGTAATACTGTATAACGTTAAACGTTATATTACGAAATAGTGTATAACGTTAAACTTTATAACGTAATACTAGATAACGTTAAACATTATAACGTAATTGTGTATAACGTTAATCGTTATAACGTAATACTGTATAACGTTAAGCGTTATGACGTAAGACTGTATAACGCTAAACGTTATAACGTAATACTGTATAACGTTACACGCTATAACGTAATACTATGTAACGTTATACGTTATAACGTAATACTGTATAACGTTAAACGTTATAACGTAGTACTGTATAACGTTAAACGTTATAGCGTATTACTGTATAACGCTAAACGTTATAACGTAATACTATGTAACGTTATGCCTTATAACGTAATACTATGTAACGTTATACCTTATAACGTAATAGGGTATAACGTTAAACGTTATAACGTAATACTGTATAACGTTAAACGTTATAGGTTATAACGTAATACTGTATAATGATAAACGTTTAACGGATTACTATGTAACGTTATACGTTATAACGTAATACTGTATAACGTTAAACGTTATAGCGTAATACTGCATAACGTTAAACGTTATAACGTAATACTATATAACGTTAAACATTATAACGTAATTGTGTATAACGTTAAACGTTATAACGTAATACTGTATAACGTTAAGCGTTATGACGTAATACTGTATAACGCTTAACGTTATAACGTAATACTGTATAACGTTACACGCTATAACGTAATACTATGTAACGTTAAACGTTATAACGTAATACTGTATAACGTTAAACGTTATAACGTAATACTGTACAATGTTGAACGTTTAACGTATTACTATGTAACGTTATACGTTATAACGTAATACTGTATAACGTTAAACGTTATGACTTAATAGTGTATAAAGTTAAACGTTATAACGTAATACTGTATAACGTTAAACGTTATATTACGAAATAGTGTATAACGTTAAACTTTATAACGTAATACTATATAACGTTAAACATTATAACGTAATTGTGTATAACGTTAATCGTTATAACGTAATACTGTATAACGTTAAGCGTTATGACGTAATACTGTATAACGCTTAACGTTATAACGTAATACTGTATAACGTTACACGCTATAACGTAATACTATGTAACGTTAAACGTTATAACGTAGTACTGTATAACGTTAAACGTTATAACGTAATACTGCATAATGTTAAACATTATAACGTAATTGTGTATAACGTTAATCGTTATAACGTAATACTGTATAACGTTACACGCTATAACGTAATACTGTATAATGTTGAACGTTTAACGTATTACTATGTAACGTTATACGTTATAACGTAATACTGTATAACGTTACACGCTATAACGTAATACTATGTAACGTTATACGTTATAACGTAATACTGTATAACGTTAATCGTTATAACGTAATACTGTATAACGTTACACGCTATAACGTAATACTGTATAATGTTGAACGTTTAACGTATTACTATGTAACGTTACACGCTATAACGTAATACTATATAACGTTAAACGTTATAACCTATTACTATGTAACGTTATACGTTATAACGTAATACTGTATAACGTTAAACGTTATAACGTAATACTGTATAATGTTAAACGTTTAACGTATTACTATGTAACGTTATACGTTATAACGTTATACTGTATAACGTTAAACGTCATAACTTAATAGTGTATAAAGTTAAACGTTATAACGTAATACTGTATAACGTTAAACGTTATAACTTAATAGTGTATAACGTTAAACGTTATAATACGAAATAGTGAATAACGTTAAACTTTATAACGTAATACTATATAACGTTAAAAACTACAACGTAATTGTGTATAACGTTAAACGTTGTGACGTAATACTGTATAACGTTACACGCTATAACGTAATTCTATGTAACGTTATAGGTTATAACGTAATACTATGTAACGTTGAACGTTATAACGTAATAGGGTATAACGTTAAACGTTATAACGTAAGACTGTATTACGTTAAACGTTATAACTTAATAGTGTATAAAGTTAAACGTTATAACGTAATACTGTGTAACGTTAAACGTTATACTACGAAATAGTGTATAACGTTAAGCTTCATAACGTAATACTTTATAACGTTAAATATTATAACGTAATACTGTATAACGTTAAACGTTATAACTTAATAGTGTATAACGTTAAACGTTATATTACAAAATGGTGAATAACGTTAAACTTTATAACGTAATACTATATAACGTTAAAAACTATAACGTAATTGTGTATAACGTTAAACGTTGTGACGTAATACTGTATAACGCTAAGCGTTATAACGTAATACTATATAACGTTAAACATTATAACGTAATTGTGTATAACGTTAATCGTTATAACGTAATACTGTATAACGTTAAGCGTTATGACGCAATACTGTATAACGCTAAACGTTATAACGTAATACTGTATAACGTTACACGCTTTAACGTAATACTATGTAACTTTAAACGTTATAACGTAATACTGTATAACGTTAAACGTTATAACGTAATACTGTATAATGTTGAACGTTTAACGTATTACTATGTAACGTTATACGTTATAACGTACTACTGTATAACGTTAAACGTTATGACTTAATAGTGTATAAAGTTAAACGTTATAACGTAATACTGTATAACGTTAAACGTTATATTACGAAATAGTGAATAACGTTCAACTTTATAACGTAATACTATATAACGTTAAACGTTATAACCTATTACTATGTAACGTTATACGTTATAACGTAATACTGTATAACGTTAAAAACTATAACGTAATTGTGTATAACGTTAAACGTTGTGACGTAATACTGTATAACGTTACACGCTATAACGTAATTCTATGTAACGTTATAGGTTATAACGTAATACTATGTAACGTTGAACGTTATAACGTAATAGGGTATAACGTTAAACGTTATAACGTAAGACTGTATTACGTTAAACGTTATAACTTAATAGTGTATAAAGTTAAACGTTATAACGTAATACTGTATAACATTAAACGTTATACTACGAAATAGTGTATAACGTTAAACTTCATAACGTAATACTTTATAACGTTAAACATTGTAACGTAATTGTGTATAACGTTAAACGTTATAACGTAATAGTGTATAACGTTAAGCGTTATGACGTAGTACTGTATGACGATAAACGTTATAACGTAATACTGTATAACGTTACACGCTATAACGTAATACTATGTAACGTTAAACGTTATAACGTAATACTGTATAACGTTAAACGTTATAACGTAATGCTATGCAACATTATCGGTTATAACGTAATACTGTATAACGTTAAACGTTATAACGTAATACTGTATAACGTTAAGCGTTATAACGTAATACTATGTAACGTTATATGTTATAACGTAATACTATGTAACGTTATATGTTATAACGTAATACTATGTAACGTTATAGGTTATAACGTAATACTATGTAACGTTGAACGTTATAACGTAATAGCGTATAACGTTAAACGTTATAACGTAATACTGTATTACGTTAAACGTTATAACTTAATAGTGTATAAAGTTAAACGTTATACTACGAAATAGTGTATAACGTTAAGCTTCATAACGTAATACTTTATAACGTTAAATATTATAACGTAATTGTGTATAACGTTAAACGTTATAACGTAATACTGTATAACGTTAAGCGTTATGACGTAGTACTGTATAACGATAAACGTTATAACGTAATACTGTATAACGTTACACGCTATAACGTAATACTATGTAACGTTGAACGTTATAACGTAATAGGGTATAACGTTAAACATTATAACGTAATACTATATAACGTTAAACATTATAACGTAATTGTGTATAACGTTAATCGTTATAACGTAATATTGTACAACGTTAAGCGTTATGACGTAATACTGTATAACGCTAAACGTTATAACGTAATACTGTATAACGTTACACGTTATAGCGTAATACTGTATAACGCTAAACGTTATAACGTAATACTATGTAACGTTATACCTTATAACGTAATACTATGTAACGTTATACCTTATAACGTAATAGGGTATAACGTTAAACGTTATAACGTAATACTGTATAACGTTAAACGTTATAGGTTATAACGTAATACTGTATAATGATAAACGTTTAACGGATTGCTATGTAACGTTATACGTTATAACGTAATACTGTATAACGTTAAACGTTATAGCGTAATACTGCATAACGTTAAACGTTATAACGTAATACTATATAACGTTAAACATTATAACGTAATTGTTTATAACGTTAAACATTATAACGTAATACTGTATAACGTTAAGCGTTATGACGTAATACTGTATAACGCTTGACGTTATAACGTAATACTGTATAACGTTACACGCTATAACGTAATACTATGTAACGTTAAACGTTATAACGTAATACTGTATAACGTTAAACGTTATAACGTAATGCTGTATAATGTTGAACGTTTAACGCATTACTATGTAACGTTATACGTTATAACGTAATACTGTATAACGTTAAACGTTATGACTTAATACTGTATAACGTTAAACGTTATAACGTAATACTGTATAACGTTAAACGTTACAGGTTCTAACGTAATACTGTATAATGATAAACGTTTAACGGATTACTATATAACGTTAAACATTATAACGTAATTGTGTATAACGTTAATCGTTATAACGTAATACTGTATAACGTTACACGCTATAACGTAACATTATGTAACTTTAAACGTTTAACGTAAAACTATGTAACGTTAAACGTTATAACGTAATACTGTACAACGTTAAGCGTTATGACGTAATACTGTATAACGCTAAACGTTATAACGTAATACTGTATAACGTTACACGCTATAACGTAATACTATGTGACGTTATACGTTATAACGTAATATTGTATAACGTTAAACGTTATATTACGAAATAGTGTATAACGTTAAACGTTATAACGTAATACTATATAACGTTAAACATTATAACGTAATTGTGTATAACGTTAATCGTTATAACGTAATACTGTATAACGTTAAACGTTATAACGTAATACTATGTAACGTTATATGTTATAACGTAATACTATGTAACGTTAAACGTTATAACTTAATAGTGTATAAACATAAACGTTATAACGTAATACTATATAACGTTAAGCGTTATAACGTAATACTATGTAACGTTAAATGTTATAACGTAATACTATGTAACGTTATACCTTATAACGTAATACTATGTAACGTTATACCTTATAACGTAATACTATGTAACGTTATACCTTATAACGTAATACTATGTAACGTTATACCTTATAACGTAATAGGGTATAACGTTAAACGTTATAACGTAATACTGTATAACGTTAAACGTTATAGGTTATAACGTAATACTGTATAATGATAATCGTTTAACGGATTACTATGTAACGTTATACGTTATAACGTAATACTATATAACGTTAAACATTATAACGTAATTGTGTATAACGTTACACGCTATAACGTAATACTATGTAACGTTAAACGTTATAACGTAATACTGTATAACGTTAAACGTTATAACGTAATACTGTATAATGTTGAACGCTTAACGTATTACTATGTAACGTTATACGTTATAACGTAATACTGTATAACGTTAAACGTTATGACTTAATACTGTATAACGTTAAACGTTATAACGTAATACTGTATAACGTTAAACGTTATAACGTAATACTGTATAACGTTAAACGTTATAGGTTCTAACGTAATACTGTATAATGATAAACGTTTAACGGATTACTATATAACGTTGAACATTATAACGTAATTGTGTATAACGTTAAACTTTATAACGTAATACTATATAACGTTAAACATTATAACGTAATTGTGTATAACGTTAATCGTTATAACGTAATACTGTATAACGTTAAGCGTTATGACGTAATACTGTATAACGCTAAACGTTATAACGTAATACTGTATAACGTTACACGCTATAACGTAATACTATGTAACTTTAAACGTTATAACGTAATACTGTATAACGTTAAACGTTATAACGTAATACTGTATAATGTTGAACGTTTAACGTATTACTATGTAACGTTATACGTTGTAACGTAATACTGTATAACGTTAAACGTTATGACTTAATAGTGTATAAAGTTAAACGTTATAACGTAATACTGTATAACGTTAAACGTTATATTACGAAATAGTGTATAACGTTAAACTTTATAACGTAATACTAGATAACGTTAAACATTATAACGTAATTGTGTATAACGTTAATCGTTATAACGTAATACTGTATAACGTTAAGCGTTATGACGTAATACTGTATAACGCTAAACGTTATAACGTAATACTGTATAACGTTACACGCTATAACGTAATACTATGTAACGTTAAACGTTATAACGTAATACTGCATAACGTTAAACGTTATAACGTAATACTGCATAATGTTGAACGTTTAACGTATTACTATGTAACGTTAAACGTTATAACGTAATACTATGTAACGTTATACCTTATAACGTAATACTATGTAACGTTATACCTTATAACGTAATAGGGTATAACGTTAAACGTTATATTAGGAAATAGTGTATAACGTTCAACTTTATAACGTAATACTATATAACGTTAAACGTTATAACGTAATACTGTATAACGTTACACGTTATGACGTAATACTATGTAACTTTAAACGTTTAACGTAATACTGTATAACGTTATACGTTATAACGTAATACTGTATAACGCTAAACGTTATAACGTAGTACTGTAAAACGTTAAACGTTATAGCGTAATGCTATGTAACGTTATAGGTTATAACGTAATACTATGTAACGTTATATCTTATAACGTAATAGGGTATAACGTTAAACGTTATAACGTAATACTGTATAACGTTAAACGTTAAACGTTATAACGTAATGCTATGTAACGTTATAGGTTATAACGTAATACTGTATAACGTTAAACGTTATAACGTAATACTGTATAATGTTAAACGTTTAACGTATTACTATGTAACGTTATACGTTATAACGTAATACTGTATAACGTTAAGCGTTATGACGTAATACTGTATAACGCAAAACGTTATAACGTAATACTGTATAACGTTACACGCTATACCGTAATACTATGTAACGTTAAACTTTATAACGTAATACTATATAACGTTAAACATTATAACGTAATTGTGTATAACGTTAAACGTTATAACGTAATACTGTATAACGTTAAGCGTTATGACGTAATACTGTATAACGTTAAGCGTTATAACGTATTACTATGTAACGTTATGTGTTATAACGTAATACTATGTAACGTTATAGGTTATAACGTAATACTATGTAACGTTGAACGGTATAACGTAATACTGTATAACGTTAAGCGTTATAACGTAATACTGTATAACGTTAAACGTTATAACGTAATACTGTATAACGTTAAGCGTTATGACGTAGTACTGTATAACGCTAAACGACATAACGTAATACTGTATAACGTTACACGCTATAACGTAATACTATGTAGCGTTAAACGTTATAACGTAATACTGCATAACGTTAAACGTTATAACGTAATACTGTATAATGTTGCACGTTTAACGTATTACTATGTAACGTTATACGTTATAACGTAATACTGTATAACGTTAAACGTTATGAATTAATAGTGTATAAAGTTAAACGTTATAACGTAATACTGTATAACGTTAAACGTTCTAACGTAATACTGTATAACGTTACACGCTATAACGTAATACTATGTAACGTTAAAAGTTATAACGTAATACTGTATAACGTTATGCGTTATGACGTAATACTGTATAACGCTAAACGTTATAATGTAATACTGTATTACGTTACACGCTATAACGTAATACTATGTGACGTCAAACGTTATAACGTAATACTGTATAACGTTAAACGTTATAACGTAATACTGTATAATGTTAAACGTTTAACGTATTACTATGTAACGTTATACGTTATAACGTAATACTGTATAACGTTAAACGTTATAACGTAATACCGTATAACGTTAAACGTTATATTACGAAACAGTGTATAAAGTTAAACTTTATAACGTAATACTATATAACCTTAATCATTATAACGTAATTGTGTATAACGTTAAACGTTATAACGTAATACTGTATAACGTTAAGCGTTATGACGTAATACTGTATAACGCAAAACGTTATAACGTAATACTGTATAACGTTACACGCTATACCGTAATACTACGTAACGTTAAACTTTATAACGTAATACTATATAACGTTAAACATTATAACGTAATTGTGTATAACGTTAAACGTTATAACGTAATACTGTATAACGTTAAGCGTTATGACGTAATACTGTATAACGTTAAGCGTTATAACGTATTACTATGTAACGTTATGTGTTATAACGTAATACTATGTAACGTTATAGGTTATAACGTAATACTATGTAACGTTGAACATTATAATGTAATTGTGTATAACGTTAAACGTTATAACGTAATACTGTATAACGTTAAGCGTTATGACGTAATACTGTATAACGTTAAGCGTTATAACGTATTACTATGTAACGTTATGTGTTATAACGTAATACTATGTAACGTTATAGGTTATAACGTAATACTATGTAACGTTGAACGGTATAACGTAATAGGGTATAACGTTAAACGTTATAACGTAATACTGTATAACGTTAAACGTTATAACGTAATGCTATGTAACGTTATAGGTTATAACGTAATACTGTATAACGTTAAACGTTATAACGTAATACTATGTAACGTTATACCTTATAACGTAATACTATGTAACGTTATACCTTATAACGTAATAGGGTATAACGTTAAACGTTATAACGTAATACTGTATAACGTTAAACGTTATAGGTTATAACGTAATACTGTATAATGATAAACGTTTAACGGATTGCTATGTAACGTTATACGTTATAACGTAATACTGTATAACGTTAAACGTTATAGCGTAATACTGCATAACGTTAAACGTTATAACGTAATACTATATAACGTTAAACATTATAACGTAATTGTTTATAACGTTAAACATTATAACGTAATACTGTATAACGTTAAGCGTTATGACGTAATACTGTATAACGCTTGACGTTATAACGTAATACTGTATAACGTTACACGCTATAACGTAATACTATGTAACGTTAAACGTTATAACGTAATACTGTATAACGTTAAACGTTATAACGTAATGCTGTATAATGTTGAACGTTTAACGCATTACTATGTAACGTTATACGTTATAACGTAATACTGTATAACGTTAAACGTTATGACTTAATACTGTATAACGTTAAACGTTATAACGTAATACTGTATAACGTTAAACGTTACAGGTTCTAACGTAATACTGTATAATGATAAACGTTTAACGGATTACTATATAACGTTAAACATTATAACGTAATTGTGTATAACGTTAATCGTTATAACGTAATACTGTATAACGTTACACGCTATAACGTAACATTATGTAACTTTAAACGTTTAACGTAAAACTATGTAACGTTAAACGTTATAACGTAATACTGTACAACGTTAAGCGTTATGACGTAATACTGTATAACGCTAAACGTTATAACGTAATACTGTATAACGTTACACGCTATAACGTAATACTATGTGACGTTATACGTTATAACGTAATATTGTATAACGTTAAACGTTATATTACGAAATAGTGTATAACGTTAAACGTTATAACGTAATACTATATAACGTTAAACATTATAACGTAATTGTGTATAACGTTAATCGTTATAACGTAATACTGTATAACGTTAAACGTTATAACGTAATACTATGTAACGTTATATGTTATAACGTAATACTATGTAACGTTAAACGTTATAACTTAATAGTGTATAAACATAAACGTTATAACGTAATACTATATAACGTTAAGCGTTATAACGTAATACTATGTAACGTTAAATGTTATAACGTAATACTATGTAACGTTATACCTTATAACGTAATACTATGTAACGTTATACCTTATAACGTAATACTATGTAACGTTATACCTTATAACGTAATACTATGTAACGTTATACCTTATAACGTAATAGGGTATAACGTTAAACGTTATAACGTAATACTGTATAACGTTAAACGTTATAGGTTATAACGTAATACTGTATAATGATAATCGTTTAACGGATTACTATGTAACGTTATACGTTATAACGTAATACTATATAACGTTAAACATTATAACGTAATTGTGTATAACGTTACACGCTATAACGTAATACTATGTAACGTTAAACGTTATAACGTAATACTGTATAACGTTAAACGTTATAACGTAATACTGTATAATGTTGAACGTTTAACGTATTACTATGTAACGTTATACGTTATAACGTAATACTGTATAACGTTAAACGTTATGACTTAATACTGTATAACGTTAAACGTTATAACGTAATACTGTATAACGTTAAACGTTATAACGTAATACTGTATAACGTTAAACGTTATAGGTTCTAACGTAATACTGTATAATGATAAACGTTTAACGGATTACTATATAACGTTGAACATTATAACGTAATTGTGTATAACGTTAAACTTTATAACGTAATACTATATAACGTTAAACATTATAACGTAATTGTGTATAACGTTAATCGTTATAACGTAATACTGTATAACGTTAAGCGTTATGACGTAATACTGTATAACGCTAAACGTTATAACGTAATACTGTATAACGTTACACGCTATAACGTAATACTATGTAACTTTAAACGTTATAACGTAATACTGTATAACGTTAAACGTTATAACGTAATACTGTATAATGTTGAACGTTTAACGTATTACTATGTAACGTTATACGTTGTAACGTAATACTGTATAACGTTAAACGTTATGACTTAATAGTGTATAAAGTTAAACGTTATAACGTAATACTGTATAACGTTAAACGTTATATTACGAAATAGTGTATAACGTTAAACTTTATAACGTAATACTAGATAACGTTAAACATTATAACGTAATTGTGTATAACGTTAATCGTTATAACGTAATACTGTATAACGTTAAGCGTTATGACGTAATACTGTATAACGCTAAACGTTATAACGTAATACTGTATAACGTTACACGCTATAACGTAATACTATGTAACGTTAAACGTTATAACGTAATACTGCATAACGTTAAACGTTATAACGTAATACTGCATAATGTTGAACGTTTAACGTATTACTATGTAACGTTAAACGTTATAACGTAATACTATGTAACGTTATACCTTATAACGTAATACTATGTAACGTTATACCTTATAACGTAATAGGGTATAACGTTAAACGTTATATTAGGAAATAGTGTATAACGTTCAACTTTATAACGTAATACTATATAACGTTAAACGTTATAACGTAATACTGTATAACGTTACACGTTATGACGTAATACTATGTAACTTTAAACGTTTAACGTAATACTGTATAACGTTATACGTTATAACGTAATACTGTATAACGCTAAACGTTATAACGTAGTACTGTAAAACGTTAAACGTTATAGCGTAATGCTATGTAACGTTATAGGTTATAACGTAATACTATGTAACGTTATATCTTATAACGTAATAGGGTATAACGTTAAACGTTATAACGTAATACTGTATAACGTTAAACGTTAAACGTTATAACGTAATGCTATGTAACGTTATAGGTTATAACGTAATACTGTATAACGTTAAACGTTATAACGTAATACTGTATAATGTTAAACGTTTAACGTATTACTATGTAACGTTATACGTTATAACGTAATACTGTATAACGTTAAGCGTTATGACGTAATACTGTATAACGCAAAACGTTATAACGTAATACTGTATAACGTTACACGCTATACCGTAATACTATGTAACGTTAAACTTTATAACGTAATACTATATAACGTTAAACATTATAACGTAATTGTGTATAACGTTAAACGTTATAACGTAATACTGTATAACGTTAAGCGTTATGACGTAATACTGTATAACGTTAAGCGTTATAACGTATTACTATGTAACGTTATGTGTTATAACGTAATACTATGTAACGTTATAGGTTATAACGTAATACTATGTAACGTTGAACGGTATAACGTAATACTGTATAACGTTAAGCGTTATAACGTAATACTGTATAACGTTAAACGTTATAACGTAATACTGTATAACGTTAAGCGTTATGACGTAGTACTGTATAACGCTAAACGACATAACGTAATACTGTATAACGTTACACGCTATAACGTAATACTATGTAGCGTTAAACGTTATAACGTAATACTGCATAACGTTAAACGTTATAACGTAATACTGTATAATGTTGCACGTTTAACGTATTACTATGTAACGTTATACGTTATAACGTAATACTGTATAACGTTAAACGTTATGAATTAATAGTGTATAAAGTTAAACGTTATAACGTAATACTGTATAACGTTAAACGTTCTAACGTAATACTGTATAACGTTACACGCTATAACGTAATACTATGTAACGTTAAAAGTTATAACGTAATACTGTATAACGTTATGCGTTATGACGTAATACTGTATAACGCTAAACGTTATAATGTAATACTGTATTACGTTACACGCTATAACGTAATACTATGTGACGTCAAACGTTATAACGTAATACTGTATAACGTTAAACGTTATAACGTAATACTGTATAATGTTAAACGTTTAACGTATTACTATGTAACGTTATACGTTATAACGTAATACTGTATAACGTTAAACGTTATAACGTAATACCGTATAACGTTAAACGTTATATTACGAAACAGTGTATAAAGTTAAACTTTATAACGTAATACTATATAACCTTAATCATTATAACGTAATTGTGTATAACGTTAAACGTTATAACGTAATACTGTATAACGTTAAGCGTTATGACGTAATACTGTATAACGCAAAACGTTATAACGTAATACTGTATAACGTTACACGCTATACCGTAATACTACGTAACGTTAAACTTTATAACGTAATACTATATAACGTTAAACATTATAACGTAATTGTGTATAACGTTAAACGTTATAACGTAATACTGTATAACGTTAAGCGTTATGACGTAATACTGTATAACGTTAAGCGTTATAACGTATTACTATGTAACGTTATGTGTTATAACGTAATACTATGTAACGTTATAGGTTATAACGTAATACTATGTAACGTTGAACATTATAATGTAATTGTGTATAACGTTAAACGTTATAACGTAATACTGTATAACGTTAAGCGTTATGACGTAATACTGTATAACGTTAAGCGTTATAACGTATTACTATGTAACGTTATGTGTTATAACGTAATACTATGTAACGTTATAGGTTATAACGTAATACTATGTAACGTTGAACGGTATAACGTAATAGGGTATAACGTTAAACGTTATAACGTAATACTGTATAACGTTAAACGTTATAACGTAATGCTATGTAACGTTATAGGTTATAACGTAATACTGTATAACGTTAAACGTTATAACGTAATACTGTATAATGTTAAACGTTTAACGTATTACTATGTAACGTTATACGTTATAACGTAATACTGTATAACGTTAAACGTTATAACGTAATACTGTATAACGTTAAACGTTATAACGTAATACTGTATAACGTTGAACGTTATAACGTAATGCTATGTAACGTTATAGGTTATAACGTAATACTGTATAACGTTAAACGTTATAACGTAATACTGTATAATGTTAAACGTTTAACGTATTACTATGTAACGTTATACGTTATAACGTAATACTGTATAACGTTAAACGTTATAACTTAATAGTGTATATAGTTAAACGTTATAACGTAATACTGTATAACGTTAAGCGTTATGACGTAGTACTGTATAACGCTAAACGACATAACGTAATACTGTATAACGTTACACGCTATAACGTAATACTATGTAGCGTTAAACGTTATAACGTAATACTGCATAACGTTAAACGTTATAACGTAATACTGTATAATGTTGCACGTTTAACGTATTACTATGTAACGTTATACGTTATAACGTAATACTGTATAACGTTAAACGTTATGAATTAATAGTGTATAAAGTTAAACATTATAACGTAATACTGTATAACGCTAAACGTTCTAACGTAATACTGTATAACGTTACACGCTATAACGTAATACTATGTAACGTTAAACGTTATAACGTAATACTGTATAACGTTAAGCGTTATGACGTAATACTGTATAACGCTAAACGTTATAACGTAATACTGTATTACGTTACACGCTATAACGTAATACTATGTGACGTCAAACGTTATAACGTAATACTGTATAACGTTAAACGTTATAACGTAATACTGTATAATGTTAAACGTTTAACGTATTACTATGTACCGTTATACGTTATAACGTAATACTGTGTAACGTTAAACGTTATAACGTAATACCGTATAACGTTAAACGTTATATTACGAAATAGTGTATAACGTTAAACTTTATAACGTAATACTATATAACGTTAAAAATTATAACGTAATACTGTATAATCCTAAACGTTATGACGTAATACTGTATAACGCTAAACGTTATAACGTAATACTGTATAACGTTACACGCTATGACGTAATACTATATAACTTTAAACGTTTATCGTAATACTGTATAACGCTAAACGTTATAACGTAATACTGTATAACGTTACACGCTATAACGTAATACTATGTAACGTTAAACGTTATAACGTAATACTGTATAATGTTGAACGTTTAACGTATTACTGAGTAACGTTATACGTCATAACGTAATACTGTATAACGTTAAACGTTATATTACGAAATAGTGTATAACGTTAAACTTTATAACGTAATACTGCATAACGTTAAACATTATAACGTAATTGTGTATAACGTAAATCGTTATAACGTAATACTGTATAACGTTAAACGTTATAACTTAATGGTGTATAAACTTAAACGTTATAACGTAATACTATATAACGTTAAGCGTTATAACGTAATGCTATGTAACGTTATAGGTTATAACGTAATACTATGTAACGTTGAACGTTATAACGTAATAGGGTATAACGTTAAACGTTATAACGTAATACTGTATAACGTTAAGCGTTATAACGTAATGCTATGTAACGTTATAGGTTATAACGTAATACTGTATAACGTTAAACGTTATAACGTAATACTGTATAATGTTAAACGTTTAACGTATTACTATGTAACGTTATACGTTATAACGTAATACTGTATAACGTTAAACGTTATAACGTAATGCTATGTAACGTTATAGGTTATAACGTAATACTGTATAACGTTAAACGTTATAACGTAATACTGTATAATGTTAAACGTTTAACGTATTACTATGTAACGTTATACGTTATAACGTAATACTGTATAACGTTAAACGTTATAACGTAATACTGTATAACGTTAAACGTTATAACTTAATGGTGTATAAACTTAAACGTTATAACGTAATACTATATAACGTTAAGCGTTATAACGTAATGCTATGTAACGTTATAGGTTATAACGTAATACTATGTAACGTTGAACGTTATAACGTAATAGGGTATAACGTTAAACGTTATAACGTAATACTGTATAACGTTAAGCGTTATAACGTAATGCTATGTAACGTTATAGGTTATAACGTAATACTGTATAACGTTAAACGTTATAACGTAATACTGTATAATGTTAAACGTTTAACGTATTACTATGTAACGTTATACGTTATAACGTAATACTGTATAACGTTAAACGTTATAACGTAATGCTATGTAACGTTATAGGTTATAACGTAATACTGTATAACGTTAAACGTTATAACGTAATACTGTATAATGTTAAACGTTTAACGTATTACTATGTAACGTTATACGTTATAACGTAATACTGTATAACGTTAAACGTTATAACGTAATACTGTATAACGTTGAACGTTATAACGTAATACTGTATAACGTTAAACGTTATAACGTAATGCTATGTAACGTTATAGGTTATAACGTAATACTGTATAACGTTAAACGTTATAACGTAATACTGTATAATGTTAAACGTTTAACGTATTACTATATAACGTTATACGTTATAACGTAATACTGTATAACGTTAAACGTTATAACTTAATAGTGTATATAGTTAAACGTTATAACGTAATACTGTATAACGTTAAGCGTTATGACGTAGTACTGTATAACGCTAAACGTCATAACGTAATACTGTATAACGTTACACGCTATAACGTAATACTATGTAGCGTTAAACGTTATAACGTAATACTGCATAACGTTAAACGTTATAACGTAATACTGTATAATGTTGAACGTTTAACGTATTACTATGTAACGTTATACGTTATAACGTAATACTGTATAACGTTAAACGTTATGAATTAATAGTGTATAAAGTTAAACGTTATAACGTAATACTGTATAACGTTAAACGTTCTAACGTAATACTGTATAACGTTACACGCTATAACGTAATACTATGTAACGTTAAACGTTATAACGTAATACTGTATAACGTTAAGCGTTATGACGTAATACTGTATAACGCTAAACGTTATAACGTAATACTGTATAACGTTAGACGTTATAACTTAATAGTGTATAAAGTGCAACGTTATAACGTAATACTGTATAACGTTAAACGTTATATTACGAAATAGTGTATAACGTTAAACTTTATAACGTAATACTATATAACGTTAAAAATTATAACGTAATTGTGTATAACGTTAAACGTTGTAACGTAATACTGTATAACGTTAAACGTTTAACGTATTACTGTGTAACGTTATACGTTATAACGTAATACTGTATAACGTTAAACGTTATAACGTAATTGTGTATAACGTTAAACGTTATAACGTAATACTGTATAACGTTAAGCGTTATGACGTAATACTGTATAACGCTAAACGTTATAACGTAATACTGTATAACGTTACATGCTATAGCGTAATACTATGTAACCTTAAACGTTATAACGTAATACTGTATAATGTTAAACGTTTAACGTATTACTATGTAACGTTATACGTTATAACGTAATACTGTATAATGTTAAACGTTTAACGTATTACTATGTAACGTTATACGTTATAGCGTAATACTGTAAAACGTTAGACGTTATAACTTAATAGTGTATAAAGTGCAACGTTATAACGTAATACTGTATAACGTTAAACGTTATATTACGAAATAGTGTATAACGTTAAACTTTATATCGTAATACTATATAACGTTAAACATTATAACGTAATTGTGTAAAACGTTAAACGTTATAACGTAATACTGTATAACGTAAAGCGTTATGACGTAATACTGTATAACGTTAAACGTTATAACGTAATACTGTATAATGTTAAACGTTTGACGTATTACTGTGTAACGTTATACGTTGTAACGTAATACTGTATAACGTTAAACGTTATAACGTAATACTGTATAACGTTAAACGTTATGACGTAATACTGTATAACGCTAAACTTTATAACGTAATACTATTTAACGTTAAACATTATAACGTAACTCTGTATAACGTTAAACGTTATAACGTAGTACTGTATAATGTTAAACGTTTAACGTATTACTATGTAACGATATACGTTATAACGTAATACTGTATAATGTTAAACGTTTAACGTATTACTATGTAACGTTATACGTTATAATGTAATACTGTATAACGTTAGACGTTATAACTTAATAGTGTATAAAGTGAAACGTTATAACGTAATACTGTATAACGTTAATCGTTATGACGTAATACTGTATAACGCTAATCTTTATAACGTAATACTATAATCGTTAAACATTATAAAGTAATTGTGTATAACGTTAAACGTTATAACGTAATACTGTATAACGTTAAACGTTATATTACGAAATAGTGTATAACGTTAAACTTTATAACGTAATACTATATAACGTTAAACATTATAACGTAATTGTGTATAACGTTAAACGTTATAACGTAATACTGTATAACGTAAAGCGTTATGACGTAATACTGTATAACGTTAAACGTTATAACGTAATACTGTATAATGTTAAACGTTTAACGTATTACTGTGTAACGTTATACGTTATAACGTAATACTGTATAACATTAAACGTTATAACGTAATAATGTATAACGTTAAACGTTATGACGTAATACTGTATAACGCTAAACTTTATAACGTAATACTATTTAACGTTAAACATTATAACGTAATTGTGTATAACGTTAAACGTTATAACGTAATACTGTATAATGTTAAACGTTTAACGTATTACTATGTAACGTTATACGTTATAACGTAATACTGTATAACGTTAAACGTTTAACGTATTACTATGTAACGTTATACGTTATAAGGTAATACTGTATAACGTTAGACGTTATAACTTAATAGTGTATAAAGTGAAACGTTATAACGTAATACTGTATAACGTTAAACGTTATAACTTTAGAGTGTATAAAGTTAAACGTTATAACGTAATACTGTATAACGTTAAACGTTATATTACGAAATAGTGTATAACGTTAAACTTTATAACGTAATACTATATAACGTTAAACATTATAACGTAACTGTGTGTAACGTTAAACGTTATAACGTAATACCGTATAACGTTAAGCGTTATGACGTAATACTGTATAACGCTAATCTTTATAACGTAATACTATTTAACGTTAAACATTATAACGTAATTGTGTATAACGTTAAACGTTATAACGTAATACTGTATAATGTTAAACGTTTAACGTATTACTATGTAACGTTATACGTTATAACGTAATACTGTATAATGTTAAACGTTAAACGTATTACTATGTAACGTTATACGTTATAACGTAATACTGTATAACGTTAGACGTTATAACTTAATAGTGTATAAAGTGCAACGTTATAACGTAATACTGTATAACGTTAAACGTTATATTACGAAATAGTGTATAACGTTAAACTTTATAACGTAATACTATATAACATTAAAAATTATAACGTAATAGTGTATAACGTTAAACGTTGTGACGTAATACTATATAACGCTAAACGTTATATTACGAAATAGTGTATAACGTTAACCTTTATAACGTAATACTATATAACGTTAAACATTATAACGCAATTGTGTATAACGCTAAACGTTATAACGTAATTCTGTATAACGTTAAGCGTTATGACGTAATACTGTATAACGCTAAACGTTATAACGTATTACTGTATAACGTTACACGCTATAACGTAATACTGTATAATGTTAAACGTTAAACGTATTACTATGTAACGTTATACGTTATAACGTAATACTGTATAACGTTAGACGTTATAACTTAATAGTGTATAAAGTGCAACGTTATAACGTAATACTGTATAACGTTAAACGTTATATTACGAAATAGTGTATAACGTTAAACTTTATAACGTAATACTATATAACGTTAAAAATTATAACGTAATTGTGTATAACGTTAAACGTTGTAACGTAATACTGTATAACGTTAAACGTTTAACGTATTACTGTGTAACGTTATACGTTATAACGTAATACTGTATAACGTTAAACGTTATAACGTAATTGTGTATAACGTTAAACGTTATAACGTAATACTGTATAACGTTAAGCGTTATGACGTAATACTGTATAACGCTAAACGTTATAACGTAATACTGTATAACGTTACATGCTATAACGTAATACTATGTAACCTTAAACGTTATAACGTAATACTGTATAATGTTAAACGTTTAACGTATTACTATGTAACGTTATACGTTATAACGTAATACTGTATAATGTTAAACGTTTAACGTATTACTATGTAACGTTATACGTTATAGCGTAATACTGTAAAACGTTAGACGTTATAACTTAATAGTGTATAAAGTGCAACGTTATAACGTAATACTGTATAACGTTAAACGTTATATTACGAAATAGTGTATAACGTTAAACTTTATATCGTAATACTATATAACGTTAAACATTATAACGTAATTGTGTAAAACGTTAAACGTTATAACGTAATACTGTATAACGTAAAGCGTTATGACGTAATACTGTATAACGTTAAACGTTATAACGTAATACTGTATAATGTTAAACGTTTGACGTATTACTGTGTAACGTTATACGTTGTAACGTAATACTGTATAACGATAAACGTTATAACGTAATACTGTATAACGTTAAACGTTATGACGTAATACTGTATAACGCTAAACTTTATAACGTAATACTATTTAACGTTAAACATTATAACGTAACTCTGTATAACGTTAAACGTTATAACGTAGTACTGTATAATGTTAAACGTTTAACGTATTACTATGTAACGATATACGTTATAACGTAATACTGTATAATGTTAAACGTTTAACGTATTACTATGTAACGTTATACGTTATAATGTAATACTGTATAACGTTAGACGTTATAACTTAATAGTGTATAAAGTGAAACGTTATAACGTAATACTGTATAATGTTAAACGTTTAACGTATTACTATGTAACGTTATACGTTATAGCGTAATACTGTAAAACGTTAGACGTTATAACTTAATAGTGTATAAAGTGCAACGTTATAACGTAATACTGTATAACGTTAAACGTTATATTACGAAATAGTGTATAACGTTAAACTTTATATCGTAATACTATATAACGTTAAACATTATAACGTAATTGTGTAAAACGTTAAACGTTATAACGTAATACTGTATAACGTAAAGCGTTATGACGTAATACTGTATAACGTTAAACGTTATAACGTAATACTGTATAATGTTAAACGTTTGACGTATTACTGTGTAACGTTATACGTTGTAACGTAATACTGTATAACGATAAACGTTATAACGTAATACTGTATAACGTTAAACGTTATGACGTAATACTGTATAACGCTAAACTTTATAACGTAATACTATTTAACGTTAAACATTATAACGTAACTCTGTATAACGTTAAACGTTATAACGTAGTACTGTATAATGTTAAACGTTTAACGTATTACTATGTAACGATATACGTTATAACGTAATACTGTATAATGTTAAACGTTTAACGTATTACTATGTAACGTTATACGTTATAATGTAATACTGTATAACGTTAGACGTTATAACTTAATAGTGTATAAAGTGAAACGTTATAACGTAATACTGTATAACGTTAAGCGTTATGACGTAATACTGTATAACGCTAATCTTTATAACGTAATACTATAATCGTTAAACATTATAAAGTAATTGTGTATAACGTTAAACGTTATAACGTAATACTGTATAACGTTAAACGTTATATTACGAAATAGTGTATAACGTTAAACTTTATAACGTAATACTATATAACGTTAAACATTATAACGTAATTGTGTATAACGTTAAACGTTATAACGTAATACTGTATAACGTAAAGCGTTATGACGTAATACTGTATAACGTTAAACGTTATAACGTAATACTGTATAATGTTAAACGTTTAACGTATTACTGTGTAACGTTATACGTTATAACGTAATACTGTATAACATTAAACGTTATAACGTAATAATGTATAACGTTAAACGTTATGACGTAATACTGTATAACGCTAAACTTTATAACGTAATACTATTTAACGTTAAACATTATAACGTAATTGTGTATAACGTTAAACGTTATAACGTAATACTGTATAATGTTAAACGTTTAACGTATTACTATGTAACGTTATACGTTATAACGTAATACTGTATAACGTTAAACGTTTAACGTATTACTATGTAACGTTATACGTTATAAGGTAATACTGTATAACGTTAGACGTTATAACTTAATAGTGTATAAAGTGAAACGTTATAACGTAATACTGTATAACGTTAAACGTTATAACTTTAGAGTGTATAAAGTTAAACGTTATAACGTAATACTGTATAACGTTAAACGTTATATTACGAAATAGTGTATAACGTTAAACTTTATAACGTAATACTATATAACGTTAAACATTATAACGTAACTGTGTGTAACGTTAAACGTTATAACGTAATACCGTATAACGTTAAGCGTTATGACGTAATACTGTATAACGCTAATCTTTATAACGTAATACTATTTAACGTTAAACATTATAACGTAATTGTGTATAACGTTAAACGTTATAACGTAATACTGTATAATGTTAAACGTTTAACGTATTACTATGTAACGTTATACGTTATAACGTAATACTGTATAATGTTAAACGTTAAACGTATTACTATGTAACGTTATACGTTATAACGTAATACTGTATAACGTTAGACGTTATAACTTAATAGTGTATAAAGTGCAACGTTATAACGTAATACTGTATAACGTTAAACGTTATATTACGAAATAGTGTATAACGTTAAACTTTATAACGTAATACTATATAACATTAAAAATTATAACGTAATAGTGTATAACGTTAAACGTTGTGACGTAATACTATATAACGCTAAACGTTATATTACGAAATAGTGTATAACGTTAACCTTTATAACGTAATATTATATAACGTTAAACATTATAACGCAATTGTGTATAACGCTAAACGTTATAACGTAATTCTGTATAACGTTAAGCGTTATGACGTAATACTGTATAACGCTAAACGTTATAACGTATTACTGTATAACGTTACACGCTATAACGTAATACTATATAACCTTAAACGTTATAACGTAATACTGTATAACGTTAAACGTTATAACGTAATACTGTATAGTGTTAAACGTTTAACGTATTACTGTGTAACGTTATACGTTATAACGTAATACTGTATAACGTTAAACGTTATAACGTAATACTGTATAACGCTAAATGTTATATTACGAAATAGTGTATAACGTTAACCTTTATAACGTAATACTATATAACGTTAAACATTATAACGTAATTGTGTATAACGTTAAACGTTATAACGTAATACTGTATAACGTTAAGCGTTATGACGTAATACTGTATAACGCTAAAGGTTATAACGTAATACTGTATAACGTTACATGCTATAACGTAATACTATCTAACCTTAAACGTTATAACGTAATACTGTACAATGTTAAACGTTTAACGTATTACTATGTAACGTTATACGTTATAACGTAATACTGTATAATGTTAAACGTTTAACGTATTACTATGTAACGTTATACGTTATAGCGTAATACTGTATAACGTTAGACGTTATAACTTAATAGTGTATAAAGTGCAACGTTATAACGTAATACTGTATAACGTTAAGCGTTATGACGTAATACTGTATAACGCTAAACGTTATAACGTATTACTGTATAACGTTACACGCTATAACGTAATACTGTATAATGTTAAACGTTAAACGTATTACTATGTAACGTTATACGTTATAACGTAATACTGTATAACGTTAGACGTTATAACTTAATAGTGTATAAAGTGCAACGTTATAACGTAATACTGTATAACGTTAAACGTTATATTACGAAATAGTGTATAACGTTAAACTTTATAACGTAATACTATATAACGTTAAAAATTATAACGTAATTGTGTATAACGTTAAACGTTGTAACGTAATACTGTATAACGTTAAACGTTTAACGTATTACTGTGTAACGTTATACGTTATAACGTAATACTGTATAACGTTAAACGTTATAACGTAATTGTGTATAACGTTAAACGTTATAACGTAATACTGTATAACGTTAAGCGTTATGACGTAATACTGTATAACGCTAAACGTTATAACGTAATACTGTATAACGTTACATGCTATAACGTAATACTATGTAACCTTAAACGTTATAACGTAATACTGTATAATGTTAAACGTTTAACGTATTACTATGTAACGTTATACGTTATAACGTAATACTGTATAATGTTAAACGTTTAACGTATTACTATGTAACGTTATACGTTATAGCGTAATACTGTAAAACGTTAGACGTTATAACTTAATAGTGTATAAAGTGCAACGTTATAACGTAATACTGTATAACGTTAAACGTTATATTACGAAATAGTGTATAACGTTAAACTTTATATCGTAATACTATATAACGTTAAACATTATAACGTAATTGTGTAAAACGTTAAACGTTATAACGTAATACTGTATAACGTAAAGCGTTATGACGTAATACTGTATAACGTTAAACGTTATAACGTAATACTGTATAATGTTAAACGTTTGACGTATTACTGTGTAACGTTATACGTTGTAACGTAATACTGTATAACGTTAAACGTTATAACGTAATACTGTATAACGTTAAACGTTATGACGTAATACTGTATAACGTAAAGCGTTATGACGTAATACTGTATAACGTTAAACGTTATAACGTAATACTGTATAATGTTAAACGTTTAACGTATTACTGTGTAACGTTATACGTTATAACGTAATACTGTATAATGTTAAACGTTTAACGTATTACTATGTAACGATATACGTTATAACGTAATACTGTATAATGTTAAACGTTTAACGTATTACTATGTAACGTTATACGTTATAATGTAATACTGTATAACGTTAGACGTTATAACTTAATAGTGTATAAAGTGAAACGTTATAACGTAATACTGTATAACGTTAAGCGTTATGACGTAATACTGTATAACGCTAATCTTTATAACGTAATACTATAATCGTTAAACATTATAAAGTAATTGTGTATAACGTTAAACGTTATAACGTAATACTGTATAACGTTAAACGTTATATTACGAAATAGTGTATAACGTTAAACTTTATAACGTAATACTATATAACGTTAAACATTATAACGTAATTGTGTATAACGTTAAACGTTATAACGTAATACTGTATAACGTAAAGCGTTATGACGTAATACTGTATAACGTTAAACGTTATAACGTAATACTGTATAATGTTAAACGTTTAACGTATTACTGTGTAACGTTATACGTTATAACGTAATACTGTATAACATTAAACGTTATAACGTAATAATGTATAACGTTAAACGTTATGACGTAATACTGTATAACGCTAAACTTTATAACGTAATACTATTTAACGTTAAACATTATAACGTAATTGTGTATAACGTTAAACGTTATAACGTAATACTGTATAATGTTAAACGTTTAACGTATTACTATGTAACGTTATACGTTATAACGTAATACTGTATAACGTTAAACGTTTAACGTATTACTATGTAACGTTATACGTTATAAGGTAATACTGTATAACGTTAGACGTTATAACTTAATAGTGTATAAAGTGAAACGTTATAACGTAATACTGTATAACGTTAAACGTTATAACTTTAGAGTGTATAAAGTTAAACGTTATAACGTAATACTGTATAACGTTAAACGTTATATTACGAAATAGTGTATAACGTTAAACTTTATAACGTAATACTATATAACGTTAAACATTATAACGTAACTGTGTGTAACGTTAAACGTTATAACGTAATACCGTATAACGTTAAGCGTTATGACGTAATACTGTATAACGCTAATCTTTATAACGTAATACTATTTAACGTTAAACATTATAACGTAATTGTGTATAACGTTAAACGTTATAACGTAATACTGTATAATGTTAAACGTTTAACGTATTACTATGTAACGTTATACGTTATAACGTAATACTGTATAATGTTAAACGTTAAACGTATTACTATGTAACGTTATACGTTATAACGTAATACTGTATAACGTTAGACGTTATAACTTAATAGTGTATAAAGTGCAACGTTATAACGTAATACTGTATAACGTTAAACGTTATATTACGAAATAGTGTATAACGTTAAACTTTATAACGTAATACTATATAACATTAAAAATTATAACGTAATAGTGTATAACGTTAAACGTTGTGACGTAATACTATATAACGCTAAACGTTATATTACGAAATAGTGTATAACGTTAACCTTTATAACGTAATACTATATAACGTTAAACATTATAACGCAATTGTGTATAACGCTAAACGTTATAACGTAATTCTGTATAACGTTAAGCGTTATGACGTAATACTGTATAACGCTAAACGTTATAACGTATTACTGTATAACGTTACACGCTATAACGTAATACTATATAACCTTAAACGTTATAACGTAATACTGTATAACGTTAAACGTTATAACGTAATACTGTATAATGTTAAACGTTTAACGTATTACTGTGTAACGTTATACGTTATAACGTAATACTGTATAACGTTAAACGTTATAACGTAATACTGTATAACGCTAAATGTTATATTACGAAATAGTGTATAACGTTAACCTTTATAACGTAATACTATATAACGTTAAACATTATAACGTAATTGTGTATAACGTTAAACGTTATAACGTAATACTGTATAACGTTAAGCGTTATGACGTAATACTGTATAACGCTAAAGGTTATAACGTAATACTGTATAACGTTACATGCTATAACGTAATACTATCTAACCTTAAACGTTATAACGTAATACTGTATAATGTTAAACGTTTAACGTATTACTATGTAACGTTATACGTTATAACGTAATACTGTATAATGTTAAACGTTGTGACGTAATACTGTATAACGTTAAGCGTTATGGCGTAATACTGTATAACTCTAAACGTTATAACGTAATACCGTATAACGTTACACGCTATAACGTAATACTATGTAACGTTAAACGTTATAACGTAATACTGTGTAACGTTATACGTTATAACGTAATAGGGTATAACGTTAAACGTTATAACGTAATACTGTATAACGTAAAGCGTTATGACGTAATACTGTATAACGTTAAACGTTATAACGTGATACTGTATAATGTTAAATGTTATATTACGAAATAGTGTATAACGTTAAACGTTATAACGTAATACTGTATAACGTTAAACGTTATAACGTAATACTGTATAACGTAAAGCATTATAACGTAATACTGTATAACGTTAAGCGTTATAACGTAATACTGTATAATGTTAAACGTTTAACGTATTACTATGTAACGTTATACGTTATAACGTAATACTGTATAATGTTAAACGTTAAACGTATTACTATGTAACGTTATACGTTATAACGTAATACTGTGTAACGTTATACGTTATAACGTAATAGGGTATAACGTTAAACGTTATAACGTAATACTGTAAAACGTTAAAAGTTATATTACGAAATAGTGTATAACGTTAAACTTTATAACGTAATACTATATAACGTTAAACGTTATAACGTAATACTGTATGACGTTACACGCTATAACGTAATACTATGTAACTTTAAACGTTTAACGTTATACTGTATAACGTTAAACATTATAACGTAATTGTGTATAACGTTAAACGTTATAACGTAATACTGTATAACGTAAAGCGTTATGACGTAATACTGTATAACGTTAAACGTTATAACGTGATACTGTATAATGTTAAATGTTATATTACGAAATAGTGTATAACGTTAAACGTTATAACGTAATACTGTATAACGTTAAACGTTATAACGTAATACTGTATAACGTAAAGCATTATAACGTAATACTGTATAACGTTAAGCGTTATAACGTAATACTGTATAATGTTAAACGTTTAACGTATTACTATGTAACGTTATACGTTATAACGTAATACTGTATAATGTTAAACGTTAAACGTATTACTATGTAACGTTATACGTTATAACGTAATACTGTATAACGTTAGACGTTATAACTTAATAGTGTATAAAGTGCAACGTTATAACGTAATACTGTATAACGTTAAACGTTATATTACGAAATAGTGTATAACGTTAAACTTTATAACGTAATACTATATAACATTAAAAATTATAACGTAATAGTGTATAACGTTAAACGTTGTGACGTAATACTATATAACGCTAAACGTTTAACGTATTACTGTGTAACGTTATACGTTATAACGTAATACTGTATAACGTTAAACGTTATAACGTAATACTGTAAAACGCTAAATGTTATATTACGAAATAGTGTATAACGTTAACCTTTATAACGTAATACTATATAACGTTAAACATTATAACGTAATTGTGTATAACGTTAAACGTTATAACGTAATACTGTATAACGTTAAGCGTTATGACGTAATACTGTATAACGCTAAAGGTTATAACGTAATACTGTATAACGTTACATGCTATAACGTAATACTATCTAACCTTAAACGTTATAACGTAATACTGTATAATGTTAAACGTTTAACGTATTACTATGTAACGTTATACGTTATAACGTAATACTGTATAATGTTAAACGTTTAACGTATTACTATGTAACGTTATACGTTATAGCGTAATACTGTATAACGTTAGACGTTATAACTTAATAGTGTATAAAGTGCAACGTTATAACGTAATACTGTATAACGTTAAACGTTATATTACGAAATAGTGTATAACGTTATACGTTATAACGTAATACTGTATAACGTTAAACGTTATGAATTAATAGTGTATAACGTTAAGCGTTATGACGTAATACTGTATAACGCTAAACGTTATAACGTATTACTGTATAACGTTACACGCTATAACGTAATACTATGTAACCTTAAACGTTATAACGTAATACTGTATAACGTTAAACGTTATAACGTAATACTGTATAATGTTAAACGTTTAACGTATTACTATGTAACGTTATACGTTATAACGTAATACTGTATAATGTTAAACGTTAAACGTATTACTATGTAACGTTATACGTTATAACGTAATACTGTATAACGTTAGACGTTATAACTTAATAGTGTATAAAGTGCAACGTTATAACGTAATACTGTATAACGTTAAACGTTATATTACGAAATAGTGTACAACGTTAAACTTTATAACGTAATACTGTATAACGTTAAACGTTATAACGTAATACTGTATAATGTTAAACGTTTAACGTATTACTGTGTAACGTTATACGTTATAACGTAATACTGTATAACGTTAAACGTTATAACTTAATAGTGTATAAAGTGAAACGTTATAACGTAATACTGTATAACGTTAAACGTTATAACGCAATTGTGTATAACGCTAAACGTTATAACGTAATTCTGTATAACGTTAAGCGTTATGACGTAATACTGTATAACGCTAAACGTTATAACGTATTACTGTATAACGTTACACGCTATAACGTAATACTATGTAACCTTAAACGTTATAACGTAATACTGTATAACGTTAAACGTTATAACGTAATACTGTATAATGTTAAACGTTTAACGTATTACTGTGTAACGTTATACGTTATAACGTAATACTGTATAACGTTAAACGTTATAACTTAATAGTGTATAAAGTGAAACGTTATAACGTAATACTGTATAACGTTAAACGTTATAACTTTAGAGTGTATAAAGTTAAACGTTATAACGTAATACTGTATAACGTTAAACGTTATATTACGAAATAGTGTATAACGTTAAACTTTATAACGTAATACTATATAACGTTAAACATTATAACGTAACTGTGTGTAACGTTAAACGTTATAACGTAATACCGTATAACGTTAAGCGTTATGACGTAATACTGTATAACGCTAATCTTTATAACGTAATACTATTTAACGTTAAACATTATAACGTAATTGTGTATAACGTTAAACGTTATAACGTAATACTGTATAACGTAAAGCGTTATGACGTAATACTGTATAACGTTAAGCGTTATAACGTGATACTGTATAATGTTAAATGTTTAACGTATTGCTGTGTAACGTTATACGTTATAACGTAATACTGTGTAACGTTATACGTTATAACGTAATAGGGTATAACGTTAAACGTTATAACGTAATACTGTAAAACGTTAAAAGTTATATTACGAAATAGTGTATAACGTTAAACGTTATAACGTAATACTGTATAACGTTAAACGTTATAACGTAATACTGTATAACGTAAAGCATTATAACGTAATACTGTATAACGTTAAGCGTTATAACGTAATACTGTATAATGTTAAACGTTTAACGTATTACTATGTAACGTTATACGTTATAACGTAATACTGTATAATGTTAAACGTTAAACGTATTACTATGTAACGTTATACGTTATAACGTAATACTGTATAACGTTAGACGTTATAACTTAATAGTGTATAAAGTGCAACGTTATAACGTAATACTGTATAACGTTAAACGTTATATTACGAAATAGTGTATAACGTTAAACTTTATAACGTAATACTATATAACATTAAAAATTATAACGTAATAGTGTATAACGTTAAACGTTGTGACGTAATACTATATAACGCTAAACGTTATATTACGAAATAGTGTATAACGTTAACCTTTATAACGTAATACTATATAACGTTAAACATTATAACGCAATTGTGTATAACGCTAAACGTTATAACGTAATTCTGTATAACGTTAAGCGTTATGACGTAATACTGTATAACGCTAAACGTTATAACGTATTACTGTATAACGTTACACGCTATAACGTAATACTATGTAACCTTAAACGTTATAACGTAATACTGTATAACGTTAAACGTTATAACGTAATACTGTATAATGTTAAACGTTTAACGTATTACTGTGTAACGTTATACGTTATAACGTAATACTGTATAACGTTAAACGTTATAACGTAATACTGTATAACGCTAAATGTTATATTACGAAATAGTGTATAACGTTAACCTTTATAACGTAATACTATATAACGTTAAACATTATAACGTAATTGTGTATAACGTTAAACGTTATAACTTAATACTGTATAACGTTAAGCGTTATGACGTAATACTGTATAACGCTAAAGGTTATAACGTAATACTGTATAACGTTACATGCTATAACGTAATACTGTCTAACCTTAAACGTTATAACGTAATACTGTGTAATGTTAAACGTTTAACGTATTACTATGTAACGTTATACGTTATAACGTAATACTGTATAATGTTAAACGTTTAACGTATTACTATGTAACGTTATACGTTATAGCGTAATACTGTATAACGTTAGACGTTATAACTTAATAGTGTATAAAGTGCAACGTTATAACGTAATACTGTATAACGTTAAACGTTATATTACGAAATAGTGTATAACGTTAAACTTTATAACGTAATACTATATAACGTTAAAAATTATAACGTAATTGTGTATAACGTTAAACGTTGTGACGTAATACTGTATAACGTTAAGCGTTATGGCGTAATACTGTATAACTCTAAACGTTATAACGTAATACCGTATAACGTTACACGCTATAACGTAATACTATGTAACGTTAAACGTTATAACGTACTACTGTGTAACGTTATACGTTATAACGTAATAGGGTATAACGTTAAACGTTATAACGTAATACTGTAAAACGTTAAAAGTTATATTACGAAATAGTGTATAACGTTAACCTTTATAACGTAATACTATATAACGTTAAACATTATAACGTAATTGTGTATAACGTTAAACGTTATAACGTAATACTGTATAACGTTAAGCGTTATGACGTAATACTGTATAACGCTAAAGGTTATAACGTAATACTGTATAACGTTACATGCTATAACGCAATACTATCTAACCTTAAACGTTATAACGTAATACTGTATAATGTTAAACGTTTAACGTATTACTATGTAACGTTATACGTTATAACGTAATACTGTATAATGTTAAACGTTTAACGTATTACTATGTAACGTTATACGTTATACCGTAATACTGTATAACGTTAGACGTTATAACTTAATAGTGTATAAAGTGCAACGTTATAACGTAATACTGTATAACGTTAAACGTTATATTACGAAATAGTGTATAACGTTAAACTTTATAACGTAATACTGTAAAACGTTAAAAGTTATATTACGAAATAGTGTATAACGTTAAACTTTATAACGTAATACTATATAACGTTAAAAGTTATAACGTAATACTGTATGACGTTACACGCTATAACGTAATACTATGTAACTTTAAACGTTTAACGTTATACTGTATAACGTTAAACATTATAACGTAATTGTGTATAACGTTAAACGTTATAACGTAATACTGTATAACGTAAAGCGTTATGACGTAATACTGTATAACGTTAAACGTTATAACGTGATACTGTATAATGTTAAATGTTTAACGTATTGCTGTGTAACGTTATACGTTATAACGTAATACTGTGTAACGTTATACGTTATAACGTAATAGGGTATAACGTTAAACGTTATAACGTAATACTGTAAAACGTTAAAAGTTATATTACGAAATAGTGTATAACGTTAAACGTTATAACGTAATACTGTATAACGTTAAACGTTATAACGTAATACTGTATAACGTAAAGCATTATAACGTAATACTGTATAACGTTAAGCGTTACGACGTAATACTGTATAACGTTAAACGTTATATTACGAAATAGTGTGTAACGTTAAACTTTAAAACGTAATACTATAAACGTTAAACATTATAAAGTAATTGTGTATAACGTTAAACGTTATAACGTAATACTGTATAACGTTAAACGTTATATTACGAAATAGTGTATAACGTTAAACTTTATAACGTAATACTATATAACGTTAAACATTATAACGTAATTGTGTATAACGTTAAACGTTATAACGTAATACTGTATAACGTAAAGCGTTATGACGTAATACTGTATAACGTTAAACGTTATAACGTAATACTATATAACGCTAAACGTTATATTACGAAATAGTGTATAACGTTAACCTTTATAACGTAATACTATATAACGTTAAACATTATAACGCAATTGTGTATAACGCTAAACGTTATAACGTAATTCTGTATAACGTTAAGCGTTATGGCGTAATACTGTATAATGTTACACGCTATAACGTAATACTATGTAACTTTAACCGTTTAACGTAATACTGTATAACGTTAAACGTTATAACATAATACTGTATAATCTTAAACGTTATAATGTATTATTATGTAACGTTATACTTTATAACGTAATACTGTATAACGTTAAACGTTATAACGTAATACTGTATAACGTTAAACGTTATAACGTAATACTGTATAATGTTAAACGTTTAACGTATTACTATGTAACGTTATACGTTATAGCGTAATACTGTATAACGTTAGACGTTATAACTTAATAGTGTATAAAGTGCAACGTTATAACGTAATACTGTATAACGTTAAACGTTATATTACGAAATAGTGTATAACGTTAAACTTTATAACGTAATACTATATAACGTTAAAAATTATAACGTAATTGTGTATAACGTTAAACGTTATAACGTAATACTGTATAACGTTAAGCGTTATGACGTAATACTGTATAACGCTAAAGGTTATAACGTAATACTGTATAACGTTACATGCTATAACGCAATACTATCTAACCTTAAACGTTATAACGTAATACTGTATAATGTTAAACGTTTAACGTATTACTATGTAACGTTATACGTTATAACGTAATACTGTATAATGTTAAACGTTTAACGTATTACTATGTAACGTTATACGTTATACCGTAATACTGTATAACGTTAGACGTTATAACTTAATAGTGTATAAAGTGCAACGTTATAACGTAATACTGTATAACGTTAAACGTTATATTACGAAATAGTGTATAACGTTAAACTTTATAACGTAATACTGTAAAACGTTAAAAGTTATATTACGAAATAGTGTATAACGTTAAACTTTATAACGTAATACTATATAACGTTAAAAGTTATAACGTAATACTGTATGACGTTACACGCTATAACGTAATACTATGTAACTTTAAACGTTTAACGTTATACTGTATAACGTTAAACATTATAACGTAATTGTGTATAACGTTAAACGTTATAACGTAATACTGTATAACGTAAAGCGTTATGACGTAATACTGTATAACATTAAACGTTATAACGTGATACTGTATAATGTTAAATGTTTAACGTATTGCTGTGTAACGTTATACGTTATAACGTAATACTGTGTAACGTTATACGTTATAACGTAATAGGGTATAACGTTAAACGTTATAACGTAATACTGTAAAACGTTAAAAGTTATATTACGAAATAGTGTATAACGTTAAACGTTATAACGTAATACTGTATAACGTTAAACGTTATAACGTAATACTGTATAACGTAAAGCATTATAACGTAATACTGTATAACGTTAAGCGTTACGACGTAATACTGTATAACGTTAAACGTTATATTACGAAATAGTGTGTAACGTTAAACTTTAAAACGTAATACTATAAACGTTAAACATTATAAAGTAATTGTGTATAACGTTAAACGTTATAACGTAATACTGTATAACGTTAAACGTTATATTACGAAATAGTGTATAACGTTAAACTTTATAACGTAATACTATATAACGTTAAACATTATAACGTAATTGTGTATAACGTTAAACGTTATAACGTAATACTGTATAACGTAAAGCGTTATGACGTAATACTGTATAACGTTAAACGTTATAACGTAATACTATATAACGCTAAACGTTATATTACGAAATAGTGTATAACGTTAACCTTTATAACGTAATACTATATAACGTTAAACATTATAACGCAATTGTGTATAACGCTAAACGTTATAACGTAATTCTGTATAACGTTAAGCGTTATGGCGTAATACTGTATAATGTTACACGCTATAACGTAATACTATGTAACTTTAACCGTTTAACGTAATACTGTATAACGTTAAACGTTATAACATAATACTGTATAATCTTAAACGTTATAATGTATTATTATGTAACGTTATACTTTATAACGTAATACTGTATAACGTTAAACGTTATAACGTAATACTGTATAACGTTAAACGTTATAACGTAATACTGTATAACGTTAAACGTTATAACGTAATACTGTATAACGTTAAACGTTATATTACGAAATAGTGTGTAACGTTAAACTTTATAACGTAATACTATAAACGTTAAACATTATAACGTAATTGTGTATAACGTTAAACATTATAACGTAATACTATATAACGCTAAACGTTATATTACGAAATAGTGTATAACGTTAACCTTTATAACGTAATACTATATAACGTTAAACATTATAACGCAATTGTGTATAACGCTAAACGTTATAACGTAATTCTGTATAACGTTAAGCGTTATGACGTAATACTGTATAACGCTAAACGTTATAACGTATTACTGTAAAACGTTACACGCTATAACGTAATACTATGTAACCTTAAACGTTATAGCGTAATACTGTATAATGTTAAACGTTTAACGTATTACTGTGTAGCGTTATACGTTATAACGTAATACTGTATAACGTTAAACGTTATAACGTAATACTGTATAACGGTAAATGTTATATTACGATATAGTGTATAACGTTAACCTTTATAACGTAATACTATATAACGTTAAACATTATAACGTAATTGTGTATAACGTTAAACGTTATAACGTTATACTGTATAACGTTAAGCGTTATGACGTAATACTGTATAACGCTAAACGTTATAACGTAATACTGTATAACGTTACATGCTATAACGTAATACTATGTAACGTTAAACGTTATAACGTAATACTGTATAACGTTAAACGTTATAACGTAATACTGTATAATGTTAAACGTTTAACGTATTACTGTGTAACGATACACGTTATAACGTAATACTGTATAACGTTAAACGTTATAACTTTAGAGTGTATAAAGTTAAACGTTATAACGTAATACTGTATAACGTTAAACGTTATACTACGAAATAGTGTATAACGTTAAACTTTATAACGTAATACTATATAACGTTAAACATTATAACGTAATTGTGTATAACGTTAAACGTTATAGCGTAATACTGTATAACGTTAAGCGTTATGACGTAATACTGTATAACGCTAAACGTTATAACGTAATACTGTATAACGTTACACGCTATAACGTAATACTATGTAACGTTAAACGTTATAACGTAATACTGTATAACGTTAAACGTTATAACGTAATACTGTATAATGTTAAACGTTTAACGTATTACTATGTAACGTTATACGTTATAACGTAATACTGTATAACGTTAAACTTTATGACGTAATACTGTATAACGCTAAACTTTATAACGTAATACTATTTAACGTTAAACATTATAACGTAATTGTGTATAACGTTAAACGTTATAACGTAATACTGTATAATGTTAAACGTTTAACGTATTACTATGTAACGTTATACGTTATAACGTAATACTGTATAATGTTAAACGTTTAACGTATTACTATGTAACGTTATACGTTATAACGTAATACTGTATAACGCTAAACGTTATAACTTAATAGTGTATAAAGTGAAACGTTATAACGTAATACTGTATAACGTTAAACGTTATATTACGAAATAGTGTATAACGTTAAACTTTATAACGTAATACTATATAACGTTAAACATTATAACGTAATTATGTGTAACGTTAAACGTTATAACGTAATACTGTATAACGTTAAGCGTTATGACGTAATACTGTATAACGCTAATCTTTATAACGTAATACTATTTAACGTTAAACATTATAACGTAATTGTGTATAACGTTAAACGTTATAACGTAATACTGTATAATGTTAAACGTTTAACGTATTACTATGTAACGTTATACGTTATAACGTAATACTGTATAATGTTAAACGTTTAACGTATTACTATGTAACGTTATACGTTATAACGTAATACTGTATAACGTTAGACGTTATAACTTAATAGTGTATAAAGTGAAACGTTATAACGTAATACTGTATAACGTTAAACGTTATATTACGAAATAGTGTATAACGTTAAACTTTATAACGTAATACTGTATAACGTTAAACGTTATATTACGAAATAGTGTATAACGTTAACCTTTGTAACGTAATACTATATAACGTTAAACATTATAACGCAATTGTGTATAACGCTAAACGTTATAACGTAATTCAGTATAACGTTAAGCGTTATGGCGTAATACTGTATAAAGTTTCACGCTATAACGTAATACTACGTAACTTTAAACGTTTAACGTAATACTGTATAACGTTAAACGTTATAACATAATACTGTCTAATCTTAAATGTTATAACGTATTACTATGTAACGTTATACTTTATAACGTAATACTGTATAACGTTAAGCGTTATAACGTAATACTATGTAACGTTATATGTTATAACGTAATACTGTATATCGTTAAACGTTGTGACGTAATACTGAAAAAAGTTAAGCGTTATGGCGTAATACTGTATAACGCTAAACGTTATAACGTAATACTGTATAACGTTACACGCTATAACGTAATACTATGTAACGTTAAACGTTATAACGTAATACTGTATAACGTTAAGCGTTATAACGTAATACTATGTAACGTTATATGTTATAACGTAATACTATGTAACGTTATAGGTTATAACGTAAAACTATGTAACGTTGAACGTTATAACGTAATAGGGTATAACGTTAAACGTTATAACGTAATACTATGTAACGTTATACGTTATAACGTAATACTGTATAACGTTAAACGTTATATTACGAATTAGTGTATAACGTTAAACTTTATAACGTAATACTATATAACGTTAAAAATTATAACGTAATTGTGTATAACGTTAAACGTTGTGACGTAATACTGTATAACGTTAAGCGTTATGGCGTAATACTGTATAACTCTAAACGTTATAACGTAATACTGTATAACGTTAAGCGTTATAACGTAATACTATGTAACGTTATATGTTATAACGTAATACTATGTAACGTTATAGGTTATAACGTAATACTATGTAACGTTGAACGTTATAACGTAATAGGGTATAACGTTAAACGTTATAACGTAATACTGTGTAACGTTATGCGTTATAACGTAATAGGGTATAACGTTAAACGTTATAACGTAATACTGTAAAACGTTAAGCGTTATAACGTAATGCTATGTAACATTATAGGTTATAACGTAATACTATGTAACGTTATAGGTTATAGTGTAATACTATGTAACGTTAAGCGTTATGACGTAATACTGTATAACGCTAAACGTTATAACGTAATACTGTATAACGTTACACGCTATAACGTAATACTATGTAACGTTAAACGTTATAACGTAATACTGTATAACGTTAAACGTTATAACGTAATACTGTATAATTTTGAGCGTTTAACGTATTACTATGTAACGTTATACTTTATAACGTAATACTGTATAACGTTAAACGTTATAACGTAATACTGTATAACGTTAAACGTTATACTACGAAGTAGTGTACAACGTTAAACTTTATAACGTAATGCTATATAACGTTAAACATTATAACGTAAAACTGTATAACGTTACACGCTATAACGTAATACTGTGTAACGTTAAGCGTTATAACGTAATACTGTATAACGTTAAACGTTATAACGTAATACTGTATAATGTTAAACGTTTAACGTATTACTGTGTAACGTTATACATTATAACGTAATACTGTATAACGTTAGACGTTATAACTTAATAGTGTATAAAGTGAAACGTTATAACGTAATACTGTATAACGTTAGACGTTATATTACGAAATAGAGTATAACGTTAAACTTTATAACGTAATACTATATAACGTTAAAAATTATAACGTAATTGTGTATAACGTTAAACGTTGTGACGTAATACTGTATAACGTTAAGCGTTATGGCGAAATACTGTATAACTCTAAACGTTATAACGTAATACTGTATAGCGTTAAACGCTATAACGTAATACAGTAAAACGTTAAAATTTATATTACGAAATAGTGTATAACGTTAAACTTTATAACGTAATACTGTATAACGTTAAACGTTATAACGTAATACTGTATAACGTTACACGCTATGACGTAATACTATGTAACTTTAAACGTTTAACGTAATACTGTATAGCGTTAAAAGTTATAACATAATACTGTATAATCTTAAACGTTATAACGTATTACTATGTAACGTTATACTTTATAACGTAATACTGTATAACGTTAAACGTTATATTACGAAATAGTGTATAACGTTAAACTTTATAACGTAATACTATATAACGTTAAAAATTATAACGTCATACTGTATATCGTTAAACGTTGTGACGTAATACTGAAAAAAGTTAAGCGTTATGGCGTAATACTGTATAACGCTAAACGTTATAACGTAATACTGTATAACGTTATAGGTTATAGCGTAATACTATGTAACGTTAAGCGTTATGACGTAATACTGTATAACGCTAAACGTCATAACGTAATACTGTATAACGTTACACGCAATAACGTAATACTATGTAACGTTAAACGTTATAACGTAATACTGTATAACGTTAAACGTTATAACATAATACTGTATAATGTTGAGCGTTTAACGTATTACTATGTAACGTTATACTTTATAACGTAATACTATGTAACGTTATACGTTATAACGTAATAGGGTATAACGTTAAACGTTATAACGTAATACTGTAAAACGTTAAGCGTTATAACGTAATGCTATGTAACATTATAGGTTATAACGTAAGACTATGTAACGTTATAGGTTATAGTGTAATACTATGTAACGTTAAGCGTTATGACGTAATACTGTATAACGCTAAACGTCATAACGTAATACTGTATAACGTTACACGCAATAACGTAATACTATGTAACGTTAAACGTTATAACGTAATACTGTATAACGTTAAACGTTATAACATAATACTGTATAATGTTGAGCGTTTAACGTATTACTATGTAACGTTATACTTTATAACGTAATACTGTATAATGTTAAACGTTTAACGTATTACTGTGTAACGTTATACGTTATAACGTAATAATGTATAACGTTAAACGTTATAACTTTATAGTGTATAAAGTTAAACGTTATAGCGTAATACTGTATAAAGTTAGACGTTATACTACGAAATAGTGTATAACGTTAAACTTTATAACGTAGTACTTTATAACGTTAAACATTATAACGTAATTGTGTATAACGTTAAACGTTATAACGTAATACTGTATAACGTTAAACGTTATAACGTAATACTGTATAACGTTAAACATTATAACGTAAAACTGTATAACGTTACACGCTATAACGTAATACTGTGTAACGTTAAACGTTATAACGTAACACTGTATAATGTTAAACGTTATAACGTAATACTGTATAATGTTAAACGTTTAACGTATTACTGTGTAACGTTATACGTTATAACGTAATACTGTATAACGTTAGACGTTATAACTTAATAGTGTATAAAGTGAAACGTTATAACGTAATACTGTATGACGTTAGACGTTATATTACGAAATAGTGTATAACGTTAAACTTTATAACGTAATACTATATAACGTTAAAAATTATAACGTAATTGTTCATAACGTTAAACGTTGTGACGTAATACTGTATAACGTTAAGCGTTATGGCGTAATACTGTATAACTCTAAACGTTATAACGTAATACTGTATAACGTTACACGCTATAACGAAATACTATGTAACGTTAAACGTTATAACGTAATACTGTGTAACGTTATATGTTATAACGTAATACTACGTAACGTTATAGGTTATAACGTAATACTATGTAACGTTGAACGTTATAACGTAATAGGGTATTACGTTAAACGTTATAACATAATACTGTATAGCGTTAAACGTTATAACGTAATACAGTAAAACGTTAAAATTTATATTACGAAATAGTGTATAACGTTAATCTTTATAACGTAATACTATATAACGTTATACGTTATAACGTAATACTGTATAACGTTACACGCTATGACGTAATACTATGTAACTTTAAACGTTTAACGTAATACTGTATAACGTTAAACGTTATAACATAATACTGTATAATCTTAAACGTTATAACGTATTACTATGTAACGTTATACTTTATAACGTAATACTGTATAACGTTAAACGTTATATTACGAAATAGTGTATAACGTTAAACTTTATAACGTAATACTATATAACGTTAAAAATTATAACGTCATACTGTATATCGTTAAACGTTGTGACGTAATACTGAAAAAAGTTAAGCGTTATGGCGTAATACTGTATAACGCTAAACGTTATAACGTAATACTGTATAACGTTACACGCTATAACGTAATACTATGTAACGTTAAACATTATAACGTAATACTGTATAACGTTAAGCGTTATAACGTAATACTATGTAACGTTATAGGTTATAACGTAATACTATGTAACGTTGAACGTTATAACGTAATAGGGTGTAACGTTAAACGTTATAACGTAATACTATGTAACGTTATACGTTATAACGTAATAGGGTATAACGTTAAACGTGATAACGTAATACTGTAAAACGTTAAGCGTTATAACGTAATGCTATGTAACATTATAGGTTATAACGTAATACTATGTAACGTTATAGGTTATAGTGTAATACTATTTAACGTTAAGCGTTATGACGTAATACTGTATAACGCTAAACGTCATAACGTAATACTGTATAACGTTACACGCTATAACGTAATACTATATAACGTTAAACGTTATAACGTAATACTGTATAACGTTAAACGTTATAACATAACACTGTATAATGTTGAGCGTTTAACGTATTACTATGTAACGTTATACTTTATAACGTAATACTGTATAATGTTAAACTTTATAACGTAGTACTTTATAACGTTAAACATTATAACGTAATTGTGTATAACGTTAAACGTTATAACGTAATACTGTATAACGTTAAGCGTTATGACGTAATACTGTATAACGCTAAACGTTATAACGTAATACTGTATAACGTTACACGCTATAACGTAATACTATGTAACGTTAAACGTTATAACGTAATACTGTATAATGTTGAACGTTTAACGTATTACTATGTAACGTTATACGTTATAACGTAATACTGCATAACGTTACGCGCTATAACGTAATACTATGTAACGTTAAACGTTATATTACGAAATAGTGTATAACGTTAAACTTTATAACGTAATACTATATAACGTTAAACGTTATAACGTAATACTGTATAACGTTAAACGTTATAACGTAATACTGTATAATGTTGAACGTTTAACGTATTACTATGTAACGTTATACGTTATAACGTAATACTGTATAACGTTAAACGTTATATTACGAAATAGTGTATAACGTTAAACTTTATAACGTAATACTATATAACGTTAAAAATTATAACGTAATACTGTATATCGTTAAACGTAGTGACGTAATACTGAAAAAAGTTAAGCGTTATGGCGTAATACTGTATAACGCTAAACGTTATAACGTAATACTGTATAACGTTACACGCTATAACGTAATACTATGTAACGTTAAACGTTATAACGTAATACTGTATAACGTTAAGCGTTATAACGAAATACTATATAACGTTATATGTTATGACGTAATACTGTATAACGTTAAACGTTATAACGTAATACTGTATAACGTTAAAAGTTATAACGTAATACTGTATAAGGTTACACGCTATAACGTAATACTATGTAACGTTAAACGTTATAACGTAATACTATGTAACGTTATACGTTATAACGTAATAGGGTATAACGTTAAACGTTATAACGTAATACTGTAAAACGTTAAAAGTTATATTACGAAATAGTGTATAACGTTAAACTTTATAACGTAATACTATATAACGTTAAACGTTATAACTTAATAGTGTATAAACTTAAACGTTATAACGTAATACTATATAACGTTAAGCGTTATAACGTAATGCTATGTAACATTATAGGTTATAACGTAATACTATGTAACGTTATAGGTTATAGTGTAATACGATGTAACGTTAAGCGTTATGACGTAATAGTGTATAACGCTAAACGTTATAACGTAATACTGTATAACGTTACACGCTATAACGTAATACTATGTAACGTTAAACGTTATAACGTAATACTGTATAACGTTAAACGTTATAACGTAATACTATATAACATTAAACGTTATAACGTAATACTGTATAACGTTAGACGTTATAACGTAATACTGTGTAACGTTATACGTTATAACGTAATAGGGTATAACGTTAAACGTTATAACGTAATACTGTAAAACGTTAAAATTTATATTACGAAATAGTGTATAACGTTAAACTGTATAACGTAATACTATGTAACGTTAAACGTTATAACGTAATACTGTATAACGTTAAACGTTATAACGTAATACTGTGTAACGTTATACGTTATAACGTAATACTATATAACATTAAACGTTATAACGTAATACTGTAAAACGTTAAAATTTATATTACGAAATAGTGTATAACGTTAACCTTTATAACGTAATACTATATAACGTTAAACATTATAACGCAATTGTGTATAACGCTAAACGTTATAACGTAATTCTGTATAACGTTAAGCGTTATGGCGTAATACTGTATAAAGTTACATTCTATAACGTAATACTATGTAACTTTAAACGTTTAACGTAATACTGTATAACGTTAAACGTTATAACATAATACTGTATAATCTTAAACGTTATAACGTATTATTATGTAACGTTATACTTTATAACGTAATACTGTATAACGTTAAACGTTATAACGTAATACTGTATAACGTTAAACGTTATAACGTAATACTGTATAACGTTAAACGTTATATTACGAAATAGTGTATAACGTTAACCTTTATAATGTAATACTATATAACGTTAAACATTATAACGCAATTGTGTATAACGCTAAACGTTATAACGTAATTCTGTATAACGTTAAGCGTTATGACGTAATACTGTATAACGCTAAACGTTATAACGTATTACTGTATAACGTTACACGCTATAACGTAATACTATGTAACCTTAAACGTTATAACGTAATACTGTATAATGTTAAACGTTTAACGTATTACTGTGTAACGTTATACGTTATAACGTAATACTGTATAACGTTAAACGTTATAACGTAATACTGTATAACGGTAAATGTTATATTACGATATAGTGTATAACGTTAACCTTTATAACGTAATACTATATAACGTTAAACATTATAACGTAATTGTGTATAACGTTAAACGTTATAACGTAATACTGTATAACGTTAAGCGTTATGACGTAATACTGTATAACGCTAAACGTTATAACGTAATACTGTATAACGTTACATGCTATAACGTAATACTATATAACGTTAAACGTTATAACGTAATACTGTATAACGTTAAACGTTATAACGTAATACTGTATAATGTTAAACGTTTAACGAATTACTGTGTAACGATACACCTTATAACGTAATACTGTATAACGTTACTCGTTATAACTTTAGAGTGTATAAAGTTAAACGTTATAACGTAATACTATGTAACGTTGAACGTTATAACGTAATACTGTATAACGTTAAGCGTTATAACGTAATGCTATGTAACATTATAGGTTATAACGTAATACTATGTAACGTTATAGGTTATAGTGTAATACTATGTAACGTTAAGCGTTATGACGTAATACTGTATAACGCTAAACGTCATAACGTAATACTGTATAACGTTACACGCAATAACGTAATACTATGTAACGTTAAACGTTATAACGTAATACTGTATAACGTTAAACGTTATAACATAATACTGTATAATGTTGAGCGTTTAACGTATTACTATGTAACGTTATACTTTATAACGTAATACTGTATAATGTTAAACGTTTAACGTATTACTGTGTAACGTTATACGTTATAACGTAATAATGTATAACGTTAAACGTTATAACTTTATAGTGTATAAAGTTAAACGTTATAACGTAATACTGTATAAAGGTAGACGTTATACTACGAAATAGTGTATAACGTTAAACTTTATAACGTAGTACTTTATAACGTTAAACATTATAACGTAATTGTGTATAACGTTAAACGTTATAACGTAATACTGTATAACGTTAAACGTTATAACGTAATACTGTATAACGTTAAACATTATAACGTAAAACTGTATAACGTTACACGCTATAACGTAATACTGTGTAACGTTAAACGTTATAACGTAATACTGTATAATGTTAAACGTTATAACGTAATACTGTATAATGTTAAACGTTTAACGTATTACTGTGTAACGTTATACGTTATAACGTAATACTGTATAACGTTAGACGTTATAACTTAATAGTGTATAAAGTGAAACGTTATAACGTAATACTGTATGACGTTAGACGTTATATTACGAAATAGTGTATAACGTTAAACTTTATAACGTAATACTATATAACGTTAAAAATTATAACGTAATTGTTCATAACGTTAAACGTTGTGACGTAATACTGTATAACGTTAAGCGTTATGGCGTAATACTGTATAACTCTAAACGTTATAACGTAATACTGTATAACGTTACACGCTATAACGTAATACTACGTAACGTTATAGGTTATAACGTAATACTATGTAACGTTGAACGTTATAACGTAATAGGGTATTACGTTAAACGTTATAACATAATACTGTATAGCGTTAAACGTTATAACGTAATACAGTAAAACGTTAAAATTTATATTACGAAATAGTGTATAACGTTAAACTTTATAACGTAATACTATATAACGTTATACGTTATAACGTAATACTGTATAACGTTACACGCTATGACGTAATACTATGTAACTTTAAACGTTTAACGTAATACTGTATAACGTTAAACGTTATAACATAATACTGTATAATCTTAAACGTTATAACGTATTACTATGTAACGTTAAACGTTATAACGTAATACTGTATAACGTTAAGCGTTGTAACGTAATACTATGTAACGTTATAGGTTATAACGTAATACTATGTAACGTTGAACGTTATAACGTAATAGGGTGTAACGTTAAACGTTATAACGTAATAATGTATAACGTTAAACGTGATAACGTAATACTGTAAAACGTTAAGCGTTATAACGTAATGCTATGTAACATTATAGGTTATAACGTAATACTATGTAACGTTATAGGTTATAGTGTAATACTATGTAACGTTAAGCGTTATGACGTAATACTGTATAACGCTAAACGTCATAACGTAATACTGTATAACGTTACACGCTATAACGTAATACTATGTAACGTTAAACGTTATAACGTAATACTGTATAACGTTAAACGTTATAACCTAACACTGTATAATGTTGAGCGTTTAACGTATTACTATGTAACGTTATACTTTATAACGTAATACTGTATAATGTTAAACGTTTAACGTATTACTGTGTAACGTTATACGTTATAACGTAATAATGTATAACGTTAAACGTTATAACTTTATAGTGTATAAAGTTAAACGTTATAACGTAATACTGTATAACGTTAGACGTTATACCACGAAATAGTGTATAACGTTAAACTTTATAACGTAGTACTTTATAACGTTAAACATTATAACGTAATTGTGTATAACGTTAAACGTTATAACGTAATTCTGTATAACGTTAAGCGTTATGACGTAATACTGTATAACGCTAAACGTTATAACGTAATACTGTATAACGTTACACGCTATAACGTAATACTATGTAACGTTAAACGTTATAACGTAATACTGTATAACGTTAAGCGTTATAACGAAATACTATATAACGTTATATGTTATGACGTAATACTGTATAACGTTAAACGTCATAACGTAATACTGTATAACGTTAAAAGTTATAACGTAATACTGTATAACGTTACACGCTATAACGTAATACTATGTAACGTTAAACGTTATAACGTAATACTATGTAACGTTATACGTTATAACGTAATAGGGTATAACGTTAAACGTTATAACGTAATACTGTAAAACGTTAAAAGTTATATTACGAAATAGTGTATAACGTTAAACTTTATAACGTAATACTATATAACGTTAAACGTTATAACTTAATAGTGTATAAACTTAAACGTTATAACGTAATACTATATAACGTTAAGCGTTATAACGTAATGCTATGTAACATTATAGGTTATAACGTAATACTATGTAACGTTATAGGTTATAGTGTAATACGATGTAACGTTAAGCGTTATGACGTAATAGTGTATAACGCTAAACGTTATAACGTAATACTGTATAACGTTACACGCTATAACGTAATACTATGTAACGTTAAACGTTATAACGTAATACTGTATAACGTTAAACGTTATAACGTAATACTATATAACATTAAACGTTATAACGTAATACTGTATAACGTTAAACGTTATAACGTAATACTGTGTAACGTTATACGTTATAACGTAATAGGGTATAACGTTAAACGTTATAACGTAATACTGTAAAACGTCAAAATTTATATTACGAAATAGTGTATAACGTTAAACTGTATAACGTAATACTATGTAACGTTAAACGTTATAACGTAATACTGTATAACGTTAAACGTTATAACGTAATACTGTGTAACGTTATACGTTATAACGTAATACTATATAACATTAAACGTTATAACGTAATACTGTAAAACGTTAAAATTTATATTACGAAATAGTGTATAACGTTAACCTTTATAACGTAATACTATATAACGTTAAACATTATAACGCAATTGTGTATAACGCTAAACGTTATAACGTAATTCTGTATAACGTTAAGCGTTATGGCGTAATACTGTATAAAGTTACACGCTATAACGTAATACTATGTAACTTTAAACGTTTAACGTAATACTGTATAACGTTAAACGTTATAACATAATACTGTATAATCTTAAACGTTATAACGTATTATTATGTAACGTTATACTTTATAACGTAATACTGTATAACGTTAAACGTTATAACGTAATACTGTATAACGGTAAATGTTATATTACGATATAGTGTATAACGTTAACCTTTATAACGTAATACTATATAACGTTAAACATTATAACGTAATTGTGTATAACGTTAAACGTTATAACGTAATACTGTATAACGTTAAGCGTTATGACGTAATACTGTATAACGCTAAACGTTATAACGTAATACTGTATAACGTTACATGCTATAACGTAATACTATATAACGTTAAACGTTATAACGTAATACTGTATAACGTTAAACGTTATAACGTAATACTGTATAATGTTAAACGTTTAACGTATTACTGTGTAACGATACACCTTATAACGTAATACTGTATAACGTTAAACGTTATAACTTTAGAGTGTATAAAGTTAAACGTTATAACGTAATACTGTATAACGTTAAACGTTATATTACGAAATAGTGTATCACGTTAAACTTTATAACGTAATACTATATAACGTTAAACATTATAACGTAATTGTGTATAACGTTAAACGTTATAACGTAATACTGTATAACGTTAAGCGTTATGACGTAATACTGTATAACGCTAAACGTTATAACGTAATACTATGTAACGTTGAACGTTATAACGTAATACTGTATAACGTTACACGCTATGACGTAATACTATGTAACTTTAAACGTTTAACGTAATACTGTATAACGTTAAACGTTATAACATAATACTGTACAATCTTAAACGTTATAACGTATTACTATGTAACGTTATACTTTATAACGTAATACTGTATAACGTTAAACGTTATATTACGAAATAGTGTATAACGTTAAACTTTATAACGTAATACTATATAACGTTAAAAATTATAACGTAATACTGTATATCGTTAAACGTTGTGACGTAATACTGAAAAAAGTTAAGCGTTATGGCGTAATACTGTATAACGCTAAACGTTATAACGTAATACTGTATAACGTTACACGCTATAACGTAATACTATGTAACGTTAAACGTTATAACGTAATACTGTATAACGTTACACGCTATAACGTAATACTATGTAACGTTAAACGTTATAACGTAATACTGTATAACGTTAAACGTTATAACGTAATACTGTATAATGTTGAGCGTTTAACGTATTACTATGTAACGTTATACTTTATAACGTAATACTGTATAGCGTTAAACGTTATAACGTAATACTGTATAACGTTAGACGTTATAACTTAATAGTGTATAAAGTGAAACGTTATAACGAAATACTGTATAACGTTAGACGTTATATTACGAAATAGTGTATAACGTTAAACTTTATAACGTAATACTATATAACGTTAAAAATTATAACGTAATGGTGTATAACGTTAAACGTTGTGACGTAATACTGTATAACGTTAAGCGTTATGGCGTAATACTGTATAACTCTAAACGTTATAACGTAATACTGTATAACGTTACACGCTATAACGTAATACTATGTAACGTTAAACGTTATAACGTAATACTGTGTAACGTTATATGTTATAACGTAATACTATGTAACGTTATAGGTTATAACGTAATACTATGTAACGTTGAACGTTATAACGTAATAGGGTATTACGTTAAACGTTATAACGTAATACTGTATAGCGTTAAACGTTATAACGTAATACTGTGTAACGTTATACGTTATAACGTAATAGGGTATAACGTTAAACGTTATAACGTAATACTGTAAAACGTTAAAATTTATATTACGATATAGTGTATAACGTTAAACTGTATAACGTAATACTATGTAACGTTAAACGTTATAACGTAATAATGTATAACGTTACACGCTATGACGTAATACTATGTAACTTTAAACGTTTGACGTAATACTGTATAACGTTAAACGTTATAAGATAATACTGTATAATCTTAAACGTTATAACGTATTACTATGTAACGTTATACTTTATAACGTAATACTGTATAACGTTAAACGTTATATCACGAAATAGTGTATAACGTTAAACTTTATAACGTAACACTATATAACGTTAAAAATTATAACGTCATACTGTATATCGTTAAACGTTGTGACGTAATCCTGAAAAAAGTTAAGCGTTATGGCGTAATACTGTATAACGCTAAACGTTATAACGTAATACTGTATAACGTTACACGCTATAACGTAATACTATGTAACGTTAAACGTTATAACGTAATACTGTATAACGTTACACGCTATAACGTAATACTATGTAACGTTAAACGTTATAACGTAATACTGTATAACGTTAAACGTTATAACGTAATACTGTATAATGTTGAGCGTTTAACGTATTACTATGTAACGTTATACTTTATAACGTAATACTGTATAACGTTAAACGTTATAACGTAATACTGTTTAACGTTAAACGTTATAACGTAATACTGTATAACGTTAAACGTTATAACGTAATACTGTATAATGTTGAGCGTTTAACGTATTACTATGTAACGTTACACTTTATAACGTAATACTGTTTAACGTTAAACGTTATAACTTAATAGTCTATAAAGTGAAACGTTATAACGTAATACTGTATAACGTTAGACGTTATATTACGAAATAGTGTATAACGTTAAACTTTATAACGTAATACTATATAACGTTAAAAATTATAACGTAATTGTGTATAACGTTAAACGTTGTGACGTAATACTGTATAACGTTAAGCGTTATGGCGTAATACTGTATAACTCTAAACGTTATAACGTAATACTGTATAACGTTAAGCGTTATAACGTAATACTATGTAACGTTATATGTTATAACGTAATACTATGTAACGTTATAGGTTATAACGTAATACTATGTAACGTTGAACGTTATAACGTAATAGGGTATAACGTTAAACGTTATAACGTAATACTATGTAACGTTATACGTTATAACGTAATAGGGTGTAACGTTAAACGTTATAACGTAATACTGTAAAACGTTAAGCGTTATAACGTAATGCTATGTAACATTATAGGTTATAACGTAATACTATGTAACGTTATAGGTTATAGTGTAATACTATGTAACGTTAAGCGTTATGACGTAATACTGTATAACGCTAAACGTTATAACGTAATACTGTATAACGTTACACGCTATAACGTAATACTATGTAACGTTAAACGTTATAACGTAATACTGTATAACGTTAAACGTTATAACGTAATACTGTATAATTTTGAGCGATTAACGTATTACTATGTAACGTTATACTTTATAACGTAATACTGTATAACGTTAAACGTTATAACGTAATACTGTATAACGTTAAACGTTATACTACGAAGTAGTGTATAACGTTAAACTTTATAACGTAATACTATATAACGTTAAACATTATAACGTAAAACTGTATAACGTTACACGCTATACGGTAATACTGTGTAACGTTAAACGTTATAACGTAATACTGTATAATGTTAAACGTTTAACGTATTATTGTGTAACGTTATACATTATAACGTAATACTGTGTAACGTTAGACGTTATAACTTAATAGTGTATAAAGTGAAACGTTATAACGTAATACTGTATAACGTTAGACGTTATATTACGAAATAGTGTATAACGTTAAACTTTATAACGTAATACTATATAACGTTAAAAATTATAACGTAATTGTGTATAACGTTAAACGTTGTGACGTAATACTGTATAACGTTAAGCGTTATGGCGAAATACTGTATAACTCTAAACGTTATAACGTAATACTGTATAGCGTTAAACGTTATAACGTAATACAGTAAAACGTTAAAATTTATATTACGAAATAGTGTATAACGTTAAACTTTATAACGTAATACTATATAACGTTAAACGTTATAACGTAATACTGTATAACGTTACACGCTATGACGTAATACTATGTAACTTTAAACGTTTAACGTAATACTGTATAACGTTAAACGTTATAACATAATACTGTATAATCTTAAACGTTATAACGTATTACTATGTAACGTTATACTTTATAACGTAATACTGTATAACGTTAAACGTTATATTACGAAATAGTGTATAACGGTAAACTTTATAACGTAATACTATATAACGTTAAAAATTATAACGTCATACTGTATATCGTTAAACGTTGTGACGTAATACTGAAAAAAGTTAAGCGTTATGGCGTAATACTGTATAACACTAAACGTTATAACGTAATACTGTATAACGTTACACGCTATAACGTAATACTATGTAACGTTAAACGTTATAACGTAATACTGTATAACGTTAAGCGTTATAACGTAATACTATGTAACGTTATATGTTATAACGTAATACTATGTAACGTTATAGGTTATAACGTAATACTATGTAACGTTGAACGTTATAACGTAATAGGGTATAACGTTAAACGTTATAACGTAATACTATGTAACGTTATACGTTATAACGTAATAGGGTATAACGTTAAACGTTATAACGTAATACTGTAAAACGTTAAGCGTTATAACGTAATGCTACGTAACATTATATGTTATAACGTAATACTATGTAACGTTATAGGTTATAGTGTAATACTATGTAACGTTAAGCGTTATGACGTAATACTGTATAACGCTAAACGTCATAACGTAATACTGTATAACGTTACACGCAATAACGTAATACTATGTAACGTTAAACGTTACAACGTAATACTGTATAACGTTAAACGTTATAACGTAATACTGTATAACGTTAAACATTATAACGTAAAACTGTATAACGTGACACGCTATAACGTAATACTGTGTAACGTTAAACGTTATAACGTAATACTGTATAATGTTAAACGTTATAACGTAATACTGTATAATGTTACACGCTATAACGTAATACTATGTAACGTTAAACGTTATAACGTAATACTGTATAACGTTACACGCTATAACGTAATACTATGTAACGTTAAACGTTATAACGTAATACTGTATAACGTTAAACGTTATAACGTAATACTGTATAATGTTGAGCGTTTAACGTATTACTATGTAACGTTATACTTTATAACGTAATACTGTATAACGTTAAACGTTATAACGTAATACTGTTTAACGTTAAATGTTATAACGTAATACTGTATAACGTTAAACGTTATAACGTAATACTGTATAATGTTGAGCGTTTAACGTATTACTATGTAACGTTACACTTTATAACGTAATACTGTTTAACGTTAAACGTTATAACTTAATAGTCTATAAAGTGAAACGTTATAACGTAATACTGTATAACGTTAGACGTTATATTACGAAATAGTGTATAACGTTAAACTTTATAACGTAATACTATATAACGTTAAAAATTATAACGTAATTGTGTATAACGTTAAACGTTGTGACGTAATACTGTATAACGTTAAGCGTTATGGCGTAATACTGTATAACTCTAAACGTTATAACGTAATACTGTATAACGTTAAGCGTTATAACGTAATACTATGTAACGTTATATGTTATAACGTAATACTATGTAACGTTATAGGTTATAACGTAATACTATGTAACGTTGAACGTTATAACGTAATAGGGTATAACGTTAAACGTTATAACGTAATACTATGTAACGTTAAGCGTTATAACGTAATGCTATGTAACATTATAGGTTATAACGTAATACTATGTAACGTTATAGGTTATAGTGTAATACTATGTAACGTTAAGCGTTATGACGTAATACTGTATAACGCTAAACGTTATAACGTAATACTGTATAACGTTACACGCTATAACGTAATACTATGTAACGTTAAACGTTATAACGTAATACTGTATAACGTTAAACGTTATAACGTAATACTGTATAATTTTGAGCGATTAACGTATTACTATGTAACGTTATACTTTATAACGTAATACTGTATAACGTTAAACGTTATAACGTAATACTGTATAACGTTAAACGTTATACTACGAAGTAGTGTATAACGTTAAACTTTATAACGTAATACTATATAACGTTAAACATTATAACGTAAAACTGTATAACGTTACACGCTATACGGTAATACTGTGTAACGTTAAACGTTATAACGTAATACTGTATAATGTTAAACGTTTAACGTATTACTGTGTAACGTTATACATTATAACGTAATACTGTGTAACGTTAGACGTTATAACTTAATAGTGTATAAAGTGAAACGTTATAACGTAATACTGTATAACGTTAGACGTTATATTACGAAATAGTGTATAACGCTAAACTTTATAACGTAATACTATATAACGTTAAAAATTATAACGTAATTGTGTATAACGTTAAACGTTGTGACGTAATACTGTATAACGTTAAGCGTTATGGCGAAATACTGTATAACTCTAAACGTTATAACGTAATACTGTATAGCGTTAAACGTTATAACGTAATACAGTAAAACGTTAAAATTTATATTACGAAATAGTGTATAACGTTAAACTTTATAACGTAATACTATATAACGTTAAACGTTATAACGTAATACTGTATAACGTTACACGCTATGACGTAATACTATGTAACTTTAAACGTTTAACGTAATACTGTATAACGTTAAACGTTATAACATAATACTGTATAATCTTAAACGTTATAACGTATTACTATGTAACGTTATACTTTATAACGTAATACTGTATAACGTTAAACGTTATATTACGAAATAGTGTATAACGGTAAACTTTATAACGTAATACTATATAACGTTAAAAATTATAACGTCATACTGTATATCGTTAAACGTTGTGACGTAATACTGAAAAAAGTTAAGCGTTATGGCGTAATACTGTATAACGCTAAACGTTATAACGTAATACTGTATAACGTTACACGCTATAACGTAATACTATGTAACGTTAAACGTTATAACGTAATACTGTATAACGTTAAGCGTTATAACGTAATACTATGTAACGTTATATGTTATAACGTAATACTATGTAACGTTATAGGTTATAACGTAATACTATGTAACGTTGAACGTTATAACGTAATAGGGTATAACGTTAAACGTTATAACGTAATACTATGTAACGTTATACGTTATAACGTAATAGGGTATAACGTTAAACGTTATAACGTAATACTGTAAAACGTTAAGCGTTATAACGTAATGCTACGTAACATTATATGTTATAACGTAATACTATGTAACGTTATAGGTTATAGTGTAATACTATGTAACGTTAAGCGTTATGACGTAATACTGTATAACGCTAAACGTCATAACGTAATACTGTATAACGTTACACGCAATAACGTAATACTATGTAACGTTAAACGTTACAACGTAATACTGTATAACGTTAAACGTTATAACATAATACTGTATAATGTTGAGCGTTTAACGTATTACTATGTAACGTTATACTTTATAACGTAATACTGTATAATGTTAAACGTTTAACGTATTACTGTGTAACGTTATACGTTATAACGTAATAATGCATAACGTTAAACGTTATAACTTTATAGTGTATAAAGTTAAACGTTATAACGTAATACTGTATAAAGTTAGACGTTATACTACGAAATAGTGTATAACGTTAAACTTTATAACGTAGTACTTTATAACGTTAAACATTATAACGTAATTGTGTATAACGTTAAACGTTATAACGTAATACTGTATAACGTTAAGCGTTATGACGTAATACTGTATAACGCTAAACGTTATAACGTAATACTGTATAACGTTACACGCTATAACGTAATACTATGTAACGTTAAACGTTATAACGTAATACTGTATAACGTTAAACGTTATAACGTAATACTGTATAATGTTGAACGTTTAACGTATTACTATGTAACATTATACGTTATAACGTAATACTGCATAACGTTACGCGCTATAACGTAATACTATGTAACGTTAAACGTTATATTACGAAATAGTGTATAACGTTAAACTTTATAACGTAATACTATATAACGTTAAACGTTATAACGTAATACTGTATAATGTTGAACGTTTAACGTATTACTATGTAACGTTATACGTTATAACGTAATACTGCATAACGTTACGCGCTATAACGTAATACTATGTAACGTTAAACGTTATATTACGAAATAGTGTATAACGTTACACGCTATAACGTAATACTATGTAACGTTAAACTTTATAACGTAATACTATATAACGTTAAACGTTATAACGTAATACTGTATGACGTTAAACGTTATAACGTAATACTGTATAACGTTAAACATTATAACGTAAAACTGTATAACGTGACACGCTATAACGTAATACTGTGTAACGTTAAACGTTATAACGTAATACTGTATAATGTTAAACGTTATAACGTAATACTGTATAATGTTAAACGTTTAACGTATTACTGTGTAACGTTATACGTTATAACGTAATACTGTATAACGTTAGACGTTATAACGTAATACTGCATAACGTTACGCGCTATAACGTAATACTATGTAACGTTAAACGTTATAACGTAATACTGTGTAACGTTATATGTTATAACGTAGTACTATGTAACGTTATAGGTTATAACGTAATACTATGTAACGTTGAACGTTATAACGTAATAGGGTATTACGTTAAACGTTATAGCATAATACTGTATAGCGTTAAACGTTATAACGTAATACAGTAAAACGTTAAAATTTATATAACGAAATAGTGTATAACGTTAAACTTTATAACGTAATACTATATAACGTTAAACGTTATAACGTAATACTGTATAACGTTACACGCTATGACGTAATACTATGTAACTTTAAACGTTTAACGTAATACTGTATAACGTTAAACGTTATAACATAATACTGTATAATCTTAAACGTTATAACGTATTACTATGTAACGTTATACTTTATAACGTAATACTGTATAACGTTAAACGTTATATTACGAAATAGTGTATAACGTTAAACTTTATAACGTAATACTATATAACGTTAAAAATTTTAACGTCATACTGTATATCGTTAAACGTTGTAACGTAATACTGAAAAAAGTTAAGCGTTATGGCGTAATACTGTATAACGCTAAACGTTATAACGTAATACTGTATAACGTTACACGCTATAACGTAATACTATGTAACGTTAAACGTTATAACGTAATACTGTATAACGTTAAGCGTTATAACGTAATACTATGTAACGTTATAGGTTATAACGTAATACTATGTAACGTTAAGCGTTATAACGTAATGCTATGTAACATTATAGGTTATAACGTAATACTATGTAACGTTATAGGTTATAGTGTAATACTATGTAACGTTAAGCGTTATGACGTAATACTGTATAACGCTAAACGTCATAACGTAATACTGTATATCGTTACACGCTATAACGTAATACTATGTAACGTTAAACGTTATAACGTAATACTTTATAACGTTAAACGTTATAACATAACACTGTATAATGTTGAGCGTTTAACGTATTACTATGTAACGTTATACTTTATAACGTAATACTGTATAATGTTAAACGTTTAACGTATTACTGTGTAACGTTATACGTTATAACGTAATAATGCATAACGTTAAACGTTATAACTTTATAGTGTATAAAGTTAAACGTTATAACGTAATACTGTATAACGTTAGACGTTATACTACGAAATAGTGTATAACGTTACACTTTATAACGTAGTACTTTATAACGTTAAACATTATAACGTAATTGTGTATAACGTTAAACGTTATAACGTAATACTGTATAACGTTAAGCGTTATGACGTAATACTGTATAACGCTAAACGTTATAACGTAATACTGTATAACGTTACACGCTATAACGTAATACTATGTAACGTTAAACGTTATAACGTAATACTGTATAACGTTAAACGTTATAACGTAATACTGTATAATGTTGAACGTTTAACGTATTACTATGTAACGTTATACGTTATAACGTAATACTGCATAACGTTACGCGCTATAACGTAATACTGTATAACGTTAAAAGTTATAACGTAATACTGTATAACGTTACACGCTATAACGTAATACTATGTAACGTTAAACGTTATAACGTAATACTATGTAACGTTATACGTTATAACGTAATAGGGTATAACGTTAAACGTTATAAAGTAATACTGTAAAACGTTAAAAGTTATATTACGAAATAGTGTATAACGTTAAACTTTATAACGTAATATTATATAACGTTAAACGTTATAACTTAATAGTGTATAAACTTAAACCTTATAACGTAATACTATATAACGTTAAGCGTTATAACGTAATGCTATGTAACATTATAGGTTATAACGTAATACTATGTAACGTTAGAGGTTATAGTGTAATACGATGTAACGTTAAGCGTTATGACGTAATAGTGTATAACGCTAAACGTTATAACGTAATACTGTATAACGTTACACGCTATAACTTAATACTATGTAACGTTAAACGTTATAACGTTACTGTATAACGTTAAACGTTATAACGTAATACTATATAACATTAAACGTTATAACGTAATACTGTATAACGTTACACGCTATGACGTAATACTATGTATCTTTAAACGTTTAACGTAATTCTGTATAACGTTAAACGTTATATCGTAATACTGTATAATCTTAAACGTTATAACGTATTACTATGTAACGTTATACTTTATAACGTAATACTGTATAACGTGAAACGTTATAACGTAATACTGTATAACGTTAAAAGTCATAACATAATACTGTATAATGTTGAGCGTTTAACGTATTACTATGTAACGTTATACTTTATAACGTAATACTGTATAATGTTAAACGTTTAACGTATTACTGTGTAACGTTATACGTTATAACGTAATAATGTATAACGTTAAACGTTATAACTTTATAGTGTATAAAGTTAAACGTTATAACGTAATACTGTATAACGTTAAGCGTTATGACGTAATACTGTATAACGCTAAACGTTATAACGTAATACTGTATAACGTTACACGCTATAACGTAATACTATGTAACGTTAAACGTTACAACGTAATACTGTATAACGTTAAACGTTATAACGTAATACTGTATAATGTTGAACGTTTAACGTATTACTATGTAACGTTATACGTTATAACGTAATACTGCATAACGTTACGCGCTATAACGTAATACTATGTAACGTTAAACGTTATATTACGAAATAGTGTATAACGTTAAACTTTATAACGTAATACTATATAACGTTAAACGTTATAACGTAATACTGTATAACGTTAAACTTTATAACGTAATACTATATAACGTTAAACGTTATAACGTAATACTGTATAACGTTAAACGTTATAACGTAATACTGTATAATGTTGAACGTTTAACGTATTACTATGTAACGTTATACGTTATAACGTAATACTGTATAACGTTAAACGTTATATTACGAAATAGTGTATAACGTTAAACTTTATAACGTAATACTATATAAGGTTAAAAATTATAACGTAATACTGTATATCGTTAAACGTAGTGACGTAATACTGAAAAAAGTTAAGCGTTATGGCGTAATACTGTATAACGTTAAACATTATAACGTAAAACTGTATAACGTTACACGCTATAACGTAATACTGTGTAACGTTAAACGTTATAACGTAATACTGTATAACGTTAAACGTTATAACGTAATACTGTATAATGTTAAACGTTTAACGTATTACTGTGTAACGTTATACGTTATAACGTAATACTGTATAACGTTAGACGTTATAACTTAATAGTGTATAAAGTGAAACGTTATAACGTAATACTGTATAACGTTAGACGTTATATTACGAAATAGTGTATAACGTTAAAAATTATAACGTAATACTATATAACGTTAAAAATTATAACGTAATTGTGTATAACGTTACACGCTATGACGTAATACTATGTAACTTTAAACGTTTAACGTAATACTGTATAACGTTAAACGTTATAACATAATACTGTATAATCTTAAACGTTATAACGTATTACTATGTAACGTTATACTTTATAACGTAATACTGTATAACGTTAAACGTTATAACTTTATAGTGTATAAAGTTAAACGTTATAACGTAATACTGTATAAAGTTAGACGTTATACTACGAAATAGTGTATAACGTTAAACTTTATAACGTAATACTATATAACGTTAAACATTATAACGTAAAACTGTATAACGATACACGCTATAACGTAATACTATGTAACGTTAAACGTTATAATGTAATACTGTATAATGTTAAACGTTTAACGTATTACTGTGTAACGTTATACGTTATAACGTAATAATGTATAACGTTAAACGTTATAACTTTATAGTGTATAAAGTTAAACGTTATAACGTAATACTGTATAAAGTTAGACGTTATACTACGAAATAGTGTATAACGTTAAACTTTATAACGTAGTACTTTATAACGTTAAACATTATAACGCAATTGTGTATAACGTTAAACGTTATAACGTAATACTGTATAACGTTAAGCGTTATGACGTAATACTGTATAACGCTAAACTTTATAACGTAATACTGTATAACGTTACACGCTATAACGTAATACTATGTAACGTTAAACGTTACAACGTAATACTGTATAACGTTAAACGTTATAACGTAATACTGTATAATGTTGAACGTTTAACGTATTACTATGTAACGTTATACGTTATAACGTAATACTGCATAACGTTACGCGCTATAACGTAATACTATGTAACGTTAAACGTTATATTACGAAATAGTGTATAACGTTAAACTTTATAACGTAATACTATATAACGTTAAACGTTATAACGTAATACTGTATAACGTTAAACGTTATAACGTAATACTGTATAATGTTGAACGTTTAACGTATTACTATGTAACGTTATACGTTATAACGTAATACTGTATAACGTTAAACGTTATATTACGAAATAGTGTATAACGTTAAACTTTATAACGTAATACTATATAACGTTAAAAATTATAACGTAATACTGTATATCGTTAAACGTAGTGACGTAATACTGAAAAAAGTTAAGCGTTATGGCGTAATACTGTATAATGTTAAACGTTTAACGTATTACTGTGTAACGTTATACGTCATAACGTAATACTGTATAACGTTAGACGTTATAACTTAATAGTGTATAAAGTGAAACGTTATAACGTAATACTGTATAACGTTAGACGTTATATTACGAAATAGTGTATAACGTTAAACTTTATAACGTAATACTATATAACGTTAAAAATTATAACGTAATTGTGTATAACGTTAAACGTTGTGACGTAATACTGTATAACGTTAAGCGTTATGGCGTAATACTGTATAACTCTAAACGTTATAACGTAATACTGTATAACGTTACACGCTATAACGTAATACTATGTAACGTTAAACGTTATAACGTAATACTGTGTAACGTTATATGTTATAACGTAATACTATGTAACGTTATAGGTTATAACGTAATACTATCTAACGTTGAACGTTATAACGTAATAGGGTATTACGTTAAACGTTATAACGTAATACTGTATAGCGTTAAACGTTATAACGTAATACAGTAAAACGTTAAAATTTATATTACGAAATAGTGTATAACGTTAAACTTTATAACGTAATACCATATAACGTTAAACGTTATAACGTAATACTGTATAACGTTACACGCTATGACGTAATACTATGTAACTTTAAACGTTTAACGTAATACTGTATAACGTTAAACGTTATAACATAATACTGTATAATCTTAAACGTTATAACGTATTACTATGTAACGTTATACTTTATAACGTAATACTGTATAACGTTAAACGTTATATTACGAAATAGTGTATAACGTTAAACTTTATAACGTAATACTATATAACGTTAAAAATTATAACGTCATACTGTATATCGTTAAACGTTGTGACGTAATACTGAAAAAAGGTAAGCGTTATGGCGTAATACTGTATAACGCTAAACGTTATAACGTAATACTGTATAACGTTACACGCTATAACGTAATACTATGTAACGTTAAACGTTATAACGTAATACTGTATAACGTTAAGCGTTATAACGTAATACTATGTAACGTTATATGTTATAACGTAATACTATGTAACGTTATAGGTTATAACGTAATACTATGTAACGTTGAACGTTATAACGTAATAGGGTATAACGTTAAACTTTATAACGTAATACTATATAACGTTAAACGTTATAACGTAATACTGTATAACGTTAAACGTTATAACGTAATACTGTATAATGTTGAACGTTTAACGTATTACTATGTAACGTTATACGTTATAACGTAATACTGTATAACGTTAAACGTTATATTACGAAATAGTGTACAACGTTAAACTTTATAACGTAATACTATATAACGTTAAAAATTATAACGTAATACTGTATATCGTGAAACGTAGTGACGTAATACTGAAAAAAGTTAAGCGTTATGGCGTAATACTGTATAATGTTAAACGTTTAACGTATTACTGTGTAACGTTATACGTCATAACGTAATACTGTATAACGTTAGACGTTATAACTTAATAGTGTATAAAGTGAAACGTTATAACGTAATACTGTATAACGTTAGACGTTATATTACGAAATAGTGTATAACGTTAAACTTTATAACGTAATACTATATAACGTTAAAAATTATAACGTAATTGTGTATAACGTTAAACGTTGTGACGTAATACTGTATAACGTTAAGCGTTATGGCGTAATACTGTATAACTCTAAACGTTATAACGTAATACTGTATAACGTTACACGCTATAACGTAATACTATGTAACGTTAAACGTTATAACGTAATACTGTGTAACGTTATATGTTATAACGTAATACTATGTAACGTTATAGGTTATAACGTAATACTATCTAACGTTGAACGTTATAACGTAATAGGGTATTACGTTAAACGTTATAACGTAATACGGTATAGCGTTAAACGTTATAACGTAATACAGTAAAACGTTAAAATTTATATTACGAAATAGTGTATAACGTTAAACTTTATAACGTAATACCATATAACGTTAAACGTTATAACGTAATACTGTATAACGTTACACGCTATGACGTAATACTATGTAACTTTAAACGTTTAACGTAATACTGTATAACGTTAAACGTTATAACATAATACTGTATAATCTTAAACGTTATAACGTATTACTATGTAACGTTATACTTTATAACGTAATACTGTATAACGTTAAACGTTATATTACGAAATAGTGTATAACGTTAAACTTTATAACGTAATACTATATAACGTTAAAAATTATAACGTCATACTGTATATCGTTAAACGTTGTGACGTAATACTGAAAAAAGGTAAGCGTTATGGCGTAATACTGTATAACGCTAAACGTTATAACGTAATACTGTATAACGTTACACGCTATAACGTAATACTATGTAACGTTAAACGTTATAACGTAATACTGTATAACGTTAAGCGTTATAACGTAATACTATGTAACGTTATATGTTATAACGTAATACTATGTAACGTTATAGGTTATAACGTAATACTATGTAACGTTGAACGTTATAACGTAATAGGGTATAACGTTAAACGTTATAACGTAATAGGGTATAACGTTAAACGTTATAACGTAATACTATGTAACGTTATACGTTATAACGTAATAGGGTATAACGTTAAACGTTATAACGTAATACTGTAAAACGTTAAGCGTTATAACGTAATGCTATGTAACATTATAGGTTATAACGTAATACTATGTAACGTTATAGGTTATAGTGTAATACTATGTAACGTTAAGCGTTATGACGTAATACTGTATAACGCTAAACGTCATAACGTAATACTGTATAACGTTACACGCTATAACGTAATACAATGTAACGTTAAACGTTATAACGTAATACTGTATAACGTTAAACGTTATAACATAATACTGTATAATGTTGAGCGTTTAACGTATTACTATGTAACGTTATACTTTATAACGTAATACTGTATAATGTTAAACGTTTAACGCATTACTGTGTAACGTTATACGTTATAACGTAATAATGTATAACGTTAAACGTTATAACTTTATAGTGTATAAAGTTAAACGTTATAACGTAATACTGTATAACGTTAAAATTTATATTGCGAAATAGTGTATAACGTTAAACTTTATAACGTAATACCATATAACGTTAAACGTTATAACGTAATACTGTATAACGTTACACGCTATGACGTAATACTATGTAACTTTAAACGTTTAACGTAATACTGTATAACGTTAAACGTTATAACATAATACTGTATAATCTTAAACGTTATAACGTATTACTATGTAACGTTATACTTTATAACGTAATACTGTATAACGTTAAACGTTATATTACGAAATAGTGTATAACGTTAAACTTTATAACGTAATACTATATAACGTTAAAAATTATAACGTCATACTGTATATCGTTAAACGTTGTGACGTAATACTGAAAAAAGGTAAGCGTTATGGCGTAATACTGTATAACGCTAAACGTTATAACGTAATACTGTATAACGTTACACGCTATAACGTAATACTATGTAACGTTAAACGTTATAACGTAATACTGTATAACGTTAAGCGTTATAACGTAATACTATGTAACGTTATATGTTATAACGTAATACTATGTAACGTTATAGGTTATAACGTAATACTATGTAACGTTGAACGTTATAACGTAATAGGGTATAACGTTAAACTTTATAACGTAATACTATATAACGTTAAACGTTATAACGTAATACTGTATAACGTTAAACGTTATAACGTAATACTGTATAATGTTGAACGTTTAACGTATTACTATGTAACGTTATACGTTATAACGTAATACTGTATAACGTTAAACGTTATATTACGAAATAGTGTATAACGTTAAACTTTATAACGTAATACTATATAACGTTAAAAATTATAACGTAATACTGTATATCGTTAAACGTAGTGACGTAATACTGAAAAAAGTTAAGCGTTATGGCGTAATACTGTATAATGTTAAACGTTTAACGTATTACTGTGTAACGTTATACGTCATAACGTAATACTGTATAACGTTAGACGTTATAACTTAATAGTGTATAAAGTGAAACGTTATAACGTAATACTGTATAACGTTAGACGTTATATTACGAAATAGTGTATAACGTTAAACTTTATAACGTAATACTATATAACGTTAAAAATTATAACGTAATTGTGTATAACGTTAAACGTTGTGACGTAATACTGTATAACGTTAAGCGTTATGGCGTAATACTGTATAACTCTAAACGTTATAACGTAATACTGTATAACGTTACACGCTATAACGTAATACTATGTAACGTTAAACGTTATAACGTAATACTGTGTAACGTTATATGTTATAACGTAATACTATGTAACGTTATAGGTTATAACGTAATACTATCTAACGTTGAACGTTATAACGTAATAGGGTATTACGTTAAACGTTATAACGTAATACTGTATAGCGTTAAACGTTATAACGTAATACAGTAAAACGTTAAAATTTATATTACGAAATAGTGTATAACGTTAAACTTTATAACGTAATACCATATAACGTTAAACGTTATAACGTAATACTGTATAACGTTACACGCTATGACGTAATACTATGTAACTTTAAACGTTTAACGTAATACTGTATAACGTTAAACGTTATAACATAATACTGTATAATCTTAAACGTTATAACGTATTACTATGTAACGTTATACTTTATAACGTAATACTGTATAACGTTAAAGGTTATATTACGAAATAGTGTATAACGTTAAACTTTATAACGTAATTCTATATAACGTTAAAAATTATAACGTCATACTGTATATCGTTAAACGTTGTGACGTAATACTGAAAAAAGGTAAGCGTTATGGCGTAATACTGTATAACGCTAAACGTTATAACGTAATACTGTATAACGTTACACGCTATAACGTAATACTATGTAACGTTAAACGTTATAACGTAATACTGTATAACGTTAAGCGTTATAACGTAATACTATGTAACGTTATATGTTATAACGTAATACTATGTAACGTTATAGGTTATAACGTAATACTATGTAACGTTGAACGTTATAACGTAATAGGGTATAACGTTAAACGTTATAACGTAATACTATGTAACGTTATACGTTATAACGTAATAGGGTATAACGTTAAACGTTATAACGTAATACTGTAAAACGTTAAGCGTTATAACGTAATGCTATGTAACATTATAGGTTATAACGTAATACTATGTAACGTTATAGGTTATAGTGTAATACTATGTAACGTTAAGCGTTATGACGTAATACTGTATAACGCTAAACGTCATAACGTAATACTGTATAACGTTACACGCTATAACGTAATACAATGTAACGTTAAACGTTATAACGTAATACTGTATAACGTTAAACGTTATAACATAATACTGTATAATGTTGAGCGTTTAACGTATTACTATGTAACGTTATACTTTATAACGTAATACTGTATAATGTTAAACGTTTAACGTATTACTGTGTAACGTTATACGTTATAACGTAATAATGTATAACGTTAAACGTTATAACTTTATAGTGTATAAAGTTAAACGTTATAACGTAATACTGTATAACGTTAGACGTTATACTACGAAATAGTGTATAACGTTAAACTTTATAACGTAGTACTTTATAACGTTAAACATTATAACGTAATTGTGTATAACGTTAGACGTTATAACGTAATACTGTATAACGTTAAGCGTTATGACGTAATACTGTATAACGCTAAACGTTATAACGTAATACTGTATAACGTTAAACGTTATAACGTAATACTGTATAACGTTAAACGTTATAACGTAATACTGTATAACGTTAAGCGTTAAGACGTAATACTGCATAACGCTAAACGTTATAACGTAATACTGTATAACGTTAAACGTTATATTACTAAATAGTGTATAACGTTAAACTTTATAACGTAATACTATATAACGTTAAACGTTATAACGTAATACTGTATAACGTTACACGCTATTACGTAATACTATGTAACTTTAAACGTTTAACGTAATACTGTATAACGTTAAACGTTATAACGTAATACTGTATATCGTTAAACGTTGTGACGTAATACTGAAAAAAGTTAAGCGTTATGGCGTAATACTGTATAACTCTAAACGTTATAGCGTAATACTGTATAACCTTACGCGCTATAAAGTAATACTATGTAACGTTAATCGTTATAACGTAATACTGTATAACGTTAAACGTTATAACGTAATACTGTATAATGTTGAACGTTATAACGTAATACTGTATATCGTTAAACGTTGTGACGTAATACTGAAAAAAGTTAAGCGTTATGGCGTAATACTGTATAACGCTAAACGTTATAACGTAATACTGTATAACGTTACACGCTATAACGTAATACTATGTAACGTTAAACGTTATAACGTAATACTGTATAACGTTAAGCGTTATAACGTAATACTATGTAACGTTATAGGTTATAACGTAATACTATGTAACGTTGAACGTTATAACGTAATAGGGTATAACGTTAAACGTTATAACGTAATACTATGTAACGTTATACGTTATAACGTAATAGGGTATAACGTTAAACGTTATAACGTAATACTGTAACACGTTAAGCGTTATAACGTAATGCTATGTAACATTATAGGCTATAACGTAATACTATGTAACGTTATAGGTTATAGTGTAATACTATGTAACGTTAAGCGTTATGACGTAATACTGTATAACGCTAAACGTCATAACGTAATACTGTATAACGTTACACGCTATAACGTAATACTATGTAACGTTAAACGTTATAACGTAATAGTGTATAACGTTAAACGTTATAACATAACACTGTATAATGTTGAGCGTTTAACGTATTACTATGTAACGTTATACGTTATAACGTAATACTGCATAACGTTACGCGCTATAACGTAATACTATGTAACGTTAAACGTTATATTACGAAATAGTGTATAACGTTAAACTTTATAACGTAATACTATATAACGTTAAAAATTATAACGTAATACTGTATATCGTTAAACGTAGTGACGTAATACTGAAAAAAGTTAAGCGTTATGGCGTAATACTGTATAACGTTAAACGTTATAACGTAATACTGTATAATGTTGAACGTTTAACGTATTACTATGTAACGTTATACGTTATAACGTAATTCTGTATAACGTTAATCGTTATATTACGAAATAGTGTATAACGTTAAACTTTATAACGTAATACTATATAACGTTAAAAATTATAACGTAATACTGTATATCGTTAAACGTTGTGACGTAATACTGAAAAAAGTTAAGCGTTATGGCGTAATACTGTATAACTCTAAACGTTATAGCGTAATACTGTATAACCTTACGCGCTATAAAGTAATACTATGTAACGTTAATCGTTATAACGTAATACTGTATAACGTTAAACGTTATAACGTAATACTGTATAATGTTGAACGTTATAACGTAATACTGTATATCGTTAAACGTTGTGACGTAATACTGAAAAAAGTTAAGCGTTATGGCGTAATACTGTATAACGCTAAACGTTATAACGTAATACTGTATAACGTTAAGCGTTATAACGTAATACTATGTAACGTTATAGGTTATAACGTAATACTATGTAACGTTGAACGTTATAACGTAATAGGGTATAACGTTAAACGTTATAACGTAATACTATGTAACGTTAAACGTTATATTACGAAATAGTGTATAACGTTAAACTTTATAACGTAATACTATATAACGTTAAACGTTATAACGTAATACTGTATAACGTTTAACGTTATAACGTAATACTGTATAATGTTGAACGTTTAACGTATTACTATGTAACGTTATACGTTATAACGTAATACTGTATAACGTTAAGCGTTATATTACGAAATAGTGTATAACGTTAAACTTTATAACGCAATACTATATAACGTTAAAAATTATAACGTAATACTGTATATCGTTAAACGTAGTGACGTAATACTGAAAAAAGTTAAGCGTTATGGCGTAATACTGTATAACGCTAAACGTTATAACGTAATACTGTATAACGTTACACGCTATAACGTAATACTATGTAACGTTAAACGTTATATCGTAATACTGTATAACGTTACACGCTATAACGTAATACTATGTAACGTTAAACGTTATATCGTAATACTGTATAATCTTAAACGTTATAACGTATTACAATGTAACGTTATACTTTATAACGTAATACTGTATAACGTGAAACGTTATAACGTAATACTGTATAACGTTAAAAGTTATATTACGAAATAGTGTATAACGTTAAACTTTATAACGTAATACTATATAACGTTAAACATTATAACGTAAAACTGTATAACGATACACGCTATAACGTAATACTATGTAACGTTAAACGTTATAATGTAATACTGTATAATGTTAAACGTTTAACGTATTACTGTGTAACGTTATACGTTATAACGTAATAATGTATAACGTTAAACGTTATAACTTTATAGTGTATAAAGTTAAACGTTATAACGTAATACTGTATAAAGTTAGACGTTATACTACGAAATAGTGTATAACGTTAAACTTTATAACGTAGTACTTTATAACGTTAAACATTATAACGCAATTGTGTATAACGTTAAACGTTATAACGTAATACTGTATAACGTTAAGCGTTATGACGTAATACTGTATAACGCTAAACGTTATAACGTAATACTGTATAACGTTACACGCTATAACGTAATACTATGTAACGTTAAACGTTACAACGTAATACTGTATAACGTTAAACGTTATAACGTAATACTGTATAATGTTGAACGTTTAACGTATTACTATGTAACGTTATACGTTATAACGTAATACTGCATAACGTTACGCGCTATAACGTAATACTATGTAACGTTAAACGTTATATTACGAAATAGTGTATAACGTTAAACTTTATAACGTAATACTATATAACGTTAAACGTTATAACGTAATACTGTATAACGTTAAACGTTATAACGTAATACTGTATAATGTTGAACGTTTAACGTATTACTATGTAACGTTATACGTTATAACGTAATACTGTATAACGTTAAACGTTATATTACGAAATAGTGTATAACGTTAAACTTTATAACGTAATACTATATAACGTTAAAAATTATAACGTAATACTGTATATCGTTAAACGTAGTGACGTAATACTGAAAAAAGTTAAGCGTTATGGCGTAATACTGTATAATGTTAAACGTTTAACGTATTACTGTGTAACGTTATACGTTATAACGTAATACTGTATAACGTTAGACGTTATAACTTAATAGTGTATAAAGTGAAACGTTATAACGTAATACTGTATAACGTTAGACGTTATATTACGAAATAGTGTATAACGTTAAACTTTATAACGTAATACTATATAACGTTAAAAATTATAACGTAATTGTGTATAACGTTAAACGTTGTGACGTAATACTGTATAACGTTAAGCGTTATGGCGTAATACTGTATAACTCTAAACGTTATAACGTAATACTGTATAACGTTACACGCTATAACGTAATACTATGTAACGTTAAACGTTATAACGTAATACTGTGTAACGTTATATGTTATAACGTAATACTATGTAACGTTATAGGTTATAACGTAATACTATCTAACGTTGAACGTTATAACGTAATAGGGTATTACGTTAAACGTTATAACGTAATACTGTATAGCGTTAAACGTTATAACGTAATACAGTAAAACGTTAAAATTTATATTACGAAATAGTGTATAACGTTAAACTTTATAACGTAATACCATATAACGTTAAACGTTATAACGTAATACTGTATAACGTTACACGCTATGACGTAATACTATGTAACTTTAAACGTTTAACGTAATACTGTATAACGTTAAACGTTATAACATAATACTGTATAATCTTAAACGTTATAACGTATTACTATGTAACGTTATACTTTATAACGTAATACTGTATAACGTTAAAGGTTATATTACGAAATAGTGTATAACGTTAAACTTTATAACGTAATTCTATATAACGTTAAAAATTATAACGTCATACTGTATATCGTTAAACGTTGTGACGTAATACTGAAAAAAGGTAAGCGTTATGGCGTAATACTGTATAACGCTAAACGTTATAACGTAATACTGTATAACGTTACACGCTATAACGTAATACTATGTAACGTTAAACGTTATAACGTAATACTGTATAACGTTAAGCGTTATAACGTAATACTATGTAACGTTATATGTTATAACGTAATACTATGTAACGTTATAGGTTATAACGTAATACTATGTAACGTTGAACGTTATAACGTAATAGGGTATAACGTTAAACGTTATAACGTAATACTATGTAACGTTATACGTTATAACGTAATAGGGTATAACGTTAAACGTTATAACGTAATACTGTAAAACGTTAAGCGTTATAACGTAATGCTATGTAACATTATAGGTTATAACGTAATACTATGTAACGTTATAGGTTATAGTGTAATACTATGTAACGTTAAGCGTTATGACGTAATACTGTATAACGCTAAACGTCATAACGTAATACTGTATAACGTTACACGCTATAACGTAATACAATGTAACGTTAAACGTTATAACGTAATACTGTATAACGTTAAACGTTATAACATAATACTGTATAATGTTGAGCGTTTAACGTATTACTATGTAACGTTATACTTTATAACGTAATACTGTATAATGTTAAACGTTTAACGTATTACTGTGTAACGTTATACGTTATAACGTAATAATGTATAACGTTAAACGTTATAACTTTATAGTGTATAAAGTTAAACGTTATAACGTAATACTGTATAACGTTAGACGTTATACTACGAAATAGTGTATAACGTTAAACTTTATAACGTAGTACTTTATAACGTTAAACATTATAACGTAATTGTGTATAACGTTAGACGTTATAACGTAATACTGTATAACGTTAAGCGTTATGACGTAATACTGTATAACGCTAAACGTTATAACGTAATACTGTATAACGTTAAACGTTATAACGTAATACTGTATAACGTTAAACGTTATAACGTAATACTGTATAACGTTAAGCGTTAAGACGTAATACTGCATAACGCTAAACGTTATAACGTAATACTGTATAACGTTAAACGTTATATTACGAAATAGTGTATAACGTTAAACTTTATAACGTAATACTATATAACGTTAAACGTTATAACGTAATACTGTATAACGTTACACGCTATTACGTAATACTATGTAACTTTAAACGTTTAACGTAATACTGTATAACGTTAAACGTTATAACGTAATACTGTATATCGTTAAACGTTGTGACGTAATACTGAAAAAAGTTAAGCGTTATGGCGTAATACTGTATAACTCTAAACGTTATAGCGTAATACTGTATAACCTTACGCGCTATAAAGTAATACTATGTAACGTTAATCGTTATAACGTAATACTGTATAACGTTAAACGTTATAACGTAATACTGTATAATGTTGAACGTTATAACGTAATACTGTATATCGTTAAACGTTGTGACGTAATACTGAAAAAAGTTAAGCGTTATGGCGTAATACTGTATAACGCTAAACGTTATAACGTAATACTGTATAACGTTACACGCTATAACGTAATACTATGTAACGTTAAACGTTATAACGTAATACTGTATAACGTTAAGCGTTATAACGTAATACTATGTAACGTTATAGGTTATAACGTAATACTATGTAACGTTGAACGTTATAACGTAATAGGGTATAACGTTAAACGTTATAACGTAATACTATGTAACGTTATACGTTATAACGTAATAGGGTATAACGTTAAACGTTATAACGTAATACTGTAAAACGTTAAGCGTTATAACGTAATGCTATGTAACATTATAGGTTATAACGTAATACTATGTAACGTTATAGGTTATAGTGTAATACTATGTAACGTTAAGCGTTATGACGTAATACTGTATAACGCTAAACGTCATAACGTAATACTGTATAACGTTACACGCTATAACGTAATACTATGTAACGTTAAACGTTATAACGTAATAGTGTATAACGTTAAACGTTATAACATAACACTGTATAATGTTGAGCGTTTAACGTATTACTATGTAACGTTATACGTTATAACGTAATACTGCATAACGTTACGCGCTATAACGTAATACTATGTAACGTTAAACGTTATATTACGAAATAGTGTATAACGTTAAACTTTATAACGTAATACTATATAACGTTAAACGTTATAACGTAATACTGTATAACGTTAAACGTTATAACGTAATACTGTATAATGTTGAACGTTTAACGTATTACTATGTAACGTTATACGTTATAACGTAATACTGTATAACGTTAAACGTTATATTACGAAATAGTGTATAACGTTAAACTTTATAACGTAATACTATATAACGTTAAAAATTATAACGTAATACTGTATATCGTTAAACGTAGTGACGTAATACTGAAAAAAGTTAAGCGTTATGGCGTAATACTGTATAACGTTAAACGTTATAACGTAATACTGTATAATGTTGAACGTTTAACGTATTACTATGTAACGTTATACGTTATAACGTAATACTGTATAACGTTAAACGTTATATTACGAAATAGTGTATAACGTTAAACTTTATAACGTAATACTATATAACGTTAAAAATTATAACGTAATACTGTATATCGTTAAACGTTGTGACGTAATACTGAAAAAAGTTAAGCGTTATGGCGTAATACTGTATAACTCTAAACGTTATAGCGTAATACTGTATAACCTTACGCGCTATAAAGTAATACTATGTAACGTTAATCGTTATAACGTAATACTGTATAACGTTAAACGTTATAACGTAATACTGTATAATGTTGAACGTTATAACGTAATACTGTATATCGTTAAACGTTGTGACGTAATACTGAAAAAAGTTAAGCGTTATGGCGTAATACTGTATAACGCTAAACGTTATAACGTAATACTGTATAACGTTAAGCGTTATAACGTAATACTATGTAACGTTATAGGTTATAACGTAATACTATGTAACGTTGAACGTTATAACGTAATAGGGTATAACGTTAAACGTTATAACGTAATACTATGTAACGTTAAACGTTATATTACGAAATAGTGTATAACGTTAAACTTTATAACGTAATACTATATAACGTTAAACGTTATAACGTAATACTGTATAACGTTTAACGTTATAACGTAATACTGTATAATGTTGAACGTTTAACGTATTACTATGTAACGTTATACGTTATAACGTAATACTGTATAACGTTAAGCGTTATATTACGAAATAGTGTATAACGTTAAACTTTATAACGCAATACTATATAACGTTAAAAATTATAACGTAATACTGTATATCGTTAAACGTAGTGACGTAATACTGAAAAAAGTTAAGCGTTATGGCGTAATACTGTATAACGCTAAACGTTATAACGTAATACTGTATAACGTTACACGCTATAACGTAATACTATGTAACGTTAAACGTTATATCGTAATACTGTATAATGTTAAACGTTTAACGTATTACTGTGTAACGTTATGCGTTATAACGTAATAATGTATAACGTTAAACGTTATAACTTTATAGTGTATAAAGTTAAACGTTATAACGTAATACTGTATAAAGTTAGACGTTATACTACGAAATAGTGTATAACGTTAAACTTTATAACGTAGTACTTTATAACGTTAAACATTATAACGCAATTGTGTATAACGTTAAACGTTATAACGTAATACTGTATAACGTTAAGCGTTATGACGTAATACTGTATAACGCTAAACATTATAACGTAATACTGTATAACGTTACACGCTATAACGTAATACTATGTAACGTTAAACGTTACAACGTAATACTGTATAACGTTAAACGTTATAACGTAATACTGTATAATGTTGAACGTTTAACGTATTACTATGTAACGTTATACGTTATAACGTAATACTGCATAACGTTACGCGCTATAACGTAATACTATGTAACGTTAAACGTTATATTACGAAATAGTGTATAACGTTAAACTTTATAACGTAATACTATATAACGTTAAACGTTATAACGTAATACTGTATAACGTTAAACGTTATAACGTAATACTGTATAATGTTGAACGTTTAACGTATTACTATGTAACGTTATACGTTATAACGTAATACTGTATAACGTTAAACGTTATATTACGAAATAGTGTATAACGTTAAACTTTATAACGTAATACTATATAACGTTAAAAATTATAACGTAATACTGTATATCGTTAAACGTAGTGACGTAATACTGAAAAAAGTTAAGCGTTATGGCGTAATACTGTATAATGTTAAACGTTTAACGTATTACTGTGTAACGTTATACGTTATAACGTAATACTGTATAACGTTAGACGTTATAACTTAATAGTGTATAAAGTGAAACGTTATAACGTAATACTGTATAACGTTAGACGTTATATTACGAAATAGTGTATAACGTTAAACTTTATAACGTAATACTATATAACGTTAAAAATTATAACGTAATTGTGTATAACGTTAAACGTTGTGACGTAATACTGTATAACGTTAAGCGTTATGGCGTAATACTGTATAACTCTAAACGTTATAACGTAATACTGTATAACGTTACACGCTATAACGTAATACTATGTAACGTTAAACGTTATAACGTAATACTGTGTAACGTTATATGTTATAACGTAATACTATGTAACGTTATAGGTTATAACGTAATACTATCTAACGTTGAACGTTATAACGTAATAGGGTATTACGTTAAACGTTATAACGTAATACTGTATAGCGTTAAACGTTATAACGTAATACAGTAAAACGTTAAAATTTATATTACGAAATAGTGTATAACGTTAAACTTTATAACGTAATACCATATAACGTTAAACGTTATAACGTAATACTGTATAACGTTACACGCTATGACGTAATACTATGTAACTTTAAACGTTTAACGTAATACTGTATAACGTTAAACGTTATAACATAATACTGTATAATCTTAAACGTTATAACGTATTACTATGTAACGTTATACTTTATAACGTAATACTGTATAACGTTAAACGTTATATTACGAAATAGTGTATAACGTTAAACTTTATAACGTAATACTATATAACGTTAAAAATTATAACGTCATACTGTATATCGTTAAACGTTGTGACGTAATACTGAAAAAAGGTAAGCGTTATGGCGTAATACTGTATAACGCTAAACGTTATAACGTAATACTGTATAACGTTACACGCTATAACGTAATACTATGTAACGTTAAACGTTATAACGTAATACTGTATAACGTTAAGCGTTATAACGTAATACTATGTAACGTTATATGTTATAACGTAATACTATGTTACGTTATAGGTTATAACGTAATACTATGTAACGTTGAACGTTATAACGTAATAGGGTATAACGTTAAACGTTATAACGTAATACTATGTAACGTTATACGTTATAACGTAATAGGGTATAACGTTAAACGTTATAACGTAATACTGTAAAACGTTAAGCGTTATAACGTAATGCTATGTAACATTATAGGTTATAACGTAATACTATGTAACGTTATAGGTTATAGTGTAATACTATGTAACGTTAAGCGTTATGACGTAATACTGTATAACGCTAAACGTCATAACGTAATACTGTATAACGTTACACGCTATAACGTAATACAATGTAACGTTAAACGTTATAACGTAATACTGTATAACGTTAAACGTTATAACATAATACTGTATAATGTTGAGCGTTTAACGTATTACTATGTAACGTTATACTTTATAACGTAATACTGTATAATGTTAAACGTTTAACGTATTACTGTGTAACGTTATACGTTATAACGTAATAATGTATAACGTTAAACGTTATAACTTTATAGTGTATAAAGTTAAACGTTATAACGTAATACTGTATAACGTTAGACGTTATACTACGAAATAGTGTATAACGTTAAACTTTATAACGTAGTACTTTATAACGTTAAACATTATAACGTAATTGTGTATAACGTTAGACGTTATAACGTAATACTGTATAACGTTAAGCGTTATGACGTAATACTGTATAACGCTAAACGTTATAACGTAATACTGTATAACGTTAAACGTTATAACGTAATACTGTATAACGTTAAACGTTATAACGTAATACTGTATAACGTTAAGCGTTAAGACGTAATACTGCATAACGCTAAACGTTATAACGTAATACTGTATAACGTTAAACGTTATATTACGAAATAGTGTATAACGTTAAACTTTATAACGTAATACTATATAACGTTAAACGTTATAACGTAATACTGTATAACGTTACACGCTATTACGTAATACTATGTAACTTTAAACGTTTAACGTAATACTGTATAACGTTAAACGTTATAACGTAATACTGTATATCGTTAAACGTTGTGACGTAATACTGAAAAAAGTTAAGCGTTATGGCGTAATACTGTATAACTCTAAACGTTATAGCGTAATACTGTATAACCTTACGCGCTATAAAGTAATACTATGTAACTTTAATCGTTATAACGTAATACTGTATAACGTTAAACGTTATAACGTAATACTGTATAATGTTGAACGTTATAACGTAATACTGTATATCGTTAAACGTTGTGACGTAATACTGAAAAAAGTTAAGCGTTATGGCGTAATACTGTATAACGCTAAACGTTATAACGTAATACTGTATAACGTTACACGCTATAACGTAATACTATGTAACGTTAAACGTTATAACGTAATACTGTATAACGTTAAGCGTTATAACGTAATACTATGTAACGTTATAGGTTATAACGTAATACTATGTAACGTTGAACGTTATAACGTAATAGGGTATAACGTTAAACGTTATAACGTAATACTATGTAACGTTATACGTTATAACGTAATAGGGTATAACGTTAAACGTTATAACGTAATACTGTAAAACGTTAAGCGTTATAACGTAATGCTATGTAACATTATAGATTATAACGTAATACTATGTAACGTTATAGGTTATAGTGTAATACTATGTAACGTTAAGCGTTATGACGTAATACTGTATAACGCTAAACGTCATAACGTAATACTGTATAACGTTACACGCTATAACGTAATACTATGTAACGTTAAACGTTATAACGTAATACTGTATAACGTTAAACGTTATAACATAACACTGTATAATGTTGAGCGTTTAACGTATTACTATGTAACGTTATACGTTATAACGTAATACTGCATAACGTTACGCGCTATAACGTAATACTATGTAACGTTAAACGTTATATTACGAAATAGTGTATAACGTTAAACTTTATAACGTAATACTATATAACGTTAAACGTTATAACGTAATACTGTATAACGTTAAACGTTATAACGTAATACTGTATAATGTTGAACGTTTAACGTATTACTATGTAACGTTATACGTTATAACGTAATACTGTATAACGTTAAACGTTATATTACGAAATAGTGTATAACGTTAAACTTTATAACGTAATACTATATAACGTTAAAAATTATAACCTAATACTGTATATCGTTAAACGTAGTGACGTAATACTGAAAAAAGTTAAGCGTTATGGCGTAATACTGTATAACGTTAAACGTTATAACGTAATACTGTATAATGTTGAACGTTTAACGTATTACTATGTAACGTTATACGTTATAACGTAATACTGTATAACGTTAAACGTTATATTACGAAATAGTGTATAACGTTAAACTTTATAACGTAATACTATATAACGTTAAAAATTATAACGTAATACTGTATATCGTTAAACGTTGTGACGTAATACTGAAAAAAGTTAAGCGTTATGGCGTAATACTGTATAACTCTAAACGTTATAGCGTAATACTGTATAACCTTACGCGCTATAAAGTAATACTATGTAACGTTAATCGTTATAACGTAATACTGTATAACGTTAAACGTTATAACGTAATACTGTATAATGTTGAACGTTATAACGTAATACTGTATATCGTTAAACGTTGTGACGTAATACTGAAAAAAGTTAAGCGTTATGGCGTAATACTGTATAACGCTAAACGTTATAACGTAATACTGTATAACGTTAAGCGTTATAACGTAATACTATGTAACGTTATAGGTTATAACGTAATACTATGTAACGTTGAACGTTATAACGTAATAGGGTATAACGTTAAACGTTATAACGTAATACTATGTAACGTTATACGTTATAACGTAATAGGGTATAACGTTAAACGTTATAACGTAATACTGTAAAACGTTAAGCGTTATAACGTAATGCTATGTAACATTATAGGTTATAACGTAATACTGCATAACGTTACGCGCTATAACGTAATACTATGTAACGTTAAACGTTATATTACGAAATAGTGTATAACGTTAAACTTTATAACGTAATACTATATAACGTTAAACGTTATAACGTAATACTGTATAACGTTAAACGTTATAACGTAATACTGTATAATGTTGAACGTTTAACGTATTACTATGTAACGTTATACGTTATAACGTAATACTGTATAACGTTAAACGTTATATTACGAAATAGTGTATAACGTTAAACTTTATAACGTAATACTATATAACGTTAAAAATTATAACGTAATACTGTATATCGTTAAACGTAGTGACGTAATACTGAAAAAAGTTAAGCGTTATGGCGTAATACTGTATAACGCTAAACGTTATAACGTAATACTGTATAACGTTACACGCTATAACGTAATACTATGTAACGTTAAACGTTATATCGTAATACTGTATAATCTTAAACGTTATAACGTATTACAATGTAACGTTATACTTTATAACGTAATACTGTATAACGTGAAACGTTATAACGTAATACTGTATAACGTTAAAAGTTATATTACGAAATAGTGTATAACGTTAAACTTTATAACATAATACTATATAACGTTAAACATTATAACGTAAAACTGTATAACGTTACACGCTATAACGTAATACTATGTAACGTTAAACGTTATAACGTAATACTGTATAACGTTAAACGTTATATTACGAAATAGTGTATAACGTTAAACTCTATAACGTAATACTATATAACGTTAAACATTATAACGTAATTATGAATAACGTTAACCGTTATAACGTAATACTGTATAACGTTAAGCGTTATGACGTAATAGTGTATAACGCTAAACGTTATAACGTAATACTGTATAACGTTACACGCTATAACGTAATACTATGTAACGTTAAACGTTATAACGTAATACTGTATAACGTTAAACGTTATAACGTAATACTGTATAACGTTAAACGTTATAACGTAATACTGTATAACGTTAAACGTTATAACGTAATACTGTATAACGTTAAGCGTTAAGACGTAATACTGCATAACGCTAAACGTTATAACGTAATACTGTATAACGTTAAGCGTTAAGACGTAATACTGCATAACGCTAAACGTTATAACGTAATACTGTATAACGTTAAACGTTATATTACGAAATAGTGTATAACGTTAAACGTTATAACGTAATACTGTATAATGTTGAACGTTTAACGTATTAGTATGTAACGGTATACGTTATAACGTAATACTGTATAACGTTAAACGTTATGACTTAATAGTGTATAAAGTTAAACGTTATAACGTAATACTGTATAACGTTAAACGTTATATTACGAAATAGTGTATAACGTTAAACTCTATAACGTAATACTATGTAACGTTATAGGTTATAGTGTAATACGATGTAACGTTAAGCGTTATGACGTAATACTGTATAACGCTAAACGTTATAACGTAATACTGTATAACGTTACACGCTATAACGTAATACTATGTAACGTTAAACGTTATAACGTAATACTGTATAATGTTGAACGTTTAACGTATTACTATGTAACGTTATACGTTATAAGGTAATACTGTATAACGATAAACGTTATGACTTAATAGTGTATAAAGTTAAACGTTATACCGTAATACTGTATAACGTTAAACGTTATATTACGAAACAGTGTGTAACGTTAAACTTTATAACGTAATACTATATAACGTTAAACGTTATAACGTAATACTGTATAACGTTACACGCGATGACGTAATACTATGTAACGTTAAACGTTATAACGTAATACTGTATAACGTTAAACGTTATAACGTAATACTGTATAATGTTAAACGTTTAACGTATTACTGTGTAACGTTATACTTTATAACGTAATACTGTATAACGTTAAACGTTATAACGTAATACTGTATAACGTTAAACGTTATATTACGAAATAGTGTATAACGTTAAACTTTATAACGTAATACTATATAACGTTAAACATTATAACGTAAAACTGTATAACGTTACACGCTATAACGTAATACTATGTAACGTTAAACGTTATAACGTAATACTGTATAACGTTAAACGTTATAACGTAATACTGTATAATGTTAAACGTTTAACGTATTACTGTGTAACGTTATACGTTATAACGTAATAATGTATAACGTCAAACGTTATAACTTTATAGTGTATAAAGTTAAACGTTATAACGTAATACTGTATAACGTTACGCGCTATAACGTAATACTATGTAACGTTAAACGTTATAACGTAATACTGTATAGCGTTAAACGTTATAACGTAATACTGTCTAACGTTATACGTTATAACGTAATAGGGTATAACGTTAAACGTTATAACGTAATACTGTAAAACGTTAAAATTTATATTACGAAATAGTGTATAACGTTAAACTTTATAACGTAAATCTATATAACGTTAAACGTTATAACGTAATACTGTATAACGTTACACGCGATGACGTAATACTATGTAACTTTAAACGTTTAACGTAATACTGTATAACGTTAAACGTTATAACGTAATACTGTATATCGTTAAACGTTGTGACGTAATACTGAAAAAAGTTAAGCGTTATGGCGTAATACTGTATAACTCTAAACGTTATAACGTAATACTGTATAACCTTACGCGCTATAAAGTAATACTATGTAACGTTAATCGTTATAACGTAATACTGTATAACGTTAAACGTTATAACGTAATACTGTATAACGTTAAACGTTATATTACAAAATAGTGTATAGCGTTAAACTTTATAACGTAACACTATATAACGTTAAACATTATAACGTAATTGTGTATAACGTTAATCGTTATAACGTAATACTGTATAACGTTAAGCGTTAAGACGTAATACTGTATAACGCTAAACGTTATAACGTAATACTGTATAACGTTAAACGTTATATTACGAAATAGTGTATAACGTTAAACTTTATTACGTAATACTATATAACGTTAAACATTATAACGTAAAACTGTATAACGTTACACGCTATAACGTAATACTATGTAACGCTAAACGTTATAACGTAATACTGTATAACGTTAAACGTTATATTACAAAATAGTGTATAGCGTTAAACGTTTAACGTAATACTGTATAACGTTAAACGTTATATCGTAATACTGTATAATCTTAAACGTTATAACGTATTACTATGTAACGTTCTACTTCATAACGTAATACTGTATAACGTTAAACGTTATAACGTAATACTGTATAACGTTAAACGTTATATTACAAAATAGTGTATAGCGTTAAACGTTTAACGTAATACTGTATAACGTTAAACGTTATATCGTGATACTGTATAATCTTAAACGTTATAACGTATTACTATGTAACGTTATACTTAATAACGTAATACTGTATAACGTTAAACGTTATAACGTAATACTGTATAACGTTAAACGTTATAACGTAATACTATATAACGTTAAACATTATAACGTATAACTGTATAACGTTACACGCTATAACGTAATACTATGTAACGTTAAACGTTATAACGTAATACTGTATAACGTTAAACGTTATAACGTACTACTGTATAATGTTAAATGTTTAACGTATTACTGTGTAACGGTATACGTTATAACGTAATAATGTATAACGTTAAACGTTATAACTTTATAGTGTATAAAGTTAAACGTTATAACGTAATACTGTATAACGTTAAACGGTATACTACGAAATAGTGCATAACGTTAAGCTTTAAAACGTAGTACTTTATAACGTTAAACATTATAACGTAATTGTGTATAACGTTAAACGTTATAACGTAATACTGTATAACGTTAAACGTTATATTACGAAATAGTGTATAACGTTAAACTCTATAACGTAATACTATGTAACGTTATACGTTATAACGTAATACTGTATAACGTTAAAATTTATAACGTAATACTGTATAAGGTTGAACGTTTAACGTATTACTATGTTACGTTATACGTTATAACGTAATACTGCATAACGTTACGCGCTATAACGTAATACTATGTAACGTTAAACGTTATATTACGAAATAGTGTATAACTGTAAACTTTATAACGTAATACTATATAACGCTAAACGTTATAACGTAATACTGTATAACGTTACACGCTATGACGTAATACTATGTAACTTTAAACGTTTAACGTAATACTGTATAACGTTAAACGTTATATCGTAATACTGTATAATCTTAAACGTTATAACGTATTACCATGTAACGTTATACTTTATAACGTAATACTGTATAACGTTACACGCTATAACGTAATACTATGTAACGTTAAACGTTATAACGTAATACTGTATAATGTTGAACGTTTAACGTATTAGTATGTAACGGTATACGTTATAACGTAATACTGTATAACGTTAAACGTTATGACTTAATAGTGTATAAAGTTAAACGTTATAACGTAATACTGTATAACGTTAAACGTTATATTACGAAATAGTGTATAACGTTAAACTCTATAACGTAATACTATGTAACGTTATAGGTTATAGTGTAATACGATGTAACGTTAAGCGTTATGACGTAATACTGTATAACGCTAAACGTTATAACGTAATACTGTATAACGTTACACGCTATAACGTAATACTATGTAACGTTAAACGTTATAACGTAATACTGTATAACGTTAAACGTTATAACGTAATACTGTATAATGTTGAACGTTTAACGTATTACTATGTAACGTTATACGTTATAACGTAATACTGTATAACGATAAACGTTATGACTTAATAGTGTATAAAGTTAAACGTTATACCGTAATACTGTATAACGTTAAACGTTATATTACGAAACAGTGTGTAACGTTAAACTTTATAACGTAATACTATATAACGTTAAACGTTATAACGTAATACTGTATAACGTTACACGCTGTGACGTAATACTATGTATCTTTAAACGTTTAACGTAATACTGTATAACGTTAAACGTTATATCGTAATACTGTATAATCTTAAACGTTATAACGTATTACAATGTAACGTTATACTTTATAACGTAATACTGTATAACGTAAAACGTTATAACGTAATACTGTATAACGTTAAACTTTATAACGTAGTACTTTACAACGTTAAACATTATAACGTAATTGTGTATAACGTTAAACATTATAACGTAATACTGTATAACGTTACACGCTATAACGTAATACTGTATATCGTTAAACGTTGTGACGTAATACTGAAAAAAGTTAAGCGTTATGGCGTAATACTGTATAACTCTAAACGTTATAACGTAATACTGTATAACCTTACGCGCTATAAAGTAATACTATGTAACGTTAATCGTTATAACGTAATACTGTATAACGTTAAACGTTATAACGTAATACTGTATAATGTAGAACGTTTAACGTATTATTCTGTAACGTCATGCGTTATAACGTAATACTGTATAACGTTAAACGTTATGACTTAATAGTGTATAAAGTTAAACGTTATAACGTAATACTGTATAACGTTAAACGTTATATTACAAAATAGTGTATAGCGTTAAACTTTATAACGTAACACTATATAACGTTAAACATTATAACGTAATTGTGTATAACGTTAATCGTTATAACGTAATACTGTATAACGTTAAGCGTTAAGACGTAATACTGTATAACGCTAAACGTTATAACGTAATACTGTATAACGTTAAACGTTATATTACGAAATAGTGTATAACGTTAAACTTTATTACGTAATACTATATAACGTTAAACATTATAACGTAAAACTGTATAACGTTACACGCTATAACCTAATACTATGTAACGTTAAACGTTATAACGTAATACTGTATAACGTTAAACGTTATATTACAAAATAGTGTATAGCGTTAAACGTTTAACGTAATACTGTATAACGTTAAACGTTATATCGTGATACTGTATAATCTTAAACGTTATAACGTATTACTATGTAACGTTATACTTAATAACGTAATACTGTATAACGTTAAACGTTATAACGTAATACTATATAACGTTAAACATTATAACGTATAACTGTATAACGTTACACGCTATAACGTAATACTATGTAACGTTAAACGTTATAACGTAATACTGTAGAACGTTAAACGTTATAACGTACTACTGTATAATGTTAAACATTTAACGTATTACTGTGTAACGGTATACGTTATAACGTAATAATGTATAACGTTAAACGTTATAACTTTATAGTGTATAAAGTTAAACGTTATAACGTAATACTGTATAACGTTAAACGGTATACTACGAAATAGTGCATAACGTTAAGCTTTAAAACGTAGTACTTTATAACGTTAAACATTATAACGTAATTGTGTATAACGTTAAACGTTATAACGTAATAATGTTTAACGTTAAACGTTATATTACGAAATAGTGTATAACGTTAAACTCTATAACGTAATACTATGTAACGTTATACGTTATAACGTAATACTGTATAACGTTAAAATTTATAACGTAATACTGTATAATCTTAAACGTTATAACGTATTACCATGTAACGTTATACTTTATAACGTAATACTGTATAACGTTACACGCTATAACGTAATACTATGTAACGTTAAACGTTATAACGTAATACTGTATAATGTTGAACGTTTAACGTATTAGTATGTAACGGTATACGTTATAACGTAATACTGTATAACGTTAAACGTTATGACTTAATAGTGTATAAAGTTAAACGTTATAACGTAATACTGTATAACGTTAAACGTTATATTACGAAATAGTGTATAACGTTAAACTCTATAACGTAATACTATGTAACGTTATAGGTTATAGTGTAATACGATGTAACGTTAAGCGTTATGACGTAATACTGTATAACGCTAAACGTTATAACGTAATACTGTATAACGTTACACGCTATAACGTAATACTATGTAACGTTAAACGTTATAACGTAATACTGTATAACGTTAAACGTTATAACGTAATACTGTATAATGTTGAACGTTTAACGTATTACTATGTAACGTTATACGTTATAACGTAATACTGTATAACGATAAACGTTATGACTTAATAGTGTATAAAGTTAAACGTTATACCGTAATACTGTATAACGTTAAACGTTATATTACGAAACAGTGTGTAACGTTAAACTTTATAACGTAATACTATATAACGTTAAACGTTATAACGTAATACTGTATAACGTTAAACGTTATATTACAAAATAGTGTATAGCGTTAAACGTTTAACGTAATACTGTATAACGTTAAACGTTATATCGTAATACTGTATAATCTTAAACGTTATAACGTATTACTATGTAACGTTATACTTCATAACGTAATACTGTATAACGTTAAACGTTATAACGTAATACTGTATAACGTTAAACGTTATATTACAAAATAGTGTATAGCGTTAAACGTTTAACGTAATACTGTATAACGTTAAACGTTATATCGTGATACTGTATAATCTTAAACGTTATAACGTATTACTATGTAACGTTATACTTAATAACGTAATACTGTATAACGTTAAACGTTATAACGTAATACTATATAACGTTAAACATTATAACGTATAACTGTATAACGTTACACGCTATAACGTAATACTATGTAACGTTAAACGTTATAACGTAATACTGTATAACGTTAAACGTTATAACGTACTACTGTATAATGTTAAACGTTTAACGTATTACTGTGTAACGGTATACGTTATAACGTAATAATGTATAACGTTAAACGTTATAACTTTATAGTGTATAAAGTTAAACGTTATAACGTAATACTGTATAACGTTAAACGGTATACTACGAAATAGTGCATAACGTTAAGCTTTAAAACGTAGTACTTTATAACGTTAAACATTATAACGTAATTGTGTATAACGTTAAACGTTATAACGTAATACTGTATAACGTTACACGCTATGACGTAATACTATGTAACTTTAAACGTTTAACGTAATACTGTATAACGTTAAACGTTATAACGTAATACTGTATAACGTTAAACGTTATATTACGAAATAGTGTATAACGTTAAACTCTATAACGTAATACTATGTAACGTTATAGGTTATAGTGTAATACGATGTAACGTTAAGCGTTATGACGTAATACTGTATAACGCTAAACGTTATAACGTAATACTGTATAACGTTACACGCTATAACGTAATACTATGTAACGTTAAACGTTATAACGTAATACTGTATAACGTTAAACGTTATAACGTAATACTGTATAATGCTGAACGTTTAATGTATTACTATGTAACGTTATACGTTATAACGTAATACTGTATAACGATAAACGTTATGACTTAATAGTGTATAAAGTTAAACGTTATACCGTAATACTGTATAACGTTAAACGTTATATTACGAAACAGTGTGTAACGTTAAACTTTATAACGTAATACTATATAACGTTAAACGTTATAACGTAATACTGTATAACGTTACACGCTATGACGTAATACTATGTAACTTTAAACGTTTAACGTAATACTGTATAACGTTAAACGTTATATCGTAATACTGTATAATCTTAAACGTTATAACGTATTACAATGTAACGTTATACTTTATAACGTAATACTGTATAACGTTAAACGTTATAACGTAATACTGTATAACGTTAAACTTTATAACGTAGTACTTTACAACGTTAAACATTATAACGTAATTGTGTATAACGTTAAACGTTATAACGTAATACTGTATAACGTTACACGCTATAACGTAATACTGTATATCGTTAAACGTTGTGACGTAATACTGAAAAAAGTTAAGCGTTATGGCGTAATACTGTATAACTCTAAACGTTATAACGTAATACTGTATAACCTTACGCGCTATAAAGTAATACTATGTAACGTTAATCGTTATAACGTAATACTGTATAACGTTAAACGTTATAACGTAATACTGTATAATGTTGAACGTTTAACGTATTACTCTGTAACGTCATGCGTTATAACGTAATACTGTATAACGTTAAACGTTATGACTTAATAGTGTATAAAGTTAAACGTTATAACGTAATACTGTATAACGTTAAACGTTATATTACAAAATAGTGTATAGCGTTAAACTTTATAACGTAACACTATATAACGTTAAACATTATAACGTAATTGTGTATAACGTTAATCGTTATAACGTAATACTGTATAACGTTAAGCGTTAAGACGTAATACTGTATAACGCTAAACGTTATAACGTAATACTGTATAACGTTAAACGTTATATTACGAAATAGTGTATAACGTTAAACTTTATAACGTAATACTATATGACGTTAAACGTTATAACGTAAAACTGTATAACGTTACACGCTATAACGTAATACTATGTAACTTTAAACGTTTAACGTAATACACTATAACGTTAAACGTTATAACGTAATACTGTATATCGTTAAACGTTGTGACGTAATACTGAAAAAAGTTAAGCGTTATGGCGTAATACTGTATAACGCTAAACAGTATAACGTAATACTGTATAACGTTACACGCTATAACGTAATACTATGTAACGTTAAACGTTATAACGTAATACTGTATCGTTAAGCGTTATAACGTAATACTATGTAACGTTATAGGTTATAACGTAATACTATGTAACGTTGAACGTTATAACGTAATATGGTATAACGTTAAACGTTATAACGTAATACTGTATAACGTTAAACGTTATAACGTAATACTATGTAACGTTATACGTTATAACGTAATAGGGTATAACGTTAAACGTTATAACGAAAAACTGTAAAACGCTAAAAGTTATATTACAAAATAGTGTACAACGTTAAACTTTATAACGTAATGCTATGTAACATTATAGGTTGTAACGTAATACTATGTAACGTTATAGGTTATAGTGTAATAATATGTAACGTTAAACGATATAACGTAATAGGGCATAACGTTAAACGTTATAACGTAATACTGTATAACGTTAAACGTTATAACGTAATAGTGTATAAAGTTAAACGTTATAACGTAATAACGTATAACGTTAAAAGTTATACTACGAAATAGTGTATAACGTTAAACTTTATAACGTAATACTATATAACGTTAAACGTTATAACGTAATACTGTACAACGTTACACGCTATAACGTAATATTATGTAACGTTAAACGTTATAACGTAATACTGTATAACGTTAAACGTTATAACGTAATACTGTATAATGTTGAACGTTTAACGTATTACAATGTAGCGTTATACGTTTTAACGTAATACTGTATAACGTTAAACGTTATGACTTAATAGTGTATAACGTTAAACTTTATAACGTAATACTATATAACGATAAACGTTATAACGTAATACTGTATAACGTTAAACGTTATAACGTAATACTGTATAACGTTAAACGTTATAACGTAATACTGTATAACGTTAAACGTTATAACGTAATACTGTATAGTGTTGAACGTTTAACGTATTACTATGTAACGTTATACGTTATAACGTAATACTGTATAACGTTAAACGTTATAACGTAATACTGTATAATGTTGAACGTTTAACGTATTACTATGTAACGTTATACGTTATAACGTAATACTGTTTAACGTTAAACGTTATATTACGAAATAGTGTATATCGTTAAACTTTATAACGTAATACTGTATAACGTTAAACGTTATAACGTAATACTGTATAGTGTTGAACGTTTAACGTATTACTATGTAACGTTATACGTTATAACGTAATACTGTATAACGTTAAACGTTATAACGTAATACTGTATAATGTTGAACGTTTAACGTATTACTGTGTAACGCTATACGTTATAACGTAATACTGTTTAACGTCAAACGTTATATTACGAAATAGTGTATATCGTTAAACTTTATAACGTAATACTATATAACGTTAAACGTTATAACGTAATACTGTATAACATTACACGCTATGACGTAATACTATGTAACTTTAAACGTTTAACGTAATACTGTATAACGTTAAACGTTATACTACGAAATAGTGTATAACGTTAAACTTTATAACGTAATACTATATAACGTTAAACATTATAACGTAATACTGTATAACGTTACACGCTATAACGTAATACTGTATAACGTTAAGCGTTATGACGTAATACTATGTAACGTTAAACGTTATAACGTAATACTGTATAACGTTAAACGTTATAACTTTATAGTGTATAAAGTTAAACGTTATAACGTAATACTGTATAACGTTAAACGTTATACTACGAAATAGTGTATAACGTTAAACATTATAACGTAGTACTTTATAACGTTAAACAGTATAACGTAATTGTGTATAATGTTAAACGTTATAACGTAATACTGTATAACGTTAAGCGTTATGACGTAATTCTATGTAACGTTAAACGTTATAACGTAATACTGTACAACGTTAAACGTCTTAACGTAATACTGTATAACGTTATACGTTATAACGTAATACTGTATAACGTTAAACGTTATGACTTAATAGTGTATAAAGTTAAACGTTATAACGTAATACTGTATAACGTTAAACGTTCTATTACGAAACAGTGTATAACGTTAAGCTTTATAACGTAATACTATATAACGTTAAACATTATAACGTAATTATGTATAACGTTAATCGTTATAACGTAATACTGTATAACCTTAAGCGTTATGACGTAATACTGTATAACGCTAAACGTTATAACGTAATACTGTATAACGTTACACGCTATAACGTAATACTATGTAACGTTAAACGTTATAACGTAATACTGTACAACGTTAAACGTCTTAACGTAATACTGTATAATGTTGACCATTTAACGTATTACTATGTAACGTTATACGTTATAACGTAATACTGTATAACGTTAAACGTTATAACGTAATACTGTATAATGTTGAACGTTTAACGTATTACTATGTAACGTTATACGTTATAACGTAATACTGTTTAACGTTAAACGTTATATTACGAAATAGTGTATAACGTTAAACTTTATAACGTAATACTATATAACGTTAAACGTTATAACGTAATACTGTATAACATTACACGCTATGACGTAATACTATGTAACTTTAAACGTTTAACGTAATACAGTATAACGTTAAACGTTATAACGTAATACTGTATAACGTTAAGCGTTATAACGTAATACTATGTAACGTTATAGGTTATAACGTAATACTATGTAACGTTGTACGTTATAACGTAATATGGTATAACGTTAAACGTTATAACGTAAAACTGTATAACGTTAAACGTTATAACGTAATACTATGTAACGTTATACGCTATAACGTAATAGGGTATAACGTTAAACGTTATAACGAAAAACTGTAAAACGCTAAAAGTTATATTACGAAATAGTGTACAACGTTAAACTTTATAACGTAATACTATATAACGTTAAACGTTATAACTTAATAGTGTATAAACTTAAACGTTATAACGTAATGCTATGTAACATTATAGGTTGTAACGTAATACTATGTAACGTTATAGGTTATAGTGTAATAATATGTAACGTTAAACGATATAACGTAATAGGGCATATCGTTAAACGCTATAACGTAATACTGTATAACGTTAAACGTTATATTACGAAATAGTGTATAACGTTAAACTTTATAACGTAATACTATATAACGTTAAACGTTATAACGTAATACTGTATAACGTTAAACGTTATAACGTAATACTGAATAATGTTGAACGTTTAACGTATTACTATGTAACGTTATACGTTATAACGTAATACTGTATAACGTTAAACGTTATATTACGAAATAGTGTATAACGTTAAACTTTATAACGTAATACTATATAACGTTAAACGTTATAACGTAATACTGTATAACGTTACACGCTATGACGTAATACTATGTAACTTTAAACGTTTAACGTAATACTGTTTAACGTTAAACGTTATAACGTAATAATGTATAATCTTAAACGTTATAACGTATTACTATGTAACGTTATACTTTATAATGTAATACTGTATAACGTTAAACGTTATAACGTAATTGTGTATAACGATAAACGTTATAACGTAATACTCTATAACGTTAAACTTTATAACGTAATACTATATAACGTTAAGCGTTATAACGTAATACTGTATAACGTTACACGCTATGACGTAATAGTATGTAACTTTAAACGTTTAACGTAATACTGTATAACGTTAAACGTTATAACGTAATACTGTATATCGTTAAACGTTGTGACGTAATACTGTATAATGTTGAACGTTTAACGTATTACTATGTAACGTTATACGTTATAACGTAATACTGTATAACGTTAAACGCTATGACTTAATAGTGTATAAAGTTAAACGTTATAACGTAATACTGTATAACGTTAAACGTTATATTACGAAATAGTGTATAACGTTAAACTTTATAACGTAATACTATATAACGTTAAACGTTATAACGTAATACTGTATAACGTTACACGCTATGACGTAATACTATGTAACTTTAAACGTTTAACGTAATACTGTACAACGTTAAACGTTATAACGTAATACTGTATAACGTTAAACGTTATAACGTAATACTGTATAATGTTGAACGTATAACGTATTACTATGTAATGTTATACGTTATAACGTATTACTGTATAACGTTAAACGTTATGACTTAATAGTGTATAAAGTTAAATGTTATGACGTAATACTGTATAACGTTAAACGTTATATTACGAAATAGTGTATACCGTTAAACTTTATAACGTAATACTATATAACGTTAAACGTTATAACGTAATACTGTTTAACGTTACACGCTATGACGTAATACTATGTAACTTTAAACGTTTAACGTAATACTGTATAACGTTAAACGTTATAACGTAATACTGTATAATCTTAAACGTTATAACGTATTACTATGTAACGTTATACTTTATAACGTAATACTGTATAACGTTAAACGTTATAACGTAATTGTGTATAACGATAAACGCTATAACGTAATACTGTATAACGTTACGCGCTATAACTTAATACTATGTAACGTTAAACGTTATAACGTAATACTGTATAATGTTGAACGTTTAACGTATTACTATGTAACGATATACGTTATAACGTAATACTGTATAACGTTAAACGTTATGACTTAATAGTGTATAAAGTTAAACGTTATAACGTAATACGGTATAACGTTACACGCTATAACGTAATATTATGTAACGTTAAACGTTATAACGTAATACTGTATAACGTTAAACGTTATAACGTAATACTGTATATCGTTAAACGTTGTGACGTAATACTGTATAATGTTGAACGTTTAACGTATTACTATGTAACGTTATACGTTATAACGTAATACTGTATAACGTTAAACGTTATGACTTAATAGTGTATAAAGTTAAACGTTATGACGTAATACTGTATAACGTTAAACGTTATATTACGAAATAGTGTATAACGTTAAACTTTATAACGTAATACTATAAAACGTTAAACGTTATAACGTAATACTGTTTAACGTTACACGCTATGACGTAATACTATGTAACTTTAAACGTTTAACGTAATACTGTTTAACGTTAAACGTTATAACGTAATAATGTATAATCTTAAACGTTATAACGTATTACTATGTAACGTTATACTTTATAACGTAATACTGTATAACGTTAAACGTTATAACGTAATTGTGTATAACGATAAACGTTATAACGTAATACTCTATAACGTTAAACTTTATAACGTAATACTATATAACGTTAAACGTTATAACGTAATACTGTATAACGTTACACGCTATGACGTAATACTATATAACTTTAAACGTTTAACGTAATACTGTATAACGTTAAACGTTATAACGTAATACTGTATATCGTTAAACGTTGTGATGTAATACTGTATAATGTTGAACGTTTAACGTATTACTATGTAACGTTATACGTTATAACGTAATACTGTATAACGTTAAACGTTATGACTTAATAGTGTATAAAGTTAAACGTTATAACGTAATACTGTATAACGTTAAACGTTATATTACGAAATAGTGTATAACGTTAAACTTTATAACGTAATACTATATAACGTTAAACGTTATAACGTAATACTGTATAACGTTACACGCTATGACGTAATACTATGTAACTTTAAACGTTTAGCGTAATACTGTATAACGTTAAACGTTATAACGTACTACTGTATAATCTTAAACGTTATAACGAATTACTATGTAACGTTATACTTTATAACGTAATACTGTATAACGTTAAACGTTATACTACGAAATAGTGTATAACGTTAAACTTTATAACGTAGTACTTTATAACGTTAAACATTATAACGTAATTGTGTATAACGTTAGACGTTATAACGTAATACTGTATAACGTTAAGCGTTATGACGTAATACTGTATAACGCTAAACGTTATAACGTAATACTGTATAACGTTACACGCTATAACGTAATATTATGTAACGTTAAACGTTATAACGTAATACTGTATAACGTTAAACGTTGTAACGTAATACTGTTTAATGTTGAACGTATAACGTATTACTATGTAATGTTATACGTTATTACGTAATACTGTATAACGCTAAACGTTATAACGTAATACTGTATAACGTTACACGCTATGACGTAATACTGTGTAACTTTAAACGTTTAACGTAATACTGTATAACGTTAAACGTTATAACGTACTACTGTATAATCTTAAACGTTATAACGTATTACTATGTAACGTTATACTTTATAACGTAATACTGTATAACGTTAAGCGTTATGACGTAATACTGTATAACGCTAAACGTTATAACGTAATACTGTATAACGTTACACGCTATGACGTAATACTGTGTAACTTTAAACGTTTAACGTAATACTGTATAACGTTAAACGTTATAACGTACTACTGTATAATCTTAAACGTTATAACGTATTACTATGTAACGTTATACTTTATAACGTAATACTGTATAACGTTAAACGTTATACTACGAAATAGTGTATAACGTTAAACTTTATAACGTAGTACTATATAACGTTAAACATTATAACGTAATTGTGTATAACGTTAGACGTTATAACGTAATACTGTATAACGTTAAGCGTTATGACGTAATACTGTATAACGCTAAACATTATAACGTAATACTGTATAACGTTACACGCTATAACGTAATATTATGTAACGTTAAACGTTATAACGTAATACTGTATAACGTTAAACGTGATAACGTAATACTGTATAACGCTAAACGTTATAACGTAATACTATGTAATGTTATACGTTAATACGTAATACTGTTTAACGTTAAACGTTATGACTTAATAGTGTATAAAGTTAAATGTTATGACGTAATACTGTATAACGTTAAACGTTATATTACGAAATAGTGTATAACGTTAAACTTTATAACGTAATACTGTATAACGTTAAGCGTTATGACGTAATACTGTATAACGCTAAACGTTATAACGTAATACTGTTTAACGTTACACGCTATAACGTAATATTATGTAACGTTAAACGTTATAACGTAATACTGTATAACGTTAAACGTTATAACGTAATACTGTATAATGTTGAACGTATAACGTATTACTATGTAATGTTATACGTTAATACGTAATACTGTATAACGTTAAACGTTATGACTTAATAGTGTATAAAGTTAAGTGTTATGACGTAATACTGTATAACGTTAAACGTTATATTACGAAATAGTGTATAACGCTAAACTTTATAACGTAATACTATATAACGTTAAACGTTATAACGTAATACTGTATAACGTTACACGCTATGACGTAATACTATGTAACTTTAAACGTTTAACGTAATACTGTATAACGTTAAACGTTATAACGTACTACTGTATAATCTTAAACGTTATAACGTATTACTATGTAACGTTATTCTTTATAACGTAATACTGTATAACGTTAAACGTTATACTACGAAATAGTGTATAACGTTAAACTTTATAACGTAGTACTTTATAACGTTAAACATTATAACGTAATACTGTATAATGTTAAACGTTTAACGTATTACTATGTAACGTTATACGTTATAACGTAATATTGTATAACGTTAAACGTTATAACTTAATAGTGTATGAAGTTAAACGTTATAACGTAATACTGTATAACGTTAAACGTTATGACTTAATAGTGTATAAAGTTAAACGTTATAACGTAATACTGTATAACGTTAAACGTTATATTACGAAATAGTGTATAACGTTAAACTTTATAACGTAATACTATATAACGTTAAACGTTATAACGTAATACTGTTTAACGTTACACGCTATGACGTAATACTATGTAACTTTAAACGTTTAACGTAATACTATGTAACTTTAAACGTTTAACGTAATACTGTATAACGATAAACGTTATAACGTAGTACTGTTTAATCTTAAACGTTATAACGTATTACTATGTAACGTTATACTTTATAACGTAATACTGTATAACGTTAAACGTTATAACGTAATACTGTATAATGTTAAACGTTTAACGTATTACTATGTAACGTTATACGTTATAACGTAATATTGTACAACGTTAAACGTTATAACTTAATAGTGTATAAAGTTAAACGTTATAACGTGATACTGTATAACGTTAAACGTTATATTACAAAATAGTGTATAACGTTAAACTTTATAACGTAATACTATATAACGTTAAAAATTATAACGTAATTGTGTATAACGATAAACGTTATAACGTAATACTGTATAACGTTAAACTTTATAACGTAATACTATATAACGTTAAACGTTATAACGTAATACTGTATAATGTTACACGCTATGACGTAATACTATGTAACTTTAAACGTTTAACGTAATACTGTATAACGTTAAACGTTATAACGTAATACTGTATATCGTTAAAAATTATAACGTAATTGTGTATAACGATAAACGTTATAACGTAATACTGTATAACGTTAAACTTTATAACGTAATACTATATAACGTTAAACGTTATAACGTAATACTGTATAACGTTACACGTTATATTACGAAATAGTGTATAACGTTAAACTTTATAACGTAATACTATATAACGTTAAACGTTATAACGTAATACTGTATAACGTTACACGCTATGACGTAATACTATGTAACTTTAAACGTTTAACGTAATACTGTATAACGTTAAACGTTAGAACGTAATACTGTATAACCTTAAACATTATAACGTATTACTATGTAACGTTATACTTTATAACGTAATACTGTATAACGTTAAACGTTATAACGTAATACTGTATAATGTTAAACGTTTAACGTATTACTATGTAACGTTATACGTTATAACGCAATATTGTATAACGTTAAACGTTATAACTTAATAGTGTATAAAGTTAAACGTTATAACGTAATACTGTATAACGTTAAACGTTATATTGCAAAATAGTGTATAACGTTAAACTTTATAACGTAATACTATATAACGTTAAAAATTATAACGTAATTGTGTATAACGATAAACGTTATAACGTAATACTGTATAACGTTAAACTTTATAACGTAATACTATATAACGTTAAACGTTATAACGTAATACTGTATAACGTTACACGCTATGACGTAATACTATGTAACTTTAAACGTTTAACGTAATACTGTATAACGTTAAACGTTATAACGTAATACTGTATATCGTTAAACGTTGTGACGTAATACTGTATAATGTTGAACGTTTAACGTATTACTATGTAACGTTATACGTTATAACGTAATACTGTATAACGTTAAACGTTATGACTTAATAGTGTATAAAGTTAAACGTTATAACGTAATACTGTATAACGTTAAACGTTATATTACGAAATAGTGTATAACGTTAAACTTTATAACGTAATACTATATAACGTTAAACGTTATAACGTAATACTGTTTAACATTACACGCTATGACGTAATACTATGTAACTTTAAACGTTTGACGTAATACTATGTAACTTTAAACGTTTAACGTAATACTGTATAACGTTGAACGTTATAACGTAATACTGTATAACCTTAAACGTTATAACGTATTACTATGTAACGTTATACTTTATAACGTAATACTGTATAACGTTAAACGTTATAACGTAATACTGTATAATGTTAAACGTTTAACGTATTACTATGTAACGTTATACGTTATAACGTAATATTGTATAACGTTAAACGTTATATTACAAAATAGTGTATAACGTTAAACTTTATAACGTAATACTATATAACGTTAAAAATTATAACGTAATTGTGTATAACGATAAACGTTATAGCGTAATACTGTATAACGTTAAACTTTATAACGTAATACTATAAAACGTTAAACGTTATAACGTAATACTGTATAACGTTACACGCTATGACGTAATACTATGTAACTTTAAACGTTTAACGTAATACTGTATAACGTTAAATGTTATAACGCAATACTGCATACCGTTAAACGTTGTGACGTAATACTGAAAAAAGTTAAGCGTTATGGCGTAATACTGTATAACGCTAAACGTTATAACGTAATACTGTATAACGTTACGCGCTATAACTTAATACTATATAACGTTAAACATTATAACGTAATTATGTATAATGTTAATCGTTATAACGTAATACTGTATAACGTTAGGCGTTATGACGTAATAGTGTATAACGCTAAACGTTATAACGTAATACTGTATAACGTTACACGCTATAACGTAATATTATGTAACGTTAAACGTTGTGACGTAATACTGTATAACGTTACACGCTATGACGTAATACTATGTAACTTTAAACGTTTAACGTAATACTGTATAACGTTAAACGTTATAACGTAATACTGTATATCGTTAAACGTTGTGACGTAATACTGTATAATGTTGAACGTTTAACGTATTACTATGTAACGTTATACGTTATAACGTAATACTCTATAACGTTAAACGTTATGACTTAATAGTGTATAAAGTTAAACGTTATAACGTAATACTGTTTAACGTTACACGCTATGACGTAATACTATGTAACTTTAAGCGTTTAACGTAATACTGTTTAACGTTAAACGTTATAACGTAATAATGTATAATCTTAAACGTTATAACGTATTACTATGTAACGTTATACTTTATAACGTAATACTGTATAACGTTAAACGTTATGACTTAATAGTGTATAAAGTTAAACGTTATAACGTAACACTGTATAACGTTACACGCTATGACGTAATACTATGTAACTTTAAACGTTTAACGTAATACTGTATAACGTTAAACGTTATAACGTAATACTGTATATCGTTAAACGTTGTGACGTAATACTGTATAATGTTGAACGTTTAACGTATTACTATGTAACGTTATACGTTATAACGTAATACTGTATAATGTTAAACGTTATGACTTAATAGTGTATAAAGTTAAACGTTATAACGTAATACTGTATAACGTTACACGCTATGACGTAATACTATGTAACTTTAAACGTTTAACGTAATACTGTATAACGTTAAACGTTATAACGTAATACTGTATATCGTTAAACGTTGTGACGTAATACTGTATAATGTTGAACGTTTAACGTATTACTATGTAACGTTATACGTTATAACGTAATACTGTATAACGTTAAACGTTATGACTTAATAGTGTATAAAGTTAAGCGTTATAACGTAATACTGTATAACGTTAAACGCTATGACGTAATACTATGTAACTTTAAACGTTTAACGTAATACTGTATAACGTTAAATGTTATAACGTACTACTGTATAATCTTAAACGTTATAACGAATTACTATGTAACGTTATACTTTATAACGTAATACTGTATAACGTTAAACGTTATACTACGAAATAGTGTATAACGTTAAACTTCATAACGTAGTACTATATAACGTTAAACATTATAACGTAATTGTGTATAACGTTAGACGTTATAACGTAATACTGTATAACGTTAAGCGTTATGACGTAATACTGTATAACGCTAAACGTTATAACGTAATACTGTATAACGTTACACGCTATAACGTAATATTATGTAACGTTAAACGTTATAACGTAATACTGTATAACGTTAAACGTTATAACGTAATACTGTATAATGTTGAACGTATAACGTATTACTATGTAATGTTATACGTTAATACGTAATACTGTATAACGTTAAACGTTATGACTTAGTAGTGTATAAAGTTAAATGTTATGACGTAATACTGTATAACGTTAAACGTTATATTACGAAATAGTGTATAACGTTAAACTTTATAACGTAATACTATATAACGTTAAACGTTATAACGTAATACTGTATAACGTTACACGCTATGACGTAATACTATGTAACTTTAATCGTTTAACGTAATACTGTATAACGTTAAACGTTATAACGTACTACTGTATAATCTTAAACGTTATAACGTATTACTATGTAACGTTATTCTTTATAACGTAATACTGTATAACGTTAAACGTTATACTACGAAATAGTGTATAACGTTAAACTTTATAACGTAGTACTTTATAACGTTAAACATTATAACGTAATACTGTATAACGTTAAACGTTATAACGTAATACTGTATAATGTTAAACGTTTAACGTATTACTATGTAACGTTATACGTTATAACGTAATATTGTATAACGTTAAACGTTATAACTTAATAGTGTATAAAGTTAAACGTTATAACGTAATACTGTATAACGTTAAACGTTATATTACAAAATAGTGTATAACGTTAAACTTTATAACGTAATACTATATAACGTTAAAAATTATAACGTAATTGTGTATAACGATAAACGTTATCACGTAATACTGTATAACGTTAAACTTTATAACGTAATAATGTATAATCTTAAACGTTATAACGTATTACTATGTAACGTTATACTTTATAACGTAATACTGTATAACGTTAAACGTTATAACGTAATTGTGTATAACGATAAACGTTATAACGTAATACTCTATAACGTTAAACTTTATAACGTAATACTATATAACGTTAAACGTTATAACGTAACACTGTATAACGTTACACGCTATGACGTAATACTATGTAACTTTAAACGTTTAACGTAATACTGTATAACGTTAAACGTTATAACGTAATACTGTATATCGTTAAACGTTGTGACGTAATACTGAATAATGTTGAACGTTTAACGTATTACTATGTAACGTTATACGTTATAACGTAATACTGTATAACGTTAAACGTTATGACTTAATAGTGTATAAAGTTAAACGTTATAACGTAATACTGTATAACGTTACACGCTATGACGTAATACTATGTAACTTTAAACGTTTAACGTAATACTGTATAACGTTAAACGTTATAACGTAATACTGTATATCGTTAAACGTTGTGACGTAATACTGTATAATGTTGAACGTTTAACGTATTACTATGTAACGTTATACGTTATAACGTAATACTGTATAACGTTAAACGTTATGACTTAATAGTGTATAAAGTTAAACGTTATAACGTAATACTGTATAACGTTACACGCTATGACGTAATACTATGTAACTTTAAACGTTTAACGTAATACTGTATAACGTTAAACGTTATAACGTACTACTGTATAATCTTAAACGTTATAACGAATTACTATGTAACGTTATACTTTATAACGTAATACTGTATAACGTTAAACGTTATACTACGAAATAGTGTATAACGTTAAACTTTATAACGTAGTACTATATAACGTTAAACATTATAACGTAATTGTGTATAACGTTAGACGTTATAACGTAATACTGTATAACGTTAAGCGTTATGACGTAATACTGTATAACGCTAAACGTTATAACGTAATACTGTATAACGTTACACGCTATAACGTAATATTATGTAACGTTAAACGTTATAATGTAATACTGTATAACGTTAAACGTTATATTACGAAATAGTGTATAACGTTAAACTTTATAACGTAATACTATATAACGTTAAACGTTATAACGTAATACTGTATAACGTTACACGCTATGACGTAATACTATGTAACTTTAATCGTTTAACGTAATACTGTATAACGTTAAACGTTATAACGTACTACTGTATAATCTTACACATTATAACGTATAACTATGTAACGTTATACTTTATAACGTAATACTGTATAACGTTAAACGTTATAACGTAATACTGTATAGTGTTAAACGTTTAACGTATTACTATGTAACGTTATACGTTATAACGTAATATTGTATAACGTTAAACGTTATAACTGAATAGTGTATGAAGTTAAACGTTATAACGTAATACTGTATAACGTTAAACGTTATATTACAAAATAGTGTATAACGTTAAACTTTATAACGTAATACTATATAACGTTAAAAATTATAATGTAATTGTGTATAACGATAAACGTTATAACGTAATACTGTATAACGTTAAACGTTATATTACGAAATAGTGTATAACATTAATCTTTATAACGTAATACTATATAACGTTAAACGTTATAACGTAATACTGTATAATCTTAAACGTTATAACGTATTACTATGTAACGTTATACTTTATAACGTAATACTGTATAACGTTAAACGTTATAACGTAATACTGTATAATGTTAAACGTTTAACGTATTACTATGTAACGTTATACGTTATAACGTAATATTATATAACGTTAAACGTTATAACGTAATACTGTATAATGTTAAACGTTTAACGTAATACTGTATAACGTTAAACGTTATAACGTAATACTGTATATCGTTAAACGTTGTGACGTAATACTGTATAATGTTGAACGTTTAGCGTATTACTATGTAACGTTATACGTTATAACGTAATACTGTATAACGTTAAACGTTATGACTTAATAGTGTATAAAGTTAAACGTTATAACGTAATACTGTATAACGTTACACGCTATGACGTAATACTATGTAACTTTAAACGCTTAACGTAATACTGTATAACGTTAAACGTTATAACGTAATACTGTATATCGTTAAACGTTGTGACGTAATACTGTATAATGTTGAACGTTTAACGTATTACTATGTAACGTTATACGTTATAACGTAATACTGTATAACGTTAAACGTTATGACTTAATAGTGTATAGTGTTAAACGTTTAACGTATTACTATGTAACGTTATACGTTATAACGTAATATTGTATAACGTTAAACGTTATAACTTAATAGTGTATGAAGTTAAACGTTATAACGTAATACTGTATAACGTTAAACGTTATATTACAAAATAGTGTATAACGTTAAACTTTATAACGTAATACTATATAACGTTAAAAATTATAACGTAATAGTGTATAACGATAAACGTTATAACGTAATACTGTATAACGTTAAACTTTATAACGTAATACTATATAACGTTAAACGTTATAACGTAATACTGTATAACGTTACACGCTATGACGTAATACTATGTAACTTTAAACGTTTAACGTAATACTGTATAACGTTAAACGTTATAACGTAATACTGTATAATCTTACACATTATAAGGTATTACTATGTAACGTTATACTTTATAACGTAATACTGTATAACGTTAAACGTTATAACGTAATACTGTATAGTGTTAAACGTTTAACGTATTACTATGTAACGTTATACGTTATAACGTAATATTGTATAACGTTAAACGTTATAACTTAATAGTGTATGAAGTTAAACGTTATAACGTAATACTGTATAACGTTAAACGTTATATTACGAAATAGTGTATAACATTAAACTTTATAACGTAATACTATATAACGTTAAACGTTATAACGTAATACTGTTTAACGTTACACGCTATGACGTAATACTATGTAACTTTAAACGTTTAACGTAATACTATGTAACTTTAAACGTTTAACGTAATACTGTATAACGTTAAACGTTATAACGTAATACTGTATAATCTTAAACGTTATAACGTATTACTATGTAACGTTATACTTTATAACGTAATACTGTATAACGTTAAACGTTATAACGTAATACTGTATAATGTTAAACGTTTAACGTATTACTATGTAACGTTATACGTTATAACGTAATATTGTATAACGTTAAACGTTATAACGTAATACTGTATAATGTTAAACGTTTAACGTAATACTGTATAACGTTAAACGTTATAACGTAATACTGTATATCGTTAAACGTTGTGACGTAATACTGTATAATGTTGAACGTTTAACGTATTACTATGTAACGTTATACGTTATAACGTAATACTGTATAACGTTAAACGTTATGACTTAATAGTGTATAAAGTTAAACGTTATAACGTAATACTGTATAACGTTACACGCTATGACGTAATACTATGTATCTTTAAACGCTTAACGTAATACTGTATAACGTTAAACGTTATAACGTAATACTGCATATCGTTAAACGTTGTGACGTAATACTGTATAATGTTGAACGTTTAACGTATTACTATGTAACGTTTTACGTTATAACGTAATACTGTATAACGTTAAACGTTATGACTTAATAGTGTATAAAGTTAAACGTTATAACGTAATACTGTATAACGTTACACGCTATGACGTAATACTATGTAACTTTAAACGTCTAACGTAATACTGTATAACGTTAAACGTTATAACGTACTACTGTATAATCTTAAACGTTATAACGAATTACTATGTAACGTTATACTTTATAACGTAATACTATATAACGTTAAACGTTATACTACGAAATAGTGTATAACGTTAAACTTTATAACGTAGTACTATATAACGTTAAACATTATAACGTAATTGTGTATAACGTTAGACGTTATAACGTAATACTGTATAACGTTAAGCGTTATGACGTAATACTGTATAACGCTAAACATTATAACGTAATACTGTATATCGTTAAACGTTGTGACGTAATACTGTATAATGTTGAACGTTTAACGTATTACTATGTAACGTTATACGTTATAACGTAATACTGTATAACGTTAAACGTTATGACTTAATAGTGTATAAAGTTAAACGTTATAACGTAATACTGTATAACGTTACACGCTATGACGTAATACTATGTATCTTTAAACGCTTAACGTAATACTGTATAACGTTAAACGTTATAACGTAATACTGCATATCGTTAAACGTTGTGACGTAATACTGTATAATGTTGAACGTTTAACGTATTACTATGTAACGTTTTACGTTATAACGTAATACTGTATAACGTTAAACGTTATGACTTAATAGTGTATAAAGTTAAACGTTATAACGTAATACTGTATAACGTTACACGCTATGACGTAATACTATGTAACTTTAAACGTCTAACGTAATACTGTATAACGTTAAACGTTATAACGTACTACTGTATAATCTTAAACGTTATAACGAATTACTATGTAACGTTATACTTTATAACGTAATACTGTATAACGTTAAACGTTATACTACGAAATAGTGTATAACGTTAAACTTTATAACGTAGTACTATATAACGTTAAACATTATAACGTAATTGTGTATAACGTTAGACGTTATAACGTAATACTGTATAACGTTAAGCGTTATGACGTAATACTGTATAACGCTAAACATTATAACGTAATACTGTATAACGTTACACGCTATAACGTAATATTATGTAACGTTAAACGTTATAACGTAATACTGTATAACGTTAAACGTGATAACGTAATACTGTATAACGCTAAACGTTATAACGTAATACTATGTAATGTTATACGTTAATACGTAATACTGTATAACGTTAAACGTTATGACTTAATAGTGTATAAAGTTAAATGTTATGACGTAATACTGTATAACGTTAAACGTTATATTACGAAATAGTGTATAACGTTAAACTTTATAACGTAATACTGTATAACGTTAAGCGTTATGACGTAATACTGTATAACGCTAAACGTTATAACGTAATACTGTTTAACGTTACACGCTATAACGTAATATTATGTAACGTTAAACGTTATAACGTAATACTGTATAACGTTAAACGTTATAACGTAATACTGTATAATGTTGAACGTATAACGTATTACTATGTAATGTTATACGTTAATACGTAATACTGTATAACGTTAAACGTTATGACTTAATAGTGTATAAAGTTAAGTGTTATGACGTAATACTGTATAACGTTAAACGTTATATTACGAAATAGTGTATAACGTTAAACTTTATAACGTAATACTATATAACGTTAAACGTTATAACGTAATACTGTATAACGTTACACGCTATGACGTAATACTATGTAACTTTAAACGTTTAACGTAATACTGTATAACGTTAAACGTTATAACGTACTACTGTATAATCTTAAACGTTATAACGTATTACTATGTAACGTTATTCTTTATAACGTAATACTGTATAACGTTAAACGTTATACTACGAAATAGTGTATAACGTTAAACTTTATAACGTAGTACTTTATAACGTTAAACATTATAACGTAATACTGTATAATGTTAAACGTTTAACGTATTACTATGTAACGTTATACGTTATAACGTAATATTGTATAACGTTAAACGTTATAACTTAATAGTGTATGAAGTTAAACGTTATAACGTAATACTGTATAACGTTAAACGTTATGACTTAATAGTGTATAAAGTTAAACGTTATAACGTAATACTGTATAACGTTAAACGTTATATTACGAAATAGTGTATAACGTTAAACTTTATAACGTAATACTATATAACGTTAAACGTTATAACGTAATACTGTTTAACGTTACACGCTATGACGTAATACTATGTAACATTAAACGTTTAACGTAATACCATGTAACTCTAAACGTTTAACGTAATACTGTATAACGATAAACGTTATAACGTAATACTGTTTAATCTTAAACGTTATAACGTATTACTATGTAACGTTATACTTTATAACGTAATACTGTATAACGTTAAACGTTATAACGTAATACTGTATAATGTTAAACGTTTAACGTATTACTATGTAACGTTATACGTTATAACGTAATATTGTACAACGTTAAACGTTATAACTTAATAGTGTATAAAGTTAAACGTTATAACGTGATACTGTATAACGTTAAACGTTATATTACAAAATAGTGTATAACGTTAAACTTTATAACGTAATACTATATAACGTTAAAAATTATAACGTAATTGTGTATAACGATAAACGTTATAACGTAATACTGTATAACGTTAAACGTTATGACTTAATAGTGTATAAAGTTAAACGTTATAACGTAATACTGTATAACGTTAAACGTTATATTACGAAATAGTGTATAACGTTAAACTTTATAACGTAATACTATATAACGTTAAACGTTATAACGTAATACTGTTTAACGTTACACGCTATGACGTAATACTATGTAACTTTAAACGTTTAACGTAATACTATGTAACTTTAAACGTTTAACGTAATACTGTATAACGTTAAACGTTATAACGTAATACTGTATAATCTTAAACGTTATAACGTATTACTATGTAACGTTATACGTTATAACGTAATATTGTATAACGTTAAACGTTATAACCTAATAGTGTATAAAGTTAAACGTTATAACGTAATACTGTATAACGTTAAACGTTATATTACAAAATAGTGTATAACGTTAAACTTTATAACGTAATACTATATAGCGTTAAAAATTATAACGTAATTGTGTATAACGATAAACGTTATAACGTAATACTGTATAACGTTAAACTTTATAACGTAATACTATATAACGTTAAACGTTATAACGTAATACTGTATAACGTTAAATGTTATAACGTAACTCTGTATATCGTTAAACGTTGTGACGTAATACTGAAAAAAGTTAAGCGTTATGGCGTAATACTGTATAACGCTAAACGTTATAACGTAATACTGTATAACGTTAGGCGTTATGACGTAATAGTGTATAACGCTAAACGTTATAACGTAATACTGTATAACGTTACAAGCTATAACGTAATATTATGTAACGTTAAACGTTATAACGTAATACTGTATAACGTTAAACGTTATAACGTAATTATGTATAATGTTAATCGTTATAACGTAATACTGTATAACGTTAGGCGTTATGACGTAATAGTGTATAACGCTAAACGTTATAACGTAATACTGTATAACGTTACACGCTATAACGTAATATTATGTAACGTTAAACGTTATAACGTAATACTGTATAACGTTAAACGTTATAACGTAATACTGTATAATGTTGAACGTTTAACGTATTACTATGTAACGTTATACGTTATAACGTAATACTGTATAACGTTAAACGTTATGACTTAATAGTGTATAAAGTTAAACGTTATAACGTAATACTGTATAACGTTACACGCTATAACGTAATATTATGTAACGTTAAACGTTATAACGTAATACTGTATAACGTTAAACGTTATAACGTAATACTGTATATCGTTAAACGTTGTGACGTAATACTGTATAATGTTGAACGTTTAACGTATTACTATGCAACGTTATACGTTATAACGTAATACTGTATAACGTTAAACGTTATGACTTAATAGTGTATAAAGTTAAACGTTATGACGTAATACTGTATAATGTTAAACGTTATATTACGAAATAGTGTATAACGTTAAACTTTATAACGTAATACTATATAACGTTAAACGTTATAACGTAATACTGTTTAACGTTACACGCTATGACGTAATACTATGTAACTTTAAACGTTTAACGTAATACTGTTTAACGTTAAACGTTATAACGTAATAATGTATAATCTTAAACGTTATAACGTATTACTATGTAACGTTATACTTTATAACGTAATACTGTATAACGTTAAACGTTATAACGTAATTGTGTATAACGATAAACGTTATAACGTAATACTCTATAACGTTAAACTTTATAACGTAATACTATATAACGTTAAACGTTATAACGTAATACTGTATAACGTTACACGCTATGACGTAATACTATGTAACTTTAAACGTTTAACGTAATACTGTATAAAGTTAAACGTTATAACGTAATAATGTATATCGTTAAACGTTGTGACGTAATACTGTATAATGTTGAACGTTTAACGTATTACTATGTAACGTTATACGTTATAACGTAATACTGTATAACGTTATACTTTATAACGTAATACTATATAACGTTAAAAATTATAACGTAATTGTGTATAACGTTAAACGTTATAACGTAATACTGTATAACGTTACACGCTATGACGTAATACTATGTAACTTTAAACGTTTAACGTAATACTGTATAAAGTTAAACGTTATAACGTAATACTGTATAACGTTAAACGTTATATTACGAAATAGTGTATAACGTTAAACTTTATAACGTAATACTATATAACGTTAAACGTTATAACGTAATACTGTTTAACGTTACACGCTATGACGTAATACTATGTAACTTTAAACGTTTAACGTAATAATATGTAACTTTAAACGTTTAACGTAATACTGTATAACGATAAACGTTATAACGTAATACTGTTTAATCTTAAACGTTATAACGTATTACTATGTAACGTTATACTTTATAACGTAATACTGTATAACGTTAAACGTTATAACGTAATACTGTATAATGTTAAACGTTTAACGTATTACTATGTAACGTTATACGTTATAACGTAATATTGTACAACGTTAAACGTTATAACTTAATAGTGTATAAAGTTAAACGTTATAACGTGATACTGTATAACGTTAAACGTTATATTACAAAATAGTGTATAACGTTAAACTTTATAACGTAATACTATATAACGTTAAAAATTATAACGTAATTGTGTATAACGATAAACGTTATAACGTAATACTGTATATCGTTAAACGTTGTGACGTAATACTGTATAATGTTGAACGTTTAACGTATTACTATGCAACGTTATACGTTATAACGTAATACTGTATAACGTTAAACGTTATGACTTAATAGTGTATAAAGTTAAACGTTATGACGTAATACTGTATAATGTTAAACGTTATATTACGAAATAGTGTATAACGTTAAACTTTATAACGTAATACTATATAACGTTAAACGTTATAACGTAATACTGTTTAACGTTACACGCTATGACGTAATACTATGTAACTTTAAACGTTTAACGTAATACTGTTTAACGTTAAACGTTATAACGTAATAATGTATAATCTTAAACGTTATAACGTATTACTATGTAACGTTATACTTTATAACGTAATACTGTATAACGTTAAACGTTATAACGTAATTGTGTATAACGATAAACGTTATAACGTAATACTCTATAACGTTAAACTTTATAACGTAATACTATATAACGTTAAACGTTATAACGTAATACTGTATAACGTTACACGCTATGACGTAATACTATGTAACTTTAAACGTTTAACGTAATACTGTATAAAGTTAAACGTTATAACGTAATAATGTATATCGTTAAACGTTGTGACGTAATACTGTATAATGTTGAACGTTTAACGTATTACTATGTAACGTTATACGTTATAACGTAATACTGTATAACGTTATACTTTATAACGTAATACTATATAACGTTAAAAATTATAACGTAATTGTGTATAACGTTAAACGTTATAACGTAATACTGTATAACGTTACACGCTATGACGTAATACTATGTAACTTTAAACGTTTAACGTAATACTGTATAAAGTTAAACGTTATAACGTAATACTGTATAACGTTAAACGTTATATTACGAAATAGTGTATAACGTTAAACTTTATAACGTAATACTATATAACGTTAAACGTTATAACGTAATACTGTTTAACGTTACACGCTATGACGTAATACTATGTAACTTTAAACGTTTAACGTAATAATATGTAACTTTAAACGTTTAACGTAATACTGTATAACGATAAACGTTATAACGTAATACTGTTTAATCTTAAACGTTATAACGTATTACTATGTAACGTTATACTTTATAACGTAATACTGTATAACGTTAAACGTTATAACGTAATACTGTATAATGTTAAACGTTTAACGTATTACTATGTAACGTTATACGTTATAACGTAATATTGTACAACGTTAAACGTTATAACTTAATAGTGTATAAAGTTAAACGTTATAACGTGATACTGTATAACGTTAAACGTTATATTACAAAATAGTGTATAACGTTAAACTTTATAACGTAATACTATATAACGTTAAAAATTATAACGTAATTGTGTATAACGATAAACGTTATCACGTAATACTGTATAACGTTAAACTTTATAACGTAATACTATATAACGTTAAACGTTATAACGTAATACTGTATAATGTTACACGCTATGACGTAATACTATGTAACTTTAAACGTTTAACGTAATACTGTATAACGTTAAACGTTATAACGTAATACTGTATATCGTTAAACGTTGTGACGTAATACTGTATAATGTTGAACGTTTAACGTATTACTATGTAACGTTATACGTTATAACGTAATACTGTATAACGTTAAACGTTATGACTTAATAGTGTATAAAGTTAAACGTTATAACGTAATACTGTATAACGTTAAACGTTATATTACGAAATAGTGTATAACGTTAAACTTTATAACGTAATACTATATAACGTTAAACGTTATAACGTAATACTGTTTAACGTTACACGCTATGACGTAATACTATGTAACTTTAAACGTTTAACGTAATACTATGTAACTTTAAACGTTTAACGTAATACTGTATAACGTTAAACGTTATAACGTAATACTGTATAATCTTAAACGTTATAACGTATTACTATGTAACGTTATACGTTATAACGTAATATTGTATAACGTTAAACGTTATAACTTAATAGTGTATAAAGTTAAACGTTATAACGTAATACTGTATAACGTTAAACGTTATATTACAAAATAGTGTATAACGTTAAACTTTATAACGTAATACTATATAGCGTTAAAAATTATAACGTAATTGTGTATAACGATAAACGTTATAACGTAATACTGTATAACGTTAAACTTTATAACGTAATACTATATAACGTTAAACGTTATAACGTAATACTGTATAACGTTAAATGTTATAACGTAACACTGTATATCGTTAAACGTTGTGACGTAATACTGAAAAAAATTAAGCGTTATGGCGTAATACTGCATAACGCTAAACGTTATAACGTAATACTGTATAACGTTAGGCGTTATGACGTAATAGTGTATAACGCTAAACGTTATAACGTAATACTGTATAACGTTACAAGCTATAACGTAATATTATGTAACGTTAAACGTTACAACGTAATACTGTATAACGTTAAACGTTATAACGTAATAATGTATAATGTTAATCGTTATAACGTAATACTGTATAACGTTAGGCGTTATGACGTAATAGTGTATAACGCTAAACGTTATAACGTAATACTGTATAACGTTAAACGTTATAACGTAATACTGTATAATGTTAAACGTTTAACGTATTACTATGTAACGTTATACGTTATAACGTAATATTGTACAACGTTAAACGTTATAACTTAATAGTGTATAAAGTTAAACGTTATAACGTGATACTGTATAACGTTAAACGTTATATTACAAAATAGTGTATAACGTTAAACTTTATAACGTAATACTATATAACGTTAAAAATTATAACGTAATTGTGTATAACGATAAACGTTATAACGTAATACTGTATAACGTTAAACTTTATAACGTAATACTATATAACGTTAAACGTTATAACGTAATACTGTATAATGTTACACGCTATGACGTAATACTATGTAACTTTAAACGTTTAACGTAATACTGTATAACGTTAAACGTTATAACGTAATACTGTATATCGTTAAACGTTGTGACGTAATACTGTATAATGTTGAACGTTTAACGTATTACTATGTAACGTTATACGTTATAACGTAATACTGTATAACGTTAAACGTTATGACTTAATAGTGTATAAAGTTAAACGTTATAACGTAATACTGTATAACGTTAAACGTTATATTACGAAATAGTGTATAACGTTAAACTTTATAACGTAATACTATATAACGTTAAACGTTATAACGTAATACTGTTTAACGTTACACGCTATGACGTAATACTATGTAACTTTAAACGTTTAACGTAATACTATGTAACTTTAAACGTTTAACGTAATACTGTATAACGTTAAACGTTATAACGTAATACTGTATAATCTTAAACGTTATAACGTATTACTATGTAACGTTATACGTTATAACGTAATATTGTATAACGTTAAACGTTATAACCTAATAGTGTATAAAGTTAAACGTTATAACGTAATACTGTATAACGTTAAACGTTATATTACAAAATAGTGTATAACGTTAAACTTTATAACGTAATACTATATAGCGTTAAAAATTATAACGTAATTGTGTATAACGATAAACGTTATAACGTAATACTGTATAACGTTAAACTTTATAACGTAATACTATATAACGTTAAACGTTATAACGTAATACTGTATAACGTTAAATGTTATAACGTAACTCTGTATATCGTTAAACGTTGTGACGTAATACTGAAAAAAGTTAAGCGTTATGGCGTAATACTGTATAACGCTAAACGTTATAACGTAATACTGTATAACGTTAGGCGTTATGACGTAATAGTGTATAACGCTAAACGTTATAACGTAATACTGTATAACGTTACAAGCTATAACGTAATATTATGTAACGTTAAACGTTATAACGTAATACTGTATAACGTTAAACGTTATAACGTAATTATGTATAATGTTAATCGTTATAACGTAATACTGTATAACGTTAGGCGTTATGACGTAATAGTGTATAACGCTAAACGTTATAACGTAATACTGTATAACGTTACACGCTATAACGTAATATTATGTAACGTTAAACGTTATAACGTAATACTGTATAACGTTAAACGTTATAACGTAATACTGTATAATGTTGAACGTTTAACGTATTACTATGTAACGTTATACGTTATAACGTAATACTGTATAACGTTAAACGTTATGACTTAATAGTGTATAAAGTTAAACGTTATAACGTAATACTGTATAACGTTACACGCTATAACGTAATATTATGTAACGTTAAACGTTATAACGTAATACTGTATAACGTTAAACGTTATAACGTAATACTGTATATCGTTAAACGTTGTGACGTAATACTGTATAATGTTGAACGTTTAACGTATTACTATGCAACGTTATACGTTATAACGTAATACTGTATAACGTTAAACGTTATGACTTAATAGTGTATAAAGTTAAACGTTATGACGTAATACTGTATAATGTTAAACGTTATATTACGAAATAGTGTATAACGTTAAACTTTATAACGTAATACTATATAACGTTAAACGTTATAACGTAATACTGTTTAACGTTACACGCTATGACGTAATACTATGTAACTTTAAACGTTTAACGTAATACTGTTTAACGTTAAACGTTATAACGTAATAATGTATAATCTTAAACGTTATAACGTATTACTATGTAACGTTATACTTTATAACGTAATACTGTATAACGTTAAACGTTATAACGTAATTGTGTATAACGATAAACGTTATAACGTAATACTCTATAACGTTAAACTTTATAACGTAATACTATATAACGTTAAACGTTATAACGTAATACTGTATAACGTTACACGCTATGACGTAATACTATGTAACTTTAAACGTTTAACGTAATACTGTATAAAGTTAAACGTTATAACGTAATAATGTATATCGTTAAACGTTGTGACGTAATACTGTATAATGTTGAACGTTTAACGTATTACTATGTAACGTTATACGTTATAACGTAATACTGTATAACGTTATACTTTATAACGTAATACTATATAACGTTAAAAATTATAACGTAATTGTGTATAACGTTAAACGTTATAACGTAATACTGTATAACGTTACACGCTATGACGTAATACTATGTAACTTTAAACGTTTAACGTAATACTGTATAAAGTTAAACGTTATAACGTAATACTGTATAACGTTAAACGTTATATTACGAAATAGTGTATAACGTTAAACTTTATAAGGTAATACTATATAACGTTAAACGTTATAACGTAATACTGTTTAACGTTACACGCTATGACGTAATACTATGTAACTTTAAACGTTTAACGTAATAATATGTAACTTTAAACGTTTAACGTAATACTGTATAACGATAAACGTTATAACGTAATACTGTTTAATCTTAAACGTTATAACGTATTACTATGTAACGTTATACTTTATAACGTAATACTGTATAACGTTAAACGTTATAACGTAATACTGTATAATGTTAAACGTTTAACGTATTACTATGTAACGTTATACGTTATAACGTAATATTGTACAACGTTAAACGTTATAACTTAATAGTGTATAAAGTTAAACGTTATAACGTGATACTGTATAACGTTAAACGTTATATTACAAAATAGTGTATAACGTTAAACTTTATAACGTAATACTATATAACGTTAAAAATTATAACGTAATTGTGTATAACGATAAACGTTATAACGTAATACTGTATAACGTTAAACTTTATAACGTAATACTATATAACGTTAAACGTTATAACGTAATACTGTATAATGTTACACGCTATGACGTAATACTATGTAACTTTAAACGTTTAACGTAATACTGTATAACGTTAAACGTTATAACGTAATACTGTATATCGTTAAACGTTGTGACGTAATACTGTATAATGTTGAACGTTTAACGTATTACTATGTAACGTTATACGTTATAACGTAATACTGTATAACGTTAAACGTTATGACTTAATAGTGTATAAAGTTAAACGTTATAACGTAATACTGTATAACGTTAAACGTTATATTACGAAATAGTGTATAACGTTAAACTTTATAACGTAATACTATATAACGTTAAACGTTATAACGTAATACTGTTTAACGTTACACGCTATGACGTAATACTATGTAACTTTAAACGTTTAACGTAATACTATGTAACTTTAAACGTTTAACGTAATACTGTATAACGTTAAACGTTATAACGTAATACTGTATAACGTTAAACGTTATAACGTATTACTATGTAACGTTATACGTTATAACGTAATATTGTATAACGTTAAACGTTATAACTTAATAGTGTATAAAGTTAAACGTTATAACGTAATACTGTATAACGTTAAACGTTATATTACAAAATAGTGTATAACGTTAAACTTTATAACGTAATACTATATAGCGTTAAAAATTATAACGTAATTGTGTATAACGATAAACGTTATAACGTAATACTGTATAACGTTAAACTTTATAACGTAATACTATATAACGTTAAACGTTATAACGTAATACTGTATAACGTTAAATGTTATAACGTAACACTGTATATCGTTAAACGTTGTGACGTAATACTGAAAAAAGTTAAGCGTTATGGCGTAATACTGCATAACGCTAAACGTTATAACGTAATACTGTATAACGTTAGGCGTTATGACGTAATAGTGTATAACGCTAAACGTTATAACGTAATACTGTATAACGTTACAAGCTATAACGTAATATTATGTAACGTTAAACGTTACAACGTAATACTGTATAACGTTAAACGTTATAACGTAATAATGTATAATGTTAATCGTTATAACGTAATACTGTATAACGTTAGGCGTTATGACGTAATAGTGTATAACGCTAAACGTTATAACGTAATACTGTATAACGTTAAACGTTATAACGTAATACTGTATAATGTTAAACGTTTAACGTATTACTATGTAACGTTATACGTTATAACGTAATATTGTACAACGTTAAACGTTATAACTTAATAGTGTATAAAGTTAAACGTTATAACGTGATACTGTATAACGTTAAACGTTATATTACAAAATAGTGTATAACGTTAAACTTTATAACGTAATACTATATAACGTTAAAAATTATAACGTAATTGTGTATAACGATAAACGTTATAACGTAATACTGTATAACGTTAAACTTTATAACGTAATACTATATAACGTTAAACGTTATAACGTAATACTGTATAATGTTACACGCTATGACGTAATACTATGTAACTTTAAACGTTTAACGTAATACTGTATAACGTTAAACGTTATAACGTAATACTGTATATCGTTAAACGTTGTGACGTAATACTGTATAATGTTGAACGTTTAACGTATTACTATGTAACGTTATACGTTATAACGTAATACTGTATAACGTTAAACGTTATGACTTAATAGTGTATAAAGTTAAACGTTATAACGTAATACTGTATAACGTTAAACGTTATATTACGAAATAGTGTATAACGTTAAACTTTATAACGTAATACTATATAACGTTAAACGTTATAACGTAATACTGTTTAACGTTACACGCTATGACGTAATACTATGTAACTTTAAACGTTTAACGTAATACTATGTAACTTTAAACGTTTAACGTAATACTGTATAACGATAAACGTTATAACGTAATACTGTTTAATCTTAAACGTTATAACGTATTACTATGTAACGTTATACTTTATAACGTAATACTGTATAACGTTAAACGTTATAACGTAATACTGTATAATGTTAAACGTTTAACGTATTACTATGTAACGTTATACGTTATAACGTAATATTGTACAACGTTAAACGTTATAACTTAATAGTGTATAAAGTTAAACGTTATAACGTGATACTGTATAACGTTAAACGTTATATTACAAAATAGTGTATAACGTTAAACTTTATAACGTAATACTATATAACGTTAAAAATTATAACGTAATTGTGTATAACGATAAACGTTATAACGTAATACTGTATAACGTTAAACTTTATAACGTAATACTATATAACGTTAAACGTTATAACGTAATACTGTATAATGTTACACGCTATGACGTAATACTATGTAACTTTAAACGTTTAACGTAATACTGTATAACGTTAAACGTTATAACGTAATACTGTATATCGTTAAACGTTGTGACGTAATACTGTATAATGTTGAACGTTTAACGTATTACTATGTAACGTTATACGTTATAACGTAATACTGTATAACGTTAAACGTTATGACTTAATAGTGTATAAAGTTAAACGTTATAACGTAATTCTGTATAACGTTAAACGTTATATTACGAAATAGTGTATAACGTTAAACTTTATAACGTAATACTATATAACGTTAAACGTTATAACGTAATACTGTTTAACGTTACACGCTATGACGTAATACTATGTAACTTTAAACGTTTAACGTAATACTATGTAACTTTAAACGTTTAACGTAATACTGTATAACGTTAAACGTTATAACGTAATACTGTATAATCTTAAACGTTATAACGTATTACTATGTAACGTTATACGTTATAACGTAATATTGTATAACGTTAAACGTTATAACTTAATAGTGTATAAAGTTAAACGTTATAACGTAATACTGTATAACGTTAAACGTTATATTACAAAATAGTGTATAACGTTAAACTTTATAACGTAATACTATATAGCGTTAAAAATTATAACGTAATTGTGTATAACGATAAACGTTATAACGTAATACTGTATAACGTTAAACTTTATAACGTAATACTATATAACGTTAAACGTTATAACGTAATACTGTATAACGTTAAATGTTATAACGTAACACTGTATATCGTTAAACGTTGTGACGTAATACTGAAAAAAGTTAAGCGTTATGGCGTAATACTGTATAACGCTAAACGTTATAACGTAATACTGTATAACGTTAGGCGTTATGACGTAATAGTGTATAACGCTAAACGTTATAACGTAATACTGTATAACGTTACAAGCTATAACGTAATATTATGCAACGTTAAACGTTATAACGTAATACTGTATAACGTTAAACGTTATAACGTAATTATGTATAATGTTAATCGTAATAACGTAATACTGTATAACGTTAGGCGTTATGACGTAATAGTGTATAACGCTAAACGTTATAACGTAATACTGTATAACGTTACACGCTATAACGTAATATTATGTAACGTTAAACGTTATAACGTAATACTGTATAACGTTAAACGTTATAACGTAATACTGTATAATGTTGAACGTTTAACGTATTACTATGTAACGTTATACGTTATAACGTAATACTGTATAACGTTAAACGTTATGACTTAATAGTGTATAAAGTTAAACGTTATAACGTAATACTGTATAACGTTACACGCTATAACGTAATATTATGTAACGTTAAACGTTATAACGTAATACTGTATAACGTTAAACGTTATAACGTAATACTGTATAACGTTAAACGTTATATTACAAAATAGTGTATAACGTTAAACTTTATAACGTAATACTATATAGCGTTAAAAATTATAACGTAATTGTGTATAACGATAAACGTTATAACGTAATACTGTATAACGTTAAACTTTATAACGTAATACTATATAACGTTAAACGTTATAACGTAATACTGTATAACGTTAAATGTTATAACGTAACACTGTATATCGTTAAACGTTGTGACGTAATACTGAAAAAAGTTAAGCGTTATGGCGTAATACTGTATAACGCTAAACGTTATAACGTAATACTGTATAACGTTAGGCGTTATGACGTAATAGTGTATAACGCTAAACGTTATAACGTAATACTGTATAACGTTACAAGCTATAACGTAATATTATGCAACGTTAAACGTTATAACGTAATACTGTATAACGTTAAACGTTATAACGTAATTATGTATAATGTTAATCGTTATAACGTAATACTGTATAACGTTAGGCGTTATGACGTAATAGTGTATAACGCTAAACGTTATAACGTAATACTGTATAACGTTACACGCTATAACGTAATATTATGTAACGTTAAACGTTATAACGTAATACTGTATAACGTTAAACGTTATAACGTAATACTGTATAATGTTGAACGTTTAACGTATTACTATGTAACGTTATACGTTATAACGTAATACTGTATAACGTTAAACGTTATGACTTAATAGTGTATAAAGTTAAACGTTATAACGTAATACTGTATAACGTTACACGCTATAACGTAATATTATGTAACGTTAAACGTTATAACGTAATACTGTATAACGTTAAACGTTATAACGTAATACTGTATATCGTTAAACGTTGTGACGTAATACTGTATAATGTTGAACGTTTAACGTATTACTATGCAACGTTATACGTTATAACGTAATACTGTATAACGTTAAACGTTATGACTTAATAGTGTATAAAGTTAAACGTTATGACGTAATACTGTATAATGTTAAACGTTATATTACGAAATAGTGTATAACGTTAAACTTTATAACGTAATACTATATAACGTTAAACGTTATAACGTAATACTGTTTAACGTTACACGCTATGACGTAATACTATGTAACTTTAAACGTTTAACGTAATACTGTTTAACGTTAAACGTTATAACGTAATACTGTATATCGTTAAACGTTGTGACGTAATACTGTATAATGTTGAACGTTTAACGTATTACTATGTAACGTTATACGTTATAACGTAATACTGTATAACGTTATACTTTATAACGTAATACTATATAACGTTAAAAATTATAACGTAATTGTGTATAACGATAAACGTTATAACGTAATACTGTATAACGTTAAACTTTATAACGTAATACTATATAACGTTAAACGTTATAACGTAATACTGTATAACGTTACACGCTATGACGTAATACTATGTAACTTTAAACGTTTAACGTAATACTGTATAACGTTAAACGTTATAACGTAATACTGTATAATGTTAAACGTTTAACGTATTACTATGTAACGTTATACGTTATAACGTAATATTGTATAACGTTAAACGTTATAACTTAATAGTGTATAAAGTTAAACGTTATAACGTAATACTGTATAACGTTAAACGTTATATTACAAAATAGTGTATAACTTTAAACTTTATAACGTAATACTATATAACGTTAAAAATTATAACGTAATTGTGTATAACGTTAAACGTTATGACTTAATAGTGTATAAAGTTATACTTTATAACGTAATACTGTATAACGTTAAGCGTTATACTACGAAATAGTGTATAACGTTAAACTTTATAACGTAGTACTTTATAACGTTAAACATTATAACGTAATTGTGTATAACGTTAGACGTTATAACGTAATACTGTATAACGTTAAGCGTTATGACGTAATACTGTATAACGCTAAACGTTATAACGTAATACTGTATAACGTTACACGCTATAACGTAATATTATGTAACGTTAAACGTTATAACGTAATACTGTATAACGTTAAACGTTATAACGTAATACTGTATAATGTTGAACGTGTAACGTATTACTATGTAATGTTATACGTTATAACGTAATACTGTATAACGTTAAACGTTATGACCTAATAGTGTATAAAGTTAAATGTTATGACGTAATACTGTATAACGTTAAACGTTATATTACGAAATAGTGTATAACGTTAAACTTTATAACGTAATACTATATTACGTTAAACGTTATAACGTAATACTGTTTAAAGTTACACGCTATGACGTAATACTATGTAACTTTAAACGTTGAACGTAATACTGTATAACGTTACACGCTATGACGTAATACTATGTAACTTTAAACGTTTAACGTAATACTGTATAACGTTAAACGTTATAACGTAATACTGTATATCGTTAAACGTTGTGACGTAATACTGATAAAAGTTAAGCGTTATGGCGTAGTACTGTATAACGCTAAACGTTTTAACGTAATACTGTATAACGTTACGCGCTATAACTTAATACTATGTAACGTTAAACGTTATAACGTAATACTGTATAACGTTAAACGTTATAACGTAATACTGTGTAATGTTGAACGTTTAACGTATTCCTATGTAACGATATACGTTATAACGTAATACTGTATAACGTTAAACGTTATATTACGAAATAGTGTATAACGTTAAACTTTATAACGTAATACTATATAACGTTAAACATTATAACGTAATTATGTATAATGTTAATCGTTATAACGTAATACTGTATAACGTTACACGCTATAACGTAATATTATGTAACGTTAAACGTTATAACGTAATACTGTATAACGTTAAACGTTATAACGTAATACTGTATAACGTTAAACGTTATAACGTAATACTGTATATCGTTAAACGTTGTGACGTAATACTGTATAATGTTGAACGTTTAACGTATTACTATGTAACGTTATACGTTATAACGTAATACTGTATAACGCTAAACGTTATAACGTAATACTGTATAATGTTGAACGTTTAACGTATTACTATGTAACGATATACGTTATAACGTAATACTGTATAACGTTAAACTTTATAACGTAATACTGTATAATGTTGAACGTATAACGTATTACTATGTAATGTTATACGTTATAACGTAATATTGTATAACGTTAAACGTTATAACTTAATAGTGTATAAAGTTAAACGTTATAACGTAATACTGTATAACGTTAAACGTTATAACGTAATACTGTATAATGTTGAACGTTTAACGTATTACTATGTAACGATATACGTTATAACGTAATACTGTATAACGTTAAACTTTATAACGTAATACTGTATAATGTTGAACGTTTAACGTATTACTATGTAACGATATACGTTATAACGTAATACTGTATAACGTTAAACTTTATAACGTAATACTGTATAATGTTGAACGTATAACGTATTACTATGTAATGTTATACGTTATAACGTAATATTGTATAACGTTAAACGTTATAACTTAATAGTGTATAAAGTTAAACGTTATAACGTAATACTGTATAACGTTAAACGTTATATTACAAAATAGTGTATAACGTTAAACTTTATAACGTAATACTATATAACGTTAAAAATTATAACGTAATTGTGTATAACGATAAACGTTATAACGTAATACTGTATAACGTTAAACTTTATAACGTAATACTATATAACGTTAAACGTTATAACGTAATACAGTATAACGTTAAACGTTATATTACGAAATAGTGTATAACGTTAAACTTTATAACGTAATACTATATAACGTTAAACATTATAACGTAATTATGTATAATGTTAATCGTTATAACGTAATACTGTATATCGTTAGGCGTTATGACGTAATAGTGTATAACGCTAAACGTTATAACGTAATACTGTATAACGTTACACGCTATAACGTAATATTATGTAACGTTACGCGTTATAACGTAATATTGTGTAACGTTAAACGTTATAACGTAATACTATATAACGTGAAACGTTATAACGTAATACTGTATAACGTTACACGCTATGACGTAATACTATGTAACTTTAAACGTTTAACGTAATACTGTATAACGTTAAACGTTATAACGTAATACTGTATAATCTTAAACGTTATAACGTATTACTATGTAACGTCATACTTTATAACGTAATACTGTATAACGTTAGACGTTATAACGTAATACTGTTTAACGTTACACGCTATGACGTAATACTATGTAACTTTAAACGTTTAACGTAATACTGTATAATGTTACACGCTATGACGTAATACTATGTAACTTTAAACGTTTAACGTAATACTGTATAACGTTAAACGTTATAACGTAATACTGTATAACGTTAAACGTTATAACGTAATACTGTATATCGTTAAACGTTGTGACGTAATACTGTATGATGTTGAACGTTTAACGTATTACTATGTAACGTTATACGTTATAACGTAATACTGTTTAACGTTACACGCTATGACGTAATACTATGTAACTTTAAACGTTTAACGTAATACTATGTAACTTTAAACGTTTAACGTAATACTGTATAACGTTAAACGTTATAACGTAATACTGTATAATCTTAAACGTTATAACGTATTACTATGTAACGTTATACTTTATAACGTAATACTGTATAACGTTAAACGTTATAACGTAATTATGTATAATGTTAATCGTTATAACGTAATACTGTATAACGTTAGGCGTTATGACGTAATAGTGTATAACGCTAAACGTTATAACGTAATACTGTATAACGTTACACGCTATAACGTAATATTATGTAACGTTAAACGTTATAACGTAATACTGTATAACGTTAAACGTTATAACGTAATACTGTATAATGTTGAACGTTTAACGTATTACTATGTAACGTTATACGTTATAACGTAATACTGTATAACGTTAAACGTTATGACTTAATAGTGTATAAAGTTAAACGTTATAACGTAATACTGTATAACGTTACACGCTATGACGTAATACTATGTAACTTTAAACGTTTAACGTAATACTGTTTAACGTTAAACGTTATAACGTAATAATGTATAATCTTAAACGTTATAACGTATTACTATGTAACGTTATACTTTATAACGTAATACTGTATCACGTTAAACGTTATAACGTAATTGTGTATAACGATAAACGTTATAACGTAATACTCTATAACGTTAAACTTTATAACGTAATACTATATAACGTTAAACGTTATAACGTAATACTGTATAACGTTACACGCTATGACGTAATACTATGTAACTTTAAACGTTTAACGTAATACTGTATAACGTTAAACGTTATAACGTAATACTGTATATCGTTAAACGTTGTGACGTAATACTGTATAATGTTGAACGTTTAACGTATTACTATGTAACGTTATACGTTATAACGTAATACTGTATAACGTTACACGCTATGACGTAATACTATGTAACTTTAAACGTTTAACGTAATACTGTATAACGTTAAACGTTATAACGTAATACTGTATATCGTTAAACGTTGTGACGTAATACTGTATAATGTTGAACGTTTAACGTATTACTATGTAACGTTATACGTTATAACGTAATACTGTATAACGTTAAACGTTATGACTTAATAGTGTATAAAGTTAAACGTTATAACGAATTACTATGTAACGTTATACTTTATAACGTAATACTGTATAACGTTAAACGTTATACTACGAAATACTATATAACGTTAAACGTTATAACGTAATACTGTATAACGTTACACGCCATGACGTAATACTATGTAACTTTAAACGTTTAACGTAATACTGTATAACGTTAAACGTTATAACGTACTACTGTATAATCTTAAACGTTATAACGAATTACTATGTAACGTTATACTTTATAACGTAATACTGTATAACGTTAAACGTTATACTACGAAATAGTGTATAACGTTAAGCGTTATGACGTAATACTGTATAACGTTAAACGTTATAACGTAATACTGTATAATCTTAAACGTTATAACGTATTACTATGTAACGTTATATTTTATAAAGTAACACTGTATAACGTTAAACGTTATAACGTAATACTGTATAATGTTAAACGTTTAACGTATTACTATGTAACGTTATACGTTATAACGTAATATTGTATAACGTTAAACGTTATAACTTAATAGTGTATAAAGTTAAACGTTATAACGTAATACTGTATAACGTTAAACGTTATATTACAAAATAGTGTATAACGTTAAACTTTATAACGTAATGCTATATAACGTTAAAAATTATAACGTAATTGTGTATAACGATAAACGTTATAACGTAATACTGTATAACGTTAAACTTTATAACGTAATACTATATAACGTTAAACGTTATAACGTAATACTGTATAACGTTACACGCTATGACGTAATACTATGTAACTTTAAACGTTTAACGTAATACTGTATAACGTTAAACGTTATAACGTAATACTGTATAATGTTAAACGTTTAACGTATTACTATGTAACGTTATACGTTATAACGTAATATTGTATAACGTTAAACGTTATAACTTAATAGTGTATAAAGTTAAACGTTATAACGTAATACTGTATAACGTTAAACGTTATATTACAAAATAGTGTATAACTTTAAACTTTATAACGTAATACTATATAACGTTAAAAATTATAACGTAATTGTGTATAACGTTAAACGTTATGACTTAATAGTGTATAAAGTTAAACGTTATAACGTAATACTGTATAACGTTAAACGTTATATTACGAAATAGTGTATAACGTTAAACTTTATAACGTAATACTATATAACGTTAAACGTTATAACGTAATACTGTATAACGTTACACGCTATGACGTAATACTATGTAACTTTAAACGTTTAACGTAATACTGTATAACGTTAAACGTTATAACGGTACTACTGTATAATCTTAAACGTTATAACGTATTACTATGTAACGTTATACTTTATAACGTAATACTGTATAACGTTAAACGTTATATTACGAAATAGTGTATAACGTTAAACTTTATAACGTAATACTATATAACGTTAAACGTTATAACGTAATACTGTATAACGTTACACGCTATGACGTAATACTATGTAACTTTAAACGTTTAACGTAATACTGTATAACGTTAAACGTTATAACGGTACTACTGTATAATCTTAAACGTTATAACGTATTACTATGTAACGTTATACTTTATAACGTAATACTGTATAACGTTAAACGTTATAACGTAATACTATATAGCGTTAAAAATTATAACGTAATTGTGTATAACGATAAACGTTATAACGTAATACTGTATAACGTTAAACTTTATAACGTAATACTATATAACGTTAAACGTTATAACGTAATACTGTATAACGTTAAATGTTATAACGTAACACTGTATATCGTTAAACGTTGTGACGTAATACTGTAAAAGTTAAGCGTTATGGCGTAATACTGTATAACGCTAAACGTTATAACGTAATACTGTATAACGTTAGGCGTTCTGACGTAATAGTGTATAACGCTAAACGTTATAACGTAATACTGTATAACGTTACACGCTATAACGTAATATTATGTAACGTTAAACGTTATAACGTAATACTGTATAACGTTAAACGTTATAACGTAATTATGTATAATGTTAATCGTTATAACGTAATACTGTATAACGTTAGGCGTTATGACGTAATAGTGTATAACGCTAAACGTTATAACGTAATACTGTATAACGTTACACGCTATAACGTAATATTATGTAACGTTAAACGTTATAACGTAATACTGTATAACGTTAAACGTTATAACGTAATACTGTATAATGTTGAACGTTTAACGTATTACTATGTAACGTTATACGTTATAACGTAATACTGTATAACGTTAAACGTTATGACTTAATAGTGTATAAAGTTAAACGTTATAACGTAATACTGTATAACGTTACACGCCATGACGTAATACTATGTAACTTTAAACGTTTAACGTAATACTGTTTAACGTTAAACGTTATAACGTAATAATGTATAATCTTAAACGTTATAACGTATTACTATGTAACGTTATACTTTATAACGTAATACTGTATAACGTTAAACGTTATAACGTAATTGTGTATAACGATAAACGTTATAACGTAATACTCTATAACGTTAAACTTTATAACGTAATACTATATAACGTTAAACGTTATAACGTAATACTGTATAACGTTACACGCTATGACGTAATACTATGTAACTTTAAACGTTTAACGTAATAGTGTATAACGTTAAACGTTATAACGTAATACTGTATATCGTTAAACGTTGTGACGTAATACTGTATAATGTTGAACGTTTAACGTATTACTATGTAACGTTATACGTTATAACGTAATACTGTATAACGTTAAACGTTATGACTTAATAGTGTATAACGCTAAACGTTATAACGTAATACTGTATAACGTTACACGCTATAACGCAATATTATGTAACGTTAAGCGTTATAACGTAATACTGTATAACGTTAAACGTTATATTACGAAATAGTGTATAACGTTAAACTTTATAACGCAATACTATATAACGTTAAACATTATAACGTAATTATGTATAACGTTAATCGTTATAACGTAATACTGTATAATCTTAAACGTTATAACGTATTACTATGTAACGTTATACTTTATAACGTAATACTGTATAATCTTAAACGTTATAACGTATTACTATGTAACGTTATACTTTATAACGTAATACTGTATAACGTTAGACGTTATAACGTAATACTGTATAATGTTAAACGTTTAACGTATTACTATGTAACGTTATACGTTATAACGTAATATTGTATAACGTTAAACGTTATTTTACAAAATGGTGTATAACGTTAAACTTCATAACGTAATACTATATAACGTTAAAAATTATAACGTAATTGTGTATAACGATAAACGTTATAACGTAATACTGTATAACGTTAAACTTTATAACGTAATACTATATAACGTTAAACGTTATAACGTAATACTGTATAACGTTACACGCTATGACGTAATACTATATAACGTTAAACGTTATAACGTAATACTGTATAACGTTAAACTTTATAACGTAATACTATATAACGTTAAACGTTATAACGTAATACTGTATAACGTTACACGCTATGACGTAATACTATATAACGTTAAACGTTATAACGTAATACTGTATAACGTTACACGCTATGACGTAATACTATGTAACTTTAAACGTTTAACGTAATACTGTATAACGTTAAACGTTATATTACGAAATAGTGTATAACGTTAAACTTTATAACGTAATACTATATAACGTTAAACGTTATAACGTAATACTGTATAATCTTAAACGTTATAACGTATTACTATGTAACGTTATACTTTATAACGTAATACTGTATAACGTTAAGCGTTATGACGTAATACTGTATAACGCTAAACGTTATAACGTAATACTGTATAACGTTACACGCTATAACGTAATATTATGTAACGTTAAACGTTATAACGTAATACTGTATAACGTTAAACGTTATAACGTATTACTGTATAATGTTGAACGTATAACGTATTACTATGTAATGTTATACGTTATAACGTAATACTGTATAACGTTAAACGTTATGACCTAATAGTGTATAAAGTTAAATGTTATGACGTAATACTGTATAACGTTAAACGTTATATTACGAAATAGTGTACAACGTTAAACTTTATAACGTAATACTATACAACGTTAAACATTATAACGTAATTATGTATAATGTTAATCGTTATAACGTAATACTGTATAACGTTAGGCGTTATGACGTAATAGTGTATAACGCTAAACGTTATAACGTAATACTGTATAACGTTACACGCTATAACGTAATATTATGTAACGTTAAACGTTATAACGTAATACTGTATAACGTTAAACGTTATAACGTAATACTGTATAACGTTAAACGTTATAACGTAATACTGTATATCTTTAAACGTTGTGACGTAATACTGTATAATGTTGAACGTTTAACGTATTACTATGTAACGTTATACGTTATAAGGTAATACTGTATAACGTTAAACGTTATAACGTAATACTGTATAATGTTGAACGTTTAACGTATTACTATGTAACGATATACGTTATAACGTAATACTGTATAACGTTAAACTTTATAACGTAATACTGTATAATGTTGAACGTATAACGTATTACTATGTAATGTTATACGTTATAACGTAATATTGTATAACGTTAAACGTTATAACTTAATAGTGTATAAAGTTAAACGTTATAACGTAATACTGTATAACGTTAAACGTTATATTACAAAATAGTGTATAACGTTAAACGTTATAACGTAATACTGTATAACGTTACACGCTATGACGTAATACTATGTAACGTTAAACGTTATAACGTAGTACTTTATAACGTTAAACATTATAACGTAATTGTGTATAACGTTAGACGTTATAACGTAATACTGTATAACGTTAAGCGTTATGACGTAATACTGTATAACGCTAAACGTTATAACGTAATACTGTATGACGTTACACGCTATAACGTAATATTATGTAACGTTAAACGTTATAACGTAATACTGTATAACGTTAAACGTTCTAACGTAATACTGTATAATGTTGAACGTATAACGTATTACTTTGTAATGTTATACGTTATAACGTAATACTGTATAACGTTAAACGTTATGACTTAATAGTGTATAAAGTTAAATGTTATGACCTAATACTGTATAACGTTAAACGTTATATTACGAAATAGTGTATAACGTTAAACTTTATAACGTAATACTATATAACGTTAAACGTTATAACGTAATACTGTATAACGTTACACGCTATGACGTAATACTATGTAACTTTAAACGTTTAACGTAATACTGTATAACGTTAAACGTTATAACGTAATACTGTATAATCTTAAACGTTATAACATATTACTATGTAACGTTATACTTTATAACGTAATACTGTATAACGTTAAACGTTATAACGTAATACTGTATAATGTTAAACGTTTAACGTATTACTATGTAACGTTATACGTTATAACGTAATATTGTATAACGTTAAACGTTATAACTTAATAGTGTATAAAGTTAAACGTTATAACGTAATACTGTATAACGTTAAACGTTATATTACAAAATAGTGTATAACGTTAAACTTTATAACGTAATACTATATAACGTTAAAAATTATAACGTAATTGTGTATAACGATAAACGTTATAACGTAATACTGTATAACGTTGAACTTTATAACGTAATATTATATAACGTTAACGTTATAACGTAATACTGTATAACGTTACACGCTATGACGTAATACTATGTAACTTTAAACGTTTAACGTAATACTGTATAACGTTAAACGTTATAACGTAATACTGTATAATGTTAAACGTTTAACGTATTACTATGTAACGTTAAAAATTATAACGTAATTGTGTATAACGTTAAACGTTATGACTTAATAGTGTATAAAGTTAAACGTTATAACGTAATACTGTATAACGTTAAACGTTATATTACGAAATAGTGTATAACGTTAAACTTTATAACGTAATACTATATAACGTTAAACGTTATAACGTAATACTGTATAACGTTAAACGTTATAACGTAATACTGTATAACGTTACACGCTATGACGTAATACTATGTAACTTTAAACGTTTAACGTAATACTGTATAACGTTAAACGTTATAACGTACTACTGTATAATCTTAAACGTTATAACGTATTACTATGTAACGTTATACTTTATAACGTAATACTGTATAACGTTAAGCGTTATACTACGAAATAGTGTATAACGTTAAACTTTATAACGTAGTGCTTTATAACGTTAAACATTATAACGTAATTGTGTATAACGTTAGACGTTATAACGTAATACTGTATAACGTTAAGCGTTATGACGTAATACTGTATAACGCTAAACGTTATAACGTAATACTGTATAACGTTACACGCTATAACGTAATATTATGTAACGTTAAACGTTATAACGTAATACTGTATAACGTTAAACGTTATAACGTAATACTGTATAATGTTGAACGTATAACGTATTACTATGTAATGTTATACGTTATAACGTAATACTGTATAACGTTAAACGTTATGACTTAATAGTGTATAAAGTTAAATGTTATGACGTAATACTGTATAACGTTAAACGTTATATTACGAAATAGTGTATAACGTTAAACTTTATAACGTAATACTATATTACGTTAAACGTTATAACGTAATACTGTTTAAAGTTACACGCTATGACGTAATACTATGTAACTTTAAACTTTTAACGTAATACTGTATAACCTTAAACGTTATAACGTAATACCTTATAATCTTAAACGTTATAACGTATTACTATGTAACGTTATACTTTATAACGTAATACTGTATAACGTTAAACGTTATAACGTAATACTGTATAATGTTAAACGTTTAACGTATTACTATGTAACGTTATACGTTATAACGTAATATTGTATATCGTTAAACGTTATAACTTAATAGTGTATAAAGTTAAACGTTATAACGTAATACTGTATAACGTTAAACGTTATATTACAAAATAGTGTATAACGTTAAACTTTATAACGTAATACTATATAACGTTAAAAATTATAACGTAATACTGTATAACGTTACAGGCTATGGCGTAATACTATGTAACTTTAAACGTTTAACGTAATACTGTATAACGTTAAACGTGATAACGTAATACTGTATAATGTTGAACGTTTAACGTATTACTATGTAACGATACACGTTATAACGTAATACTGTATAACGTTAAACGTTATATTACGAAATAGTGTATAATGTTAAACTTTATAACGTAATACTATATAACGTTATACATTATAACGTAATTATGTATAATGTTAATCGTTATAACGTAATACTGTATAACGTTAGGCGTTATGACGTAATAGTGTATAACGCTAAACGTTATAACGTAATACTGTATAACGTTACACGCTATAACGTAATATTATGTAACGTTAAGCGTTATAACGTAATACTGTATAACGTTAAACGTTATAACGTAATACTGTATAATGTTGAACGTTTAACGTATTACTATGTAACGTTATACGTTATAACGTAATACTGTATAACGTTAAACGTTATGACTTAATAGTGTATAAAGTTAAACGTTATAACATAATACTGTATAACGTTACACGCTATAACGTAATATTATGTAACGTTAAACGTTATAACGTAATACTGTATAACGTTAAACGTTATAACGTAATACTGTATAATGTTGAACGTATAACGTATTACTATGTAATGTTATACGTTATAACGTAATATTGTATAACGTTACACGCTATGACGTAATACTATGTAACTTTAAACGTTTAACGTAATACTGTATAACGTTAAACGTTATAACGTAATACTGTATATCGTTAAACGTTGTGACGTAATACTGAAAAAAGTTAAGCGTTATGGCGTAATACTGTATAACGCTAAACGTTATAACGTAATACTGTATAACGTTACGCGCTATAACTTAATACTATGTAACGTTAAACGTTATAACGTAATACTGTATAACGTTAAACGTTATAACGTAATACTGTATAATGTTGAACGTTTAACGTATTACTATGTAACGATATACGTTATAACGTTATACTGTATAACGTTAAACGTTATATTACGAAATAGTGTATAACGTTAAACTTTATAACGTAATACTATATAACGTTAAACATTATAACGTAATACTGTTTAACGTTACACGCTATAACGTAATACTATGTAACTTTAAACGTTTAACGTAATACTGTATAACGTTAAACTTTATAACGTAATACTATATAACGTTAAACGTTATAACGTACTACTGTATAATCTTAAACGTTATAACGAATTACTATGTAACGTTATACTTTATAACGTAATACTGTATAACGTTAAACGTTATACTACCAAATAGTGTATAACGTTAAACTTTATAACGTAGTACTTTATAACGTTAAACATTATAACGTAATTGTGTATAACGTTAGACGTTATAACGTAATACTGTATAACGTTAAGCGTTATGACGTAATACTGTATAACGCTAAACGTTATAACGTAATACTGTATGACGTTACACGCTATAACGTAATATTATGTAACGTTAAACGTTATAACGTAATACTGTATAACGTTAAACGTTCTAACGTAATACTGTATAATGTTGAACGTATAACGTATTACTTTGTAATGTTATACGTTATAACGTAATACTGTATAACGTTAAACGTTATGACTTAATAGTGTATAAAGTTAAATGTTATGACCTAATACTGTATAACGTTAAACGTTATATTACGAAATAGTGTATAACGTTAAACTTTATAACGTAATACTATATAACGTTAAACGTTATAACGTAATACTGTATAACGTTACACGCTATGACGTAATACTATGTAACTTTAAACGTTTAACGTAATACTGTATAACGTTAAACGTTATAACGTAATACTGTATAATCTTAAACGTTATAACGTATTACTATGTAACGTTATACTTTATAACGTAATACTGTATAACGTTTAACGTTATAACGTAATACTGTATAATGTTAAACGTTTAACGTATTACTATGTAACGTTATACGTTATAACGTAATATTGTATAACGTTAAACGTTATAACTTAATAGTGTATAAAGTTAAACGTTATAACGTAATACTGTATAACGTTAAACGTTATATTACAAAATAGTGTATAACGTTAAACTTTATAACGTAATACTATATAACGTTAAAAATTATAACGTAATTGTGTATAACGATAAACGTTATAACGTAATACTGTATAACGTTGAACTTTATAACGTAATACTATATAACGTTAACGTTATAACGTAATACTGTATAACGTTACACGCTATGACGTAATACTATGTAACTTTAAACGTTTAACGTAATACTGTATAACGTTAAACGTTATAACGTAATACTGTATAATGTTAAACGTTTAACGTATTACTATGTAACGTTAAAAATTATAACGTAATTGTGTATAACGTTAAACGTTATGACTTAATAGTGTATAAAGTTAAACGTTATAACGTAATACTGTATAACGTTAAACGTTATATTACGAAATAGTGTATAACGTTAAACTTTATAACGTAATACTATATAACGTTAAACGTTATAACGTAATACTGTATAACGTTAAACGTTATAACGTAATACTGTATAACGTTACACGCTATGACGTAATACTATGTAACTTTAAACGTTTAACGTAATACTGTATAACGTTAAACGTTATAACGTACTACTGTATAATCTTAAACGTTATAACGTATTACTATGTAACGTTATACTTTATAACGTAATACTGTATAACGTTAAGCGTTATACTACGAAATAGTGTATAACGTTAAACTTTATAACGTAGTGCTTTATAACGTTAAACATTATAACGTAATTGTGTATAACGTTAGACGTTATAACGTAATACTGTATAACGTTAAGCGTTATGACGTAATACTGTATAACGCTAAACGTTATAACGTAATACTGTATAACGTTACACGCTATAACGTAATATTATGTAACGTTAAACGTTATAACGTAATACTGTATAACGTTAAACGTTATAACGTAATACTGTATAATGTTGAACGTATAACGTATTACTATGTAATGTTATACGTTATAACGTAATACTGTATAACGTTAAACGTTATGACTTAATAGTGTATAAAGTTAAATGTTATGACGTAATACTGTATAACGTTAAACGTTATATTACGAAATAGTGTATAACGTTAAACTTTATAACGTAATACTATATTACGTTAAACGTTATAACGTAATACTGTTTAAAGTTACACGCTATGACGTAATACTATGTAACTTTAAACTTTTAACGTAATACTGTATAACGTTAAACGTTATAACGTAATACCTTATAATCTTAAACGTTATAACGTATTACTATGTAACGTTATACTTTATAACGTAATACTGTATAACGTTAAACGTTATAACGTAATACTGTATAATGTTAAACGTTTAACGTATTACTATGTAACGTTATACGTTATAACGTAATATTGTATATCGTTAAACGTTATAACTTAATAGTGTATAAAGTTAAACGTTATAACGTAATACTGTATAACGTTAAACGTTATATTACAAAATAGTGTATAACGTTAAACTTTATAACGTAATACTATATAACGTTAAAAATTATAACGTAATACTGTATAACGTTACAGGCTATGGCGTAATACTATGTAACTTTAAACGTTTAACGTAATACTGTATAACGTTAAACGTGATAACGTAATACTGTATAATGTTGAACGTTTAACGTATTACTATGTAACGATACACGTTATAACGTAATACTGTATAACGTTAAACGTTATATTACGAAATAGTGTATAATGTTAAACTTTATAACGTAATACTATATAACGTTAAACATTATAACGTAATTATGTATAATGTTAATCGTTATAACGTAATACTGTATAACGTTAGGCGTTATGACGTAATAGTGTATAACGCTAAACGTTATAACGTAATACTGTATAACGTTACACGCTATAACGTAATATTATGTAACGTTAAGCGTTATAACGTAATACTGTATAACGTTAAACGTTATAACGTAATACTGTATAATGTTGAACGTTTAACGTATTACTATGTAACGTTATACGTTATAACGTAATACTGTATAACGTTAAACGTTATGACTTAATAGTGTATAAAGTTAAACGTTATAACATAATACTGTATAACGTTACACGCTATAACGTAATATTATGTAACGTTAAACGTTATAACGTAATACTGTATAACGTTAAACGTTATAACGTAATACTGTATAATGTTGAACGTATAACGTATTACTATGTAATGTTATACGTTATAACGTAATATTGTATAACGTTACACGCTATGACGTAATACTATGTAACTTTAAACGTTTAACGTAATACTGTATAACGTTAAACGTTATAACGTAATACTGTATATCGTTAAACGTTGTGACGTAATACTGAAAAAAGTTAAGCGTTATGGCGTAATACTGTATAACGCTAAACGTTATAACGTAATACTGTATAACGTTACGCGCTATAACTTAATACTATGTAACGTTAAACGTTATAACGTAATACTGTATAACGTTAAACGTTATAACGTAATACTGTATAATGTTGAACGTTTAACGTATTACTATGTAACGATATACGTTATAACGTTATACTGTATAACGTTAAACGTTATATTACGAAATAGTGTATAACGTTAAACTTTATAACGTAATACTATATAACGTTAAACATTATAACGTAATACTGTTTAACGTTACACGCTATAACGTAATACTATGTAACTTTAAACGTTTAACGTAATACTGTATAACGTTAAACTTTATAACGTAATACTATATAACGTTAAACGTTATAACGTACTACTGTATAATCTTAAACGTTATAACGAATTACTATGTAACGTTATACTTTATAACGTAATACTGTATAACGTTAAACGTTATACTACCAAATAGTGTATAACGTTAAACTTTATAACGTAGTACTTTATAACGTTAAACATTATAACGTAATTGTGTATAACGTTAGACGTTATAACGTAATACTGTATAACGTTAAGCGTTATGACGTAATACTGTATAACGCTAAACGTTATAACGTAATACTGTATGACGTTACACGCTATAACGTAATATTATGTAACGTTAAACGTTATAACGTAATACTGTATAACGTTAAACGTTCTAACGTAATACTGTATAATGTTGAACGTATAACGTATTACTTTGTAATGTTATACGTTATAACGTAATACTGTATAACGTTAAACGTTATGACTTAATAGTGTATAAAGTTAAATGTTATGACCTAATACTGTATAACGTTAAACGTTATATTACGAAATAGTGTATAACGTTAAACTTTATAACGTAATACTATATAACGTTAAACGTTATAACGTAATACTGTATAACGTTACACGCTATGACGTAATACTATGTAACTTTAAACGTTTAACGTAATACTGTATAACGTTAAACGTTATAACGTAATACTGTATAATCTTAAACGTTATAACGTATTACTATGTAACGTTATACTTTATAACGTAATACTGTATAACGTTAAACGTTATAACGTAATACTGTATAATGTTAAACGTTTAACGTATTACTATGTAACGTTATACGTTATAACGTAATATTGTATAACGTTAAACGTTATAACTTAATAGTGTATAAAGTTAAACGTTATAACGTAATACTGTATAACGTTAAACGTTATATTACAAAATAGTGTATAACGTTAAACTTTATAACGTAATACTATATAACGTTAAAAATTATAACGTAATTGTGTATAACGATAAACGTTATAACGTAATACTGTATAACGTTGAACTATATAACGTAATACTATATAACGTTAACGTTATAACGTAATACTGTATAACGTTACACGCTATGACGTAATACTATGTAACTTTAAACGTTTAACGTAATACTGTATAACGTTAAACGTTATAACGTAATACTGTATAATGTTAAACGTTTAACGTATTACTATGTAACGTTAAAAATTATAACGTAATTGTGTATAACGTTAAACGTTATGACTTAATAGTGTATAAAGTTAAACGTTATAACGTAATACTGTATAACGTTAAACGTTATATTACGAAATAGTGTATAACGTTAAACTTTATAACGTAATACTATATAACGTTAAACGTTATAACGTAATACTGTATAACGTTACACGCTATGACGTAATACTATGTAACTTTAAACGTTTAACGTAATACTGTATAACGTTAAACGTTATAACGTACTACTGTATAATCTTAAACGTTATAACGTATTACTATGTAACGTTATACTTTATAACGTAATACTGTATAACGTTAAGCGTTATACTACGAAATAGTGTATAACGTTAAACTTTATAACGTAGTGCTTTATAACGTTAAACATTATAACGTAATTGTGTATAACGTTAGACGTTATAACGTAATACTGTATAACGTTAAGCGTTATGACGTAATACTGTATAACGCTAAACGTTATAACGTAATACTGTATAACGTTACACGCTATAACGTAATATTATGTAACGTTAAACGTTATAACGTAATACTGTATAACGTTAATCGTTATAACGTAATACTGTATAATGTTGAACGTATAACGTATTACTATGTAATGTTATACGTTATAACGTAATACTGTATAACGTTAAACGTTATGACTTAATAGTGTATAAAGTTAAATGTTATGACGTAATACTGTATAACGTTAAACGTTATATTACGAAATAGTGTATAACGTTAAACTTTATAACGTAATACTATATTACGTTAAACGTTATAACGTAATACTGTTTAAAGTTACACGCTATGACGTAATACTATGTAACTTTAAACGTTTAACGTAATACTGTATAACGTTAAACGTTATAACGTAATACCTTATAATCTTAAACGTTATAACGTATTACTATGTAACGTTATACTTTATAACGTAATACTGTATAACGTTAAACGTTATAACGTAATACTGTATAATGTTAAACGTTTAACGTATTACTATGTAACGTTATACGTTATAACGTAATATTGTATATCGTTAAACGTTATAACTTAATAGTGTATAAAGTTAAACGTTATAACGTAATACTGTATAACGTTAAACGTTATATTACAAAATAGTGTATAACGTTAAGCTTTATAACGTAATACTATATAACGTTAAAAATTATAACGTAATACTGTATAACGTTACAGGCTATGACGTAATACTATGTAACTTTAAACGTTTAACGTAATACTGTATAACGTTAAACGTGATAACGTAATACTGTATAATGTTGAACGTTTAACGTATTACTATGTAACGATACACGTTATAACGTAATACTGTATAACGTTAAACGTTATATTACGAAATTGTGTATAATGTTAAACTTTATATCGTAATACTATATAACGTTAAACATTATAACGTAATTATGTATAATGTTAATCGTTATAACGTAATACTGTATAACGTTAGGCGTTATGACGTAATAGTGTATAACGCTAAACGTTATAACGTAATACTGTATAACGTTACACGCTATAACGTAATATTATGTAACGTTAAGCGTTATAACGTAATACTGTATAACGTTAAACGTTATAACGTAATACTGTATAATGTTGAACGTTTAACGTATTACTATGTAACGTTATACGTTATAACGTAATACTGTATAACGTTAAACGTTATGACTTAATAGTGTATAAAGTTAAACGTTATAACATAATACTGTATAACGTTACACGCTATAACGTAATATTATGTAACGTTAAACGTTATAACGTAATACTGTATAACGTTAAACGTTATAACGTAATACTGTATAATGTTGAACGTTTAACGTATTACTATGTAACGATATACGTTATAACGTAATACTGTATAACGTTAAACGTTATAACGTAATACTGTATAATGTTGAACGTATAACGTATTACTATGTAATGTTATACGTTATAACGTAATATTGTATAACGTTACACGCTATGACGTAATACTATGTAACTTTAAACGTTTAACGTAATACTGTATAACGTTAAACGTTATAACGTAATACTGTATATCGTTAAACGTTGTGACGTAATACTGAAAAAAGTTAAGCGTTATGGCGTAATACTGTATAACGCTAAACGTTATAACGTAATACTGTATAACGTTACGCGCTATAACTTAATACTATGTAACGTTAAACGTTATAACGTAATACTGTATAACGTTAAACGTTATAACGTAATACTGTATAATGTTGAACGTTTAACGTATTACTATGTAACGATATACGTTATAACGTTATACTGTATAACGTTAAACGTTATATTACGAAATAGTGTATAACGTTAAACTTTATAACGTAATACTATATTACGTTAAACGTTATAACGTAATACTGTTTAAAGTTACACGCTATGACGTAATACTATGTAACTTTAAACGTTTAACGTAATACTGTATAACGTTAAACGTTATAACGTAATACCTTATAATCTTAAACGTTATAACGTATTACTATGTAACGTTATACTTTATAACGTAATACTGTATAACGTTAAACGTTATAACGTAATACTGTATAATGTTAAACGTTTAACGTATTACTATGTAACGTTATACGTTATAACGTAATATTGTATATCGTTAAACGTTATAACTTAATAGTGTATAAAGTTAAACGTTATAACGTAATACTGTATAACGTTAAACGTTATATTACAAAATAGTGTATAACGTTAAACTTTATAACGTAATACTATATAACGTTAAAAATTATAACGTAATACTGTATAACGTTACAGGCTATGACGTAATACTATGTAACTTTAAACGTTTAACGTAATACTGTATAACGTTAAACGTGATAACGTAATACTGTATAATGTTGAACGTTTAACGTATTACTATGTAACGATACACGTTATAACGTAATACTGTATAACGTTAAACGTTATATTACGAAATAGTGTATAATGTTAAACTTTATAACGTAATACTATATAACGTTAAACATTATAACGTAATTATGTATAATGTTAATCGTTATAACGTAATACTGTATAACGTTAGGCGTTATGACGTAATAGTGTATAACGCTAAACGTTATAACGTAATACTGTATAACGTTACACGCTATAACGTAATATTATGTAACGTTAAGCGCTATAACGTAATACTGTATAACGTTAAACGTTATAACGTAATACTGTATAATGTTGAACGTTTAACATATTACTATGTAACGTTATACGTTATAACGTAATACTGTATAACGTTAAACGTTATGACTTAATAGTGTATAAAGTTAAACGTTATAACATAATACTGTATAACGTTACACGCTATAACGTAATATTATGTAACGTTAAACGTTATAACGTAATACTGTATAACGTTAAACGTTATAACGTAATACTGTATAATGTTGAACGTTTAACGTATTACTATGTAACGATATACGTTATAACGTAATACTGTATAACGTTAAACGTTATAACGTAATACTGTATAATGTTGAACGTATAACGTATTACTATGTAATGTTATACGTTATAACGTAATATTGTATAACGTTACACGCTATAACGTAATACTATGTAACTTTAAACGTTTAACGTAATACTGTATAACGTTAAACTTTATAACGTAATACTATATAACGTTAAACGTTATAACGTACTACTGTATAATCTTAAACGTTATAACGAATTACTATGTAACGTTATACTTTATAACGTAATACTGTATAACGTTAAACGTTATACTACCAAATAGTGTATAACGTTAAACTTTATAACGTAGTACTTTATAACGTTAAACATTATAACGTAATTGTGTATAACGTTAGACGTTATAACGTAATACTGTATAACGTTAAGCGTTATGACGTAATACTGTATAACGCTAAACGTTATAACGTAATACTGTATGACGTTACACGCTATAACGTAATATTATGTAACGTTAAACGTTATAACGTAATACTGTATAACGTTAAACGTTCTAACGTAATACTGTATAATGTTGAACGTATAACGTATTACTTTGTAACGTTATACGTTATAACGTAATACTGTATAACGTTAAACATTATGACTTAATAGTGTATAAAGTTAAATGTTATGACGTAATACTGTATAACGTTAAACGTTATATTACGAAATAGTGTATAACGTTAAACTTTATAACGTAATACTATATAACGTTAAACGTTATAACGTAATACTGTATAACGTTACACGCTATGACGTAATACTATGTAACGTTAAACGTTATAACGTAATACTGTATAACGTTAAACGTTATAACGTAATACTGTATAATGTTGAACGTTTAACGTATTACTATGTAACGATATACGTTATAACGTAATACTGTATAACGTTAAACGTTATATTACGAAATAGTGTATAACGTTAAACTTTATAACGTAATACTATATAACGTTAAACATTATAACGTAATTATGTATAATGTTAATCGTTATAACGTAATACTGTATAACGTTAGGCGTTATGACGTAATAGTGTATAACGCTAAACGTTATAACGTAATACTGTATAACGTTACTCGCTATAACGTAATATTATGTAACGTTACGCGTTATAACGTAATATTGTGTAACGTTAAACGTTATAACGTAATACTATATAACGTTAAAGGTTATAACGTAATACTGTATAACGTTACACGCTATGACGTAATACTATGTAACTTTAAACGTTTAACGTAATACTGTATAACGTTAAACGTTATAACGTAATACTGTATAATCTTAAACGTTATAACGTATTACTATGTAACGTCATACTTTATAACGTAATACTGTATAACGTTAGACGTTATAACGTAATACTGTATAATGTTAAACGTTTAACGTATTACTATGTAACGTTATACGTTATAACGTAATATTGTATATCGTTAAACGTTGTGACGTAATACTGAAAAAAGTTAAGCGTTATGGCGTAATACTGTATAACGCTAAACGTTATAACGTAATACTGTATAACGTTACGCGCTATAACTTAATACTATGTAACGTTATACTTTATAACGTAATACTGTATAACGTTAAACGTTATACTACGAAATAGTGTATAACGTTAAACTTTATATCGTAGTACTTTATAACGTTAAACATTATAACGTAATTGTGTATAACGTTGAACGTTATAACGTAATACTGTATAACGTTAAGCGTTATGACGTAATACTGTATAACGCTAAACGTTATAACGTAATACTGTATAACGTTACACGCTATAACGTAATATTATGTAACGTTAAACGTTATAACGTAATACTGTATAACGCTAAACGTTATAACGTAATACTGTATAACGTTACGCGCTATAACTTAATACTATGTAACGTTATACTTTATAACGTAATACTGTATAACGTTAAACGTTATACTACGAAACAGTGTATAACGTTAAACTTTATAACGTAGTACTTTATAACGTTAAACATTATAACGTAATTGTGTATAACGTTAAACGTTATAACGTAATACTGTATAACGTTAAGCGTTATGGCGTAATACTGTATAACGCTAAACGTTATAACGTAATACTGTATAACGTTACGCGCTATAACTTAATACTATGTAACGTTAAACGTTATAACGTAATACTGTATAACGGTAAACGTTATAACGTAATACTGTATAATGTTGAACGTTTAACGTATTACTATGTAACGATATACGTTATAACGTAATACTGTATAACGTTAAACGTTATATTACGAAATAGTGTATAACGTTAAAGTTTATAACGTAATACTATATAACGTTAAACATTATAACGTAATTATGTATAACGTTAATCGTTATAACGTAATACTGTATAACGTTAGGCGTTATGACGTAATAGTGTATAACGCTAAACGTTATATTACGAAATAGTGTATAACGTTAAACTTTATAACGTAATACTATATAACGTTAAACGTTATAACGTAATACTGTATAATCTTAAACGTTATAACGTATTACTATGTAACGTTATACTTTATAACGTAATACTGTATAACGTTAGACGTTATAACGTAATACTGTATAATGTTAAACGTTTAACGTATTACTATGTAACGTTATACGTTATAACGTAATATTGTATAACGTTAAACGTTATAACTTAATAGTGTATAAAGTTAAACGTTATAACGTAATACTGTATAACGTTAAACGTTATATTACAAAATAGTGTATAACGTTAAACTTCATAACGTAATACTATATAACGTTAAAAATTATAACGTAATTGTGTATAACGATAAACGTTATAACGTAATACTGTATAACGTTAAACGTTATAACGTAATACTGTATAACGTTAAACGTTATATTACAAAATAGTGTATAACGTTAAATTTCATAACGTAATACTATATAACGTTAAAAATTATAACGTAATTGTGTATAACTTTAAACGTTTAACGTAATACTGTATAACGTTAAACGTTATAACGTAATACTGTATATCGTTAAACGTTGTGACGTAATACTGAAAAAAGTTAAGCGTTATGGCGTAATACTGTATAACGCTAAACGTTATAACGTAATACTGTATAACGTTACGCGCTATAACTTAATACTATGTAACGTTAAACGTTATAACGTAATACTGTATAACGTTAAACGTTATAACGTAATACTGTATAATGTTGAACGTTTAACGTATTACTATGTAACGATATACGTTATAACGTTATACTGTATAACGTTAAACGCTATATTACGAAATAGTGTATAACGTTAAACTTTATAACGTAATACTATATAACGTTAAACATTATAACGCAATACTGTTTAACGTTACACGCTATAACGTAATACTATGTAACATTAAACGTTTAACGTAATACTGTATAACGTTAAACGTTATAACGTAATAATGTATAATCTTAAACGTTATAACGTATTACTATGTAACGTTATACTTTATAACGTAATACTGTATAACGTTAAACGTTATAACGTAATACTGTATAATGTTAAACGTTTAACGTATTACTATGTAACGTTATACGTTATAACGTAATATTGTATCACGTTAAACGTTATAACTTAATAGTGTATAAAGTTAAACGTTATAACGTAATACTGTATAACGTTAAACGTTATATTACAAAATAGTGTATAACGTTAAACTTTACAACGTAATTCTATATAACGTTAAAAATTATAACGTAATAATATATAACGTTAAACGTTATAACGTAATACTGTATAACGTTACACGCTATGACGTAATGCTATGTAACTTTAAACGTTTAACGTAATACTGTATAACGTTAAACGTTATAACGTAATAGCGTATAAAGTTAAACGTTATAACGTAATACTGTATAACGTTAAACGCTATACTACGAAATAGTGTATAACGTTAAACTTTATAACGTAATACTTTATAACGTTAAAAGTTATAACGTAATACTGTATAACGTTAAACGTTATAACGTAATACTGTATAACGTTAAGCGTTATGACGTAATACTGTATAACGCTAAACGTTATAACGTATTACTCTGTAACGTTATACGTTATAACGTCATACTGTATAACGTTAAACGTTATGACTTAATAGTGTATAAAGTTAAACGTTATGACGTAATACTGTATAACGTTAAACGTTATATTACGAAATAGTGTATAACGTTAAACTTTATAACGTTATACTATATAACGTTAAACGTTATAACGTAATACTGTATAACGTTACACGCTATGACGTAATACTATGTAACTTTAAACGTTTAACGTAATACTGTATAACGTTAAACGTTATAACGTAATACTGTATAATCTTAAACGTTATAACGTATTACTATGTAACGTTATACGTTATAACGTAATACTGTATAACGTTAAACGTTATGACTTAATAGTGTATAAAGTTAAACGTTATAACGTAATACTGTATAACGTTAAACGTTATATTACGAAATAGTGTATAACGTTAAACTTTTTAACGTAATACTATATAACGTTAAACATTATAACGTAATACTGTATAACGGTACACGCTATAACGTAATACTATATAACGTTAAACATTATAACGTAATACTGTATAACGTTACACGCTATAACGTAATACGATGTAACGTTAAACGTTATAACGTAATACTGTATATCGTTAAACGTTATAACGCAATAATGTATAACGTTAAACGTTATAACTTTATAGAGTATAAAGTTAAACGTTAGAACGTAATACTGTATATCGTTAAACGTTATACTACGAAATAGTGTATAACGCTAACCGTTATAACGTAATACTCTATAACGTTACACGCTATAACGTAATATTATGTAACGTTAAACGTTATAACGTAATACTGTATAACGTTACACGCTATAACGTAATATTATGTAACGTTAAACGTTATATTACAAAATAGTGTATAACGTTAAACTTTATAACGTAATTCTATATAACGTTAAAAATTATAACGTAGTTGTGTATAACGATAAACGTTATAACGTAATACTGTATAACGTTAAACGCTATACTACGAAATAGTGTATAACGTTAAACTTTATAACGTAATACTTTATAACGTTAAAAGTTATAACGTAATACTGTATAACGTTAAACGTTATAACGTAATACTGTATAACGTTAAGCGTTATGACGTAATACTGTATAACGCTAAACGTTATAACGTAATACTGTATAACGTTACGCGCTATAACGTAATACTATGTAACGTTAAACGTTATATTACGAAATAGTGTATAACGTTAAACTTTATAACGTAATACTGTATAACGTTACACGCTATGACGTAATACTATGTAACTTTAAACGTTTAACGTAATACTGTATAACGTTAAACGTTATAACGTAATAGCGTATAAAGTTAAACGTTATAACGTAATACTGTATAACGTTAAACGCTATACTACGAAATAGTGTATAACGTTAAACTTTATAACGTAATACTTTATAACGTTAAAAGTTATAACGTAATACTGTATAACGTTAAACGTTATAACGTAATACTGTATAACGTTACACGCTATGACGTAATACTATGTAACTTTAAACGTTTAACGTAATACTGTATAACATTAATCGTTATAACGTAATACTGTATAATCTTAAACGTTATAACGTATTACTATGTAACGTTATACGTTATAACGTAATACTGTATAACGTTAAACGTTATGACTTAATAGTGTATAAAGTTAAACGTTATAACGTAATACTGTATAACGTTAAACGTTATATTACGAAATAGTGTATAACGTTAAACTTTTTAACGTAATACTATATAACGTTAAACATTATAACGTAATACTGTATAACGTTACACGCTATAACGTAATATTATGTAACGTTAAACGTTATAACGTAATACTGTATAACGTTAAACGTTATAACGTAATACTATATAACGTTAAACATTATGACTTAATAGTGTATAAAGTTAAACGTTATGATGTAATACTGTATAACGTTAAACGTTATATTACGAAATAGTGTATAACGTTAAACTTTATAACGTAATACTATATAACGTTACACGCTATAACGTAATACTATATAACGTTAAACATTATAACGTAATACTGTATAACGTTAAACGTTATACTACGAAATAGTGTATAACGCTAACCGTTATAACGTAATACTGTATAACGTTACACGCTATAACGTAATATTATGTAACGTTAAACGTTATAACGTAATACTGTATAACGTTAAACGTTATGACTTAATAGTGTATAAAGTTAAACGTTATGATGTAATACTGTATAACGTTAAACGTTATATTACGAAATAGTGTATAACGTTAAACGTTATATTACGAAATAGTGCATAACGTTAAACTTTATAAAGTAATACTATATAACGTTAAACGTTATAACGTAATACTGTTTAACGTTACACGCTATGACATAATACTATGTAACTTTAAACGTTTAACGTAATACTGTATAACGTTAAACGTTATTACGTAATACTGTATAATCTTAAACGCTACGACGTAATACTATGTAACTTTAAACGTTTAACGTAATACTGTATAACGTTAAACGTTATTACGTAATACTGTATAATCGTAAACGCTATAACGTATTACTATGTAACGTTATACTTTATAACGTAATACGATATAACGTTAAACGTTATAACGTAATACTGTATATCGTTACACGCTATGACGTAATACTATGTAACTTTAAACGTTTAACGTAATACTGTATAACGTTAAACGTTTTAACGTAATACTGTATAATTTTGAACGTTTAACGTATTACTATGTAACGTTATACGTTATAACGTAATACTGTAAAACGTTAAACGTTATATTACGAAATAATGTATAACGTTAAACTTTATAACGTAATACTATATAACGTTAAACATTATAACGTAATTGTGTATAACGTTAATCGTTATAACGTAATACTGTATTACGTTAAGCGTTAAGACGTAATACTGTATAACGCTAAACGTTATAACGTCATACTGTATAACGTTACACGCTATAACGTAATACTATGTAACGTTAAACGTTATAACGTAACACTGTATAACGTTAAACTTTATAACGTAATACTATATAACGTTAAACGTTATAACGTAATACTGTATAACGTTACACGCTATGACGTAATACTATGTAACTTTAAACGTTTAACGTAATACTGTATAACGTTAAACGTTATAACGTAATACTGTATATCGTTAAACGTTGTGACGTAATACTGTATAAAGTTAAACGTTATGGCGTAATACTGTATAACGCTAAACGTTATAACGTAATACTGTATAACGTTACGCGCTATAACTTAATACTGTGTAACGTTAAACGTTATAACGTAATACTGTATAATGTTGAACGTTTAACGTATTACTATGTAACGATATACGTTATAACGTAATACTGTATAACGTTAAAAGTTATATTACGAAATAGTGTATAATGTTAAACTTTTTAACGTAATACTGTATAACGTTAAACGTTATAACGTAATAATGTATAATCTTAAACGTTATAACGTATTACTATGTAACGTTATACTTTATAACGTAATACTGTATAACGTTAGACGTTATAACGTAATACTGTATAACGTTAAACGTTATAACGTAATACTGTATAATCTTAAACGTTATAACGTATTACTATGTAACGCTATACTTTATAACGTAATACTGTATAACGTTAAACGTTATATTACGAAATAGTGTATAATGTTAAACTTTTTAACGTAATACTATATAACGTTAAACATTATAACGTAATACTGTATAACGTTACACGCTATGACGTAATACTATGTAACTTTAAACGTTTAACGTAATACTGTATAACGTTAAACGTTATAACGTAATAGCGTATAAAGTTAAACGTTATAACGTAATACTGTATAACTTTAAACGCTATACTACGAAATAGTGTATAACGTTAAACTTTAGAACGTAATACTTTATAACGTTAAAAGTTATAACGTAATACTGTATAACGTTAAACGTTATAACGTAATACTGTATAACGTTAAGCGTTATGACGTAATACTGTATAACGTTAAACGCTATACTACGAAATAGTGTATAACGTTAAACTTTATAACGTAATACTATATAACGTTAAACATTATAACGTAATACTGTATAACGTTACACACTATAACGTAATACTATTTAACGTTAAACATTATAACGTAATACTGTATAACGTTACACGCTATAACGTAATACGATGTAACGTTAAACGTTATAACGTAATACTGTATATCGTTAAACGTTATAACGCAATAATGTATAACGTTAAACGTTATAACTTTATAGAGTATAAAGTTAAACGTTAGAACGTAATACTGTATAACGTTAAACGTTATACTACGAAATAGTGTATAACGCTAACCGTTATAACGTAATACTGTATAACGTTACACGCTATAACGTAATATTATGTAACGTTAAACGTTATAACGTAATACTGTATAACGTTAAACGTTATAACGTAATACTATATAACGTTAAACATTATGACTTAATAGTGTATAAAGTTAAACGTTATGATGTAATACTGTATAACGTTAAACGTTATATTACGAAATAGTGTATAACGTTAAACTTTATAACGTAATACTATATAACGTTACACGCTATAACGTAATACTATATAACGTTAAACATTATAACGTAATACTGTATAACGTTAAACGTTATACTACGAAATAGTGTATAACGCTAACCGTTATAACGTAATACTGTATAACGTTACACGCTATAACGTAATATTATGTAACGTTAAACGTTATAACGTAATACTGTATAACGTTAAACGTTATGACTTAATAGTGTATAAAGTTAAACGTTATGATGTAATACTGTATAACGTTAAACGTTATATTACGAAATAGTGTATAACGTTAAACGTTATATTACGAAATAGTGTATAACGTTAAACTTTATAAAGTAATACTATATAACGTTAAACGTTATAACGTAATACTGTTTAACGTTACACGCTATGACATAGTACTATGTAACTTTAAACGTTTAACGTAATACTGTATAACGTTAAACGTTATTACGTAATACTGTATAATCTTAAACGCTACGACGTAATACTATGTAACTTTAAACGTTTAACGTAATACTGTATAACGTTAAACGTTATTACGTAATACTGTATAATCGTAAACGCTATAACGTATTACTATGTAACGTTATACTTTATAACGTAATACGATATAACGTTAAACGTTATAACGTAATACTGTATATCGTTACACGCTATGACGTAATACTATGTAACTTTAAACGTTTAACGTAATACTGTATAACGTTAAACGTTATAACGTAATACTGTATATCGTTAAACGTAGTGACGTAATACTGAAAAAAGTTAAGCGTTATGGTGTAATACTGTATAACGCTAAACGTTATAACGCAATACTGTATAACGTTACGCGCTATAACGTAATACTATGTAACGTTAAACGTTATAACGTAATACTGTATAACGTTAAACGTTTTAACGTAATACTGTATAATTTTGAACGTTTAACGTATTACTATGTAACGTTATACGTTATAACGTAATACTGTAAAACGTTAAACGTTATATTACGAAATAATGTATAACGTTAAACTTTATAACGTAATACTATATAACGTTAAACATTATAACGTAATTGTGTATAACGTTAATCGTTATAACGTAATACTGTATTACGTTAAGCGTTAAGACGTAATACTGTATAACGCTAAACGTTATAACGTCATACTGTATAACGTTACACGCTATAACGTAATACTATGTAACGTTAAACGTTATAACGTAACACTGTATAACGTTAAACTTTATAACGTAATACTATATAACGTTAAACGTTATAACGTAATACTGTATAACGTTACACGCTATGACGTAATACTATGTAACTTTAAACGTTTAACGTAATACTGTATAACGTTAAACGTTATAACGTAATACTGTATATCGTTAAACGTTGTGACGTAATACTGAAAAAAGTTAAACTTTATGGCGTAATACTGTATAACGCTAAACGTTATAACGTAATACTGTATAACGTTACGCGCTATAACTTAATACTGTGTAACGTTAAACGTTATAACGTAATACTGTATAATGTTGAACGTTTAACGTATTACTATGTAACGATATACGTTATAACGTAATACTGTATAACGTTAAAAGTTATATTACGAAATAGTGTATAATGTTAAACTTTTTAACGTAATACTGTATAACGTTAAACGTTATAACGTAATAATGTATAATCTTAAACGTTATAACGTATTACTATGTAACGTTATACTTTATAACGTAATACTGTATAACGTTAGACGTTATAACGTAATACTGTATAACGTTAAACGTTATAACGTAATACTGTATAATCTTAAACGTTATAACGTATTACTATGTAACGTTATACTTTATAACGTAATACTGTATAACGTTAAACGTTATATTACGAAATAGTGTATAATGTTAAACTTTTTAACGTAATACTATATAACGTTAAACATTATAACGTAATACTGTATAACGTTACACGCTATAACGTAATACTATATAACGTTAAACATTATAACGTAATACTGTATAACGTTACACGCTATAACGTAATATTATGTAACGTTAAACGTTATAACGTAATACTGTATAACGTTACGCGCTATAACGTAATAGTATGTAACGTTAAACGATATAACGTAAGAGGGCATAACGTTAAACGTTATAAGGTAATACTGTATAACGTTAAACGTTATAACGTAATACTGTATAATGTTGAACGTTTAACGTATTACTATGTAACGTTATACGTTATAACGTAATACTGTATAACGATAAACGTTATATTACGTAATAGTGTATAACGTTAAACGTTATATTACGAAATAGTGTATAACGTTAAACTTTATAACGTAATACTATATAACGTTAAACATTATAACGTAATACTGTATAACGTTACACTCTATAACGTAATACTATGTAACGTTAAACGTTATAACGTAATACTGTATAACGTTAAACGTTATAACGTAATACTATATAATGATAAACGTTTAACGTATTTCTGTGTAACGTTATACGTTATAACGTAATAATGTATAACGATAACCGTTATAATTCGAAATATTGTATAACGTTAAACGTTATAACGTGATGCTATGTAACGTTATAGGTTATAACGTAATACTATGTAACGTTAAACGATATAACGTAATAGGGTATAACGTTAAACGTTATAACGTAATACTGTATAACGTTAAACGTTATAGCGTAATACTGTATAACGTTAAGCGTTATAACGTGATGCTATGTAACGTTATAGGTTATAACGTAATACTATGTAACGTTAAGCGTTATGACGTAATACTGTATAACGCTAAACGTTATAACGTAATACTGTATAACGTTACACGCTATAACGCAATACTATGTAACGTTATACGTTATAACGTAATAGGGTAAAACGTTAACCGTTATAACGTAATACTGTATAACGTTAAGCGTTATAACGTGATACTATGTAACGTTATAGGTTATAACGTATTACTATGTAACGTTAAACATTATAACGTAATTGTGTATAACGTTAAACGTTATAACGTAATACTGTATAACGTTAAACGTTATAACTTAATAGTGTATAAGGTTAAACGTTATAACGTAATACTATGTAACGTTGAACGTTATAACGTAATGCAGTATAACGTTACACGCTATAACGTAATACTATATAACGATACACGTTATAACCTAAGACAGTAAAACGCTAAAGGATATAACGTAATACTGCATAACGATAAACGTTATAACGTATTACTGTATAACGTTACACGCTATAACGTAACACTACATAACGTTAAACGTTATAACGTAATACTGTATAACGTTAAACTTTATAATGTATTACTATGTAACGTTAAACGTTATAAGGTAATTCTATATACCGTTACACGTTATACCGTAATAGGGTAAAGCGTTAAACGTTATAACGTGATACTGGATAACGTTAAACGTTTTACCGTATTACTATGTAACGTTATACGTTATATCGTAATACTATATAACGTTAACTGTTATAACGTAATACCATATAACGTTAAACGTTATAATGTAATACTGTATAACGTTACACGCTATAACGTAATACTATGTAACCATAAACTTTATAAGCTAATACAGTATAACGCTAAAGGTTATAACGTAATACTGTATAACGTTAAACGTTATAACGTATTACTATGTAACGCTATACGTTATAACGTAATACTATATAACGTTAACTGTTATAACGTAACACTATATAACGTTAAACGTTATAACCTAATTCTATAAAACGTTAAGCGTTATAGCGTAATGCTATGTAACGTTATAGGTTATAACGTGTTACTGTATAACGTTAAACGTTATAACGTAATACTGTATAACGTTAAACGTTATAACGTATTACTTTGTAACGATAAACGTTATAACCTAATACAGTATAACGCTAAAGGTTATAACGTAATCGGGTATAACGTTAAGCGTTATAACGTAATAGGGTATAAGGTTAAGCATTATAACGTAATACTGTATAACGTTAAACGTTATAACCAAACAGTGTATAACGTTAAAGGTTATAACGTAATACTGTATAACGTTACACGCTATGACGTAATACTATGTAACGTTAAACATTATAACGTAATACTGTATAACGTTAAACGTTCTAACGTAATACTGTATAATGTTGAACGTATAACGTATTACTTTGTAATGTTATACGTTATAACGTAATACTGTATAACGTTAAACGTTATGACTTAATAGTGTATAAAGTTAAATGTTATGACCTAATACTGTATAACGTTAAACGTTATATTACGAAATAGTGTATAACGTTAAACGTTATAACGTAATACTGTATAACGTTACACGCTATGACGTAATACTATGTAACGTTAAACGTTATAACGTAGTACTTTATAACGTTAAACATTATAACGTAATTGTGTATAACGTTAGACGTTATAACGTAATACTGTATAACGTTAAGCGTTATGACGTAATACTGTATAACGCTAAACGTTATAACGTAATACTGTATGACGTTACACGCTATAACGTAATATTATGTAACGTTAAACGTTATAACGTAATACTGTATAACGTTAAACGTTCTAACGTAATACTGTATAATGTTGAACGTATAACGTATTACTTTGTAATGTTATACGTTATAACGTAATACTGTATAACGTTAAACGTTATGACTTAATAGTGTATAAAGTTAAATGTTATGACCTAATACTGTATAACGTTAAACGTTATATTACGAAATAGTGTATAACGTTAAACTTTATAACGTAATACTATATAACGTTAAACGTTATAACGTAATACTGTATAACGTTACACGCTATGACGTAATACTATGTAACTTTAAACGTTTAACGTAATACTGTATAACGTTAAACGTTATAACGTAATACTGTATAATCTTAAACGTTATAACGTATTACTATGTAACGTTATACTTTATAACGTAATACTGTATAACGTTAAACGTTATAACGTAATACTGTATAATGTTAAACGTTTAACGTATTACTATGTAACGTTATACGTTATAACGTAATATTGTATAACGTTAAACGTTATAACTTAATAGTGTATAAAGTTAAACGTTATAACGTAATACTGTATAACGTTAAACGTTATATTACAAAATAGTGTATAACGTTAAACTTTATAACGTAATACTATATAACGTTAAAAATTATAACGTAATTGTGTATAACGATAAACGTTATAACGTAATACTGTATAACGTTGAACTTTATAACGTAATATTATATAACGTTAACGTTATAACGTAATACTGTATAACGTTACACGCTATGACGTAATACTATGTAACTTTAAACGTTTAACGTAATACTGTATAACGTTAAACGTTATAACGTAATACTGTATAATGTTAAACGTTTAACGTATTACTATGTAACGTTAAAAATTATAACGTAATTGTGTATAACGTTAAACGTTATGACTTAATAGTGTATAAAGTTAAACGTTATAACGTAATACTGTATAACGTTAAACGTTATATTACGAAATAGTGTATAACGTTAAACTTTATAACGTAATACTATATAACGTTAAACGTTATAACGTAATACTGTATAACGTTAAACGTTATAACGTAATACTGTATAACGTTACACGCTATGACGTAATACTATGTAACTTTAAACGTTTAACGTAATACTGTATAACGTTAAACGTTATAACGTACTACTGTATAATCTTAAACGTTATAACGTATTACTATGTAACGTTATACTTTATAACGTAATACTGTATAACGTTAAGCGTTATACTACGAAATAGTGTATAACGTTAAACTTTATAACGTAGTGCTTTATAACGTTAAACATTATAACGTAATTGTGTATAACGTTAGACGTTATAACGTAATACTGTATAACGTTAAGCGTTATGACGTAATACTGTATAACGCTAAACGTTATAACGTAATACTGTATAACGTTACACGCTATAACGTAATATTATGTAACGTTAAACGTTATAACGTAATACTGTATAACGTTAAACGTTATAACGTAATACTGTATAATGTTGAACGTATAACGTATTACTATGTAATGTTATACGTTATAACGTAATACTGTATAACGTTAAACGTTATGACTTAATAGTGTATAAAGTTAAATGTTATGACGTAATACTGTATAACGTTAAACGTTATATTACGAAATAGTGTATAACGTTAAACTTTATAACGTAATACTATATTACGTTAAACGTTATAACGTAATACTGTTTAAAGTTACACGCTATGACGTAATACTATGTAACTTTAAACTTTTAACGTAATACTGTATAACGTTAAACGTTATAACGTAATACCTTATAATCTTAAACGTTATAACGTATTACTATGTAACGTTATACTTTATAACGTAATACTGTATAACGTTAAACGTTATAACGTAATACTGTATAATGTTAAACGTTTAACGTATTACTATGTAACGTTATACGTTATAACGTAATATTGTATATCGTTAAACGTTATAACTTAATAGTGTATAAAGTTAAACGTTATAACGTAATACTGTATAACGTTAAACGTTATATTACAAAATAGTGTATAACGTTAAACTTTATAACGTAATACTATATAACGTTAAAAATTATAACGTAATACTGTATAACGTTACAGGCTATGGCGTAATACTATGTAACTTTAAACGTTTAACGTAATACTGTATAACGTTAAACGTGATAACGTAATACTGTATAATGTTGAACGTTTAACGTATTACTATGTAACGATACACGTTATAACGTAATACTGTATAACGTTAAACGTTATATTACGAAATAGTGTATAATGTTAAACTTTATAACGTAATACTATATAACGTTAAACATTATAACGTAATTATGTATAATGTTAATCGTTATAACGTAATACTGTATAACGTTAGGCGTTATGACGTAATAGTGTATAACGCTAAACGTTATAACGTAATACTGTATAACGTTACACGCTATAACGTAATATTATGTAACGTTAAGCGTTATAACGTAATACTGTATAACGTTAAACGTTATAACGTAATACTGTATAATGTTGAACGTTTAACGTATTACTATGTAACGTTATACGTTATAACGTAATACTGTATAACGTTAAACGTTATGACTTAATAGTGTATAAAGTTAAACGTTATAACATAATACTGTATAACGTTACACGCTATAACGTAATATTATGTAACGTTAAACGTTATAACGTAATACTGTATAACGTTAAACGTTATAACGTAATACTGTATAATGTTGAACGTATAACGTATTACTATGTAATGTTATACGTTATAACGTAATATTGTATAACGTTACACGCTATGACGTAATACTATGTAACTTTAAACGTTTAACGTAATACTGTATAACGTTAAACGTTATAACGTAATACTGTATATCGTTAAACGTTGTGACGTAATACTGAAAAAAGTTAAGCGTTATGGCGTAATACTGTATAACGCTAAACGTTATAACGTAATACTGTATAACGTTACGCGCTATAACTTAATACTATGTAACGTTAAACGTTATAACGTAATACTGTATAACGTTAAACGTTATAACGTAATACTGTATAATGTTGAACGTTTAACGTATTACTATGTAACGATATACGTTATAACGTTATACTGTATAACGTTAAACGTTATATTACGAAATAGTGTATAACGTTAAACTTTATAACGTAATACTATATAACGTTAAACATTATAACGTAATACTGTTTAACGTTACACGCTATAACGTAATACTATGTAACTTTAAACGTTTAACGTAATACTGTATAACGTTAAACTTTATAACGTAATACTATATAACGTTAAACGTTATAACGTACTACTGTATAATCTTAAACGTTATAACGAATTACTATGTAACGTTATACTTTATAACGTAATACTGTATAACGTTAAACGTTATACTACCAAATAGTGTATAACGTTAAACTTTATAACGTAGTACTTTATAACGTTAAACATTATAACGTAATTGTGTATAACGTTAGACGTTATAACGTAATACTGTATAACGTTAAGCCTTATGACGTAATACTGTATAATGTTAAACGTTTAACGTATTACTATGTAACGTTAAAAATTATAACGTAATTGTGTATAACGTTAAACGTTATGACTTAATAGTGTATAAAGTTAAACGTTATAACGTAATACTGTATAACGTTAAACGTTATATTACGAAATAGTGTATAACGTTAAACTTTATAACGTAATACTATATAACGTTAAACGTTATAACGTAATACTGTATAACGTTAAACGTTATAACGTAATACTGTATAACGTTACACGCTATGACGTAATACTATGTAACTTTAAACGTTTAACGTAATACTGTATAACGTTAAACGTTATAACGTACTACTGTATAATCTTAAACGTTATAACGTATTACTATGTAACGTTATACTTTATAACGTAATACTGTATAACGTTAAGCGTTATACTACGAAATAGTGTATAACGTTAAACTTTATAACGTAGTGCTTTATAACGTTAAACATTATAACGTAATTGTGTATAACGTTAGACGTTATAACGTAATACTGTATAACGTTAAGCGTTATGACGTAATACTGTATAACGCTAAACGTTATAACGTAATACTGTATAACGTTACACGCTATAACGTAATATTATGTAACGTTAAACGTTATAACGTAATACTGTATAACGTTAAACGTTATAACGTAATACTGTATAATGTTGAACGTATAACGTATTACTATGTAATGTTATACGTTATAACGTAATACTGTATAACGTTAAACGTTATGACTTAATAGTGTATAAAGTTAAATGTTATGACGTAATACTGTATAACGTTAAACGTTATATTACGAAATAGTGTATAACGTTAAACTTTATAACGTAATACTATATTACGTTAAACGTTATAACGTAATACTGTTTAAAGTTACACGCTATGACGTAATACTATGTAACTTTAAACTTTTAACGTAATACTGTATAACGTTAAACGTTATAACGTAATACCTTATAATCTTAAACGTTATAACGTATTACTATGTAACGTTATACTTTATAACGTAATACTGTATAACGTTAAACGTTATAACGTAATACTGTATAACGTTACACGCTATGACGTAATACTATGTAACTTTAAACGTTTAACGTAATACTGTATAACGTTAAACGTTATAACGTACTACTGTATAATCTTAAACGTTATAACGTATTACTATGTAACGTTATACTTTATAACGTAATACTGTATAACGTTAAGCGTTATACTACGAAATAGTGTATAACGTTAAACTTTATAACGTAGTGCTTTATAACGTTAAACATTATAACGTAATTGTGTATAACGTTAGACGTTATAACGTAATACTGTATAACGTTAAGCGTTATGACGTAATACTGTATAACGCTAAACGTTATAACGTAATACTGTATAACGTTACACGCTATAACGTAATATTATGTAACGTTAAACGTTATAACGTAATACTGTATAACGTTAAACGTTATAACGTAATACTGTATAATGTTGAACGTATAACGTATTACTATGTAATGTTATACGTTATAACGTAATACTGTATAACGTTAAACGTTATGACTTAATAGTGTATAAAGTTAAATGTTATGACGTAATACTGTATAACGTTAAACGTTATATTACGAAATAGTGTATAACGTTAAACTTTATAACGTAATACTATATTACGTTAAACGTTATAACGTAATACTGTTTAAAGTTACACGCTATGACGTAATACTATGTAACTTTAAACTTTTAACGTAATACTGTATAACGTTAAACGTTATAACGTAATACCTTATAATCTTAAACGTTATAACGTATTACTATGTAACGTTATACTTTATAACGTAATACTGTATAACGTTAAACGTTATAACGTAATACTGTATAATGTTAAACGTTTAACGTATTACTATGTAACGTTATACGTTATAACGTAATATTGTATATCGTTAAACGTTATAACTTAATAGTGTATAAAGTTAAACGTTATAACGTAATACTGTATAACGTTAAACGTTATATTACAAAATAGTGTATAACGTTAAACTTTATAACGTAATACTATATAACGTTAAAAATTATAACGTAATACTGTATAACGTTACAGGCTATGGCGTAATACTATGTAACTTTAAACGTTTAACGTAATACTGTATAACGTTAAACGTGATAACGTAATACTGTATAATGTTCAACGTTTAACGTATTACTATGTAACGATACACGTTATAACGTAATACTGTATAACGTTAAACGTTATATTACGAAATAGTGTATAATGTTAAACTTTATAACGTAATACTATATAACGTTAAACATTATAACGTAATTATGTATAATGTTAATCGTTATAACGTAATACTGTATAACGTTAGGCGTTATGACGTAATAGTGTATAACGCTAAACGTTATAACGTAATACTGTATAACGTTACACGCTATAACGTAATATTATGTAACGTTAAGCGTTATAACGTAATACTGTATAACGTTAAACGTTATAACGTAATACTGTATAATGTTGAACGTTTAACGTATTACTATGTAACGTTATACGTTATAACGTAATACTGTATAACGTTAAACGTTATGACTTAATAGTGTATAAAGTTAAACGTTATAACATAATACTGTATAACGTTACACGCTATAACGTAATATTATGTAACGTTAAACGTTATAACGTAATACTGTATAACGTTAAACGTTATAACGTAATACTGTATAATGTTGAACGTATAACGTATTACTATGTAATGTTATACGTTATAACGTAATATTGTATAACGTTACACGCTATGACGTAATACTATGTAACTTTAAACGTTTAACGTAATACTGTATAACGTTAAACGTTATAACGTAATACTGTATATCGTTAAACGTTGTGACGTAATACTGAAAAAAGTTAAGCGTTATGGCGTAATACTGTATAACGCTAAACGTTATAACGTAATACTGTATAACGTTACGCGCTATAACTTAATACTATGTAACGTTAAACGTTATAACGTAATACTGTATAACGTTAAACGTTATAACGTAATACTGTATAATGTTGAACGTTTAACGTATTACTATGTAACGATATACGTTATAACGTTATACTGTATAACGTTAAACGTTATATTACGAAATAGTGTATAACGTTAAACTTTATAACGTAATACTATATAACGTTAAACATTATAACGTAATACTGTTTAACGTTACACGCTATAACGTAATACTATGTAACTTTAAACGTTTAACGTAATACTGTATAACGTTAAACTTTATAACGTAATACTATATAACGTTAAACGTTATAACGTACTACTGTATAATCTTAAACGTTATAACGAATTACTATGTAACGTTATACTTTATAACGTAATACTGTATAACGTTAAACGTTATACTACCAAATAGTGTATAACGTTAAACTTTATAACGTAGTACTTTATAACGTTAAACATTATAACGTAATTGTGTATAACGTTAGACGTTATAACGTAATACTGTATAACGTTAAGCGTTATGACGTAATACTGTATAACGCTAAACGTTATAACGTAATACTGTATGACGTTACACGCTATAACGTAATATTATGTAACGTTAAACGTTATAACGTAATACTGTATAACGTTAAACGTTCTAACGTAATACTGTATAATGTTGAACGTATAACGTATTACTTTGTAATGTTATACGTTATAACGTAATACTGTATAACGTTAAACGTTATGACTTAATAGTGTATAAAGTTAAATGTTATGACCTAATACTGTATAACGTTAAACGTTATATTACGAAATAGTGTATAACGTTAAACTTTATAACGTAATACTATATAACGTTAAACGTTATAACGTAATACTGTATAACGTTACACGCTATGACGTAATACTATGTAACTTTAAACGTTTAACGTAATACTGTATAACGTTAAACGTTATAACGTAATACTGTATAATCTTAAACGTTATAACGTATTACTATGTAACGTTATACTTTATAACGTAATACTGTATAACGTTAAACGTTATAACGTAATACTGTATAATGTTAAACGTTTAACGTATTACTATGTAACGTTATACGTTATAACGTAATATTGTATAACGTTAAACGTTATAACTTAATAGTGTATAAAGTTAAACGTTATAACGTAATACTGTATAACGTTAAACGTTATATTACAAAATAGTGTATAACGTTAAACTTTATAACGTAATACTATATAACGTTAAAAATTATAACGTAATTGTGTATAACGATAAACGTTATAACGTAATACTGTATAACGTTGAACTTTATAACGTAATACTATATAACGTTAACGTTATAACGTAATACTGTATAACGTTACACGCTATGACGTAATACTATGTAACTTTAAACGTTTAACGTAATACTGTATAACGTTAAACGTTATAACGTAATACTGTATAATGTTAAACGTTTAACGTATTACTATGTAACGTTAAAAATTATAACGTAATTGTGTATAACGTTAAACGTTATGACTTAATAGTGTATAAAGTTAAACGTTATAACGTAATACTGTATAACGTTAAACGTTATATTACGAAATAGTGTATAACGTTAAACTTTATAACGTAATACTATATAACGTTAAACGTTATAACGTAATACTGTATAACGTTACACGCTATGACGTAATACTATGTAACTTTAAACGTTTAACGTAATACTGTATAACGTTAAACGTTATAACGTACTACTGTATAATCTTAAACGTTATAACGTATTACTATGTAACGTTATACTTTATAACGTAATACTGTATAACGTTAAGCGTTATACTACGAAATAGTGTATAACGTTAAACTTTATAACGTAGTGCTTTATAACGTTAAACATTATAACGTAATTGTGTATAACGTTAGACGTTATAACGTAATACTGTATAACGTTAAGCGTTATGACGTAATACTGTATAACGCTAAACGTTATAACGTAATACTGTATAACGTTACACGCTATAACGTAATATTATGTAACGTTAAACGTTATAACGTAATACTGTATAACGTTAAACGTTATAACGTAATACTGTATAATGTTGAACGTATAACGTATTACTATGTAATGTTATACGTTATAACGTAATACTGTATAACGTTAAACGTTATGACTTAATAGTGTATAAAGTTAAATGTTATGACGTAATACTGTATAACGTTAAACGTTATATTACGAAATAGTGTATAACGTTAAACTTTATAACGTAATACTATATTACGTTAAACGTTATAACGTAATACTGTTTAAAGTTACACGCTATGACGTAATACTATGTAACTTTAAACGTTTAACGTAATACTGTATAACGTTAAACGTTATAACGTAATACCTTATAATCTTAAACGTTATAACGTATTACTATGTAACGTTATACTTTATAACGTAATACTGTATAACGTTAAACGTTATAACGTAATACTGTATAATGTTAAACGTTTAACGTATTACTATGTAACGTTATACGTTATAACGTAATATTGTATATCGTTAAACGTTATAACTTAATAGTGTATAAAGTTAAACGTTATAACGTAATACTGTATAACGTTAAACGTTATATTACAAAATAGTGTATAACGTTAAACTTTATAACGTAATACTATATAACGTTAAAAATTATAACGTAATACTGTATAACGTTACAGGCTATGACGTAATACTATGTAACTTTAAACGTTTAACGTAATACTGTATAACGTTAAACGTGATAACGTAATACTGTATAATGTTGAACGTTTAACGTATTACTATGTAACGATACACGTTATAACGTAATACTGTATAACGTTAAACGTTATATTACGAAATTGTGTATAATGTTAAACTTTATAACGTAATACTATATAACGTTAAACATTATAACGTAATTATGTATAATGTTAATCGTTATAACGTAATACTGTATAACGTTAGGCGTTATGACGTAATAGTGTATAACGCTAAACGTTATAACGTAATACTGTATAACGTTACACGCTATAACGTAATATTATGTAACGTTAAGCGTTATAACGTAATACTGTATAACGTTAAACGTTATAACGTAATACTGTATAATGTTGAACGTTTAACGTATTACTATGTAACGTTATACGTTATAACGTAATACTGTATAACGTTAAACGTTATGACTTAATAGTGTATAAAGTTAAACGTTATAACATAATACTGTATAACGTTACACGCTATAACGTAATATTATGTAACGTTAAACGTTATAACGTAATACTGTATAACGTTAAACGTTATAACGTAATACTGTATAATGTTGAACGTTTAACGTATTACTATGTAACGATATACGTTATAACGTAATACTGTATAACGTTAAACGTTATAACGTAATACTGTATAATGTTGAACGTATAACGTATTACTATGTAATGTTATACGTTATAACGTAATATTGTATAACGTTACACGCTATGACGTAATACTATGTAACTTTAAACGTTTAACGTAATACTGTATAACGTTAAACGTTATAACGTAATACTGTATATCGTTAAACGTTGTGACGTAATACTGAAAAAAGTTAAGCGTTATGGCGTAATACTGTATAACGCTAAACGTTATAACGTAATACTGTATAACGTTACGCGCTATAACTTAATACTATGTAACGTTAAACGTTATAACGTAATACTGTATAACGTTAAACGTTATAACGTAATACTGTATAATGTTGAACGTTTAACGTATTACTATGTAACGATATACGTTATAACGTTATACTGTATAACGTTAAACGTTATATTACGAAATAGTGTATAACGTTAAACTTTATAACGTAATACTATATTACGTTAAACGTTATAACGTAATACTGTTTAAAGTTACACGCTATGACGTAATACTATGTAACTTTAAACGTTTAACGTAATACTGTATAACGTTAAACGTTATAACGTAATACCTTATAATCTTAAACGTTATAACGTATTACTATGTAACGTTATACTTTATAACGTAATACTGTATAACGTTAAACGTTATAACGTAATACTGTATAATGTTAAACGTTTAACGTATTACTATGTAACGTTATACGTTATAACGTAATATTGTATATCGTTAAACGTTATAACTTAATAGTGTATAAAGTTAAACGTTATAACGTAATACTGTATAACGTTAAACGTTATATTACAAAATAGTGTATAACGTTAAACTTTATAACGTAATACTATATAACGTTAAAAATTATAACGTAATACTGTATAACGTTACAGGCTATGACGTAATACTATGTAACTTTAAACGTTTAACGTAATACTGTATAACGTTAAACGTGATAACGTAATACTGTATAATGTTGAACGTTTAACGTATTACTATGTAACGATACACGTTATAACGTAATACTGTATAACGTTAAACGTTATATTACGAAATAGTGTATAATGTTAAACTTTATAACGTAATACTATATAACGTTAAACATTATAACGTAATTATGTATAATGTTAATCGTTATAACGTAATACTGTATAACGTTAGGCGTTATGACGTAATAGTGTATAACGCTAAACGTTATAACGTAATACTGTATAACGTTACACGCTATAACGTAATATTATGTAACGTTAAGCGCTATAACGTAATACTGTATAACGTTAAACGTTATAACGTAATACTGTATAATGTTGAACGTTTAACATATTACTATGTAACGTTATACGTTATAACGTAATACTGTATAACGTTAAACGTTATGACTTAATAGTGTATAAAGTTAAACGTTATAACATAATACTGTATAACGTTACACGCTATAACGTAATATTATGTAACGTTAAACGTTATAACGTAATACTGTATAACGTTAAACGTTATAACGTAATACTGTATAATGTTGAACGTTTAACGTATTACTATGTAACGATATACGTTATAACGTAATACTGTATAACGTTAAACGTTATAACGTAATACTGTATAATGTTGAACGTATAACGTATTACTATGTAATGTTATACGTTATAACGTAATATTGTATAACGTTACACGCTATGACGTAATACTATGTAACTTTAAACGTTTAACGTAATACTGTATAACGTTAAACGTTATAACGTAATACTGTATATCGTTAAACGTTGTGACGTAATACTGAAAAAAGTTAAGCGTTATGGCGTAATACTGTATAACGCTAAACGTTATAACGTAATACTGTATAACGTTACGCGCTATAACTTAATACTATGTAACGTTAAACGTTATAACGTAATACTGTATAACGTTAAACGTTATAACGTAATACTGTATAATGTTGAACGTTTAACGTATTACTATGTAACGATATACGTTATAACGTTATACTGTATAACGTTAAACGTTATATTACGAAATAGTGTATAACGTTAAACTTTATAACGTAATACTATATAACGTTAAACATTATAACGTAATACTGTTTAACGTTACACGCTATAACGTAATACTATGTAACTTTAAACGTTTAACGTAATACTGTATAACGTTAAACTTTATAACGTAATACTATATAACGTTAAACGTTATAACGTACTACTGTATAATCTTAAACGTTATAACGAATTACTATGTAACGTTATACTTTATAACGTAATACTGTATAACGTTAAACGTTATACTACCAAATAGTGTATAACGTTAAACTTTATAACGTAGTACTTTATAGCGTTAAACATTATAACGTAATTGTGTATAACGTTAGACGTTATAACGTAATACTGTATAACGTTAAGCGTTATGACGTAATACTGTATAACGCTAAACGTTATAACGTAATACTGTATGACGTTACACGCTATAACGTAATATTATGTAACGTTAAACGTTATAACGTAATACTGTATAACGTTAAACGTTCTAACGTAATACTGTATAATGTTGAACGTATAACGTATTACTTTGTAACGTTATACGTTATAACGTAATACTGTATAACGTTAAACATTATGACTTAATAGTGTATAAAGTTAAATGTTATGACGTAATACTGTATAACGTTAAATGTTATATTACGAAATAGTGTATAACGTTAAACTTTATAACGTAATACTATATAACGTTAAACGTTATAACGTAATACTGTATAACGTTACACGCTATGACGTAATACTATGTAACGTTAAACGTTATAACGTAATACTGTATAACGTTAAACGTTATAACGTAATACTGTATAATGTTGAACGTTTAACGTATTACTATGTAACGATATACGTTATAACGTAATACTGTATAACGTTAAACGTTATATTACGAAATAGTGTATAACGTTAAACTTTATAACGTAATACTATATAACGTTAAACATTATAACGTAATTATGTATAATGTTAATCGTTATAACGTAATACTGTATAACGTTAGGCGTTATGACGTAATAGTGTATAACGCTAAACGTTATAACGTAATACTGTATAACGTTACTCGCTATAACGTAATATTATGTAACGTTACGCGTTATAACGTAATATTGTGTAACGTTAAACGTTATAACGTAATACTATATAACGTTAAAGGTTATAACGTAATACTGTATAACGTTACACGCTATGACGTAATACTATGTAACTTTAAACGTTTAACGTAATACTGTATAACGTTAAACGTTATAACGTAATACTGTATAATCTTAAACGTTATAACGTATTACTATGTAACGTCATACTTTATAACGTAATACTGTATAACGTTAGACGTTATAACGTAATACTGTATAATGTTAAACGTTTAACGTATTACTATGTAACGTTATACGTTATAACGTAATATTGTATATCGTTAAACGTTGTGACGTAATACTGAAAAAAGTTAAGCGTTATGGCGTAATACTGTATAACGCTAAACGTTATAACGTAATACTGTATAACGTTACGCGCTATAACTTAATACTATGTAACGTTATACTTTATAACGTAATACTGTATAACGTTAAACGTTATACTACGAAATAGTGTATAACGTTAAACTTTATATCGTAGTACTTTATAACGTTAAACATTATAACGTAATTGTGTATAACGTTGAACGTTATAACGTAATACTGTATAACGTTAAGCGTTATGACGTAATACTGTATAACGCTAAACGTTATAACGTAATACTGTATAACGTTACACGCTATAACGTAATATTATGTAACGTTAAACGTTATAACGTAATACTGTATAACGCTAAACGTTATAACGTAATACTGTATAACGTTACGCGCTATAACTTAATACTATGTAACGTTATACTTTATAACGTAATACTGTATAACGTTAAACGTTATACTACGAAACAGTGTATAACGTTAAACTTTATAACGTAGTACTTTATAACGTTAAACATTATAACGTAATTGTGTATAACGTTAAACGTTATAACGTAATACTGTATAACGTTAAGCGTTATGGCGTAATACTGTATAACGCTAAACGTTATAACGTAATACTGTATAACGTTACGCGCTATAACTTAATACTATGTAACGTTAAACGTTATAACGTAATACTGTATAACGGTAAACGTTATAACGTAATACTGTATAATGTTGAACGTTTAACGTATTACTATGTAACGATATACGTTATAACGTAATACTGTATAACGTTAAACGTTATATTACGAAATAGTGTATAACGTTAAAGTTTATAACGTAATACTATATAACGTTAAACATTATAACGTAATTATGTATAACGTTAATCGTTATAACGTAATACTGTATAACGTTAGGCGTTATGACGTAATAGTGTATAACGCTAAACGTTATATTACGAAATAGTGTATAACGTTAAACTTTATAACGTAATACTATATAACGTTAAACGTTATAACGTAATACTGTATAATCTTAAACGTTATAACGTATTACTATGTAACGTTATACTTTATAACGTAATACTGTATAACGTTAGACGTTATAACGTAATACTGTATAATGTTAAACGTTTAACGTATTACTATGTAACGTTATACGTTATAACGTAATATTGTATAACGTTAAACGTTATAACTTAATAGTGTATAAAGTTAAACGTTATAACGTAATACTGTATAACGTTAAACGTTATATTACAAAATAGTGTATAACGTTAAACTTCATAACGTAATACTATATAACGTTAAAAATTATAACGTAATTGTGTATAACGATAAACGTTATAACGTAATACTGTATAACGTTAAACGTTATAACGTAATACTGTATAACGTTAAACGTTATATTACAAAATAGTGTATAACGTTAAATTTCATAACGTAATACTATATAACGTTAAAAATTATAACGTAATTGTGTATAACTTTAAACGTTTAACGTAATACTGTATAACGTTAAACGTTATAACGTAATACTGTATATCGTTAAACGTTGTGACGTAATACTGAAAAAAGTTAAGCGTTATGGCGTAATACTGTATAACGCTAAACGTTATAACGTAATACTGTATAACGTTACGCGCTATAACTTAATACTATGTAACGTTAAACGTTATAACGTAATACTGTATAACGTTAAACGTTATAACGTAATACTGTATAATGTTGAACGTTTAACGTATTACTATGTAACGATATACGTTATAACGTTATACTGTATAACGTTAAACGCTATATTACGAAATAGTGTATAACGTTAAACTTTATAACGTAATACTATATAACGTTAAACATTATAACGCAATACTGTTTAACGTTACACGCTATAACGTAATACTATGTAACATTAAACGTTTAACGTAATACTGTATAACGTTAAACGTTATAACGTAATAATGTATAATCTTAAACGTTATAACGTATTACTATGTAACGTTATACTTTATAACGTAATACTGTATAACGTTAAACGTTATAACGTAATACTGTATAATGTTAAACGTTTAACGTATTACTATGTAACGTTATACGTTATAACGTAATATTGTATCACGTTAAACGTTATAACTTAATAGTGTATAAAGTTAAACGTTATAACGTAATACTGTATAACGTTAAACGTTATATTACAAAATAGTGTATAACGTTAAACTTTACAACGTAATTCTATATAACGTTAAAAATTATAACGTAATAATATATAACGTTAAACGTTATAACGTAATACTGTATAACGTTACACGCTATGACGTAATGCTATGTAACTTTAAACGTTTAACGTAATACTGTATAACGTTAAACGTTATAACGTAATAGCGTATAAAGTTAAACGTTATAACGTAATACTGTATAACGTTAAACGCTATACTACGAAATAGTGTATAACGTTAAACTTTATAACGTAATACTTTATAACGTTAAAAGTTATAACGTAATACTGTATAACGTTAAACGTTATAACGTAATACTGTATAACGTTAAGCGTTATGACGTAATACTGTATAACGCTAAACGTTATAACGTATTACTCTGTAACGTTATACGTTATAACGTCATACTGTATAACGTTAAACGTTATGACTTAATAGTGTATAAAGTTAAACGTTATGACGTAATACTGTATAACGTTAAACGTTATATTACGAAATAGTGTATAACGTTAAACTTTATAACGTTATACTATATAACGTTAAACGTTATAACGTAATACTGTATAACGTTACACGCTATGACGTAATACTATGTAACTTTAAACGTTTAACGTAATACTGTATAACGTTAAACGTTATAACGTAATACTGTATAATCTTAAACGTTATAACGTATTACTATGTAACGTTATACGTTATAACGTAATACTGTATAACGTTAAACGTTATGACTTAATAGTGTATAAAGTTAAACGTTATAACGTAATACTGTATAACGTTAAACGTTATATTACGAAATAGTGTATAACGTTAAACTTTTTAACGTAATACTATATAACGTTAAACATTATAACGTAATACTGTATAACGGTACACGCTATAACGTAATACTATATAACGTTAAACATTATAACGTAATACTGTATAACGTTACACGCTATAACGTAATACGATGTAACGTTAAACGTTATAACGTAATACTGTATATCGTTAAACGTTATAACGCAATAATGTATAACGTTAAACGTTATAACTTTATAGAGTATAAAGTTAAACGTTAGAACGTAATACTGTATATCGTTAAACGTTATACTACGAAATAGTGTATAACGCTAACCGTTATAACGTAATACTGTATAACGTTACACGCTATAACGTAATATTATGTAACGTTAAACGTTATAACGTAATACTGTATAACGTTACACGCTATAACGTAATATTATGTAACGTTAAACGTTATATTACAAAATAGTGTATAACGTTAAACTTTATAACGTAATTCTATATAACGTTAAAAATTATAACGTAGTTGTGTATAACGATAAACGTTATAACGTAATACTGTATAACGTTAAACGCTATACTACGAAATAGTGTATAACGTTAAACTTTATAACGTAATACTTTATAACGTTAAAAGTTATAACGTAATACTGTATAACGTTAAACGTTATAACGTAATACTGTATAACGTTAAGCGTTATGACGTAATACTGTATAACGCTAAACGTTATAACGTAATACTGTATAACGTTACGCGCTATAACGTAATACTATGTAACGTTAAACGTTATATTACGAAATAGTGTATAACGTTAAACTTTATAACGTAATACTGTATAACGTTACACGCTATGACGTAATACTATGTAACTTTAAACGTTTAACGTAATACTGTATAACGTTAAACGTTATAACGTAATAGCGTATAAAGTTAAACGTTATAACGTAATACTGTATAACGTTAAACGCTATACTACGAAATAGTGTATAACGTTAAACTTTATAACGTAATACTTTATAACGTTAAAAGTTATAACGTAATACTGTATAACGTTAAACGTTATAACGTAATACTGTATAACGTTACACGCTATGACGTAATACTATGTAACTTTAAACGTTATAACGTAATACTGTATAACGTTAAACGTTATGACTTAATAGTGTATAAAGTTAAACGTTATAACATAATACTGTATAACGTTAAACGTTATATTACGAAATAGTGTATAACGTTAAACTTTTTAACGTAATACTATATAACGTTAAACATTATAACGTAATACTGTATAACGTTACACGCTATAACGTAATAATATGTAACGTTAAACGTTATAACGTAATACTGTATAACGTTAAACGTTATAACGTAATACTATATAACGTTAAACATTATGACTTAATAGTGTATAAAGTTAAACGTTATGATGTAATACTGTATAACGTTAAACGTTATATTACGAAATAGTGTATAACGTTAAACTTTATAACGTAATACTATATAACGTTACACGCTATAACGTAATACTATATAACGTTAAACATTATAACGTAATACTGTATAACGTTAAACGTTATACTACGAAATAGTGTATAACGCTAACCGTTATAACGTAATACTGTATAACGTTACACGCTATAACGTAATATTATGTAACGTTAAACGTTATAACGTAATACTGTATAACGTTAAACGTTATGACTTAATAGTGTATAAAGTTAAACGTTATGATGTAATACTGTATAACGTTAAACGTTATATTACGAAATAGTGTATAACGTTAAACGTTATATTACGAAATAGTGCATAACGTTAAACTTTATAAAGTAATACTATATAACGTTAAACGTTATAACGTAATACTGTTTAACGTTACACGCTATGACATAATACTATGTAACTTTAAACGTTTAACGTAATACTGTATAACGTTAAACGTTATTACGTAATACTGTATAATCTTAAACGCTACGACGTAATACTATGTAACTTTAAACGTTTAACGTAATACTGTATAACGTTAAACGTTATTACGTAATACTGTATAATCGTAAACGCTATAACGTATTACTATGTAACGTTATACTTTATAACGTAATACGATATAACGTTAAACGTTATAACGTAATACTGTATATCGTTACACGCTATGACGTAATACTATGTAACTTTAAACGTTTAACGTAATACTGTATAACGTTAAACGTTTTAACGTAATACTGTATAATTTTGAACGTTTAACGTATTACTATGTAACGTTATACGTTATAACGTAATACTGTAAAACGTTAAACGTTATATTACGAAATAATGTATAACGTTAAACTTTATAACGTAATACTATATAACGTTAAACATTATAACGTAATTGTGTATAACGTTAATCGTTATAACGTAATACTGTATTACGTTAAGCGTTAAGACGTAATACTGTATAACGCTAAACGTTATAACGTCATACTGTATAACGTTACACGCTATAACGTAATACTATGTAACGTTAAACGTTATAACGTAACACTGTATAACGTTAAACTTTATAACGTAATACTATATAACGTTAAACGTTATAACGTAATACTGTATAACGTTACACGCTATGACGTAATACTATGTAACTTTAAACGTTTAACGTAATACTGTATAACGTTAAACGTTATAACGTAATACTGTATATCGTTAAACGTTGTGACGTAATACTGAAAAAAGTTAAACGTTATGGCGTAATACTGTATAACGCTAAACGTTATAACGTAATACTGTATAACGTTACGCGCTATAACTTAATACTGTGTAACGTTAAACGTTATAACGTAATACTGTATAATGTTGAACGTTTAACGTATTACTATGTAACGATATACGTTATAACGTAATACTGTATAACGTTAAAAGTTATATTACGAAATAGTGTATAATGTTAAACTTTTTAACGTAATACTGTATAACGTTAAACGTTATAACGTAATAATGTATAATCTTAAACGTTATAACGTATTACTATGTAACGTTATACTTTATAACGTAATACTGTATAACGTTAGACGTTATAACGTAATACTGTATAACGTTAAACGTTATAACGTAATACTGTATAATCTTAAACGTTATAACGTATTACTATGTAACGCTATACTTTATAACGTAATACTGTATAACGTTAAACGTTATATTACGAAATAGTGTATAATGTTAAACTTTTTAACGTAATACTATATAACGTTAAACATTATAACGTAATACTGTATAACGTTACACGCTATGACGTAATACTATGTAACTTTAAACGTTTAACGTAATACTGTATAACGTTAAACGTTATAACGTAATAGCGTATAAAGTTAAACGTTATAACGTAATACTGTATAACTTTAAACGCTATACTACGAAATAGTGTATAACGTTAAACTTTAGAACGTAATACTTTATAACGTTAAAAGTTATAACGTAATACTGTATAACGTTAAACGTTATAACGTAATACTGTATAACGTTAAGCGTTATGACGTAATACTGTATAACGTTAAACGCTATACTACGAAATAGTGTATAACGTTAAACTTTATAACGTAATACTATATAACGTTAAACATTATAACGTAATACTGTATAACGTTACACACTATAACGTAATACTATTTAACGTTAAACATTATAACGTAATACTGTATAACGTTACACGCTATAACGTAATACGATGTAACGTTAAACGTTATAACGTAATACTGTATATCGTTAAACGTTATAACGCAATAATGTATAACGTTAAACGTTATAACTTTATAGAGTATAAAGTTAAACGTTAGAACGTAATACTGTATAACGTTAAACGTTATACTACGAAATAGTGTATAACGCTAACCGTTATAACGTAATACTGTATAACGTTACACGCTATAACGTAATATTATGTAACGTTAAACGTTATAACGTAATACTGTATAACGTTAAACGTTATAACGTAATACTATATAACGTTAAACATTATGACTTAATAGTGTATAAAGTTAAACGTTATGATGTAATACTGTATAACGTTAAACGTTATATTACGAAATAGTGTATAACGTTAAACTTTATAACGTAATACTATATAACGTTACACGCTATAACGTAATACTATATAACGTTAAACATTATAACGTAATACTGTATAACGTTAAACGTTATACTACGAAATAGTGTATAACGCTAACCGTTATAACGTAATACTGTATAACGTTACACGCTATAACGTAATATTATGTAACGTTAAACGTTATAACGTAATACTGTATAACGTTAAACGTTATGACTTAATAGTGTATAAAGTTAAACGTTATGATGTAATACTGTATAACGTTAAACGTTATATTACGAAATAGTGTATAACGTTAAACGTTATATTACGAAATAGTGTATAACGTTAAACTTTATAAAGTAATACTATATAACGTTAAACGTTATAACGTAATACTGTTTAACGTTACACGCTATGACATAGTACTATGTAACTTTAAACGTTTAACGTAATACTGTATAACGTTAAACGTTATTACGTAATACTGTATAATCTTAAACGCTACGACGTAATACTATGTAACTTTAAACGTTTAACGTAATACTGTATAACGTTAAACGTTATTACGTAATACTGTATAATCGTAAACGCTATAACGTATTACTATGTAACGTTATACTTTATAACGTAATACGATATAACGTTAAACGTTATAACGTAATACTGTATATCGTTACACGCTATGACGTAATACTATGTAACTTTAAACGTTTAACGTAATACTGTATAACGTTAAACGTTATAACGTAATACTGTATATCGTTAAACGTAGTGACGTAATACTGAAAAAAGTTAAGCGTTATGGTGTAATACTGTATAACGCTAAACGTTATAACGCAATACTGTATAACGTTACGCGCTATAACGTAATACTATGTAACGTTAAACGTTATAACGTAATACTGTATAACGTTAAACGTTTTAACGTAATACTGTATAATTTTGAACGTTTAACGTATTACTATGTAACGTTATACGTTATAACGTAATACTGTAAAACGTTAAACGTTATATTACGAAATAATGTATAACGTTAAACTTTATAACGTAATACTATATAACGTTAAACATTATAACGTAATTGTGTATAACGTTAATCGTTATAACGTAATACTGTATTACGTTAAGCGTTAAGACGTAATACTGTATAACGCTAAACGTTATAACGTCATACTGTATAACGTTACACGCTATAACGTAATACTATGTAACGTTAAACGTTATAACGTAATACTGTATAACGTTAAACTTTATAACGTAATACTATATAACGTTAAACGTTATAACGTAATACTGTATAACGTTACACGCTATGACGTAATACTATGTAACTTTAAACGTTTAACGTAATACTGTATAACGTTAAACGTTATAACGTAATACTGTATATCGTTAAACGTTGTGACGTAATACTGAAAAAAGTTAAACGTTATGGCGTAATACTGTATAACGCTAAACGTTATAACGTAATACTGTATAACGTTACGCGCTATAACTTAATACTGTGTAACGTTAAACGTTATAACGTAATACTGTATAATGTTGAACGTTTAACGTATTACTATGTAACGATATACGTTATAACGTAATACTGTATAACGTTAAAAGTTATATTACGAAATAGTGTATAATGTTAAACTTTTTAACGTAATACTGTATAACGTTAAACGTTATAACGTAATAATGTATAATCTTAAACGTTATAACGTATTACTATGTAACGTTATACTTTATAACGTAATACTGTATAACGTTAGACGTTATAACGTAATACTGTATAACGTTAAACGTTATAACGTAATACTGTATAATCTTAAACGTTATAACGTATTACTATGTAACGTTATACTTTATAACGTAATACTGTATAACGTTAAACGTTATATTACGAAATAGTGTATAATGTTAAACTTTTTAACGTAATACTATATAACGTTAAACATTATAACGTAATACTGTATAACGTTACACGCTATAACGTAATACTATATAACGTTAAACATTATAACGTAATACTGTATAACGTTACACGCTATAACGTAATATTATGTAACGTTAAACGTTATAACGTAATACTGTATAACGTTACGCGCTATAACGTAATAGTATGTAACGTTAAACGATATAACGTAAGAGGGCATAACGTTAAACGTTATAAGGTAATACTGTATAACGTTAAACGTTATAACGTAATACTGTATAATGTTGAACGTTTAACGTATTACTATGTAACGTTATACGTTATAACGTAATACTGTATAACGATAAACGTTATATTACGTAATAGTGTATAACGTTAAACGTTATATTACGAAATAGTGTATAACGTTAAACTTTATAACGTAATACTATATAACGTTAAACATTATAACGTAATACTGTATAACGTTACACTCTATAACGTAATACTATGTAACGTTAAACGTTATAACGTAATACTGTATAACGTTAAACGTTATAACGTAATACTATATAATGATAAACGTTTAACGTATTTCTGTGTAACGTTATACGTTATAACGTAATAATGTATAACGATAACCGTTATAATTCGAAATATTGTATAACGTTAAACGTTATAACGTGATGCTATGTAACGTTATAGGTTATAACGTAATACTATGTAACGTTAAACGATATAACGTAATAGGGTATAACGTTAAACGTTATAACGTAATACTGTATAACGTTAAACGTTATAGCGTAATACTGTATAACGTTAAGCGTTATAACGTGATGCTATGTAACGTTATAGGTTATAACGTAATACTATGTAACGTTAAGCGTTATGACGTAATACTGTATAACGCTAAACGTTATAACGTAATACTGTATAACGTTACACGCTATAACGCAATACTATGTAACGTTATACGTTATAACGTAATAGGGTAAAACGTTAACCGTTATAACGTAATACTGTATAACGTTAAGCGTTATAACGTGATACTATGTAACGTTATAGGTTATAACGTATTACTATGTAACGTTAAACATTATAACGTAATTGTGTATAACGTTAAACGTTATAACGTAATACTGTATAACGTTAAACGTTATAACTTAATAGTGTATAAGGTTAAACGTTATAACGTAATACTATGTAACGTTGAACGTTATAACGTAATGCAGTATAACGTTACACGCTATAACGTAATACTATATAACGATACACGTTATAACCTAAGACAGTAAAACGCTAAAGGATATAACGTAATACTGCATAACGATAAACGTTATAACGTATTACTGTATAACGTTACACGCTATAACGTAACACTACATAACGTTAAACGTTATAACGTAATACTGTATAACGTTAAACTTTATAATGTATTACTATGTAACGTTAAACGTTATAAGGTAATTCTATATACCGTTACACGTTATACCGTAATAGGGTAAAGCGTTAAACGTTATAACGTGATACTGGATAACGTTAAACGTTTTACCGTATTACTATGTAACGTTATACGTTATATCGTAATACTATATAACGTTAACTGTTATAACGTAATACCATATAACGTTAAACGTTATAATGTAATACTGTATAACGTTACACGCTATAACGTAATACTATGTAACCATAAACTTTATAAGCTAATACAGTATAACGCTAAAGGTTATAACGTAATACTGTATAACGTTAAACGTTATAACGTATTACTATGTAACGCTATACGTTATAACGTAATACTATATAACGTTAACTGTTATAACGTAACACTATATAACGTTAAACGTTATAACCTAATTCTATAAAACGTTAAGCGTTATAGCGTAATGCTATGTAACGTTATAGGTTATAACGTGTTACTGTATAACGTTAAACGTTATAACGTAATACTGTATAACGTTAAACGTTATAACGTATTACTTTGTAACGATAAACGTTATAACCTAATACAGTATAACGCTAAAGGTTATAACGTAATCGGGTATAACGTTAAGCGTTATAACGTAATAGGGTATAAGGTTAAGCATTATAACGTAATACTGTATAACGTTAAACGTTATAACCAAACAGTGTATAACGTTAAAGGTTATAACGTAATACTGATTAACGTGTAACGTTATAACGTATTACTATGTAACGTTATACGTTATAACGTAATACTTTATAACGCTAAATGTTATAACGTAACAGCATATAACGTTAAACGTCATAACCTAATTCTGTATAACGTTAAGCGTTATAACGTAATGCTATGTAACGTTATAGGTTATAACGTAATACTATATAACGTTAAACGTTATAACGTAATAGGGTATAACGTTAAACGTTATAACGTAATACTGTATAACGTTAAACGTTATATTAAGAAATAGTGTATAACGTTAGGCGTTATAACGTAATGCTATGTAACGTTATAGGTTATAACGTATTACTATATAACGTTAAACGTTATAACTTATCTGTGTATAACGTTAAACGTTATAACGTAATACTGTATAGCGTTACACGTTGTAACGTAATATTGTATAACGTTAAACGTTATAACCTAATACAGTGTAACGCTAAACGTTATACCGTAATACCGTATAACTTTAAACGTTATAGCGTATTACTATGTAACGTTATAGGTTATAACGTAATACTATATAACGTTATACGTTATAACGTAATATGGTATAACGTTAAACGTTATAACGTAATACTGTATAACGTTAAACGTTATATCTTAATAGTTTATAACGTTATACGTTATAGCGTAATAGGGTATAACGTCAAAAGTTATAACGTAATTCTGTATAACGTTAAGCGCTATAACGTAATGCTATGTAACGTTATAGGTTATAACGTAATACTATGTAACGTTAAACATTATAACGTAATAGGGTATAACGTTAAACGTTATAACGTAATACTGTATAACGTTAAACGTTATAACTTAATAGTGTATAACGTTAAACGTTATAACGTATTACTATGTAACGATAAACGTTATAACCTAATACAGTATAACGCTAAAGGTTATAACGTAATCGGGTATAACGTTAAGCGTTATAACGTAATAGGGTATAAGGTTAAGCATTATAACGTAATACTGTATAACGTTAAACGTTATAACCAAACAGTGTATAACGTTAAAGGTTATAACGTAATACTGATTAACGTGTAACGTTATAACGTATTACTATGTAACGTTATACGTTATAACGTAATACTTTATAACGCTAAATGTTATAACGTAACAGCATATAACGTTAAACGTTATAACCTAATTCTGTATAACGTTAAGCGTTATAACGTAATGCTATGTAACGTTATAGGTTATAACGTAATACTATATATCGTTAAACGTTATAACGTAATAGGGTATAACGTTAAACGTTATATTAAGAAATAGTGTATAACGTTAGGCGTTATAACGTAATGCTATGTAACGTTATAGGTTATAACGTATTACTATATAACGTTAAACGTTATAACTTATCTGTGTATAACGTTAAACGTTATAACGTAATACTGTATAGCGTTACACGTTGTAACGTAATATTGTATAACGTTAAACGTTATAACCTAATACAGTGTAACGCTAAACGTTATACCGTAATACCGTATAACTTTAAACGTTATAGCGTATTACTATGTAACGTTATAGGTTATAACGTAATACTATATAACGTTATACGTTATAACGTAATATGGTATAACGTTAAACGTTATAACGTAATACTGTATAACGTTAAACGTTATAACTTAATAGTGTATAACGTTATACGTTATAGCGTAATAGGGTATAACGTCAAAAGTTATAACGTAATTCTGTATAACGTTAAGCGCTATAACGTAATGCTATGTAACGTTATAGGTTATAACGTAATACTATGTAACGTTAAACATTATAACGTAATAGGGTATAACGTTAAACGTTATAACGTAATACTGTATAACGTTAAACGTTATAACTTAATAGTGTATAACGTTAAACGTTATAACGTATTACTATGTAACGATAAACGTTATAACCTAATACAGTATAACGCTAAAGGTTATAACGTAATCGGGTATAACGTTAAGCGTTATAACGTAATAGGGTATAAGGTTAAGCATTATAACGTAATACTGTATAACGTTAAACGTTATAACCAAACAGTGTATAACGTTAAAGGTTATAACGAAATACTGATTAACGTGTAACGTTATAACGTATTACTATGTAACGTTATACGTTATAACGTAATACTTTATAACGCTAAATGTTATAACGTAACAGCATATAACGTTAAACGTTATAACCTAATTCTGTATAACGTTAAGCGTTATAACGTAATGCTATGTAACGTTATAGGTTATAACGTAATACTATATATCGTTAAACGTTATAACGTAATAGGGTATAACGTTAAACGTTATAACGTAATACTGTATAACGTTAAACGTTATATTAAGAAATAGTGTATAACGTTAGGCGTTATAACGTAATGCTATGTAACGTTATAGGTTATAACGTATTACTATATAACGTTAAACGTTATAACTTATCTGTGTATAACGTTAAACGTTATAACGTAATACTGTATAGCGTTACACGTTGTAACGTAATATTGTATAACGTTAAACGTTATAACCTAATACAGTGTAACGCTAAACGTTATACCGTAATACCGTATAACTTTAAACGTTATAGCGTATTACTATGTAACGTTATAGGTTATAACGTAATACTATATAACGTTATACGTTATAACGTAATATGGTATAACGTTAAACGTTATAACTTAATAGTGTATAACGTTATACGGTATAGCGTAATAGGGTATAAAGTTAAACGTTATAACGTAATACTGTATAACGTCAAACGTTATTACGTAATACTATGTAACGTTATACGTTATAACATAATAGGGTATAACGTTAGACGTTATAACGTAATACTGTATAACGTTAAGTGTTACAACGTAATGCTGTGTAACGTTATAGGTTATAACGTAATACTATGTAACGTTAAACGTTATAACGTAATACTATATAACGTTAAGTGTTATAACGTAATGCTGTGTAACGTTATAGGTTATATCGTAATACTGTATAACGTTAAACGTTATAACGTAATACTGTATAACGTTAAACGATATTACGTAATACTATGTAACGTTATACGTTATAACATAATAGGGTATAACGTTAGACGTTATAACGTAATACTATATAACGTTAAACGTTATAACGTAATACTGTATAACGTTACACGCTATAACATAATACTATGTAACGATAAACGTTATAACCTAATACAGTATAACGCTAAAGGTTATAACGTAATACTGTATAACGTTAAACGTTATAACGTATTTCTATGTAACGCTATGCGTTATAACGTAATACTATATAACGTTAACTGTTATAACGTAACACTATATAACGTTAAACGTTATAACATAATTCTATATAACGTTAAGCGTTATAGCGTAATGCTATGTAACGTTATAGGTTATAACGTGTTACTATATAACTTTAAACGTTATAACGTAATACTGTATAACGTTAAACGTTATAACGTATTACTATGTAACGATAAACGTTATAACCTAATACAGTATAACGCTAAAGGTTATAACGTAATCGGCTATAACGTTAAGCGTTATAACGTAGTAGGGTATAAGGTTAAGCATTATAACGTAATACTGTATAACGTCAAACGTTATAACCAAACAGTGTATAACGTTAAAGGTTATAACGTAATACTGATTAACGTGTAACGTTATAACGTATTACTATGTATCGTTATACGTTATAACGTAATACTTTATAACGCTAAATGTTATAACGTAACAGCATATAACGTTAAACGTTATAACCTAATTCTGTATAATGTTAAGCGTTATAACGTAATGCTATGTAACGTTATAGGTTATAACGTAATACTATATAACGTTAAACGTTATAACGTAATAGGGTATAACGTTAAACGTTATAACGTAATACTGTATAACGTTCAACGTTATATTAAGAAATAGTGTATAACGTTAGGCGTTACAACGTAATGCTATGTAACGTTAGAGGTTATAACGTATTACTATATAACGTTAAACGTTATAACTTATCTGTGTATAACGTTAAACGTTATAACATAATACTGTATAACGTTAAAGTTTATAATGTATTACTATGTAACGTTAAACGTTATAAGGTAATTCTATATACCGTTACACGTTATACCGTAATAGGGTAAAGCGTTAAACGTTATAACGTGATACTGGATAACGTTAAACGTTATACCGTATTACTATGTAACGTTATACGTTATAACGTAATACTGTATAGCGTTACACGTTGTAACGTAATATTGTATAACGTTAAACGTTATAACCTACTACAGTGTAACGCTAAACGTTATAACGTAATACTGTATAACTTTAAACGTTATAGCGTATTACTATGTAACGTTATAGGTTATAACGTAATACTATATAACGTTATACGTTATAACGTAATATGGTATAACGTTAAACGTTATAACGTAATACTGTATAACGTTAAACGTTATAACTTAATAGTGTATAACGTTATACGTTATAGCGTAATAGGGTATAACGTCAAAAGTTATAACGTAATTCTGTATAACGTTAAGCGCTATAACGTAATGCTATGTAACGTTATAGGTTATAACGTAATACTATGTAACGTTAAACGTTATAACCAAACAGTGTATAACGTTAAAGGTTATAACGAAATACTGATTAACGTGTAACGTTATAACGTATTACTATGTAACGTTATACGTTATAACGTAATACTGTATAGCGTTACACGTTGTAACGTAATATTGTATAACGTTAAACGTTATAACCTAATACAGTGTAACGCTAAACGTTATACCGTAATACCGTATAACTTTAAACGTTATAGCGTATTACTATGTAACGTTATAGGTTATAACGTAATACTATATAACGTTATACGTTATAACGTAATATGGTATAACGTTAAACGTTATAACGTAATACTGTATAACGTTAAACGTTATAACTTAATAGTGTATAACGTTATACGGTATAGCGTAATAGGGTATAAAGTTAAACGTTATAACGTAATACTGTATAACGTCAAACGTTATTACGTAATACTATGTAACGTTATACGTTATAACATAATAGGGTATAACGTTAGACGTTATAACGTAATACTGTATAACGTTAAGTGTTACAACGTAATGCTGTGTAACGTTATAGGTTATAACGTAATACTATGTAACGTTAAACGTTATAACGTAATACTATATAACGTTAAGTGTTATAACGTAATGCTGTGTAACGTTATAGGTTATATCGTAATACTGTATAACGTTAAACGTTATAACGTAATACTGTATAACGTTAAACGATATTACGTAATACTATGTAACGTTATACGTTATAACATAATAGGGTATAACGTTAGACGTTATAACGTAATACTATATAACGTTAAACGTTATAACGTAATACTGTATAACGTTACACGCTATAACATAATACTATGTAACGATAAACGTTATAACCTAATACAGTATAACGCTAAAGGTTATAACGTAATACTGTATAACGTTAAACGTTATAACGTATTTCTATGTAACGCTATGCGTTATAACGTAATACTATATAACGTTAACTGTTATAACGTAACACTATATAACGTTAAACGTTATAACATAATTCTATATAACGTTAAGCGTTATAGCGTAATGCTATGTAACGTTATAGGTTATAACGTGTTACTATATAACTTTAAACGTTATAACGTAATACTGTATAACGTTAAACGTTATAACGTATTACTATGTAACGATAAACGTTATAACCTAATACAGTATAACGCTAAAGGTTATAACGTAATCGGCTATAACGTTAAGCGTTATAACGTAGTAGGGTATAAGGTTAAGCATTATAACGTAATACTGTATAACGTCAAACGTTATAACCAAACAGTGTATAACGTTAAAGGTTATAACGTAATACTGATTAACGTGTAACGTTATAACGTATTACTATGTATCGTTATACGTTATAACGTAATACTTTATAACGCTAAATGTTATAACGTAACAGCATATAACGTTAAACGTTATAACCTAATTCTGTATAATGTTAAGCGTTATAACGTAATGCTATGTAACGTTATAGGTTATAACGTAATACTATATAACGTTAAACGTTATAACGTAATAGGGTATAACGTTAAACGTTATAACGTAATACTGTATAACGTTCAACGTTATATTAAGAAATAGTGTATAACGTTAGGCGTTACAACGTAATGCTATGTAACGTTAGAGGTTATAACGTATTACTATATAACGTTAAACGTTATAACTTATCTGTGTATAACGTTAAACGTTATAACATAATACTGTATAACGTTAAAGTTTATAATGTATTACTATGTAACGTTAAACGTTATAAGGTAATTCTATATACCGTTACACGTTATACCGTAATAGGGTAAAGCGTTAAACGTTATAACGTGATACTGGATAACGTTAAACGTTATACCGTATTACTATGTAACGTTATACGTTATAACGTAATACTGTATAGCGTTACACGTTGTAACGTAATATTGTATAACGTTAAACGTTATAACCTACTACAGTGTAACGCTAAACGTTATAACGTAATACTGTATAACTTTAAACGTTATAGCGTATTACTATGTAACGTTATAGGTTATAACGTAATACTATATAACGTTATACGTTATAACGTAATATGGTATAACGTTAAACGTTATAACGTAATACTGTATAACGTTAAACGTTATAACTTAATAGTGTATAACGTTATACGTTATAGCGTAATAGGGTATAACGTCAAAAGTTATAACGTAATTCTGTATAACGTTAAGCGCTATAACGTAATGCTATGTAACGTTATAGGTTATAACGTAATACTATGTAACGTTAAACGTTATAACGTAATAGGGTATAACGTTAAACGTTATAACGTAATACTGTATAACGTTATAGGTTATAACGTAATACTATATAACGTTATACGTTATAACGTAATATGGTATAACGTTAAACGTTATAACGTAATACTGTATAACGTTAAACGTTATAACGTAATACTGTATAACGTTAAACGTTATAACTTAATAGTGTATAACGTTATACGTTATAACGTAATAGGGTATAAAGTTAAACGTTATAACGTAATACTGTATAACGTTAAACGTTATTACGTAATAGTATGTAACGTTATACGTTATAACATAATAGGGTATAACGTTAGACGTTATAACGTAATACTGTATAACGTTAAGTGTTACAACGTAATGCTGTGTAACGTTATAGGTTATAACGTAATACTATGTAACGTTAAACGTTATAACGTAATACTATATAACTTTAAGTGTTATAACGTAATGCTGTGTAACGTTATAGGTTATATCGTAATACTGTATAACGTTAAACGTTATAACGTAATACTGTATAACGTTAAACGATATTACGTAATACTATGTAACGTTATACGTTATAACATAATACTATGTAACGATAAACTTTATAACCTAATACAGTATAACGCTAAAGGTTATAACGTAATACTGAATAACGTTAAACGTTATAACGTATTACTATGTAACGCTATACGCTACAACGTAATACTATATAACGTTAACTTTTATAAAGTAACACTACATAACGTTAAACGTTATAACCTAATTCTATAAAACGTTAAGCGTTATAGCGTAATGCTATGTAACGTTATAGGTTATAACGTAATACTGTATAACGTTAAACGTTATAACGAAATAGTGTATAACGTTAAACGTTGTAACGTAATACTATGTAACCTTATACGTTATAACGTAATAGGGTATAACGTTAAACGTTATAACCTACTACAGTGTAACGCTAAACGTTATAACGTAATACTGTATAACTTTAATCGTTATAGCGTATTACTATGTAACGTTATAGGTTATAACGTAATACTATATAACGTTATACGTTATAACGTAATATGGTATAACGTTAAACGTTATAACGTAATACTGTATAACGTTATAGGTTATAACGTAATACTATATAACGTTATACGTTATAACGTAATATGGTATAACGTTATAACGTTATACGTTATAACGTAATATGGTATAACGTTAAACGTTATAACGTAATACTGTATAACGTTAAACGTTATAACGTAATACTGTATAACGTTAAACGTTATAACTTAATAGTGTATAACGTTATACGTTATAACGTAATAGGGTATAAAGTTAAACGTTATAACGTAATACTCTATAACGATATACGTTATAACATAATAGTATGTAACGTTAGACGTTATAACATAATACTGTATAACGTTAAGTGTTACAACGTAATGCTGTGTAACGTTATAGGTTATATCGTAATACTGTATAACGTTAAACGTTATAACTTAATAGTGTATAACGTTATACGTTATAGCGTAATAGGGTATAACGTCAAAAGTTATAACGTAATTCTGTATAACGTTAAGAGCTATAACGTAATGCTATGTAACGTTATAGGTTATAACGTAATACTATGTAACGTTAAACGTTATAACGTAATAGGGTATACCGTTAGACGTTATAACGTAATACTGTATAACGTTAAGTGTTACAACGTAATGCTGTGTAACGTTATAGGTTATATCGTAATACTGTATAACTTTAAACGTTATAACGTAATACTGTATAACGTTAAACGATATTACGTAATACTATGTAACGTTATACGTTATAACATAATACTATGTAACGATAAACGTTATAACCTAATGCAGTATAACGCTAAAGGTTATAACGTAATACTGAATAACGTTAAACGTTATAACGTATTACTATGTAACGCTATACGTTACAACGTAATACTATATAACGTTAACTTTTATAAAGTAACACTACATAACGTTAAACGTTATAACCTAATTCTATAAAACGTTAAGCGTTATAGCGTAATGCTATGTAACGTTATAGGTTATAACGTAATACTGTATAACGTTAAACGTTATAACGAAATAGTGTATAACGTTAAACGTTGTAACGTAATACTGTATAATGTTAAACGTTTAACGTATTACTATGTAACGATATACGTTATAACGTTATACTGTATAACATTAAACGTCATAACGTAACACTGTATAACGTTAAGTGTTATGACGTAATACTGTATAACGCTAAACGTTATAACGTAATACTGTGTAACGTTATAGGTTATAACGTAATACTATGTAACGTTAAACGATATAACGTAATAGGGTATAACGTTAAACGTTATAACGTAATACTGTATTACGTTAAGCGTTATAACGTGATGCTATGTAACGTTATACGTTATAACGTAATAGGGTATAACTAAAAAAGGTTATAACGTAATACTGTATAACGTTAAGCGTTATAACGTAATGCTATGTAACGAAATAGGTTATAACGTAATACTATGCAACGTTAAACGTTATAACGTCATAGGGTATAACGTTAAACGTTATAACGTTGTACTGTATAACGTTAAACGTTATAACTTAATAGTGTATAACGTTATACGTTATAACGTAATAGGGTATAAAGTTAAAAGTTATAACGTAATACTGTATAACGTTAAACGTTGTTACGTAATACTATGTAACGTTATACGTTATAACATAATAGGGTATAACGTTAGACGTTATAACATAATAGGGTATAACGTTAGACGTTATAACGTAATACTGTATAACGTTAAGTGTTACAACGTAATGCTGTGTAACGTTATAGGTTATAACGTAATACTGTATAACGTTAAACTTTATAACCTAATACTGTATAGCGTTAAACGTTATAACGTAATACTGTATAACGTAACACGCTATAACGTAATACTCTATAACGTTAAACGTTATAACGCAACACTGTATAGCGTTACACGCTACAACGTAATACTCTATAACGTTAAACGTTATAATCTAATACAGTATAACGCTAAAGGTTATAACGTAATACTGTATAGCGTTACACGTTATAGCGTAATACTGTATAACGTTAAACTTTATAACGTAATACTGTATAACGTTATACGCTACAACGTAATACTATATAACGATAAACGTTATAACCTAAGACAGTATAACGCTAAAGGAATTAACGTAATACTGCATAACGTTAAACGTCATAACGTATTACTGTATAACGTTACACGCTATAACGTAATACTATATAACGTTAGACGTTATAACCTAATACAGTATAATGCTAAAGGTTATAACGTCATACTGTATAACGTTAAACGTTATAACGTAATACTATGTAACGTTAAACGTTATAACGTAGTACTGTATAACGTTAAACGTTATAACGTAATACTGTTTAATGTTAAACGTTTAACGTATTACTATGTAACGTTATACGTTATAACGTAATACTGTATAACGTTAAACGTTATAACTTAATAGTGTAGAAAGTTAAACGTTATAACGTAATGCTGTATAACGTTAAACGTTATATTACGAAATAGTGTATAACGTTAATCTTTATAACCTAATACTATATAACGTTAAACATTATAAAGTAATTGTGTAGAACGTTAAACGTTTTAACGTAATACTGTATATCGTTAAACGTTATAACGTAATACTGTATAACGTTAAACTTTATAACCTAATACTGTATAGCGTTAAACGTTATAACGTAATACTGTATAACGTTACACGCTACAACGTAATACTATATAACGATAAACGTTATAACCTAAGACAGTATAACGCTAAAGGAATTAACGTAATACTGCATAACGTTAAACGTTATAACGTATTACTGTATAACGTTACACGCTATTACGTAATACTATATAACGTTAAACGCTATAACCTAATACAGTATAATGCTAAAGGTTATAACGTCATACTGTATAACGTTAAACGTTATAACGTAACACTATGTAACGTTAAACGTTATAACGTAATACTGTATAACGTTAAACGTTATAACGTAATACTGTATAACTTTACACGCTATAACGTAATACTCTATAATGTTGAACGTTCAACGTATTACTATGTAACGTTAAACATTATAACGTAATACTGTATAACGTTAAACGTTATAACTTAATAGTTTATAAGGTTAAACGTTATAACGTAATACTGTATAACGTTAAACGTTATAACGTAATACTGTATAACGTTAAACTTTATAACCTAATACTGTATAGCGTTAAACGTTATAACGTAATACTGTATAACGTAACACGCTATAACGTAATACTCTATAACGTTAAACGTTATAACGCAACACTGTATAGCGTTACACGCTACAACGTAATACTCTATAACGTTACACGCTACAACGTAATACTATATAACGATAAACGTTATAACCTAAAACAGTATAACGCTAAAGGTTATAACTTAATACTGTATAGCGTTACACGTTATAGCGTAATACTGTACAACGTTAAACTTTATAACGTAATACTGTATAACGTTACAGGCTACAACGTAATACTATATAACGATAAACGTTATAACCTAAGACAGTATAACGCTAAAGGAATTAACGTAATACTGCATAACGTTAAACGTTATAACGTATTACTGTATAACGTTACACGCTATAACGTAATACTATATAACGTTAAACGCTATAACCTAATACAGTATAATGCTAAAGGTTATAACGTCATACAGTATAACGTTAAACGTTATAACGTAACACTATGTAACGTTAAACGTTATAACGTAATACTGTATAACGTTAAACGTTATAACGTAACACTGTATAACGTTAAGTGTTATGACGTAATACTGTATAACGCTAAACGTTATAACGTAATACTGTGTAACGTTACACGCTATAACATAATACTGTATAACGTTACACACTATAGCGTAATACTATGTAACGTTAAACGTTATAAAGTTGTACTGTATAACGTTAAACGTTATAACGTAATACTGTATAACGTCAAACGTTATAACGTAATACTGTATAGTGTTAAACGTTTAACGTATTACTATGTAACGATATACGTTATAACGTTATACTGTATAACATTAAACGTTATAACGTAACACTGTATAACGTTAAGTGTTATGACGTAATACTGTATAACGCTAAACGTTATAACGTAATACTGTGTAACGTTATAGGTTATAACGTAATACTATGTAACGTTAAACGATATAAAGTAATATGGTATAACGTTAAACGTTTTAACGTAATACTGTATAACGTTAAACGTTTAACGTAATACTATGTAACGTTAAACGTTATAACGTAATACTGTATAATGTTAAACGTTTAACGTATTACTATGTAACGTTATACGTTATAACGTAATACGGTATAACGTTAAACGTTATAACGTAATACTGTATAACGTTAAACGCTATAACGTAATACTATGTAACGTTATACGTTATAACGTAATAGGGTATAACGTTAATCGTTATAACGTAATACTGTATAACGTTAAGCGTTATAACGTGATGCTATGTAACGTTATAGGTTATAACGTAATACTATGTAACGTTAAACGATATAACGTAATAGGGTATAACGTTAAACGTAATAACGTAGTACTGTATAACGTTAAACGTTTAACGTAATACTATGTAACGTTAAACGTTATAACGTAATACTGTATAACGTTAAGCGTTATAACGTGATGCTATGTAACGTTATAGGTTATAACGTAATACTATGTAACGTTAAACGATATAACGTAATAGGGTATAACGTTGAACGTTATAACGTAATACTGTATAACGTTAAACGTTATAACGTAATACAGTATAACGTTACACGCTATAACGTAATACTATGTAACTTTAAACGTTTAACGTTATACTATGTATCGTTAAACGTTATAACGTAATACTGCATAATGTTAAACGTTTGACGTAATACTATGTAACGTTATAGGTTATAACGTAATACTATATAACGTTATACGTTATAACGTAATAGGGTATAACGTTAAACGTTATAACGTAATACTGTATAACGCTAAACGTTATAACGTAATACTGTATAACTTTACACGCTATAACGTAATACTCTATAATGTTGAACGTTCAACGTATTACTATGTAACGTTAAACATTATAACGTAATACTGTATAACGTTAAACGTTATAACTTAATAGTTTATAAGGTTAAACGTTATAACGTAATACTGTATAACGTTAAACGTTATAACGTAATACTGTATAACGTTAAGCGTTATATCGTAATGCTGTATAATGTTAAACGTTTAACGTATTACTATGTAACGTTATACGTTATAACGTTATACTGTATAACGTTAAACGTTATAACTTAATAGTGTATAAAGTTAAACGTTATAACGTAATACTGCATAACGTTAAACGTTATATTACGAAATAGCTTATAACGTTAAACTTTATAACGTAATTCTATATAACGTTAAACATTATAACGTAATTGTGTATAACGTTAAACGTTATAACTTAATAGTGTATAAAGTTAAACATTATAACGTAATACTGTATAACGTTAAGCGTTATAACGTATTGCTATGTAACGTTATAGGTTATAACGTAATACTGTGTAACGTTAAACGATATAACGTAATAGGGTATAACGTTAAACGTTATAACGAAATACTGTATAACGTATAACGTTCTAACTTAATAGTGTATAAAGTTAAACGTTACAACGTAATAATGTATAACGTTAAACTTTATATTACGTAATATTGTATAACGTTAAACTTTATAACGTAATACTTTGTAACGTTAAACATTATAACGTAATTGTGTATAACGTTAAACGTTATAACGTAACACTGTATAACGTTAATGTTATGACGTAATACTGTATAACGCTAAACGTTATAACGTAATACTGTGTAACGTTACACGCTATAACATAATACTGTATAACGTTACACGCTATAGCGTAATACTATGTAACGTTAAACGTTATAACGTTGTACTGTATAACGTTAAACGTTATAACGTAATACTGTATAACGTCAAACGTTATAACGTAATACTGTATAGTGTTAAACGTTTAACGTATTACTATGTAACGATATACGTTATAACGTTATACTGTATAACATTAAACGTTATAACGTAACACTGTATAACGTTAAGTGTTATGACGTAATACTGTATAACGCTAAACGTTATAACGTAATACTGTGTAACGTTATATGTTATAACGTAATACTATGTAACGTTAAACGATATAACGTAATAGGGTATAACGTTAAACGTTATAACGTAATACTGTATAACGTGTAACGTTCTAACTTAATACTGCATAACGTTAAACGTTATATTACGAAATAGCTTATAACGTTAAACTTTATAACGTAATTCTATATAACGTTAAACATTATAACGTAATTGTGTATAACGTTAAACGTTATAACTTAATAGTGTATAAAGTTAAACATTATAACGTAATACTGTATAACGTTAAGCGTTATAACGTATTGCTATGTAACGTTATAGGTTATAACGTAATACTGTGTAACGTTAAACGATATAACGTAATAGGGTATAACGTTAAACGTTATAACGAAATACTGTATAACGTATAACGTGCTAACTTAATAGTGTATAAAGTTAAACGTTACAACGTAATAATGTATAACGTTAAACTTTATATTACGTAATATTGTATAACGTTAAACTTTATAACGTAATACTTTGTAACGTTAAACATTATAACGTAATTGTGTATAACGTTAAACGTTATAACGTAACACTGTATAACGTTAAGTGTTATGACGTAATACTGTATAACGCTAAACGTTATAACGTAATACTGTGTAACGTTACACGCTATAACATAATACTGTATAACGTTACACGCTATAGCGTAATACTATGTAACGTTAAACGTTATAAAGTTGTACTGTATAACGTTAAACGTTATAACGTAATACTGTATAACGTCAAACGTTATAACGTAATACTGTATAGTGTTAAACGTTTAACGTATTACTATGTAACGATATACGTTATAACGTTATACTGTATAACATTAAACGTTATAACGTAACACTGTATAACGTTAAGTGTTATGACGTAATACTGTATAACGCTAAACGTTATAACGTAATACTGTGTAACGTTATAGGTTATAACGTAATACTATGTAACGTTAAACGATATAAAGTAATATGGTATAACGTTAAACGTTTTAACGTAATACTGTATAACGTTAAACGTTTAACGTAATACTATGTAACGTTAAACGTTATAACGTAATACTGCATAATGTTAAACGTTTAACGTATTACTATGTAACGTTATACGTTATAACGTAATACGGTATAACGTTAAACGTTATAACGTAATACTGTATAACGTTAAACGCTATAACGTAATACTATGTAACGTTATACGTTATAACGTAATAGGGTATAACGTTAATCGTTATAACGTAATACTGTATAACGTTAAGCGTTATAACGTGATGCTATGTAACGTTATAGGTTATAACGTAATACTATGTAACGTTAAACGATATAACGTAATAGGGTATAACGTTAAACGTAATAACGTAGTACTGTATAACGTTAAACGTTTAACGTAATACTATGTAACGTTAAACGTTATAACGTAATACTGTATAACGTTAAGCGTTATAACGTGATGCTATGTAACGTTATAGGTTATAACGTAATACTATGTAACGTTAAACGATATAACGTAATAGGGTATAACGTTGAACGTTATAACGTAATACTGTATAACGTTAAACGTTATAACGTAATACAGTATAACGTTACACGCTATAACGTAATACTATGTAACTTTAAACGTTTAACGTTATACTATGTATCGTTAAACGTTATAACGTAATACTACATAATGTTAAACGTTTGACGTAATACTATGTAACGTTATAGGTTATAACGTAATACTATATAACGTTATACGTTATAACGTAATAGGGTATAACGTTAAACGTTATAACGTAATACTGTATAACGCTAAACGTTATAACGTAATACTGTATAACTTTACACGCTATAACGTAATACTCTATAATGTTGAACGTTCAACGTATTACTATGTAACGTTAAACATTATAACGTAATACTGTATAACGTTAAACGTTATAACTTAATAGTGTATAAGGTTAAACGTTATAACGTAATACTGTATAACGTTAAGCGTTATAACGTAATGCTATGTAACGAAATAGGTTATAACGTAATACTATGCAACGTTAAACGTTATAACGTCATAGGGTATAACGTTAAACGTTGTAACGTTGTACTGTGTAACGTTAAACGTTATAACGTAATACTGTATAACGTTAAACGTTATAACGTAATACTGTATAACGTTAAGCGTTATAACGTAATGCTGTATAATGTTAAACGTTTAACGTAATACTATGTAACGTTAAACGTTATAACGTAATACTGTATAACGTTAAGCGTTATAACGTGATGCTATGTAACGTTATAGGTTATAACGTAATACTATGTAACGTTAAACGATATAACGTAATAGGGTATAACGTTGAACGTTATAACGTAATACTGTATAACGTTAAACGTTATAACGTAATACAGTATAACGTTACACGCTATAACGTAATACTGTATAACGTATAACGTTCTAACTTAATACTGTATAACGTTACACGCTATAACGAAATACTATGTAACTTTAAACGTTTAACGTAATACTATGTAACGTTAAACGTTATAACGTAATACTGTATAACGTTAAGTGTTATGACGTAATACTGTATAACGCTAAACGTTATAACGTAATACTGTGTAACGTTATAGGTTATAACGTAATACTATGTAACGTTAAACGATATAACGTAATAGGGTATAACGTTAAACGTTATATTACGAAATAGCTTATAACGTTAAACTTTATAACGTAATTCCATATAACGTTAAACATTATAACGTAATTGTGTATAACGTGAAACGTTATAACTTAATAGTGTATAAAGTTAAACATTATAATGTAATACTGTATAACGTTAAGCATTATAACGTATTGCTATGTAACGTTATAGGTTATAACGTAATACTATGTAACGTTAAACGATATAACGTAATAGGGTATAACGTTAAACGTTATAACGTAATACTGTATAACGTATATCGTTCTAACTTAATAGTGTATAATGTTAAACGTTATAACGTAATAATGTATAACGTTAAACTTTATATTACGTAATATTGTATAACGTTAAACTTTATAACGTAATACTTTGTAACGTTAAACATTATAACGTAATTGTGTATAACGTTAAACGTTATAACGTTGTACTGTATAACGTTAAACGTTATAACGTAATACTGTATAACGTCAAACGTTATAACGTAATACTGTATAATGTTAAACGTTTAACGTATTACTATGTAACGATATACGTTATAACGTTATACTGTATAACATTAAACGTCATAACGTAACACTGTATAACGTTAAGTGTTATGACGTAATACTGTATAACGCTAAACGTTATAACGTAATACTGTGTAACGTTATAGGTTATAACGTAATACTATGTAACGTTAAACGATATAACGTAATAGGGTATAACGTTAAGCGTTATAACGTGATGCTATGTAACGTTATAGGTTATAACGTAATACTATGTAACGTTAAACGATATAACGTAATACTGTATAACGTTAAGCGTTATAACGTGATGCTATGTAACGTTATAGGTTATAACGTAATACTATGTAACGTTAAACGATATAACGTAATAGGGTATATCGTTAAACGTAATAACGTAGTACTGTATAACGTTAAACGTTTAACGTAATACTATGTAACGTTAAACGTTATAACGTAATACTGTATAACGTTAAGCGTTATAACGTGATGCTATGTAACGTTATAGGTTATAACGTAATACTATGTAACGTTAAACGATATAACGTAATAGGGTATAACGTTGAACGTTATAACGTAATACTGTATAACGTTAAACGTTATAACGTAATACTGTGTAACGTTATAGGTTATAACGTAATACTATGTAACGTTAAACGATATAACGTAATAGGGTATAACGTTAAACGTTATAACGTAATACTGTATAACGTATAACGTTCTAACTTAATACTGTATAACGTTACACGCTATAACGAAATACTATGTAACTTTAAACGTTTAACGTAATACTATGTAACGTTAAACGTTATAACGTAATACTGTATAACGTTAAGCGTTATAACGTGATGCTATGTAACGTTATAGGTTATAACGTAATACTATGTAACGTTAAACGATATAAAGTAATATGGTATAACGTTAAACGTTTTAACGTAATACTGTATAACGTTAAAAGTTTAACGTAATACCATGTAACGTTATACGTTATAACGTAATACTGTATAATGTTAAACGTTTAACGTATTACTATGTAACGTTATACGTTATAACGTAATACGGTATAACGTTAATCGTTATAACGTAATACTGTATAACGTTAAGCGTTATAACGTGATGCTATGTAACGTTATAGGTTATAACGTAATACTATGTAACGTTAAACGATATAACGTAATAGGGTATAACGTTAAACGTAATAACGTAGTACTGTATAACGTTAAACGTTTAACGTAATACTATGTAACGTTAAACGTTATAACGTAATACTGTATAACGTATATCGTTCTAACTTAATAGTGTATAAAGTTAAACGTTATAACGTAATAATGTATAACGTTAAACTTTATATTACGTAATATTGTATAACGTTAAACTTTATAACGTAATACTTTGTAACGTTAAACATTATAACGTAATTGTGTATAACGTTAAACGTTATAACGTTGTACTGTATAACGTTAAACGTTATAACGTAATACTGTATAGCGTCAAACGTTATAACGTAATACTGTATAATGTTAAACGTTTAACGTATTACTATGTAACGATATACGTTATAACGTTATACTGTATAACATTAAACGTCATAACGTAACACTGTATAACGTTAAGTGTTATAACGTAATACTGTATAACGCCAAACGTTATAACGTAATACTGTGTAACGTTATAGGTTATAACGTAATACCATGTAACGTTAAACGATATAACGTAATAGGGTATAACGTTAAACGTTATAACGTAATACTGTATAACGTATAACGTTCTAACTTAATACTGTATAACGTTACACGCTATAACGAAATACTATGTAACTTTAAACGTTTAACGTAATACTATGTAACGTTAAACGTTATAACGTAATACTGTATAACGTTAAGCGTTATAACATGATGCTATGTAACGTTATAGGTTATAACGTAATACTATGTAACGTTAAACGATATAAAGTAATATGGTATAACGTTAAACGTTTTAACGTAATACTGTATAACGTTAAAAGTTTAACGTAATACTATGTAACGTTAAACGTTATAACGTAATACTGTATAATGTTAAACGTTTAACGTATTACTATGTAACGTTAAACGTTTAACGTAATACTATGTAACGTTAAACGTTATAACGTAATACTGTATAACGTTAAGTGTTATAACGTGATGCTATGTAACGTTATAGGTTATAACGTAATACTATGTAACGTTAAACGATATAACGTAATAGGGTATAACGTTGAACGTTATAACGTAATACTGTATAACGTTAAACGTTATAACGTAATACTATGTAACGTTATACGTTATAACGTAATAGGGTATAACGTTAAACGTTATAACGTAATACTGTATAACGTTAAACGTTATTACGTAATACTATGTAACGTTATACGTTATAACATAATAGGGTATAACGTTAGACGTTATAACGTAATACTGTATAACGATAAGTGTTACAACGTAATGCTGTGTGACGTTATAGGTTATAACGTAATACTATGTAACGTTAAACGTTATAACGTAATACTATATAACGTTAAGTGTTATAACGTAATGCTGTGTAACGTTATAGGTTATATCGTAATACTGTATAACGTTAAACGTTATAACGTAATACTGTATAACGTTAAACGATATTACGTAATACTATGTAACGCTATACGTTATAACGTAATACTATATAACGTTAACTTTTATAACGTAACACTACATAACGTTAAACGTTATAACCTAATTCTATAAAACGTTAAGCGTTATAGCGTAATGCTATATAACGTTATAGGTTATAACGTAATACTGTATAACGTTAAACGTTATAACGAAATAGTGTATAACGTTAAACGTTGTAACGTAATACTCTATAACGTTAAACATTATAACGTACTACTATATAACAATATACGTTATATCGTAATACTATACAAACTTAAACGCCATAACGTAATACTGTATAGCGTTGAACGTTATAACGTAATACTGTATAACGTTAAACTTTATAACCTAATACTGTATAGCGTTAAACGTTATAACGTAATACTGTATAACGTAACACGCTATAACGTAATACTCTATAACGTTAAACGTTATAACGCAACACTGTATAGCGTTACACGCTACAACGTAATACTCTATAACGTTAAACGTTATAATCTAATACAGTATAACGCTAAAGGTTATAACGTAATACTGTATAGCGTTACACGTTATAGCGTAATACTGTATAACGTTAAACTTTATAACGTAATACTGTATAACGTTAAACATTATAACGTAATTGTGTATAACGTTAAACGTTATAACGTTGTACTGTATAACGTTAAACGTTATAACGTAATACTGTATAACGTCAAACGTTATAACGTAATACTGTATAATGTTAAACGTTTAACGTATTACTATGTATCGATATACGTTATAACGTTATACTGTATAACATTAAACGTCATAACGTAACACTGTATAACGTTAAGTGTTATGACGTAATACTGTATAACGCCAAACGTTATAACGTAATACTGTGTAACGTTATAGGTTATAACGTAATACCATGTAACGTTAAACGATATAACGTAATAGGGTATAACGTTAAACGTTATAACGTAATACTGTATAACGTATAACGTTCTAACTTAATACTGTATAACGTTACACGCTATAACGAAATACTATGTAACTTTAAACGTTTAACGTAATACTATGTAACGTTAAACGTTATAACGTAATACTGTATAACGTTAAGCGTTATAACGTGATGCTATGTAACGTTATAGGTTATAACGTAATACTATGTAACGTTAAACGATATAAAGTAATATGGTATAACGTTAAACGTTTTAAAGTAATACTGTATAACGTTAAAAGTTTAACGTAATACTATGTAACGTTAAACGTTATAACGTAATACTGTATAATGTTAAACGTTTAACGTATTACTATGTAACGTTATACGTTATAACGTAATACGGTATAACGTTAATCGTTATAACGTAATACTGTATAACGTTAAGCGTTATAACGTGATGCTATGTAACGTTATAGGTTATAACGTAATACTATGTAACGTTAAACGATATAACGTAATAGGGTATAACGTTAAACGTAATAACGTAGCACTGTATAACGTTAAACGTTTAACGTAATACTATGTAACGTTAAACGTTATAACGTAATACTGCATAACGTTAAGCGTTATAACGTGATGCTATGTAACGTTATAGGTTATAACGTAATACTATGTAACGTTAAACGATATAACGTAATAGGGTATAACGTTGAACGTTATAACGTAATACTGTATAACGTTAAACGTTATAACGTAATACTATGTAACGTTATACGTTATAACGTAATAGGGTATAACGTTAAACGTTATAACGTAATACTGTATAACGTTAAACGTTATTACGTAATACTATGTAACGTTATACGTTATAACATAATAGGGTATAACGTTAGACGTTATAACGTAATACTGTATAACGATAAGTGTTACAACGTAATGCTGTGTGACGTTATAGGTTATAACGTAATACTATGTAACGTTAAACGTTATAACGTAATACTATATAACGTTAAGTGTTATAACGTAATGCTGTGTAACGTTATAGGTTATATCGTAATACTGTATAACGTTAAACGTTATAACGTAATACTGTATAACGTTAAACGATATTACGTAATACTATGTAACGTTATACGTTATAACATAATAGGGTATAACGTTAGACGTTATAACGTAATACTATATAACGTTAAACGTTATAACCTAATAGGGTATATCGTTTAACGTTATAACGTAATACTTTATACCGTTAAACGTTATAACGTAATACTGTATAACGTTACACGCTATAACATAATACTATGTAACGATAAACGTTATAACCTAATACAGTATAACGCTAAAGGTTATAACGTAATACTGAATAACGTTAAAGGTTATAAGGTATTACTATGTAACGCTATACGTTATAACGTAATACTATATAACGTTAACTTTTATAACGTAACACTACATAACGTTAAACGTTATAACCTAATTCTATAAAACGTTAAGCGTTATAGCGTAATGCTATATAACGTTATAGGTTATAACGTAATACTGTATAACGTTAAACGTTATAACGAAATAGTGTATAACGTTAAACGTTGTAACGTAATACTCTATAACGTTAAACATTATAACGTACTACTATATAACAATATACGTTATATCGTAATACTATACAAACTTAAACGCCATAACGTAATACTGTATAGCGTTGAACGTTATAACGTAATACTGTATAACGTTAAACTTTATAACCTAATACTGTATAGCGTTAAACGTTATAACGTAATACTGTATAACGTAACACGCTATAACGTAATACTCTATAACGTTAAACGTTATAACGCAACACTGTATAGCGTTACACGCTACAACGTAATACTCTATAACGTTAAACGTTATAATCTAATACAGTATAACGCTAAAGGTTATAACGTAATACTGTATAGCGTTACACGTTATAGCGTAATACTGTATAACGTTAAACTTTATAACGTAATACTGTATAACGTTAAACATTATAACGTAATTGTGTATAACGTTAAACGTTATAACGTTGTACTGTATAACGTTAAACGTTATAACGTAATACTGTATAACGTCAAACGTTATAACGTAATACTGTATAATGTTAAACGTTTAACGTATTACTATGTAACGATATACGTTATAACGTTATACTGTATAACATTAAACGTCATAACGTAACACTGTATAACGTTAAGTGTTATGACGTAATACTGTATAACGCCAAACGTTATAACGTAATACTGTGTAACGTTATAGGTTATAACGTAATACCATGTAACGTTAAACGATATAACGTAATAGGGTATAACGTTAAACGTTATAACGTAATACTGTATAACGTATAACGTTCTAACTTAATACTGTATAACGTTACACGCTATAACGAAATACTATGTAACTTTAAACGTTTAACGTAATACTATGTAACGTTAAACGTTATAACGTAATACTGTATAACGTTAAGCGTTATAACGTGATGCTATGTAACGTTATAGGTTATAACGTAATACTATGTAACGTTAAACGATATAAAGTAATATGGTATAACGTTAAACGTTTTAACGTAATACTGTATAACGTTAAAAGTTTAACGTAATACTATGTAACGTTAAACGTTATAACGTAATACTATGTAACGTTAAACGATATAACGTAATAGGGTATAACGTTAAACGTAATAACGTAGCACTGTATAACGTTAAACGTTTAACGTAATACTATGTAACGTTAAACGTTATAACGTAATACTGCATAACGTTAAGCGTTATAACGTGATGCTATGTAACGTTATAGGTTATAACGTAATACTATGTAACGTTAAACGATATAACGTAATAGGGTATAACGTTGAACGTTATAACGTAATACTGTATAACGTTAAACGTTATAACGTAATACTATGTAACGTTATACGTTATAACGTAATAGGGTATAACGTTAAACGTTATAACGTAATACTGTATAACGTTAAACGTTATTACGTAATACTATGTAACGTTATACGTTATAACATAATAGGGTATAACGTTAGACGTTATAACGTAATACTGTATAACGATAAGTGTTACAACGTAATGCTGTGTGACGTTATAGGTTATAACGTAATACTATGTAACGTTAAACGTTATAACGTAATACTATATAACGTTAAGTGTTATAACGTAATGCTGTGTAACGTTATAGGTTATATCGTAATACTGTATAACGTTAAACGTTATAACGTAATACTGTATAACGTTAAACGATATTACGTAATACTATGTAACGTTATACGTTATAACATAATAGGGTATAACGTTAGACGTTATAACGTAATACTATATAACGTTAAACGTTATAACCTAATAGGGTATATCGTTTAACGTTATAACGTAATACTTTATACCGTTAAACGTTATAACGTAATACTGTATAACGTTACACGCTATAACATAATACTATGAAACGATAAACGTTATAACCTAATACAGTATAACGCTAAAGGTTATAACGTAATACTGAATAACGTTAAACGTTATAAGGTATTACTATGTAACGCTATACGTTATAACGTAATACTATATAACGTTAACTTTTATAACGTAACACTACATAACGTTAAACGTTATAACCTAATTCTATAAAACGTTAAGCGTTATAGCGTAATGCTATATAACGTTATAGGTTATAACGTAATACTGTATAACGTTAAACGTTATAACGAAATAGTGTATAACGTTAAACGTTGTAACGTAATACTCTATAACGTTAAACATTATAACGTACTACTATATAACAATATACGTTATATCGTAATACTATACAAACTTAAACGCCATAACGTAATACTGTATAGCGTTGAACGTTATAACGTAATACTGTATAACGTTAAACTTTATAACCTAATACTGTATAGCGTTAAACGTTATAACGTAATACTGTATAACGTAACACGCTATAACGTAATACTCTATAACGTTAAACGTTATAACGCAACACTGTATAGCGTTACACGCTACAACGTAATACTCTATAACGTTAAACGTTATAATCTAATACAGTATAACGCTAAAGGTTATAACGTAATACTGTATAGCGTTACACGTTATAGCGTAATACTGTATAACGTTAAACTTTATAACGTAATACTGTATAACGTTACACGCTACAACGTAATACTATATAACGATAAACGTTATAACCTAAGACAGTATAACGCTAAAGGAATTAACGTAATACTGCATAACGTTACACGTCATAACGTATTACTGTATAACGTTACACGCTATAACATAATACTATATAACGTTAAACGTTATAACCTAATACAGTATAATGCTAAAGGTTATAACGTCATACTGTATAACGTTAAACGTTATAACGTAATACTATGTAACGTTAAACGTTATAACGTAATACTGTATAACGTTAAACGTTATAACGTTTACTGTTTAATGTTAAACGTTTAACGTATTACTACGTAACATTATACGTTATAACGTAATACTGTATAACGTTAAACGTTATAACTTAATAGTGTATAAAGTTAAACGTTATAACGTAATACTGTATAACGTTAAACGTTATATTACGAAATAGTGTATAACGTTAAACGTTGTAACGTAATACTCTATAACGTTAAACCTTATAATGTAGTACTATATAACAATATACGTTATATCGTAATACTATACAAACTTAAACGCCATAACGTAATACTGTATAGCGTTAAACGTTATAACGTAATACTGTATAACGTTAAACTTTATAACCTAATACTGTATAGCGTTAAACGTTATAACGTAATACTGTATAACGTAACACGCTATAACGTAATACTCTATAACGTTAAACGTTATAACGCAACACTGTATAGCGTTACACGCTACAACGTAATACTCTATAACGTTAAACGTTATAATCTAAAACAGTATAACGCTAAAGGTTATAACGTAATACTGTATAGCGTTACACGTTATAGCGTAATACTGTACAACGTTAAACGTTATAACGTAATACTGCATAATGTTAAACGTTTGACGTAATACTATGTAACGTTATAGGTTATAACGTAATACTATATAACGTTATACGTTATAACGTAATAGGGTATAACGTTAAACGTTATAACGTAATACTGTATAACGCTAAACGTTATAACGTAATACTGTATAACTTTACACGCTATAACGTAATACTCTATAATGTTGAACGTTCAACGTATTACTATGTAACGTTAAACATTATAACGTAATACTGTATAACGTTAAACGTTATAACTTAATAGTGTATAAGGTTAAACGTTATAACGTAATACTGTATAACGTTAAGCGTTATAACGTAATGCTATGTAACGAAATAGGTTATAACGTAATACTATGCAACGTTAAACGTTATAACGTCATAGGGTATAACGTTAAACGTTGTAACGTTGTACTGTGTAACGTTAAACGTTATAACGTAATACTGTATAACGTTAAACGTTATAACGTAATACTGTATAACGTTAAGCGTTATAACGTAATGCTGTATAATGTTAAACGTTTAACGTATTACTATGTAACGTTATACGTTATAACGTTATACTGTATAACGTTAAACGTTATAACTTAATAGTGTATAAAGTTAAACGTTATAACGTAATACTGCATAACGTTAAACGTTATATTACGAAATAGCTTATAACGTTAAACTTTATAACGTAATTCCATATAACGTTAAACATTATAACGTAATTGTGTATAACGTGAAACGTTATAACTTAATAGTGTATAAAGTTAAACATTATAATGTAATACTGTATAACGTTAAGCATTATAACGTATTGCTATGTAACGTTATAGGTTATAGCGTAATACTATGTAACGTTAAACGATATAACGTAATAGGGTATAACGTTAAACGTTATAACGTAATACTGTATAACGTATATCGTTCTAACTTAATAGTGTATAATGTTAAACGTTATAACGTAATAATGTATAACGTTAAACTTTATATTACGTAATATTGTATAACGTTAAACTTTATAACGTAATACTTTGTAACGTTAAACATTATAACGTAATTGTGTATAACGTTAAACGTTATAACGTTGTACTGTATAACGTTAAACGTTATAACGTAATACTGTATAACGTCAAACGTTATAACGTAATACTGTATAATGTTAAACGTTTAACGTATTACTATGTAACGATATACGTTATAACGTTATACTGTATAACATTAAACGTCATAACGTAACACTGTATAACGTTAAGTGTTATGACGTAATACTGTATAACGCTAAACGTTATAACGTAATACTGTGTAACGTTATAGGTTATAACGTAATACTATGTAACGTTAAACGATATAACGTAATAGGGTATAACGTTAAGCGTTATAACGTGATGCTATGTAACGTTATAGGTTATAACGTAATACTATGTAACGTTAAACGATATAACGTAATACTGTATAACGTTAAGCGTTATAACGTGATGCTATGTAACGTTATAGGTTATAACGTAATACTATGTAACGTTAAACGATATAACGTAATAGGGTATATCGTTAAACGTAATAACGTAGTACTGTATAACGTTAAACGTTTAACGTAATACTATGTAACGTTAAACGTTATAACGTAATACTGTATAACGTTAAGCGTTATAACGTGATGCTATGTAACGTTATAGGTTATAACGTAATACTATGTAACGTTAAACGATATAACGTAATAGGGTATAACGTTGAACGTTATAACGTAATACTGTATAACGTTAAACGTTATAACGTAATACTGTGTAACGTTATAGGTTATAACGTAATACTATGTAACGTTAAACGATATAACGTAATAGGGTATAACGTTAAACGTTATAACGTAATACTGTATAACGTATAACGTTCTAACTTAATACTGTATAACGTTACACGCTATAACGAAATACTATGTAACTTTAAACGTTTAACGTAATACTATGTAACGTTAAACGTTATAACGTAATACTGTATAACGTTAAGCGTTATAACGTGATGCTATGTAACGTTATAGGTTATAACGTAATACTATGTAACGTTAAACGATATAAAGTAATATGGTATAACGTTAAACGTTTTAACGTAATACTGTATAACGTTAAAAGTTTAACGTAATACCATGTAACGTTATACGTTATAACGTAATACTGTATAATGTTAAACGTTTAACGTATTACTATGTAACGTTATACGTTATAACGTAATACGGTATAACGTTAATCGTTATAACGTAATACTGTATAACGTTAAGCGTTATAACGTGATGCTATGTAACGTTATAGGTTATAACGTAATACTATGTAACGTTAAACGATATAACGTAATAGGGTATAACGTTAAACGTAATAACGTAGTACTGTATAACGTTAAACGTTTAACGTAATACTATGTAACGTTAAACGTTATAACGTAATACTGTATAACGTATATCGTTCTAACTTAATAGTGTATAAAGTTAAACGTTATAACGTAATAATGTATAACGTTAAACTTTATATTACGTAATATTGTATAACGTTAAACTTTATAACGTAATACTTTGTAACGTTAAACATTATAACGTAATTGTGTATAACGTTAAACGTTATAACGTTGTACTGTATAACGTTAAACGTTATAACGTAATACTGTATAGCGTCAAACGTTATAACGTAATACTGTATAATGTTAAACGTTTAACGTATTACTATGTAACGATATACGTTATAACGTTATACTGTATAACATTAAACGTCATAACGTAACACTGTATAACGTTAAGTGTTATGACGTAATACTGTATAACGCCAAACGTTATAACGTAATACTGTGTAACGTTATAGGTTATAACGTAATACCATGTAACGTTAAACGATATAACGTAATAGGGTATAACGTTAAACGTTATAACGTAATACTGTATAACGTATAACGTTCTAACTTAATACTGTATAACGTTACACGCTATAACGAAATACTATGTAACTTTAAACGTTTAACGTAATACTATGTAACGTTAAACGTTATAACGTAATACTGTATAACGTTAAGCGTTATAACGTGATGCTATGTAACGTTATAGGTTATAACGTAATACTATGTAACGTTAAACGATATAAAGTAATATGGTATAACGTTAAACGTTTTAACGTAATACTGTATAACGTTAAAAGTTTAACGTAATACTATGTAACGTTAAACGTTATAACGTAATACTGTATAATGTTAAACGTTTAACGTATTACTATGTAACGTTATACGTTATAACGTAATACGGTATAACGTTAATCGTTATAACGTAATACTGTATAACGTTAAGCGTTATAACGTGATGCTATGTAACGTTATAGGTTATAACGTAATACTATGTAACGTTAAACGATATAACGTAATAGGGTATAACGTTAAACGTAATAACGTAGCACTGTATAACGTTAAACGTTTAACGTAATACTATGTAACGTTAAACGTTATAACGTAATACTGTATAACGTTAAGTGTTATAACGTGATGCTATGTAACGTTATAGGTTATAACGTAATACTATGTAACGTTAAACGATATAACGTAATAGGGTATAACGTTGAACGTTATAACGTAATACTGTATAACGTTAAACGTTATAACGTAATACTATGTAACGTTATACGTTATAACGTAATAGGGTATAACGTTAAACGTTATAACGTAATACTGTATAACGTTAAACGTTATTACGTAATACTATGTAACGTTATACGTTATAACATAATAGGGTATAACGTTAGACGTTATAACGTAATACTGTATAACGATAAGTGTTACAACGTAATGCTGTGTGACGTTATAGGTTATAACGTAATACTATGTAACGTTAAACGTTATAACGTAATACTATATAACGTTAAGTGTTATAACGTAATGCTGTGTAACGTTATAGGTTATATCGTAATACTGTATAACGTTAAACGTTATAACGTAATACTGTATAACGTTAAACGATATTACGTAATACTATGTAACGTTATACGTTATAACATAATAGGGTATAACGTTAGACGTTATAACGTAATACTATATAACGTTAAACGTTATAACCTAATAGGGTATATCGTTTAACGTTATAACGTAATACTTTATACCGTTAAACGTTATAACGTAATACTGTATAACGTTACACGCTATAACATAATACTATGTAACGATAAACGTTATAACCTAATACAGTATAACGCTAAAGGTTATAACGTAATACTGAATAACGTTAAACGTTATAAGGTATTACTATGTAACGCTATACGTTATAACGTAATACTATATAACGTTAACTTTTATAACGTAACACTACATAACGTTAAACGTTATAACCTAATTCTATAAAACGTTAAGCGTTATAGCGTAATGCTATATAACGTTATAGGTTATAACGTAATACTGTATAACGTTAAACGTTATAACGAAATAGTGTATAACGTTAAACGTTGTAACGTAATACTCTATAGCGTTAAACATTATAACGTACTACTATATAACAATATACGTTATATCGTAATACTATACAAACTTAAACGCCATAACGTAATACTGTATAGCGTTGAACGTTATAACGTAATACTGTATAACGTTAAACTTTATAACCTAATACTGTATAGCGTTAAACGTTATAACGTAATACTGTATAACGTAACACGCTATAACGTAATACTCTATAACGTTAAACGTTATAACGCAACACTGTATAGCGTTACACGCTACAACGTAATACTCTATAACGTTAAACGTTATAATCTAATACAGTATAACGCTAAAGGTTATAACGTAATACTGTATAGCGTTACACGTTATAGCGTAATACTGTATAACGTTAAACTTTATAACGTAATACTGTATAACGTTAAACATTATAACGTAATTGTGTATAACGTTAAACGTTATAACGTTGTACTGTATAACGTTAAACGTTATAACGTAATACTGTATAACGTCAAACGTTATAACGTAATACTGTATAATGTTAAACGTTTAACGTATTACTATGTAACGATATACGTTATAACGTTATACTGTATAACATTAAACGTCATAACGTAACACTGTATAACGTTAAGTGTTATGACGTAATACTGTATAACGCCAAACGTTATAACGTAATACTGTGTAACGTTATAGGTTATAACGTAATACCATGTAACGTTAAACGATATAACGTAATAGGGTATAACGTTAAACGTTATAACGTAATACTGTATAACGTATAACGTTCTAACTTAATACTGTATAACGTTACACGCTATAACGAAATACTATGTAACTTTAAACGTTTAACGTAATACTATGTAACGTTAAACGTTATAACGTAATACTGTATAACGTTAAGCGTTATAACGTGATGCTATGTAACGTTATAGGTTATAACGTAATACTATGTAACGTTAAACGATATAAAGTAATATGGTATAACGTTAAACGTTTTAACGTAATACTGTATAACGTTAAAAGTTTAACGTAATACTATGTAACGTTAAACGTTATAACGTAATACTGTATAATGTTAAACGTTTAACGTATTACTATGTAACGTTATACGTTATAACGTAATACGGTATAACGTTAATCGTTATAACGTAATACTGTATAACGTTAAGCGTTATAACGTGATGCTATGTAACGTTATAGGTTATAACGTAATACTATGTAACGTTAAACGATATAACGTAATAGGGTATAACGTTAAACGTAATAACGTAGCACTGTATAACGTTAAACGTTTAACGTAATACTATGTAACGTTAAACGTTATAACGTAATACTGCATAACGTTAAGCGTTATAACGTGATGCTATGTAACGTTATAGGTTATAACGTAATACTATGTAACGTTAAACGATATAACGTAATAGGGTATAACGTTGAACGTTATAACGTAATACTGTATAACGTTAAACGTTATAACGTAATACTATGTAACGTTATACGTTATAACGTAATAGGGTATAACGTTAAACGTTATAACGTAATACTGTATAACGTTAAACGTTATTACGTAATACTATGTAACGTTATACGTTATAACATAATAGGGTATAACGTTAGACGTTATAACGTAATACTGTATAACGATAAGTGTTACAACGTAATGCTGTGTGACGTTATAGGTTATAACGTAATACTATGTAACGTTAAACGTTATAACGTAATACTATATAACGTTAAGTGTTATAACGTAATGCTGTGTAACGTTATAGGTTATATCGTAATACTGTATAACGTTAAACGTTATAACGTAATACTGTATAACGTTAAACGATATTACGTAATACTATGTAACGTTATACGTTATAACATAATAGGGTATAACGTTAGACGTTATAACGTAATACTATATAACGTTAAACGTTATAACCTAATAGGGTATATCGTTTAACGTTATAACGTAATACTTTATACCGTTAAACGTTATAACGTAATACTGTATAACGTTACACGCTATAACATAATACTATGTAACGATAAACGTTATAACCTAATACAGTATAACGCTAAAGGTTATAACGTAATACTGAATAACGTTAAACGTTATAAGGTATTACTATGTAACGCTATACGTTATAACGTAATACTATATAACGTTAACTTTTATAACGTAACACTACATAACGTTAAACGTTATAACCTAATTCTATAAAACGTTAAGCGTTATAGCGTAATGCTATATAACGTTATAGGTTATAACGTAATACTGTATAACGTTAAACGTTATAACGAAATAGTGTATAACGTTAAACGTTGTAACGTAATACTCTATAACGTTAAACATTATAACGTACTACTATATAACAATATACGTTATATCGTAATACTATACAAACTTAAACGCCATAACGTAATACTGTATAGCGTTGAACGTTATAACGTAATACTGTATAACGTTAAACTTTATAACCTAATACTGTATAGCGTTAAACGTTATAACGTAATACTGTATAACGTAACACGCTATAACGTAATACTCTATAACGTTAAACGTTATAACGCAACACTGTATAGCGTTACACGCTACAACGTAATACTCTATAACGTTAAACGTTATAATCTAATACAGTATAACGCTAAAGGTTATAACGTAATACTGTATAGCGTTACACGTTATAGCGTAATACTGTATAACGTTAAACTTTATAACGTAATACTGTATAACGTTAAACATTATAACGTAATTGTGTATAACGTTAAACGTTATAACGTTGTACTGTATAACGTTAAACGTTATAACGTAATACTGTATAACGTCAAACGTTATAACGTAATACTGTATAATGTTAAACGTTTAACGTATTACTATGTAACGATATACGTTATAACGTTATACTGTATAACATTAAACGTCATAACGTAACACTGTATAACGTTAAGTGTTATGACGTAATACTGTATAACGCCAAACGTTATAACGTAATACTGTGTAACGTTATAGGTTATAACGTAATACCATGTAACGTTAAACGATATAACGTAATAGGGTATAACGTTAAACGTTATAACGTAATACTGTATAACGTATAACGTTCTAACTTAATACTGTATAACGTTACACGCTATAACGAAATACTATGTAACTTTAAACGTTTAACGTAATACTATGTAACGTTAAACGTTATAACGTAATACTGTATAACGTTAAGCGTTATAACGTGATGCTATGTAACGTTATAGGTTATAACGTAATACTATGTAACGTTAAACGATATAAAGTAATATGGTATAACGTTAAACGTTTTAACGTAATACTGTATAACGTTAAAAGTTTAACGTAATACTATGTAACGTTAAACGTTATAACGTAATACTGTATAATGTTAAACGTTTAACGTATTACTATGTAACGTTATACGTTATAACGTAATACGGTATAACGTTAATCGTTATAACGTAATACTGTATAACGTTAAGCGTTATAACGTGATGCTATGTAACGTTATAGGTTATAACGTAATACTATGTAACGTTAAACGATATAACGTAATAGGGTATAACGTTAAACGTAATAACGTAGCACTGTATAACGTTAAACGTTTAACGTAATACTATGTAACGTTAAACGTTATAACGTAATACTGCATAACGTTAAGCGTTATAACGTGATGCTATGTAACGTTATAGGTTATAACGTAATACTATGTAACGTTAAACGATATAACGTAATAGGGTATAACGTTGAACGTTATAACGTAATACTGTATAACGTTAAACGTTATAACGTAATACTATGTAACGTTATACGTTATAACGTAATAGGGTATAACGTTAAACGTTATAACGTAATACTGTATAACGTTAAACGTTATTACGTAATACTATGTAACGTTATACGTTATAACATAATAGGGTATAACGTTAGACGTTATAACGTAATACTGTATAACGATAAGTGTTACAACGTAATGCTGTGTGACGTTATAGGTTATAACGTAATACTATGTAACGTTAAACGTTATAACGTAATACTATATAACGTTAAGTGTTATAACGTAATGCTGTGTAACGTTATAGGTTATATCGTAATACTGTATAACGTTAAACGTTATAACGTAATACTGTATAACGTTAAACGATATTACGTAATACTATGTAACGTTATACGTTATAACATAATAGGGTATAACGTTAGACGTTATAACGTAATACTATATAACGTTAAACGTTATAACCTAATAGGGTATATCGTTTAACGTTATAACGTAATACTTTATACCGTTAAACGTTATAACGTAATACTGTATAACGTTACACGCTATAACATAATACTATGTAACGATAAACGTTATAACCTAATACAGTATAACGCTAAAGGTTATAACGTAATACTGAATAACGTTAAACGTTATAAGGTATTACTATGTAACGCTATACGTTATAACGTAATACTATATAACGTTAACTTTTATAACGTAACACTACATAACGTTAAACGTTATAACCTAATTCTATAAAACGTTAAGCGTTATAGCGTAATGCTATATAACGTTATAGGTTATAACGTAATACTGTATAACGTTAAACGTTATAACGAAATAGTGTATAACGTTAAACGTTGTAACGTAATACTCTATAACGTTAAACATTATAACGTACTACTATATAACAATATACGTTATATCGTAATACTATACAAACTTAAACGCCATAACGTAATACTGTATAGCGTTGAACGTTATAACGTAATACTGTATAACGTTAAACTTTATAACCTAATACTGTATAGCGTTAAACGTTATAACGTAATACTGTATAACGTAACACGCTATAACGTAATACTCTATAACGTTAAACGTTATAACGCAACACTGTATAGCGTTACACGCTACAACGTAATACTCTATAACGTTAAACGTTATAATCTAATACAGTATAACGCTAAAGGTTATAACGTAATACTGTATAGCGTTACACGTTATAGCGTAATACTGTATAACGTTAAACTTTATAACGTAATACTGTATAACGTTACACGCTACAACGTAATACTATATAACGATAAACGTTATAACCTAAGACAGTATAACGCTAAAGGAATTAACGTAATACTGCATAACGTTACACGTCATAACGTATTACTGTATAACGTTACACGCTATAACATAATACTATATAACGTTAAACGTTATAACCTAATACAGTATAATGCTAAAGGTTATAACGTCATACTGTATAACGTTAAACGTTATAACGTAATACTATGTAACGTTAAACGTTATAACGTAATACTGTATAACGTTAAACGTTATAACGTAATACTGTTTAATGTTAAACGTTTAACGTATTACTACGTAACATTATACGTTATAACGTAATACTGTATAACGTTAAACGTTATAACTTAATAGTGTATAAAGTTAAACGTTATAACGTAATACTGTATAACGTTAAACGTTATATTACGAAATAGTGTATAACGTTAAACGTTGTAACGTAATACTCTATAACGTTAAACCTTATAATGTAGTACTATATAACAATATACGTTATATCGTAATACTATACAAACTTAAACGCCATAACGTAATACTGTATAGCGTTAAACGTTATAACGTAATACTGTATAACGTTAAACTTTATAACCTAATACTGTATAGCGTTAAACGTTATAACGTAATACTGTATAACGTAACACGCTATAACGTAATACTCTATAACGTTAAACGTTATAACGCAACACTGTATAGCGTTACACGCTACAACGTAATACTCTATAACGTTAAACGTTATAATCTAAAACAGTATAACGCTAAAGGTTATAACGTAATACTGTATAGCGTTACACGTTATAGCGTAATACTGTACAACGTTAAACTTTATAACGTAATACTGTATAACGTTACACGCTACAACGTAATACTATATAACGATAAACGTTATAACCTAAGACAGTATAACGCTAAAGGAATTAACGTAATACTGCATAACGTTAAACGTTATAACGTATTACTGTATAACGTTAAGCGTTATATCGTAATGCTGTATAATGTTAAACGTTTAACGTATTACTATGTAACGTTATACGTTATAACGTTATACTGTATAACGTCAAACGTTATAACGTAATACTGTATAATGTTAAACGTTTAACGTATTACTATGTAACGATATACGTTATAACGTTATACTGCATAACATTAAACGTTATAACGTAATACTATGTAACGTTAAACGATATAAAGTAATATGGTATAACGTTAAACGTTTTAACGTAATACTGTATAACGTTAAACGTTTAACGTAATACTACGTAACGTTAAACGTTATAACGTAATACTGTATAATGTTTAACGTTTAACGTATTACTATGTAACGTTATACGTTATAACGTAATACGGTATAACGTTAAACGTTATAACGTAATACTGTATAACGTTAAACGCTATAACGTAATACTATGTAACGTTATACGTTATAACGTAATAGGGTATAACGTTAATCGTTATAACGTAATACTGTATAACGTTAAGCGTTATAACGTGATGCTATGTAACGTTATAGGTTATAACGTAATACTATGTAACGTTAAACGATATAACGTAATAGGGTATAACGTTAAACGTAATAACGTAGTACTGTATAACGTTAAACGTTTAACGTAATACTATGTAACGTTAAACGTTATAACGTAATACTGTATAACGTTAAGCGTTATAACGTGATGCTATGTAACGTTATAGGTTATAACGTAATACTATGTAACGTTAAACGATATAACGTAATAGGGTATAACGTTGAACGTTATAACGTAATACTGTATAACGTTAAACGTTATAACGTAATACTGTATAACGTTAAACGTTGTAACTTAATAGTGTATAAGGTTAAACGTTATAACGTAATACTGCATAACGTTAAACGTTATAACGTAATACTATGTAACGTTATACGTCATAAGGTTATAGGGTATAACGTTAAACGCTATAACGTAATACAGTATAACGTTGAACGATATAACGTAATACAGTATAACGTTACACGCTATAACGTAATACTATGTAACTTTAAACGTTTAACGTTATACTATGTATCGTTAAACGTTATAACGTAATACTGCATAATGTTAAACGTTTGACGTAATACTATGTAACGTTATAGGTTATAACGTAATACTATATAACGTTATACGTTATAACTTAATAGGGTATAACGTTAAACGTTATAACGTAATACTGTATAACGTTAAACGTTATAACTTAATAGTGTATAAAGTTAAACGTTATAACGTAATACTGTATAACGCTAAACGTTATAACGTAATACTGTATAACTTTACACGCTATAACGTAATACTCTATAGTGTTGCACGTTCAACGTATTACTATGTAACGTTAAACATTATAACGTAATACTGTATAACGTTAAACGTTAGAACTTAATAGTGTATAAGGTTATACGTTATAACGTAATACTGTATAACGTTAAGCGTTATAACGTAATGCTATGTAACGAAATAGGTTATAACGTAATACTATGCAACGTTAAACGTTATAACGTCATAGGGTATAACGTTAAACGTTATAACGTTGTACTGTATAACGTTAAACGTTATAACGTACTACTATATAACAATATACGTTATATCGTAATACTATACAAACTTAAACGCCATAACGTAATACTGTATAGCGTTGAACGTTATAACGTAATACTGTATAACGTTAAACTTTATAACCTAATACTGTGTAGCGTTAAACGTTATAACGTAATACTGTATAACGTAACACGCTATAACGTAATACTCTATAACGTTAAACGTTATAACGCAACACTGTATAGCGTTACACGCTACAACGTAATACTCTATAACGTTAAACGTTATAATCTAATACAGTATATCGCTAAAGGTTATAACGTAATACTGTATAGCGTTACACGTTATAGCGTAATACTGTATAACGTTAAACGTTATAATCTAATACAGTATAACGCTAAAGGTTATAACGTAATACTGTATAGCGTTACACGTTATAGCGTAATACTGTATAACGTTAAACTTTATAACGTAATACTGTATAACGTTACACGCTACAACGTAATACTATATAACGATAAACGTTATAACCTAAGACAGTATAACGCTAAAGGAATTAACGTAATACTGCATAACGTTAAACGTCATAACGTATTACTGTATAACGTTACACGCTATAACATAATACTATATAACGTTAAACGTTATAACCTAATACAGTATAATGCTAAAGGTTATAACGTCATACTGTATAACGTTAAACGTTATAACGTAATACTATGTAACGTTAAACGTTATAACGTAATACTGTATAACGTTAAACGTTATAACGTAATACTGTTTAATGTTAAACGTTTAACGTATTACTACGTAACATTATACGTTATAACGTAATACTGTATAACGTTAAACGTTATAACTTAATAGTGTATAAAGTTAAACGTTATAACGTAATACTGTATAACGTTAAACGTTATATTACGAAATAGTGTATAACGTTAAACGTTGTAACGTAATACTCTATAACGTTAAACCTTATAATGTAGTACTATATAACAATATACGTTATATCGTAATACTATACAAACTTAAACGCCATAACGTAATACTGTATAGCGTTAAACGTTATAACGTAATACTGTATAACGTTAAACTTTATAACCTAATACTGTATAGCGTTAAACGTTATAACGTAATACTGTATAACGTAACACGCTATAACGTAATACTCTATAACGTTAAACGTTATAACGCAACACTGTATAGCGTTACACGCTACAACGTAATACTCTATAACGTTAAACGTTATAATCTAAAACAGTATAACGCTAAAGGTTATAACGTAATACTGTATAGCGTTACACGTTATAGCGTAATACTGTACAACGTTAAACTTTATAACGTAATACTGTATAACGTTACACGCTACAACGTAATACTATATAACGATAAACGTTATAACCTAAGACAGTATAACGCTAAAGGAATTAACGTAATACTGCATAACGTTAAACGTTATAACGTATTACTGTATAACGTTAAGCGTTATATCGTAATGCTGTATAATGTTGAACGTTTAACGTATTACTATGTAACGTTATACGTTATAACGTTATACTGTATAACGTCAAACGTTATAACGTAATACTGTATAATGTTAAACGTTTAACGTATTACTATGTAACGATATACGTTATAACGTTATACTGTATAACATTAAACGTTATAACGTAATACTATGTAACGTTAAACGATATAAAGTAATATGGTATAACGTTAAACGTTTTAACGTAATACTGTATAACGTTAAACGTTTAACGTAATACTATGTAACGTTAAACGTTATAACGTAATACTGTATAATGTTTAACGTTTAACGTATTACTATGTAACGTTATACGTTATAACGTAATACGGTATAACGTTAAACGTTATAACGTAATACTGTATAACGTTAAACGCTATAACGTAATACTATGTAACGTTATACGTTATAACGTAATAGGGTATAACGTTAATCGTTATAACGTAATACTGTATAACGTTAAGCGTTATAACGTGATGCTATGTAACGTTGTAGGTTATAACGTAATACTATGTAACGTTAAACGATATAACGTAATAGGGTATAACGTTAAACGTAATAACGTAGTACTGTATAACGTTAAACGTTTAACGTAATACTATGTAACGTTAAACGTTATAACGTAATACTGTATAACGTTAAGCGTTATAACGTGATGCTATGTAACGTTATAGGTTATAACGTAATACTATGTAACGTTAAACGATATAACGTAATAGGGTATAACGTTGAACGTTATAACGTAATACTGTATAACGTTAAACGTTATAACGTAATACTGTATAACGTTAAACGTTGTAACTTAATAGTGTATAAGGTTAAACGTTATAACGTAATACTGCATAACGTTAAACGTTATAACGTAATACTATGTAACGTTATACGTCATAAGGTTATAGGGTATAACGTTAAACGCTATAACGTAATACAGTATAACGTTGAGCGATATAAGGTAATACAGTATAACGTTACACGCTATAACGTAATACTATGTAACTTTAAACGTTTAACGTTATACTATGTATCGTTAAACGTTATAACGTAATACTGCATAATGTTAAACGTTTGACGTAATACTATGTAACGTTATAGGTTATAACGTAATACTATATAACGTTATACGTTATAACTTAATAGGGTATAACGTTAAACGTTATAACGTAATACTGTATAACGTTAAACGTTATAACTTAATAGTGTATAAAGTTAAACGTTATAACGTAATACTGTATAACGCTAAACGTTATAACGTAATACTGTATAACTTTACACGCTATAACGTAATACTCTATAATGTTGCACGTTCAACGTATTACTATGTAACGTTAAACATTATAACGTAATACTGTATAACGTTAAACGTTAGAACTTAATAGTGTATAAGGTTATACGTTATAACGTAATACTGTATAACGTTAAGCGTTATAACGTAATGCTATGTAACGAAATAGGTAATAACGTAATACTATGCAACGTTAAACGTTATAACGTCATAGGGTATAACGTTAAACGTTATAACGTTGTACTGTATAACGTTAAACGTTATAACGTACTACTATATAACAATATACGTTATATCGTAATACTATACAAACTTAAACGCCATAACGTAATACTGTATAGCGTTGAACGTTATAACGTAATACTGTATAACGTTAAACTTTATAACCTAATACTGTATAGCGTTAAACGTTATAACGTAATACTGTATAACGTAACACGCTATAACGTAATACTCTATGACGTTAAACGTTATAACGCAACACTGTATAGCGTTACACGCTACAACGTAATACTCTATAACGTTAAACGTTATAATCTAATACAGTATACCGCTAAAGGTTATAACGTAATACTGTATAGCGTTACACGTTATAGCGTAATACTGTATAACGTTAAACTTTATAACGTAATACTGTATAACGTTACACGCTACAACGTAATACTATATAACGATAAACGTTATAACCTAAGACAGTATAACGCTAAAGGAATTAACGTAATACTGCATAACGTTATACGTCATAACGTATTACTGTATAACGTTACACGCTATAACATAATACTATATAACGTTAAACGTTATAACCTAATACAGTATAATGCTAAAGGTTATAACGTCATACTGTATAACGTTAAACGTTATAACGTAATACTATGTAACGTTAAACGTTATAACGTAATACTGTATAACGTTAAACGTTATAACGTAATACTGTTTAATGTTAAACGTTTAACGTATTACTATGTAACATTATACGTTATAACGTAATACTGTATAACGTTAAACGTTATAACTTAATAGTGTATAAAGTTAAACGTTATAACGTAATACTGTATAACGTTAAACGTTATATTACGAAATAGTGTATAACGTTAAACGTTGTAACGTAATACTCAATAACGTTAAACCTTATAATGTAGTACTATATAACAATATACGTTATATCGTAATACTATACAAACTTAAACGCCATAACGTAATACTGTACAGCGTTAAACGTTATAACGTAATACTGTATAACGTTAAACTTTATAACCTAATACTGTATAGCGTTAAACGTTATAACGTAATACTGTATAACGTAACACGCTATAACGTAATACTCTATAACGTTAAACGTTATAACGCAACACTGTATAGCGTTACACGCTACAACGTAATACTCTATAACGTTAAACGTTATAATCTAAAACAGTATAACGCTAAAGGTTATAACGTAATACTGTATAGCGTTACACGTTATAGCGTAATACTGTACAACGTTAAACTTTATAACGTAATACTGTATAACGTTACACGCTACAACGTAATACTATATAACGATAAACGTTATAACCTAAGACAGTATAATGCTAAAGGAATTAACGTAATACTGCATAACGTTAAACGTTATAATGTATTACTGTATAACGTTAAGCGTTATATCGTAATGTTGTATAATGTTAAACGTTTAACGTATTACTATGTAACGTTATACGTTATAACGTTTACTGTATAACGTCAAACGTTATAACGTAATACTGTATAATGTTAAACGTTTAACGTATTACTATGTAACGATATACGTTATAACGTTATACTGTATAACATTAAACGTTATAACGTAACACTGTATAACGTTAAGTGTTATGACGTAATACTGTATAACGCTAAACGTTATAACGTAATACTGTGTAACGTTATAGGTTATAACGTAATACTATGTAACGTTAAACGATATAACGTAATAGGGTATAACGTTAAACGTTATAACGTAATACTGTATAACGTATAACGTTCTAACTTAATACTGTATAACGTTACATGCTATAACGAAATACTATGTAACTTTAAACGTTTAACGTAATACTATGTAACGTTAAACGTTATAACGTAATACTGTATAACGTTAAGCGTTATAACGTGATGCTATGTAACGTTATAGGTTATAACGTCATACTATGTAACGTTAAACGATATAAAGTAATATGGTATAACGTTAAACGTTTTAACGTAATACTGTATAACGTTAAACGTTTAACGTAATACTATGTAACGTTAAACGTTATAACGTAATACTGTATAATGTTTAACGTTTAACGTATTACTATGTAACGTTATACGTTATAACGTAATACGGTATAACGTTAAACGTTATAACGTAATACTGTATAACGTTAAACGCTATAACGTAATACTATGTAACGTTATACGTTATAACGTAATAGGGTATAACGTTATTCGTTATAACGTAATACTGTATAACGTTAAGCGTTATAACGTGATGCTATGTAACGTTATAGGTTATAACGTAATACTATGTAACGTTAAACGATATAACGTAATAGGGTATAACGTTAAACGTAATAACGTAGTACTGTATAACGTTAAACGTTTAACGTAATACTATGTAACGTTAAACGTTATAACGTAATACTGTATAACGTTAAGCGTTATAACGTGATGCTATGTAACGTTATAGGTTATAACGTAATACTATATAACGTTATACGTTATAACGTAATAGGGTATAACGTTAAACGTTATAACGTAATACTGTATAACGTTAAACGTTATAACTTAATAGTGTATAAAGTTAAACGTTATAACGTAATACTGCATAACGTTAAACGTTATAACGTAATACTATGTAACGTTATACGTCATAAGGTTATAGGGTATAACGTTAAACGCTATAACGTAATACAGTATAACGTTGAACGATATAACGTAATACAGTATAACGTTACACGCTATAACGTAATACTATGTAACTTTAAACGTTTAACGTTATACTATGTATCGTTAAACGTTATAACGTAATTCTGCATATTGTTAGACGTTTGACGTAATACTATGTAACGTTATAGGTTATAACGTAATACTATATAACGTTATACGTTATAACGTAATAGGGTATAACGTTAAACGTTATAACGTAATACTGTATAACGTTAAACGTTATAACTTAATAGTGTATAAAGTTAAACGTTATAACGTAATACTGTATAACGCTAAACGTTATAACGTAATACTGTATAACTTTACACGCTATAACGTAATACTCTATAATGTTGCACGTTCAACGTATTACTATGTAACGTTATACGTTATAACGTTATACTGTATAACGTTAAACGTTATAACGTAATACTGTACAACGTTAAGCGTTATAACGTATTGCTATGTAACGTTATAGGTTATAACGTAATACTATGTAACGTTAAACGATATAACGTAATAGGGTATAACGTTAAGCGTTATAACGTGATGCTATGTAACGTTATAGATTATAACGTAATACTATGTAACGTTAAACGATATAACGTAATAGGGTATAACGTTAAACGTTATAACGTAATACTGTATAACGTACAACGTTCTAACTTAATACTGTATAACGTTACACGCTATAACGAAATACTATGTAACTTTAAACGTTTAACGTTATACTATGTATCGTTAAACGTTATAACGTAATTCTGCATAATGATAGACGTTTGACGTAATACTATGTAACGTTATAGGTTATAACGTAATACTTTGTAACGTTAAACATTATAACGTAATTGTGTATAACGTTAAACGTTATAACGTTGTACTGTATAACGTTAAACGTTATAACGTAATACTGTATAATGTTAAACGTTTAACGTATTACTATGTAACGATATACGTTATAACGTTATACTGTATAACATTAAACGTCATAACGTAACACTGTATAACGTTAAGTGTTATGACGTAATACTGTATAACGCTAAACGTTATAACGTAATACTGTGTAACGTTATAGGTTATAACGTAATACTATGTAACGTTAAACGATATAACGTAATAGGGTATAACGTTAAACGTTATAACGTAATACTGTATAACGTATAACGTTCTAACTTAATACTGTATAACGTTACACGCTATAACGAAATACTATGTAACTTTAAACGTTTAACGTAATACTATGTAACGTTAAACGTTATAACGTAATACTGTATAACGTTAAGCGTTATAACGTGATGCTATGTAACGTTATAGGTTATAACGTAATACTATGTAACGTTAAACGATATAAAGTAATATGGTATAACGTTAAACGTTGTAACGTAATACTGTATAAGGTTAAACGTTTAACGTAATACTATGTAACGTTAAACGTTATAACGTAATACTGTATAATGTTAAACGTTTAACGTATTACTATGTAACGTTAGATGTTATAGCGTAATACGGTATAACGTTAATCGTTATAACGTAATACTGTATAACGTTAAGCGTTATAACGTGATGCTATGTAACGTTATAGGTTATAACGTAATACTATGTAACGTTAAACGATATAACGTAATAGGGTATAACGTTAAACGTAATAACGTAGTACTGTATAACGTTAAACGTTTAACGTAATACTATGTAACGTTAAACGTTATAACGTAATACTGTATAACGTTAAGCGTTATAACGTGATGCTATGTAACGTTATAGGTTATAACGTAATACTATGTAACGTTAAACGATATAACGTAATAGGGTATAACGTTGAACGTTATAACGTAATACTGTATAACGTTAAACGTTATAACGTAATACTATGTAACGTTATACGTTATAACGTAATAGGGTATAACGTTAAGCGTTATAACGTGATGCTATGTAACGTTATAGGTTATAACGTAATACTATGTAACGTTATACGTTCTAACGTAATAGGGTATAACGTTAGACGTTATAACGTAATACTGTATAACGATAAGTGTTACAACGTAATGCTGTGTGACGTTATAGGTTATAACGTAATACTATGTAACGCTAAACGTTATAACGTAATACTATATAACGTTAAGTGTTATAACGTAATGCTGTGTAACGTTATAGGTTATATCGTAATACTGTATAACGTTAAACGTTATAACGTAATACTGTATAACGTTAAACGATATTACGTAATACTATGTAACGTTATGCGTTATAACATAATAGGGTATAACGTTAGACGTTATAACGTAATACTATATAACGTTAAACGTTATAACGTAATACTGTATAACGTTACACGCTATAACATAATACTATGTAACGATAAAACTTATAACCTAATACAGTATAACGCTAAAGGTTATAACGTAATACTGAATAACGTTAAACGTTATAAGGTATTACTATGTAACGCTATACGTTATAACGTAATACTATATAACGTTAACTTTTATAACGTAACACTACATAACGTTAAACCTTATAACCTAATTCTATAAAACGTTAAGCGTTATAGCGTAATGCTATGTAACGTTATAGGTTATAACGTAATACTGTATAACGTTAAACGTTATAACGAAATAGTGTATAACGTTAAACGTTGTAACGTAATACTCTATAACGTTAAACATTATAACGTACTACTATATAACAATATACGTTATATCGTAATACTATACAAACTTAAACGCCATAACGTAATACTGTATAGCGTTGAACGTTATAACGTAATACTGTATAACTTTAAACTTTATAACCTAATACTGTATAGCGTTAAACGTTATAACGTAATACTGTATAACGTAACACGCTATAACGTAATACTCTATAACGTTAAACGTTATAACGCAACACTGTATAGCGTTACACGATACAACGTAATACTCTATAACGTTAAACGTTATAATCTAATACAGTATAACGCTAAAGGTTATAACGTAATACTGTATAGCGTTACACGTTATAGCGTAATACTGTATAACGTTAAACTTTATAACGTAATACTGTATAACGTTACACGCTACAACGTAATACTATATAACGATAAACGTTATAACCTAAGACAGTATAACGCTAAAGGAATTAACGTAATACTGCATAACGTTAAACGTCATAACGTATTACTGTATAACGTTACACGCTATAACGTAATACTATATAACGTTAAACGTTATAACCTAATACAGTATAATGCTAAAGGTTATAACGTCATACTGTATAACGTTAAACGTTATAACGTAATACTATGTAACGTTAAACGTTATAACGTAATACTGTATAACGTTAAACGTTATAACGTAATACTGTATAACGTTAAACGTTATAACGTAATACTGTATAACGTTAAACGTTATAACGTAATACTGTATAACGTTAAACGTTATAACTTAATAGTGTATAAAGTTAAACGTTATAACGTAATACTGTATAACGCTAAACGTTATAACGTAATACTGTATAACTTTACACGCTATAACGTAATACTCTATAATGTTGCACGTTCAACGTATTACTATGTAACGTTAAACATTATAACGTAATACTGTATAACGTTAAACGTTATAACTTAATAGTGTATAAGGTTAAACGTTATAACGTAATACTGTATAACGTTAAGCGTTATAACGTAATGCTATGTAACGAAATAGGTTATAACGTAATACTATGCAACGTTAAACGTTATAACGTCATAGGGTATAACGTTAAACGTTATAACGTTGTACTGTATAACGTTAAATGTTATAACGTAATACTGTATAACGTTAAGCGTTATAACGTAATGCTGTATAATGTTAAACGTTTAACGTATTACTATGTAACGTTATACGTTATAACGTTATACTGTATAACGTTAAACGTTATAACGTAATACTGTATAACGTTAAGCGTTATAACGTATTGCTATGTAACGTTATAGGTTATAACGTAATACTATGTAACGTTAAACGATATAACGTAATAGGGTATAACGTTAAACGTTGTAACGTAATACTCTATAACGTTAAACATTATAACGTACTACTATATAACAATATACGTTATATCGTAATACTATACAAACTTAAACGCCATAACGTAATACTGTATAGCGTTGAACGTTATAACGTAATACTGTATAACTTTAAACTTTATAACCTAATACTGTATAGCGTTAAACGTTATAACGTAATACTGTATAACGTAACACGCTATAACGTAATACTCTATAACGTTAAACGTTATAATCTAATACAGTATAACGCTAAAGGTTATAACGTAATACTGTATAGCGTTACACGTTATAGCGTAATACTGTATAACGTTAAACTTTATAACGTAATACTGTATAACGTTACACGCTACAACGTAATACTATATAACGATAAACGTTATAACCTAAGACAGTATAACGCTAAAGGAATTAACGTAATACTGCATAACGTTAAACGTCATAACGTATTACTGTATAACGTTACACGCTATAACGTAATACTATATAACGTTAAACGTTATAACCTAATACAGTATAATGCTAAAGGTTATAACGTCATACTGTATAACGTTAAACGTTATAACGTAATACTATGTAACGTTAAACGTTATAACGTAATACTGTATAACGTTAAACGTTATAACGTAATACTGTATAACGTTAAACGTTATAACTTAATAGTGTATAAGGTTAAACGTTATAACGTAATACTGCATAACGTTAAACGTTATAACGTAATACTATGTAACGTTATACGTCATAAGGTTATAGGGTATAACGTTAAACGCTATAACGTAATACAGTATAACGTTGAACGATATAACGTAATACAGTATAACGTTACACGCTATAACGTAATACTATGTAACTTTAAACGTTTAACGTTATACTATGTATCGTTAAACGTTATAACGTAATACTGCATAATGTTAAACGTTTGACGTAATACTATGTAACGTTATAGGTTATAACGTAATAGGGTATAACGTTAAACGTTATAACGTAATACTGTATAACGTTAAACGTTATAACTTAATAGTGTATAAAGTTAAACGTTATAACGTAATACTGTATAACGCTAAACGTTATGACGTAATACTGTATAACTTTACACGCTATAACGTAATACTCTATAATGTTGCACGTTCAACGTATTACTATGTAACGTTAAACATTATAACGTAATACTGTATAACGTTAAACGTTATAACTTAATAGTGTATAAAGTTAAACATTATAATGTAATACTGTATAACGTTAAGCGTTATAACGTATTGCTATGTAACGTTATAGGTTATAACGTAATACTATGTAACGTTAAACGATATAACGTAATAGGGTATAACGTTAAACGTTATAACGTAATACTGTATAACGTATATCGTTCTAACTTAATAGTGTATAATGTTAAACGTTATAACGTAATAATGTATAACGTTAAACTTTATATTACGTAATATTGTATAACGTTAAACTTTATAACGTAATACTTTGTAACGTTAAACATTATAACGTAATTGTGTATAACGTTAAACGTTATAACGTTGTACTGTATAACGTTAAACGTTATAACGTAATACTGTATAACGTCAAACGTTATAACGTAATACTGTATAATGTTAAACGTTTAACGTATTACTATGTAACGATATACGTTATAACGTTATACTGTATAACATTAAACGTCATAACGTAACACTGTATAACGTTAAGTGTTATGACGTAATACTGTATAACGCCAAACGTTATAACGTAATACTGTGTAACGTTATAGGTTATAACGTAATACTATGTAACGTTAAACGATATAACGTAATAGGGTATAACGTTGAACGTTATAACGTAATACTGTATAACGTTAAACGTTATAACGTAATACTATGTAACGTTATACGTTATAACGTAATAGGGTATAACGTTAAACGTTATAACGTAATACTGTATAACGTTAAACGATATTACGTAATACTATGTAACGTTATACGTTATAACATAATAGGGTATAACGTTAGACGTTATAACGTAATACTGTATAACGTTAAAAGTTTAACGTAATACTATGTAACGTTAAACGTTATAACGTAATACTGTATAATGTTAAACGTTATAACGTAATACTGCATATTGTTAAACGTTTGACGTATTGCTATGTAACGTTATACGTTATAACGATATACGGTATAACGTTAATCGTTATAACGTAATACTGTATAACGTTAAACGTTATAACTTAATAGTGTATAAAGTTAAACGTTATAACGTAATACTGTATAACGTTAAGCGTTATAACGTGATGCTATGTAACGTTATAGGTTAAAACGTAATACTATGTAACGTTAAACTATATAACGTAATAGGGTATAACGTTAAACGTTATAACGTAACACTGTATAACGTTAAGCGTTATAACGTGATGCTATGTAACGTTATAGGTTATAACGTAATACTATGTAACGTTAAACGATATAACGTTATAGGGTATAACGTTAAACGTAATAACGTAGTACTGTATAACGTTAAACGTTATAACGTAATACTGTATAACGTTAAACGTTATAACGTAATACTGTATAAGGTTAAACGTTATAACTTAATAGTGTATAAGGTTACACGCTATAACATAATACTGTATAACGTTACACGCTATAGCGAAATACTATGTAACGTTAAACGTTATAACGTTGTACTGTATAACGTTAAACGTTATAACGTAATACTGTATAACGTTAAACGTTATATTACGAAATAGTGTATAACGTTACACGCTATAACATAATACTCTATAACGTTAAACGTTATAATCTAATACAGTATAACGCTAAAGGTTATAACGTAATACTGTATAGCGTTACACGTTATAACGAAATAGTGTATAACGTTAAACGTTGTAACGTAATACTCTATAACGTTAAACATTATAACGTACTACTATATAACAATATACGTTATATCGTAATACTATACAAACTTAAACGCCATAACGTAATACTGTATAGCGTTGAACGTTATAACGTAATACTGTATAACGTTAAACTTTATAACCTAATACTGTATAGCGTTAAACGTTATAACGTAATACTGTATAACGTAACACGCTATAACGTAATACTCTATAACGTTAAACGTTATAACGCAACACTGTATGGCGTTACACGCTACAACGTAATACTCTATAACGTTAAACGTTATAATCTAATACAGTATAACGCTAAAGGTTATAACGTAATACTGTATAGCGTTACACGTTATAGCGTAATACTGTATAACGTTAAACTTTAAAACGTAATACTGTATAACGTTACACGCTACAACGTAATACTATATAACGATAAACGTTATAACCTAAGACAGTATAACGCTAAAGGAATTAACGTAATACTGCATAACGTTAAACGTCATAACGTATTACTGTATAACGTTACACGCTATAACATAATACTATATAACGTTAAACGTTATAACCTAATACAGTATAATGCTAATGGTTATAACGTCATACTGTATAACGTTAAACGTTATAACGTAATACTATGTAACGTTAAACGTTATAACGTAATACTGTATAACGTTAAACGTTATAACGTAATACTGTTTAATGTTAAACGTTTAACGTATTACTATGTAACATTATACGTTATAACGTAATACTGTATAACGTTAAACGTTATAACTTAATAGTGTATAAAGTTAAACGTTATAACGTAATACTGTATAACGTTAAACGTTATATTACGAAATAGTGTATAACGTTAAACGTTGTAACGTAATACTCTATAACGTTAAACCTTATAATGTAGTACTATATAACAATATACGTTATATCGTAATACTATACAAACTTAAACGCCATAACGTAATACTGTATAGCGTTAAACGTTATAACGTAATACTGTATAACGTTAAACTTTATAACCTAATACTGTATAGCGTTAAACGTTATAACGTAATACTGTATAACGTAACACGCTATAACGTAATACTCTATAACGTTAAACGTTATAACGCAACACTGTATAGCGTTACACGCTACAACGTAATACTCTATAACGTTAAACGTTATAATCTAAAACAGTATAACGCTAAAGGTTATAACGTAATACTGTATAGCGTTACACGTTATAGCGTAATACTGTACAACGTTAAACTTTATAACGTAATACTGTATAACGTTACACGCTACAACGTAATACTATATAACGATAAACGTTATAACCTAAGACAGTATAACGCTAAAGGAATTAACGTAATACTGCATAACGTTAAACGTTATAACGTATTACTGTATAACGTTAAGCGTTATATCGTAATGCTGTATAATGTTAAACGTTTAACGTATTACTATGTAACGTTATACGTTATAACGTTATACTGTATAACGTCAAACGTTATAACGTAATACTGTATAATGTTAAACGTTTAACGTATTACTATGTAACGATATACGTTATAACGTTATACTGTATAACATTAAACGTTATAACGTAACACTGTATAACGTTAAGTGTTATGACGTAATACTGTATAACGCTAAACGTTATAACGTAATACTGTGTAACGTTATAGGTTATAACGTAATACTATGTAACGTTAAACGATATAACGTAATAGGGTATAACGTTAAACGTTATAACGTAATACTGTATAACGTATAACGTTCTAACTTAATACTGTATAACGTTACACGCTATAACGAAATACTATGTAACTTTAAACGTTTAACGTAATACTATGTAACGTTAAACGTTATAACGTAATACTGTATAACGTTAAACGCTATAACGTAATACTATGTAACGTTATACGTTATAACGTAATAGGGTACAACGTTAATCGTTATAACGTAATACTGTATAACGTTAAGCGTTATAACGTGATGCTATGTAACGTTATAGGTTATAACGTAATACTATGTAACGTTAAACGATATAACGTAATAGGGTATAACGTTAAACGTAATAACGTAGTACTGTATAACGTTAAACGTTTAACGTAATACTATGTAACGTTAAACGTTATAACGTAATACTGTATAACGTTAAGCGTTATAACGTGATGCTATGTAACGTTATAGGTTATAACGTAATACTATGTAACGTTAAACGATATAACGTAATAGGGTATAACGTTGAACGCTATAACGTAATACTGTATAACGTTAAACGTTATAACGTAATACAGTATAACGTTACACGCTATAACGCAATACTATGTAACTATAAACGTTTAACGTTATACTATGTATCGTTAAACGTTATAACGTAATACTGTATAACGTTAAACGTTATAACTTAATACTGTATAAGGTTAAACGTTATAACGTAATACTGTATAACGTTAAGCGTTATAACGTAATGCTATGTAACGAAATAGGTTATAACGTAATACTATGCAACGTTAAACGTTATAACGTCATAGGGTATAACGTTAAACGTTATAACGTTGTACTGTATAACGTTAAACGTTATAACGTAATACTGTATAACGTTAAACGTTATAACGTAATACTGTATAACGTTAAACGTTATAACGTAATACTGTATAACGTTAAGCGTTATAACGTAATGCTGTATAATGTTAAACGTTTAACGTATTACTATGTAACGTTATACGTTATAACGTTATACTGTATAACGTTAAACGTTATAACGTAATACTGTATAACGTTAAGCGTTATAACGTATTGCTATGTAACGTTATAGGTTATAACGTAATACTATGTAACGTTAAACGATATAACGTAACAGGGTATAACGTTAAGCGTTATAACGTGATGCTATGTAACGTTATAGATTATAACGTAATACTATGTAACGTTAAACGATATAACGTAATATTGTATAACGTTAAACTTTATAACGTAATACTTTGTAACGTTAAACATTATAACGTAATTGTGTATAACGTTAAACGTTATAACGTTGTACTGTATAACGTTAAACGTTATAACGTAATACTGTATAATGTTAAACGTTTAACGTATTACTATGTAACGATATACGTTATAACGTTATACTGTATAACATTAAACGTGATAACGTAACACTGTATAACGTTAAGTGTTATGACGTAATACTGTATAACGCTAAACGTTATAACGTAATACTGTGTAACGTTATAGGTTATAACGTAATACTATGTAATGTTAAACGATATAACGTAATAGGGTATAACGTTAAACGTTATAACGTAATACTGTATAACGTATAACGTTCTAACTTAATACTGTATAACGTTACACGCTATAACGAAAAACTATGTAACTTTAAACGTTTAACGTAATACTATGTAACGTTAAACGTTATAACGTAATACTGTATAACGTTAAGCGTTATAACGTGATGCTATGTAACGTTATAGGTTATAACGTAATACTATGTAACGTTAAACGATATAAAGTAATATGGTATAACGTTAAACGTTGTAACGTAATATTGTATAACGTTAAACGTTTAACGTAATACTATGTAACGTTAAACGTTATAACGTAATACTGTATAATGTTAAACGTTTAACGTATTACTATGTAACGTTAGACGTTATAACGTAATACGGTATAACGTTAATCGTTATAACGTAATACTGTATAACGTTAAGCGTTATAACGTGATGCTATGTAACGTTATAGGTTATAACGTAATACTATGTAACGTTAAACGATATAACGTAATAGGGTATAACGTTAAACGTAATAACGTAGTACTGTATAACGTTAAACGTTTAACGTAATACTATGTAACGTTAAACGTTATAACGTAATACTGTATAACGTTAAGCGTTATAACGTGATGCTATGTAACGTTATAGGTTATAACGTAATACTATGTAACGTTAAACGATATAACGTAATAGGGTATAACGTTGAACGTTATAACGTAATACTGTATAACGTTAAACGTTATAACGTAATACTATGTAACGTTATACGTTATAACATAATAGGGTATAACGTTAAACTTTATAACGTAATACTGTATAACGTTAAACGTTATAACATAATAGTGTACAACGTTATACGTTATAACGTAATAGGGTATAAAGTTAAACGTTATAACGTAATACTGTATAACGTTAAACGTTATTACGTAATACTATGTAACGTTATACGTTATAACATAATAGGGTATAACGTTAGACGTTATAACGTAATACTGTATAACGATAAGTGTTACAACGTAATGCTGTGTGACGTTATAGGTTATAACGTAATACTATGTAAATCTAAACGTTATAACGTAATACTATATAACGTTAAGTGTTATAACGTAATGCTGTGTAACGTTATAGGTTATATCGTAATACTGTATAACGTTAAACGTTATAACGTAATACTGTATAACGTTAAACGATATTACGTAATACTATGTAACGTTATACGTTATAACATAATAGGGTATAACGTTAGACGTTATAACGTAATACTATATAACGTTAACCGTTATAACCTAATAGGGTATATCGTTTAACGTTATAACGTGATAGGTTATAACGTTATACGTTATAACGTAATACTTTATACCGTTAAACGTTATAACGTAATACTGTATAACGTTACACGCTATAACATAATACTATGTAACGATAAAAGTTATAACCTAATACAGTATAACGCTAAAGGTTATAACGTAATACTGAATAACGTTAAACGTTATAAGGTATTACTATGTAACGCTATACGTTATAACGTAATACTATATAACGTTAACTTTTATAACGTAACACTACATAACGTTAAACGTTATAACCTAATTCTATAAAACGTTAAGCGTTATAGCGTAATGCTATGTAACGTTATAGGTTATAACGTAATACTGTATAACGTTAAACGTTATAACGAAATAGTGTATAACGTTAAACGTTGTAACGTAATACTCTATAACGTTAAACATTATAACGTACTACTATATAACAATATACGTTATATCGTAATACTATACAAACTTAAACGCCATAACGTAATACTGTATAGCGTTGGACGTTATAACGTAATACTGTATAACGTTAAACTTTATAACCTAATACTGTATAGCGTTAAACGTTATAACGTAATACTGTATAACGTAACACGCTATAACGTAATACTCTATAACGTTAAACGTTATAACGCAACACTGTATAGCGTTACACGCTACAACGTAATACTCTATAACGTTAAACGTTATAATCTAATACAGTATAACGCTAAAGGTTATAACGTAATACTGTATAGCGTTACACGTTATAGCGTAATACTGTATAACGTTAAACTTTATAACGTAATACTGTATAACGTTACACGCTACAACGTAATACTATATAACGATAAAGGTTATAACCTAAGACAGTATAACGCTAAAGGAATTAACGTAATACTGCATAACGTTAAACGTCATAACGTATTACTGTATAACGTTACACGCTATAACATAATACTATATAACGTTAAACGTTATAACCTAATACAGTATAATGCTAATGGTTATAACGTCATACTGTATAACGTTAAACGTTATAACGTAATACTATGTAACGTTAAACGTTATAACGTAATACTGTATAACGTTAAACGTTATAACGTAATACTGTTTAATGTTAAACGTTTAACGTATTACTATGTAACATTATACGTTATAACGTAATACTGTATAACGTTAAACGTTATAACTTAATAGTGTATAAAGTTAAACGTTATAACGTAATACTGTATAACGTTAAACGTTATATTACGAAATAATGTATAACGTTAAACGTTGTAACGTAATTCTCTATAACGTTAAACCTTATAATGTAGTACTATATAACAATATACGTTATATCGTAATACTATACAAACTTAAACGCCATAACGTAATACTGTATAGCGTTAAACGTTATAACGTAGTACTGTATAACGTTAAACTTTATAACCTAATACTGTATAGCGTTAAACGTTATAACGTAATACTGTATAACGTAACACGCTATAACGTAATACTCTATAACGTTAAACGTTATAACGCAACACTGTATAGCGTTACACGCTACAACGTAATACTCTATAACGTTAAACGTTATAATCTAAAACAGTATAACGCTAAAGGTTATAACGTAATACTGTATAGCGTTACACGTTATAGCGTAATACTGTACAACGTTAAACTTTATAACGTAATACTGTATAACGTTACACGCTACAACGTAATACTATATAACGATAAACGTTATAACCTAAGACAGTATAACGCTAAAGGAATTAACGTAATACTGCATAACGTTAAACGTTATAACGTATTACTGTATAACGTTAAGCGTTATATCGTAATGCTGTATAATGTTAAACGTTTAACGTATTACTATGTAACGTTATACGTTATAACGTTATACTGTATAACGTCAAACGTTATAACGTAATACTGTATAATGTTAAACGTTTAACGTATTACTATGTAACGATATACGTTATAACGTTATACTGTATAACATTAAACGTTATAACGTAACACTGTATAACGTTAAGTGTTATGACGTAATACTGTATAACGCTAAACGTTATAACGTAATACTGTGTAACGTTATAGGTTATAACGTAATACTATGTAACGTTAAACGATATAACGTAATAGGGTATAACGTTAAACGTTATAACGTAATACTGTATAACGTATAACGTTCTAACTTAATACTGTATAACGTTACACGCTATAACGAAATACTATGTAACTTTAAACGTTTAACGTAATACTATGTAACGTTAAACGTTATAACGTAATACTGTATAACGTTAAACGCTATAACGTAATACTATGTAACGTTATACGTTATAACGTAATAGGGTACAACGTTAATCGTTATAACGTAATACTGTATAACGTTAAGCGTTATAACGTGATGCTATGTAACGTTATAGGTTATAACGTAATACTATGTAACGTTAAACGATATAACGTAATAGGGTATAACGTTAAACGTAATAACGTAGAACTGTATAACGTTAAACGTTTAACGTAATACTATGTAACGTTAAACGTTATAACGTAATACTGTATAACGTTAAGCGTTATAACGTGATGCTATGTAACGTTATAGGTTATAACGTAATACTATGTAACGTTAAACGATATAACGTAATAGGGTATAACATTGAACGTTATAACGTAATACTGTATAACGTTAAACGTTATAACGTAATACTGTATAACGTTAAACGTTATAACTTAATAGTGTATAAGGTTAAACGTTATAACGTAATACTGCATAACGTTAAACGTTATAACGTAATACTATGTAACGTTATACGTCATAAGGTTATAGGGTATAACGTTAAACGCTATAACGTAATACAGTATAACGTTGAACGATATAACGTAATACAGTATAACGTTACACGCTATAACGTAATACTATGTAACTTTAAACGTTTAACGTTATACTATGTATCGTTAAACGTTATAACGTAATACTGCATAATGTTAAACGTTATAACGTTGTACTGTATAACGTTAAACGTTATAACGTAATACTGTATAACGTTAAACGTTATAACGTAATACTGTATAACGTTAAACGTTATAACCTAATACTGTATAGCGTTAAACGTTATAACGTAATACTGTATAACGTAACACGCTATAACGTAATACTCTATAACGTTAAACGTTATAACGCAACACTGTATAGCGTTACACGCTACAACGTAATACTCTATAACGTTAAACGTTATAATCTAATACAGTATAACGCTAAAGGTTATAACGTAATACTGTATAGCGTTACACGTTATAGCGTAATACTGTATAACGTTAAACTTTATAACGTAATACTGTATAACGTTACACGCTACAACGTAATACTATATAACGATAAACGTTATAACCTAAGACAGTATAACGCTAAAGGAATTAACGTAATACTGCATAACGTTAAACGTCATAACGTATTACTGTATAACGTTACACGCTATAACATAATACTATATAACGTTAAACGTTATAACCTAATACAGTATAATGCTAATGGTTATAACGTCATACTGTATAACGTTAAACGTTATAACGTAATACTATGTAACGTTAAACGTTATAACGTAATACTGTATAACGTTAAACGTTATAACGTAATACTGTTTAATGTTAAACGTTTAACGTATTACTATGTAACATTATACGTTATAACGTAATACTGTATAACGTTAAACGTTATAACTTAATAGTGTATAAAGTTAAACGTTATAACGTAATACTGTATAACGTTAAACGTTATATTACGAAATAGTGTATAACGTTAAACGTTGTAACGTAATTCTCTATAACGTTAAACCTTATAATGTAGTACTATATAACAATATACGTTATATCGTAATACTATACAAACTTAAACGCCATAACGTAATACTGTATAGCGTTAAACGTTATAACGTAATACTGTATAACGTTAAACTTTATAACCTAATACTGTATAGCGTTAAACGTTATAACGTAATACTGTATAACGTAACACGCTATAACGTAATACTCTATAACGTTAAACGTTATAACGCAACACTGTATATCGTTACACGCTACAACGTAATACTCTATAACGTTAAACGTTATAATCTAAAACAGTATAACGCTAAAGGTTATAACGTAATACTGTATAGCGTTACACGTTATAGCGTAATACTGTACAACGTTAAACTTTATAACGTAATACTGTATAACGTTACACGCTACAACGTAATACTATATAACGATAAACGTTATAACCTAAGACAGTATAACGCTAAAGGAATTAACGTAATACTGCATAACGTTAAACGTTATAACGTATTACTGTATAACGTTAAGCGTTATATCGTAATGCTGTATAATGTTAAACGTTTAACGTATTACTATGTAACGTTATACGTTATAACGTTATACTGTATAACGTCAAACGTTATAACGTAATACTGTATAATGTTAAACGTTTAACGTATTACTATGTAACGATATACGTTATAACGTTATACTGTATAACATTAAACGTTATAACGTAACACTGTATAACGTTAAGTGTTATGACGTAATACTGTATAACGCTAAACGTTATAACGTAATACTGTGTAACGTTATAGGTTATAACGTAATACTATGTAACGTTAAACGATATAACGTAATAGGGTATAACGTTAAACGTTATAACGTAATACTGTATAACGTATAACGTTCTAACTTAATACTGTATAACGTTACACGCTATAACGAAATACTATGTAACTTTAAACGTTTAACGTAATACTATGTAACGTTAAACGTTATAACGTAATACTGTATAACGTTAAACGCTATAACGTAATACTATGTAACGTTATACGTTATAACGTAATAGGGTACAACGTTAATCGTTATAACGTAATACTGTATAACGTTAAGCGTTATAACGTGATGCTATGTAACGTTATAGGTTATAACGTAATACTATGTAACGTTAAACGATATAACGTAATAGGGCATAACGTTAAACGTAATAATGTAGTACTGTATAACGTTAAACGTTTAACGTAATACTATGTAACGTTAAACGTTATAACGTAATACTGTATAACGTTAAGCGTTATAACGTGATGCTATGTAACGTTATAGGTTATAACGTAATACTATGTAACGTTAAACGATATAACGTAATAGGGCATAACGTTAAACGTAATAACGTAGTACTGTATAACGTTAAACGTTTAACGTAATACTATGTAACGTTAAACGTTATAACGTAATACTGTATAACGTTAAGCGTTATAACGTGATGCTATGTAACGTTATAGGTTATAACGTAATACTATGTAACGTTAAACGATATAACGTAATAGGGTATAACATTGAACGTTATAACGTAATACTGTATAACGTTAAACGTTATAACGTAATACTGTATAACGTTAAACGTTATAACTTAATAGTGTATAAGGTTAAACGTTATAACGTAATACTGCATAACGTTAAACGTTGTAACGTAATACTATGTAACGTTATACGTCATAAGGTTATAGGGTATAACGTTAAACGCTATAACGTAATACAGTATAACGTTGAACGATATAACGTAATACAGTATAACGTTACACGCTATAACGTAATACTATGTAACTTTAAACGTTTAACGTTATACTATGTATCGTTAAACGTTATAACGTAATACTGCATAATGTTAAACGTTTGACGTAATACTATGTAACGTTATAGGTTATAACGTAATACTATATAACGTTATACGTTATAACGTAATAGGGTATAACGTTAAACGTTATAACGTAATACTGTATAACGTTATACGTTATAACTTAATAGTGTATAAAGTTAAACGTTATAACGTAATACTGTATAACGCTAAACGTTATAACGTAATACTGTATAACTTTACACGCTATAACGTAATACTCTATAATGTTGCACGTTCAACGTATTACTATGTAACGTTAAACATTATAACGTAATACTGTATAACGTTAAACGTTATAACTTAATAGTGTATAAGGTTAAACGTTATAACGTAATACTGTATAACGTTAAGCGTTATAACGTAATGCTATGTAACGTTATAGATTATAACGTAATACTATGTAACGTTAAGCGATATAACGTAATAGGGTATAACGTTAAACGTTATAACGTAATACTGTATAACGTACAACGTTCTAACTTAATACTGTATAACGTTACACGCTATAACGAAATACTATGTAACTTTAAACGTTTAACGTAATACTATGTAACGTTAAACGTTATAACGTAATACTGTATAACGTTAAGCGTTATAACGTATTGCTATGTAACGTTATAGGTTATAACGTAATACTATGTAACGTTAAACGATATAACGTAACAGGGTATAACGTTAAGCGTTATAACGTGATGCTATGTAACGTTATAGATTATAACGTAATACTATGTAACGTTAAGCGATATAACGTAATAGGGTATAACGTTAAACGTTATAACGTAATACTGTATAACGTACAACGTTCTAACTTAATACTGTATAACGTTACACGCTATAACGAAATACTATGTAACTTTAAACGTTTAACGTAATACTATGTAACGTTAAACGTTATAACGTAATACTGTATAACGTTAAGCATTATAACGTGATGCTATGTAACGTTATAGGTTATAACGTAATACTATGTAACGTTAAACGATATAACGTAATAGGGTATAACGTTAAACGTTATAACGTAATACTGTATAACGTATATCGTTCTAACTTAATAGTGTATAAAGTTAAACGTTATAACGTAATAATGTATAACGTTAAACTTTATATTACGTAATATTGTATAACGTTAAACTTTATAACGTAATACTTTGTAACGTTAAACATTATAACGTAATTGTGTATAACGTTAAACGTTATAACGTTGTACTGTATAACGTTAAACGTTATAACGTAATACTGTATAATGTTAAACGTTTAACGTATTACTATGTAACGATATACGTTATAACGTTATACTGTATAACATTAAACGTCATAACGTAACACTGTATAACGTTAAGTGTTATGACGTAATACTGTATAACGCTAAACGTTATAACGTAATACTGTGTAACGTTATAGGTTATAACGTAATACTATGTAACGTTAAACGATATAACGTAATAGGGTATAACGTTAAACGTTATAACGTAATACTGTATAACGTATAACGTTCTAACTTAATACTGTATAACGTTACACGCTATAACGAAAAACTATGTAACTTTAAACGTTTAACGTAATACTATGTAACGTTAAACGTTATAACGTAATACTGTATAACGTTAAGCGTTATAACGTGATGCTATGTAACGTTATAGGTTATAACGTAATACTATGTAACGTTAAACGATATAACGTAATAGGGTATAACGTTAAACGTAATAACGTAGTACTGTATAACGTTAAACGTTTAACGTAATACTATGTAACGTTAAACGTTATAACGTAATACTGTATAACGTTAAGCGTTATAACGTGATGCTATGTAACGTTATAGGTTATAACGTAATACTATGTAACGTTAAACGATATAACGTAATAGGGTATAACGTTGAACGTTATAACGTAATACTGTATAACGTTAAACGTTATAACGTAATACTGTATAACGTTAAACGTTATAACTTAATAGTGTATAAGGTTAAACGTTATAACGTAATACTGCATAACGTTAAACGTTGTAACGTAATACTATGTAACGTTATACGTCATAAGGTTATAGGGTATAACGTTAAACGCTATAACGTAATACAGTATAACGTTGAACGATATAACGTAATACAGTATAACGTTACACGCTATAACGTAATACTATGTAACTTTAAACGTTTAACGTTATACTATGTATCGTTAAACGTTATAACGTAATACTGCATAATGTTAAACGTTTGACGTAATACTATGTAACGTTATAGGTTATAACGTAATACTATATAACGTTATACGTTACAACGTAATAGGGTATAACGTTAAACGTTATAACGTAATACTGTATAACGTTATACGTTATAACTTAATAGTGTATAAAGTTAAACGTTATAACGTAATACTGTATAATGTTAAACGTTTAACGTATTACTATGTAACGATATACGTTATAACGTTATACTGTATAACATTAAACGTCATAACGTAACACTGTATAACGTTAAGTGTTATGACGTAATACTGTATAACGCTAAACGTTATAACGTAATACTGTGTAACGTTATAGGTTATAACGTAATACTATGTAACGTTAAACGATATAACGTAATAGGGTATAACGTTAAACGTTATAACGTAATACTGTATAACGTATAACGTTCTAACTTAATACTGTATAACGTTACACGCTATAACGAAAAACTATGTAACTTTAAACGTTTAACGTAATACTATGTAACGTTAAACGTTATAACGTAATACTGTATAACGTTAAGCGTTATAACGTGATGCTATGTAACGTTATAGGTTATAACGTAATACTATGTAACGTTAAACGATATAACGTAATAGGGTATAACGTTAAACGTAATAACGTAGTACTGTATAACGTTAAACGTTTAACGTAATACTATGTAACGTTAAACGTTATAACGTAATACTGTATAACGTTAAGCGTTATAACGTGATGCTATGTAACGTTATAGGTTATAACGTAATACTATGTAACGTTAAACGATATAACGTAATAGGGTATAACGTTGAACGTTATAACGTAATACTGTATAACGTTAAACGTTATAACGTAATACTGTATAACGTTAAACGTTATAACTTAATAGTGTATAAGGTTAAACGTTATAACGTAATACTGCATAACGTTAAACGTTGTAACGTAATACTATGTAACGTTATACGTCATAAGGTTATAGGGTATAACGTTAAACGCTATAACGTAATACAGTATAACGTTGAACGATATAACGTAATACAGTATAACGTTACACGCTATAACGTAATACTATGTAACTTTAAACGTTTAACGTTATACTATGTATCGTTAAACGTTATAACGTAATACTGCATAATGTTAAACGTTTGACGTAATACTATGTAACGTTATAGGTTATAACGTAATACTATATAACGTTATACGTTACAACGTAATAGGGTATAACGTTAAACGTTATAACGTAATACTGTATAACGTTATACGTTATAACTTAATAGTGTATAAAGTTAAACGTTATAACGTAATACTGTATAACGCTAAACGTTATAACGTAATACTGTATAACTTTACACGCTATAACGTAATACTCTATAATGTTGCACGTTCAACGTATTACTATGTAACGTTAAACATTATAACGTAATACTGTTTAACGTTAAACGTTATAACTTAATAGTGTATAAGGTTAAACGTTATAACGTAATACTGTATAACGTTAAGCGTTATAACGTAATGCTATGTAACGTTATAGATTATAACGTTATACTGTATAACGTTAAACGTTATAACGTAATACTGTATAACGTTAAGCGTTATAACGTATTGCTATGTAACGTTATAGGTTATAACGTAATACTATGTAACGTTAAACGATATAACGTAACAGGGTATAACGTTAAGCGTTATAACGTGATGCTATGTAACGTTATAGATTATAACGTAATACTATGTAACGTTAAGCGATATAACGTAATAGGGTATAACGTTAAACGTTATAACGTAATACTGTATAACGTACAACGTTCTAACTTAATACTGTATAACGTTACACGCTATAACGAAATACTATGTAACTTTAAACGTTTAACGTAATACTATGTAACGTTAAACGTTATAACGTAATACTGTATAACGTTAAGCATTATAACGTGATGCTATGTAACGTTATAGGTTATAACGTAATACTATGTAACGTTAAACGATATAACGTAATAGGGTATAACGTTAAACGTTATAACGTAATACTGTATAACGTATATCGTTCTAACTTAATAGTGTATAAAGTTAAACGTTATAACGTAATAATGTATAACGTTAAACTTTATATTACGTAATATTGTATAACGTTAAACTTTATAACGTAATACTTTGTAACGTTAAACATTATAACGTAATTGTGTATAACGTTAAACGTTATAACGTTGTACTGTATAACGTTAAACGTTATAACGTAATACTGTATAATGTTAAACGTTTAACGTATTACTATGTAACGATATACGTTATAACGTTATACTGTATAACATTAAACGTCATAACGTAACACTGTATAACGTTAAGTGTTATGACGTAATACTGTATAACGCTAAACGTTATAACGTAATACTGTGTAACGTTATAGGTTATAACGTAATACTATGTAACGTTAAACTATATAACGTAATAGGGTATAACGTTAAACGTTATAACGTAATACTGTATAACGTATAACGTTCTAACTTAATACTGTATAACGTTACACGCTATAACGAAAAACTATGTAACTTTAAACGTTTAACGTAATACTATGTAACGTTAAACGTTATAACGTAATACTGTATAACGTTAAGCGTTATAACGTGATGCTATGTAACGTTATAGGTTATAACGTAATACTATGTAACGTTAAACGATATAACGTAATAGGGTATAACGTTAAACGTAATAACGTAGTACTGTATAACGTTAAACGTTTAACGTAATACTATGTAACGTTAAACGTTATAACGTAATACTGTATAACGTTAAGCGTTATAACGTGATGCTATGTAACGTTATAGGTTATAACGTAATACTATGTAACGTTAAACGATATAACGTAATAGGGTATAACGTTGAACGTTATAACGTAATACTGTATAACGTTAAACGTTTAACGTAATACTATGTAACGTTAAACGTTATAACGTAATACTGTATAATGTTAAACGTTTAACGTATTACTATGTAACGTTATACGTTATAACGTAATACGGTATAACGTTAAACGTTATAACGTAATACTGTATAACGTTAAACGCTATAACGTAATAATATGTAACGTTATACGTTATAACGTAATAGGGTATAACGTTAATCGTTATAACGTAATACTGTATAACGTTAAGCGTTATAACGTGATGCTATGTAACATTATCGGTTATAACGTAATACTATGTAACGTTAAACGATATAACGTAATAGGGTGTAACGTTAAACGTAATAACGTAGTACTGTATAACGTTAAACGTTTAACGTAATACTATGTAACGTTAAACGTTATAACGTAATACAGTATAACGTTAAGCGTTATAACGTGATGCTATGTAACGTTATAGGTTATAACGTAATACTATGTAACGTTAAACGATATAACGTAATAGGGTATAACGTTGAACGTTATAACGTAATACTGTATAACGTTAAACGTTATAACGTAATACTGTATAACGTTAAACGTTATAACTTAATAGTGTATAAGGTTAAACGTTATAACGTAATACTGCATAACGTTAAACGTTATAACGTAATACTATGTAACGTTATACGTCATAAGGTAATAGGGTATAACGTTAAACGCTATAAAGTAATACAGTATAACGTTGAACGTTATAACGTAATACAGTATAACGTTACACGCTATAACGTAATACTATGTAACTTTAAACGTTTAACGTTATACTATGTATCGTTAAACGTTATAACGTAATACTGCATAATGTTAAACGTTTGACGTATTACTATGTAACGTTATACGTTATAACGATATACGGTATAACGTTAATCGTTATAACGTAATACTGTATGACGTTAAACGTTATAACGTAATACTATGTAACGTTATAGGTTATAACGTAATACTATGTAACGTTAAACGATATAACGTAATAGGGTATAACGTTAATCGTTATAACGTAATACTGTATAGCGTTAAACGTTATAACTTAATAGTGTATAAAGTTAAACGTTATAACGTAATACTGTATAACGTTAAACGCTATAACTTAATAGTGTATAAAGTTAAACGTTATAGCGTAATAATGTATAACGTTAAACGCTATAACGTAATACTATGTAACGTTATACGTTATAACGTAATAGGGTATAACGTTAATCGTTATAACGTAATACTGTATAACGTTAAGCGTTATAACGTGATGCTATGTAACGTTATAGGTTATAACGTAATACTATGTAACGTTAAACGATATAACGTAATAGGGTATAACGTTAAACGTTATAACGTAGTACTGTATAACGTTAAACGTTTAACGTAATACTATGTAACGTTAAACGTTATAACGTAATACTGTATAACGTTAAACGTTAAAACGTAATGCTGTATAACGTTACACGCTATAACGCAATACTATGTGACTTTAAACGTTTAAGGTAATACTATGTAACGTTAAACGTTATAATGTAATACTGTATAATGTTAAACGTTTAACGTATTACTATGTAACGTTATACGGTATAACGTTATACGGTATAACGTTAATCGTTATAACGTTATACGTTATAACGTAACAGGGTATGACGTTAAACGTTATAACGTAATACTGTATAACGTTAAGCGTTATAACGTGATGCTATGTCACGTTATAGGTTATAACGTAATACTATGTAACGTTAAACATTATAACGTAATTGTGTATAACGTTAAACGTTATAACGTAATACTGTATAACGTTAAACGTTATAACGTAATACTGTATAAGGTTAAACGTTATAACTTAATAGTGTATAAGGTTAAACGTTATAACGTAATACTGTATAACGTTAAGCGTTATAACGTAATGCTATGTAACGTTATAGGCTATAACGTAATAGGATATAACGTTAAACGTTATAACGTAATACAGTATAACGTTAAACGTTATAACGTAATGCTGTATAACGTTACACGCTATAACGTAATACTATGTAACGTTGAACGTTATAACGTAATACAGTATAACGTTACACGCTATAGCGTAATACTATGTAACTTTAAACGTTTAACGTTATACTATGTATCGTTAAACGTTATAACGTAATACTGCATATTGTTAAACGTTTGACGTATTGCTATGTAACGTTATATGTTATAACGATATACGGTATAACGTTAATCGTTATAACGTAATACTGTATAACGTTAAACGTTATAACTTAATAGTGTATAAAGTTAAACGTTATAACGTAATACTGTATAACGTTAAGCGTTATAACGTGATGCTATGTAACGTTATAGGTTATAACGTAATACTATGTAACGTTAAACGATATAGCGTAATAGGGTATAACGTTAAACGTTATAACGTAATACTGTATAACGTTAAACGTTATAACGTAATGCTGTATAATGTTAAACGTTTAACGTATTACTATGTAACGTTATACGTTATAACGTAATAGGGTATAACGTTAAACGTAATAACGTAGTACTGTATAACGTTAAACGTTTAACGTAATACTATGTAACGTTAAACGTTATAACGTAATACTGTATAACGTTAAACGTTATAACGTAATGCTGTATAACGTTACACGCTATAACGCAATACTATGTGACTTTAAACGTTTAAGGTAATACTATGTAACGTTAAACGTTATAACGTAATACTGTATAATGTTAAACGTTTAACGTATTACTATGTAACGTTATACGGTATAACGTTATACGGTATAACGTTAATCGTTATAACGTTATACGTTATAACGTAACAGGGTATGACGTTAAACGTTATAACGTAATACTGTATAACGTTAAGCGTTATAACGTGATGATATGTCACGTTATAGGTTATAACGTAATACTATGTAACGTTAAACATTATAACGTAATTGTGTATAACGTTAAACGTTATAACGTAATACTGTATAACGTTAAACGTTATAACGTAATACTATGTAACGTTAAAAGATATAACGTAATAGGGTATAACGTTAAACTTTATAACGTAATACTGTATAACGTTAAACGTTATAACGTAATGCTGTATAATGTTAAACGTTTAACGTATTACTATGTAACGTTATACGTTATAACGTTATACTGTATAACGTATAACGTTCTAACTTAATAGTGTATAAAGTTAAACGTTATAACGTAATAATGTATAACGTTAAACGTTATATTACGTAATATTGTATAACGTTAAACTTTATAACGTAATACTTTGTAACGTTAAACATTATAACGTAACTGTGTATAACGTTAAACGTTATAACGTAACACTGTATAACGTTAAGTGTTATGACGTAATACTGTATAACGCCAAACGTTATAACGTAATACTGTGTAACGTTTCACGCTATAACGTAATACTATGTAACGTTAAACGTTATAACGTTATACTGTATAACGTTAAACGTTATAACGTTATACTGTATAACGTTAAACGTTATAACGTTATACTGTATAACGTTAAGTGTTATGACGTAATACTGTATAACGCTAAACGTTATAACGTAATACTATGTAACGTTAAGTGTTATGACGTAATACTGTATAACGCTAAACGTTATAACGTAATACTATGTAACGTTAAACGATATAACGTAATAGGGTATAACGTTAAACGTTATAACGTAATACTGTATAACGTATAACGTTCTAACTTAATACTGTATAACGTTACACGCTATAACGAAATACTATGTAACTTTAAACGTTTAACGTAATACTATGTAACGTTAAACGTTATAACGTAATACTGTATAACGTTAAGCGTTATAACGTGATGCTATGTAACGTTATAGGTTATAACGTAATAGGGTATGACGTTAAACGTTTTAACGTAATACTGTATAACGTTAAACGTTTAACGTAATACTATGTAACGTTAAACGTTATTACGTAATACTGTATAATGTTAAACGTTTAACGGATTACTATGTAACGTTATACGTTATAACGTAATACGGTATAACGTTAAACGTTATAACGTAATACTGTATAACGTTAAACGCTATAACGTAATACTATGTAACGTTATACGTTATAACGTAATAGGGTATAACGTTAATCGTTATAACGTAATACTGCATAACGTTAAGCGTTATAACGTGATGCTATGTAACGTCATAGGTTATAACGTAATACTATGTAACGTTAAACGATATAACGTAATAGGGTATAACGTTAAACGTAATAACGTAGTACTGTATAACGTTAAACGTTTAACGTAATACTATGTAACGTTAAACGTTGTAACGTAATACTGTATAACGTTAAGCGTTATAACGTGATGCTATGTAACGTTATAGGTTATAACTTAATACTATGTAACGTTAAACGATATAACGTAATAGGGTATAACGTTGAACGTTATAACGTAATGCTGTATAATGTTAAACGTTTAACGTATTACTATGTAACGTTAAACATTATAACGTAATTGTGTATAACGTTAAACGTTATAACGTAATACTGTATAACGTGAAACGTTATAACGTAATACTGTATAACGTTAAACGTTATAACTTAATAGTGTATAAGGTTAAACGTTATAACGTAATACTGTATAACGTTAAGCGTTATAACGTAATGCTATGTAACGTTATAGGTTATAACGTAATACTATGTAACGTTATAGGTTATAACGTAATCCTATGTAACGTTAATCGTTATAACGTAATACTGTATAACGTTAAACGTTATATCGTAATACTATGTAACGTTATACGTTATAACGTAATAGGGTATGACGTTAAACGTTATAACGTAATACTGCATAATGTTAAACGTTTGACGTATTACTTTGTAACGTTATACGTTATAACGTAATACTGTATAATGTTAAACGTTTAACGTATTACTATGTAACGTTATACGTTATAACCTAATTCTATAAAACGTTAAGCGTTATAGCGTAATGCTATGTAACGTTATAGGTTATAACGTAATACTGTATAACGTTAAACGTTATAACCTAATACTGTATAGCGTTAAACGTTATAACGTAATACTGTATAACGTAACACGCTATAACGTAATACTGTATAACGTTAAACGTTATAACGTAATGCTGTATAATGTTAAACGTTTAACGTATTACTATGTAACGTTATACGTTATAACGTAATAGGGTATAACTTTAATCGTTATAACGTAATACTGTATAACGTTAAGCGTAATAACGTGATGCTATGTAACGTTATAGGTTATAACGTAATACTGTATAACGTTAAACGTTATAACGTAATAATGTATAACGTTAAACGCTATAACGTAATACTATGTAACGTTATACGTTATAACGTAATAGGGTATAACGTTAATCGTTATAACGTAATACTGTATAACGTTAAGCGTTATAACGTGATGCTGTATAATGTTAAACGTTTAACGTATTACTATGTAACGTTATACGTTATAACGTTATACTGTATAACGTTACACGCTATAACGCAATACTATGTGACTTTAAACGTTTAAGGTAATACTATGTAACGTTAAACGTTATAACGTAATACTGTATAATGTTAAACGGTTAACGTATTACTATGTAACGTTATACGGTATAACGTTATACGGTATAACGTTAATCGTTATAACGTTATACGGTATAACGTTAATCGTTATAGCGTTATACGTTATAACGTAATAGGGTATGACGTTAATCGTTATAACGTTATACGTTATAACGTAATAGGCTATGACGTTAAACGTTATAACGTAATACTGTATAACGTTAAGCGTTATAACGTGATGCTATGTCACGTTATAGGTAATAACGTAATACTATGTAACGTTATAGGTTATAACGTAATACTATGTAACTTTAAACGTTATAACGTCATAGGGTATAACGTTAAACGTTATAACGTAATACTGCATAACGTTAAACGTTATAACGTAATACTATGTAACGTTATACGTCATAACGTAATAGGGTATAACGTTAAACGTTATAACGTAATACTGTATAACGTTAAGTGTTATGACGTAATACTGTATAACGCTAAACGTTATAAATCAATACTGTATAACTTCACACGCTATAACGTAATACTATGTAACGTTAAACGTTATAACGTAATACTGTATAACGTTAAACGTTATAACGTCATACTGTATAACTTTACGCGCTATAACGTAATACTATGTAACGTTAAACGTTATAACGTAATACTGTATAACGTTAAACGTTATAACGTCATACTGTATAACTTTACGCGCTATAACGTAATACTATGTAACGTTATAGGTTATAACGTAATACTGTGTAACTTTAAACGTTATAACGTCATAGGGTATAACGTTAAACGTTATAACGTAATACTGCATAACGTTAAACGTTATAACGTAATACTATGTAACGTTAATCGTTATAACGTAATACTGTATAACGTTAAACGTTATAACGTAATAGGGTATAACCTTACACGCTATAACGTAATACTATGTATCGTTATAGGTTATAACGTAATACTATGTAACTTTAAACGTTATAACGTCATAGGGTATAACGTTAAACGTTATAACGTAATACTGCATAACGTTAAACGTTATAACGTAATACTATGTAACGTTAAACGTTATAACGTAATACTGTATAACGTTAAACGTTATAACGTCATACTGTATAACTTTACGCGCTATAACGTAATACTATGTAACGTTATAGGTTATAACGTAATACTGTATAACGATAAACGTTATAATTCGAAATAGTGTATAACCTTAAACGTTATAACGTAATACTGTATAACGTTAAACATCATAACGTAATTGTGTATAACGTTAAACGTTATAACGTAACACTGTATAACGTTAAGTGTTATGACGTAATACTGCATAACGCTAATGGTTATAACGTAATACTGTGTAACGTTACACGCTATAACGTAATACTGTATAACGTTACACGCTATAATGTAATACTATGTAACGTTAATCGTTATAACGTAATACTGTATAACGTTAAACGTTACAACGTAATACTGTATAACGTTGAACGTTATAACGTAATACTGTATAACGTTAAACGGTATAACGTAATACTGTATAATGTTAAACGTTTAACGTATTACTTTGTAACGTTATACGTTATAACGTAATACTGCATATTGTTAAACGTTTGACGTATTACTATGTAACGTTAAACGTAATAACGTAGTACTGTATAACGCTAAACGTTTAACGTAATACTATGTAACGTTAAACGTTATAACGTAATACTGTATAACGTTAAGCGTTATAACGTGATGCTATGTAACGTTATAGGTTATAACGTAATACTATGTAACGTTAAACGATATAACGTAATAGGGTATAACGTTAAACGTTATAACGTAATACTGTATAATGTTAAACGTTATAACTTAATAGTGTATAACGTTAAACGTTATATTGCGAAATATTTTATAACGTTAAACTTTATAACGTAATACTATATAACGTTAAACATTATAACGTAATTGTGTATAACGTTAAACGTTATAACGTAACACTGTATAACGTTAAGCGTTATGACGTAATACTGTATAACGCTAAACGTTATAACGTAATACTATGTAACGTTATAGGTTATAACGTCATAGGGTATAACGTTAAACGTTATAACGTAATACTGCATAACGTTAAACGTTATAACGTAATACTATGTAACGTTATACGTCATAACGTAATAGGGTATAACGTTAAACGTTATAACGTAATACAGTATAACGTTAAACGTTATATCGTAATACTATGTAACGTTATACGTTATAACGTAATACTATGTAACGTTATAGGTTATAACGTAATCCTATGTAACGTTAATCGTTATAACGTAATACTGTATAACGTTAAACGTTATATCGTAATACTATGTAACGTTATACGTTATAACGTAATAGGGTATGACGTTAAACGTTATAACGTAATACTGTATAAGGTTAAACGTTATAACGTGATGCTATGTAACGTTATAGGTTATATCGTAATACTATGTAACGTTAAACGATATAACGTAATAGGGTATAACGTTAATCGTTATAACGTGATACTGTATAACGTTAAACGTTTTAACTTAATAGTGTATAAAGTTAAACGTTATAACGTAATACTGTATAATGTTAAACGTTATAACTTAATAGTGTATAGCGTTAAACGTTATATTGCGAAATGGTTTATAACGTTAAACTTTATAACGTAATACTATATAACGTTAAACATTATAACGTAATTGTGTATAACGTTAAACGTTATAACGTAACACTGTATAACGTTAAGCGTTATGACGTAATACTGTATAACGCTAAACGTTATAACGTAATACTATGTAACGTTATAGGTTATAACGTCATAGGGTATGACGTTAAACGTTATAACGTAATACTGTATAACGTTAAGCGTTATAACGTGATGCTATGTCACGTTATAGGTAATAACGTAATACTATGTAACGTTAATCGTTATAACGTAATACTGTATAACGTTAAACGTTAAAACGTAATAGGGTATAACTTTACACGCTATAACGTAATACTATGTAACGTTATAGGTTATAGCGTAATACTATGTAACTTTAAACGTTATAACGTAATACTGTATAACGTTAAACGTTATAACTTAATAGTGTATAAGGTTAAACGTTATAACGTAATACTGTATAACGTTAAGCGTTATAACGTAATGCTATGTAACGTTATAGGTTATAACGTAATACTATGTAACGTTATAGGTTATAACGTAATCCTATGTAACGATAAACGTTATAACGTCATAGGGTATAACGTTAAACGTTATAACGTAATAGGGTATAACGTTAAACGTTATAACTTAATAGTGTATAAGGTTAAACGTTATAACGTAATACTGTATAACGTTAAGCGTTATAACGTAATGCTATGTAACGTTACACGCTATAACGTAATACTATGTAACGTTAAACGTTTAACGTTATACTATGTATCGTTAAACGTTATAACGTAATACTGCATAATGTTAAACGTTTGACGTATTACTATGTAACGTTATACGTTATAACGTAATAGGGTATGACGTTAAACGTTATAACGTAATACTGTATAACGTTAAACGTTATAACGTGATGCTATGTAACGTTATACGTTATAACGTAATAGGGTATGACGTTAAACGTTATAACGTAATACTGTATAACGTTAAACGTTATAACGTGATGCTATGTAACGTTATAGGTTATATCGTAATACTATGTAACGTTAAACGATATAACGTAATAGGGTATAACGTTAATCGTTATAACGTGATACTGTATAACGTTAAACGTTATAACTTAATAGTGTATAAAGTTAAACGTTATAACGTAATACTGTATAATGTTAAACGTTATAACTTAATAGTGTATAACGTTAAACGTTATATTGCGAAATATTTTATAACGTTAAACTTTATAACGTAATACTATATAACGTTAAACATTATAACGTAATTGTGTATAACGTTAAACGTTATAACGTAACACTGTATAACGTTAAGCGTTATGACGTAATACTGTATAACGCTAAACGTTATAACGTAATACTATGTAACGTTATAGGTTATAACGTCATAGGGTATAACGTTAAACGTTATAACGTAATACTGCATAACGTTAAACGTTATAACGTAATACTATGTAACGTTATACGTCATAACGTAATAGGGTATAACGTTAAACGTTATAACGTAATACAGTATAACGTTAAACGTTATAACGTAATGCTGTATAACGTTACACGCTATAACGTAATACTATGTAACGTTGAACGTTATAACGTTATACAGTATAACGTTACACGCTATAACGTAATACTATGTAACTTTAAACGTTTAACGCTATACTATGTATCGTTAAACGTTATAACGTAATACTGCATAATGTTAAACGTTTGACGTATTACTATGTAACGTTATACGTTATAACGATATACGGTATAACGTTAATCGTTATAACGTAATACTGTATAACGTTAAACGTTATAACGTAATACTGTATAACGTTAAACGTTATAACGTAATACTGTATAATGTTAAACGTTTAACGTATTACTTTGTAACGTTATACGTTATAACGTAATACTGTATAATGTTAAACGTTTAACGTATTACTATGTAACGTTATACGTTATAACCTAATTCTATAAAACGTTAAGCGTTATAGCGTAATGCTATGTAACGTTATAGGTTATAACGTAATACTGTATAACGTTAAACGTTATAACCTAATACTGTATAGCGTTAAACGTTATAACGTAATACTGTATAACGTAACACGCTATAACGTAATACTGTATAACGTTAAACGTTATAACGTAATGCTGTATAATGTTAAACGTTTAACGTATTACTATGTAACGTTAAACGTTATAACGTAATAGGGTATAACGTTAAACGTTATAACTTAATAGTGTATAAGGTTAAACGTTATAACGTAATACTGTATAACGTTAAGCGTTATAACGTAATGCTATGTAACGTTACACGCTATAACGTAATACTATGTAACGTTAAACGTTTAACGTTATACTATGTATCGTTAAACGTTATAACGTAATACTGCATAATGTTAAACGTTTGACGTATTACTATGTAACGTTATACGTTATAACGTAATAGGGTATGACGTTAAACGTTATAACGTAATACTGTATAACGTTAAACGTTATAACGTGATGCTATGTAACGTTATACGTTATAACGTAATAGGGTATGACGTTAAACGTTATAACGTAATACTGTATAACGTTAAACGTTATAACGTGATGCTATGTAACGTTATAGGTTATATCGTAATACTATGTAACGTTAAACGATATAACGTAATAGGGTATAACGTTAATCGTTATAACGTGATACTGTATAACGTTAAACGTTATAACTTAATAGTGTATAAAGTTAAACGTTATAACGTAATACTGTATAATGTTAAACGTTATAACTTAATAGTGTATAACGTTAAACGTTATATTGCGAAATATTTTATAACGTTAAACTTTATAACGTAATACTATATAACGTTAAACATTATAACGTAATTGTGTATAACGTTAAACGTTATAACGTAACACTGTATAACGTTAAGCGTTATGACGTAATACTGTATAACGCTAAACGTTATAACGTAATACTATGTAACGTTATAGGTTATAACGTCATAGGGTATAACGTTAAACGTTATAACGTAATACTGCATAACGTTAAACGTTATAACGTAATACTATGTAACGTTATACGTCATAACGTAATAGGGTATAACGTTAAACGTTATAACGTAATACAGTATAACGTTAAACGTTATAACGTAATGCTGTATAACGTTACACGCTATAACGTAATACTATGTAACGTTGAACGTTATAACGTTATACAGTATAACGTTACACGCTATAACGTAATACTATGTAACTTTAAACGTTTAACGCTATACTATGTATCGTTAAACGTTATAACGTAATACTGCATAATGTTAAACGTTTGACGTATTACTATGTAACGTTATACGTTATAACGATATACGGTATAACGTTAATCGTTATAACGTAATACTGTATAACGTTAAACGTTATAACCTAATACTGTATAGCGTTAAACGTTATAACGTAATACTGTATAACGTAACACGCTATAACGTAATACTGTATAACGTTAAACGTTATAACGTAATGCTGTATAATGTTAAACGTTTAACGTATTACTATGTAACGTTATACGTTATAACGTAATAGGGTATAACTTTAATCGTTATAACGTAATACTGTATAACGTTAAGCGTAATAACGTGATGCTATGTAACGTGATAGGTTATAACGTAATACTGTATAACGTTAAACGTTATAACGTAATAATGTATAACGTTAAACGCTATAACGTAATACTATGTAACGTTATACGTTATAACGTAATAGGGTATAACGTTAATCGTTATAACGTAATACTGTATAACGTTAAGCGTTATAACGTGATGCTGTATAATGTTAAACGTTTAACGTATTACTATGTAACGTTATACGTTATAACGTTATACTGTATAACGTTACACGCTATAACGCAATACTATGTGACTTTAAACGTTTAAGGTAATACTATGTAACGTTAAACGTTATAACGTAATACTGTATAATGTTAAACGGTTAACGTTATACCGTATAACGTTATAACGATTAACGTTATACCGTATAACGTTAATCGTTATAACGTTATACGGTATAACGTTAATCGTTATAACGTTATACGGTATAACGTTAATCGTTATAACGTTATACGTTATAACGTAATAGGGTATGACGTTAAACGTTATAACGTAATACTGTATAACGTTAAACGTTATAACGTAATGCTGTATAATGTTAAACGTTTAACGTATTACTATGTAACGTTATACGTTATAACGTGATGCTATGTCACGTTATAGGTTATAACGTAATACTGTATAACGTTATACGCTATAACGTAATACTATGTAACGTTATACGTTATAACGTAATAGGGTATAACGTTAATCGTTATAACGTAATAATGTATAACGTTAAACGTTATAACGTAATGCTGTATAATGTTAAACGTTTAACGTATTACTATGTAACGTTATACGTTATAACGTTATACTGTATAACGTTAAGCATTATAACGTGATGCTATGTAACGTCATAGGTTATAACGTAATACTATGTAACGTTAAACGATATAACGTAATAGGGTATAACGTTAAACGTAATAACGTAGTACTGTATAACGTTAAACGTTTAACGTAATACTATGTAACGTTAAACGTTATAACGTAATACTGTATAACGTTAAGCGTTATAACGTGATGCTATGTAACGTTATAGGTTATAACGTAATACTATGTAACGTTAAACGATATAACGTAATAGGATATAACGTTGAACGTTATAACGTAATACTGTATAACGTTAAACGTTATAACGTAATGCTGTATAATGTTAAACGTTTAACGTATTACTATGTAACGTTACACGCTATAACGCAATACTATGTGATTTTAAACGTTGAAGGTAATACTATGTAACGTTAAACGTTATAACGTAATACTGTATAATGTTAAACGTTTAACGTATTACTATGTAACGTGATACGGTATAACGTTATACGGTATAACGTTAATCGTTATAACGTTATACGTTATAACGTAATAGAGCATGACGTTAAACGTTATAACGTAATACTGTTTAACGTTAAGCGTTATAACGTGATGCTATGTCACGTTATAGGTTATAACGTAATACTATGTAACGTTAAACATTATAACGTAATTGTGTATAACGTTAAACGTTATAACGTAATACTGTATAACGTTAAACGTTATAACGTAATACTGTATAACGTTAAACGTTATAACTTAATAGTGTATAAGGTTAAACGTTATAACGTAATACTGTATAACGTTAAGCGTTATAACGTAATGCTATGTAACGTTGTAGGTTATAGCGTAATACTATGTAACGTTATAGGTTATAACGTAATCCTATGTAACGTTAAACGTTATAACGTCATAGGGTATAACGTTAAACGTTATAACGTCATAGGGTATAACGTTAAACGTTATAACGTAATACTGCATAACGTTAAACGTTATAACGTAATACTGTATAACGTTAAGCGTTACAACGTAATGCTATGTAACGTTGTAGGTTATAACGTAATACTATGTAACGTTATAGGTTATAACGTAATCCTATGTAACGTTAAACGTTATAACGTCATAGGGTATAACGTTAAACGTTATAACGTCATAGGGTATAACGTTAAACGTTATAACGTAATACTGCATAACGTTAAACGTTATAACGTAATACTATGTAACGTTATACGTCATAACGTAATAGGGTATAACGTTAATCGTTATAACGTAATACTGTATAACGTTAAACGTCATAACTTAATAGTGTATAAAGTTAAACGTTATAACGTAATACTGTATAACGTTAAACGTTATAACTTAATAGTGTATAAAGTTAAACGTTATAACGTAATAATGTATAACGTTAAACGTTATAATACGTAATATTGTATAACGTTAAACTATATAACGTAATACTTTGTAACGTTAAACATTATAACGTAATTGTGTATAACGTTAAACGTTATAACGTAACACTGTATAACGTTAAGTGTTATAACGTGATGCTATGTAACGTTATAGGTTATAACGTAATACTATGTAACGTTAAACGATATAACGTAATAGGGAATAACGTTAAACGTTATAACGTAATACTGTATAACGTTAAACGTTATAACGTAATACTATGTAACGTTAAACTATATAACGTAATAGGGTATAACGTTAAACGTTATAACGTAATACTGTATAACGTTAAACGTTATAACGTAATGCTGTATAATGTTAAACGTTTAACGTATTACTATGTATCGTTATACGTTATAACGTTATACTGTATAACGTTAAACGTTATAACTTAATAGTGTATAAAGATAAACGTTATAACGTAATACTGCATAACGTTAAACGTTATATTGCGAAATAGTTTATAACGTTAAACTTTATAACGTAATACTATATAACGTTAAAAATTATAACGTAATTGTGTATAACGTTAAACGTTATAACGTAACACTGTATAACGTTAAGCGTTATGACGTAATACTGTATAATGTTAAACGTTTAACGTATTACTATGTAACGTTATACGTTATAACGTGATGCTATGTCACGTTATAGGTTATAACGTAATAGGGTATGACGTTAAACGTTATAACGTAATACTGTATAACGTTAAACGTTATAACGTAATGCTGTATAATGTTAAACGTTTAACGTATTACTATGTAACGTTATACGTTATAACGTGATGCTATGTCACGTTATAGGTTATAACGTAATACTGTATAACGTTATACGCTATAACGTAATACTATGTAACGTTATACGTTATAACGTAATAGGGTATAACGTTAATCGTTATAACGTAATAATGTATAACGTTAAACGTTATAACGTAATGCTGTATAATGTTAAACGTTTAACGTATTACTATGTAACGTTATACGTTATAACGTTATACTGTATAACGTTAAGCGTTATAACGTGATGCTATGTAACGTCATAGGTTATAACGTAATACTATGTAACGTTAAACGATATAACGTAATAGGGTATAACGTTAAACGTAATAACGTAGTACTGTATAACGTTAAACGTTTAACGTAATACTATGTAACGTTAAACGTTATAACGTAATACTGCATAATGTTAAACGTTTGACGTATTACTATGTAACGTTATACGTTATAACGATATACGGTATAACATTATTCGTTATAACGTAATACTATGTAACGTTATACGTTATAACGTAATAGGGTATGACGTTAAACGTTATAACGTAATACTGTATAACGTTAAACGTTATAACGTGATGCTATGTAACGTTATAGGTTATAACGTAATACTATGTAACGTTAAACGATATAACGTAATAGGGTATAACGTTAATCGTTATAACGTAATACTGTATAACGTTAAACGTTATAACTTAATAGTGTATAAAGTTAAACGTTATAACGTAATACTGTATAACGTTAAACGTTATAACTTAATAGTGTATAAAGTTAAACGTTATAACGTAATAATGTATAACGTTAAACGTTATAATACGTCATATTGTATAACGTTAAACTATATAACGTAATACTTTGTAACGTTAAACATTATAACGTAATTGTGTATAACGTTAAACGTTATAACGTAACACTGTATAACGTTAAGTGTTATAACGTGATGCTATGTAACGTTAAACTATATAACGTAATAGGGTATAACGTTAAACGTTATAACGTAATACTGTATAACGTTAAACGTTATAACGTAATGCTGTATAATGTTAAACGTTTAACGTATTACTATGTATCGTTATACGTTATATCGTTATACTGTATAACGTTAAACGTTATAACTTAATAGTGTATAAAGATAAACGTTATAACGTAATACTGCATAACGTTACACGCTATAACGCAATACTATGTGACTTTAAACGTTTAAGGTAATACTATGTAACGTTAAACGTTATAACGTAATACTGTATAATGTTAAACGTTTGACGTATTACTATGTAACGCTATACGGTATAACGTTATACGGTATAACGTTAATCGTTATAACGTTATACGTTATAACGTAATAGGGTATGACGTTAAACGTTATAACGTAATACTGTATAACGTTAAGCGTTATAACGTGATGCTATGTCACGTTATAGGTTATAACGTAATACTATGTAACGTTAAACGATATAACGTAATAGGGTATAACGTATAACGTTCTAACTTAATAGTGTATAAAGTTAATCGTTATAACGTAATAATGTATAACGTTAAACGTTATATTACGTAATAGTGTATAACGTTGAACTTTATATCGTAATACTTTGTAACGTTAAACATTATAACGTAATTGTGTATAACGTTAAACGTTATAACGTAATACTGTATAACGTTAAGTGTTATGACGTAATACTGTATAACGCCAAACGTTATAACGTAATACTGTGTAACGTTACACGCTATAACGTAATACTGTATAACGATACACGCTATAGCGTAATACTATGTAACGTTAAACGTTATAACGTAACACTGTATAACGTTAAGTGTTATGACGTAATACTGTATAACGCTAAACGTTATAACGTAATACTGTGTAACGTTATAGGTTATAACGTAATACTATGTAACGTTAAACGATATAACGTAATAGGGTATAACGATAAACGTTATAACGTAATCCTATGTAACGTTAAACGTTATAACGTCATAGGGTATAACGTTAAACGTTATAACGTCATAGGGTATAACGTTAAACGTTATAACGTAATACTGCATAACGTTAAACGTTATAACGTAATACTGTATAACGTTAAGCGTTACAACGTAATGCTATGTAACGTTGTAGGTTATAACGTAATACTATGTAACGTTATAGGTTATAACGTAATCCTATGTAACGTTAAACGTTATAACGTCATAGGGTATAACGTTAAACGTTATAACGTCATAGGGTATAACGTTAAACGTTATAACGTAATACTGCATAACGTTAAACGTTATAACGTAATACTATGTAACGTTATACGTCATAACGTAATAGGGTATAACATTAATCGTTATAACGTAATACTGTATAACGTTAAACGTCATAACTTAATAGTGTATAAAGTTAAACGTTATAACGTAATACTGTATAACGTTAAACGTTATAACTTAATAGTGTATAAAGTTAAACGTTATAACGTAATAATGTATAACGTTAAACGTTATAATACGTAATATTGTATAACGTTAAACTATATAACGTAATACTTTGTAACGTTAAACATTATAACGTAATTGTGTATAACGTTAAACGTTATAACGTAACACTGTATAACGTTAAGTGTTATAACGTGATGCTATGTAACGTTATAGGTTATAACGTAATACTATGTAACGTTAAACGATATAACGTAATAGGGAATAACGTTAAACGTTATAACGTAATACTGTATAACGTTAAACGTTATAACGTAATACTATGTAACGTTAAACTATATAACGTAATAGGGTATAACGTTAAACGTTATAACGTAATACTGTATAACGTTAAACGTTATAACGTAATGCTGTATAATGTTAAACGTTTAACGTATTACTATGTATCGTTATACGTTATAACGTTATACTGTATAACGTTAAACGTTATAACTTAATAGTGTATAAAGATAAACGTTATAACGTAATACTGCATAACGTTAAACGTTATATTGCGAAATAGTTTATAACGTTAAACTTTATAACGTAATACTATATAACGTTAAAAATTATAACGTAATTGTGTATAACGTTAAACGTTATAACGTAACACTGTATAACGTTAAGCGTTATGACGTAATACTGTATAATGTTAAACGTTTAACGTATTACTATGTAACGTCATACGGTATAACGTTATACGGTATAAAGTTAATCGTTATAACGTTATACGTTATAACGTAATAGGGTATGACGTTAAACGTTATAACGTAATACTGTATAACGTTAAACGTTATAACGTAATGCTGTATAATGTTAAACGTTTAACGTATTACTATGTAACGTTATACGTTATAACGTGATGCTATGTCACGTTATAGGTTATAACGTAATACTGTATAACGTTATACGCTATAACGTAATACTATGTAACGTTATACGTTATAACGTAATAGGGTATAACGTTAATCGTTATAACGTAATAATGTATAACGTTAAACGTTATAACGTAATGCTGTATAATGTTAAACGTTTAACGTATTACTATGTAACGTTATACGTTATAACGTTATACTGTATAACGTTAAGCGTTATAACGTGATGCTATGTAACGTCATAGGTTATAACGTAATACTATGTAACGTTAAACGATATAACGTAATAGGGTATAACGTTAAACGTAATAACGTAGTACTGTATAACGTTAAACGTTTAACGTAATACTATGTAACGTTAAACGTTATAACGTAATACTGCATAATGTTAAACGTTTGACGTATTACTATGTAACGTTATACGTTATAACGATATACGGTATAACGTTAATCGTTATAACGTAATACTATGTAACGTTATACGTTATAACGTAATAGGGTATGACGTTAAACGTTATAACGTAATACTGTATAACGTTAAACGTTATAACGTGATGCTATGTAACGTTATAGGTTATAACGTAATACTATGTAACGTTAAACGATATAACGTAATAGGGTATAACGTTAATCGTTATAACGTAATACTGTATAACGTTAAACGTTATAACTTAATAGTGTATAAAGTTAAACGTTATAACGTAATACTGTATAACGTTAAACGTTATAACTTAATAGTGTATAAAGTTAAACGTTATAACGTAATAATGTATAACGTTAAACGTTATAATACGTCATATTGTATAACGTTAAACTATATAACGTAATACTTTGTAACGTTAAACATTGTAACGTAATTGTGTATAACGTTAAACGTTATAACGTAACACTGTATAACGTTAAGTGTTATAACGTGATGCTATGTAACGTTATAGGTTATAACGTAATACTATGTAACGTTAAACGATATAACGTAATAGGGTATAACGTTAAACGTTATAACGTAATACTGTACAACCTTAAACGTTATAACGTAATACTATGTAACGTTAAACTATATAACGTAATAGGGTATAACGTTAAACGTTATAACGTAATACTGTATAACGTTAAACGTTATAACGTAATGCTGTATAATGTTAAACGTTTAACGTATTACTATGTATCGTTATACGTTATATCGTTATACTGTATAACGTTAAACGTTATAACTTAATAGTGTATAAAGATAAACGTTATAACGTAATACTGCATAACGTTACACGCTATAACGCAATACTATGTGACTTTAAACGTTTAAGGTAATACTATGTAACGTTAAACGTTATAACGTAATACTGTATAATGTTAAACGTTTGACGTATTACTATGTAACGCTATACGGTATAACGTTATACGGTATAACGTTAATCGTTATAACGTTATACGTTATAACGTAATAGGGTATGACGTTAAACGTTATAACGTAATACTGTATAACGTTAAGCGTTATAACGTGATGCTATGTCACGTTATAGGTTATAACGTAATACTATGTAACGTTAAACGATATAACGTAATAGGGTATAACGTATAACGTTCTAACTTAATAGTGTATAAAGTTAAACGTTATAACGTAATAATGTATAACGTTAAACGTTATATTACGTAATAGTGTATAACGTTGAACTTTATATCGTAATACTTTGTAACGTTAAACATTATAACGTAATTGTGTATAACGTTAAACGTTATAACGTAATACTGTATAACGTTAAGTGTTATGACGTAATACTGTATAACGCCAAACGTTATAACGTAATACTGTGTAACGTTACACGCTATAACGTAATACTGTATAACGATACACGCTATAGCGTAATACTATGTAACGTTAAACGTTATAACGTAACACTGTATAACGTTAAGTGTTATGACGTAATACTGTATAACGCTAAACGTTATAACGTAATACTGTGTAACGTTATAGGTTATAACGTAATACTATGTAACGTTAAACGATATAACGTAATAGGGTATAACGATAAACGTTATAACGTAATACTGTATAACGTATAACGTTCTAACTTAATACTGTATAACGTTACACGCTATAACGAAATACTATGTAACTTTAAACGTTTAACGTAATACTATGTAACGTTATACGTTATAACGTAACAGGGTATAACTTTAATCGTTATAACGTAATACTGTATAACGCTAAACGTTATAACGCAATACTGTGTAACGTTATAGGTTATAACGTAATACTATGTAACGTTACACGCTATAACGAAATACTATGTAACTTTAAACGTTTAACGTAATACTATGTAACGTTATACGTTATAACGTAATAGGGTATAACGTTAATCGTTATAACGTAATACTGTATAACGTTAAGCGTTATAACGTGATGCTATGTAACGTTATAGGTTATAACGTAATACAATGTAACGTTAAACGATATAACGTAATTGGGTATAACGTTAAACGTAATAACGCAGTACTGTATAACGTTAAACGTTTAACGTAATACTATGTAACGTTAAACGTTATAACGTAATACTGTATAACGTTAAGCGTTATAACGTTATACTGTATAACGTTACACGCTATAACGCAATACTATGTGACTTTAAACGTTTAAGGTAATACTATGTAACGTTAAACGTTATAACGTAATACTGTATAATGTTAAACGTTTAACGTATTACTATGTAACGTTATACGGTATAACGTTATACGGTATAACGTTAATCGTTATAACGTTATACGGTATAACGTTAATCGTTATAACGTTATACGGTATAACGTTAATCGTTATAACGTTATACGGTATAACGTTAATCGTTATAACGTTATACGGTATAACGTTAATCGTTATAACGTTATACGGTATAACGTTAATCGTTATAACGTTATACGTTATAACGTAATAGGGTATGACGTTAAACGTTATAACGTAATACTGTATGACGTTAAGCGTTATAACGTGATGCTATGTCACGTTATAGGTTATAACGTAATACTATGTAACGTTAAACATTATAACGTAATTGTGTATAACGTTAAACGTTATAACGTAATACTGTATGACGTTAAACGTTATAACGTTATACTGTATAACGTTAAACGTTATAACTTAATAGTGTATAAAGATAAACGTTATAACGTAATACTGCATAACGTTAAACGTTATATTGCGAAATAGTTTATAACGTTAAACTTTATAACGTAATACTATATAACGTTAAAAATTATAACGTAATTGTGTATAACGTTAAACGTTATAACGTAACACTGTATAACGTTAAGCGTTATGACGTAATACTGTATAACGCTAAACGTTATAACGTAATACTGTATAACGTTACACGCTATAACGCAATACTATGTGACTTTAAACGTTTAACGTAATACTATGTAACGTTAAACGTTATAACGTAATACTGTATAACGTTAAGCGTTATAACGTGATGCTATGTAACGTTATAGGTTATTACGTAATACTATGTAACGTTAAACATTATAACGTAATTGTGTATAACGTTAAACGTTATAACGTAATACTGTATAACGTTAAATGTTATAACGTAATACTGTATAGCGTTAAACGTTATAACTTAATAGTGTATAAGGTTAAACGTTATAACGTAATACTGTATAACGTTAAGCGTTATAACGTAATGCTATGTAACGTTATAGGTTATAACGTAATACTATGTAACGTTATAGGTTATAACGTCATAGGGTATAACGTTAAACGTTATAACGTAATACTACATAACGTTAAACGTTATAACGTAATACTATGTAACGTTATACGTCATAACGTAATAGGGTATAACGTTAAACGTTATAACGTAATACAGTATAACGTTAAACGTTATAACGTAATGCTGTATAACGTTACACGCTATAACGTAATACTATGTAACGTTGAACGTTATAACGTAATACAGTATAACGTTACACGCCATAACGTAATACTATGTAACTTTAAACGTTTAACGTTATACTATGTATCGTTAAACGTTATAACGTAATACTGCATATTGTTAAACGTTTGACGTATTACTATGTAACGTTATACGTTATAACGATATACGGTATAACGTTAATCGTTATAACGTAATGCTGTATAATGTTAAACGTTTAACGTATTACTATGTAACGTTATACGTTATAACGTTATACTGTATAACGTTAAACGTTATAACGTAACACTGTATAACGTTAAGCGTTATGACGTAATACTGTATAACGCTAAACGTTATAACGTAATACTGTATAACGTTACACGCTATAACGCAATACTATGTGACTTTAAACGTTTAAGGTAATACTATGTAACGTTAAACGTTATAACGTAATACTGTATAACGTTAAGCGTTATAACGTGATGCTATGTAACGTTATACGGTATAACGTTATACGGTATAACGTTAATCGTTATAACGTTATACGTTATAACGTAATAGGGTATAACGTTAAGCGTTATAACGTGATGCTATGTCACGTAATAGGTTATAACGTAATACTATGTAACGTTAAACATTATAACGTAATTGTGTATAACGTTAAACGCTATAACGTAATACTGTATAACGTTAAACGTTATAACGTAATACTATGTAACGTTAAACGATATAACGTAATAGGGTATAACGTTAAACGTTATAACGTAATACTGTATAACGTTAAACGTTATAACGTAATGCTGTATAATGTTAAACATTTAACGTATTACTATGTAACGTTATACGTTATAACGTTATACTGTATAACGTTAAACGTTATAACTTAATAGTGTATAAAGTTAAACGTTATAACGTAATACTGCATAACGTTAAACGTTATATTCCGAAATAGTTTATAACGTTAAACTTTATAACGTAATTCTATATAACGTTAAACATTATAACGTAATACTATCTAACGTTAAATGTTATAACGTAATAGGGTATAACGTTAAACGTTATAACGTAATACTGTATAACGTTAAACGTTATAACGTAATGCTGTATAATGTTAAACGTTTAACGTATTACTATGTAACGTTATACGTTATAACGTTATACTGTATAACGCTAAACGTTATAACGTAATACTGTATAACGTTACACGCTATAACGCAATACTATGTGACTTTAAACGTTTAAGGTAATACTATGTAACGTTAAACGTTATAACGTAATACTGTATAATGTTAAACGTTTGACGTATTACTATGTAACGCTATACGGTATAACGTTATACGGTATAACGTTAATCGTTATAACGTTATACGTTATAACGTAGTAGGGTATGACGTTAAACGTTATAACGTAATACTGTATAACGTTAAGCGTTATAACGTGATGCTATGTCACGTTATAGGTTATAACGTAATACTATGTAACGTTAAACGATATAACGTAATAGGGTATAACGTTAAACGTAATAACGTAATACTGTATAACGTATAACGTTCTAACTTAATACTGTATAACGTTACACGCTATAACGAAGTACTATGTAACTTTAAACGTTTAACATAATACTATGTAACGTTAAACGTTATAACGTAATACTGTATACCGTTAAGCGTTAAAACGTGATGCTATGTAACGTTATACGTTACAACGTTATACTGTATAACGTTACGCGTTATAACGTGATGCTATGTATCGTTATACGTTATAACGTTATACTGTATAACGTTAAACGTTGTAACTTAATAGTGTATAAAGATAAACGTTATAACGTAATACTGCATAACGTTAAACGTTATATTGCGAAATAGTTTATAACGTTAAACTTTATAACGTAATACTATATAACGTTAAAAATTTTAACGTAATTGTGTATAACGTTAAACGTTATAACGTAACACTGTATAACGTTAAGCGTTATGACGTAATACTGTATAACGCTAAACGTTATAACGTAATCCTGTATAACGTTACACGCTATAACGCAATACTATGTGACTTTAAACGTTTAACGTAATACTATGTAACGTTAAACGTTATAACGTAATACTGTATAATGTTAAACGTTTAACGCATTACTATGTAACGTCATACGGTATAACGTTATACGGTATAACGTTAATCGTTATAACGTTATACGTTATAACGTAATAGGGTATGACGTTAAACGTTATAACGTTATACTGTATAACGTTAAGCGTTATAACGTAATACTATGTAACGTTATACGTCATAACGTAATACGATGTAACGTTATACGTCATAACGTAATAGGGTATAACGTTAAACGTTATAACGTAATACTATGTAACGTTAAACATTATAACGTAATTGTGTATAACGTTAAACGTTATAACGTAATACTGCATAACGTTAAACGTTATAACGTAATACTATGTAACGTTATACGTCATAACGTAATAGGGTATAACGTTAAACGTTATAACGTAATACTATGTAACGTTAAACATTATAACGTAATTGTGTATAACGTTAAACGTTATAACGTAATACTGTATAACGTTAATCGTTATAACGTAATACTGTATAACGTTAAGTGTTATGACGTAATACTGTATAACGCTAAACGTTATAACGTAATACTGTATAACTTCACACGCTATAACGTAATACTATGTAACGTTATACGTTATAACGTCATAGGGTATAACGTTAAACGTTATAACGTAATACTGCATAACGTTAAACGTTATAACGTAATAATATGTAACGTTATACGTCATAACGTAATAGGGCATAACGTTAAACGTTATATCGTAATACTGTATAATGTTAAGTGTTATGACGTAATACTGTATAACGCTAAACGTTATAACGTAATACTGTATAACTTCACACGCTATAACGTAATACTATGTAACGTTAAACGTTATAACGTAATACTGTATAACGTTAAACGTTATAACGTAATACTGTATAACGATAAACGTTATAATTCGAAATAGTGTATAACCTTAAACGTTATAACGTAATACTGTATAACGTTAAACGTTATAACTTAATAGTGTATAAAGTTAAACGTTATAACGTAATAATGTATAACGTTAAACGTTATATTACGTAATATTGTATAACGTTAAACTTTATAACGTAATACTTTGTAACGTTAAACATCATAACGTAATTGTGTATAACGTTAAACGTTATAACGTAACACTGTATAACGTTAAGTGTTATGACGTAATACTGCATAACGCTAAACGTTATAACGTAATACTGTGTAACGTTACACGCTATAACGTAATACTGTATAACGTTACACGCTATACCGTAATACTATGTAACGTTAATCGTTATAACGTAATACTGTATAACGTTAAACGTTATAACGCAACACTGTATAGCGTTACACGCTATAACGTAATACTCTATAACGTTAAACGTTATAATCTAATACAGTATAACGTTAAAGGTTATAACGTAATACTGTATAGCGTTAAACGTTATAGCGTAATACTGTATAACGTTATACGTTATAACGTAATGCTGTATACAGTTACACGCTATAACGTAATACTATGTAACGTTGAACGTTATAACGTAATACAGTATAACGTTACACGCTATAACGTAATACTATGTAACTTTAAACGTTTAACGTTATACTATGTATCGTTAAACGTTATAACGTAATACTGCATATTGTTAAACGTTTGACGTATTACTATGTAACGTTATACGTTATAACGATATACCGTGTAACGTTAATCGTTATAACGTAATACTGTATAACGTTAACCGTTATAACGTAATACTGTATAACGTTAAACGTTTAACGTAATACTATGTAACGTTAAACGTTATAACGTAATACTGTATAACGTTAAGCGTTATAACGTGATGCTATGTAACGTTATAGGTTATAACGTAATACTATGTAACGTTAAACGATATAACGTAATAGGGTATAACGTTAAACGTTATAACGTAATACTGTATAACGTTAAACGTTATAACGTAATGCTGTATAATGTTAAACGTTTAACGTATTACTATGTAACGTTATACGTTATAACGTTATACTGTATAACGTTAAACGTTCTAACTTAATAGTGTATAAAGTTAAACGTTATAACGTAATAATGTATAACGTTAAACGTTATATTACGTAATAGTGTATAACGTTAAACTTTATAACATAATACTTTGTAACGTTAAACATTATAACGTAATTGTGTATAACGTTAAACGTTATAACGTAATACTGTATAACGTTAAGTGTTATGACGTAATACTGTATAACGCCAAACGTTATAACGTAATACTGTGTAACGTTACACGCTATAACGTAATACTGTATAACGATACACGCTATAGCGTAATACTATGTAACGTTAAACGTTATAACGTAACACTGTATAACGTTAAGTGTTATGACGTAATACTGTATAACGCTAAACGTTATAACGTAATACTGTGTAACGTTATAGGTTATAACGTAATACTATGTAACGTTAAACGATATAACGTAATAGGGTATAACGTTAAACGTTATAACGTAATACTGTATAACGTATAACGTTCTAACTTAATACTGTATAACGTTACACGCTATAACGAAATACTATGTAACTTTAAACGTTTAACGTAATACTATGTAACGTTATACGTTATAACGTAATAGGGTATAACTTTAATCGTTATAACGTAATACTGTATAACGCTAAACGTTATAAGGTAATACTGTGTAACGTTATAGGTTATAACGTAATACTATGTAACGTTAAACGATATAACGTAATAGGGTATAACGTTAAACGTTATAACGTAATACTGTATAACGTATAACGTTCTAACTTAATACTGTATAACGTTACACGCTATAACGAAATACTATGTAACTTTAAACGTTTAACGTAATACTATGTAACGTTATACGATATAACGTAATAGGGTATAACGTTAATCGTTATAACGTAATACTGTATAACGTTAAGCGTTATAACGTGATGCTATGTAACGTTATAGGTTATAACGTAATACTATGTAACGTTAAACGATATAACGTAATTGGGTATAACGTTAAACGTAATAACGTAGTACTGTATAACGTTAAACGTTTAACGTAATACTATGTAACGTTAAACGTTATAACGTAATACTGTATAACGTTAAGCGTTATAACGTGATGCTATGTAACGTTATAGGTTATAACGTAATACTATGTAACGTTAAACGATATAACGTAATAGGGTATAACGTTGAACGTTATAACGTAATACTGTATAACGTTGAACGTTATAACGTAATGCTGTATAATGTTAAACGTTTAACGTATTACTATGTAACGTTATACGTTATAACGTTATACTGTATTACGTTACACGCTATAACGCAATACTATGTGACTTTAAACGTTTAAGGTAATACTATGTAACGTTAAACGTTATAACGTAATACTGTATAATGTTAAACGTTTAACGTATTACTATGTAACGTTATAGGGTATAACGTTATACGGTATAACGTTAATCGTTATAACGTTATACGTTATAACGTAATAGGGTATGACGTTAAACGTTATAACGTAATACTGTATAACGTTAAGCGTTATAACGTGATGCTATGTCACGTTATAGGTTATAACGTAATACTATGTAACGTTAAACATTATAACGTAATTATGTATAACGTTAAACGTTATAACGTAATACTGTATAACGTTAAACGTTATAACGTAATACTGTATAACGTTAAACGTTATAACTTAATAGTGTATAAGGTTAAACGTTATAACGTAATACTGTATAACGTTAAGCGTTATAACGTAATGCTATGTAACGTTATAGGTTATAACGTAATACTATGTAACGTTATTGGTTATAACGTAATCCTATGTAACGTTAAACGTTATAACGTCATAGGGTATAACGTTAAACGTTATAACGTAACACTGCATAACGTTAAACGTTATAACGTAATACTATGTAACGTTATACGTCATAACGTAATAGGGTATAACGTTAAACGTTATAACGTAATACAGTATAACGTTAAACGTTATAACATAATGCCGTATAACGTTACACGCTATAACGTAATACTATGTAACGTTGAACGTTATAACGTAATACAGTATAACGTTACACGCTATAACGTAATACTATGTAACTTTAAACGTTTAACGTTATACTATGTATCGTTAAACGTTATAACGTAATACTGCATAATGTTAAACGTTTGACGTATTACCATGTAACGTTATACGTTATAACGATATACGGTATAACGTTAATCGTTATAACGTAATACTGTATAACGTTCAACGTTATAACGTAATACTATGTAACGTTATACGTTATAACGTAATAGGGTATGACGTTAAACGTTATAACGTAGTACTGTATAACGTTAAGCGTTATAACGTGATGCTATGTCACGTTATAGGTTATAACGTAATACTATGTAACGTTAAACATTATAACGTAATTGTGTATAACGTTAAACGTTGTATTACGTAATATTGTATAACGTTAAACTTTATAACGTAATACTTTGTAACGTTAAACATTATAACGTAATTGTGTATAACGTTAAACGTTATAACGTAACACTGTATAACGCTAAGTGTTATGACGTAATACTGTATAACGCCAATCGTTATAACGTAATACTGTGTAACGTTACACGCTATAACGTAATACTGTATAACGATACACGCTATAGCGTAATACTATGTAACGTTAAACGTTATAACGTAGTACTATGTAACTTTAAACGTTTAACGTTATACTATGTATCGTTAAACGTTATAACGTAATACTGCATAATGTTAAACGTTTGACGTATTACTATGTAACGTTATACGTTATAACGATATACGGTATAACGTTAATCGTTATAACGTAATACTATGTAACGTTATACGTTATAACGTAATAGGGTATGACGTTAAACGTTATAACGTAATACTGTATAACGTTAAACGTTATAACGTGATGCTATGTAACGTTATAGGTTATAACGTAATACTATGTAACGTTAAACGATATAACGTAATAGGGTATAACGTTAATCGTTATAACGTAATACTGTATAACGTTAAACGTTATAACTTAATAGTGTATAAAGTTAAACGTTATAACGTAATACTGTATAACGTTAAACGTTATAACTTAATACTGTATAAAGTTAAACGTTATAACGTAATAATGTATAACGTTAAACGTTATCATACGTAATATTGTATAACGTTAAACTATATAACGTAATACTTTGTAACGTTAAACATTATAACGTAATTGTGTATAACGTTAAACGTTATAACGTAACACTGTATAACGTTAAGTGCTATAACGTGATGCTATGTCACGTTATAGGTTATAACGTAATACTATGTAACGTTAAACATTATAGCGTAATTGTGTATAACGTTAAACGTTATAACGTCACCGGGTATAACGTTAAACGTTATAACGTAACACTGCATAACGTTAAACGTTATAACGTAATACTATGTAACGTTATACGTCATAACGTAATAGGGTATAACGTTAAACGTTATAACGTAATAGTGTATAAAGTTAAACGTTATAACGTAATACTGTATAACGTTAAACGTTATAACTTAATAGTGTATAAAGTTAAACGTTATAACGTAATAATGTATAACGTTAAACGTTATCATACGTAATATTGTATAACGTTAAACTATATAACGTAATACTGTATAACGCTAAACGTTATAACGTAATACTGTGTAACGTTATAGGTTATAACGTAATACTATGTAACGTTATACGATATAACGTAATAGGGTATAACGTTAAACGTTATAACGTAATACTGTATAACGTATAACGTTCTAACTTAATAGTGTATAAAGTTGAACGTTATAACGTAATAATGTATAACGTTAAACGTTATATTACGTAATATTGTATAACGTTAAACTTTATAACGTAATACTTTGTAACGTTATACATTATAACGTAATTGTGTATAACGTTAAACGTTATAACGTAACACTGTATAACGTTAAGTGTTATGACGTAATACTGTATAACGCCAAACGTTATAACGTAATACTGTGTAACGTTACACGCTATAACGTAATACTGTATAACGATACACGCTATAGCGTAATACTATGTAACGTTAAACGTTATAACGTTGTACCGTATAACGTTAAACGTTATAACGTAACACTGTATGACGTTAAGTGTTATGACGTAATACTGTATAACGCTAAACGTTATAACGTAATACTGTGTAACGTTATAGGTTATAACGTAATACTATGTAACGTTAAACGATATAACGTAATAGGGTATAACGTTAAACGTTATAACGTAATACTGTATAACGTATAACGTTCTAACTTAATACTGTATAACGTTACACGCTATAACGAAATACTATGTAACTTTAAACGTTTAACGTAATACTATGTAACGTTATACGTTATAACGTAATAGGGTATAACGTTATACGTTATAACGTTATACTGTATAACGTTACACGCTATAACGCAATGATATGTGACTTTAAACGTTTAAGGTAATACTATGTAACGTTAAACGTTATAACGTAATACTGTATAATGTTAAACGTTTAACGTATTACTATGTAACGTTATACGGTATAACGTTATACTGTATAACGTTAATCGTTATAACGTTATACGTTATAACGTAATAGGGTATGACGTTAAACGTTATAACGTAATACTGTATAACGTTAAGCGTTATAACGTGATGCTATGTCACGTTATAGGTTATAACGTAATACTATGTAACGTTAAACGTTATAACGTCATAGGGTATAACGTTAACCGTTATAACGTAACACTGCATAAGGTTAAACGTTATAACGTAATACTATGTAACGTTATACGTCATAACGTAATAGGGTATAACGTTAAACGTTATAACGTAATACAGTATAACGTTAAGCGTTATAACGTAATGCTGTATAACGTTACACGCTATAACGTAATACTATGTAACGTTGAACGTTATAACGATATACGGTATAACGTTAATCGTTATAACGTAATACTGTATAAGGTTAAACGTTATAACGTAATACTATGTAACGTTATACGTTATAACGGAATAGGGTATGACGTTAAACGTTATAACGTAATACTGTATAACGTTAAACGTTATAACGTAACACTGCATAACGTTAAACGTTATAACGTAATACTATGTAACGTTATACGTCATAACGTAATAGGGTATAACGTTAAACGTTATAACGTAATACTGTATAACGTTAAACGTTATAACTTAATAGTGTATAAAGTTAAACGTTATAACGTAATACTTTATAACGTTAAACGTTATAACTTAATAGTGTATAAAGTTAAACGTTATAACGTAATACTATGTAACGTTAAACGATATAACGTAATAGGGTATAACGTTGAACGTTATAACGTAATACTGTATAACGTTAAGCGTTATAACGTGATGCTATGTAACGTTATAGGTTATAACGTAATACTATGTAACGTTAAACGTTATAACGTAATACTGTATAACGTTACACGCTATAACGCAATACTATGTGACTTTAAACGTTTAAGGTAATACTATGTAACGTTAAACGTTATAACGTAATACTGTATAATGTTAAACGTTATAACGTAATACTGTGTAACGTTACACGCTATAACGTAATACTGTATAACGATACACGCTATAGCGTAATACTATGTAACGTTAAACGTTATAACGTAACACTGTATAACGTTAAGTGTTATGACGTAATACTGTATAACGCTAAACGTTATAACGTAATACTGTGTAACGTTATAGGTTATAACGTAATACTATGTAACGTTAAACGATATAACGTAATAGGGTATAACGTTAAACGTTATAACGTAATACTGTATAACGTATAACGTTCTAACTTAATACTGTATAACGTTACACGCTATAACGAAATAGTATGTAACTTTAAACGTTTAACGTAATACTATGTAACGTTATACGTTATAACGTAATAGGGTATAACTTTAATCGTTATAACGTAATACTGTATAACGCTAAACGTTATAACGTAATACTGTGTAACGTTATAGGTTATAACGTAATACTATGTAACGTTAAACGATATAACGTAATAGGGTATAACGTTAAACGTTATAACGTAATACTGCATAACGTACAACGTTCTAACTTAATACTGTATAACGTTACACGCTATAACGAAATACTATGTAACTTTAAACGTTTAACGTAATACTATGTAACGTTATACGTTATAACGTAATAGGGTATAACGTTAATCGTTATAACGTAATACTGTATAACGTTAAGCGTTATAACGTGATGCTATGTAACGTTATAGGTTATAACGTAATACTATGTAACGTTAAACGATATAACGTAATAGGGTATAACGTTAAACGTAATAACGTAGTACTGTATAACGTTAAACGTTTAACGTAATACTATGTAACGTTAAACGTTATAACGTAATACTGTATAACGTTAAGCGTTATAAAGTGATGCTATGTAACGTTATAGGTTATAACGTAATACTATATAACGTTAAACGATATAACGTAATAGGGTATAACGTTGAACGTTATAACGTAATACTGTATAACGTTGAACGTTATAACGTAATGCTGTATAATGTTAAACGTTTAACGTATTACTATGTAACGTTATACGTTATAACGTTATACTGTATAACGTTACACGCTATAACGCAATACTATGTGACTTTAAACGTTTAAGGTAATACTATGTAACGTTAAACGTTATAACGTAATACTGTATAATGTTAACCGTTTAACGTATTACTATGTAACGTTATACGGTATAACGTTATACGGTATAACGTTAATCGTTATAACGTTATACGTTATAACGTAATAGGGTATGACGTTAAACGTTATAACGTAATACTGTATAACGTTAAGCGTTATAACGTGATGCTATGTCACGTTATAGGTTATAACGTAATACTATGTAACGTTAAACGATATAACGTAATAGGGTATAAGGTTAAACGTTATAACGTAATACTGTATAACGTTAAGCGTTATAACGTGATGCTATGTCACGTTATAGGTTATAACGTAATACTATGTATCGTTAAACATTATAACGTAATTGTGTATAACGTTAAACGTTATAACGTAATACTGTATAACGTATAACGTTCTAACTTAATAGTGTATAAAGTTAAACGTTATAACGTAATAATGTATAACGTTAAACGTTATATTACGTAATATTGTATAACGTTAAACTTTATAACGTAATACTTTGTAACGTTAAACATTATAACGTAATTGTGTATAACGTTAAACGTTATAACGTAACACTGTATAACGCTAAGTGTTATGACGTAATACTGTATAACGCCAAACGTTATAACGTAATACTGTGTAACGTTACACGCTATAACGTAATACTGTATAACGATACACGCTATAGCGTAATACTATGTAACGTTAAACGTTATAACGTTGTACCGTATAACGTTAAACGTTATAACGTTGTACTGTATAACGTTAAACGTTATAACGTAATACTGTATAACGTCAAACGTTATAACGTAATACTGTATAACGTTAAGCGTTATAACGTGATGCTATGTAACGTTATAGGTTATAACGTAATACTATGTAACGTTAAACGATATAACGTAATAGGGTATAACGTTGAACGTTATAACGTAATACTGTATAACGTTAAGCGTTATAACGTGATGCTATGTAACGTTATAGGTTATAACGTAATACTATGTAACGTTAAACGATATAACGTAATAGGGTACAACGTTAAACGTAATAACGTAGTACTGTATAACGTTAAACGTTTAACGTAATACTATGTAACGTTAAACGTTATAACGTAATACTGTATAACGTTAAGCGTTATAACGTGATGCTATGTCACGTTATAGGTTATAACGTAATACTATGTAACGTTAAACATTATAACTTAATTGTGTATAACGTTAAACGTTATAACGTCCTAGGGTATAACGTTAAACGTTATAACGTAACACTGCATAACGTTAAACGTTATAGCGTAATACTATGTAACGTTATACGTCATAACGTAATAGGGTATAACGTTAAACGTTATAACGTAATACAGTATAACGTTAAACGTTATAACGTAATGCCGTATAACGTTACACGCTATAACGTAATACTATGTAACGTTGAACGTTATAACGTAATACAGTATAACGTTACACGCTATAACGTAATACTATGTAACTTTAAACGTTTAACGTTATACTATGTATCGTTAAACGTTATAACGTAATACTGCATAATGTTAAACGTTTGACGTATTACTATGCAACGTTATACGTTATAACGATATACGGTATAACGTTAATCGTTATAACGTAATACTGTATAACGTTAAACGTTATAACGTAATACTATGTAACGTTATACGTTATAACGTAATAGGGTATGACGTTAAACGTTATAACGTAATACTGTATAACGTTAAGCGTTATAACGTGATGCTATGTCACGTTATAGGTTATAACGTAATACTATGTAACGTTAAACATTATAACGTAATTGTGTATAACGTTAAACGTTATAACGTAATACTGTATAACGCTAAACGTTATAACGTAATACTATGTAACGTTAAACGATATAACGTAATAGGGTATAACGTTAAACGTTATAACGTAATACTGTATAACGTTAAACGTTATAACGTAATGCTGTATAATGTTAAACGTTTAACGTATTACTATGTAACGTTATACGTTATAACGTTATACTGTATAACGTTAAACGTTATAACTTAATAGTGTATAAAGTTAAACGTTATAACGTAATACTGCATAACGTTAAACGTTATATTACGAAATAGTTTATAACGTTAAACTTTATAACGTAATTCTATATAACGTTAAACATTATAACGTAATTGTGTATAACGTTAAACGTTATAACTTAATAGTGTATAAAGTTAAACATTATAACGTAATACTGTATAACGTTAAGCGTTATAACGTATTGCTATGTAACGTTATAGGTTATAACGTAATACTATGTAACGTTAAACGATATAACGTAATAGGGTATAACGTTAAACGTTATAACGTAATACTGTATAACGTATAACGTTCTAACTTAATAGTGTATAAAGTTAAACGTTATAACGTAATAATGTATAACGTTAAACGTTATATTACGTAATATTGTATAACGTTAAACTTTATAACGTAATACTTTGTAACGTTAAACATTATAACGTTATACTGTATAACGTTAAACGTTATAACGTAACACTGTATAACGTTAAGTGTTATGACGTAATACTGTATAACGCCAAACGTTATAACGTAATACTGTGTAACGTTACACGCTATAACGTAATACTGTATAACGATACACGCTATAGCGTAATACTATGTAACGTTAAACGTTATAACGTTGTACCGTATAACGTTAAACGTTATAACGTTGTACTGTATAACGTTAAACGTTATAACGTAATACTGTATAACGTCAAACGTTATAACGTAATACTGTATAATGTTAAACGTTTAACGTATTACTATGTAACGATATACGTTATAACGTTATACTGTATAACGTTAAACGCTATAACGTAACACTGTATAACGTTAAGTGTTATGACGTAATACTGTATAACGCTAAACGTTATAACGTAATACTGTGTAACGTTATAGGTTATAACGTAATACTATGTGACGTTAAACGATATAACGTAATAGGGTATAACGTCAAACGTTATAACGTAATACTGTATAACGTTAAGCGTTATAACGTGATGCTATGTAACGTTATAGGTTATAACGTAATACTATGTAACGTTAAACGATATAACGTAATAGGGTATAACGTTGAACGTTATAACGTAATACTGTATAACGTTAAGCGTTATAACGTGATGCTATGTAACGTTATAGGTTATAACGTAATACTATGTAACGTTAAACGATATAACGTAATAGGGTACAACGTTAAACGTAATAACGTAGTACTGTATAACGTTAAACGTTTAACGTAATACTATGTAACGTTAAACGTTATAACGTAATACTGTATAACGTTAAGCGTTATAACGTGATGCTATGTCACGTTATAGGTTATAACGTAATACTATGTAACGTTAAACATTATAACGTAATTGTGTATAACGTTAAACGTTATAACGTCCTAGGGTATAACGTTAAACGTTATAACGTAACACTGCATAACGTTAAACGTTATAGCGTAATACTATGTAACGTTATACGTCATAACGTAATAGGGTATAACGTTAAACGTTATAACGTAATACAGTATAACGTTAAACGTTATAACGTAATGCCGTATAACGTTACACGCTATAACGTAATACTATGTAACGTTGAACGTTATAACGTAATACAGTATAACGTTACACGCTATAACGTAATACTATGTAACTTTAAACGTTTAACGTTATACTATGTATCGTTAAACGTTATAACGTAATACTGCATAATGTTAAACGTTTGACGTATTACTATGCAACGTTATACGTTATAACGATATACGGTATAACGTTAATCGTTATAACGTGATACTGTATAACGTTAAACGTTATAACGTAATACTATGTAACGTTATACGTTATAACGTAATAGGGTATGACGTTAAACGTTATAACGTAATACTGTATAACGTTAAGCGTTATAACGTGATGCTATGTCACGTTATAGGTTATAACGTAATACTATGTAACGTTAAACATTATAACGTAATTGTGTATAACGTTAAACGTTATAACGTAATACTGTATAACGCTAAACGTTATAACGTAATACTATGTAACGTTAAACGATATAACGTAATAGGGTATAACGTTAAACGTTATAACGTAATACTGTATAACGTTAAACGTTATAACGTAATGCTGTATAATGTTAAACGTTTAACGTATTACTATGTAACGTTATACGTTATAACGTTATAACTTAATAGTGTATAAAGTTAAACATTATAACGTAATACTGTATAACGTTAAGCGTTATAACGTATTGCTATGTAACGTTATAGGTTATAACGTAATACTATGTAACGTTAAACGATATAACGTAATAGGGTATAACGTTAAACGTTATAACGTAATACTGTATAACGTATAACGTTCTAACTTAATAGTGTATAAAGTTAAACGTTATAACGTAATAATGTATAACGTTAAACGTTATATTACGTAATATTGTATAACGTTAAACTTTATAACGTAATACTTTGTAACGTTAAACATTATAACGTAATACTGTATAACGTCAAACGTTATAACGTAATACTGTATAACGTTAAGCGTTATAACGTGATGCTATGTAACGTTATAGGTTATAACGTAATACTATGTAACGTTAAACGATATAACGTAATAGGGTATAACGTTGAACGTTATAACGTAATACTGTATAACGTTAAGCGTTATAACGTGATGCTATGTAACGTTATAGGTTATAACGTAATACTATGTAACGTTAAACGATATAACGTAATAGGGTACAACGTTAAACGTAATAACGTAGTACTGTATAACGTTAAACGTTTAACGTAATACTATGTAACGTTAAACGTTATAACGTAATACTGTATAACGTTAAGCGTTATAACGTGATGCTATGTCACGTTATAGGTTATAACGTAATACTATGTAACGTTAAACATTATAACGTAATTGTGTATAACGTTAAACGTTATAACGTAATACTGTATAACGCTAAACGTTATAACGTAATACTATGTAACGTTAAACGATATAACGTAATAGGGTATAACGTTAAACGTTATAACGTAATACTGTATAACGTTAAACGTTATAACGTAATGCTGTATAATGTTAAACGTTTAACGTATTACTATGTAACGTTATACGTTATAACGTTATAACTTAATAGTGTATAAAGTTAAACATTATAACGTAATACTGTATAACGTTAAGCGTTATAACGTATTGCTATGTAACGTTATAGGTTATAACGTAATACTATGTAACGTTAAACGATATAACGTAATAGGGTATAACGTTAAACGTTATAACGTAATACTGTATAACGTATAACGTTCTAACTTAATAGTGTATAAAGTTAAACGTTATAACGTAATAATGTATAACGTTAAACGTTATATTACGTAATATTGTATAACGTTAAACTTTATAACGTAATACTTTGTAACGTTAAACATTATAACGTAATACTGTATAACGTCAAACATTATAACGTAATACTGTATAACGTTAAGCGTTATAACGTGATGCTATGTAACGTTATAGGTTATAACGTAATACTATGTAACGTTAAACGATATAACGTAATAGGGTATAACGTTGAACGTTATAACGTAATACTGTATAACGTTAAGCGTTATAACGTGATGCTATGTAACGTTATAGGTTATAACGTTATACTATGTATCGTTAAACGTTATAACGTAATACTGCATAATGTTAAACGTTTGACGTATTACTATGCAACGTTATACGTTATAACGATATACGGTATAACGTTAATCGTTATAACGTAATACTGTATAACGTTAAACGTTATAACGTAATACTATGTAACGTTATACGTTATAACGTAATAGGGTATGACGTTAAACGTTATAACGTAATACTGTATAACGTTAAGCGTTATAACGTGATGCTATGTCACGTTATAGGTTATAACGTAATACTATGTAACGTTAAACATTATAACGTAATTGTGTATAACGTTAAACGTTATAACGTAATACTGTATAACGCTAAACGTTATAACGTAATACTATGTAACGTTAAACGATATAACGTAATAGGGTATAACGTTAAACGTTATAACGTAATACTGTATAACGTTAAACGTTATAACGTAATGCTGTATAATGTTAAACGTTTAACGTATTACTATGTAACGTTATACGTTATAACGTTATAACTTAATAGTGTATAAAGTTAAACATTATAACGTAATACTGTATAACGTTAAGCGTTATAACGTATTGCTATGTAACGTTATAGGTTATAACGTAATACTATGTAACGTTAAACGATATAACGTAATAGGGTATAACGTTAAACGTTATAACGTAATACTGTATAACGTATAACGTTCTAACTTAATAGTGTATAAAGTTAAACGTTATAACGTAATAATGTATAACGTTAAACGTTATATTACGTAATATTGTATAACGTTAAACTTTATAACGTAATACTTTGTAACGTTAAACATTATAACGTAATACTGTATAACGTTGAACGTTATAACGTAATACTGTATAACGTTAAGCGTTATAACGTGATGCTATGTAACGTTATAGGTTATAACGTAATACTATGTAACGTTAAACGATATAACGTAATAGGGTACAACGTTAAACGTAATAACGTAGTACTGTATAACGTTAAACGTTTAACGTAATACTATGTAACGTTAAACGTTATAACGTAATACTGTATAACGTTAAGCGTTATAACGTGATGCTATGTCACGTTATAGGTTATAACGTAATACTATGTAACGTTAAACATTATAACGTAATTGTGTATAACGTTAAACGTTATAACGTCCTAGGGTATAACGTTAAACGTTATAACGTAACACTGCATAACGTTAAACGTTATAACGTAATACTATGTAACGTTGAACGTTATAACGTAATACAGTATAACGTTACACGCTATAACGTAATACTATGTAACTTTAAACGTTTAACGTTATACTATGTATCGTTAAACGTTATAACGTAATACTGCATAATGTTAAACGTTTGACGTATTACTATGCAACGTTATACGTTATAACGATATACGGTATAACGTTAATCGTTATAACGTAATACTGTATAACGTTAAACGTTATAACGTAATACTATGTAACGTTATACGTTATAACGTAATAGGGTATGACGTTAAACGTTATAACGTAATACTGTATAACGTTAAGCGTTATAACGTGATGCTATGTCACGTTATAGGTTATAACGTAATACTATGTAACGTTAAACATTATAACGTAATTGTGTATAACGTTAAACGGTATAACGTAATACTGTATAACGCTAAACGTTATAACGTAATACTATGTAACGTTAAACGATATAACGTAATAGGGTATAACGTTAAACGTTATAACGTAATACTGTATAACGTTAAACGTTATAACGTAATGCTGTATAATGTTAAACGTTTAACGTATTACTATGTAACGTTATACGTTATAACGTTATACTGTATAACGTTAAACGTTATAACTTAATAGTGTATAAAGTTAAACGTTATAACGTAATACTGCATAACGTTAAACGTTATATTACGAAATAGTTTATAACGTTAAACTTTATAACGTAATTCTATATAACGTTAAACATTATAACGTAATTGTGTATAACGTTAAACGTTATAACTTAATAGTGTATAAAGTTAAACATTATAACGTAATACTGTATAACGTTAAGCGTTATAACGTATTGCTATGTAACGTTATAGGTTATAACGTAATACTATGTAACGTTAAACGATATAACGTAATAGGGTATAACGTTAAACGTTATAACGTAATACTGTATAACGTATAACGTTCTAACTTAATAGTGTATAAAGTTAAACGTTATAACGTAATAATGTATAACGTTAAACGTTATATTACGTAATATTGTATAACGTTAAACTTTATAACGTAATACTTTGTAACGTTAAACATTATAACGTTATACTGTATAACGTTAAACGTTATAACGTAACACTGTATAACGTTAAGTGTTATGACGTAATACTGTATAACGCCAAACGTTATAACGTAATACTGTGTAACGTTACACGCTATAACGTAATACTGTATAACGATACACGCTATAGCGTAATACTATGTAACGTTAAACGTTATAACGTTGTACCGTATAACGTTAAACGTTATAACGTTGTACTGTATAACGTTAAACGTTATAACGTAATACTGTATAACGTCAAACGTTATAACGTAATACTGTATAATGTTAAACGTTTAACGTATTACTATGTAACGATATACGTTATAACGTTATACTGTATAACGTTAAACGCTATAACGTAACACTGTATAACGTTAAGTGTTATGACGTAATACTGTATAACGCTAAACGTTATAACGTAATACTGTGTAACGTTATAGGTTATAACGTAATACTATGTAACGTTAAACGATATAACGTAATAGGGTATAACGTTAAACGTTATAACGTAATACTGTATAACGTATAACGTTCTAACTTAATACTGTATAACGTTACACGCTATAACGAAATACTATGTAACTTTAAACGTTTAACGTAATACTATGTAACGATATACGTTATAACGTAATAGGGTATAACGTTAATCGTAATAACGTAGTACTGTATAACGTTAAACGTTCAACGTAATACTATGTAACGTTAAACGTTATAACGTAATACTGTATAACGTTAAGCGTTATAACGTGATGCTATGTAACGTTATAGGTTATAACGTAATACTATGTAACGTTAAACGATATAACGTAATAGGGTATAACGTTGAATGTTATAACGTAATACTGTATAACGTTAAACGTTATAACGTAATGCTGTATAATGTTAAACGTTTAACGTATTACTATGTAACGTTATACGTTATAACGTTATACTGTATAACGTTACACGCTATAACGCAATGCTATGTGACTTTAAACGTTTAAGGTAATACTATGTAAAGTTAAACGTTATAACGTAATACTGTATAATGTTAAACGTTTAACGTATTACTATGTAACGTTATACGGTATAACGTTATACGGTATAACGTTAATCGTTATAACGTAATACTGTATAAGGTTAAACGTTATAACGTAATAATATGTAACGTTATACGTTATAACGGAATAGGGTATGACGTTAAACGTTATAACGTAATACTTTATAACGTTAAACGTTATAACTTAATAGTGTATAAAGTTAAACGTTATAACGTAATAATGTATAACGTTAAACGTTATAATACGTAATATTGTATAACGTTAAACTTCATAACGTAATACTTTGTAACGTTAAACATTATAACGTAATTGTGTATAACGATAAACGTTATAACGTAACACTGTGTAACGTTAAGTGTTATAACGTGATGCTATGTAACGATATAGGTTATAACGTAATACTATGTAACGTTAAACGATATAACGTAATAGGGTATAACGTTAAACGTTATAACGTAATACTGTATAACGTTAAACGTTTTAACGTAATATTATGTAACGTTAAACTATATAACGTAATAGGGTATAACGTTAAACGTTATAACGTAATACTGTATAACGTTAAGCGTTATAACGTAATGCTGTATAATGTTAAACGTTTAACGTATTACTATGTAACGTTATACGTTATAACGTTATACTGTATAACGTTAAACGTTATAACTTAATAGTGTATAAAGTTAAACGTTATAACCTAATACCGCATAACGTTAAACGTTATATTGCGAAATAGTTTATAACGTTAAACTTTATAACGTAATACTATATAACGTTAAACATTATAACGTAATTGTGTATAACGTTAAACGTTATAACGTAACACTGTATAACGTTAAGCGTTATGACGTAATACTGTATAACGCTAAACGTTATAACGTAATACTGTATAACGTTACACGCTATATCGCAAAACTATGTGACTTTAAACGTTTAACGTAATAATATGTAACGTTAAACGTTATAACGTAATACTGTATAATGTTAAACGTGTAACGTATTACTATGTAACGTCATACGGTATAACGTTATACGGTATAACGTTAATCATTATAACGTTATACGTTATAACGTAATAGGGTATGACGTTAAACGTTATAACGTAATACTGTATAACGTTAAGCGTTATAACGTGATGCTATGTAACGTTATAGGTTATTACGTAATACTATGTAACGTTAAACATTATAACGTAATTGTGTATAACGTTAAACGTTATAACGTAATACTGTATAACGTAACACGCTATAACGTAATACTCTATAACGTTAAACGTTATAACGCAACACTGTATAGCGTTACACGCTATAACGTAATACTCTATAACGTCAAACGTTATAATCTAATACAGTATAACGTTAAAGGTTATAACGTAATACTGTATAGCGTTACACGTTATAGCGTAATACTGTATAACGTTACACGCCATAACGTAATACTATAAAACGTTAAACGTTATAACCTAATACTGTATAGCGTTAAACGTTATAATCTAATACTGTATAGGGTTAAACGTTATAACGTAATACTATATAACGTTAACTGTTATAACGTAACACTATATAGCGTTAAACGTTATAACATAATACTGTATAACGTTAAACTTTATAATGTATTACTATGTAACGTTAAACGTTATAACGTAATTCTATATACCGTTAAACGTTATACCGTAATAGGGTAAAGCGTTAAACGTTATAACGTGATACTGTATAACGTTAAACGTTATACCGTATTACTATGTAACGTTATACGTTATAACGTAATACTATATAACGTTAACTGTTATAACGTAATACCATATAACGTTAAACGTTATAACGTAATACTGTATAACGTTACACGCTATAACGTAATACTATCTAGCCATAAACGTTATAAGCTAATACAGAATAACGCTAAAGGTTATAACGTAATACTGTATAACGTTAAACGTTATAACGTATTACTATGTAACGCTATACGTTATAACGTAATACTATATAACGATAACTGTTATAACGTAACACTATATAACGTTAAACGTTATAACCTAATTCTATAAAACGTTAAGCGTTATAGCGTAATGCTATGTAACGTTATAGGTTATAACGTAATACTATATAACGTTAAACGTTATAACGTAATATTGTATAAGGTTAAACGTTATAACGTATTACTATGTAACGATAAACGTTATAACCTAATACAGTATAACGCTAAAGGTTATAACGTAATACTGTATAACGTTAAACGTTATAACCTATTACTGTGTAACGTTAAACGTTATAACGTAATACTATATAACGTTAAACGTTATAACGTAATACTTTATAACGCTAACTGTTATAACGTAACAGCATATAACGTTAAACGTTATAACCTAATTCTGTGTAACGTTAAGCGTTATAACGTAATGCTATGTAACGTTATAGGCTATAACGAAATACTATATAACGTTAAACGTTATAACTTATCAGTGTATAACGTTAAACGTTATAACGTACTACAGTATAGCGTTACACGTTGTAACGTAATATTGTATAACGTTAAACGTTATAACCTAATACAGTATAACGCTAAACGTTATAACGTAATACTGTATAACTTTAAACGTTATAGCGTATTACTATGTAACGTTATAGGTTATAGCGTAATACTATATAACGTTATACGTTATAACGTAATAGGGTATAACGTTAAACGTTATAACGTAATACTGTATAACGTTAAACGTTATAACTTAATAGTGTATAACATTATATGTTATAGCGTAATAGGGTATAACGTTAAAAGTTATAACGTAATACTGTATAACGTTAAGCGTTATAACGTAATGCTATGTAACGTTATAAGTTATAACGTAATACTATGTAACGTTAAACGTTATAACGTAATAGGGTATAACGTTAAACGTTATAACGTAATACTGTATATCGTTAAACGTTATAACGTAATACTATGTAACGTTATACGTTATAACGTAATAGGGTATAACGTTAAACGTTATAACGTAATACTGTATAACGTTAAACGTTATAACTTAATAGTGTATAACGTTATACGTTATAACGTAATAGGGTATAAAGTAAAACGTTACAACGTAATACTGTATAACGTTAAACGTTATTACGTAATACTATGTAACGTTATACGTTATAATATAATAGGGAATAACGTTAGACGTTATACCGTAATACTGTATAACGTTATGTGTTACAACGTAATGCTGTGTAACGTTATAGGTTATAACGTAATACTATGTAACGTTAAACGTTATAACGTAATACTATATAACGTTAAGTGTTACAACGTAATGCTGTGTAACGTTATAGGTTATATCGTAATACTGTATAACGTTAAGTGTTATAACGTAGTGCTGTGTAACGTTATAGGTTATAACGCAATACTATATAATGTTAAACGTTATAGCGTAATAGGGTATATCGTTAAACGTTATAACGTACTACAGTATAACGTTAAACGTTATAACGTAATACTGTATAACGTTACACGCTACAACGTAATACTATGTAACCATAAACGTTATAAGCTAATACAGTATAACGCTAAAGGTTATAACGTAATACTGTATAACGTTAAACGTTATAACGTATTACTATGTAACGCTATACGTTATAACGTAATACTATATAACGTTAACTGTTATAACGTAACACTGTATAACGTTAAACGTTATAACCTAATTCTATAAAACGTTAAGCGTTATAGCGTAATGCTATGTAACGTTATAGGTTATAACGTAATACTATATAACGTTAAACGTTATAACGTAATACTGTATAACGTTAAACGTTTTAATGTATTACTATGTAACGATAAACGTTACAACCTAATACAGTATTATGCTAAAGGTTATAACGTAATACTGTATAACGTTAAACGTTATAACCTATTACTGTGTAACGTTAAACGTTATAACGTTATACTATATAACGTTAAACGTTATAACGTAATCGGGTATAACGTTAAGCGTTATAACGTAATAGGGTATATGGTTAAACATTATAACGTAATACTGTATAACGTTAAAGGTTATAACGTAATACTGATTAACGTTAAACGTTATAACGAAATAGTGTATAACGTACAACGTTGTAACGTAATACTCTATAACGTTTAACCTTATAACGTAGAACTATATAACAATATACGTTATATCGTAATACTATATAAACTTAAACGCCATAACGTAATACTGTATAGCGTTAAACGTTATAACGTAATACTGTATAACGTTAAACGTTATAACCTAATACTGTATAGCGTTAAACGTTATAACGTAATACTGTATAACGTAACACGCTATAACGTAATACTCTATATCGTTAAACGTTATAACGCAACACTGTATAACGTTACACGCTATAACGTAATACTATATAACGTTAAACGTTATAACCTAATACAGTATAATGCTAAAGGTTATAACGTCATACTGTATAACGTTAAACGTTATAACGTAATACTGCATAACGTTAAACGTTATAACCTAATACTGTATAGCGTTAAACGTTATAACCTAATACTGTATAGCGTTAAACGTTATAACCTAATACTGTATAGGGTTAAACGTTATAACACAATACTATATAACGTTAACTGTTATAACGTAACACTATATAACGTTAAACGTTATAACATAATACTGTATAACGTTAAACTTTATAATGTATTACTATGTAACGTTAAACGTTATAACGTAATTCTATATACCGTTAACGTTATACCGTAATAGGGTAAAGGGTTAAACGTTATAACATAATACTGTATAACGTTAAACTTTATAATGTATTACTATGTAACGTTAAACGTTATAACGTAATTCTATATACCGTTAACGTTATACCGTAATAGGGTAAAGGGTTAAACGTTTAAACCTAATACTGTATAGCGTTAAACGTTATAACCTAATACTGTATAGGGTTAAACGTTATAACGTAATACTATATAACGTTAGCTGTTATAACGTAACACTATATAACGTTAAGTGTTATGACGTAATACTGTATAACGCTAAACGTTATGACGTAATACTGTATAACGTTAAACGTTATAACGTAATACTGTATAACGTTAAACGTTATAACGTAATACTGTATAACGTTAAACGTTATAACTTATCAGTGTATAACGTTAAACGTTATAACGTAATACTTTATAACGATAACTGTTATAACGTAACAGCATATAACGTTAAACATTATAACGTATTACTGTATAACGTTAAACGTTATAACGTAATACTGTATAACGTTAAACGTTATAACGTAATACTGTATAACGTTAAACGTTATAACGTAATACTGTATAACGTTAAACGTTATAACTTATCAGTGTATAACGTTAAACGTTATAACGTAATACTTTATAACGATAACTGTTATAACGTAACAGCATATAACGTTAAACATTATAACGTATTACTGTATAACGTTAAACGTTATAAGTTAATAGTGTATAAAGTTAAACGTTAAAACGTAATACTGTATAACGTTAAGCGTTATAACGTAATGCTTTGTAACGTTATAGGTTATAACGTAATACTAGGTAACGTTAAACGTTATAACTTAATAGTGTATAAAGTTAAACGTTATAACGTTATAACGTAATGCTATGTAACGTTATAGGTTATAACGTAATACTATGTAACGTTAAACGTTATAACGTAACACTGTATAACGTTAAGTGTTATGACGTAATACTGTATAACGCTAAACGTTATGACGTAATACTGTGTAACGTTACACGCTTTAACGTAATACTGTATAACGTTAAACGATATAACGTAATACTGTATAACGTTAATTGTTATAACGTAATACTGTGTAACGTTAAACGTTATGACTTAATGGTGTATAAAGTTAAACGTTATGACGTAATACTGTATAGCGTTAAACGTTATATTACGAAATAGTCTATAACGTTAAACTTTATAACGTAATACTGTTTAACGTTATAGGTTATAACGTAATACTAGGTAACGTTAAACGTTATAACTTAATAGTGTATAAAGTTAAACGTTATAACGTTATAACGTAATGCTATGTAACGTTATAGGTTATAACGTAATACTATGTAACGTTAAACGTTATAACGTAACACTGTATAACGTTAAGTGTTATGACGTAATACTGTATAACGCTAAACGTTATGACGTAATACTGTGTAACGTTACACGCTTTAACGTAATACTGTATAACGTTAAACGATATAACGTAATACTGTATAACGTTAAACGTTATAACGTAATACTGTATAATGTTAAACGTTATAACATAATACTATGTAACGTTATACGTTATAACATAATAGGGTATGACGTTAAACGTTATAACGTAATACTGTAAAACGTTAAGCGTTATAACGTGATGCTATGTAACGTTATAGGTTATAACGTAATACTATGTAACGTTAAACGATATAACGTAATAGGGTATAACGTTAATCGTTATAACGTAATACTGTATAACGTTAAACGTTATAACTTAATACTATGTAACGCTAAACGTTATAACGTAATACTGTCTAACGTTACGTGTTATGACGTAATACTATGTGACTTTAAACGTTTAACGTAATACTATGTAACGTTAAACGTTATAACGTAACACTGTATAACGTTAAGTGTTATGACGTAATACTGTATAACGCTAAACGTTATGACGTAATACTGTGTAACGTTACACGCTTTAACGTAATACTGTATAACGTTAAACGATATAACGTAATACTGTATAACGTTAAGTGTTATGACGTAATACTGTATAACGTTAAACGCTATAACGTAATACTATGTAACGTTATACGTTATAACGTAATAGGGTATAACGTTACACGCTATAACGCAATACTATGTGACTTTACGTTTAACGTAATACTAAGTAACGTTAAACGTTATAACGTAATACTGTATAATGTTAAACGTTTACCGTATTACTGTATAACGTTACACGCTATAACGTAATACTATGTAACGTTAAACGTTATAACGTAATACTGTATAACGTTACACGCTATAACGTAATACGATGTAACTTTAAACGTTTAACGTAATACTATGTAACGTTAATCGTTATATCGTAATACTGTATAATGTTAAACGTTTAACGTGTTACTATGTAACGTTAAACGTTATAACGTATTACTGTATAAAGTTACACGCTATAACGTAATACTGAATAATGTTAAACGTTTAACGTATTACTATGTAACGTTAAACGTTATAACGTAATACTGTATAACGTTAAACGTTATAACTTAATAGTGTATAAAGTTAAACGTTATAACGTAATAATGTATAACGTTAAACGTTATATTACGTAATAATCTATAACGGTAAACGTTATAACGCAATACTGTATAGCGTTACACGCTATAACGTAATACTCTATAACGTTAAACGTTATAATCTAATACAGTATAACGCTAAACGTTATAACGTAATACTGTATAGCGTTAGACGCTATAACGTAATACTGTATAACGTTAAAAGTTATAACGTAATACTGTATAACGTTACACGCTATAACGTAATACTATATAACGTTAAACGTTATAACGTAATTCTATATACCGTTAAACGTTATACCGTAATAGGGTAAAGCGTTAAACGTTATAACGTGATACTGTATAACGTTAAACGTTATACCGTATTACTATGTAACGTTATACGTTATAACGTAATACTATATAACGTTAACTGTTATAACGTAATACCATATAACGTTAAACGTTATAACGTAATACTGTATAACGTTACACGCTATAACGTAATACTATGTAGCCATAAACGTTATAAGCTAATACAGAATAACGCTAAAGGTTATAACGTAATACTGTATAACGTTAAACGTTGTAACGTATTACTATGTAACGCTATACGTTATAACGTAATACTATATAACGTTAACTGTTATAACGTAACACTATATAACGTTAAACGTTATAACCTAATTCTATAAAACGTTAAGCGTTATAGCGTAATGCTATGTAACGTTATAGGTTATAACGTAATACTATATAACGTTAAACGTTATAACGTAATATTGTATAAGGTTAAACGTTATAACGCATTACTATGTAACGATAAACGTTACAACCTAATACAGTACTATGCTAAAGGTTATAACGTAATACTGTATAACGTTAAACGTTATAACCTATTACTGTGTAACGTTAAACGTTATAACGTTATACTATATAACGTTAAACGTTATAACGTAATCGGGTATAACGTTAAGCGTTATAACGTAATAGGGTATATGGTTAAACATTATAACGTAATACTGTATAACGTTAAAGGTTATAACGTAATACTGATTAACGTTAAACGTTATAACGAAATAGTGTATAACGTTAAACGTTGTAACGTAATACTCTATAACGTTTAACCTTATAACGTAGAACTATATAACAATATACGTTATATCGTAATACTATATAAACTTAAACGCCATAACGTAATACTGTATAGCGTTAAACGTTATAACGTAATACTGTATAACGTTAAACGTTATAACCTAATACTGTATAGCGTTAAACGTTATAACGTAATACTGTATAACGTAACACGCTATAACGTAATACTCTATAACGTTAAACGTTATAACGCAACACTGTATAACGTTACACGCTATAACGTAATACTATATAACGTTAAACGTTATAACCTAATACAGTATAATGCTAAAGGTTATAACGTCATACTGTATAACGTTAAACGTTATAACGTAATACTGTATAACGTTAAACGTTATAACCTAATACTGTATAGCGTTAAACGTTATAACCTAATACTGTATAGGGTTAAACGTTATAACGCAATACTATATAACGTTAACTGTTATAACGTAACACTATATAACGTTAAACGTTATAACATAATACTGTATAACGTTAAACTTTATAATGTATTACTATGTAACGTTAAACGTTATAACGTAATTCTATATACCGTTAACGTTATACCGTAATAGGGTAAAGGGTTAAACGTTATAACATAATACTGTATAACGTTAAACTTTATAATGTATTACTATGTAACGTTAAACGTTATAACGTAATTCTATATACCGTTAACGTTATACCGTAATAGGGTAAAGGGTTAAACGTTATAACCTAATACTGTATAGCGTTAAACGTTATAACCTAATACTGTATAGGGTTAAACGTTATAACGTAATACTATATAACGTTAGCTGTTATAACGTAACACTATATAACGTTAAACGTTATAACATAATACTGTATAACGTTAAACTTTATAATGTATTACTATGTAACGTTATACGTTATAACGTAATACTATATAACGTTAACTGTTATAACGCATTACCATATAACGTTAAACATTATAACGTAATACTGTATATCGTTAAACGTTATAACCAAACAGTGTATAACGTTAAAGGTTATGACGTAATACTGATTAACGTGAAACGTTATAACGTATTACTATGTAACGTTATACGTTATAAAGTAATACTTTATAACGCTAACTGTTATAACGTAACAGCATATAATGTTAAACGTTATAACGTAATACTGTATAAAGTTAAACGTTATATTAAGAAATAGTGTATAACGTTAGGCGTTATAACGTAATGCTATGTAACGTTATAGGTTATAACGTAATACTATATAACGTTAAACGTCATAACTTATCAGTGTATAACGTTAAACGTTATAACGTAATACTGTATAACGTTATACGTTATAACGTAATAGGGTATAAAGTTAAACGTTATAACGTAATACTGTATAACGTTAAACGTTATAACTTAATTGTGTATAACGTTATACGTTATAGCGTAATAGGGTATAACGTTAAAAGTTATAAGGTAATACTCTATAACGTTAAGCGTTATAACGTAATGCTATGTAACGTTATAGGTTATAACGTAATACTATGCAACGTTATACGTTATAACGTAATAGGGTATAACGTTAAACGTTATAACGTAATACTGTATAACGTTAAACGTTATAACGTAATACTGTATAACGTTAAACGTTATAACGAAATAGTGTATAACGTTAAACGTTGTAACGTAATACTCTATAACGTTTAACCTTATAACGTAGAACTATATAACAATATACGTTATATCGTAATACTATATAAACTTAAACGCCATAACGTAATACTGTATAGCGTTAAACGTTATAACGTAATACTTTATAACGTTAAACGTTATAACCTAATACTGTATAGCGTTAAACGTTATAACGTAATACTGTATAACGTAACACGCTATAACGTAATACTCTATAACGTTAAACGTTATAACGCAACACTGTATAACGTTACACGCTATAACGTAATACTATATAACGTTAAACGTTATAACCTTATACAGTATAATGCTAAAGGTTATAACGTCATACTGTATAACGTTAAACGTTATAACGTAATACTGTATAACGTTAAACGTTATAACCTAATACTGTATAGCGTTAAACGTTATAACCTAATACTGTATAGCGTTAAACGTTATAACCTAATACTGTATAGGGTTAAACGTTATAACGCAATACTATATAACGTTAACTGTTATAACGTAACACTATATAACGTTAAACGTTATAACATAATACTGTATAACGTTAAACTTTATAATGTATTACTATGTAACGTTAAACGTTATAACGTAATTCTATATACCGTTAACGTTATACCGTAATAGGGTAAAGGGTTAAACGTTATAACATAATACTGTATAACGTTAAACTTTATAATGTATTACTATGTAACGTTAAACGTTATAACGTAATTCTATATACCGTTAACGTTATACCGTAATAGGGTAAAGGGTTAAACGTTATAACCTAATACTGTATAGCGTTAAACGTTATAACCTAATACTGTATAGGGTTAAACGTTATAACGTAATACTATATAACGTTAGCTGTTATAACGTAACACGCTATAACGTAATACTCTATAACGTTAAACGTTATAACGCAACACTGTATAACGTTACACGCTATAACGTAATACTATATAACGTTAAACGTTATAACCTAATACAGTATAATGCTAAAGGTTATAACGTCATACTGTATAACGTTAAACGTTATAACGTAATACTGTATAACGTTAAACGTTATAACCTAATACTGTATAGCGTTAAACGTTATAACCTAATACTGTATAGCGTTAAACGTTATAACCTAATACTGTATAGGGTTAAACGTTATAACGCAATACTATATAACGTTAACTGTTATAACGTAACACTATATAACGTTAAACGTTATAACATAATACTGTATAACGTTAAACTTTATAATGTACTACTATGTAACGTTAAACGTTATAACGTAATTCTATATACCGTTAACGTTATACCGTAATAGGGTAAAGGGTTAAACGTTATAACATAATACTGTATAACGTTAAACTTTATAATGTATTACTATGTAACGTTAAACGTTATAACGTAATTCTATATACCGTTAACGTTATACCGTAATAGGGTAAAGGGTTAAACGTTATAACCTAATACTGTATAGCGTTAAACGTTATAACCTAATACTGTATAGGGTTAAACGTTATAACGTAATACTATATAACGTTAGCTGTTATAACGTAACACTATATAACGTTAAACGTTATAACATAATACTGTATAACGTTAAACTTTATAATGTATTACTATGTAACGTTATACGTTATAACGTAATACTATATAACGTTAACTGTTATAACGCATTACCATATAACGTTAAACGTTATAACGTAATACTGTATAACGTTAAACGTTATAACCTATTACTGTGTAACGTTAAACGTTATAACGTAATACTATATAACGTTAAACGTTATAACGTAATCGGGTATAACGTTAAGCGTTATAACGTATTAGGGTATAAGGTTAAACATTATAACGTAATACTGTATATCGTTAAACGTTATAACCAAACAGTGTATAACGTTAAAGGTTATGACGTAATACTGATTAACGTGAAACGTTATAACGTATTACTATGTAACGTTATACGTTATAAAGTAATACTTTATAACGCTAACTGTTATAACGTAACAGCATATAATGTTAAACGTTATAACGTAATACTGTATAAAGTTAAACGTTATATTAAGAAATAGTGTATAACGTTAGGCGTTATAACGTAATGCTATGTAACGTTATAGGTTATAACGTAATACTATATAACGTTAAACGTCATAACTTATCAGTGTATAACGTTAAACGTTATAACGTAATACTGTATAACGTTATACGTTATAACGTAATAGGGTATAAAGTTAAACGTTATAACGTAATACTGTATAACGTTAAACGTTATAACTTAATTGTGTATAACGTTATACGTTATAGCGTAATAGGGTATAACGTTAAAAGTTATAAGGTAATACTCTATAACGTTAAGCGTTATAACGTAATGCTATGTAACGTTATAGGTTATAACGTAATACTATGCAACGTTATACGTTATAACGTAATAGGGTATAACGTTAAACGTTATAACGTAATACTGTATAACGTTAAACGTTATAACGTAATACTGTATAACGTTAAACGTTATAACGAAATAGTGTATAACGTTAAACGTTGTAACGTAATACTCTATAACGTTTAACCTTATAACGTAGAACTATATAACAATATACGTTATATCGTAATACTATATAACCTTAAACGCCATAACGTAATACTGTATAGCGTTAAACGTTATAACGTAATACTGTATAACGTTAAACGTTATAACCTAATACTGTATAGCGTTAAACGTTATAACGTAATACTGTATAACGTAACACGCTATAACGTAATACTCTATAACGTTAAACGTTATAACGCAACACTGTATAACGTTACACGCTATAACGTAATACTATATAACGTTAAACGTTATAACCTAATACAGTATAATGCTAAAGGTTATAACGTCATACTGTATAACGTTAAACGTTATAACGTAATACTGTATAACGTTAAACGTTATAACGTAATACTGTATAACGTTAAACGTTATAACCTAATACTGTATAGCGTTAAACGTTATAACCTAATACTGTATAGCGTTAAACGTTATAACCTAATACTGTATAGGGTTAAACGTTATAACGCAATACTATATAACGTTAACTGTTATAACGTAACACTATATGACGTTAAACGTTATAACATAATACTGTATAACGTTAAACTTTATAATGTATTACTATGTAACGTTAAACGTTATAACGTAATTCTATATACCGTTAACGTTATACCGTAATAGGGTAAAGGGTTAAACGTTATAACCTAATACTGTATAGCGTTAAACGTTATAACCTAATACTGTATAGGGTTAAACGTTATAACGTAATACTATATAACGTTAGCTGTTATAACGTAACACTATATAACGTTAAACGTTATAACATAATACTGTATAACGTTAAACTTTATAATGTATTACTATGTAACGTTATACGTTATAACGTAATACTATATAACGTTAACTGTTATAACGCATTACCATATAACGTTAAACGTTATAACGTAATACTGTATAACGTTAAACGTTATAACCTATTACTGTGTAACGTTAAACGTTATAACGTAATACTATATAACGTTAAACGTTATAACGTAATCGGGTATAACGTTAAGCGTTATAACGTATTAGGGTATAAGGTTAAACATTATAACGTAATACTGTATATCGTTAAACGTTATAACCAAACAGTGTATAACGTTAAAGGTTATGACGTAATACTGATTAACGTGAAACGTTATAACGTATTACTATGTAACGTTATACGTTATAAAGTAATACTTTATAACGCTAACTGTTATAACGTAACAGCATATAATGTTAAACGTTATAACGTAATACTGTATAAAGTTAAACGTTATATTAAGAAATAGTGTATAACGTTAGGCGTTATAACGTAATGCTATGTAACGTTATAGGTTATAACGTAATACTATATAACGTTAAACGTCATAACTTATCAGTGTATAACGTTAAACGTTATAACGTAATACTGTATAACGTTAAACGTTATAACGTAATACTGTATAACGTTAAACGTTATAACTTATCAGTGTATAACGTTAAACGTTATAACGTAATACTTTATAACGATAACTGTTATAACGTAACAGCATATAACGTTAAACATTATAACGTATTACTGTATAACGTTAAACGTTATAAGTTAATAGTGTATAAAGTTAAACGTTATAACGTAATACTGTATAACGTTAAGCGTTATAACGTAATGCTATGTAACGTTATAGGTTATAACGTAATACTAGGTAACGTTAAACGTTATAACTTAATAGTGTATAAAGTTAAACGTTATAACGTTATAACGTAATGCTATGTAACGTTATAGGTTATAACGTAATACTATGTAACGTTAAACGTTATAACGTAACACTGTATAACGTTAAGTGTTATGACGTAATACTGTATAACGCTAAACGTTATGACGTAATACTGTGTAACGTTACACGCTTTAACGTAATACTGTATAACGTTAAACGATATAACGTAATACTGTATAACGTTAATTGTTATAACGTAATACTGTGTAACGTTAAACGTTATAACGTAATACTGTATAATGTTGAACGTTTAACGTATTACTATGTAACGTTATACGTTATAACGTAATACTGTATAACGTTAAACGTTATGACTTAATGGTGTATAAAGTTAAACGTTATGACGTAATACTGTATAGCGTTAAACGTTATATTACGAAATAGTGTATAACGTTAAACTTTATAACGTAATACTGTTTAACGTTACTCGCTATGACGTAATACTATGTAACTTTAAACGTTTAACGTAATACTGTATAACGTTAAACGTTATAACGTAATACTGTATAACGTTAAGCGTTATAACGTAATGCTATGTAACGTTATAGGTTATAACGTAATACTAGGTAACGTTAAACGTTATAACTTAATAGTGTATAAAGTTAAACGTTATAACGTTATAACGTAATGCTATGTAACGTTATAGGTTATAACGTAATACTATGTAACGTTAAACGTTATAACGTAACACTGTATAACGTTAAGTGTTATGACGTAATACTGTATAACGCTAAACGTTATGACGTAATACTGTGTAACGTTACACGCTTTAACGTAATACTGTATAACGTTAAACGATATAACGTAATACTGTATAACGTTAAACGTTATAACGTAATACTGTATAATGTTAAACGTTATAACATAATACTATGTAACGTTATACGTTATAACATAATAGGGTATGACGTTAAACGTTATAACGTAATACTGTAAAACGTTAAGCGTTATAACGTGATGCTATGTAACGTTATAGGTTATAACGTAATACTATGTAACGTTAAACGATATAACGTAATAGGGTATAACGTTAATCGTTATAACGTAATGCTGTATAACGTTAAACGTTATAACTTAATACTATGTAACGCTAAACGTTATAACGTAATACTGTATAACGTTAAGTGTTATGACGTAATACTATGTGACTTTAAACGTTTAACGTAATACTATGTAACGTTAAACGTTATAACGTAATACTGTATAATGTTAAACGTTTACCGTATTACTGTATAACGTTACACGCTATAACGTAATCCTATGTAACGTTAAACGTTATAACGTAATACTGTATAACGTTACACGCTATAACGTAATACGATGTAACTTTAAACGTTTAACGTAATACTATGTAACGTTAATCGTTATATCGTAATACTGTTTAATGTTAAACGTTTAACGTGTTACTATGTAACGTTAAACGTTATAACGTATTACTGTATAAAGTTACACGCTATAACGTAATACTGTATAATGTTAAACGTTTAACGTATTACTATGTAACGTTAAACGTTATAACGTAATACTGTATAACGTTAAACGTTATAACTTAATAGTGTATAAAGTTAAACGTTATAACCTATTACTGTGTAACGTTAAACGTTATATTACGTAATAATCTATAACGGTAAACGTTATAACGCAATACTGTATAGCGTTACACGCTATAACGTAATACTCTATAACGTTAAACGTTATAATCTAATACAGTATAACGCTAAACGTTATAACGTAATACTGTATAACGTTACACGCTATAACGTAATACGATGTAACTTTAAACGTTTAACGTAATACTATGTAACGTTAAACGTTATAACGTATTACTGTATAAAGTTACACGCTATAACGTAATACTGTATAATGTTAAACGTTTAACGTATTACTATGTAACGTTAAACGTTATAACGTAATACTGTATAACGTTAAACGTTATAACTTAATAGTGTATAAAGTTAAACGTTATAACCTATTACTGTGTAACGTTAAACGTTATATTACGTAATAATCTATAACGGTAAACGTTATAACGCAATACTGTATAGCGTTACACGCTATAACGTAATACTCTATAACGTTAAACGTTATAATCTAATACAGTATAACGCTAAACGTTATAACGTAATACTGTATAGCGTTAGACGCTATAACGTAATACTGTATAACGTTAAAAGTTATAACGTAATACTGTATAACGTTACACGCTATAACGTAATACTATATAACGATAAACGTAATAACCTAATACAGTATAACGCTAAAGGATATAACGTAATACTGTATAACGTTAAACGTTATAACGTAATACTGTATAACGTTAAACGTTATAACGATATAGTGTATAACGTTAAACGTTGTAACGAAATAGTGTATAACGTTAAACGTTATAACGTAATACTGTATAGCGTTAAACGTTATCACGTAATACTATATAACGTTAACTGTTATAACGTAACACTATATAACGTTAAACGTTATAACATAATACTGTATAACGTTAAAGTTTGTAACGTATTACTATGTAACGTTAAACGTTATACCGCATTACTATGTAACGTTACACGTTATAACGTAATACTGTATAACGTTATACGTTATAACCTAATACCATATAACGTTAACTCTTATAACGTAACACTATATAACGTTAAACGTTATAACCTAATTCTGTATAACGTTAAGCGTTATAACGTAATACTATGTAACGTTAACTGTTATAACGTAACACTATATAACGTTAAACGTTATAAACTAATTCTGTATGACGTTAAGCGTTATAACGTAATGCTAAGTAACGTTATAGGTTATAACGTTAAACTCTATAACGAAATACCACACAACGTTAAACGTTATAACGTAATACTGGATAACGTTAAACGTTCTAACGTAATACTGTATTGCGTTAAACGTTATAACGTATTACTATGTAACGTTATACGTTATAGCGTATTACTATGTAACGTTATACGTTAAAACGTAATACTATATAATGTTAAACGTTATAACCTAATTCCATAAAACGTTAAGCGTTATAGCGTAATGGTATGTAACGTTATAGGTTATAACGTAATACTGTATAACGTTACACGCTATAACGTAATACTATCTAACGTTAAACGTTATAACGTATTACTGTATAAAGTTACACGCTATAACGTAATACTGTATAATGTTAAACGTTTAACGTATTACTATGTAACGTTAAACGTTATAACGTAATACTGTATAACGTTAAACGTTATAACTTAATAGTGTATAAAGTTAAACGTTATAACGTAATAATGTATAACGTTAAACGTTATATTACGTAATAATCTATAACGGTAAACGTTATAACGCAATACTGTATAGCGTTACACGCTATAACGTAATACTCTATAACGTTAAACGTTATAATCTAATACAGTATAACGCTAAACGTTATAACGTAATACTGTATAACGTTATACGTTATAACGTAATACCATATAACGTTAACTCTTATAACGTAACACTATATAACGTTAAACGTTATATCGTAATACTGTTTAATGTTAAACGTTTAACGTGTTACTATGTAACGTTAAACGTTATAACGTATTACTGTATAAAGTTACACGTTCTAACGTAATACTGTATTGCGTTAAACGTTATAACGTATTACTATGTAACGTTATACGTTATAGCGTATTACTATGTAACGTTATACGTTAAAACGTAATACTATATAATGTTAAACGTTATAACCTAATTCCATAAAACGTTAAGCGTTATAGCGTAATGGTATGTAACGTTATAGGTTATAACGTAATACTGTATAACGTTACACGCTATAACGTAATACTATCTAACGTTAAACGTTATAACGTATTACTGTATAAAGTTACACGCTATAACGTAATACTGTATAATGTTAAACGTTTAACGTATTACTATGTAACGTTAAACGTTATAACGTAATACTGTATAACGTTAAACGTTATAACGTAATACTGTATAACGTTAAACGTTATAACTTAATAGTGTATAAAGTTAAACGTTATAACGTAATAATGTATAACGTTAAACGTTATATTACGTAATAATCTATAACGGTAAACGTTATAACGCAATACTGTATAGCGTTACACGCTATAACGTAATACTCTATAACGTTAAACGTTATAATCTAATACAGTATAACGCTAAACGTTATAACGTAATACTGTATAGCGTTAGACGCTATAACGTAATACTGTATAACGTTAAAAGTTATAACGTAATACTGTATAACGTTACACGCTATAACGTAACACTATATAACGTTAAACGTTATAACATAATACTGTATAACGTTAAACTTTGTAACGTATTACTATGTAACGTTAAACGTTATACCGCATTACTATGTAACGTTACACGTTGTAACGTAATACTATATAACGATAAACGTAATAACCTAATACAGTATAACGCTAAAGGATATAACGTAATACTGTATAACGTTAAACGTTATAACGTAATACTGTATAACGTTATACGTTATAACGTAATACCATATAACGTTAACTCTTATAACGTAACACTATATAACGTTAAACGTTATAACCTAATTCTGTATAACGTTAAGCGTTATAACGTAATACTATGTAACGTTAACTGTTATAACGTAACACTATATAACGTTAAACGTTATAAACTAATTCTGTATGACGTTAAGCGTTATAACGTAATGCTAAGTAACGTTATAGGTTATAACGTTAAACTCTATAACGAAATACCACACAACGTTAAACGTTATAACGTAATACTGGATAACGTTAAACGTTCTAACGTAATACTGTATTGCGTTAAACGTTATAACGTATTACTATGTAACGTTAAACGTTAAAAAGTAATAGGGTATAACGTTAAACGTTATAACGTTATACTGTATAACGTTAAACGTTATAACGTAATACTGTGTAACGTTATACGTTATAACGTAATAGGGTATAACGTTAAACGTTATAACGTAATACTGTATAACGTTAAACGTTATCACTTAATAGTGTATAACGTTATACGTTATAACGTAATAGGGTATAACGTTAAACGTTATAACGTAATACTGTATAACGTTAAGTGTTATAACGTAATGCTGTGTAACGTTATAGGTTATAACGTAATACTAAGTAACGTTAAACGTAATAACGTAATAGGGTATAACGTTAAACGTTATAACGTAATACTATGTAACGTTAAACGTTATAACGTAATACTGTATAACGTTAAACGTTATAACGTATTACTATGTAACGTTATACGTTATAACGTAATACTTTATAACGTTAACTGTTATAACGTAACAGCATATAACGTTAAACGTTATAACGTAATACTGTATAACGTTAAGCGTTATAACGTAATGCTATGTAACGTTATAGGTTATAACGTAATACTATGTAACGTTAAACGTTATAACGTAATAGGGTAAAACGTTAAACGTTATAACGTAATACTGTATAACGTTAAATGTTATAACGTAATACTGTATAACGTTAAACGTTATAACATATCAGTGTATAACGTTAAACGTTATAACGTAACACTTTATAACGTTAACTGTTATAACGTAACAGCATATAACGTTAAACATTATAACGAAATAATGCATAACGTTAAACGTTATAACTTAATAGTGTATACAGTTAAACGTTATAGCGTAATACTGTATAACGTTAAGCGTTATAACGTAATGCTATGTAACGTTATAGGTTATAACGTAATACTATGTAACGTTAAACGTTGTAACGTAATAGGGTATAACGTTAAACGTTATAACCTAATTCTGTATAACGTTAAGCGTTATAGCGTAATGCTATGTAACATTATAGGTTATAACGTAATACTATATAACGTTAAACGTTATAACGTAATACTGTATAACGTTAAACGTTGTAACCTATTACTATGTAACGTCAAACATTATAACGTAATACTGTATAACGTTAAACGTTATAACTTAATAGTGTATAAAGTTAAACGTTATAACGTAATACTGTATAACGTAAAACGTCATAACGTAATACTGTATAATGTTAAACGTTAGAACGTAATGCTATGTAACGTTATAGGTTATAACGTAATAGGGTATAACGTTAAAAGTTATAACGTAATACTGTATAACGTTAAACGTCATAACTTAATAGCGTATAACGTTATACGTTATAACGTGATAGGGTATCACGTTAAACGTTATAACGTAATACTGTATAACGTTAAGCGTTATAACGTAATGCTATGTGACGTTATAGGTTATAACGTAATACTATGTAACGTTAAACGTCATAACGTAATACTATGTAACGTTATACGTTATAACGTAATAGGGTATAACCTTAAACATTATAACGTAATACTGTATAACGTTAAACGTTATAACCAAACAGTGTATAACGTTAAAGGTTATAACGTAATACTGATTAACGAGAAACGTTATCACGTAATACTATGTAACGTTATACGTTATAACGTCATAGGGTATAACGTTAAACGTTATAACGTAATACTGTATAACGGTAAGCGTTATAACGTAATGCTATGTAACGTTATAGGTTATAACGTAATACTATGTAACGTTAAACGTTATAACGTAATAGGGTATAACGTTAAACGTTATAACGTAATACTGTGTAACGTTAAACGTTATAACTTATCAGTGTATAACGTTAAACGTTATAACCAAATAGTGTATAACGTTAAGTGTTATAACGTAATGCTATGTGACGTTATAGGGTATAACGTAATACTATATAACGTTAAACGTTATAACGTAATAGGGTAAAACGTTAAACGTTATATCGTAATACTGTATAACGTTAAATGTTATAACGTAATACTGTATAACGTTAAACGTTATAACTTATCAGTGTATAACGTTAAACGTTATAACGTAACACTTTATAACGTTAACTGTTATAACGTAACAGCATATAACGTTAAACATTATAACGTAATACTGTATAACGTTACACGCTATAACGTAATACTCTATAACGTTAAACGTTATAATCTAATACAGTATAACGCTAAACGTTATAACGTAATACTGTATAGCGTTAGACGCTATAACGTAATACTGTATAACGTTAAAAGTTATAACGTAATACTGTATAACGTTACACGCTATAACGTAACACTATATAACGTTAAACGTTATAACATAATACTGTATAACGTTAAACTTTGTAACGTATTACTATGTAACGTTAAACGTTATACCGCATTACTACGTAACGTTACACGTTATAACGTAATACTATATAACGATAAACGTAATAACCTAATACAGTATAACGCTAAAGGATATAACGTAATACTGTATAACGTTAAACGTTATAACGTAATACTGTATAACGTTATACGTTATAACGTAATACCATATAACGTTAACTCTTATAACGTAACACTATATAACGTTAAACGTTATAACCTAATTCTGTATAACGTTAAGCGTTATAACGTAATACTATGTAACGTTAACTGTTATAACGTAACACTATATAACGTTAAACGTTATAAACTAATTCTGTATGACGTTAAGCGTTATAACGTAATGCTAAGTAACGTTATAGGTTATAACGTTAAACTCTATAACGAAATACCACACAACGTTAAACGTTATAACGTAATACTGGATAACGTTAAACGTTCTAACGTAATACTGTATTGCGTTAAACGTTATAACGTATTACTATGTAACGTTAAACGTTAAAAAGTAATAGGGTATAACGTTAAACGTTATAACGTTATACTGTATAACGTTAAACGTTATAACGTAATACTGTGTAACGTTATACGTTATAACGTAATAGGGTATAACGTTAAACGTTATAACGTAATACTGTATAACGTTAAACGTTATCACTTAATAGTGTATAACGTTATACGTTATAACGTAATAGGGTATAACGTTAAACGTTATAACGTAATACTGTATAACGTTAAGTGTTATAACGTAATGCTGTGTAACGTTATAGGTTATAACGTAATACTAAGTAACGTTAAACGTAATAACGTAATAGGGTATAACGTTAAACGTTATAACGTAATACTATGTAACGTTAAACGTTATAACGTAATACTGTATAACGTTAAACGTTATAACGTATTACTATGTAACGTTATACGTTATAACGTAATACTTTATAACGTTAACTGTTATAACGTAACAGCATATAACGTTAAACGTTATAACGTAATACTGTATAACGTTAAGCGTTATAACGTAATGCTATGTAACGTTATAGGTTATAACGTAATACTATGTAACGTTAAACGTTATAACGTAATAGGGTAAAACGTTAAACGTTATAACGTAATACTGTATAACGTTAAATGTTATAACGTAATACTGTATAACGTTAAACGTTATAACACATCAGTGTATAACGTTAAACGTTATAACGTAACACTTTATAACGTTAACTGTTATAACGTAACAGCATATAACGTTAAACATTATAACGAAATAATGTATAACGTTAAACGTTATAACTTAATAGTGTATAAAGTTAAACGTTATAGCGTAATACTGTATAACGTTAAGCGTTATAACGTAATGCTATGTAACGTTATAGTTTATAACGTAATACTATGTAACGTTAAACGTTGTAACGTAATAGGGTATAACGTTAAACGTTATAACCTAATTCTGTATAACGTTAAGCGTTATAGCGTAATGCTATGTAACATTATAGGTTATAACGTAATACTATATAACGTTAAACGTTATAACGTAATACTGTATAACGTTAAACTTTGTTACCTATTACTATGTAACGTCAAACATTATAACGTAATACTGTATAACGTTAAACGTTATAACTTAATAGTGTATAAAGTTAAACGTTATAACGTAATACTGTATAACGTAAAACGTCATAACGTAATACTGTATAATGTTAAACGTTAGAACGTAATGCTATGTAACGTTATAGGTTATATCGTAATAGGGTATAACGTTAAAAGTTATAACGTAATACTGTATAACGTTAAACGTCATAACTTAATAGCGTATAACGTTATACGTTATAACGTGATAGGGTATCACGTTAAACGTTATAACGTAATACTGTATAACGTTAAGCGTTATAACGTAATGCTATGTGACGTTATAGGTTATAACGTAATACTATGTAACGTTAAACGTCATAACGTAATACTATGTAACGTTATACGTTATAACGTAATAGGGTATAACCTTAAACATTATAACGTAATACTGTATAACGTTAAACGTTATAACCAAACAGTGTATAACGTTAAAGGTTATAACGTAATACTGGTTAACGAGAAACGTTATCACGTAATACTATGTAACGTTATACGTTATAACGTAATAGGGTATAACGTTAAACGTTATAACGTAATACTGTATAACGGTAAGCGTTATAACGTAATGCTATGTAACGTTATAGGTTATAACGTAATACTATGTAACGTTAAACGTTATAACGTAATAGGGTATAACGTTAAACGTTATAACCTAATTCTGTATAACGTTAAATGTTATAACGTAATGCTATGTGACGTTATAGGGTATAACGCAATACTATATAACGTTAAACGTTATAACGTAATAGGGTAAAACGTTAAACGTTATATCGTAATACTGTATAACGTTAAATGTTATAACGTAATACTGTATAACGTTAAACGTTATAACTTATCAGTGTATAACGTTAAACGTTATAACGTAACACTTTATAACGTTAACTGTTATAACGTAACAGCATATAACGTTAAACATTATAACGTAATACTGTATAACGTTAAACGTTATAACTTAATAGTGTATAAAGTTAAACGTTATAACGTAATACTGTATAGCGTTAAGCGTTATAACGTAATGCTATGTAACGTTATAGGTTATAACGTAATACTATGTAACGTTAAACGTTGTAACGTAATAGGGTATAGCGTTAAGCGTTATAACGTAACACTTTATAACGTTAACTGTTATAACGTAACAGCATATAACGTTAAGCGTTATAACGTAACACTTTATAACGTTAAACGTTATAACGTAATACTGTATAACGTTAAACGTTATAGCCAAACAGTGTATAACGTTAAAGGTTATAACGTAATACTGATTAACGAGAAACGTTATCACGTAATACTATGTAACGTTATACGTTATAACGTAATAGGGTATAACGTTAAACGTTATAACGTAATAGGGTAAAACGTTAAACGTTATAACGTAATACTGTATAACGTTAAATGTTATAACGTAATACTGTATAACGTTAAGCGTTATAACATATCAGTGTATAACGTTAAACGTTATAACGTAACACTTTATAACGTTAACTGTTACAACGTAACAGCATATAAAGTTAAACATTATAACGAAATAATGTATAACGTTAAACGTTATAACGTAATACTGGATAACGTTAAACGTTCTAACGTAATACTGTATTGCGTTAAACGTTATAACGTATTACTATGTAACGTTAAACGTTAAAAAGTAATAGGGTATAACGTTAAACGTTATAACGTTATACTGTATAACGTTAAACGTTATAACGTAATACTGTGTAACGTTATACGTTATAACGTAATAGGGTATAACGTTAAACGTTATAACGTAATACTGTATAACGTTAAACGTTATCACTTAATAGTGTATAACGTTATACGTTATAACGTAATAGGGTATAACGTTAAACGTTATAACGTAATACTGTATAACGTTAAGTGTTATAACGTAATGCTGTGTAACGTTATAGGTTATAACGTAATACTAAGTAACGTTAAACGTAATAACGTAATAGGGTATAACGTTAAACGTTATAACGTAATACTATGTAACGTTAAACGTTATAACGTAATACTGTATAACGTTAAACGTTATAACGTATTACTATGTAACGTTATACGTTATAACGTAATACTTTATAACGTTAACTGTTATAACGTAACAGCATATAACGTTAAACGTTATAACGTAATACTGTATAACGTTAAGCGTTATAACGTAATGCTATGTAACGTTATAGGTTATAACGTAATACTATGTAACGTTAAACGTTATAACGTAATAGGGTAAAACGTTAAACGTTATAACGTAATACTGTATAACGTTAAATGTTATAACGTAATACTGTATAACGTTAAACGTTATAACACATCAGTGTATAACGTTAAACGTTATAACGTAACACTTTATAACGTTAACTGTTATAACGTAACAGCATATAACGTTAAACATTATAACGAAATAATGTATAACGTTAAACGTTATAACTTAATAGTGTATAAAGTTAAACGTTATAGCGTAATACTGTATAACGTTAAGCGTTATAACGTAATGCTATGTAACGTTATAGTTTATAACGTAATACTATGTAACGTTAAACGTTGTAACGTAATAGGGTATAACGTTAAACGTTATAACCTAATTCTGTATAACGTTAAGCGTTATAGCGTAATGCTATGTAACATTATAGGTTATAACGTAATACTATATAACGTTAAACGTTATAACGTAATACTGTATAACGTTAAACTTTGTTACCTATTACTATGTAACGTCAAACATTATAACGTAATACTGTATAACGTTAAACGTTATAACTTAATAGTGTATAAAGTTAAACGTTATAACGTAATACTGTATAACGTAAAACGTCATAACGTAATACTGTATAATGTTAAACGTTAGAACGTAATGCTATGTAACGTTATAGGTTATATCGTAATAGGGTATAACGTTAAAAGTTATAACGTAATACTGTATAACGTTAAACGTCATAACTTAATAGCGTATAACGTTATACGTTATAACGTGATAGGGTATCACGTTAAACGTTATAACGTAATACTGTATAACGTTAAGCGTTATAACGTAATGCTATGTGACGTTATAGGTTATAACGTAATACTATGTAACGTTAAACGTCATAACGTAATACTATGTAACGTTATACGTTATAACGTAATAGGGTATAACCTTAAACATTATAACGTAATACTGTATAACGTTAAACGTTATAACCAAACAGTGTATAACGTTAAAGGTTATAACGTAATACTGGTTAACGAGAAACGTTATCACGTAATACTATGTAACGTTATACGTTATAACGTAATAGGGTATAACGTTAAACGTTATAACGTAATACTGTATAACGGTAAGCGTTATAACGTAATGCTATGTAACGTTATAGGTTATAACGTAATACTATGTAACGTTAAACGTTATAACGTAATAGGGTATAACGTTAAACGTTATAACCTAATTCTGTATAACGTTAAATGTTATAACGTAATGCTATGTGACGTTATAGGGTATAACGCAATACTATATAACGTTAAACGTTATAACGTAATAGGGTAAAACGTTAAACGTTATATCGTAATACTGTATAACGTTAAATGTTATAACGTAATACTGTATAACGTTAAACGTTATAACTTATCAGTGTATAACGTTAAACGTTATAACGTAACACTTTATAACGTTAACTGTTATAACGTAACAGCATATAACGTTAAACATTATAACGTAATACTGTATAACGTTAAACGTTATAACTTAATAGTGTATAAAGTTAAACGTTATAACGTAATACTGTATAGCGTTAAGCGTTATAACGTAATGCTATGTAACGTTATAGGTTATAACGTAATACTATGTAACGTTAAACGTTGTAACGTAATAGGGTATAGCGTTAAGCGTTATAACGTAACACTTTATAACGTTAACTGTTATAACGTAACAGCATATAACGTTAAGCGTTATAACGTAACACTTTATAACGTTAAACGTTATAACGTAATACTGTATAACGTTAAACGTTATAGCCAAACAGTGTATAACGTTAAAGGTTATAACGTAATACTGATTAACGAGAAACGTTATCACGTAATACTATGTAACGTTATACGTTATAACGTAATAGGGTATAACGTTAAACGTTATAACGTAATAGGGTAAAACGTTAAACGTTATAACGTAATACTGTATAACGTTAAATGTTATAACGTAATACTGTATAACGTTAAGCGTTATAACATATCAGTGTATAACGTTAAACGTTATAACGTAACACTTTATAACGTTAACTGTTACAACGTAACAGCATATAAAGTTAAACATTATAACGAAATAATGTATAACGTTAAACGTTATAACTTAATAGTGTATAAAGTTAAACGTTATAGCGTAATACTGTATAACGTTAAGCGTTATAACGTAATGCTATGTAACGTTATAGGTTATAACGTAATACTATGTAACGTTATACGTTGTAACGTAATAGGGTATAACGTTAAACGTTATAACCTAATTCTGTATAACGTTAAGCGTTATAGCGTAATGCTATGTAACATTATAGGTTATAACGTAATACTATATAACGTTAAACGTTATAACGTAATACTATATAACGTTAAACGTTATAACTTAATCGGGTATAACTTTAAGCGTTATAACGTTATAGGGTATAACCTTAAACATTATAACGTAATACTGCATAACGTTAAACGTTATAACCAAACAGTGTATAACGTTAAAGGTTATAACGTAATACTGATTAACGAGAAACGTTATTACGTAATACTATGTAACGTTATACGTTATAACGTAATAGGGTATAACGTTAAACGTTATAACGTAATACTGTATAACGTTAAGCGTTATAACGTAATGCTATGTAACGTTATAGGTTATAACGTAATACTATGTAACGTTAAACGTTATAACTTAATAGTGTATAAAGTTAGACGTTATAACGTAATACTGTATAACGTTAAACGATATAGCTTAATCGTGTATATCGTTATACGTTATAACGTAATAGGGTATAATGTTAAACGTTATAACGTAATACTGTATAACGTAAAACGTCATAACGCAATACTGTATAATGTTAAACGTTAGAACGTAATGCTATGTAAGGTTATAGGTTATAACGTAATAGGGTATAACGTTAAAAGTTATAACGTAATACTGTATAACGTTAAACGTCATAACTTAATAGTGTATAACGTTATACGTTATAACGTGATAGGGTATAACGTTAAACGTTATAACGTAATACTGTATAACGTTAAGCGTTATGACGTAATGCTATGTGACGTTATAGGTTATAACGTAATACTATGTAACGTTATACGTTATAACGTAATAGGGTATAACGTTAAAAGTTATAACGTCATACTGTATAACGTTAAACGTCATAACTTAATAGTGTATAACGTTATACGTTATAACGTAACAGGGTATAACGTTAAACGTTATAACGTAATAGTGTATAACGTTAAGCGTTATAACGTAATGCTATGTGACGTTATAGGTTATAACGTAATACTATGTAACGTTAAACGTTATAACGTAATAGGGTATAACGCTAAACGTTATAAAGTAATACTGTATAACGTTAAACGTTATAACGTAATACTATGTAACGTTAAACGTTATAACGTAATACTATGTAACGTTATACGTTATATCGTAATAGGGTATAACGGTAAACGTTATAACGTAATACTGTATAACGTTAAACGTCATAACTTAATAGTGTATAACGTTGTACGTTATAACGTAATAGGGTATAACGTTAAACGTTATAACGTAATACTATGTAACGTTAAACGTTATAACGTAATAGGGTATAACGTTAAACGTTGTAACCTATTACTATGTAACGTCAAACATTATAACGTAATACTGTATAACGTTAAACGTTATAACTTAATAGTGTATAAAGTTAAACGTTATAACGTAATACTGTATAACGTAAAACGTCATAACGTAATACTGTATAATGTTAAACGTTAGAACGTAATGCTATGTAACGTTATAGGTTATAACGTAATAGGGTATAACGTTAAAAGTTATAACGTAATACTGTATAACGTTAAACGTCATAACTTAATAGCGTATAACGTTATACGTTATAACGTGATAGGGTATCACGTTAAACGTTATAACGTAATACTGTATAACGTAAAACGTCATAACGTAATACTGTATAATGTTAAACGTTAGAACGTAATACTATGTAACGTTATACGTTATAACGTAATAGGGTATAACCTTAAACATTATAACGTAATACTGTATAACGTTAAACGTTATAACCAAACAGTGTATAACGTTGAAGGTTATAACGTAATACTGATTAACGAGAAACGTTATCACGTAATACTATGTAACGTTATACGTTATAACGTAATAGGGTATAACGTTAAACGTTATAACGTAATACTGTATAACGGTAAGCGTTATAACGTAATGCTATGTAACGTTATAGGTTATAACGTAATACTATGTAACGTTAAACGTTATAACGTAATAGGGTATAACGTTAAACGTTATAACGTAATACTGTGTAACGTTAAACGTTATAACTTATCAGTGTATAACGTTAAACGTTATAACCAAATAGTGTATAACGTTAAACGTTACAACGTAATACTGATTAACGGGAAACGTTATAACGTATTACTATGTAACGTTATACGTTATAACGTAATACTTTATAACGTTAACTGTTATAACGTAACAGCATATAACGTTAAACGTTATAACCTAATTCTGTATAACGTTAAATGTTATAACGTAATGCTATGTGACGTTATAGGGTATAACGTAATACTATATAACGTTAAACGTTATAACGTAATAGGGTAAAACGTTAAACGTTATATCGTAATACTGTATAACGTTAAACGTTATATCGTAATACTGTATAACGTTAAATGTTATAACGTAATACTGTATAACGTTAAACGTTATAACTTATCAGTGTATAACGTTAAACGTTATAACGTAACACTTTATAACGTTAACTGTTATAACGTAACAGCATATAACGTTAAACATTATAACGTAATACTGTATAACGTTAAACGTTATAACTTAATAGTGTATAAAGTTAAACGTTATAACGTAATACTGTATAGCGTTAAGCGTTATAACGTAATGCTATGTAACGTTATAGGTTATAACGTAACACTTTATAACGTTAACTGTTATAACGTAACAGCATATAACGTTAAACATTATAACGTAATACTGTATAACGTTAAACGTTATAACGTAATACTGTATAACGTTAAACGTTGTAACCTATTACTATGTAACGTTAAACGTTATAACGTAATACTATATAACGTTAAACGTTATAACGTAATAGGGTAAAACGTTAAACGTTATAACGTATTACTGCATAACGGTACACGCTATAACGTAATACTCTATAACGTTAAACGTTATAACGAAATAGTGTATAACCTTAAACGTTATAACGTAATACTGTATAACGATAAACGATATAACGTATTATTATGTAACGTTATACGTTATAACCTATTACTATGTAACGTTAAACGTTATAACGTAATACTATATAACGTTAAACGTTATAACTTAATCGGGTATAACGTTAAGCGTTATAACGTAATAGGGTATAACCTTAAACATTATAACGTAATACTGTATCACGTTAAACGTTATAGCCAAACAGTGTATAACGTTAAAGGTTATAACGTAATACTGATTAACGAGAAACGTTATCACGTAATACTATGTAACGTTATACGTTATAACGTAATAGGGTATTACGTTAAACGTTATAACGTAATACTGTATAACGTTAAGCGTTATAACGTAATGCTATGTAACGTTATAGGTTATAACGTAATACTATGTAACGTTAAACGTTATAACGTAATAGGGTATAACGTTAAACGTTATAACGCAATTCTGTATAACGTTAAACGTTATAACGTAATACTATGTAACGTTATACGTTATAACGTAATAGGGTATAACGTTAAACGTTATACCGTAATACTGTATAACGTTAAGTGTTATAACGTAATGCTGTGTAACGTTATAGGTTATAACGTAATACTGTAAAACGTTAAACGTTATAACTTAATAGTGTATAACGTTATACGTTATAACGTAATAGGGTATAACGTTAAACGTTATAACGTAATACTGTATAACGTTAAACTTTATAACGTAATACTATGTAACGTTAAACGTTATAACGTAATATGGTATAACGTTAAACGTTATAACGTAATACTGTATAACGTTGAGTGTTATAACGTAATGCCGTGTAACGTTATAGGTTATAACGTAATACTAAGTAACGTTAAACGTAATAACGTAATAGGGTATAACGTTAAACGTTATAACGTAATACTGTATAACGTTAAACGTTATAACGTAATACTGTATAACGTTAAACGTTATAACGTAATACTATATAACGTTAAACGTTATAACGTAATAGGGTATATCGTTAAACGTTATAACGTAATACTGTAGAACGTTAAACGTTACAACTTAATAGTGTATAAACTTAAACGTTATAGCGTAATACTGTATAACGTTAAACGTTATAACGTATTACTATGTAACGTTATAGGTTATAACGTAATACTATAAATCGTTAAACGTTATAACGTAATAGGGTATATCGTTTAACGTTATAACGTGATAGTATGTAACGTTATACGTTATAACGTAATAGGGTATAACGTTAAACGTTATAACGTAATAGTATGTAACGTTATACGTTATAACGTAATAGGGTATAACATTAAACGTTATAACGTAATACTGTATAACGTTAAACGTTATCACTTAATAGTGTATAACGTTAAACGTTATAACGAAATAGTATTTAACGTTAAACGTTGTAACGTAATACTGTATAACGTTAAGTGTTATAACGTAATGCTGTGTAACGTTATAGGTTATAACGTAATACTAAGTAACGTTAAACGTAATAACGTAATAGGGTATAACGTTAAACGTTATAACGTAATACTATGTAACGTTAAACGTTATAACGTAATACTGTATAACGTTAAACGTTATAACGTATTACTATGTAACGTTATACATTATAACGTAATACTTTATAACGTTAACTGTTATAACGTAACAGCATATAACGTTAAACGTTATAACGTAATACTGTATAACATTAAGCGTTATAACGTAATGCTATGTAACGTTATAGGTTATAACGTAATACTATGTAACGTTAAACGTTATAACGTAATACTGTATAACGTTAAACGTTGTAACCTATTACTATGTAACGTCAAACATTATAACGTAATACTGTATAACGTTAAACGTTATAACTTAATAGTGTATAAAGTTAAACGTTATAACGTAATACTGTATAACGTAAAACGTTATAACATATCAGTGTATAACGTTAAACGTTATAACGTAACACTTTATAACGTTAACTGTTATAACGTAACAGCATATAACGTTAAACATTATAACGAAATAATGTATAACGTTAAACGTTATAACTTAATAGTGTATAAAGTTAAACGTTATAGCGTAATACTGTATAACGTTAAGCGTTATAACGTAATGCTATGTAACGTTATAGGTTATAACGTAATACTATGTAACGTTAAACGTTGTAACGTAATAGGGTATAACGTTAAACGTTATAACCTAATTCTGTATAACGTTAAGCGTTATAGCGTAATGCTATGTAACATTATAGGTTATAACGTAATACTATATAACGTTAAACGTTATAACGTAATACTGTATAACGTTAAACGTTGTAACCTATTACTATGTAACGTCAAACATTATAACGTAATACTGTATAACGTTAAACGTTATAACTTAATAGTGTATAAAGTTAAACGTTATAACGTAATACTGTATAACGTAAAACGTCATAACGTAATACTGTATAATGTTAAACGTTAGAACGTAATGCTATGTAACGTTATAGGTTATAACGTAATAGGGTATAACGTTAAAAGTTATAACGTAATACTGTATAACGTTAAACGTCATAACTTAATAGCGTATAACGTTATACGTTATAACGTGATAGGGTATCACGTTAAACGTTATAACGTAATACTGTATAACGTTAAGCGTTATAACGTAATGCTATGTGACGTTATAGGTTATAACGTAATACTATGTAACGTTAAACGTCATAACGTAATACTATGTAACGTTATACGTTATAACGTAATAGGGTATAACCTTAAACATTATAACGTAATACTGTATAACGTTAAACGTTATAACCAAACAGTGTATAACGTTAAAGGTTATAACGTAATACTGATTAACGAGAAACGTTATCACGTAATACTATGTAACGTTATACGTTATAACGTAATAGGGTATAACGTTAAACGTTATAACGTAATACTGTATAACGGTAAGCGTTATAACGTAATGCTATGTAACGTTATAGGTTATAACGTAATACTATGTAACGTTAAACGTTATAACGTAATAGGGTATAACGTTAAACGTTATAACGTAATACTGTGTAACGTTAAACGTTATAACTTATCAGTGTATAACGTTAAACGTTATAACCAAATAGTGTATAACGTTAAACGTTACAACGTAATACTGATTAACGGGAAACGTTATAACGTATTACTATGTAACGTTATACGTTATAACGTAATACTTTATAACGTTAACTGTTATAACGTAACAGCATATAACGTTAAACGTTATAACCTAATTCTGTGTAACGTTAAATGTTATAACGTAATGCTATGTGACGTTATAGGGTATAACGTAATACTATATAACGTTAAACGTTATAACGTAATAGGGTAAAACGTTAAACGTTATATCGTAATACTGTATAACGTTAAACGTTATATCGTAATACTGTATAACGTTAAATGTTATAACGTAATACTGTATAACGTTAAACGTTATAACTTATCAGTGTATAACGTTAAACGTTATAACGTAACACTTTATAACGTTAACTGTTATAACGTAACAGCATATAACGTTAAACATTATAACGTAATACTGTATAACGTTAAACGTTATAACTTAATAGTGTATAAAGTTAAACGTTATAACGTAATACTGTATAGCGTTAAGCGTTATAACGTAATGCTATGTAACGTTATAGGTTATAACGTAATACTATGTAACGTTAAACGTTGTAACGTAATAGGGTATAACGTTAAACGTTATAACGTAACACTTTATAACGTTAACTGTTATAACGTAACAGCATATAACGTTAAACATTATAACGTAATACTGTATAACGTTAAACGTTATAACGTAATACTGTATAACGTTAAACGTTGTAACCTATTACTATGTAACGTTAAACGTTATAACGTAATACTATATAACGTTAAACGTTATAACGTAATAGGGTAAAACGTTAAACGTTATAACGTATTACTGCATAACGGTACACGCTATAACGTAATACTCTATAACGTTAAACGTTATAACGAAATAGTGTATAACCTTAAACGTTATAACGTAATACTGTATAACGATAAACGATATAACGTATTATTATGTAACGTTATACGTTATAACTTAATAGTATGTAACGTTAACTGTTATAACGTAACACTATATAACGTTAAACGTTATAACCTAATTCTGTATAACGTTAAGCGTTATAGCGTAATGCTATGTAACGTTATAGGTTATAACGTTATACTATATAACGTTAAACGTTATAACGTAATACTGTATAACGTTAAACGTTATAACCTATTACTATGTAACGTTAAACGTTATAACGTAATACTATATAACGTTAAACGTTATAACTTAATCGGGTATAACGTTAAGCGTTATAACGTAATAGGGTATAACCTTAAACATTATAACGTAATACTGTATAACGTTAAACGTTATAGCCAAACAGTGTATAACGTTAAAGGTTATAACGTAATACTGATTAACGAGAAACGTTATCACGTAATACTATGTAACGTTATACGTTATAACGTAATAGGGTATTACGTTAAACGTTATAACGTAATACTGTATAACGTTAAGCGTTATAACGTAATGCTATGTAACGTTATAGGTTATAACGTAATACTATGTAACGTTAAACGTTATAACGTAATAGGGTATAACGTTAAACGTTATAACGTAATACTGTGTAACGTTAAACGTTATAACTTATCAGTGTATAACGTTAAACGTTATAACCAAATAGTGTATTACGTTAAACGTTACAACGTAATACTGATTAACGGGAAACGTTATAACGTATTACTATGTAACGTTATACGTTATAACGTAATACTTTATAACGTTAAATGTTATAACGTAACAGCATATAACGTTAAACGTTATAACGTAATACTGTATAACGTTAAGCGTTATAACGTAATGCTATGTAACGTTATAGGTTATAACGTAATACTATGTAACGTTAAACGTTATAACGTAATAGGGTAAAACGTTAAACGTTATAACGTAATACTGTATAACGTTAAATGTTATAACGTAATACTGTATAACGTTAAACGTTATAACATATCAGTGTATAACGTTAAACGTTATAACGTAACACTTTATAACGTTAACTGTTACAACGTAACAGCATATAACGTTAAACATTATAACGAAATAATGTATAACGTTAAACGTTATAACTTAATAGTGTATAAAGTTAAACGTTATAGCGTAATACTGTATAACGTTAAGCGTTATAACGTAATGCTATGTAACGTTATAGGTTATAACGTAATACTATGTAACGTTAAACGTTGTAACGTAATAGGGTATAACGTTAAACGTTATAACCTAATTCTGTATAACGTTAAGCGTTATAGCGTAATGCTATGTAACATTATAGGTTATAACGTAATACTATATAACGTTAAACGTTATAACGTAATACTGTATAACGTTAAACGTTGTAACCTATTACTATGTAACGTTAAACGTTATAACGTAATACTATATAACGTTAAACGTTATAACTTAATCGGGTATAACTTTAAGCGTTATAACGTTATAGGGTATAAACTTAAACATTATAACGTAATACTGCATAACGTTAAACGTTATAACCAAACAGTGTATAACGTTAAAGGTTATAACGTAATACTGATTAACGAGAAACGTTATTACGTAATACTATGTAACGTTATACGTTATAACGTAATAGGGTATAACGTTAAACGTTATAACGTAATACTGTATAACGTTAAACGTTATAACTTATCAGTGTATAACGTTAAACGTTATAACCAAATAGTGTATAACGTTAAACGTTATAACGTAATACTGATTAACGGGAATCGTTATAACGTATTACTATGTAACGTTATACGTTATAACGTAATACTTTATAAAGTTAACTGTTATAACGTAACAGCATATAACGTTAAACGTTATAACCTAATTCTGTATAACGTTAAGTGTTACAACGTAATGCTATGTGACGTTATAGGCGATAACGTAATACTATATAACGTTAAACGTTATAACGTAATAGGGTAAAACGTTAAACGTTATAACGTAATACTGTATAACGTTAAATGTTATAACGTAATACTGTATAACGTTAAACGTTATAACTTATCAGTGTATAACGTTAAACGTTGTAACGTAATACTTTATAACGTTAACTGTTCTAACGTAACAGCATATAACGTCAAACATTATAACGTAATACTGTATAAGGTTAAACGTTATAACTTAATAGTGTATAAAGTTAAACGTCATAACGTAATACTGTATAACGTTAAGCGTTATAACGCAATGCTATGTAACGTTATAGGTTATAACGTAATACTATGTAACGTTAACCGTTATAACTTAATAGTGTATAAAGTTAGACGTTATAACGTAATACTGTATAACGTTAAACGATATAGCTTAATCGTGTATATCGTTATACGTTATAACGTAATAGGGTATAACGTTAAACGTTATAACGTAATACTGTATAACGTAAAACGTCATAACGCAATACTGTATAATGTTAAACGTTAGAACGTAATGCTATGTACGGTTATAGGTTATAACGTAATAGGGTATAACGTTAAAAGTTATAACGTAATACTGTATAACGTTAAACGTCATAACTTAATAGTGTATAACGTTATACGTTATAACGTGATAGGGTATAACGTTAAACGTTATAACGTAATACTGTATAACGTTAAGCGTTATAACGTAATGCTATGTAACGTTAAACGTTATAACGTAAGACTATGTAACGTTATACGTTATAACGTAATAGGGTATAACGTTAAAAGTTATAACGTCATACTGTATAACGTTAAACGTCATAACTTAATAGTGTATAACGTTATACGTTATAACGTAATAGGGTATAACGTTAATCGTTATAACGTAATAGTGTATAACGTTAAGCGTTATAACGTAATGCTATGTGACGTTATAGGATATAACGTAATACTATGTAACGTTAAACGTTATATCGTAATAGGGTATAACGTTAAACGTTATAACGTAATACTATGTAACGTTATACGTTATATCGTAATAGGGTATAACGGTAAACGTTATAACGTAATACTGTATAACGTTAAACGTCATAACTTAATAGTGTATAACGTTGTACGTTATAACGTAATAGGGTATAACGTTAAACGTTATAACGTAATACTATGTAACGTTAAACGTTATAACGTAATAGGGTATAACGTTAAACGTTATAACGTAATTCTGTATAACGTTAAACGTTATAACGTAATACTATGTAACGTTATACCTTATAACGTAATGGGGTATAACGTTAAACGTTATAACGTAATACTGTATGACGTTAAACGTTATAACTTAATAGTGTATAACGTTAAACGTTATAACGTAATAGGGTATAACGTTAAACGTTATACCGTAATACTGTATAACGTTAAGTGTTATAACGTAATGTTGTGTAACGTTATAGGTTATCACGTAATACTGTAAAACGTTAAACGTTATAACTTAATAGTGTATAACGTTATACGTTATAACGTAATAGGGTATAACGTTAAACGTTATAACGTAATACTGTATAACGTTAAACGTTATAACGTAATACTATGTAACGTTAAACGTTATAACGTAATAGGGTATAACGTTAAACGTTATAACGTAATACTGTATAACGTTGAGTGTTACAACGTAATGTCGTGTAACGTTATAGGTTATAACGTAATACTAAGTAACGTTAAACGTAATAACGTAATAGGGTATAACGTTAAACGTTATAACGTAATACTGTATAACGTTCAACGTTATAACGTAATACTGTATAACGTTAAACGTTATAACGTAATACTATATAACGTTAAACGTTATAACGTAATAGGGTATATCGTTAAACGTTATAACGTAATACTGTAGAACGTTAAACGTTATAACTTAATAGTGTATAAACTTAAACGTTATAGCGTAATACTGTATAACGTTAAACGTTATAACGTATTAATATGTAACGTTATAGGTTATAACGTAATACTATAAATCGTTAAACGTTATAACGTAATAGGGTATATCGTTTAACGTTATAACGTGATAGGTTATAACGTTAAACGTTATAACGTAATACTTTATACCGTTAAACGTTATAACGAAATAGTATTTAACGTTAAACGTTGTAACGTAATACTGTATAACGTTAAACGTTATAACGTAATACTATGTAACGTTATACGTTATATCGTAATAGGGTATAACGGTAAACGTTACAACGTAATACTGTAAAACGTTGAGCGTTATAACGTAATGCTATGTAACGTTATAGGTTATAACGCAATACTATGTATCGTTAAACGTAATAACGTAATACTGTATAACGTTAAACGTTATAACTTAATAGTGTATAACGTTATACGTTATAACGTAATACTGTATAACGTTAAACGTTATAACGTAATACTGTATAACGTTAAGTATTATAACGTAATGCTGTGTAACGTTATAGGTTATAACGTAATACTATGTAACGTTAAACGTAATAACGTCATAGGGTATAACGTTAAACGTTATAACGTAATAGGGTATAACGTTATACTGTATAACGTTAAGTGTTATAACGTAATACTGTAAAACGTTAAACGTTATAACTTAATAGTGTATAACGTTATACGTTATAACGTAATAGGGTATAACGTTAAACGTTATAACGTAATACCGTATAACGTTAAACGTTATAACTTAATAGTGTATAACGTTATACGTTATAACGTAATAGGGTATAACGTTAAACGTTATACCGTAATACTGTATAACGTTAAACGTTATACCGTAATACTGTATAACGTTAAACGTTATAACGTAATACTATGTAACGTTATACGTTATAACGTAATAGGGTATAACGTTAAACGTTATAACGTAATACTATGTAACGTTATACGTTATAACGTAATAGGGTATAACGTTAAACGTTATAACGTAATTCTGTATAACGTTAAACGTTATAACGTAATTCTGCATAACGTTAAACGTTATAACGTAATAGTATGTAACGTTATACGTTATAACGTAATAGGGTATAACGTTAAACGTTATAACGTAATAGTATGTAACGTTATACGTTATAACGTAATAGGGTATAACGTTAAACGTTATAACGTAATACTGTATGACGTTAAACGTTATAACTTAATAGTGTATAACGTTATACGTTATAACATAATACTATATAACGTTAAACGTTATAACGTAATAGGGTATAACGTTAAACGTTATAACGTAATACTTTATAACGTTGAGTGTTATAACGTAATGCCGTGTAACGTTATAGGTTATAACGTAATACTAAGTAACGTTAAACGTAATAACGTAATAGGGTATAACGTTAAACGTTATAACGTAATACTGTATAACGTTAAACGTTACAACGTAATACTATATAACGTTAAACGTTATAACGTAATAGGGTATATCGTTAAACGTTATAACGTAATAGGGTATATCGTTAAACGTTATAACGTAATACTGTAGAACGTTAAACGTTATAACTTAATAGTGTATAACGTTATACGTTATAACGTAATAGGGTATAACGTTAAACGTTATAACGTAATACTGTATAACGTTAAACGTTATAACGTAATACTATGTAACGATAAACGTTAAAACGTAATAGGGTATAACGTTAAACGTTATAACGTTATACTGTATAACGTTAAACGTTATAACGTAATACCGTGTAACGTTATAACGTAATACTGTATAACGTTAAGTGTTATAACGTAATGCTGTGTAACGTTATAGGTTATAACGTAATACTAAGTAACGTTAAACGTAATAACGTAATAGGGTATAACGTTAAACGTTATAACGTAATACTGTATAACGTTAAACGTTATAACGTAATACTATATAACGTTAAACGTTATAACGTAATACTATATAACGTTAAACGTTATAGCGTAATACTGTATAACGTTAAACGTTATATCGTATTACTATGGGACGTTATAGGTTATAACGTAATACTATGTAACGTGAAACGTTATAACGTAATACTATGTAACGTGAAACGTTATAACGTAATACTATGTAACGTTATACGTTATAACGTAATAGGGTATAACGTTAAAAGTTATAACGTAATATTGTATAACGTTAAGCGTCATAACTTAATAGTGTATAACGTCATACGTTATAACGTAATAGGGTATAACGTTAAACGTTATAGCGTAATAGTGTATAACGTTAAGCGTTATAACGTAATGCTATGTGACGTTATAGGTTATAACGTAATACTATGTAACGTTAAACGATATAACGTAATAGGGTATAACGTTAAACGTTATAACGTAATACTATGTAACGTTATACGTTATATCGTAATAGGGTGTAACGGTAAACGTTATAACGTAATACTGTATAACGTTAAACGTTATAACTTAATAGTGTATAACGTTATACGTTATAACGTAATAGGGTATAACGTTAAACGTTATAACGTAATACTATGTAACGTTAAACGTTATAACGTAATAGGGTATAACGTTAAACGTTATAACGTAATTCTGTATAACGTTAAACGTTATAACGTAATACTATGTAACGTTATACGTTATAACGTAATAGGGTATAACGTTAAACGTTATAACGTAATACTGTATGACGTTAAACGTTATAACGTATTACTATGTAACGTTATAGGTTATAACGTAATACTATATAACGTTAAACGTTATAACGTAATAGGGTATAACGTTAAACGTTATAACGTAACACTGTAAAACGTCAAACGTTATAACTTAATAGTGTATAACGTTATACGTTATAACGTAATAGGGTATAACGTTAAACGTTATAACGTAATACTCTATAACGCTAAACGTTATAATGTAATACTATGTAACGTTAAACGTTATAACGTAATAGGGTATAACGTTAAACGTTATAACGTAATACTGTATAACGTTAAGTGTTATAACGTAATACTATGTAACGTTATACGCTATATCGTAATAGGGTATAACGGTAAACGTTATAACGTAATACTGTATAACGTTAAACGTTATAACTTAATAGTGTATAACGTTATACGTTATAATGTAATAGGGTATAACGTTAAACGTTATAACGTAATACTATGTAACGCTAACGTTATAACGTAATAGGGTATAACGTTAAACGTTATAACGTAATTCTGTATAACGTTAAACGTTATAACGTAATTCTGTATAACGTTAAACGTTATAACGTAATACTATATAACGTTAAACGTTATAACGTAATAGGGTATATCGTGTAACGTTATAACGTGATAGGTTATAACGTAATACTTTATACCGTTAAAGTTATAACGAAATAGTATTTAACGTTAAACGTTATAACGTAATACTGTATAACGTTAATCGTTATAACGTAATACTACGTAACGTTATACGTTATATCGTAATAGGGTATAACGGTAAACGTTATAACGCAATACTGTAAAACGTTGAGCGTTATAACGTAATACTGTATAACGTTAAACGTTATAACGTAATACTATATAACGTTAAACGTTATAACGTAATAGGGTATATCGTTAAACGTTATAACGTAATACTGTATAACGTTAAACGTCATAACTTAATAGTGTATAAACTTAAACGTTATAGCGTAATACTGTATAACGTTAAACGTTATAACGTATTACTATGTAACGTTATAGGTTATAACGTAATACTATATAACGTTAAACGTTATAACTTAAGAGTGTATAACGTTATACGTTATGACGTAATAGGGTATAACGTTAAACGTTATAACGTAATACTGTATAACGTTAAACGTTATAACGTAATACTATGTAACGTTAAACGTTATAACGTAATAGGGTATAACGTTATACTGTATAACGTAATAGGGTATAACGTTAAACGTTATAACGTAATACTATGTAACGTTATACGTTATAACGTAATAGGGTATAACGTTAAACGTTATAACGTAATTCTGTATAACGTTAAACGTTATAACGTAATTCTGCATAACGTTAAACGTTATAACGTAATAGTATGTAACGTTATACGTTATAACGTAATAGGGTATAACGTTAAACGTTATAACGTAATAGTATGTAACGTTATACGTTATAACGTAATAGGGTATAACGTTAAACGTTATAACGTAATACTGTATGACGTTAAACGTTATAACTTAATAGTGTATAACGTTATACGTTATAACGTAATACTATGTAACGTTAAACGTTATAACGTAATAGGGTATAACGTTAAACGTTATAACGTAATACTGTATAACGTTGAGTGTTATAACGTAATGCCGTGTAACGTTATAGGTTATAACGTAATACTAAGTAACGTTAAACGTAATAACGTAATAGGGTATAACGTTAAACGTTATAACGTAATACTGTATAACGTTAAACGTTACAACGTAATACTATATAACGTTAAACGTTATAACGTAATAGGGTATATCGTTAAACGTTATAACGTAATAGGGTATATCGTTAAACGTTATAACATAATACTGTAGAACGTTAAACGTTATAACTTAATAGTGTATAAACTTAAACGTTATAACGTAATAGTATGTAACGTTATACGTTATAACGTAATAGGGTATAACGTTAAACGTTATAACGTAATACTGTATGACGTTAAACGTTATAACTTAATAGTGTATAACGTTATACGTTATAACGTAATACTATGTAACGTTAAACGTTATAACGTAATAGGGTATAACGTTAAACGTTATAACGTAATACTGTATAACGTTGAGTGTTATAACGTAATGCCGTGTAACGTTATAGGTTATAACGTAATACTAAGTAACGTTAAACGTAATAACGTAATAGGGTATAACGTTAAACGTTATAACGTAATACTGTATAACGTTAAACGTTACAACGTAATACTATATAACGTTAAACGTTATAACGTAATAGGGTATATCGTTAAACGTTATAACGTAATAGGGTATATCGTTAAACGTTATAACATAATACTGTAGAACGTTAAACGTTATAACTTAATAGTGTATAAACTTAAACGTTATAGCGTAATACTGTATAACGTTAAACGTTATAACTTAATAGTGTATAACGTTATACGTTATAACGTAATAGGGTATAACGTTAAACGTTATAACGTAATACTGTATAACGTTAAACGTTATAACGTAATACTATGTAACGTTAAACGTTAAAACGTAATAGGGTATAACGTTAAACGTTATAACGTTATACTGTATAACGTTAAACGTTATAACGTAATACTGTATAACGTTAAGTGTTATAACGTAATGCTGTGTAACGTTATAGGTTATAACGTAATACTAAGTAACGTTAAACGTAATAGCGTAATAGGGTATAACGTTAAAAGTTATAACGTAATACTGTATAACGTTAAGCGTCATAACTTAATAGTGTATAACGTCATACGTTATAACGTAATAGGGTATAACGTTAAAAGTTATAACGTAATACTGTATAACGTTAAGCGTCATAACTTAATAGTGTATAACGTCATACGTTATAACGTAATAGGGTATAACGTTAAACGTTATAGCGTAATAGTGTATAACGTTAAGCGTTATAACGTAATGCTATGTGACGTTATAGGTTATAACGTAATACTATGTAACGTTAAACGATATAACGTAATTCTGTATAACGTTAAACGTTATAACGTAATACTATGTAACGTTATACGTTATAACGTAATACTGTATAACGTTAAACGTTATAACTTAATAGTGAATAAACTTAAACGTTATAGCGTAATACTGTATAACGTTAAACGTTATAATGTAATACTATGTAACGTTAAACGTTATAACGTAATAGGGTATAACGTTAAACGTTATAACGTAATACTGTATAACGTTAAACGTTATAACGTAATACTATGTAACGTTAAACGTTATAACGTAATAGGGTATAACGTTATACTGTATAACGTAATAGGGTATAACGTTAAACGTTATAACGTAATACTATGTAACGTTATACGTTATAACGTAATAGGGTATAACGTTAAACGTTATAACGTAATTCTGTATAACGTTAAACGTTATAACGTAATTCTGCATAACGTTAAACGTTATAACGTAATAGTATGTAACGTTATACGTTATAACGTAATAGGGTATAACGTTAAACGTTATAACGTAATAGTATGTAACGTTATACGTTATAACGTAATAGGGTATAACGTTAAACGTTATAACGTAATACTGTATGACGTTAAACGTTATAACTTAATAGTGTATAACGTTATACGTTATAACGTAATACTATGTAACGTTAAACGTTATAACGTAATAGGGTATAACGTTAAACGTTATAACGTAATACTGTATAACGTTGAGTGTTATAACGTAATGCCGTGTAACGTTATAGGTTATAACGTAATACTAAGTAACGTTAAACGTAATAACGTAATAGGGTATAACGTTAAACGTTATAACGTAATACTGTATAACGTTAAACGTTACAACGTAATACTATATAACGTTAAACGTTATAACGTAATAGGGTATATCGTTAAACGTTATAACGTAATAGGGTATATCGTTAAACGTTATAACATAATACTGTAGAACGTTAAACGTTATAACTTAATAGTGTATAAACTTAAACGTTATAGCGTAATACTGTATAACGTTAAACGTTATAACTTAATAGTGTATAACGTTATACGTTATAACGTAATGGGGTATAACGTTAAACGTTATAACGTAATACTGTATAACGTTAAACGTTATAACGTAATACTATGTAACGTTAAACGTTAAAACGTAATAGGGTATAACGTTAAACGTTATAACGTTATACTGTATAACGTTAAACGTTATAACGTAATACTGTATAACGTTAAGTGTTATAACGTAATGCTGTGTAACGTTATAGGTTATAACGTAATACTAAGTAACGTTAAACGTAATAGCGTAATAGGGTATAACGTTAAAAGTTATAACGTAATACTGTATAACGTTAAGCGTCATAACTTAATAGTGTATAACGTCATACGTTATAACGTAATAGGGTATAACGTTAAAAGTTATAACGTAATACTGTATAACGTTAAGCGTCATAACTTAATAGTGTATAACGTCATACGTTATAACGTAATAGGGTATAACGTTAAACGTTATAGCGTAATAGTGTATAACGTTAAGCGTTATAACGTAATGCTATGTGACGTTATAGGTTATAACGTAATACTATGTAACGTTAAACGATATAACGTAATTCTGTATAACGTTAAACGTTATAACGTAATACTATGTAACGTTATACGTTATAACGTAATACTGTATAACGTTAAACGTTATAACTTAATAGTGAATAAACTTAAACGTTATAGCGTAATACTGTATAACGTTAAACGTTATAATGTAATACTATGTAACGTTAAACGTTATAACGTAATAGGGTATAACGTTAAACGTTATAACGGTATACTGTATAACGTTAAACGTTATAACGTAATACTATGTAACGTTATACGTTATAACGTAATAGGGTATAACGTTAAACGTTATAACGTAATACTGTATAATGTTAAACGTTATAACTTAATAGTGTATAACGTTATACGTTATAACGTAATAGGGTATAACGTTAAACGTTATAACGTAATACTGTATAACGTTAAGTGTTATAACGTAATACTACGTAACGTTATACGCTATATCGTAATAGGGTATAACGGTAAACGTTATAACGTAATACTGTATAACGTCAAACGTTATAACTTAATAGTGTATAACGTTATACGTTATAATGTAATAGGGTATAACGTTAAACGTTATAACGTAATACTATGTAACGTTAAACGTTATAACGTAATAGGGTATAACGTTAAACGTTATAACGTAATTCTGTATAACGTTAAACGTTATAACGTAACTCTGTATAACGATAAACGTTATAACGTAATACTGTAAAACGTTGAGCGTTATTACGTAATGCTATGTAACGTTATAGGTTATAACGCAATACTATGTAACGTTAAACGTAATAACGTAATACTGTATAACGTTAAACGTTATAACTTAATAGTGTATAACGTTATACGTTATAACGTAATAGGGTATACGTTATAACGTAATACTGTATAACGTTAAGTATTATAACGTAATGCTGTGTAACGTTATAGGTTATAACGTAATACTATGTAACGTTAAACGTAATAACGTCATAGGGTATAACGTTAAACGTTATAACGTAATACTATGTAACGTTAAACGTTATAACGTAATGGGGTATAACGTTAAACGTTATAACGTAATTCTGTATAACGTTAAACGTTATAACGTAATAGTATGTAACGTTATACGTTATAACGTAATAGGGTATAACGTTAAACGTTATAACGTAATACTGTATAACGTTACGTGTTATAACGTAATACTATGTAACGTTATACGTTATATCGTAATAGGGTATAACGGTAAACGTTATAACGTAATACTGTATAACGTTAAACGTTATAACTTAATACTGTATAACGTTATACGTTATAACGTAATAGGGTATAACGTTAAACGTTATAACGTAATACTATGTAACGTTAAACGTTATAACGTAATAGGGTATAACGTTAAACGTTATAACGTAATTCTGTATAACGTTAAACGTTATAACGTAATACTATATAACGTTAAACGTTATAACGTAATAGGGTATATCGTTAAACGTTATAACGTAATACTGTAGAACGTTAAACGTTATAACTTAATAGTGTATAAACTTAAACGTTATAGCGCAATACTGTATAACGTTAAACGTTATAACGTATTACTATGTAACGTTATAGGTTATAACGTAATACTATATATCGTTAAACGTTATAACGTAATAGGGTATATCGTTTAACGTTATAACGTGATAGGTTATAACGTTAAACGTTATAAGGTAATACTTTATACCGTTAAACGTTATAACGAAATAGTATTTAACGTTAAACGTTATAACGTAATACTGTATAACGTTAAACGTTATAACGTAATACTATGTAACGTTATACGTTATATCGTAATAGGGTATAACGGTAAACGTTATAACGTAATACTGTAAAACGTTGAGCGTTAAAACGTAATGCTATGTAACGTTATAGGTTATAACGCAATACTATGTAACGTTAAACGTAATAACGTAATACTGTATAACGTTAAACGTTATAACTTAATAGTGTATAACGTTATACGTTATAACGTAATAGGGTATAACGTTAAACGTTATAACGTAATACTGTATAACGTTAAGTATTATAACGTAATGCTGTGTAACGTTATAGGTTATAACGTAATACTATGTAACGTTAAACGTAATAACGTCATAGGGTATAACGTTAAACGTTATAACGTAATACTGTATAACGTTAAACGTTATAACTTAATAGTGTATAACGTTATACGTTATAACGTAATAGGGTATAACGTTAAACGTTATAACGTAATACTGTATAACGTTGAGTGTTATAACGTAATGCCGTGTAACGTTATAGGTTATAACGTAATACTAAGTAACGTTAAACGTAATAACGTAATAGGGTATAACGTTAAACGTTATAACGTAATACTGTATAACGTTAAACGTTACAACGTAATACTATATAACGTTAAACGTTATAACGTAATAGGGTATATCGTTAAACGTTATAACGTAATAGGGTATATCGTTAAACGTTATAACATAATACTGTAGAACGTTAAACGTTATAACTTAATAGTGTATAAACTTAAACGTTATAGCGTAATACTGTATAACGTTAAACGTTATAACTTAATAGTGTATAACGTTATACGTTATAACGTAATGGGGTATAACGTTAAACGTTATAACGTAATACTGTATAACGTTAAACGTTATAACGTAATACTATGTAACGTTAAACGTTAAAACGTAATAGGGTATAACGTTAAACGTTATAACGTTATACTGTATAACGTTAAACGTTATAACGTAATACTGTATAACGTTAAGTGTTATAACGTAATGCTGTGTAACGTTATAGGTTATAACGCAATAGTAAGTAACGTTAAACGTAATAGCGTAATAGGGTATAACGTTAAAAGTTATAACGTAATACTGTATAACGTTAAGCGTCATAACTTAATAGTGTATAACGTCATACGTTATAACGTAATAGGGTATAACGTTAAAAGTTATAACGTAATACTGTATAACGTTAAGCGTCATAACTTAATAGTGTATAACGTCATACGTTATAACGTAATAGGGTATAACGTTAAACGTTATAGCGTAATAGTGTATAACGTTAAGCGTTATAACGTAATGCTATGTGACGTTATAGGTTATAACGTAATACTATGTAACGTTAAACGATATAACGTAATTCTGTATAACGTTAAACGTTATAACGTAATACTATGTAACGTTATACGTTATAACGTAATACTGTATAACGTTAAACGTTATAACTTAATAGTGAATAAACTTAAACGTTATAGCGTAATACTGTATAACGTTAAACGTTATAATGTAATACTATGTAACGTTAAACGTTATAACGTAATAGGGTATAACGTTAAACGTTATAACGGTATACTGTATAACGTTAAACGTTATAACGTAATACTATGTAACGTTATACGTTATAACGTAATAGGGTATAACGTTAAACGTTATAACGTAATACTGTATAATGTTAAACGTTATAACTTAATAGTGTATAACGTTATACGTTATAACGTAATAGGGTATAACGTTAAACGTTATAACGTAATACTGTATAACGTTAAGTGTTATAACGTAATACTACGTAACGTTATACGCTATATCGTAATAGGGTATAACGGTAAACGTTATAACGTAATACTGTATAACGTCAAACGTTATAACTTAATAGTGTATAACGTTATACGTTATAATGTAATAGGGTATAACGTTAAACGTTATAACGTAATACTATGTAACGTTAAACGTTATAACGTAATAGGGTATAACGTTAAACGTTATAACGTAATTCTGTATAACGTTAAACGTTATAACGTAACTCTGTATAACGATAAACGTTATAACGTAATACTGTAAAACGTTGAGCGTTATTACGTAATGCTATGTAACGTTATAGGTTATAACGCAATACTATGTAACGTTAAACGTAATAACGTAATACTGTATAACGTTAAACGTTATAACTTAATAGTGTATAACGTTATACGTTATAACGTAATAGGGTATACGTTATAACGTAATACTGTATAACGTTAAGTATTATAACGTAATGCTGTGTAACGTTATAGGTTATAACGTAATACTATGTAACGTTAAACGTAATAACGTCATAGGGTATAACGTTAAACGTTATAACGTAATACTATGTAACGTTAAACGTTATAACGTAATGGGGTATAACGTTAAACGTTATAACGTAATTCTGTATAACGTTAAACGTTATAACGTAATAGTATGTAACGTTATACGTTATAACGTAATAGGGTATAACGTTAAACGTTATAACGTAATACTGTATAACGTTACGTGTTATAACGTAATACTATGTAACGTTATACGTTATATCGTAATAGGGTATAACGGTAAACGTTATAACGTAATACTGTATAACGTTAAACGTTATAACTTAATACTGTATAACGTTATACGTTATAACGTAATAGGGTATAACGTTAAACGTTATAACGTAATACTATGTAACGTTAAACGTTATAACGTAATAGGGTATAACGTTAAACGTTATAACGTAATTCTGTATAACGTTAAACGTTATAACGTAATACTATATAACGTTAAACGTTATAACGTAATAGGGTATATCGTTAAACGTTATAACGTAATACTGTAGAACGTTAAACGTTATAACTTAATAGTGTATAAACTTAAACGTTATAGCGTAATACTGTATAACGTTAAACGTTATAACGTATTACTATGTAACGTTATAGGTTATAACGTAATACTATATATCGTTAAACGTTATAACGTAATAGGGTATATCGTTTAACGTTATAACGTGATAGGTTATAACGTTAAACGTTATAAGGTAATACTTTATACCGTTAAACGTTATAACGAAATAGTATTTAACGTTAAACGTTATAACGTAATACTGTATAACGTTAAACGTTATAACGTAATACTATGTAACGTTATACGTTATATCGTAATAGGGTATAACGGTAAACGTTATAACGTAATACTGTAAAACGTTGAGCGTTAAAACGTAATGCTATGTAACGTTATAGGTTATAACGCAATACTATGTAACGTTAAACGTAATAACGTAATACTGTATAACGTTAAACGTTATAACTTAATAGTGTATAACGTTATACGTTATAACGTAATAGGGTATAACGTTAAACGTTATAACGTAATACTGTATAACGTTAAGTATTATAACGTAATGCTGTGTAACGTTATAGGTTATAACGTAATACTATGTAACGTTAAACGTAATAACGTCATAGGGTATAACGTTAAACGTTATAACGTAATACTATGTAACGTTAAACGTTATAACGTAATAGGGTATAACGTTAAACGTTATAGCGTAATACTGTATAACGTTAAACGTTATAACGTATTACTATGTAACGTTATAGGTTATAACGTAATACTATATAACGTTAAACGTTATAACGTAATAGGGTATAACGTTAAACGTTATAACGTAACACTGTAAAACGTCAAACGTTATAACTTAATAGTGTATAACGTTATACGTTATAACGTAATAGGGTGTAACGTTAAACGTTATAACGTAATACTCTATAACGCTAAACGTTATAATGTAATACTATGTAACGTTAAACGTTATAACGTAATAGGGTATAACGTTAAACGTTATAACGGTATACTGTATAACGTTAAACGTTATAACGTAATACTATGTAACGTTATACGTTATAACGTAATAGGGTATAACGTTAAACGTTATAACGTAATACTGTATAACGTTAAACGTTATAACTTAATAGTGTATAACGTTATACGTTATAACGTAATCGGGTATAACGTTAAACGTTATAACGTAATACTGTATAACGTTAAGTGTTATAACGTAATACTATGTAACGTTATACGCTATATCGTAATAGGGTATAACGGTAAACGTTATAACGTAATACTGTATAACGTTAAACGTTATAACTTAATAGTGTATAACGTTATACGTTATAATGTAATAGGGTATAACGTTAAACGTTATAACGTAATACTATGTAACGTTAAACGTTATAACGTAATAGGGTATAACGTTAAACGTTATAACGTAATTCTGTATAACGTTAAACGTTATAACGTAATTCTGTATAACGTTAAACGTTATAACGTAATACTATATAACGTTAAACGTTATAACGTAATAGGGTATATCGTTAAACGTTATAACGTAATACTGTAGAACGTTAAACGTTATAACGTAATACTATGTAACGTTATACGTTATATCGTAATAGGGTATAACGTTAAACGTTATAACGTAATACTATATATCGTTAAACGTTATAACGTAATAGGGTATATCGTTTAACGTTATAACGTGATAGGTTATAACGTTAAACGTTATAACGTAATACTTTATACCGTTAAACGTTATAACGAAATAGTATTTAACGTTAAACGTTATAACGTAATACTGTATAACGTTAAACGTTATAACGTAATACTATGTAACGTTATACGTTATATCGTAATAGGGTATAACGGTAAACGTTATAACGTAATACTGTAAAACGTTGAGCGTTATTACGTAATGCTATGTAACGTTATAGGTTATAACGCAATACTATGTAACGTTAAACGTAATAACGTAATACTGTATAACGTTAAACGTTATAACTTAATAGTGTATAACGTTATACGTTATAACGTAATAGGGTATACGTTATAACGTAATACTGTATAACGTTAAGTATTATAACGTAATGCTGTGTAACGTTATAGGTTATAACGTAATACTATGTAACGTTAAACGTAATAACGTCATAGGGTATAACGTTAAACGTTATAACGTAATTCTGTATAACGTTAAACGTTATAACGTAAATCTGTATAACGTTAAACGTTATAACGTAATAGTATGTAACGTTATACGTTATAACGTAATAGGGTATAACGTTAAACGTTATAACGTAATACTGTATAACGTTAAGTGTTATAACGTAATACTATGTAACGTTATACGTTATATCGTAATAGGGTATAACGGTAAACGTTATAACGTAATACTGTATAACGTTAAACGTTATAACTTAATAGTGTATAACGTTATACGTTATAACGTAATAGGGTATAACGTTAAACGTTATAACGTAATACTATGTAACGTTAAACGTTATAACGTAATAGGGTATAACGTTAAACGTTATATCGTAATTCTGTATAACGTTAAACGTTATAACGTAATACTATATAACGTTAAACGTTATAACGTAATAGGGTATATCGTTAAACGTTATAACGTAATACTGTAGAACGTTAAACGTTATAACTTAATAGTGTATAAACTTAAACGTTATAGCGTAATACTGTATAACGTTGAACGTTATAACGTATTACTATGTAACGTTATAGGTTATAACGTAATACTATATATCGTTAAACGTTATAACGCAATAGGGTATATCGTTTAACGTTATAACGTGATAGGTTATAACGTTAAACGTTATAAGGTAATACTTTATACCGTTAAACGTTATAACGAAATAGTATTTAACGTTAAACGTTATAACGTAATACTGTATAACGTTAAACGTTATAACGTAATACTATGTAACGTTATACGTTATATCGTAATAGGGTATAACGGTAAACGTTATAACGTAATACTGTAAAACGTTGAGCGTTAAAACGTAATGCTATGTAACGTTATAGGTTATAACGCAATACTATGAAACGTTAAACGTAATAACGTAATACTGTATAACGTTAAACGTTATAACGTAATACTGTAAAACGTTGAGCGTTATTACGTAATGCTATGTAACGTTATAGGTTATAACGCAATACTATGTAACGTTAAACGTAATAACGTAATACTGTATAACGTTAAACGTTATAACTTAATAGTGTATAACGTTATACGTTATAACGTAATAGGTTATACGTTATAACGTAATACTGTATAACGTTAAGTATTATAACGTAATGCTGTGTAACGTTATAGGTTATAACGTAATACTATGTAACGTTAAACGTTATAACTTAATAGTGTATAACGTTATACGTTATATCGTAATAGGGTATAACGTTAAACGTTATAACGTAATAGGGTATAACGTTAAACGTTATAACGGTATACTGTATAACGTTAAACGTTATAACGTAATACTATGTAACGTTATACGTTATAACGTAATAGGGTATAACGTTAAACGTTATAACGTAATACTGTATAACGTTAAACGTTATAACTTAATAGTGTATAACGTTATACGTTATAACGTAATCGGGTATAACGTTAAACGTTATAACGTAATACTGTATAACGTTAAGTGTTATAACGTAATACTATGTAACGTTATACGCTATATCGTAATAGGGTATAACGGTAAACGTTATAACGTAATACTGTATAACGTTAAACGTTATAACTTAATAGTGTATAACGTTATACGTTATAATGTAATAGGGTATAACGTTAAACGTTATAACGTAATACTATGTAACGTTAAACGTTATAACGTAATAGGGTATAACGTTAAACGTTATAACGTAATTCTGTATAACGTTAAACGTTATAACGTAATTCTGTATAACGTTAAACGTTATAACGTAATACTATATAACGTTAAACGTTATAACGTAATAGGGTATATCGTTAAACGTTATAACGTAATACTGTAGAACGTTAAACGTTATAACGTAATACTATGTAACGTTATACGTTATATCGTAATAGGGTATAACGTTAAACGTTATAACGTAATACTATATATCGTTAAACGTTATAACGTAATAGGGTATATCGTTTAACGTTATAACGTGATAGGTTATAACGTTAAACGTTATAACGTAATACTTTATACCGTTAAACGTTATAACGAAATAGTATTTAACGTTAAACGTTATAACGTAATACTGTATAACGTTAAACGTTATAACGTAATACTATGTAACGTTATACGTTATATCGTAATAGGGTATAACGGTAAACGTTATAACGTAATACTGTAAAACGTTGAGCGTTATTACGTAATGCTATGTAACGTTATAGGTTATAACGCAATACTATGTAACGTTAAACGTAATAACGTAATACTGTATAACGTTAAACGTTATAACTTAATAGTGTATAACGTTATACGTTATAACGTAATAGGGTATACGTTATAACGTAATACTGTATAACGTTAAGTATTATAACGTAATGCTGTGTAACGTTATAGGTTATAACGTAATACTATGTAACGTTAAACGTAATAACGTCATAGGGTATAACGTTAAACGTTATAACGTAATTCTGTATAACGTTAAACGTTATAACGTAAATCTGTATAACGTTAAACGTTATAACGTAATAGTATGTAACGTTATACGTTATAACGTAATAGGGTATAACGTTAAACGTTATAACGTAATACTGTATAACGTTAAGTGTTATAACGTAATACTATGTAACGTTATACGTTATATCGTAATAGGGTATAACGGTAAACGTTATAACGTAATACTGTATAACGTTAAACGTTATAACTTAATAGTGTATAACGTTATACGTTATAACGTAATAGGGTATAACGTTAAACGTTATAACGTAATACTATGTAACGTTAAACGTTATAACGTAATAGGGTATAACGTTAAACGTTATATCGTAATTCTGTATAACGTTAAACGTTATAACGTAATACTATATAACGTTAAACGTTATAACGTAATAGGGTATATCGTTAAACGTTATAACGTAATACTGTAGAACGTTAAACGTTATAACTTAATAGTGTATAAACTTAAACGTTATAGCGTAATACTGTATAACGTTGAACGTTATAACGTATTACTATGTAACGTTATAGGTTATAACGTAATACTATATATCGTTAAACGTTATAACGCAATAGGGTATATCGTTTAACGTTATAACGTGATAGGTTATAACGTTAAACGTTATAAGGTAATACTTTATACCGTTAAACGTTATAACGAAATAGTATTTAACGTTAAACGTTATAACGTAATACTGTATAACGTTAAACGTTATAACGTAATACTATGTAACGTTATACGTTATATCGTAATAGGGTATAACGGTAAACGTTATAACGTAATACTGTAAAACGTTGAGCGTTAAAACGTAATGCTATGTAACGTTATAGGTTATAACGCAATACTATGTAACGTTAAACGTAATAACGTAATACTGTATAACGTTAAACGTTATAACGTAATACTGTAAAACGTTGAGCGTTATTACGTAATGCTATGTAACGTTATAGGTTATAACGCAATACTATGTAACGTTAAACGTAATAACGTAATACTGTATAACGTTAAACGTTATAACTTAATAGTGTATAACGTTATACGTTATAACGTAATAGGTTATACGTTATAACGTAATACTGTATAACGTTAAGTATTATAACGTAATGCTGTGTAACGTTATAGGTTATAACGTAATACTATGTAACGTTAAACGTAATAACGTCATAGGGTATAACGTTAAACGTTATAACGTAATACTATGTAACGTTAAACGTCATAACGTAATGGGGTATAACGTTAAACGTTATAACGTAATTCTGTATAACGTTAAACGTTATAACGTAATTCTGTATAACGTTAAACGTTATAACGTAATAGTATGTAACGTTATACGTTATAACGTAATAGGGTATAACGTTAAACGTTATAACGTAATACTGTATAACGTTACGTGTTATAACGTAATACTATGTAACGTTATACGTTATATCGTAATAGGGTATAACGGTAAACGTTATAACGTAATACTGTATAACGTTAAACGTTATAACTTAATAGTGTATAACGTTATACGTTATAACGTAATAGGGTATAACGTTAAACGTTATAACGTAATACTGTATAACGTTAAGTGTTATAACGTAATACTATGTAACGTTATACGCTATATCGTAATAGGGTATAACGGTAAACGTTATAACGTAATACTGTATAACGTTAAACGTTATAACTTAATAGTGTATAACGTTATACGTTATAATGTAATAGGGTATAACGTTAAACGTTATAACGTAATACTATGTAACGTTAAACGTTATAACGTAATAGGGTATAACGTTAAACGTTATAACGTAATTCTGTATAACGTTAAACGTTATAACGTAATTCTGTATAACGTTAAACGTTATAACGTAATACTGTAAAACGTTGAGCGTTATTACGTAATGCTATGTAACGTTATAGGTTATAACGCAATACTATGTAACGTTAAACGTAATAACGTAATACTGTATAACGTTAAACGTTATAACTTAATAGTGTATAACGTTATACGTTATAACGTAATAGGGTATACGTTATAACGTAATACTGTATAACGTTAAGTATTATAACGTAATGCTGTGTAACGTTATAGGTTATAACGTAATACTATGTAACGTTAAACGTAATAACGTCATAGGGTATAACGTTAAACGTTATAACGTAATACTATGTAACGTTAAACGTTATAACGTAATGGGGTATAACGTTAAACGTTATAACGTAATTCTGTATAACGTTAAACGTTATAACGTAATTCTGTATAACGTTAAACGTTATGACGTAATAGTATGTAACGTTATACGTTATAACGTAATAGGGTATAACGTTAAACGTTATAACGTAATACTGTATAACGTTACGTGTTATAACGTAATACTATGTAACGTTATACGTTATATCGTAATAGGGTATAACGGTAAACGTTATAACGTAATACTGTATAACGTTAAACGTTATAACTTAATAGTGTATAACGTTATACGTTATAACGTAATAGGGTATAACGTTAAACGTTATAACGTAATACTATGTAACGTTAAACGTTATAACGTAATAGGGTATAACGTTAAACGTTATAACGTAATTCTGTATAACGTTAAACGTTATAACGTAATACTATATAACGTTAAACGTTATAACGTAATAGGGTATATCGTTAAACGTTATAACGTAATACTGTAGAACGTTAAACGTTATAACTTAATAGTGTATAAACTTAAACGTTATAGCGTAATACTGTATAACGTTAAACGTTATAACGTATTACTATGTAACGTTATAGGTTATAACGTAATACTATATATCGTTAAACGTTATAACGTAATAGGGTATATCGTTTAACGTTATAACGTGATAGGTTATAACGTTAAACGTTATAAGGTAATACTTTATACCGTTAAACGTTATAACGAAATAGTATTTAACGTTAAACGTTATAACGTAATACTGTATAACGTGAAACGTTATAACGTAATACTATGTAACGTTATACGTTATATCGTAATAGGGTATAACGGTAAACGTTATAACGTAATACTGTAAAACGTTGAGCGTTAAAACGTAATGCCGTGTAACGTTATAGGTTATAACGCAATACTATGTAACGTTAAACGTAATAACGTAATACTGTATAACGTTAAACGTTATAACTTAATAGTGTATAACGTTATACGTTATAACGTAATAGGGTATAACGTTAAACGTTATAACGTAATACTGTATAACGTTAAGTATTATAACGTAATGCTGTGTAACGTTATAGGTTATAACGTAATACTATGTAACGTTAAACGTAATAACATCATAGGGTATAACGTTAAACGTTATAACGTAATACTATGTAACGTTAAACGTTATAACGTAATAGGGTATAACGTTAAACGTTATAGCGTAATACTGTATAACGTTAAACGTTATAACGTATTACTATGTAACGTTATAGGTTATAACGTAATACTATATAACGTTAAACGTTATAACGTAATAGGGTATAACGTTAAACGTTATAACGTAACACTGTAAAACGTCAAACGTTATAACTTAATAGTGTATAACGTTATACGTTATAACGTAATAGGGTATAACGTTAAACGTTATAACGTAATACTCTATAACGCTAAACGTTATAATGTAATACTATGTAACGTTAAACGCTATAACGTAATAGGGTATAACGTTAAACGTTATAACGGTATACTGTATAACGTTAAACGTTATAACGTAATACTATGTAACGTTATACGTTATAACGTAATAGGGTATAACGTTAAACGTCATAACGTAATACTGTATAACGTTAAACGTTATAACTTAATAGTGTATAACGTTATACGTTATAACGTAATAGGGTATAACGTTAAACGTTATAACGTAATACTGTATAACGTTAAGTGTTATAACGTAATACTATGTAACGTTATACGCTATATCGTAATAGGGTATAACGGTAAACGTTATAACGTAATACTGTATAAAGTTAAACGTTATAACTTAATAGTGTATAACGTTATACGTTATAATGTAATAGGGTATAACGTTAAACGTTATAACGTAATACTATGTAACGTTAAACGTTATAACGTAATAGGGTATAACGTTAAACGTTATAACGTAATTCTGTATAACGTTAAACGTTATAACGTAATTCTGTATATCGTTAAACGTTATAACGTAATACTATATAACGTTAAACGTTATAACGTAATAGGGTATATCGTTAAACGTTATAACGTAATACTGTAGAACGTTAAACGTTATAACGTAATACTATGTAACGTTATACGTTATATCGTAATAGGGTATAACGTTAAACGTTATAACGTAATACTATATATCGTTAAACGTTATAACGTAATAGGGTATATCGTTTAACGTTATAACGTGATAGGTTATAACGTTAAACGTTATAACGTAATACTTTATACCGTTAAACGTTATAACGAAATAGTATTTAACGTTAAACGTTATAACGTAATACTGTATAACGTTAAACGTTATAACGTAATACTATGTAACGTTATACGTTATATCGTAATAGGGTATAACGGTAAACGTTACAACGTAATACTGTAAAACGTTGAGCGTTATTACGTAATGCTATGTAACGTTATAGGTTATAACGCAATACTATGTAACGTTAAACGTAATAACGTAATACTCTATAACGTTAAACGTTATAACTTAATAGTGTATAACGTTATACGTTATAACGTAATAGGGTATACGTTATAACGTAATACTGTATAACGTTAAGTATTATAACGTAATGCTGTGTAACGTTATAGGTTATAACGTAATACTATGTAACGTTAAACGTAATAACATCATAGGGTATAACGTTAAACGTTATAACGTAATGCTATGTAACGTTAAACGTTACAACGTAATAGGGTATAACGTTAAACGTTATAGCGTAATACTGTATAACGTTAAACGTTATAACGTATTACTATGTAACGTTATAGGTTATAACGTAATACTATATAACGTTAAACGTTATAACGTAATAGGGTATAACGTTAAACGTTATAACGTAACACTGTAAAACGTCAAACGTTATAACTTAATAGTGTATAACGTTATACGTTATAACGTAATAGGGTATAACGTTAAACGTTATAACGTAATACTCTATAACGCTAAACGTTATAATGTAATACTATGTAACGTTAAACGCTATAACGTAATAGGGTATAACGTTAAACGTTATAACGGTATACTGTATAACGTTAAACGTTATAACGTAATACTATGTAACGTTATACGTTATAACGTAATAGGGTATAACGTTAAACGTCATAACGTAATACTGTATAACGTTAAACGTTATAACTTAATAGTGTATAACGTTATACGTTATAACGTAATAGGGTATAACGTTAAACGTTATAACGTAATACTGTATAACGTTAAGTGTTATAACGTAATACTATGTAACGTTATACGCTATATCGTAATAGGGTATAACGGTAAACGTTATAACGTAATACTGTATAACGTTAAACGTTATAACTTAATAGTGTATAACGTTATACGTTATAATGTAATAGGGTATAACGTTAAACGTTATAACGTAATACTATGTAACGTTAAACGTTATAACGTAATAGGGTATAACGTTAAACGTTATAACGTAATTCTGTATAACGTTAAACGTTATAACGTAATTCTGTATATCGTTAAACGTTATAACGTAATACTATATAACGTTAAACGTTATAACGTAATAGGGTATATCGTTAAACGTTATAACGTAATACTGTAGAACGTTAAACGTTATAACGTAATACTATGTAACGTTATACGTTATATCGTAATAGGGTATAACGTTAAACGTTATAACGTAATACTATATATCGTTAAACGTTATAACGTAATAGGGTATATCGTTTAACGTTATAACGTGATAGGTTATAACGTTAAACGTTATAACGTAATACTTTATACCGTTAAACGTTATAACGAAATAGTATTTAACGTTAAACGTTATAACGTAATACTGTATAACGTTAAACGTTATAACGTAATACTATGTAACGTTATACGTTATATCGTAATAGGGTATAACGGTAAACGTTACAACGTAATACTGTAAAACGTTGAGCGTTATTACGTAATGCTATGTAACGTTATAGGTTATAACGCAATACTATGTAACGTTAAACGTAATAACGTAATACTCTATAACGTTAAACGTTATAACTTAATAGTGTATAACGTTATACGTTATAACGTAATAGGGTATACGTTATAACGTAATACTGTATAACGTTAAGTATTATAACGTAATGCTGTGTAACGTTATAGGTTATAACGTAATACTATGTAACGTTAAACGTAATAACGTCATAGGGTATAACGTTAAACGTTATAACGTAATACTATGTAACGATAAACGTTATAACGTAATAGAGTATAACGTTAAACGTTATAACGTATTACTATGTAACGTTATAGGTTATAACGTAATACTATATATCGTTAAACGTTATAACGTATTACTATGTAACGTTATAGGTTATAACGTAATACTATATATCGTTAAACGTTATAACGTAATAGGGTATACGTTATAACGTAATACTGTATAACGTTAAGTGTTATAACGTAATACTATGTAACGTTATACGTTATATCGTAATAGGGTATAACGGTAAACGTTATAACGTAATACTGTATAACGTTAAACGTTATAACTTAATAGTGTATAACGTTATACGTTATAACGTAATAGGGTATAACGTTAAACGTTATAACGTAATACTATGTAACGTTAAACGTTATAGCGTAATACTGTATAACGTTGAACGTTATAACGTATTACTATGTAACGTTATAGGTTATAACGTAATACTATATATCGTTAAACGTTATAACGTAATAGGGTATATCGTTTAACGTTATAACGTGATAGGTTATAACGTTAAACGTTATAAGGTAATACTTTATACCGTTAAACGTTATAACGAAATAGTATTTAACGTTAAACGTTATAACGTAATACTGTATAACGTTAAACGTTATAACGTAATACTATGTAACGTTATACGTTATATCGTAATAGGGTATAACGGTAAACGTTATAACGTAATACTGTAAAACGTTGAGCGTTAAAGCGTAATGCTATGTAACGTTATAGGTTATAACGCAATACTATGTAACGTTAAACGTAATAACGTAATACTGTATAACGTTAAACGTTATAACGTAATACTGTATAACGTCAAGTATTATAACATAATGCTGTGTAACGTTATAGGTTATAACGTAATACTATGTAACGTTAAACGTAATAACGTCATAGGGTATAACGTTAAACGTTATAACGTAATACTATGTAACGTTAAACGTTATAACGTAATAGGGTATAACGTTAAACGTTATAACGTAATTCTGTATAACGTTAAACGTTATAACGTAATAGGGTATAACGTTATACTGTATAACGTAATAGGGTATAACGTTAAACGTTATAACGTAATACTATGTAACGTTATACGTTATAACGTAATAGGGTATAACGTTAAACGTTATAACGTAATTCTGTATAACGTTAAACGTTATAACGTAATTCTGCATAACGTTAAACGTTATAACGTAATAGTATGTAACGTTATACGTTATAACGTAATAGGGTATAACGTTAAACGTTATAACGTAATAGTATGTAACGTTATACGTTATAACGTAATAGGGTATAACGTTAAACGTTATAACGTAATACTGTATGACGTTAAACGTTATAACTTAATAGTGTATAACGTTATACGTTATAACGTAATACTATGTAACGTTAAACGTTATAACGTAATAGGGTATAACGTTAAACGTTATAACGTAATACTGTATAACGTTGAGTGTTATAACGTAATGCCGTGTAACGTTATAGGTTATAACGTAATACTAAGTAACGTTAAACGTAATAACGTCATAGGGTATAACGTTAAACGTTATAACGTAATACTATGTAACGATAAACGTTATAACGTAATAGAGTATAACGTTAAACGTTATAACGTAATTCTGTATAACGTTAAACGTTATAACGTAAATCTGTATAACGTTAAACGTTATAACGTAATAGTATGTAACGTTATACGTTATAACGTAATAGGGTATAACGTTAAACGTTATAACGTAATACTGTATGACGTTAAGTGTTATAACGTAATACTATGTAACGTTATACGTTATATCGTAATAGGGTATAACGGTAAACGTTATAACGTAATACTGTATAACGTTAAACGTTATAACTTAATAGTGTATAACGTTATACGTTATAACGTAATAGGGTATAACGTTAAACGTTATAACGTAATACTATGTAACGTTAAACGTTATAGCGTAATACTGTATAACGTTGAACGTTATAACGTATTACTATGTAACGTTATAGGTTATAACGTAATACTATATATCGTTAAACGTTATAACGTAATAGGGTATATCGTTTAACGTTATAACGTGATAGGTTATAACGTTAAACGTTATAAGGTAATACTTTATACCGTTAAACGTTATAACGAAATAGTATTTAACGTTAAACGTTATAACGTAATACTGTATAACGTTAAACGTTATAACGTAATACTATGTAACGTTATACGTTATATCGTAATAGGGTATAACGGTAAACGTTATAACGTAATACTGTAAAACGTTGAGCGTTAAAACGTAATGCTATGTAACGTTATAGGTTATAACGCAATACTATGTAACGTTAAACGTAATAACGTAATACTGTATAACGTTAAACGTTATAACTTAATAGTGTATAACGTTATACGTTATAACGTAATAGGGTATACGTTATAACGTAATACTGTATAACGTTAAGTATTATAACGTAATGCTGTGTAACGTTATAGGTTATAACGTAATACTATGTAACGTTAAACGTAATAACGTCATAGGGTATAACGTTAAACGTTATAACGTAATACTATGTAACGATAAACGTTATAACGTAATAGAGTATAACGTTAAACGTTATAACGTAATTCTGTATAACGTTAAACGTTATAACGTAAATCTGTATAACGTTAAACGTTATAACGTAATAGTATGTAACGTTATACGTTATAACGTAATAGGGTATAACGTTAAACGTTATAACGTAATACTGTATAACGTTAAGTGTTATAACGTAATACTATGTAACGTTATACGTTATATCGTAATAGGGTATAACGGTAAACGTTATAACGTAATACTGTATAACGTTAAACGTTATAACTTAATAGTGTATAACGTTATACGTTATAACGTAATAGGGTATAACGTTAAACGTTATAACGTAATACTATGTAACGTTAAACGTTATAGCGTAATACTGTATAACGTTGAACGTTATAACGTATTACTATGTAACGTTATAGGTTATAACGTAATACTATATATCGTTAAACGTTATAACGTAATAGGGTATATCGTTTAACGTTATAACGTGATAGGTTATAACGTTAAACGTTATAAGGTAATACTTTATACCGTTAAACGTTATAACGAAATAGTATTTAACGTTAAACGTTATAACGTAATACTGTATAACGTTAAACGTTATAACGTAATACTATGTAACGTTATACGTTATATCGTAATAGGGTATAACGGTAAACGTTATAACGTAATACTGTAAAACGTTGAGCGTTAAAACGTAATGCTATGTAACGTTATAGGTTATAACGCAATACTATGTAACGTTAAACGTAATAACGTAATACTGTATAACGTTAAACGTTATAACGTAATACTGTATAACGTCAAGTATTATAACGTAATGCTGTGTAACGTTATAGGTTATAACGTAATACTATGTAACGTTAAACGTAATAACGTCATAGGGTATAACGTTAAACGTTATAACGTAATACTATGTAACGTTAAACGTTATAACGTAATAGGGTATAACGTTAAACGTTATAACGTAATTCTGTATAACGTTAAACGTTATAACGTAATAGAATGTAACGTTATACGTTATAACGTAATAGGGTATAACGTTGAGTGTTATAACGTAATGCCGTGTAACGTTATAGGTTATAACGTAATACTAAGTAACGTTAAACGTAATAACGTAATAGGGTATAACGTTAAACGTTATAACGTAATACTGTATAACGTTAAACGTTATAACGTAATACTGTATAACGTTAAACGTTATAACGTAATACTATATAACGTTAAACGTTATAACGTAATACTGTAGAACGTTAAACGTTATAACTTAATAGTGTATAAACTTAAACGTTATAGCGTAATACTGTATAACGTTAAACGTTATAACGTATTACTATGTAACGTTATAGGTTATAACGTAATACTATATATCGTTAAACGTTATAACGTAATAGGGTATATCGTGTAACGTTATAACGTGATAGGTTATAACGTAATACTTTATACCGTTAAAGTTATAACGAAATAGTATTTAACGTTAAACGTTATAACGTAATACTGTATAACGTTAATCGTTATAACGTAATACTATGTAACGTTATACGTTATATCGTAATAGGGTATAACGGTAAACGTTATAACGCAATACTGTAAAACGTTGAGCGTTATAACGTAATACTGTATAACGTTAAACGTTATAACGTAATACTATATAACGTTAAACGTTATAGCGTAATAGGGTATATCGTTAAACGTTATAACGTAATACTGTATAACGTTAAACGTCATAACTTAATAGTGTATAAACTTAAACGTTATAGCGTAATACTGTATAACGTTAAACGTTATAACGTATTACTATGTAACGTTATAGGTTATAACGTAATACTATATAACGTTAAACGTTATAACGTAATAGGGTGTAACGTTAAACGTTATAACGTAATACTGTATAACGTTAAGTGTTATAACGTAATACTGTATAACGTTAAACGTTATAACTTAAGAGTGTATAACGTTATACGTTATAACGTAATAGGGTATAACGTTAAACGTTATAACGTAATACTGTATAACGTTAAACGTTATAACGTAATACTATGTAACGTTAAACGTTATAACGTAATAGGGTATAACGTTATACTGTATAACGTAATAGGGTATAACGTTAAACGTTATAACGTAATACTATGTAACGTTATACGTTATAACGTAATAGGGTATAACGTTAAACGTTATAACGTAATTCTGTATAACGTTAAACGTTATAACGTAATTCTGCATAACGTTAAACGTTATAACGTAATAGTATGTAACGTTATACGTTATAACGTAATAGGGTATAACGTTAAACGTTATAACGTAATAGTATGTAACGTTATACGTTATAACGTAATAGGGTATAACGTTAAACGTTATAACGTAATAGTATGTAACGTTATACGTTATAACGTAATAGGGTATAACGTTAAACGTTATAACGTAATACTGTATGACGTTAAACGTTATAACTTAATAGTGTATAACGTTATACGTTATAACGTAATACTATGTAACGTTAAACGTTATAACGTAATAGGGTATAACGTTAAACGTTATAACGTAATACTGTATAACGTTGAGTGTTATAACGTAATGCCGTGTAACGTTATAGGTTATAACGTAATACTAAGTAACGTTAAACGTAATAACGTCATAGGGTATAACGTTAAACGTTATAACGTAATACTATGTAACGATAAACGTTATAACGTAATAGAGTATAACGTTAAACGTTATAACGTAATTCTGTATAACGTTAAACGTTATAACGTAAATCTGTATAACGTTAAACGTTATAACGTAATAGTATGTAACGTTATACGTTATAACGTAATAGGGTATAACGTTAAACGTTATAACGTAATACTGTATAACGTTAAGTGTTATAACGTAATACTATGTAACGTTATACGTTATATCGTAATAGGGTATAACGGTAAACGTTATAACGTAATACTGTATAACGTTAAACGTTATAACTTAATAGTGTATAACGTTATACGTTATAACGTAATAGGGTATAACGTTAAACGTTATAACGTAATACTATGTAACGTTAAACGTTATAGCGTAATACTGTATAACGTTGAACGTTATAACGTATTACTATGTAACGTTATAGGTTATAACGTAATACTATATATCGTTAAACGTTATAACGTAATAGGGTATATCGTTTAACGTTATAACGTGATAGGTTATAACGTTAAACGTTATAAGGTAATACTTTATACCGTTAAACGTTATAACGAAATAGTATTTAACGTTAAACGTTATAACGTAATACTGTATAACGTTAAACGTTATAACGTAATACTATGTAACGTTATACGTTATATCGTAATAGGGTATAACGGTAAACGTTATAACGTAATACTGTAAAACGTTGAGCGTTAAAACGTAATGCTATGTAACGTTATAGGTTATAACGCAATACTATGTAACGTTAAACGTAATAACGTAATACTGTATAACGTTAAACGTTATAACGTAATACTGTATAACGTCAAGTATTATAACGTAATGCTGTGTAACGTTATAGGTTATAACGTAATACTATGTAACGTTAAACGTAATAACGTCATAGGGTATAACGTTAAACGTTATAACGTAATACTATGTAACGTTAAACGTTATAACGTAATAGGGTATAACGTTAAACGTTATAACGTAATTCTGTATAACGTTAAACGTTATAACGTAATAGAATGTAACGTTATACGTTATAACGTAATAGGGTTTAACGTTAAACGTTGTAACGTAATGCTGTATGACGTTAAACGTTATAACTTAATAGTGTATAACGTTATACGTTACAACGTAATAGGGTATAACGTTAAACGTTATACCGTAATACTGTATAACGTTAAGTGTTATAACGTAATGCTGTGTAACGTTATAGGTTATAACGTAATACTATATAACGTTAAACGTTATAACGTAATACTGTATAACGTTGAGTGTTATAACGTAATGCCGTGTAACGTTATAGGTTATAACGTAATACTAAGTAACGTTAAACGTAATAACGTAATAGGGTATAACGTTAAACGTTATAACGTAATACTGTATAACGTTAAACGTTATAACGTAATACTATATAACGTTAAACGTTATAACGTAATAGGGTATATCGTTAAACGTTATAACGTAATACTGTAGAACGTTAAACGTTATAACTTAATAGTGTATAAACTTAAACGTTATAGCGTAATACTGTATAACGTTAAACGTTATAACGTATTACTATGTAACGTTATAGGTTATAACGTAATACTATATATCGTTAAACGTTATAACGTAATAGGGTATATCGTGTAACGTTATAACGTGATAGGTTATAACGTAATACTTTATACCGTTAAAGTTATAACGAAATAGTATTTAACGTTAAACGTTATAACGTAATACTGTATAACGTTAATCGTTATAACGTAATACTATGTAACGTTATACGTTATATCGTAATAGGGTATAACGGTAAACGTTATAACGCAATACTGTAAAACGTTGAGCGTTATAACGTAATACTGTATAACGTTAAACGTTATAACGTAATACTATATAACGTTAAACGTTATAGCGTAATAGGGTATATCGTTAAACGTTATAACGTAATACTGTATAACGTTAAACGTCATAACTTAATAGTGTATAAACTTAAACGTTATAGCGTAATACTGTATAACGTTAAACGTTATAACGTATTACTATGTAACGTTATAGGTTATAACGTAATACTATATAACGTTAAACGTTATAACGTAATAGGGTGTAACGTTAAACGTTATAACGTAATACTGTATAACGTTAAGTGTTATAACGTAATACTGTATAACGTTAAACGTTATAACTTAAGAGTGTATAACGTTATACGTTATAACGTAATAGGGTATAACGTTAAACGTTATAACGTAATACTGTATAACGTTAAACGTTATAACGTAATACTATGTAACGTTAAACGTTATAACGTAATAGGGTATAACGTTATACTGTATAACGTAATAGGGTATAACGTTAAACGTTATAACGTAATACTATGTAACGTTATACGTTATAACGTAATAGGGTATAACGTTAAACGTTATAACGTAATTCTGTATAACGTTAAACGTTATAACGTAATTCTGCATAACGTTAAACGTTATAACGTAATAGTATGTAACGTTATACGTTATAACGTAATAGGGTATAACGTTAAACGTTATAACGTAATAGTATGTAACGTTATACGTTATAACGTAATAGGGTATAACGTTAAACGTTATAACGTAATACTGTATGACGTTAAACGTTATAACTTAATAGTGTATAACGTTATACGTTATAACGTAATACTATGTAACGTTAAACGTTATAACGTAATAGGGTATAACGTTAAACGTTATAACGTAATACTGTATAACGTTGAGTGTTATAACGTAATGCCATGTAACGTTATAGGTTATAACGTAATACTAAGTAACGTTAAACGTAATAACGTAATAGGGTATAACGTTAAACGTTATAACGTAATACTGTATAACGTTAAACGTTACAACGTAATACTATATAACGTTAAACGTTATAACGTAATAGGGTATATCGTTAAACGTTATAACGTAATAGGGTATATCGTTAAACGTTATAACGTAATACTGTAGAACGTTAAACGTTATAACTTAATAGTGTATAAACTTAAACGTTATAGCGTAATACTGTATAACGTTAAACGTTATAACTTAATAGTGTATAACGTTATACGTTATAACGTAATAGGGTATAACGTTAAGTATTATAACGTAATGCTGTGTAACGTTATAGGTTATAACGTAATACTATGTAACGTTAAACGTAATAACGTCATAGGGTATAACGTTAAACGTTATAACGTAATACTGTGTAACGTTAAACGTTATAACGTAATAGGGTATAACGTTAAACGTTATAACGTAATAGGGTATAACGTTAAACGTTGTAACGTAATGCTGTATGACGTTAAACGTTATAACTTAATAGTGTATAACGTTATACGTTACAACGTAATAGGGTATAACGTTAAACGTTATACCGTAATACTGTATAACGTTAAGTGTTATATCGTAATGCTGTGTAACGTTATAGGTTATAACGTAATACTATATAACGTTAAACGTTATAACGTAATACTGTATAACGTTGAGTGTTATAACGTAATGCCGTGTAACGTTATAGGTTATAACGTAATACTAAGTAACGTTAAACGTAATAACGTAATAGGGTATAACGTTAAACGTTATAACGTAATACTGTATAACGTTAAACGTTATAACGTAATACTATATAACGTTAAACGTTATAACGTAATAGGGTATATCGTTAAACGTTATAACGTAATACTGTAGAACGTTAAACGTTATAACTTAATAGTGTATAAACTTAAACGTTATAGCGTAATACTGTATAACGTTAAACGTTATAACGTATTACTATGTAACGTTATAGGTTATAACGTAATACTATATATCGTTAAACGTTATAACGTAATAGGGTATATCGTGTAACGTTATAACGTGATAGGTTATAACGTAATACTTTATACCGTTAAAGTTATAACGAAATAGTATTTAACGTTAAACGTTATAACGTAATACTGTATAACGTTAATCGTTATAACGTAATACTATGTAACGTTATAGGTTATATCGTAATAGGGTATAACGGTAAACGTTATAACGCAATACTGTAAAACGTTGAGCGTTATAACGTAATACTGTATAACGTTAAACGTTATAACGTAATACTATATAACGTTAAACGTTATAGCGTAATAGGGTATATCGTTAAACGTTATAACGTAATACTGTATAACGTTAAACGTCATAACTTAATAGTGTATAAACTTAAACGTTATAGCGTAATACTGTATAACGTTAAACGTTATAACGTATTACTATGTAACGTTATAGGTTATAACGTAATACTATATAACGTTAAACGTTATAACGTAATAGGGTGTAACGTTAAACGTTATAACGTAATACTGTATAACGTTAAGTGTTATAACGTAATACTGTATAACGTTAAACGTTATAACTTAAGAGTGTATAACGTTATACGTTATAACGTAATAGGGTATAACGTTAAACGTTATAACGTAATACTGTATAACGTTAAACGTTATAACGTAATACTATGTAACGTTAAACGTTATAACGTAATAGGGTATAACGTTATACTGTATAACGTAATAGGGTATAACGTTAAACGTTATAACGTAATACTATGTAACGTTATACGTTATAACGTAATAGGGTATAACGTTAAACGTTATAACGTAATTCTGTATAACGTTAAACGTTATAACGTAATTCTGCATAACGTTAAACGTTATAACGTAATAGTATGTAACGTTATACGTTATAACGTAATAGGGTATAACGTTAAACGTTATAACGTAATAGTATGTAACGTTATACGTTATAACGTAATAGGGTATAACGTTAAACGTTATAACGTAATACTGTATGACGTTAAACGTTATAACTTAATAGTGTATAACGTTATACGTTATAACGTAATACTATGTAACGTTAAACGTTATAACGTAATAGGGTATAACGTTAAACGTTATAACGTAATACTGTATAACGTTGAGTGTTATAACGTAATGCCGTGTAACGTTATAGGTTATAACGTAATACTAAGTAACGTTAAACGTAATAACGTAATAGGGTATAACGTTAAACGTTATAACGTAATACTGTATAACGTTAAACGTTACAACGTAATACTATATAACGTTAAACGTTATAACGTAATAGGGTATATCGTTAAACGTTATAACGTAATAGGGTATATCGTTAAACGTTATAACGTAATACTGTAGAACGTTAAACGTTATAACTTAATAGTGTATAAACTTAAACGTTATAGCGTAATACTGTATAACGTTAAACGTTATAACTTAATAGTGTATAACGTTATACGTTATAACGTAATAGGGTATAACGTTAAACGTTATAACGTAATACTGTATAACGTTAAACGTTATAACGTAATACTATGTAACGTTAAACGTTAAAACGTAATAGGGTATAACGTTAAACGTTATAACGTTATACTGTATAACGTTAAACGTTATAACGTAATACTGTATAACGTTAAGTGTTATAACGTAATACTATATAACGTTAAACGTTATAACGTAATACTATATAACGTTAAACGTTATAGCGTAATACTGTATAACGTTAAACGTTATATCGTATTACTATGGGACGTTATAGGTTATAACGTAATACTATGTAACGTGAAACGTTATAACGTAATAGGGTATAACGTTAAACGTTATAACGTAATACTGTATAACGTTAAACGTTATAGCGTAATACTGTATAACGTTAAACGTTATAACTTAATAGTGTATAACGTTATACGTTATAACGTAATAGGGTATAACGTTAAACGTTATAACGTAATACTGTATAACGTTAAACGTTATAACGTAATACTATGTAACGTTAAACGTTAAAACGTAATAGGGTATAACGTTAAACGTTATAACGTTATACTGTATAACGTTAAACGTTATAACGTAATACTGTATAACGTTAAGTGTTATAACGTAATGCTGTGTAACGTTATAGGTTATAACGTAATACTAAGTAACGTTAAACGTAATAACGTAATAGGGTATAACGTTAAACGTTATAACGTAATACTGTATAACGTTAAACGTTATAACGTAATACTATATAACGTTAAACGTTATAACGTAATACTATATAACGTTAAACGTTATAGCGTAATACTGTATAACGTTAAACGTTATATCGTATTACTATGGGACGTTATAGGTTATAACGTAATACTATGTAACGTGAAACGTTATAACGTAATACTATGTAACGTGAAACGTTATAACGTAATACTATGTAACGTTATACGTTATAACGTAATAGGGTATAACGTTAAAAGTTATAACGTAATACTGTATAACGTTAAGCGTCATAACTTAATAGTGTATAACGTCATACGTTATAACGTAATAGGGTATAACGTTAAACGTTATAGCGTAATAGTGTATAACGTTAAGCGTTATAACGTAATGCTATGTGACGTTATAGGTTATAACGTAATACTATGTAACGTTAAACGATATAACGTAATAGGGTATAACGTTAAACGTTATAACGTAATACTATGTAACGTTATACGTTATATCGTAATAGGGTGTAACGGTAAACGTTATAACGTAATACTGTATAACGTTAAACGTTATAACTTAATAGTGTATAACGTTATACGTTATAACGTAATAGGGTATAACGTTAAACGTTATAACGTAATACTATGTAACGTTAAACGTTATAACGTAATAGGGTATAACGTTAAACGTTATAACGTAATTCTGTATAACGTTAAACGTTATAACGTAATACTATGTAACATTATACGTTATAACGTAATACTGTATAACGTTAAACGTTATAACTTAATAGTGAATAAACTTAAACGTTATAGCGTAATACTGTATAACGTTAAACGTTATAATGTAATACTATGTAACGTTAAACGTTATAACGTAATAGGGTATAACGTTAAACGTTATAACGGTATACTGTATAACGTTAAACGTTATAACGTAATACTATGTAACGTTATACGTTATAACGTAATAGGGTATAACGTTAAACGTTATAACGTAATACTGTATAACGTTAAACGTTATAACTTAATAGTGTATAACGTTATACGTTATAACGTAATAGGGTATAACGTTAAACGTTATAACGTAATACTGTATAACGTTAAGTGTTATAACGTAATACTATGTAACGTTATACGCTATATCGTAATAGGGTATAACGGTAAACGTTATAACGTAATACTGTATAACGTTAAACGTTATAACTTAATAGTGTATAACGTTATACGTTATAATGTAATAGGGTATAACGTTAAACGTTATAACGTAATACTATGTAACGTTAAACGTTATAACGTAATTCTGTATAACGTTAAACGTTATAACGTAATACTGGATAACGTTAAACGTTATAACTTAATAGTGTATAACGTTAAACGTAATAACGTAATAGGGTATAACGTTAAACGTTATAACGTAATACTGTATAACGTTAAACGTTACAACGTAATACTATATAACGTTAAACGTTATAACGTAATAGGGTATATCGTTAAACGTTATAACGTAATAGGGTATACCGTTAAACGTTATAACGTAATACTGTAGAACGTTAAACGTTATAACTTAATAGTGTATAAACTTAAACGTTATAGCGTAATACTGTATAACGTTAAACGTTATAACTTAATAGTGTATAACGTTATACGTTATAACGTAATAGGGTATAACGTTAAACGTTATAACGTAATACTGTATAACGTTAAACGTTATAACGTAATACTATGTAACGTTAAACGTTAAAACGTAATAGGGTATAACGTTAAACGTTATAACGTTATACTGTATAACGTTAAACGTTATAACGTAATACTGTATAACGTTAAGTGTTATAACGTAATGCTGTGTAACGTTATAGGTTATAACGTAATACTAAGTAACGTTAAACGTAATAACGTAATAGGGTATAACGTTAAACGTTATAACGTAATACTGTATAACGTTAAACGTTATAACGTAATACTATATAACGTTAAACGTTATAACGTAATACTATATAACGTTAAACGTTATAGCGTAATACTGTATAACGTTAAACGTTATATCGTATTACTATGGGACGTTATAGGTTATAACGTAATACTATGTAACGTGAAACGTTATAACGTAATACTATGTAACGTGAAACGTTATAACGTAATACTATGTAACGTTATACGTTATAACGTAATAGGGTATAACGTTAAAAGTTATAACGTAATACTGTATAACGTTAAGCGTCATAACTTAATAGTGTATAACGTCATACGTTATAACGTAATAGGGTATAACGTTAAACGTTATAGCGTAATAGTGTATAACGTTAAGCGTTATAACGTAATGCTATGTGACGTTATAGGTTATAACGTAATACTATGTAACGTTAAACGATATAACATAATAGGGTATAACGTTAAACGTTATAACGTAATACTATGTAACGTTATACGTTATATCGTAATAGGGTGTAACGGTAAACGTTATAACGTAATACTGTATAACGTTAAACGTTATAACTTAATAGTGTATAACGTTATACGTTATAACGTAATAGGGTATAACGTTAAACGTTATAACGTAATACTATGTAGCGTTAAACGTTATAACGTAATAGGGTATAACGTTAAACGTTATAACGTAATTCTGTATAACGTTAAACGTTATAACGTAATACTATGTAACGTTATACGTTATAACGTAATACTGTATAACGTTAAACGTTATAACTTAATAGTGTATAACATTATACGTTATAATGTAATAGGGTATAACGTTAAACGTTATAACGTAATACTATGTAACGTTAAATGTTATAACGTAATAGGGTATAACGTTAAACGTTATAACGTAATTCTGTATAACGTTAAACGTTATAACGTAATACTGTAAAACGTTGAGCGTTATTACGTAATGCTATGTAACGTTATAGGTTATAACGCAATACTATGTAACGTTAAACGTAATAACGTAATACTGTATAACGTTAAACGTTATAATGTAATACTATGTAACGTTAAGCGTTATAACGTAATAGGGTATAACGTTAAACGTTATAACGGTATACTGTATAACGTTAAACGTTATAACGTAATACTATGTAACGTTATACGTTATAACGTAATAGGGTATAACGTTAAACGTTATAACGTAATACTGTATAACGTTAAACGTTATAACTTAATAGTGTATAACGTTATACGTTATAACGTAATAGGGTATAACGTTAAACGTTATAACGTAATACTGTATAACGTTAAGTGTTATAACGTAATACTATGTAACGTTATACGCTATATCGTAATAGGGTATAACGGTAAACGTTATAACGTAATACTGTATAACGTTAAACGTTATAACTTAATAGTGTATAACGTTATACGTTATAATGTAATAGGGTATAACGTTAAACGTTATAACGTAATACTATGTAACGTTAAACGTTATAACGTAATTCTGTATAACGTTAAACGTTATAACGTAATACTGGATAACGTTAAACGTTATAACTTAATAGTGTATAACGTTAAACGTAATAACGTAATAGGGTATAACGTTAAACGTTATAACGTAATACTGTATAACGTTAAACGTTACAACGTAATACTATATAACGTTAAACGTTATAACGTAATAGGGTATATCGTTAAACGTTATAACGTAATAGGGTATACCGTTAAACGTTATAACGTAATACTGTAGAACGTTAAACGTTATAACTTAATAGTGTATAAACTTAAACGTTATAGCGTAATACTGTATAACGTTAAACGTTATAACTTAATAGTGTATAACGTTATACGTTATAACGTAATAGGGTATAACGTTAAACGTTATAACGTAATACTGTATAACGTTAAACGTTATAACGTAATACTATGTAACGTTAAACGTTAAAACGTAATAGGGTATAACGTTAAACGTTATAACGTTATACTGTATAACGTTTAACGTTATAACGTTATACTGTATAACGTTAAACGTTATAACGTAATACTGTATAACGTTAAGTGTTATAACGTAATGCTGTGTAACGTTATAGGTTATAACGTAATACTAAGTAACGTTAAACGTAATAACGTAATAGGGTATAACGTTAAACGTTATAACGTAATACTGTATAACGTTAAACGTTATAACGTAATACTATATAGCGTTAAACGTTATAACGTAATACTATATAACGTTAAACGTTATAGCGTAATACTGTATAACGTTAAACGTTATATCGTATTACTATGGGACGTTATAGGTTATAACGTAATACTATGTAACGTGAAACGTTATAACGTAATACTATGTAACGTGAAACGTTATAACGTAATACTATGTAACGTTATACGTTATAACGTAATAGGGTATAACGTTAAAAGTTATAACGTAATACTGTATAACGTTAAGCGTCATAACTTAATAGTGTATAACGTCATACGTTATAACGTAATAGGGTATAACGTTAAACGTTATAGCGTAATAGTGTATAACGTTAAGCGTTATAACGTAATGCTATGTGACGTTATAGGTTATAACGTAATACTATGTAACGTTAAACGATATAACATAATAGGGTATAACGTTAAACGTTATAACGTAATACTATGTAACGTTATACGTTATATCGTAATAGGGTGTAACGGTAAACGTTATAACGTAATACTGTATAACGTTAAACGTTATAACTTAATAGTGTATAACGTTATACGTTATAACGTAATAGGGTATAACGTTAAACGTTATAACGTAATACTATGTAGCGTTAAACGTTATAACGTAATAGGGTATAACGTTAAACGTTATAACGTAATTCTGTATAACGTTAAACGTTATAACGTAATACTATGTAACGTTATACGTTATAACGTAATACTGTATAACGTTAAACGTTATAACTTAATAGTGAATAAACTTAAACGTTATAGCGTAATACTGTATAACGTTAAACGTTATAATGTAATACTATGTAACGTTAAACGTTATAACGTAATAGGGTATAACGTTAAACGTTATAACGGTATACTGTATAACGTTAAACGTTATAACGTAATACTATGTAACGTTATACGTTATAACGTAATAGGGTATAACGTTAAACGTTATAACGTAATACTGTATAACGTTAAACGTTATAACTTAATAGTGTATAACGTTATACGTTATAACGTAATAGGGTATAACGTTAAACGTTATAACGTAATACTGTATAACGTTAAGTGTTATAACGTAATACTATGTAACGTTATACGCTATATCGTAATAGGGTATAACGGTAAACGGGATAACGTAATACTGTATAACGTTAAACGTTATAACTTAATAGTGTATAACATTATACGTTATAATGTAATAGGGTATAACGTTAAACGTTATAACGTAATACTATGTAACGTTAAACGTTATAACGTAATAGGGTATAACGTTAAACGTTATAACGTAATTCTGTATAACGTTAAACGTTATAACGTAATTCTGTATAACGTTAAACGTTATAACGTAATACTGTAAAACGTTGAGCGTTATTACGTAATGCTATGTAACGTTATAGGTTATAACGCAATACTATGTAACGTTAAACGTAATAACGTAATACTGTATAACGTTAAACGTTATAACTTAATAGTGTATAACGTTATACGTTATAACGTAATAGGGTATACGTTATAACGTAATACTGTATAACGTTAAGTATTATAACGTAATGCTGTGTAACGTTATAGGTTATAACGTAATACTATGTAACGTTAAACGTAATAACGTCATAGGGTATAACGTTAAACGTTATAACGTAATACTATGTAACGTTAAACGTTATAACGTAATAGGGTATAACGTTAAACGTTATAACGTAATTCTGTATAACGTTAAACGTTATAACGTAATTCTGTATAACGTTAAACGTTATAACGTAATAGTATGTAACGTTATACGTTATAACGTAATAGGGTATAACGTTAAACGTTATAACGTAATACTGTATAACGTTACGTGTTATAACGTAATACTATGTAACGTTATACGTTATATCGTAGTAGGGTATAACGGTAAACGTTATAACGTAATACTGTATAACGTTAAACGTTATAACTTAATAGTGTATAACGTTATACGTTATAACGTAATAGGGTATAACGTTAAACGTTATAACGTAATACTATGTAACGTTAAACGTTATAACGTAATAGGGTATAACGTTAAACGTTATAACGTAATTCTGTATAACGTTAAACGTTATAACGTAATACTATATAACGTTAAACGTTATAACGTAATAGGGTATATCGTTAAACGTTATAACGTAATACTGTAGAACGTTAAACGTTATAACTTAATAGTGTATAAACTTAAACGTTATAGCGTAATACTGTATAGCGTTAAACGTTATAACGTATTACTATGTAACGTTATAGGTTATAACGTAATACTATATATCGTTAAACGTTATAACGTAATAGGGTATATCGTTTAACGTTATAACGTGATAGGTTATAACGTTAAACGTTATAAGGTAATACTTTATACCGTTAAACGTTATAACGAAATAGTATTTAACGTTAAACGTTATAACGTAATACTGTATAACGTTAAACGTTATAACGTAATACTATGTAACGTTATACGTTATATCGTAATAGGGTATAACGGTAAACGTTATAACGTAATACTGTAAAACGTTGAGCGTTAAAACGTAATGCTATGTAACGTTATAGGTTATAACGCAATACTATGTAACGTTAAACGTAATAACGTAATACTGTATAACGTTAAACGTTATAACTTAATAGTGTATAACGTTATACGTTATAACGTAATAGGGTATAACGTTAAACGTTATAACGTAATACTGTATAACGTTAAGTATTATAACGTAATGCTGTGTAACGTTATAGGTTATAACGTAATACTATGTAACGTTAAACGTAATAACGTCATAGGGTATAACGTTAAACGTTATAACGTAATACTATGTAACGTTAAACGTTATAACGTAATAGGGTATAACGTTAAACGTTATAACGTAATTCTGTATAACGTTAAACGTTATAACGTAATTCTGTATAACGTTAAACGTTATAACGTAATAGTATGTAACGTTATACGTTATAACGTAATAGGGTATAACGTTAAACGTTATAACGTAATACTGTATGACGTTAAACGTTATAACTTAATAGTGTATACCGTTATACGTTATAACGTAATAGGGTATAACGTTAAACGTTATACCGTAATACTGTATAACGTTAAGTGTTATAACGTAATGCTGTGTAACGTTATAGGTTATAACGTAATACTATATAACGTTAAACGTTATAACGTAATAGGGTATAACGTTAAACGTTATAACGTAATACTGTATAACGTTAAGTGTTATAACGTAATACTGTAAAACGTTAAACGTTATAACTTAATAGTGTATAACGTTATACGTTATAACGTAATAGGGTATAACGTTAAACGTTATAACGTAATACTGTATAACGTTAAACGTTATAACGTAATACTATGTAACGTTAAACGTTATAACGTAATAGGGTATAACGTTAAACGTTATAACGTAATACTGTATAACGTTGAGTGTTATAACGTAATGCCGTGTAACGTTATAGGTTATAACGTAATACTAAGTAACGTTAAACGTAATAACGTAATAGGGTATAACGTTAAACGTTATAACGTAATACTGTATAACGTTAAACGTTATAACGTAATACTATATAACGTTAAACGTTATAACGTAATAGGGTATATCGTTAAACGTTATAACGTAATACTGTAGAACGTTAAACGTTATAACTTAATAGTGTATAAACTTAAACGTTATAGCGTAATACTGTATAACGTTAAACGTTATAACGTATTACTATGTAACGTTATAGGTTATAACGTAATACTATATATCGTTAAACGTTATAACGTAATAGGGTATATCGTGTAACGTTATAACGTGATAGGTTATAACGTAATACTTTATACCGTTAAAGTTATAACGAAATAGTATTTAACGTTAAACGTTATAACGTAATACTGTATAACGTTAATCGTTATAACGTAATACTATGTAACGTTATACGTTATATCGTAATAGGGTATAACGGTAAACGTTATAACGCAATACTGTAAAACGTTGAGCGTTATAACGTAATACTGTATAACGTTAAACGTTATAACGTAATACTATATAACGTTAAACGTTATAACGTAATAGGGTATATCGTTAAACGTTATAACGTAATACTGTATAACGTTAAACGTCATAACTTAATAGTGTATAAACTTAAACGTTATAGCGTAATACTGTATAACGTTAAACGTTATAACGTAATACTATATAACGTTAAACGTTATAACGTAATAGGGTGTAACGTTAAACGTTATAACGTAATACTGTATAACGTTAAGTGTTATAACGTAATACTGTATAACGTTAAACGTTATAACTTAAGAGTGTATACGTTATACGTTATAACGTAATAGGGAATAACGTTAAACGTTATAACGTAATACTGTATAACGTTAAACGTTATAACGTAATACTATGTAACGTTAAACGTTATAACGTAATAGGGTATAACGTTATACTGTATAACGTTAAACGTTATAACTTAATAGTGTATAACGTTATACGTTATAACGTAATAGGGTATAACGTTAAACGTTATAACGTAATACTGTATAACGTTAAGTATTATAACGTAATGCTGTGTAACGTTATAGGTTATAACGTAATACTAAGTAACGTTAAACGTAATAACGTAATAGGGTATAAAATTAAACGTTATAACGTAATACTGTATAACGTTAAACGTTATAACGTAATACTATATAACGTTAAACGTTATAACGTAATACTATATAACGTTAAACGTTATAGCGTAATACTGTATAACGTTAAACGTTATATCGTATTACTATGGGACGTTATAGGTTATAACGTAATACTATGTAACGTGAAACGTTATAACGTAATACTATGTAACGTTATACGTTATAGCGTAATACTATGTAACGTTTTACGTTATAACGTAATAGGGTATAACGTTAAAAGTTATAACGTAATACTGTATAACGTTAAGCGTCATAACTTAATAGTGTATAACGTCATACGTTATAACGTAATAGGGTATAACGTTAAACGTTATAGCGTAATAGTGTATAACGTTAAGCGTTATAACGTAATGCTATGTGACGTTATAGGTTATAACGTAATACTATGTAACGTTAAACGATATAACGTAATAGGGTATAACGTTAAACGTTATAACGTAATACTATGTAACGTTATACGTTATATCGTAATAGGGTGTAACGGTAAACGTTATAACGTAATACTGTATAACGTTAAACGTTATAACTTAATAGTGTATAACGTTATACGTTATAACGTAATAGGGTATAACGTTAAACGTTATAACGTAATACTATGTAACGTTAAACGTTATAACGTAATAGGGTATAACGTTAAACGTTATAACGTAATTCTGTATAACGTTAAACGTTATAACGTAATACTATGTAACGTTATACGTTATAACGTAATACTGTATAACGTTAAACGTTATAACTTAATAGTGAATAAACTTAAACGTTATAGCGTAATACTGTATAACGTTAAACGTTATAATGTAATACTATGTAACGTTAAACGTTATAACGTAATAGGGTATAACGTTAAACGTTATAACGGTATACTGTATAACGTTAAACGTTATAACGTAATACTATGTAACGTTATACGTTATAACGTAATAGGGTATAACGTTAAACGTTATAACGTAATACTGTATAACGTTAAACGTTATAACTTAATAGTGTATAACGTTATACGTTATAACGTAATAGGGTATAACGTTAAACGTTATAACGTAATACTGTATAACGTTAAGTGTTATAACGTAATACTATGTAACGTTATACGCTATATCGTAATAGGGTATAACGGTAAACGTTATAACGTAATACTGTATAACGTTAAACGTTATAACTTAATAGTGTATAACGTTATACGTTATAATGTAATAGGGTATAACGTTAAACGTTATAACGTAATACTATGTAACGTTAAACGTTATAACGTAATAGGGTATAACGTTAAACGTTATAACGTAATTCTGTATAACGTTAAACGTTATAACGTAATTCTGTATAACGTTAAACGTTATAACGTAATACTGTAAAACGTTGAGCGTTATTACGTAATGCTATGTAACGTTATAGGTTATAACGCAATACTATGTAACGTTAAACGTAATAACGTAATACTGTATAACGTTAAACGTTATAACTTAATAGTGTATAACGTTATACGTTATAACGTAATAGGGTATACGTTATAACGTAATACTGTATAACGTTAAGTATTATAACGTAATGCTGTGTAACGTTATAGGTTATAACGTAATACTATGTAACGTTAAACGTAATAACGTCATAGGGTATAACGTTAAACGTTATAACGTAATACTATGTAACGTTAAACGTTATAACGTAATAGGGTATAACGTTAAACGTTATAACGTAATTCTGTATAACGTTAAACGTTATAACGTAATTCTGTATAACGTTAAACGTTATAACGTAATAGTATGTAACGTTATACGTTATAACGTAATAGGGTATAACGTTAAACGTTATAACGTAATACTGTATAACGTTACGTGTTATAACGTAATACTATGTAACGTTATACGTTATATCGTAATAGGGTATAACGGTAAACGTTATAACGTAATACTGTATAACGTTAAACGTTATAACTTAATAGTGTATAACGTTATACGTTATAACGTAATAGGGTATAACGTTAAACGTTATAACGTAATACTATGTAACGTTAAACGTTATAACTTAATAGTGTATAAACTTAAACGTTATAGCGTAATACTGTATAACGTTAAACGTTATAACGTATTACTATGTAACGTTATAGGTTATAACGTAATACTATATATCGTTAAACGTTATAACGTAATAGGGTATATCGTTTAACGTTATAACGTGATAGGTTATAACGTTAAACGTTATAAGGTAATACTTTATACCGTTAAACGTTATAACGAAATAGTATTTAACGTTAAACGTTATAACGTAATACTGTATAACGTTAAACGTTATAACGTAATACTATGTAACGTTATACGTTATATCGTAATAGGGTATAACGGTAAACGTTATAACGTAATACTGTAAAACGTTGAGCGTTATAACGTAATACTATGTAACGTTAAACGTTATAACGTAATAGGGTATAACGTTAAACGTTATAACGTAATTCTGTATAACGTTAAACGTTATAACGTAATTCTGTATAACGTTAAACGTTATAACGTAATAGTATGTAACGTTATACGTTATAACGTAATAGGGTATAACGTTAAACGTTATAACGTAATACTGTATGACGTTAAACGTTATAACTTAATAGTGTATACCGTTATACGTTATAACGTAATAGGGTATAACGTTAAACGTTATACCGTAATACTGTATAACGTTAAGTGTTATAACGTAATGCTGTGTAACGTTATAGGTTATAACGTAATACTATATAACGTTAAACGTTATAACGTAATAGGGTATAACGTTAAACGTTATAACGTAATACTGTATAACGTTAAGTGTTATAACGTAATACTGTAAAACGTTAAACGTTATAACTTAATAGTGTATAACGTTATACGTTATAACGTAATAGGGTATAACGTTAAACGTTATAACGTAATACTGTATAACGTTAAACGTTATAACGTAATACTATGTAACGTTAAACGTTATAACGTAATAGGGTATAACGTTAAACGTTATAACGTAATACTGTATAACGTTGAGTGTTATAACGTAATGCCGTGTAACGTTATAGGTTATAACGTAATACTAAGTAACGTTAAACGTAATAACGTAATAGGGTATAACGTTAAACGTTATAACGTAATACTGTATAACGTTAAACGTTATAACGTAATACTATATAACGTTAAACGTTATAACGTAATAGGGTATATCGTTAAACGTTATAACGTAATACTGTAGAACGTTAAACGTTATAACTTAATAGTGTATAAACTTAAACGTTATAGCGTAATACTGTATAACGTTAAACGTTATAACGTATTACTATGTAACGTTATAGGTTATAACGTAATACTATATATCGTTAAACGTTATAACGTAATAGGGTATATCGTGTAACGTTATAACGTGATAGGTTATAACGTAATACTGTATACCGTTAAAGTTATAACGAAATAGTATTTAACGTTAAACGTTATAACGTAATACTGTATAACGTTAATCGTTGTAACGTAATACTATGTAACGTTATACGTTATATCGTAATAGGGTATAACGGTAAACGTTATAACGCAATACTGTAAAACGTTGAGCGTTATAACGTAATACTGTATAACGTTAAACGTTATAACGTAATACTATATAACGTTAAACGTTATAACGTAATAGGGTATATCGTTAAACGTTATAACGTAATACTGTATAACGTTAAACGTCATAACTTAATAGTGTATAAACTTAAACGTTATAGCGTAATACTGTATAACGTTAAACGTTATAACGTATTACTATGTAACGTTATAGGTTATAACGTAATACTATATAACGTTAAACGTTATAACGTAATAGGGTGTAACGTTAAACGTTATAACGTAATACTGTATAACGTTAAGTGTTATAACGTAATACTGTATAACGTTAAACGTTATAACTTAAGAGTGTATACGTTATACGTTATAACGTAATAGGGTATAACGTTAAACGTTATAACGTAATACTGTATAACGTTAAACGTTATAACGTAATACTATGTAACGTTAAACGTTATAACGTAATAGGGTATAACGTTATACTGTATAACGTTAAACGTTATAACTTAATAGTGTATAACGTTATACGTTATAACGTAATAGGGTATAACGTTAAACGTTATAACGTAATACTGTATAACGTTAAGTATTATAACGTAATGCTGTGTAACGTTATACGTTATAACGTAATACTATGTAACGTTAAACGTAATAACGTCATAGGGTATAACGTTAAACGTTATAACGTAATACTGTATAACGTTAAACGTTATAACGTAATACTATATAACGTTAAACGTTATAACGTAATAGGGTATATCGTTAAACGTTATAACGTAATACTGTATAACGTTAAACGTTATAACTTAATAGTGTATAAACTTAAACGTTATAGCGTAATACTGTATAACGTTAAACGTTATAACGTATTACTATGTAACGTTATAGGTTATAACGTAATACTATATAACGTTAAACGTTATAACGTAATAGGGTGTAACGTTAAACGTTATAACGTAATACTGTATAACGTTAAGTGTTATAACGTAATACTGTATAACGTTAAGTGTTATAACGTAATGCTGTGTAACGTTATAGGTTATAACGTAATACTATGTAACGTTAAACGTAATAACGTAATAGGGTATAACGTTAAACGTTATAACGTAATACTGTATAACGTTATAGGCTATAACGTAATACTATGAAACGTTAAACGTAATAACGTAATAGGGTATAACGTTAAACGTTATAACGTAATACTGTATAACGTTAAACGTTATAACGTAATACTATATAACGTTAAACGTTATAACGTAATAGGGTATAACGTTAATCGTTATAACGTAATACTGTATAACGTTAAGTATTATAACGTAATGCTGTGTAACGTTATAGGTTATAACGTAATACTATGTAACGTTAAACGTAATAACGTCATAGGGTATAACGTTAAACGTTATAACGTAATACTGTATAACGTTGAGCGTTATAACGTAATACTGTATAACGTTAAGCGTTATAACGTAATACTATATAACGTTAAACGTTATAACGTAATAGGGTATATCGTTAAACGTTATAACGTAATACTGTATAACGTTAAACGTCATAACTTAATAGTGTATAAACTTAAACGTTATAGCGTAATACTGTATAACGTTAAACGTTATAACGTATTACTATGTAACGTTATAGGTTATAACGTAATACTATATAACGTTAAACGTTATAACGTAATAGGGTGTAACGTTAAACGTTATAACGTAATACTGTATAACGTTAAACGTTATAACGTAATACTATGTAACGTTAAACGTTATAACGTAATAGGGTATAACGTTATACTGTATAGCGTTAAACGTTATAACTTAATAGTGTATAACGTTATACGTTATAACGTAATAGGGTATAACGTTAATCGTTATAACGTAATACTGTATAACGTTAAGTATTATAACGTAATGCTGTGTAACGTTATAGGTTATAACGTAATACTATGTAACGTTAAACGTAATAACGTCATAGGGTATAACGTTAAACGTTATAACGTAATACTGTATAACGTTGAGCGTTATAACGTAATACTGTATAACGTTAAGCGTTATAACGTAATACTATATAACGTTAAACGTTATAACGTAATAGGGTATATCGTTAAACGTTATAACGTAATACTGTATAACGTTAAACGTCATAACTTAATAGTGTATAAACTTAAACGTTATAGCGTAATACTGTATAACGTTAAACGTTATAACGTATTACTATGTAACGTTATAGGTTATAACGTAATACTATATAACGTTAAACGTTATAACGTAATAGGGTGTAACGTTAAACGTTATAACGTAATACTGTATAACGTTAAACGTTATAACGTAATACTATGTAACGTTAAACGTTATAACGTAATAGGGTATAACGTTATACTGTATAGCGTTAAACGTTATAACTTAATAGTGTATAACGTTATACGTTATAACGTAATAGGGTATAACGTTAAACGTTATAACGTAATACTGTATAACGTTAAGTATTATAACGTAATGCTGTGTAACGTTATAGGTTATAACGTAATACTATGTAACGTTAAACGTAATAACGTCATAGGGTATAACGTTAAACGTTATAACGTAATACTGTATAACGTTAAACGTTATAACGTAATACTATATAACGTTAAACGTTATAACGTAATAGGGTATATCGTTAAACGTTATAACGTAATACTGTATAACGTTAAACGTTATAACTTAATAGTGTATAAACTTAAACGTTATAGCGTAATGCTGTATAACGTTAAACGTTATAACGTATTACTATGTAACGTTATAGGTTATAACGTAATACTATATAACGTTAAACGTTATAACGTAATAGGGTGTAACGTTAAACGTTATAACGTAATACTGTATAACGTTAAGTGTTATAACGTAATACTGTATAACGTTAAGTGTTATAACGTAATGCTGTGTAACGTTATAGGTTATAACGTAATACTATGTAACGTTAAACGTAATAACGTAATAGGGTATAACGTTAAACGTTATAACGTAATACTGTATAACGTTATAGGTTATAACGTAATACTATGAAACGTTAAACGTGATAACGTAATAGGGTATAACGTTAAACGTTATAACGTAATACTGTATAACGTTAAACGTTATAACGTAATACTATATAACGTTAAACGTTATAACGTAATAGGGTATAACGTTAATCGTTATAACGTAATACTGTATAACGTTAAGTATTATAACGTAATGCTGTGTAACGTTATAGGTTATAACGTAATACTATGTAACGTTAAACGTAATAACGTCATAGGGTATAACGTTAAACGTTATAACGTAATACTGTATAACGTTAAACGTTATAACGTAATACTATATAACGTTAAACGTTATAACGTAATAGGGTATATCGTTAAACGTTATAACGTAATACTGTATAACGTTAAACGTCATAACTTAATAGTGTATAAACTTAAACGTTATAGCGTAATACTGTATAACGTTAAACGTTATAACGTATTACTATGTAACGTTATAGGTTATAACGTAATACTATATAACGTTAAACGCTATAACGTAATAGGGTGTAACGTTAAACGTTATAACGTAATACTGTATAACGTTAAGTGTTATAACGTAATACTGTATAACGTTAAACGTTATAACTTAAGAGTGTATAACGTTATACGTTATAACGTAATAGGGTATAACGTTAAACGTTATAACGTAATACTGTATAACGTTAAACGTTATAACGCAATACTATGTAACGTTAAACGTTAGAACGTAATAGGGTATAACGTTATACTGTATAACGTTAAACGTTATAACTTAATAGTGTATAACGTTATACGTTATAACGTAATAGGGTATAACGTTAAACGTTATAACGTAATACTGTATAACGTTCAGTGTTATAACGTAATGCTGTGTAACGTTATAGGTTATAACGTAATACTATGTAACGTTAAACATAATAACGTAATAGGGTATAACGTTAAACGTTATAACGTAATACTGTATAACGTTATAGGTTATAACGTAATACTATGTAACGTTAAACGTAATAACGTAATAGGGTATAACGTTAAACGTTATACCGTAATACTGTATAACGTTAAGTGTTATAACGTAATGCTGTGTAACGTTATAGGTTATAACGTAATACTAAGTAACGTTAAACGTAATAACGTAATAGGGTATAACGTTAAACGTTATAACGTAATACTGTATAACGTTAAACGTTATAACGTAATACTATATAACGTTAAACGTTATAACGTAATAGGGTATATCGTTAAACGTTATAACGTAATACTGTAGAACGTTAAACGTTATAACTTAATAGTGTATAAACTTAAACGTTATAGCGTAATACTGTATAACGTTAAACGTTATAACGTATTACTATGTAACGTTATAGGTTATAACGTAATACTATATATCGTTAAACGTTATAACGTAATAGGGTATATCGTGTAACGTTATAACGTGATAGGTTATAACGTAATACTTTATACCGTTAAAGTTATAACGAAATAGTATTTAACGTTAAACGTTATAACGTAATACTGTATAACGTTAATCGTTATAACGTAATACTATGTAACGTTATACGTTATATCGTAATAGGGTATAACGGTAAACGTTATAACGCAATACTGTAAAACGTTGAGCGTTATAACGTAATACTGTATAACGTTAAACGTTATAACGTAATACTATATAACGTTAAACGTTATAACGTAATAGGGTATATCGTTAAACGTTATAACGTAATACTGTATAACGTTAAACGTCATAACTTAATAGTGTATAAACTTAAACGTTATAGCGTAATACTGTATAACGTTAAACGTTATAACGTATTACTATGTAACGTTATAGGTTATAACGTAATACTATATAACGTTAAACGTTATAACGTAATAGGGTGTAACGTTAAACGTTGTAACGTAATACTGTATAACGTTAAGTGTTATAACGTAATACTGTATAACGTTAAACGTTATAACTTAAGAATGTATACGTTATACGTTATAACGTTATAGGGTATAACGTTAAACGTTATAACGTAATACTGTATAACGTTAAACGTTATAACGTAATACTATGTAACGTTAAACGTTATAACGTAATAGGGTATAACGTTATACTGTATAACGTTAAACGTTATAACTTAATAGTGTATAACGTTATACGTTATAACGTAATAGGGTATAACGTTAAACGTTATAACGTAATACTGTATAACGTTAAGTATTATAACGTAATGCTGTGTAACGTTATAGGTTATAACGTAATACTAAGTAACGTTAAACGTAATAACGTAATAGGGTATAACGTTAAACGTTATAACGTAATACTGTATAACGTTAAACGTTATAACGTAATACTATATAACGTTAAACGTTATAACGTAATACTATATAACGTTAAACGTTATAGCGTAATACTGTATAACGTTAAACGTTATATCGTATTACTATGGGACGTTATAGGTTATAACGTAATACTATGTAACGTGAAACGTTATAACGTAATACTATGTAACGTGATACGTTATAACGTAATACTATGTAACGTTATACGTTATAACGTAATAGGGTATAACGTTAAAAGTTATAACGTAATACTGTATAACGTTAAGCGTCATAACTTAATAGTGTATAACGTCATACGTTATAACGTAATAGGGTATAACGTTAAACGTTATAGCGTAATAGTGTATAACGTTAAGCGTTATAACGTAATGCTATGTGACGTTATAGGTTATAACGTAATACTATGTAACGTTAAACGATATAACGTAATAGGGTATAACGTTAAACGTTATAACGTAATACTATGTAACGTTATACGTTATATCGTAATAGGGTGTAACGGTAAACGTTATAACGTAATACTGTATAACGTTAAACGTTACAACTTAATAGTGAATAAACTTAAACGTTATAGCGTAATACTGTATAACGTTAAACGTTATAATGTAATACTATGTAACGTTAAACGTTATAACGTAATAGGGTATAACGTTAAACGTTATAACGGTATACTGTATAACGTTAAACGTTATAACGTAATACTATGTAACGTTATACGTTATAACGTAATAGGGTATAACGTTAAACGTTATAACGTAATACTGTATAACGTTAAACGTTATAACTTAATAGTGTATAACGTTATACGTTATAACGTAATACTGTATAACGTTAAACGTTATAACTTAATAGTGAATAAACTTAAACGTTATAGCGTAATACTGTATAACGTTAAACGTTATAATGTAATACTATGTAACGTTAAACGTTATAACGTAATAGGGTATAACGTTAAACGTTATAACGGTATACTGTATAACGTTAAACGTTATAACGTAATACTATGTAACGTTATACGTTATAACGTAATAGGGTATAACGTTAAACGTTATAACGTAATACTATGTAACGTTAAACGTTATAACGTAATAGGGTATAACGTTAAACGTTATAACGTAATTCTGTATAACGTTAAACGTTATAACGTAATTCTGTATAACGTTAAACGTTATAACGTAATACTGTAAAACGTTGAGCGTTATTACGTAATGCTATGTAACGTTATAGGTTATAACGCAATACTATGTAACGTTAAACGTAATAACGTAATACTGTATAACGTTAAACGTTATAACTTAATAGTGTATAACGTTATACGTTATAACGTAATAGGGTATACGTTATAACGTAATACTGTATAACGTTAAGTATTATAACGTAATGCTGTGTAACGTTATAGGTTATAACGTAATACTATGTAACGTTAAACGTAATAACGTCATAGGGTATAACGTTAAACGTTATAACGTAATACTATGTAACGTTAAACGTTATAACGTAATAGGGTATAACGTTAAACGTTATAACGTAATTCTGTATAACGTTAAACGTTATAACGTAATTCTGTATAACGTTAAACGTTATAACGTAATAGTATGTAACGTTATACGTTATAACGTAATAGGGTATAACGTTAAACGTTATAACGTAATACTGTATAACGTTACGTGTTATAACGTAATACTATGTAACGTTATACGTTATATCGTAATAGGGTATAACGGTAAACGTTATAACGTAATACTGTATAACGTTAAACGTTAAAACTTAATAGTGTATAACGTTATACGTTATAACGTAATAGGGTATAACGTTAAACGTTATAACGTAATACTATGTAACGTTAAACGTTATAACGTAATAGGATATAACGTTAAACGTTATAACGTAATTCTGTATAACGTTAAACGTTATAACGTAATACTATATAACGTTAAACGTTATAACGTAATAGGGTATATCGTTAAACGTTATAACGTAATACTGTAGAACGTTAAACGTTATAACTTAATAGTGTATAAACTTAAACGTTATAGCGTAATACTGTATAACGTTAAACGTTATAACGTATTACTATGTAACGTTATAGGTTATAACGTAATACTATATATCGTTAAACGTTATAACGTAATAGGGTATATCGTTTAACGTTATAACGTGATAGGTTATAACGTTAAACGTTATAAGGTAATACTTTATACCGTTAAACGTTATAACGAAATAGTATTTAACGTTAAACGTTATAACGTAATACTGTATAACGTTAAACGTTATAACGTAATACTATGTAACGTTATACGTTATATCGTAATAGGGTATAACGGTAAACGTTATAACGTAATACTGTAAAACGTTGAGCGTTAAAACGTAATGCTATGTAACGTTATAGGTTATAACGCAATACTATGTAACGTTAAACGTAATAACGTAATACTGTATAACGTTAAACGTTATAACTTAATAGTGTATAACGTTATACGTTATAACGTAATAGGGTATAACGTTAAACGTTATAACGTAATACTGTATAACGTTAAGTATTATAACGTAATGCTGTGTAACGTTATAGGTTATAACGTAATACTATGTAACGTTAAACGTAATAACGTCATAGGGTATAACGTTAAACGTTATAACGTAATACTATGTAACGTTAAACGTTATAACGTAATAGGGTATAACGTTAAACGTTATAACGTAATTCTGTATAACGTTAAACGTTAGAACGTAATTCTGTATAACGTTAAACGTTATAACGTAATAGTATGTAACGTTATACGTTATAACGTAATAGGGTATAACGTTAAACGTTATAACGTAATACTCTATGACGTTAAACGTTATAACTTAATAGTGTATACCGTTATACGTTATAACGTAATAGGGTATAACGTTAAACGTTATACCGTAATACTGTATAACGTTAAGTGTTATAACGTAATGCTGTGTAACGTTATAGGTTATAACGTAATACTATATAACGTTAAACGTTATAACGTAATAGGGTATAACGTTAAACGTTATAACGTAATAGGGTATAACGTTAAACGTTATAACGTAATACTGTATAACGTTAAGTGTTATAACGTAATACTGTAAAACGTTAAACGTTATAACTTAATAGTGTATAACGTTATACGTTATAACGTAATAGGGTATAACGTTAAACGTTATAACGTAATACTGTATAACGTTAAACGTTATAACGTAATACTATGTAACGTTAAACGTAATAACGTAATAGGGTATAACGTTAAACGTTATAACGTAATACTGTATAACGTTAAACGTTATAACGTAATACTATATAACGTTAAACGTTATAACGTAATAGGGTATATCGTTAAACGTTATAACGTAATACTGTACAACGTTAAACGTTATAACTTAATAGTGTATAAACTTAAACGTTATAGCGTAATACTGTATAACGTTAAACGTTATAACGTATTACTATGTAACGTTATAGGTTATAACGTAATACTATATATCGTTAAACGTTATAACGTAATAGGGTATATCGTGTAACGTTATAACGTGATAGGTTATAACGTAATACTTTATACCGTTAAAGTTATAACGAAATAGTATTTAACGTTAAACGTTATAACGTAATACTGTATAACGTTAATCGTTATAACGTAATACTATGTAACGTTATAAGTTATATCGTAATAGGGTATAACGGTAAACGTTATAACGCAATACTGTAAAACGTTGAGCGTTATAACGTAATACTGTATAACGTTAAACGTTATAACGTAATAGGGTATAACGTTATACTGTATAACGTTAAACGTTATAACTTAATAGTGTATAACGTTATACGTTATAACGTAATAGGGTATAACGTTAAACGTTATAACGTGATACTGTATAACGTTAAGTATTATAACGTAATGCTGTGTAACGTTATACGTTATAACGTAATACTATGTAACGTTAAACGTAATAACGTCATAGGGTATAACGTTAAACGTTATAACGTAATACTGTATAACGTTAAACGTTATAACGTAATACTATATAACGTTAAACGTTATAACGTAATAGGGTATATCGTTAAACGTTATAACGTAATACTGTATAACGTTAAACGTTATAACTTAATAGTGTATAAACTTAAACGTTATAGCGTAATACTGTATAACGTTATACGTTATAACGTAATAGGGTATAACGTTAAACGTTATAACGTAATACTATATAACGTTAAACGTTATAACGTAATAGGGTATATCGTTAAACGTTATAACGTAATACTGTATAACGTTAAACGTTATAACGGTATACTGTATAACGTTAAACGTTATAACGTAATACTATGTAACGTTATACGTTATAACGTCATAGGGTATAACGTTAAACGTTATAACGTAATACTGTATAACGTTAAACGTTATAACGTAATACTGTATAACGTTAAACGTTATAACGTAATACTATATAACGTTAAACGTTATAACGTAATAGGGTATATCGTTAAACGTTATAACGTAATACTGTATAACGTTAAACGTTATAACTTAATAGTGTATAAACTTAAACGTTATAGCGTAATACTGTATAACGTTATACGTTATAACGTAATAGGGTATAACGTTAAACGTTATAACGTAATACTATATAACGTTAAACGTTATAACGTAATAGGGTATATCGTTAAACGTTATAACGTAATACTGTATAACGTTAAACGTTATAACGGTATACTGTATAACGTTAAACGTTATAACGTAATACTATGTAACGTTATACGTTATAACGTAATAGGGTATAACGTTAAACGTTATAACGTAATACTGTATAACGTTAAACGTTATAACTTAATAGTGTATAACGTTATACGTTATAACGTAATACTGTATAACGTTAAACGTTATAACTTAATAGTGAATAAACTTAAACGTTATAGCGTAATACTGTATAACGTTAAACGTTATAATGTAATACTATGTAACGTTAAACGTTATAACGTAATAGGGTATAACGTTAAACGTTATAACGGTATACTGTATAACGTTATACGTTATAACGTAATAGGGTATAACGTTAAACGTTATAACGTAATACTATGTAACGTTAAACGTTATAACGTAATAGGGTATAACGTTAAACGTTATAACGTAATTCTGTATAACGTTAAACGTTATAACGTAATTCTGTATAACGTTAAACGTTATAACGTAATACTGTAAAACGTTGAGCGTTATTACGTAATGCTATGTAACGTTATAGGTTATAACGCAATACTATGTAACGTTAAACGTAATAACGTAATACTGTATAACGTTAAACGTTATAACTTAATAGTGTATAACGTTATACGTTATAACGTAATAGGGTATACGTTATAACGTAATACTGTATAACGTTAAGTATTATAACGTAATGCTGTGTAACGTTATAGGTTATAACGTAATACTATGTAACGTTAAACGTAATAACGTCATAGGGTATAACGTTAAACGTTATAACGTAATACTATGTAACGTTAAACGTTATAACGTAATAGGGTATAACGTTAAACGTTATAACGTAATTCTGTATAACGTTAAACGTTATAACGTAATTCTGTATAACGTTAAACGTTATAACTTAATAGTATGTAACGTTATACGTTATAACGTAATAGGGTATAACGTTAAACGTTATAACGTAATACTGTATAACGTTACGTGTTATAACGTAATACTATGTAACGTTATACGTTATATCGTAATAGGGTATAACGGTAAACGTTATAACGTAATACTGTATAACGTTAAACGTCATAACTTAATAGTGTATAACGTTATACGTTATAACGTAATAGGGTATAACGTTAAACGTTATAACGTAATACTATGTAACGTTAAACGTTATAACGTAATAGGGTATAACGTTAAACGTTATAACGTAATTCTGTATAACGTTAAACGTTATAACGTAATACTATATAACGTTAAACGTTATAACGTAATAGGGTATATCGTTAAACGTTATAACGTAATACTGTAGAACGTTAAACGTTATAACTTAATAGTGTATAAACATAAACGTTATAGCGTAATACTGTATAACGTTAAACGTTATAACGTATTACTATGTAACGTTATAGGTTATAACGTAATACTATATATCGTTAAACGTTATAACGTAATAGGGTATATCGTTTAACGTTATAACGTGATAGGTTATAACGTTAAACGTTATAAGGTAATACTTTATACCGTTAAACGTTATAACGAAATAGTATTTAACGTTAAACGTTATAACGTAATACTGTATAACGTTAAACGTTATAACGTAATACTATGTAACGTTATACGTTATATCGTAATAGGGTATAACGGTAAACGTTATAACGTAATACTGTAAAACGTTGAGCGTTAAAACGTAATGCTATGTAACGTTATAGGTTATAACGCAATACTATGTAACGTTAAACGTAATAACGTAATACTGTATAACGTTAAACGTTATAACTTAATAGTGTATAACGTTATACGTTATAACGTAATAGGGTATAACGTTAAACGTTATAACGTAATACTGTATAACGTTAAGTATTATAACGTAATGCTGTGTAACGTTATAGGTTATAACGTAATACTATGTAACGTTAAACGTAATAACGTCATAGGGTATAACGTTAAACGTTATAACGTAATACTATGTAACGTTAAACGTTATAACGTAATAGGGTATAACGTTAAACGTTATAACGTAATTCTGTATAACGTTAAACGTTAGAACGTAATTCTGTATAACGTTAAACGTTATAACGTAATAGTATGTAACGTTATACGTTATAACGTAATAGGGTATAACGTTAAACGTTATAACGTAATACTGTATAACGTTACGTGTTATAACGTAATACTATGTAACGTTATACGTTATATCGTAATAGGGTATAACGGTAAACGTTATAACGTAATACTGTATAACGTTAAACGTCATAACTTAATAGTGTATAACGTTATACGTTATAACGTAATAGGGTATAACGTTAAACGTTATAACGTAATACTATGTAACGTTAAACGTTATAACGTAATAGGGTATAACGTTAAACGTTATAACGTAATTCTGTATAACGTTAAACGTTATAACGTAATACTATATAACGTTAAACGTTATAACGTAATAGGGTATATCGTTAAACGTTATAACGTAATACTGTAGAACGTTAAACGTTATAACTTAATAGTGTATAAACATAAACGTTATAGCGTAATACTGTATAACGTTAAACGTTATAACGTATTACTATGTAACGTTATAGGTTATAACGTAATACTATATATCGTTAAACGTTATAACGTAATAGGGTATATCGTTTAACGTTATAACGTGATAGGTTATAACGTTAAACGTTATAAGGTAATACTTTATACCGTTAAACGTTATAACGAAATAGTATTTAACGTTAAACGTTATAACGTAATACTGTATAACGTTAAACGTTATAACGTAATACTATGTAACGTTATACGTTATATCGTAATAGGGTATAACGGTAAACGTTATAACGTAATACTGTAAAACGTTGAGCGTTAAAACGTAATGCTATGTAACGTTATAGGTTATAACGCAATACTATGTAACGTTAAACGTAATAACGTAATACTGTATAACGTTAAACGTTATAACTTAATAGTGTAAAACGTTATACGTTATAACGTAATAGGGTATAACGTTAAACGTTATAACGTAATACTGTATAACGTTAAGTATTATAACGTAATGCTGTGTAACGTTATAGGTTATAACGTAATACTATGTAACGTTAAACGTAATAACGTCATAGGGTATAACGTTAAACGTTATAACGTAATACTATGTAACGTTAAACGTTATAACGTAATAGGGTATAACGTTAAACGTTATAACGTAATTCTGTATAACGTTAAACGTTAGAACGTAATTCTGTATAACGTTAAACGTTATAACGTAATAGTATGTAACGTTATACGTTATAACGTAATAGGGTATAACGTTAAACGTTATAACGTAATACTGTATGACGTTAAACGTTATAACTTAATAGTGTATACCGTTATACGTTATAACGTAATAGGGTATAACGTTAAACGTTATACCGTAATACTGTATAACGTTAAGTGTTATAACGTAATGCTGTGTAACGTTATAGGTTATAACGTAATACTATATAACGTTAAACGTTATAACGTAATAGGGTATAACGTTAAACGTTATAACGTAATACTGTATAACGTTAAGTGTTATAACGTAATACTGTAAAACGTTAAACGTTATAACTTAATAGTGTATAACGTTATACGTTATAACGTAATAGGGTATAACGTTAAACGTTATAACGTAATACTGTATAACGTTAAACGTTATAACGTAATACTATGTAACGTTAAACGTAATAACGTAATAGGGTATAACGTTAAACGTTATAACGTAATACTGTATAACGTTAAACGTTATAACGTAATACTATATAACGTTAAACGTTATAACGTAATAGGGTATATCGTTAAACGTTATAACGTAATACTGTAGAACGTTAAACGTTATAACTTAATAGTGTATAAACTTAAACGTTATAGCGTAATACTGTATAACGTTAAACGTTATAACGTATTACTATGTAACGTTATAGGTTATAACGTAATACTATATATCGTTAAACGTTATAACGTAATAGGGTATATCGTGTAACGTTATAACGTGATAGGTTATAACGTAATACTTTATACCGTTAAAGTTATAACGAAATAGTATTTAACGTTAAACGTTATAACGTAATACTGTATAACGTTAATCGTTATAACGTAATACTATGTAACGTTATAAGTTATATCGTAATAGGGTATAACGGTAAACGTTATAACGCAATACTGTAAAACGTTGAGCGTTATAACGTAATACTGTATAACGTTAAACGTTATAACGTAATAGGGTATAACGTTATACTGTATAACGTTAAACGTTATAACTTAATAGTGTATAACGTTATACGTTATAACGTAATAGGGTATAACGTTAAACGTTATAACGTAATACTGTATAACGTTAAGTATTATAACGTAATGCTGTGTAACGTTATACGTTATAACGTAATACTATGTAACGTTAAACGTAATAACGTCATAGGGTATAACGTTAAACGTTATAACGTAATACTGTATAACGTTAAACGTTATAACGTAATACTATATAACGTTAAACGTTATAACGTAATAGGGTATATCGTTAAACGTAATAACGTAATACTGTATAACGTTAAACGTTATAACTTAATAGTGTATAAACTTAAACGTTATAGTGTAATACTGTATAACGTTAAACGTTATAACGTATTACTATGTAACGTTATAGGTTATAACGTAATACTATATAACGTTAAACGTTATAACGTAATAGGGTGTAACGTTAAACGTTATAACGTAATACTGTATAACGTTAAGTGTTATAACGTAATACTGTATAACGTTAAGTGTTATAACGTAATGCTGTGTAACGTTATAGGTTATAACGTAATACTATGTAACGTTAAACGTAATAACGTAATAGGGTATAACGTTAAACGTTATAACGTAATACTGTATAACGTTATAGGCTATAACGTAATACTATGAAACGTTAAACGTAATAACGTAATAGGGTATAACGTTAAACGTTATAACGTAATACTGTATAACGTTAAACGTTATAACGTAATACTATATAACGTTAAACGTTATAACGTAATAGGGTATAACGTTAATCGCTATAACGTAATACTGTATAACGTTAAGTATTATAACGTAATGCTGTGTAACGTTATAGGTTATAACGTAATACTATGTAACGTTAAACGTAATAACGTCATAGGGTATAACGTTAAACGTTATAACGTAATACTGTATAACGTTGAGCGTTATAACGTAATACTGTATAACGTTAAACGTTATAACGTAATACTATATAACGTTAAACGTTATAACGTAATAGGGTATATCGTTAAACGTTATAACGTAATACTGTATAACGTTAAACGTCATAACTTAATAGTGTATAAACTTAAACGTTATAGCGTAATACTGTATAACGTTAAACGTTATAACGTATTACTATGTAACGTTATAGGTTATAACGTAATACTATATAACGTTAAACGTTATAACGTAATAGGGTATAACGTTAAACGTTATAACGTAATACTGTATAACGTTATAGGCTATAACGTAATACTATGAAACGTTAAACGTAATAACGTAATAGGGTATAACGTTAAACGTTATAACGTAATACTGTATAACGTTAAACGTTATAACGTAATACTATATAACGTTAAACGTTATAACGTAATAGGGTATAACGTTAATCGCTATAACGTAATACTGTATAACGTTAAGTATTATAACGTAATGCTGTGTAACGTTATAGGTTATAACGTAATACTATGTAACGTTAAACGTAATAACGTCATAGGGTATAACGTTAAACGTTATAACGTAATACTGTATAACGTTGAGCGTTATAACGTAATACTGTATAACGTTAAACGTTATAACGTAATACTATATAACGTTAAACGTTATAACGTAATAGGGTATATCGTTAAACGTTATAACGTAATACTGTATAACGTTAAACGTCATAACTTAATAGTGTATAAACTTAAACGTTATAGCGTAATACTGTATAACGTTAAACGTTATAACGTATTACTATGTAACGTTATAGGTTATAACGTAATACTATATAACGTTAAACGTTATAACGTAATAGGGTGTAACGTTAAACGTTATAACGTAATACTGTATAACGTTAAGTGTTATAACGTAATACTGTATAACGTTAAACGTTATAACGTAATACTGTAGAACGTTAAACGTTATAACTTAATAGTGTATAAACTTAAACGTTATAGCGTAATACTGTATAACGTTAAACGTTATAACGTATTACTATGTAACGTTATAGGTTATAACGTAATACTATATATCGTTAAACGTTATAACGTAATAGGGTATATCGTGTAACGTTATAACGTGATAGGTTATAACGTAATACTTTATACCGTTAAAGTTATAACGAAATAGTATTTAACGTTAAACGTTATAACGTAATACTGTATAACGTTAATCGTTATAACGTAATACTATGTAACGTTATACGTTATATCGTAATAGGGTATAACGGTAAACGTTATAACGCAATACTGTAAAACGTTGAGCGTTATAACGTAATACTGTATAACGTTAAACGTTATAACGTAATAGGGTATATCGTTAAACGTTATAACGTAATACTGTATAACGTTAAACGTTATAACTTAATAGTGTATAAACTTAAACGTTATAGCGTAATACTGTATAACGTTAAACGTTATAACGTATTACTATGTAACGTTATAGGTTATAACGTAATACTATATAACGTTAAACGTTATAACGTAATAGGGTGTAACGTTAAACGTTATAACGTAATACTGTATAACGTTAAGTGTTATAACGTAATACTGTATAACGTTAAGTGTTATAACGTAATGCTGTGTAACGTTATAGGTTATAACGTAATACTATGTAACGTTAAACGTAATAACGTAATAGGGTATAACGTAATACTGTAAAACGTTAAACGTTATAACTTAATAGTGTATAACGTTATACGTTATAACGTAATAGGGTATAACGTTAAACGTTATAACGTAATACTGTATAACGTTAAACGTTATAACGTAATACTATGTAACGTTAAACGTAATAACGTAATAGGGTATAACGTTAAACGTTATAACGTAATACTGTATAACGTTAAACGTTATAACGTAATACTATATAATGTTAAACGTTATAACGTAATAGGGTATATCGTTAAACGTTATAACGTAATACTGTAGAACGTTAAACGTTATAACTTAATAGTGTATAAACTTAAACGTTATAGCGTAATACTGTATAACGTTAAACGTTATAACGTATTACTATGTAACGTTATAGGTTATAACGTAATACTATATATCGTTAAACGTTATAACGTAATAGGGTATATCGTGTAACGTTATAACGTGATAGGTTATAACGTAATACTTCATACCGTTAAAGTTATAACGAAATAGTATTTAACGTTAAACGTTATAACGTAATACTGTATAACGTTAATCGTTATAACGTAATACTATGTAACGTTATACGTTATATCGTAATAGGGTATAACGGTAAACGTTATAACGCAATACTGTAAAACGTTGAGCGTTATAACGTAATACTGTATAACGTTAAACGTTATAACGTAATAGGGTATAACGTTATACTGTATAACGTTAAACGTTATAACTTAATAGTGTATAACGTTATACGTTATAACGTAATAGGGTATAACGTTAAACGTTATAACGTAATACTGTATAACGTTAAGTATTATAACGTAATGCTGTGTAACGTTATACGTTATAACGTAATACTATGTAACGTTAAACGTAATAACGTCATAGGGTATAACGTTAAACGTTATAACGTAATACTGTATAACGTTAAACGTTATAACGTAATACTATATAACGTTAAACGTTATAACGTAATAGGGTATATCGTTAAACGTTATAACGTAATACTGTATAACGTTAAACGTTATAACGTAATACTATATAACGTTAAACGTTATAACGTAATAGGGTATATCGTTAAACGTTATAACGTAATACTGTATAACGTTAAACGTTATAACTTAATAGTGTATAAACTTAAACGTTATAGCGTAATACTGTATATCGTTAAACGTTATAACGTAATACTGTATAACGTTAAACGTCATAACTTAATAGTGTATAAACTTAAACGTTATAGCGTAATACTGTATAACGTTAAACGTTATAACGTATTACTATGTAACGTTATAGGTTATAACGTAATACTATATAACGTTAAACGCTATAACGTAATAGGGTGTAACGTTAAACGTTATAACGTAATACTATGTAACGTTAAACGTTAGAACGTAATAGGGTATAACGTTATACTGTATAACGTTAAACGTTATAACTTAATAGTGTATAACGTTATACGTTATAACGTAATAGGGTATAACGTTAAACGTTATAACGTAATACTGTATAACGTTCAGTGTTATAACGTAATGCTGTGTAACGTTATAGGTTATAACGTAATACTATGTAACGTTAAACATAATAACGTAATAGGGTATAACGTTAAACGTTATAACGTAATACTGTATAACGTTATAGGTTATAACGTAATACTATGTAACGTTAAACGTAATGACGTAATAGGGTATAACGTTAAACGTTATAACGTAATACTGTATAACGTTAAGTGTTATAACGTAATGCTGTGTAACGTTATGGGTTATAACGTAATACTATGTAACGTTAAACGTAATAACGTAATAGGGTATAACGTTAAACGTTATAACGTAATACTGTATAACGTTATAGGTTATAACGTAATACTATGAAACGTTAAACGTAATAACGTAATAGGGTATAACGTTAAACGTTATAACGTAATACTGTATAATGTTAAACGTTATAACGTAATACTATATAACGTTAAACGTTATAACGTAATAGGGTATAACGTTAATCGTTATAACGTAATACTGTATAACGTTAAGTATTGTAACGTAATGCTGTGTAACGTTATAGGTTATAACGTAATACTATGTAACGTTAAACGTAATAACGTCAGAGGGTATAACGTTAAACGTTATAACGTAATAGGGTGTAACGTTAAACGTTATAACGTAATACTGTATAACGTTAAGTGTTATAACGTAATACTGTATAACGTTAAACGTTATAACTTAAGAGTGTATAACGTTATACGTTATAACGTAATAGGGCATAACGTTAAACGTTATAACGTAATACTGTATAACGTTAAACGTTATAACGTAATACTATGTAACGTTAAACGTTAGAACGTAATAGGGTATAACGTTATACTGTATAACGTTAAACGTTATAACTTAATAGTGTATAACGTTATACGTTATAACGTAATAGGGTATAACGTTAAACGTTATAACGTAATACTGTATAACGTTAAGTGTTATAACGTAATACTGTATAACGTTAAACGTTATAACTTAAGAGTGTATAACGTTATACGTTATAACGTAATAGGGTATAACGTTAAACGTTATAACGTAATACTGTATAACGTTAAACGTTATAACGTAATACTATGTAACGTTAAACGTTATAACGTAATACGGTATAACGTTATACTGTATAACGTTAAACGTTATAACTTAATAGTGTATAACGTTATACGTTATAACGTAATAGGGTATAACGTTAAGTGTTATAACGTAATACTGTATAACGTTAAACGTTATAACGTAATACTGTATAACGTTGTGTTATAACGTAATGCTGTGTAACGTTATGGGTTATAACGTAATACTATGTAACGTTAAACGTTATAACGTAATACTGTATAACGTTATAGGTTATAACGTAATACTATGAAACGTTAAACGTAATAACGTAATAGGGTATAACGTTAAACGTTATAACGTAATACTGTATAATGTTAAACGTTATAACGTAATACTATATAACGTTAAACGTTATAACGTAATAGGGTATAACGTTAATCGTTATAACGTAATACTGTATAACGTTAAGTATTATAACGTAATGTGGTGTAACGTTATAGGTTATAACGTAATACTATGTAACGTTAAACGTAATAACGTCATAGGGTATAACGTTAAACGTTATAACGTAATACTGTATAACGTTAAACGTTATAACGTAATACTATATAACGTTAAACGTTATAACGTAATAGGGTATATCGTTAAACGTTATAACGTAATACTGTATAACGTTAAACGTCATAGCTTAATAGTGTATAAACTTAAACGTTATAGCGTAATACTGTATAACGTTAAACGTTATAACGTATTACTATGTAACGTTAAACGTTATAACTTAAGAGTGTATAACGTTAAACGTTATAACGTAATACTGTATAACGTTAAGTGTTATAACGTAATACTGTATAACGTTAAACGTTATAACTTAAGAGTGTATAACGTTAAACGTTAGAACGTAATAGGGTATAACGTTATACTGTATAACGTTAAACGTTATAACGTAATACTATATAACGTTAAACGTTATAACGTAATAGGGTATATCGTTAAACGTTATAACGTAATACTGTATAACGTTAAACGTTATAACGGTATACTGTATAACGTTAAACGTTATAACGTAATACTATGTAACGTTATACGTTATAACGTAATAGGGTATAACGTTAAACGTTATAACGTAATACTGTATAACGTTAAACGTTATAACTTAATAGTGTATAACGTTATACGTTATAACGTAATACTGTATAACGTTAAACGTTATAACTTAATAGTGAATAAACTTAAACGTTATAGCGTAATACTGTATAACGTTAAACGTTATAATGTAATACTATGTAACGTTAAACGTTATAACGTAATAGGGTATAACGTTAAACGTTATAACGGTATACTGTATAACGTTATACGTTATAACGTAATAGGGTATAACGTTAAACGTTATAACGTAATACTATGTAACGTTAAACGTTATAACGTAATAGGGTATAACGTTAAACGTTATAACGTAATTCTGTATAACGTTAAACGTTATAACGTAATTCTGTATAACGTTAAACGTTATAACGTAATACTGTAAAACGTTGAGCGTTATTACGTAATGCTATGTAACGTTATAGGTTATAACGCAATACTATGTAACGTTAAACGTAATAACGTAATACTGTATAACGTTAAACGTTATAACTTAATAGTGTATAACGTTATACGTTATAACGTAATAGGGTATACGTTATAACGTAATACTGTATAACGTTAAGTATTATAACGTAATGCTGTGTAACGTTATAGGTTATAACGTAATACTATGTAACGTTAAACGTAATAACGTCATAGGGTATAACGTTAAACGTTATAACGTAATACTATGTAACGTTAAACGTTATAACGTAATAGGGTATAACGTTAAACGTTATAACGTAATTCTGTATAACGTTAAACGTTATAACGTAATTCTGTATAACGTTAAACGTTATAACTTAATAGTATGTAACGTTATACGTTATAACGTAATAGGGTATAACGTTAAACGTTATAACGTAATACTGTATAACGTTACGTGTTATAACGTAATACTATGTAACGTTATACGTTATATCGTAATAGGGTATAACGGTAAACGTTATAACGTAATACTGTATAACGTTAAACGTCATAACTTAATAGTGTATAACGTTATACGTTATAACGTAATAGGGTATAACGTTAAACGTTATAACGTAATACTATGTAACGTTAAACGTTATAACGTAATAGGGTATAACGTTAAACGTTATAACGTAATTCTGTATAACGTTAAACGTTATAACGTAATACTATATAACGTTAAACGTTATAACGTAATAGGGTATATCGTTAAACGTTATAACGTAATACTGTAGAACGTTAAACGTTATAACTTAATAGTGTATAAACATAAACGTTATAGCGTAATACTGTATAACGTTAAACGTTATAACGTATTACTATGTAACGTTATAGGTTATAACGTAATACTATATATCGTTAAACGTTATAACGTAATAGGGTATATCGTTTAACGTTATAACGTGATAGGTTATAACGTTAAACGTTATAAGGTAATACTTTATACCGTTAAACGTTATAACGAAATAGTATTTAACGTTAAACGTTATAACGTAATACTGTATAACGTTAAACGTTATAACGTAATACTATGTAACGTTATACGTTATATCGTAATAGGGTATAACGGTAAACGTTATAACGTAATACTGTAAAACGTTGAGCGTTAAAACGTAATGCTATGTAACGTTATAGGTTATAACGCAATACTATGTAACGTTAAACGTAATAACGTAATACTGTATAACGTTAAACGTTATAACTTAATAGTGTATAACGTTATACGTTATAACGTAATAGGGTATAACGTTAAACGTTATAACGTAATACTGTATAACGTTAAGTATTATAACGTAATGCTGTGTAACGTTATAGGTTATAACGTAATACTATGTAACGTTAAACGTAATAACGTCATAGGGTATAACGTTAAACGTTATAACGTAATACTATGTAACGTTAAACGTTATAACGTAATAGGGTATAACGTTAAACGTTATAACGTAATTCTGTATAACGTTAAACGTTAGAACGTAATTCTGTATAACGTTAAACGTTATAACGTAATAGTATGTAACGTTATACGTTATAACGTAATAGGGTATAACGTTAAACGTTATAACGTAATACTGTATAACGTTACGTGTTATAACGTAATACTATGTAACGTTATACGTTATATCGTAATAGGGTATAACGGTAAACGTTATAACGTAATACTGTATAACGTTAAACGTCATAACTTAATAGTGTATAACGTTATACGTTATAACGTAATAGGGTATAACGTTAAACGTTATAACGTAATACTATGTAACGTTAAACGTTATAACGTAATAGGGTATAACGTTAAACGTTATAACGTAATTCTGTATAACGTTAAACGTTATAACGTAATACTATATAACGTTAAACGTTATAACGTAATAGGGTATATCGTTAAACGTTATAACGTAATACTGTAGAACGTTAAACGTTATAACTTAATAGTGTATAAACATAAACGTTATAGCGTAATACTGTATAACGTTAAACGTTATAACGTATTACTATGTAACGTTATAGGTTATAACGTAATACTATATATCGTTAAACGTTATAACGTAATAGGGTATATCGTTTAACGTTATAACGTGATAGGTTATAACGTTAAACGTTATAAGGTAATACTTTATACCGTTAAACGTTATAACGAAATAGTATTTAACGTTAAACGTTATAACGTAATACTGTATAACGTTAAACGTTATAACGTAATACTATGTAACGTTATACGTTATATCGTAATAGGGTATAACGGTAAACGTTATAACGTAATACTGTAAAACGTTGAGCGTTAAAACGTAATGCTATGTAACGTTATAGGTTATAACGCAATACTATGTAACGTTAAACGTAATAACGTAATACTGTATAACGTTAAACGTTATAACTTAATAGTGTATAACGTTATACGTTATAACGTAATAGGGTATAACGTTAAACGTTATAACGTAATACTGTATAACGTTAAGTATTATAACGTAATGCTGTGTAACGTTATAGGTTATAACGTAATACTATGTAACGTTAAACGTAATAACGTCATAGGGTATAACGTTAAACGTTATAACGTAATACTATGTAACGTTAAACGTTATAACGTAATAGGGTATAACGTTAAACGTTATAACGTAATTCTGTATAACGTTAAACGTTAGAACGTAATTCTGTATAACGTTAAACGTTATAACGTAATAGTATGTAACGTTATACGTTATAACGTAATAGGGTATAACGTTAAACGTTATAACGTAATACTGTATGACGTTAAACGTTATAACTTAATAGTGTATACCGTTATACGTTATAACGTAATAGGGTATAACGTTAAACGTTATACCGTAATACTGTATAACGTTAAGTGTTATAACGTAATGCTGTGTAACGTTATAGGTTATAACGTAATACTATATAACGTTAAACGTTATAACGTAATAGGGTATAACGTTAAACGTTATAACGTAATACTGTATAACGTTAAGTGTTATAACGTAATACTGTAAAACGTTAAACGTTATAACTTAATAGTGTATAACGTTATACGTTATAACGTAATAGGGTATAACGTTAAACGTTATAACGTAATACTGTATAACGTTAAACGTTATAACGTAATACTATGTAACGTTAAACGTAATAACGTAATAGGGTATAACGTTAAACGTTATAACGTAATACTGTATAACGTTAAACGTTATAACGTAATACTATATAACGTTAAACGTTATAACGTAATAGGGTATAACGTTAAACGTTATAACGTAATACTGTAGAACGTTAAACGTTATAACTTAATAGTGTATAAACTTAAACGTTATAGCGTAATACTGTATAACGTTAAACGTTATAACGTATTACTATGTAACGTTATAGGTTATAACGTAATACTATATATCGTTAAACGTTATAACGTAATAGGGTATATCGTGTAACGTTATAACGTGATAGGTTATAACGTAATACTTTATACCGTTAAAGTTATAACGAAATAGTATTTAACGTTAAACGTTATAACGTAATACTGTATAACGTTAATCGTTATAACGTAATACTATGTAACGTTATAAGTTATATCGTAATAGGGTATAACGGTAAACGTTATAACGCAATACTGTAAAACGTTGAGCGTTATAACGTAATACTGTATAACGTTAAACGTTATAACGTAATAGGGTATAACGTTATACTGTATAACGTTAAACGTTATAACTTAATAGTGTATAACGTTATACGTTATAACGTAATAGGGTATAACGTTAAACGTTATAACGTAATACTGTATAACGTTAAGTATTATAACGTAATGCTGTGTAACGTTATACGTTATAACGTAATACTATGTAACGTTAAACGTAATAACGTCATAGGGTATAACGTTAAACGTTATAACGTAATACTGTATAACGTTAAACGTTATAACGTAATACTATATAACGTTAAACGTTATAACGTAATAGGGTATATCGTTAAACGTAATAACGTAATACTGTATAACGTTAAACGTTATAACTTAATAGTGTATAAACTTAAACGTTATAGTGTAATACTGTATAACGTTAAACGTTATAACGTATTACTATGTAACGTTATAGGTTATAACGTAATACTATATAACGTTAAACGTTATAACGTAATAGGGTGTAACGTTAAACGTTATAACGTAATACTGTATAACGTTAAGTGTTATAACGTAATACTGTATAACGTTAAGTGTTATAACGTAATGCTGTGTAACGTTATAGGTTATAACGTAATACTATGTAACGTTAAACGTAATAACGTAATAGGGTATAACGTTAAACGTTATAACGTAATACTGTATAACGTTATAGGCTATAACGTAATACTATGAAACGTTAAACGTAATAACGTAATAGGGTATAACGTTAAACGTTATAACGTAATACTGTATAACGTTAAACGTTATAACGTAATACTATATAACGTTAAACGTTATAACGTAATAGGGTATAACGTTAATCGCTATAACGTAATACTGTATAACGTTAAGTATTATAACGTAATGCTGTGTAACGTTATAGGTTATAACGTAATACTATGTAACGTTAAACGTAATAACGTCATAGGGTATAACGTTAAACGTTATAACGTAATACTGTATAACGTTGAGCGTTATAACGTAATACTGTATAACGTTAAACGTTATAACGTAATACTATATAACGTTAAACGTTATAACGTAATAGGGTATATCGTTAAACGTTATAACGTAATACTGTATAACGTTAAACGTCATAACTTAATAGTGTATAAACTTAAACGTTATAGCGTAATACTGTATAACGTTAAACGTTATAACGTATTACTATGTAACGTTATAGGTTATAACGTAATACTATATAACGTTAAACGTTATAACGTAATAGGGTATAACGTTAAACGTTATAACGTAATACTGTATAACGTTATAGGCTATAACGTAATACTATGAAACGTTAAACGTAATAACGTAATAGGGTATAACGTTAAACGTTATAACGTAATACTGTATAACGTTAAACGTTATAACGTAATACTATATAACGTTAAACGTTATAACGTAATAGGGTATAACGTTAATCGCTATAACGTAATACTGTATAACGTTAAGTATTATAACGTAATGCTGTGTAACGTTATAGGTTATAACGTAATACTATGTAACGTTAAACGTAATAACGTCATAGGGTATAACGTTAAACGTTATAACGTAATACTGTATAACGTTGAGCGTTATAACGTAATACTGTATAACGTTAAACGTTATAACGTAATACTATATAACGTTAAACGTTATAACGTAATAGGGTATATCGTTAAACGTTATAACGTAATACTGTATAACGTTAAACGTCATAACTTAATAGTGTATAAACTTAAACGTTATAGCGTAATACTGTATAACGTTAAACGTTATAACGTATTACTATGTAACGTTATAGGTTATAACGTAATACTATATAACGTTAAACGTTATAACGTAATAGGGTGTAACGTTAAACGTTATAACGTAATACTGTATAACGTTAAGTGTTATAACGTAATACTGTATAACGTTAAACGTTATAACGTAATACTGTAGAACGTTAAACGTTATAACTTAATAGTGTATAAACTTAAACGTTATAGCGTAATACTGTATAACGTTAAACGTTATAACGTATTACTATGTAACGTTATAGGTTATAACGTAATACTATATATCGTTAAACGTTATAACGTAATAGGGTATATCGTGTAACGTTATAACGTGATAGGTTATAACGTAATACTTTATACCGTTAAAGTTATAACGAAATAGTATTTAACGTTAAACGTTATAACGTAATACTGTATAACGTTAATCGTTATAACGTAATACTATGTAACGTTATACGTTATATCGTAATAGGGTATAACGGTAAACGTTATAACGCAATACTGTAAAACGTTGAGCGTTATAACGTAATACTGTATAACGTTAAACGTTATAACGTAATAGGGTATATCGTTAAACGTTATAACGTAATACTGTATAACGTTAAACGTTATAACTTAATAGTGTATAAACTTAAACGTTATAGCGTAATACTGTATAACGTTAAACGTTATAACGTATTACTATGTAACGTTATAGGTTATAACGTAATACTATATAACGTTAAACGTTATAACGTAATAGGGTGTAACGTTAAACGTTATAACGTAATACTGTATAACGTTAAGTGTTATAACGTAATACTGTATAACGTTAAGTGTTATAACGTAATGCTGTGTAACGTTATAGGTTATAACGTAATACTATGTAACGTTAAACGTAATAACGTAATAGGGTATAACGTAATACTGTAAAACGTTAAACGTTATAACTTAATAGTGTATAACGTTATACGTTATAACGTAATAGGGTATAACGTTAAACGTTATAACGTAATACTGTATAACGTTAAACGTTATAACGTAATACTATGTAACGTTAAACGTAATAACGTAATAGGGTATAACGTTAAACGTTATAACGTAATACTGTATAACGTTAAACGTTATAACGTAATACTATATAATGTTAAACGTTATAACGTAATAGGGTATATCGTTAAACGTTATAACGTAATACTGTAGAACGTTAAACGTTATAACTTAATAGTGTATAAACTTAAACGTTATAGCGTAATACTGTATAACGTTAAACGTTATAACGTATTACTATGTAACGTTATAGGTTATAACGTAATACTATATATCGTTAAACGTTATAACGTAATAGGGTATATCGTGTAACGTTATAACGTGATAGGTTATAACGTAATACTTCATACCGTTAAAGTTATAACGAAATAGTATTTAACGTTAAACGTTATAACGTAATACTGTATAACGTTAATCGTTATAACGTAATACTATGTAACGTTATACGTTATATCGTAATAGGGTATAACGGTAAACGTTATAACGCAATACTGTAAAACGTTGAGCGTTATAACGTAATACTGTATAACGTTAAACGTTATAACGTAATAGGGTATAACGTTATACTGTATAACGTTAAACGTTATAACTTAATAGTGTATAACGTTATACGTTATAACGTAATAGGGTATAACGTTAAACGTTATAACGTAATACTGTATAACGTTAAGTATTATAACGTAATGCTGTGTAACGTTATACGTTATAACGTAATACTATGTAACGTTAAACGTAATAACGTCATAGGGTATAACGTTAAACGTTATAACGTAATACTGTATAACGTTAAACGTTATAACGTAATACTATATAACGTTAAACGTTATAACGTAATAGGGTATATCGTTAAACGTTATAACGTAATACTGTATAACGTTAAACGTTATAACGTAATACTATATAACGTTAAACGTTATAACGTAATAGGGTATATCGTTAAACGTTATAACGTAATACTGTATAACGTTAAACGTTATAACTTAATAGTGTATAAACTTAAACGTTATAGCGTAATACTGTATATCGTTAAACGTTATAACGTAATACTGTATAACGTTAAACGTCATAACTTAATAGTGTATAAACTTAAACGTTATAGCGTAATACTGTATAACGTTAAACGTTATAACGTATTACTATGTAACGTTATAGGTTATAACGTAATACTATATAACGTTAAACGCTATAACGTAATAGGGTGTAACGTTAAACGTTATAACGTAATACTATGTAACGTTAAACGTTAGAACGTAATAGGGTATAACGTTATACTGTATAACGTTAAACGTTATAACTTAATAGTGTATAACGTTATACGTTATAACGTAATAGGGTATAACGTTAAACGTTATAACGTAATACTGTATAACGTTCAGTGTTATAACGTAATGCTGTGTAACGTTATAGGTTATAACGTAATACTATGTAACGTTAAACATAATAACGTAATAGGGTATAACGTTAAACGTTATAACGTAATACTGTATAACGTTATAGGTTATAACGTAATACTATGTAACGTTAAACGTAATGACGTAATAGGGTATAACGTTAAACGTTATAACGTAATACTGTATAACGTTAAGTGTTATAACGTAATGCTGTGTAACGTTATGGGTTATAACGTAATACTATGTAACGTTAAACGTAATAACGTAATAGGGTATAACGTTAAACGTTATAACGTAATACTGTATAACGTTATAGGTTATAACGTAATACTATGAAACGTTAAACGTAATAACGTAATAGGGTATAACGTTAAACGTTATAACGTAATACTGTATAATGTTAAACGTTATAACGTAATACTATATAACGTTAAACGTTATAACGTAATAGGGTATAACGTTAATCGTTATAACGTAATACTGTATAACGTTAAGTATTGTAACGTAATGCTGTGTAACGTTATAGGTTATAACGTAATACTATGTAACGTTAAACGTAATAACGTCAGAGGGTATAACGTTAAACGTTATAACGTAATAGGGTGTAACGTTAAACGTTATAACGTAATACTGTATAACGTTAAGTGTTATAACGTAATACTGTATAACGTTAAACGTTATAACTTAAGAGTGTATAACGTTATACGTTATAACGTAATAGGGTATAACGTTAAACGTTATAACGTAATACTGTATAACGTTAAACGTTATAACGTAATACTATGTAACGTTAAACGTTAGAACGTAATAGGGTATAACGTTATACTGTATAACGTTAAACGTTATAACTTAATAGTGTATAACGTTATACGTTATAACGTAATAGGGTATAACGTTAAACGTTATAACGTAATACTGTATAACGTTAAGTGTTATAACGTAATACTGTATAACGTTAAACGTTATAACTTAAGAGTGTATAACGTTATACGTTATAACGTAATAGGGTATAACGTTAAACGTTATAACGTAATACTGTATAACGTTAAACGTTATAACGTAATACTATGTAACGTTAAACGTTATAACGTAATACGGTATAACGTTATACTGTATAACGTTAAACGTTATAACTTAATAGTGTATAACGTTATACGTTATAACGTAATAGGGTATAACGTTAAGTGTTATAACGTAATACTGTATAACGTTAAACGTTATAACGTAATACTGTATAACGTTGTGTTATAACGTAATGCTGTGTAACGTTATGGGTTATAACGTAATACTATGTAACGTTAAACGTTATAACGTAATACTGTATAACGTTATAGGTTATAACGTAATACTATGAAACGTTAAACGTAATAACGTAATAGGGTATAACGTTAAACGTTATAACGTAATACTGTATAATGTTAAACGTTATAACGTAATACTATATAACGTTAAACGTTATAACGTAATAGGGTATAACGTTAATCGTTATAACGTAATACTGTATAACGTTAAGTATTATAACGTAATGTGGTGTAACGTTATAGGTTATAACGTAATACTATGTAACGTTAAACGTAATAACGTCATAGGGTATAACGTTAAACGTTATAACGTAATACTGTATAACGTTAAACGTTATAACGTAATACTATATAACGTTAAACGTTATAACGTAATAGGGTATATCGTTAAACGTTATAACGTAATACTGTATAACGTTAAACGTCATAGCTTAATAGTGTATAAACTTAAACGTTATAGCGTAATACTGTATAACGTTAAACGTTATAACGTATTACTATGTAACGTTAAACGTTATAACTTAAGAGTGTATAACGTTAAACGTTATAACGTAATACTGTATAACGTTAAGTGTTATAACGTAATACTGTATAACGTTAAACGTTATAACTTAAGAGTGTATAACGTTAAACGTTAGAACGTAATAGGGTATAACGTTATACTGTATAACGTTAAACGTTATAACTTAATAGTGTATAACGTTATACGTTATAACGTAATAGGGTATAACGTTAAACGTTATAACGTAATACTGTATAACGTTAAGTGTTATAACGTAATAATGTATAACGTTAAACGTTATAACTTAAGAGTGTATAACGTTATACGTTATAACGTAATAGGGTATAACGTTAAACGTTATAACGTAATACTGTATAACGTTAAACGTTATAACGTAATACTATGTAACGTTAAACGTTATAACGTAATAGGGTATAACGTTATACTGTATAACGTTAAACGTTATAACTTAATAGTGTATAACGTTATACGTTATAACGTAATAGGGTATAACGTTAAACGTTATAACGTAATACTGTATAACGTTAAGTATTATAACGTAATGCTGTGTAACGTTGTAGGTTATAACGTAATACTATGTAACGTTAAACGTAATAACGTCATAGGGTATAACGTTAAACGTTATAACGTAATACTTTATAACGTTAAACGTTATAACGTAATACTATATAACGTTAAACGTTATAACGTAATAGGGTATATCGTTAAACGTTATAACGTAATACTGTATAACGTTAAACGTTATAACTTAATAGTGTATAAACTTAAACGTTATAGCGTAATACTGTATAACGTTAAACGTTATAACGTATTACTATGTAACGTTATAGGTTATAACGTAATACTATATAACGTTAAACGTTATAACGTAATAGGGTGTAACGTTAAACGTTATAACGTAATACTGTATAACGTTAAGTGTTATAACGTAATACTGTATAACGTTAAACGTTATAACTTAAGAGTGTATAACGTTATACGTTATGACGTAATAGGGTATAACGTTAAACGTTATAACGTAATACTGTATAACGTTAAGTGTTATAACGTAATGCTGTGTAACGTTATAGGTTATAACGTAATACTATGTAACGTTAAACGTAATAACGTAATAGGGTATAACGTTAAACGTTATAACGCAATACTGTATAACGTTATAGGTTATAACGTAATACTATGAAACGTTAAACGTAATAACGTAATAGGGTATAACGTTAAACGTTATAACGTAATACTGTATAACGTTAAACGTTATAACGTAATACTATATAACGTTAAACGTTATAACGTAATACTATATAACGTTAAACGTTATAACGTAATACTATATAACGTTAAACGTTATAACGTAATAGGGTATAACGTTAATCGTTATAACGTAATACTGTATAACGTTAAGTATTATAACGTAATGCTGTGTAACGTTATAGGTTATAACGTAATACTATGTAACGTTAAACGTAATAACGTCATAGGGTATAACGTTAAACGTTATAACGTAATACTGTATAACGTTAAACGTTATAACGTAATACTGTATAACGTTAAGTGTTATAACGTAATACTGTATAACGTTAAACGTTATAACTTAAGAGTGTATAACGTTATACGTTATAACGTAATAGGGTATAACGTTAAACGTTATAACGTAATACTGTATAACGTTAAGGGTTATAACGTAATGCTGTGTAACGTTATAGGTTATAACGTATTACTATGTAACGTTATAGGTTATAACGTAATACTATATAACGTTAAACGTTATAACGTAATAGGGTGTAACGTTAAACGTTATAACGTAATACTGTATAACGTTAAGTGTTATAACGTAATACTGTATAACGTTAAACGTTATAACTTAAGAGTGTATAACGTTATACGTTATAACGTAATAGGGTATAACGTTAAACGTTATAACGTAATACTGTATAACGTTAAACGTTATAACGTAATACTATGTAACGTTAAACGTTAGAACGTAATAGGGTATAACGTTATACTGTATAACGTTAAACGTTATAACTTAATAGTGTATAACGTTATACGTTATAACGTAATAGGGTATAACGTTAAACGTTATAACGTAATACTGTATAACGTTAAGTGTTATAACGTAATGCTGTGTAACGTTATAGGTTATAACATAATACTATGTAACGTTAAACGTAATAACGTAATAGGGTATAACGTTAAACGTTATAACGTAATACTGTATAACGTTATAGGTTATAACGTAATACTATGTAACGTTAAACGTTAGAACGTAATAGGGTATAACGTTATACTGTATAACGTTAAACGTTATAACTTAATAGTGTATAACGTTATACGTTATAACGTAATAGGGTATAACGTTAAACGTTATAACGTAATACTGTATAACGTTAAGTGTTATAACGTAATGCTGTGTAACGTTATAGGTCATAACGTATTACTATGTAACGTTATAGGTTATAACGTAATACTATATAACGTTAAACGTTATAACGTAATAGGGTGTAACGTTAAACGTTATAACGTAATACTGTATAACGTTAAGTGTTATAACGTAATACTGTATAACGTTAAACGTTATAACTTAAGAGTGTATAACGTTATACGTTATAACGTAATAGGGTATAACGTTAAACGTTATAACGTAATACTGTATAACGTTAAACGTTATAACGTAATACTATGTAACGTTAAACGTTAGAACGTAATAGGGTATAACGTTATACTGTATAACGTTAAACGTTATAACTTAATAGTGTATAACGTTATACGTTATAACGTAATAGGGTATAACGTTAAACGTTATAACGTAATACTGTATAACGTTAAGTGTTATAACGTAATGCTGTGTAACGTTATAGGTTATAACATAATACTATGTAACGTTAAACGTAATAACGTAATAGGGTATAACGTTAAACGTTATAACGTAATACTGTATAACGTTATAGGTTATAACGTAATACTATGTAACGTTAAACGTAATAACGTAATAGGGTATAACGTTAAACGTTATAACGTAATACTGTATAACGTTAAAGGTTATAACGTAATACTATATAACGTTAAACGTTATAACGTAATAGGGTATATCGTTAAACGTTATAACGTAATAGGGTATATCGTTAAACGTTATAACGTAATACTGTATAACGTTAAACGTTATAACTTAATAGTGTAAAACGTTATACGTTATAACGTTATAGGGTATAACGTTATACTGTATAGCGTTAAACGTTATAACTTAATAGTGTATAACGTTATACGTTATAACGTAATAGGTTATAACGTTAAACGTTATAACGTAATACTGTATAACGTTAAGTGTTATAACGTAATGCTGTGTAACGTTATAGGTTATAACGTAATACTATGAAACCTTAAACGTAATAACGTAATAGGGTATAACGTTAAACGTTATAACGTAATACTGTATAACGTTATAGGTTATAACGTAATACTATGAAACGTTAAACGTAATAACGTAATAGGGTATAACGTTAAACGTTATAACGTAATACTGTAAAACGTTGAGCGTTATAACGTAATGCTATGTAACGTTATAGGTTATAACGCAATACTATGTAACGTTAAACGTTATAACGTAATACTGTAAAACGGTAAACATTCTAACGTAATACTGTATAACGTTAAACGTTATAACCTAATACTATGTAACGTTAAACGTTAGAACGTAATAGGGTATAACGTTATACTGTATAACGTTAAACGTTATAACTTAATAGTGTATAACGTTATACGTTATAACGTAATAGGGTATAACGTTAAACGTTATAACGTAATACTGTATAACGTTAAGTGTTATAACGTAATAATGTATAACGTTAAACGTTATAACTTAAGAGTGTATAACGTTATACGTTATAACGTAATAGGGCATAACGTTAAACGTTATAACGTAATACTGTATAACGTTAAACGTTATAACGTAATACTATGTAACGTTAAACGTTATAACGTAATAGGGTATAACGTTATACTGTATAACGTTAAACGTTATAACTTAATAGTGTATAACGTTATACGTTATAACGTAATAGGGTATAACGTTAAACGTTATAACGTAATACTGTATAACGTTAAGTATTATAACGTAATGCTGTGTAACGTTGTAGGTTATAACGTAATACTATGTAACGTTAAACGTAATAACGTCATAGGGTATAACGTTAAACGTTATAACGTAATAGGGTATATCGTTAAACGTTATAACGTAATACTGTATAACGTTAAACGTTATAACTTAATAGTGTATAAACTTAAACGTTATAGCGTAATACTGTATAACGTTAAACGTTATAACGTATTACTATGTAACGTTATAGGTTATAACGTAATACTATATAACGTTAAACGTTATAACGTAATAGGGTGTAACGTTAAACGTTATAACGTAATACTGTATAACGTTAAGTGTTATAACGTAATACTGTATAACGTTAAACGTTATAACTTAAGAGTGTATAACGTTATACGTTATGACGTAATAGGGTATAACGTTAAACGTTATAACGTAATACTGTATAACGTTAAGTGTTATAACGTAATGCTGTGTAACGTTATAGGTTATAACGTAATACTATGTAACGTTAAACGTAATAACGTAATAGGGTATAACGTTAAACGTTATAACGTAATACTGTATAACGTTATAGGTTATAACGTAATACTATGAAACGTTAAACGTAATAACGTAATAGGATATAACGTTAAACGTTATAACGTAATACTGTATAACGTTAAACGTTATAACGTAATACTATATAACGTTAAACGTTATAACGTAATAGGGTATAACGTTAATCGTTATAACGTAATACTGTATAACGTTAAGTATTATAACGTAATGCTGTGTAACGTTATAGGTTATAACGTAATACTATGTAACGTTAAACGTAATAACGTCATAGGGTATAACGTTAAACGTTATAACGTAATACTGTATAACGTTAAACGTTATAACGTAATACTGTATAACGTTAAGTGTTATAACGTAATACTGTATAACGTTAAACGTTATAACTTAAGAGTGTATAACGTTATACGTTATAACGTAATAGGGTATAACGTTAAACGTTATAACGTAATACTGTATAACGTTAAGTGTTATAACGTAATGCTGTGTAACGTTATAGGTTATAACGTATTACTATGTAACGTTATAGGTTATAACGTAATACTATATAACGTTAAACGTTATAACGTAATAGGGTGTAACGTTAAACGTTATAACGTAATACTGTATAACGTTAAGTGTTATAACGTAATACTGTATAACGTTAAACGTTATAACTTAAGAGTGTATAACGTTATACGTTATAACGTAATAGGGTATAACGTTAAACGTTATAACGTAATACTGTATAACGTTAAACGTTATAACGTAATACTATGTAACGTTAAACGTTAGAACGTAATAGGGTATAACGTTATACTGTATAACGTTAAACGTTATAACTTAATAGTGTATAACGTTATACGTTATAACGTAATAGGGTATAACGTTAAACGTTATAACGTAATACTGTATAACGTTAAGTGTTATAACGTAATGCTGTGTAACGTTATAGGTTATAACATAATACTATGTAACGTTAAACGTAATAACGTAATAGGGTATAACGTTAAACGTTATAACGTAATACTGTATAACGTTATAGGTTATAACGTAATACTATGTAACGTTAAACGTAATAACGTAATAGGGTATAACGTTAAACGTTATAACGTAATACTGTATAACGTTAAAGGTTATAACGTAATACTATATAACGTTAAACGTTATAACGTAATAGGGTATATCGTTAAACGTTATAACGTAATAGGGTATATCGTTAAACGTTATAACGTAATACTGTATAACGTTAAACGTTATAACTTAATAGTGTAAAACGTTATACGTTATAACGTAATAGGGTATAACGTTATACTGTATAGCGTTAAACGTTATAACTTAATAGTGTATAACGTTATACGTTATAACGTAATAGGTTATAACGTTAAACGTTATAACGTAATACTGTATAACGTTAAGTGTTATAACGTAATGCTGTGTAACGTTATAGGTTATAACGTAATACTATGAAACGTTAAACGTAATAACGTAATAGGGTATAACGTTAAACGTTATAACGTAATACTGTATAACGTTATAGGTTATAACGTAATACTATGAAACGTTAAACGTAATAACGTAATAGGGTATAACGTTAAACGTTATAACGTAATACTGTATAACGTTAAACGTTATAACGTAATACTATATAACGTTAAACGTTATAACGTAATAGGGTATATCGTTAAACGTTATAACGTAATACTGTATAACGTTAAACGTTATAACTTAATAGTGTATAACGTTATACGTTATAACGTAATAGGGTATAACGTTAAACGTTATAACGTAATACTGTAAAACGTTGAGCGTTATAACGTAATGCTATGTAACGTTATAGGTTATAACGCAATACTATGTAACGTTAAACGTTATAACGTAATACTGTAAAACGGTAAACATTCTAACGTAATACTGTATAACGTTAAACGTTATAACCTAATACTATGTAACGTTAAACGTTATAACGTAATAGGGTATAACGTTAAACGTTATAACGTTATACTGTATAACGTTAAACGTTATAACGTAATACTATGTAACGTTATACGTTATAACGTAATAGGGTATAACGTTAAACGTTATAACTTAATAGTGTATAACGTTATACGTTATAACGTAATAGGGTATAACGTTAAACGTTATAACGTAATACTGTATAACGTTAAGTGTTATAACGTAATGCTGTGTAACGTTATAGGTTATAACGTAATACTATGAAACGTTAAACGTAATAACGTAATAGGGTATAACGTTAAACGTTATAACGTAATACTGTATAACGTTATAGGTTATAACGTAACACTATGAAACGTTAAACGTAATAACGTAATAGGGTATAACGTTAAACGTTATAACGTAATACTGTATAACGTTAAACGTTATAACGTAATACTATATAACGTTAAACGTTATAACGTAATAGGGTATATCGTTAAACGTTATAACGTAATACTGTATAACGTTAAACGTTATAACTTAATAGTGTATAACGTTATACGTTATAACGTAATAGGGTATAACGTTAAACGTTATAACGTAATACTGTAAAACGTTGAGCGTTATAACGTAATGCTATGTAACGTTATAGGTTATAACGCAATACTATGTAACGTTAAACGTTATAACGTAATACTGTAAAACGGTAAACATTCTAACGTAATACTGTATAACGTTAAACGTTATAACCTAATACTATGTAACGTTAAACGTTATAACGTAATAGGGTATAACGTTAAACGTTATAACGTTATACTGTATAACGTCAAACGTTATAACGTAATACTATGTAACGTTATACGTTATAACGTAATAGGGTATAACGTTAAATGTTATAACGTAATACTGTGTAACGTTAAACGTTATAACTTAATAGTGTATAACGTTATACGTTATAGCGTAATAGGGTATAACGTTAAACGTTATAACGTAATACTGTATAACGTTAAGTGTTATAACGTAATGCTGTGTAACGTTATAGGTTATAACGTAATACTATGTAACGTTAAACGTAATAACGTAATAGGGTATAATGTTAAACGTTATAACGTAATACTGTATAACGTTAAACGTTATAACGTAATACTATATAACGTTCAACGTTATAACGTAATAGGGTATATCGTTAAACGTTATAACGTAATACTGTATCACGTTAAACGTTATAACTTAACAGTGTATAAACTTAAACGTTATAGCGTAATACTGTATAACGTTAAACGTTATAACGTATTACTATGTAACGTTATAGGTTATAACGTAATACTATATATCGTTAAACGTTATAACGTAATAGGGTATAACGTTAAACGTTATAACGTAATACTGTATAACGTTAAGTGTTATAACGTAATACTGTATAACGTTAAACGTTATAACTTAATAGTGTATAAACTTAAACGTTATAGCGTAATACTGTATAACGTTAAACGTTATAACGTAATACTGTATAAGGTTAAACGTTAAAACGTAATACTGTAAAACGTTGAGCGTTAGAACGTAATGGTATGTAACGTTATAGGTTATAACGCAATACTATGTCACGTTAAACGTTATAACGTAATACTGTATAACGTTAAACGTTACAACTTATCAGTGTATAACGTTAAACGTTATAACGTAATACTTTATAACGTTAACTGTTATAACGTAGCAGCACATAACGTTAAACATTATATCATAATACTGTATAACGTTAAACGTTATAGCTTAATAGTGTATAACGTTATACGTTATAACGTAATAGGGTATAACGTTAAACGTTATAACGTAATACTGTATAACGTTAAGTGTTATAACGTAATGCTGTGTAACGTTATAGGTTATAACGTAATACTATGTAACGTTAAACGTAATAACGTCATAGGGTATAACGTTAAACGTTATAACGTAATACTGTATAACGTTAAACGTTATAACGTAATAGGGTATATCGTTAAACGTTATAACGTAATACTGTATAACGTTAAACGTTATAACTTAATAGTGTATAAACTTAAACGTTATAACGTAATACTGTATAACGTTAAACGTTATAACTTAATAGTGTAGAACGTTATACGTTATAACGTAATAGGGTATAACGTTAATCGTTATAACGTAATACTGTATAACGTTAAGTGTTATAACGTAATGCTGTGTAACGTTATAGGTTATAACATAATACTATGTAACGTTAAACGTAATAACGTAATAGGGTATAACGTTAAACGTTATAACGTAATACTTTATACCGTTAAACCTTATAACGAAATAGTATATAACGTTAAACGTTATAACGTTATACTGTAAAACGTTGAGCGTTATAACGTAATGCTATGTAACGTTATAGGTTATAACGCAATACTATGTAACGTTGAACGTTATAACTTAATACTGTAAAACGGTAAACATTCTAACGCAATAGTGCATGACGTTAAACGTTATAACGTAATACTGTATAAGGTTAAACGTTAAAACGTAATACTGTAAAACGTTGAGCGTTAGAACGTAATGGTATGTAACGTTATAGGTTATAACGCAATACTATGTAACGTTAAACGTTATAACGTAATACTGTATAACGTTAAACGTTACAACTTATCAGTGTATAACGTTAAACGTTATAACGTAATACTTTATAACGTTAACTGTTATAACGTAGCAGCACATAACGTTAAACATTATATCGTAATACTGTATAACGTTAAACGTTATAGCTTAATAGTGTATAACGTTATACGTTATAACGTAATAGGGTATAACGTTAAACGTTATAACGTAATACTGTAAAACGTTGAGCGTTATAACGTAATGCTATGTAACGTTATAGGTTATAACGCAATACTATGTAACGTTAAACGTTATAACGTAATACTGTAAAACGGTAAACATTCTAACGTAATACTGTATAACGTTAAACGTTATAACCTAATACTATGTAACGTTAAACGTTATAACGTAATAGGGTATAACGTTAAACGTTATAACGTTATACTGTATAACGTTAAACGTTATAACGTAATACTATGTAACGTTATACGTTATAACGTAATAGGGTATAACGTTAAACGTTATAACTTAATAGTGTATAACGTTATACGTTATAACGTAATAGGGTATAACGTTAAATGTTATAACGTAATACTGTATAACGTTAAGTGTTATAACGTAATGCTGTGTAACGTTATAGGTTATAACGTAATACTATGTAACGTTAAACGTAATAACGTAATAGGGTATAACGTTATACGTTATGACGTAATAGGGTATAACGTTAAACGTTATAACGTAATACTGTATAACGTTAAACGTTATAACGTAATACTATGTAACGTTAAACATTATAACGTAATAGGGTATAACGTTATACTGTATAGCGTTAAACGTTATAACTTAATAGTGTATAACGTTATACGTTATAACGTAATAGGGTATAACGTTAAACGTTATAACGTAATACTGTATAACGTTAAGTGTTATAACGTAATGCTGTGTAACGTTATAGGTTATAACGTAATACTATGTAACGTTAAACGTAATAACGTAATAGGGTATAACGTTAAACGTTATAACGTAATACTGTATAACGTTATAGGTTATAACGTAATACTATGAAACGTTAAACGTAATAACGTAATAGGGTATAACGTTAAACGTTATAACGTAATACTGTATAACGTTAAACGTTATAACGTAATACTATATAACGTTAAACGTTATAACGTAATAGGGTATATCGTTAAACGTTATAACGTAATACTGTATAACGTTAAACGTTATAACTTAATAGTGTATAACGTTATACGTTATAACGTAATAGGGTATAACGTTAAACGTTATAACGTAATAGTGTAAAACGTTGAGCGTTATAACGTAATGCTATGTAACGTTATAGGTTATAACGCAATACTATGTAACGTTAAACGTTATAACGTAATACTGTAAAACGGTAAACATTCTAACGTAATACTGTATAACGTTAAACGTTATAACCTAATACTATGTAACGTTAAACGTTATAACGTAATAGGGTATAACGTTAAACGTTATAACGTTATACTGTATAACGTTAAACGTTATAACGTAATACTATGTAACGTTATACGTTATAACGTAATAGGGTATAAACTTAAACGTTATAACGTAATACTGTATAACGTTAAACGTTATAACTTAATAGTGTATAACGTTATACGTTATAACGTAATAGGGTATAACGTTAAACGTTATAACGTAATACTGTATAACGTTAAGTGTTATAACGTAATGCTGTGTAACGTTATAGGTTATAACGTAATACTATGTAACGTTAAACGTAATAACGTAATAGGGTATAACGTTAAACGTTATAACGTAATACTGTATAACGTTATAGGTTATAACGTAATACTATGAAACGTTAAACGTAATAACGTAATAGGGTATAACGTTAAACGTTATAACGTAATACTGTATAACGTTAAACGTTATAACGTAATACTATATAACGTTAAACGTTATAACGTAATAGGGTATATCGTTAAACGTTATAACGTAATACTGTATAACGTTAAACGTTATAACTTAATAGTGTATAACGTTATACGTTATAACGTAATAGGGTATAACGTTAAACGTTATAACGTAATAGTGTAAAACGTTGAGCGTTATAACGTAATGCTATGTAACGTTATAGGTTATAACGCAATACTATGTAACGTTAAACGTTATAACGTAATACTGTAAAACGGTAAACATTCTAACGTAATACTGTATAACGTTAAACGTTATAACCTAATACTATGTAACGTTAAACGTTATAACGTAATAGGGTATAACGTTAAACGTTATAACGTTATACTGTATAACGTTAAACGTTATAACGTAATACTATGTAACGTTATACGTTATAACGTAATAGGGTATAACGTTAAATGTTATAACGTAATACTGTATAACGTTAAACGTTATAACTTAATAGTGTATAACGTTATACGTTATAGCGTAATAGGGTATAACGTTAAACGTTATAACGTAATACTGTATAACGTTAAGTGTTATAACGTAATGCTGTGTAACGTTATAGGTTATAACGTAATACTATGTAACGTTAAACGTAATAACGTAATAGGGTATAATGTTAAACGTTATAACGTAATACTGTATAACGTTAAACGTTATAACGTAATACTATATAACGTTCAACGTTATAACGTAATAGGGTATATCGTTAAACGTTATAACGTAATACTGTATCACGTTAAACGTTATAACTTAACAGTGTATGAACTTAAACGTTATAGCGTAATACTGTATAACGTTAAACGTTATAACGTATTACTATGTAACGTTATAGGTTATAACGTAATACTATATATCGTTAAACGTTATAACGTAATAGGGTATAACGTTAAACGTTATAACGTAATACTGTATAACGTTAAGTGTTATAACGTAATACTGTATAACGTTAAACGTTATGACTTAATAGTGTATAAACTTAAACGTTATAGCGTAATACTGTATAACGTTAAACGTTATAACGTAATACTTTATAACGTTAACTGTTATAACGTAGCAGCATATAACGTTAAACATTATATCGTAATACTGTATAACGTTAAACGTTATAACTTAATAGTGTATAACGTTATACGTTATAACGTAATAGGGTATAACGTTAAACGTTATAACGTAATACTGTATAAGGTTAAACGTTAAAACGTAATACTGTAAAACGTTGAGCGTTAGAACGTAATGGTATGTAACGTTATAGGTTATAACGCAATACTATGTAACGTTAAACGTTATAACGTAATACTGTATAACGTTAAACGTTACAACTTATCAGTGTATAACGTTAGCTGTTATAACGTAGCAGCACATAACGTTAAACATTATATCGTAATACTATGTAACGTTAAACGTTATAACTTAATACTGTAAAACGGTAAACATTCTAACGCAATAGTGCATGACGTTAAACGTTATAACGTAATACTGTATAACGTTAAACGTTATAACGTAATACTGTATAACGTTAAACGTTATAACTTAATAGTGTATAACGTTATACGTTATAACGTATTAGGTTATAACGTTAAATGTTGTAACGTAATACTGTATAACGTTAAGCGTTATTACGTAATGCTATGTAGCGTTATACGTTATAACGTAATACTATGTAACGTTAAACGTTATAACGTAATACTGTATAAGGTTAAACGTTAAAACGTAATACTGTATAACGTTAAACGTTATAACTTAATAGTGTATAACGTTATACGTTATAACGTAATAGGGTATAACGTTAATCGTTATAACGTAATACTGTATAACGTTAAGTGTTATAACGTAATGCTGTGTAACGTTATAGGTTATAACATAATACTATGTAACGTTAAACGTAATAACGTAATAGGGTATAACGTTAAACGTTATAACGTAATACTTTATACCGTTAAACCTTATAACGAAATAGTATATAACGTTAAACGTTATAACGTTATACTGTAAAACGTTGAGCGTTATAACGTAATGCCATGTAACGTTATAGGTTATAACGCAATACTATGTAACGTTAAACGTTATAACTTAATACTGTAAAACGGTAAACATTCTAACGCAATAGTGCATGACGTTAAACGTTATAACGTAATACTGTATAACGTTAAACGTTATAACGTAATACTGTATAACGTTAAACGTTATAACTTAATAGTGTATAACGTTATACGTTATAACGTATTAGGTTATAACGTTAAATGTTGTAACGTAATACTGTATAACGTTAAGCGTTATTACGTAATGCTATGTAGCGTTATACGTTATAACGTAATACTATGTAACGTTAAACGTTATAACGTAATACTGTATAAGGTTAAACGTTAAAACGTAATACTGTAAAACGTTGAGCGTTAGAACGTAATGGTATGTAACGTTATAGGTTATAACGCAATACTATGTAACGTTAAACGTTATAACGTAATACTGTATAACGTTAAACGTTACAACTTATCAGTGTATAACGTTAAACGTTATAACGTAATACTTTATAACGTTAACTGTTATAACGTAGCAGCACATAACGTTAAACATTATATCGTAATACTGTATAACGTTAAACGTTATAGCTTAATAGTGTATAACGTTATACGTTATAACGTAATAGGGTATAACGTTAAACGTTATAACGTAATACTGTATAACGTTAAGTGTTATAACGTAATGCTGTGTAACGTTATAGGTTATAACGTAATACTATGTAACGTTAAACGTAATAACGTCATAGGGTATAACGTTAAACGTTATAACGTAATACTGTATAACGTTAAACGTTATAACGTAATAGGGTATATCGTTAAACGTTATAACGTAATACTGTATAACGTTAAACGTTATAACTTAATAGTGTACAAACTTAAACGTTATAACGTAATACTGTATAACGTTAAACGTTATAACTTAATAGTGTATAACGTTATACGTTATAACGTAATAGGGTATAACGTTAAACGTTATAACGTAATACTATATAACGTTAAACGTTATAACGTAATAGTGTATAACGTTATACGTTATAACGTAATAGGGTATAACGTTAAACGTTATAACGTAATACTGTAAAACTTTGAGCGTTATAACGTAATGCTATGTAACGTTATAGGTTATAACGCAATACTATGTAACGTTAAACGTTATAACGTAATACTGTAAAACGGTAAACATTCTAACGTAATACTGTATAACGTTAAACGTTATAACCTAATACTATGTAACGTTAAACGTTATAACGTAATAGGGTATAGCGTTAAACGTTATAACGTTATACTGTATAACGTTAAACGTTATAACGTTATACTGTATAACGTTAAACGTTATAACGTAATACTATGTAACGTTATACGTTATAACGTAATAGGGTATAACGTTAAACGTTATAACGTAATACTGTATAACGTTAAACGTTATAACTTAATAGTGTATAACGTTATACGTTATAACGTAATAGGGTATAACGTTAAACGTTATAACGTAATACTGTATAACGTTAAGTGTTATGACGTAATGCTGTGTAACGTTATAGGTTATAACGTAATACTATGTAACGTTAAACGTAATAACGTAATAGGGTAATACGTTAAACGTAATAACGTAATATTGTATAACGTTAAACGTTATAACGTAATACTGTATAACGTTAAACGTTATAACGTAATAGGGTATATCGTTAAACGTTATAACGTAATACTGTATAACGTTAAACGTTATAACTTAATAGTGTATAAACTTAAACGTTATAGCGTAATACTGTATAACGTTAAACGTTATAGCGTAATACTGTATAACGTTAAACGTTATAACGTAATACTATGTAACGTTATACGTTATATCGTAATAGGGTATAACGGTAAACGTTATAAGGTAATACTGTAAAACGTTGAGCGTTATAACGTAATGCTATGTAACGTTATAGGTTATAACGCAATACTATGTAACGTTAAACGTAATAACGTAATACTGTATAACGTTAAACGTTATAACTTAATAGTGTATAACGTTATACGTTATAACGTAATAGGGTATAACGTTAGACGTTGTAACGTAATACTGTGTAACGTTAAACGTTATAACGTAATACTTTATACCGTTAAACGTTATAACGAAATAGTATATAACGTTAAACGTTATAACGTAAAACTGTAAAACGTTGAGCGTTATAACGTAATGCTATGTAACGTTATAGGTTATAACGCAATACTATGTAACGTTAAACGTTATAACGTAATACTGTGAAATGGTAAACATTCTAACGCAATAGTGTATGACGTTAAACGTTATACCGTATTACTATGTAACGTTATACGTTATAACATAATACTATCTAACGTTAAACATTATGACGTAATTGTGTATAACGTTAAACGTTATAACGTAATACTTTGTAACGTTATACGTTATATCGTAATAGGGTATAACGGTAAACGATATAACGTAATACTGTATAACGTTAAACGTTATAACTTAATAGTGTATAACGTTATACGTTATAACGTAATAGGGTATAACGTTAAACGTTATAACGTAATACTGTATAACGTTAAGTGTTATAACGTAATGCTGTGTAACGTTATAGGTTATAACGTAATAGGGTATAACGTTAAACGTTATAACGTAATACTGTAAAACTTTGAGCGTTATAACGTAATGCTATGTAACGTTATAGGTTATAACGCAATACTATGTAACGTTAAACGTTATAACGTAATACTGTAAAACGGTAAACATTCTAACGTAATACTGTATAACGTTAAACGTTATAACCTAATACTATGTAACGTTAAACGTTATAACGTAATAGGGTATAGCGTTAAACGTTATAACGTTATACTGTATAACGTTAAACGTTATAACGTTATACTGTATAACGTTAAACGTTATAACGTAATACTATGTAACGTTATACGTTATAACGTAATAGGGTATAACGTTAAACGTTATAACGTAATACTGTATAACGTTAAACGTTATAACTTAATAGTGTATAACGTTATACGTTATAACGTAATAGGGTATAACGTTAAACGTTATAACGTAATACTGTATAACGTTAAGTGTTATGACGTAATGCTGTGTAACGTTATAGGTTATAACGTAATACTATGTAACGTTAAACGTAATAACGTAATAGGGTAATACGTTAAACGTAATAACGTAATATTGTATAACGTTAAACGTTATAACGTAATACTGTATAACGTTAAACGTTATAACGTAATAGGGTATATCGTTAAACGTTATAACGTAATACTGTATAACGTTAAACGTTATAACTTAATAGTGTATAAACTTAAACGTTATAGCGTAATACTGTATAACGTTAAACGTTATAGCGTAATACTGTATAACGTTAAACGTTATAACGTAATACTATGTAACGTTATACGTTATATCGTAATAGGGTATAACGGTAAACGTTATAAGGTAATACTGTAAAACGTTGAGCGTTATAACGTAATGCTATGTAACGTTATAGGTTATAACGCAATACTATGTAACGTTAAACGTAATAACGTAATACTGTATAACGTTAAACGTTATAACTTAATAGTGTATAACGTTATACGTTATAACGTAATAGGGTATAACGTTAGACGTTGTAACGTAATACTGTATAACGTTAAACGTTATAACGTAATACTTTATACCGTTAAACGTTATAACGAAATAGTATATAACGTTAAACGTTATAACGTAAAACTGTAAAACGTTGAGCGTTATAACGTAATGCTATGTAACGTTATAGGTTATAACGCAATACTATGTAACGTTAAACGTTATAACGTAATACTGTGAAATGGTAAACATTCTAACGCAATAGTGTATGACGTTAAACGTTATACCGTATTACTATGTAACGTTATACGTTATAACATAATACTATCTAACGTTAAACATTATGACGTAATTGTGTATAACGTTAAACGTTATAACGTAATACTTTGTAACGTTATACGTTATATCGTAATAGGGTATAACGGTAAACGATATAACGTAATACTGTATAACGTTAAATTTTATAACGTAATAGGGTATAATGTTAAACGTTATAACGTAATACTGTATAACGTTAAACGTTATAACGTAATACTATGTAACGTTAAACGTAATAACGTAATAGGGTAATACGTTAAACGTAATAACGTAATATTGTATAACGTTAAACGTTATAACGTAATACTGTATAACGTTAAACGTTATAACGTAATACTTTATACCGTTCAACGTTATAACGTAATAGGGTATATCGTTAAACGTTATAACGTAATACTGTATAACGTTAAACGTTATAACTTAACAGTGTATAAACTTAAACGTTATAGCGTAATACTGTATAACGTTAAACGTTATAACGTAATACTGTATAACGTTAAACGTTATAACTTAACAGTGTATAAACTTAAACGTTATAGCGTAATACTGTATAACGTTAAACGTTATAACGTATTACTATGTAACGTTATAGGTTATAACGTAATACTATATATCGTTAAACGTTATAACGTAATAGGGTATATCGTTTAACGTTATAACGTGATAGTTTATAACGTTAAACGTTATAACGTAAGACTTTATACCGTTAAACGTTATAACGAAATAGTATATAACGTTAAACGTTATAACGTAATACTGTATAACGTTAAACGTTATAACTTAATAGTGTATAACGTTATACGTTATAACGTAATAGGGTATAACGTTAAACGTTATAACGTAATACTGTATAACGTTAAGTATTATAACGTAATGCTGTGTAACGTTATAGGATATAACGTAATACTATGTAACGTTAAACGTAATAACGTCATAGGGTATAACGTTAAACGTTATAACGTAATACTGTATAACGTTAAACGTTATAACGTAATAGGGTATATCGTTAAACGTTATAACGTAATACTGTATAACGTTAAACGTTATAACTTAATAGTGTATAAACTTAAACGTTATAGCGTAATACTGTATAACGTTAAACGTTATAACTTAATTGTGTATAACGTTATACGTTATAACGTAATAGGGTATAACGTTAAACGTTATAACGTAATACTATATAACGTTAAACGTTATAACGTAATAGTGTATAACGTTATACGTTATAACGTAATAGGGTATAACGTTAAACGTTATAACGTAATACTGTAAAACTTTGAGCGTTATAACGTAATGCTATGTAACGTTATAGGTTATAACGCAATACTATGTAACGTTAAACGTTATAACGTAATACTGTAAAACGGTAAACATTCTAACGTAATACTGTATAACGTTAAACGTTATAACCTAATACTAAGTAACGTTAAACGTTATAACGTAATAGGGTATAACGTTATACGTTATAACGTAATAGGGTATAACGTTAAACGTTATAACGTAATACTGTATAACGTTAAACGTTATAACTTAATAGTGTATAACGTTATACGTTATAACGTAATAGGGTATAACGTTAAACGTTATAACGTAATACTGTATAACGTTAAGTGTTATAACGTAATGCTGTGTAACGTTATAGGTTATAACGTAATACTATGTAAGCTTAAACGTAATAACGTAATAGGGTATAACGTTAAACGTTATAACGTAATACTGTATAACGTTAAACGTTATAACGTAATACTATATAACGTTCAACGTTATAAAGTAATAGGGTATATCGTTAAACGTTATAACGTAATACTGTATAACGTTAAACGTTATAACGTAATACTATATAACGTTAAACGTTATAACGTAATAGGGTATATCGTTAAACGTTATAACGTAATACTGTATAACGTTAAACGTTATAACTTAATAGTGTATAACGTTATACGTTATAACGTAATAGGGTATAACGTTAAACGTTATAACGTAATACTGTAAAACGTTGAGCGTTATAACGTAATGCTATGTAACGTTATAGGTTATAACGCAATACTATGTAACGTTAAACGTTATAACGTAATACTGTATAACGGTAAACATTCTAACGTAATACTGTATCACGTTAAACGTTATAACCTAATACTATGTAACGTTAAACGTTATAACGTAATAGGGTATAACGTTAAACGTTATAACGTTATACTGTATAACGTTAAACGTTATAACGTAATACTATGTAACGTTATACGTTATAACGTAATAGGGTATAACGTTAAACGTTATAACTTAATAGTGTATAACGTTATACGTTATAACGTAATAGGGTATAACGTTAAACGTTATAACGTAATACTGTATAACGTTAAGTGTTATAACGTAATGCTGTGTAACGTTATAGGTTATAACGTAATACTATGTAACGTTAAACGTAATAACGTAATAGGGTATAACGTTATACGTTATGACGTAATAGGGTATAACGTTAAACGTTATAACGTAATACTGTATAACGTTAAACGTTATAACGTAATACTATGTAACGTTAAACGTTATAACGTAATAGGGTATAACGTTATACTGTATAGCGTTAAACGTTATAACTTAATTGTGTATAACGTTATACGTTATAACGTAATAGGGTATAACGTTAAACGTTATAACGTAATACTATATAACGTTAAACGTTATAACGTAATAGTGTATAACGTTATACGTTATAACGTAATAGGGTATAACGTTAAACGTTATAACGTAATACTGTAAAACTTTGAGCGTTATAACGTAATGCTATGTAACGTTATAGGTTATAACGCAATACTATGTAACGTTAAACGTTATAACGTAATACTGTAAAACGGTAAACATTCTAACGTAATACTGTATAACGTTAAACGTTATAACCTAATACTATGTAACGTTAAACGTTATAACGTAATAGGGTATAACGTTAAACGTTATAACGTTATACTGTATAACGTTAAACGTTATAACGTAATACTATGTAACGTTATACGTTATAACGTAATAGGGTATAACGTTATACGTTATAACGTAATAGGGTATATCGTTAAACGTTATAACGTAATACTGTATAACGTTAAACGTTATAACTTAATAGTGTATAACGTTATACGTTATAACGTAATAGGGTATAACGTTAAACGTTATAACGTAATACTGTATAACGTTAAACGTTATAACGTAATACTATATAACGTTAAACGTTATAACGTAATAGGGTATATCGTTAAACGTTATAACGTAATACTGTATAACGTTAAACGTTATAACTTAATAGTGTATAACGTTATACGTTATAACGTAATAGGGTATAACGTTAAACGTTATAACGTAATACTGTAAAACGTTGAGCGTTATAACGTAATGCTATGTAACGTTATAGGTTATAACGCAATACTATGTAACGTTAAACGTAATAACGTAATACTGTATAACGTTAAACGTTATAACTTAATAGTGTATAACGTTATACGTTATAACGTAATAGGGTATAACGTTAGACGTTGTAACGTAATACTGTATATCGTTAAACGTTATAACGTAATACTTTATACCGTTAAACGTTATAACGAAATAGTATATAACGTTAAACGTTATAACGTAAAACTGTAAAACGTTGAGCGTTATAACGTAATGCTATGTAACGTTATAGGTTATAACGCAATACTATGTAACGTTAAACGTTATAACGTAATACTGTGAAATGGTAAACATTCTAACGCAATAGTGTATGACGTTAAACGTTATACCGTATTACTATGTAACGTTATACGTTATAACATAATACTATCTAACGTTAAACATTATGACGTAATTGTGTATAACGTTAAACGTTATAACGTAATACTTTGTAACGTTATACGTTATATCGTAATAGGGTATAACGGTAAACGATATAACGTAATACTGTATAACGTTAAATTTTATAACGTAATAGGGTATAATGTTAAACGTTATAACGTAATACTGTATAACGTTAAACGTTATAACGTAATACTATGTAACGTTAAACGTAATAACGTAATAGGGTAATACGTTAAACGTAATAACGTAATATTGTATAACGTTAAACGTTATAACGTAATACTGTATAACGTCAAACGTTATAACGTAATACTTTATACCGTTCAACGTTATAACGTAATAGGGTATATCGTTAAACGTTATAACGTAATACTGTATAACGTTAAACGTTATAACTTAACAGTGTATAAACTTAAACGTTATAGCGTAATACTGTATAACGTTAAACGTTATAACGTATTACTATGTAACGTTATAGGTTATAACGTAATACTATATATCGTTAAACGTTATAACGTAATAGGGTATATCGTTTAACGTTATAACGTGATAGTTTATAACGTTAAACGTTATAACGTAAGACTTTATACCGTTAAACGTTATAACGAAATAGTATATAACGTTAAACGTTATAACGTAATACTGTATAACGTTAAACGTTATAACTTAATAGTGTATAACGTTATACGTTATAACGTAATAGGGTATAACGTTAAACGTTATAACGTAATACTGTATAACGTTAAGTATTATAACGTAATGCTGTGTAACGTTATAGGTTATAACGTAATACTATGTAACGTTAAACGTAATAACGTCATAGGGTATAACGTTAAACGTTATAACGTAATACTGTATAACGTTAAACGTTATAACGTAATAGGGTATATCGTTAAACGTTATAACGTAATACTGTATAACGTTAAACGTTATAACTTAATAGTGTATAAACTTAAACGTTATAGCGTAATACTGTATAACGTTAAACGTTATAACTTAATTGTGTATAACGTTATACGTTATAACGTAATAGGGTATAACGTTAAACGTTATAACGTAATACTATATAACGTTAAACGTTATAACGTAATAGTGTATAACGTTATACGTTATAACGTAATAGGGTATAACGTTAAACGTTATAACGTAATACTGTAAAACTTTGAGCGTTATAACGTAATGCTATGTAACGTTATAGGTTATAACGCAATACTATGTAACGTTAAACGTTATAACGTAATACTGTAAAACGGTAAACATTCTAACGTAATACTGTATAACGTTAAACGTTATAACCTAATACTATGTAACGTTAAACGTTATAACGTAATAGGGTATAACGTTAAACGTTATAACGTTATACTGTATAACGTTAAACGTTATAACGTAATACTATGTAACGTTATACGTTATAACGTAATAGGGTATAACGTTAAACGTTATAACGTAATACTATATAACGTTAAACGTTATAACGTAATACTATGTAACGTTAAACGTTATAACGTAATAGGGTATAACGTTATACTGTATAGCGTTAAACGTTATAACTTAATAGTGTATAACGTTATACGTTATAACGTAATAAGGTATAACGTTAAACGTTATAACGTAATACTGTATAACGTTATGTGTTATAACGTAATGCTGTGTAACGTTATAGGTTATAACGTAATACTATGTAACGTTAAACGTAATAACGTAATAGGGTATAACGTTAAACGTTATAACGTAATACTGTATAACGTTATAGGTTATAACGTAAGACTATGAAACGTTAAACGTAATAACGTAATAGGGTATAACGTTAAACGTTATAACGTAATACTGTATAACGTTAAACGTTATAACGTAATACTATATAACGTTAAACGTTATAACGTAATAGGGTATATCGTTAAACGTTATAACGTAATACTGTATAACGTTAAACGTTATAACTTAATAGTGTATAACGTTATACGTTATAACGTAATAGGGTATAACGTTAAACGTTATAACGTAATACTGTAAAACGTTGAGCGTTATAACGTAATGCTATGTAACGTTATAGGTTATAACGCAATACTATGTAACGTTAAACGTTATAACGTAATACTGTAAAACGGTAAACATTCTAACGTAATACTGTATAACGTTAAACGTTATAACCTAATACTATGTAACGTTAAACGTTATAACGTAATAGGGTATAACGTTAAACGTTATAACGTTATACTGTATAACGTTAAACGTTATAACGTAATACTATGTAACGTTATACGTTATAACGTAATAGGGTATAACGTTAAATGTTATAACGTAATACTGTATAACGTTAAACGTTATAACTTAATAGTGTATAACGTTATACGTTATAGCGTAATAGGGTATAACGTTAAACGTTATAACGTAATACTGTATAACGTTAAGTGTTATAACGTAATGCTGTGTAACGTTATAGGTTATAACGTAATACTATGTAACGTTAAACGTAATAACGTAATAGGGTATAATGTTAAACGTTATAACGTAATACTGTATAACGTTAAACGTTATAACGTATTACTATGTAACGTTATAGGTTATAACGTAATACTATATATCGTTAAACGTTATAACGTAATAGGGTATAACGTTAAACGTTATAACGTAATACTGTATAACGTTAAGTGTTATAACGTAATACTGTATAACGTTAAACGTTATAACTTAATAGTGTATAAACTTAAACGTTATAGCGTAATACTGTATAACGTTAAACGTTATAACGTAATACTTTATAACGTTAACTGTTATAACGTAGCAGCATATAACGTTAAACATTATATCGTAATACTGTATAACGTTAAACGTTATAACTTAATAGTGTATAACGTTATACGTTATAACGTAATAGGGTATAACGTTAATCGTTATAACGTAATACTGTATAACGTTAAGTGTTATAACGTAATGCTGTGTAACGTTATAGGTTATAACATAATACTATGTAACGTTAAACGTAATAACGTAATAGGGTATAACGTTAAACGTTATAACGTAATACTTTATACCGTTAAACCTTATAACGAAATAGTATATAACGTTAAACGTTATAACGTTATACTGTAAAACGTTGAGCGTTATAACGTAATGCTATGTAACGTTATAGGTTATAACGCAATACTATGTAACGTTAAACGTTATAACTTAATACTGTAAAACGGTAAACATTCTAACGCAATAGTGCATGACGTTAAACGTTATAACGTAATACTGTATAACGTTAAACGTTATAACGTAATACTGTATAACGTTAAACGTTATAACTTAATAGTGTATAACGTTATACGTTATAACGTATTAGGTTATAACGTTAAATGTTGTAACGTAATACTGTATAACGTTAAGCGTTATTACGTAATGCTATGTAGCGTTATACGTTATAACGTAATACTATGTAACGTTAAACGTTATAACGTAATACTGTATAAGGTTAAACGTTAAAACGTAATACTGTAAAACGTTGAGCGTTAGAACGTAATGGTATGTAACGTTATAGGTTATAACGCAATGCTATGTAACGTTAAACGTTATAACGTAATACTGTATAACGTTAAACGTTACAACTTATCAGTGTATAACGTTAAACGTTATAACGTAATACTTTATAACGTTAACTGTTATAACGTAGCAGCACATAACGTTAAACATTATATCGTAATACTGTATAACGTTAAACGTTATAGCTTAATAGTGTATAACGTTATACGTTATAACGTAATAGGGTATAACGTTAAACGTTATAACGTAATACTGTATAACGTTAAGTGTTATAACGTAATGCTGTGTAACGTTATAGGTTATAACGTAATACTATGTAACGTTAAACGTAATAACGTCATAGGGTATAACGTTAAACGTTATAACGTAATACTGTATAACGTTAAACGTTATAACGTAATAGGGTATATCGTTAAACGTTATAACGTAATACTGTATAACGTTAAACGTTATAACTTAATAGTGTATAAACTTAAACGTTATAACGTAATACTGTATAACGTTAAACGTTATAACTTAATAGTGTATAACGTTATACGTTATAACGTAATAGGGTATAACGTTAAACGTTATAACGTAATACTATATAACGTTAAACGTTATAACGTAATAGTGTATAACGTTATACGTTATAACGTAATAGGGTATAACGTTAAACGTTATAACGTAATACTGTAAAACTTTGAGCGTTATAACGTAATGCTATGTAACGTTATAGGTTATAACGCAATACTATGTAACGTTAAACGTTATAACGTAATACTGTAAAACGGTAAACATTCTAACGTAATACTGTATAACGTTAAACGTTATAACCTAATACTATGTAACGTTAAACGTTATAACGTAATAGGGTATAGCGTTAAACGTTATAACGTTATACTGTATAACGTTAAACGTTATAACGTAATACTATGTAACGTTATACGTTATAACGTAATAGGGTATAACGTTAAACGTTATAACGTAATACTGTATAACGTTAAACGTTATAACTTAATAGTGTATAACGTTATACGTTATAACGTAATAGGGTATAACGTTAAACGTTATAACGTAATACTGTATAACGTTAAGTGTTATGACGTAATGCTGTGTAACGTTATAGGTTATAACGTAATACTATGTAACGTTAAACGTAATAACGTAATAGGGTAATACGTTAAACGTAATAACGTAATATTGTATAACGTTAAACGTTATAACGTAATACTGTATAACGTTAAACGTTATAACGTAATAGGGTATATCGTTAAACGTTATAACGTAATACTGTATAACGTTAAACGTTATAACTTAATAGTGTATAAACTTAAACGTTATAGCGTAATACTGTATAACGTTAAACGTTATAGCGTAATACTGTATAACGTTAAACGTTATAACGTAATACTATGTAACGTTATACGTTATATCGTAATAGGGTATAACGGTAAACGTTATAAGGTAATACTGTAAAACGTTGAGCGTTATAACGTAATGCTATGTAACGTTATAGGTTATAACGCAATACTATGTAACGTTAAACGTAATAACGTAATACTGTATAACGTTAAACGTTATAACTTAATAGTGTATAACGTTATACGTTATAACGTAATAGGGTATAACGATAGACGTTGTAACGTAATACTGTATAACGTTAAACGTTATAACGTAATACTTTATACCGTTAAACGTTATAACGAAATAGTATATAACGTTAAACGTTATAACGTAAAACTGTAAAACGTTGAGCGTTATAACGTAATGCTATGTAACGTTATAGGTTATAACGCAATACTATGTAACGTTAAACGTTATAACGTAATACTGTGAAATGGTAAACATTCTAACGCAATAGTGTATGACGTTAAACGTTATACCGTATTACTATGTAACGTTATACGTTATAACATAATACTATCTAACGTTAAACATTATGACGTAATTGTGTATAACGTTAAACGTTATAACGTAATACTTTGTAACGTTATACGTTATATCGTAATAGGGTATAACGGTAAACGATATAACGTAATACTGTATAACGTTAAATTTTATAACGTAATAGGGTATAATGTTAAACGTTATAACGTAATACTGTATAACGTTAAACGTTATAACGTAATACTATGTAACGTTAAACGTAATAACGTAATAGGGTAATACGTTAAACGTAATAACGTAATATTGTATAACGTTAAACGTTATAACGTAATACTGTATAACGTTAAACGTTATAACGTAATACTTTATACCGTTCAACGTTATAACGTAATAGGGTATATCGTTAAACGTTATAACGTAATACTGTATAACGTTAAACGTTATAACTTAACAGTGTATAAACTTAAACGTTATAGCGTAATACTGTATAACGTTAAACGTTATAACGTATTACTATGTAACGTTATAGGTTATAACGTAATACTATATATCGTTAAACGTTATAACGTAATAGGGTATATCGTTTAACGTTATAACGTGATAGTTTATAACGTTAAACGTTATAACGTAAGACTTTATACCGTTAAACGTTATAACGAAATAGTATATAACGTTAAACGTTATAACGTAATACTGTATAACGTTAAACGTTATAACTTAATAGTGTATAACGTTATACGTTATAACGTAATAGGGTATAACGTTAAACGTTATAACGTAATACTGTATAACGTTAAGTATTATAACGTAATGCTGTGTAACGTTATAGGTTATAACGTAATACTATGTAACGTTAAACGTAATAACGTCATAGGGTATAACGTTAAACGTTATAACGTAATACTGTATAACGTTAAACGTTATAACGTAATAGGGTATATCGTTAAACGTTATAACGTAATACTGTATAACGTTAAACGTTATAACTTAATAGTGTATAAACTTAAACGTTATAGCGTAATACTGTATAACGTTAAACGTTATAACTTAATTGTGTATAACGTTATACGTTATAACGTAATAGGGTATAACGTTAAACGTTATAACGTAATACTATATAACGTTAAACGTTATAACGTAATAGTGTATAACGTTATACGTTATAACGTAATAGGGTATAACGTTAAACGTTATAACGTAATACTGTAAAACTTTGAGCGTTATAACGTAATGCTATGTAACGTTATAGGTTATAACGCAATACTATGTAACGTTAAACGTTATAACGTAATACTGTAAAACGGTAAACATTCTAACGTAATACTGTATAACGTTAAACGTTATAACCTAATACTATGTAACGTTAAACGTTATAACGTAATAGGGTATAACGTTAAACGTTATAACGTTATACTGTATAACGTTAAACGTTATAACGTAATACTATGTAACGTTATACGTTATAACGTAATAGGGTATAACGTTATACGTTATAACGTAATAGGGTATAACGTTAAACGTTATAACGTAATACTGTATAACGTTAAACGTTATAACTTAATAGTGTATAACGTTATACGTTATAACGTAATAGGGTATAACGTTAAACGTTATAACGTAATACTGTATAACGTTAAGTGTTATAACGTAATGCTGTGTAACGTTATAGGTTATAACGTAATACTATGTAACGTTAAACGTAATAACGTAATAGGGTATAACGTTAAACGTTATAACGTAATACTGTATAACGTTAAACGTTATAACGTAATACTATATAACGTTCAACGTTATAAAGTAATAGGGTATATCGTTAAACGTTATAACGTAATACTGTATAACGTTAAACGTTATAACGTAATACTATATAACGTTAAACGTTATAACGTAATAGGGTATATCGTTAAACGTTATAACGTAATACTGTATAACGTTAAACGTTATAACTTAATAGTGTATAACGTTATACGTTATAACGTAATAGGGTATAACGTTAAACGTTATAACGTAATACTGTAAAACGTTGAGCGTTATAACGTAATGCTATGTAACGTTATAGGTTATAACGCAATACTATGTAACGTTAAACGTTATAACGTAATACTGTAAAACGGTAAACATTCTAACGTAATACTGTATCACGTTAAACGTTATAACCTAATACTATGTAACGTTAAACGTTATAACGTAATAGGGTATAACGTTAAACGTTATAACGTTATACTGTATAACGTTAAACGTTATAACGTAATACTATGTAACGTTATACGTTATAACGTAATAGGGTATAACGTTAAACGTTATAACTTAATAGTGTATAACGTTATACGTTATAACGTAATAGGGTATAACGTTAAACGTTATAACGTAATACTGTATAACGTTAAGTGTTATAACGTAATGCTGTGTAACGTTATAGGTTATAACGTAATACTATGTAACGTTAAACGTAATAACGTAATAGGGTATAACGTTATACGTTATGACGTAATAGGGTATAACGTTAAACGTTATAACGTAATACTGTATAACGTTAAACGTTATAACGTAATACTATGTAACGTTAAACGTTATAACGTAATAGGGTATAACGTTATACTGTATAGCGTTAAACGTTATAACTTAATAGTGTATAACGTTATACGTTATAACGTAATAGGGTATAACGTTAAACGTTATAACGTAATACTGTATAACGTTAAGTGTTATAACGTAATGCTGTGTAACGTTATAGGTTATAACGCAATACTATGTAACGTTAAACGTTATAACGTAATACTGTATAACGTTAAACGTTACAACTTATCAGTGTATAACGTTAAACGTTATAACGTAATACTTTATAACGTTAACTGTTATAACGTAGCAGCACATAACGTTAAACATTATATCGTAATACTGTATAACGTTAAACGTTATAGCTTAATAGTGTATAACGTTATACGTTATAACGTAATAGGGTATAACGTTAAACGTTATAACGTAATACTGTATAACGTTAAGTGTTATAACGTAATGCTGTGTAACGTTATAGGTTATAACGTAATACTATGTAACGTTAAACGTAATAACGTCATAGGGTATAACGTTAAACGTTATAACGTAATACTGTATAACGTTAAACGTTATAACGTAATAGGGTATATCGTTAAACGTTATAACGTAATACTGTATAACGTTAAACGTTATAACTTAATAGTGTATAAACTTAAACGTTATAGCGTAATACTGTATAACGTTAAACGTTATAACTTAATAGTGTATAACGTTATACGTTATAACGTAATAGGGTATAACGTTAAACGTTATAACGTAATACTATATAACGTTAAACGTTATAACGTAATAGTGTATAACGTTATACGTTATAACGTAATAGGGTATAACGTTAAACGTTATAACGTAATACTGTAAAACTTTGAGCGTTATAACGTAATGCTATGTAACGTTATAGGTTATAACGCAATACTATGTAACGTTAAACGTTATAACGTAATACTGTAAAACGGTAAACATTCTAACGTAATACTGTATAACGTTAAACGTTATAACCTAATACTATGTAACGTTAAACGTTATAACGTAATAGGGTATAACGTTAAACGTTATAACGTTATACTGTATAACGTTAAACGTTATAACGTAATACTATGTAACGTTATACGTTATAACGTAATAGGGTATAACGTTAAATGTTATAACGTAATACTGTATAACGTTAAACGTTATAACTTAATAGTGTATAACGTTATACGTTATAACGTAATAGGGTATAACGTTAAACGTTATAACGTTAAACGTTATAACGTAATACTGTATAACGTTAAGTGTTATAGCGTAATGCTGTGTAACGTTATAGGTTATAACGTAATACTATGTAACGTTAAACGTAATAACGTAATAGGGTATATCGTTAAACGTTATAACGTAATACTGTATAACGTTAAACGTTATAACGTAATAGTGTATAACGTTATACGTTATAACGTAATAGGGTATAACGTTAAACGTTATAACGTAATACTGTAAAACTTTGAGCGTTATAACGTAATGCTATGTAACGTTATAGGTTATAACGCAATACTATGTAACGTTAAACGTTATAACGTAATACTGTAAAACGGTAAACATTCTAACGTAATACTGTATAACGTTAAACGTTATAACCTAATACTATGTAACGTTAAACGTTATAACGTAATAGGGTATAACGTTAAACGTTATAACGTTATACTGTATAACGTTAAACGTTATAACGTTATACTGTATAACGTTAAACGTTATAACGTAATACTATGTAACGTTATACGTTATAACGTAATAGGGTATAACGTTAAACGTTATAACGTAATACTGTATAACGTTAAGTGTTATAACGTAATGCTGTGTAACGTTATAGGTTATAACGTAATACTATGTAACGTTAAACGTAATAACGTCATAGGGTATAACGTTAAACGTTATAACGTAATACTGTATAACGTTAAACGTTATAACGTAATAGGGTATATCGTTAAACGTTATAACGTAATACTGTATAACGTTAAACGTTATAACTTAATAGTGTATAAACTTAAACGTTATAGCGTAATACTGTATAACGTTAAACGTTATAACTTAATAGTGTATAACGTTATACGTTATAACGTAATAGGGTATAACGTTAAACGTTATAACGTAATACTATATAACGTTAAACGTTATAACGTAATAGTGTATAACGTTATACGTTATAACGTAATAGGGTATAACGTTAAACGTTATAACGTAATACTGTAAAACTTTGAGCGTTATAACGTAATGCTATGTAACGTTATAGGTTATAACGCAATACTATGTAACGTTAAACGTTATAACGTAATACTGCAAAACGGTAAACATTCTAACGTAATACTGTATAACGTTAAACGTTATAACCTAATACTATGTAACGTTAAACGTTATAACGTAATAGGGTATAACGTTAAACGTTATAACGTTATACTGTATAACGTTAAACGTTATAACGTTATACTGTATAACGTTAAACGTTATAACGTAATACTATGTAACGTTATACGTTATAACGTAATAGGGTATAACGTTAAACGTTATAACGTAATACTGTATAACGTTAAACGTTATAACTTAATAGTGTATAACGTTATACGTTATAACGTAATAGGGTATAACGTTAAACGTTATAACGTAATACTGTATAACGTTAAGTGTTATGACGTAATGCTGTGTAACGTTATAGGTTATAACGTAATACTATGTAACGTTAAACGTAATAACGTAATAGGGTAATACGTTAAACGTAATAACGTAATATTGTATAACGTTAAACGTTATAACGTAATACTGTATAACGTTAAACGTTATAACGTAATAGTTTATATCGTTAAACGTTATAACGTAATACTGTATAACGTTAAACGTTATAACTTAATAGTGTATAAACTTAAACGTTATAGCGTAATACTGTATAACGTTAAACGTTATAGCGTAATACTGTATAACGTTAAACGTTATAACGTAATACTATGTAACGTTATACGTTATATCGTAATAGGGTATAACGGTAAACGTTATAAGGTAATACTGTAAAACGTTGAGCGTTATAACGTAATGCTATGTAACGTTATAGGTTATAACGCAATACTATGTAACGTTAAACGTAATAACGTAATACTGTATAACGTTAAACGTTATAACTTAATAGTGTATAACGTTATACGTTATAACGTAATAGGGTATAACGTTAGACGTTGTAACGTAATACTGTATAACGTTAAACGTTATAACGTAATACTTTATACCGTTAAACGTTATAACGAAATAGTATATAACGTTAAACGTTATAACGTAAAACTGTAAAACGTTGAGCGTTATAACGTAATGCTATGTAACGTTATAGGTTATAACGCAATACTATGTAACGTTAAACGTTATAACGTAATACTGTGAAATGGTAAACATTCTAACGCAATAGTGTATGACGTTAAACGTTATACGGTATTACTATGTAACGTTATACGTTATAACATAATACTATCTAACGTTAAACATTATGACGTAATTGTGTATAACGTTAAACGTTATAACGTAATACTTTGTAACGTTATACGTTATATCGTAATAGGGTATAACGGTAAACGATATAACGTAATACTGTATAACGTTAAATTTTATAACGTAATAGGGTATAACGTTAAACGTTATAACGTAATACTGTATAACGTTAAACGTTATAACGTAATACTATGTAACGTTAAACGTAATAACGTAATAGGGTAATACGTTAAACGTAATAACGTAATATTGTATAACGTTAAACGTTATAACGTAATACTGTATAACGTTAAACGTTATAACGTAATACTTTATACCGTTCAACGTTATAACGTAATAGGGTATATCGTTAAACGTTATAACGTAATACTGTATAACGTTAAACGTTATAACTTAACAGTGTATAAACTTAAACGTTATAGCGTAATACTGTATAACGTTAAACGTTATAACGTATTACTATGTAACGTTATAGGTTATAACGTAATGCTATATATCGTTAAACGTTATAACGTAATAGGGTATATCGTTTAACGTTATAACGTGATAGGTTATAACGTTAAACGTTATAACGTAAGACTTTATACCGTTAAACGTTATAACGAAATAGTATATAACGTTAAACGTTATAACGTAATACTGTATAACGTTAAACGTTATAACTTAATAGTGCATAACGTTATACGTTATAACGTAATAGGGTATAACGTTAAACGTTATAACGTAATACTGTATAACCTTAAAGTGTTATAACGTAATGCTGTGTAACGTTATAGGTTATAACGTAATACTATGTAACGTTAAACGTAATAACGTCATAGGGTATAACGTTAAACGTTATAACGTAATACTGTATAACGTTAAACGTTATAACGTAATAGGGTATATCGTTAAACGTTATAACGTAATACTGTATAACGTTAAACGTTATAACTTAATAGTGTATAAACTTAAACGTTATAGCGTAATACTGTATAACGTTAAACGTTATAACTTAATAGTGTATAACGTTATACGTTATAACGTAATAGGGTATAACGTTAAACGTTATAACGTAATACTATATAACGTTAAACGTTATAACGTAATACTATATAACGTTAAACGTTATAACGTAATAGTGTATAACGTTATACGTTATAACGTAATAGGGTATAACGTTAAACGTTATAACGTAATACTGTAAAACTTTGAGCGTTATAACGTAATGCTATGTAACGTTATAGGTTATAACGTAATACTATGTAACGTTATACGTTATAACGTAATAGGGTATAACGTTAAACGTTATAACTTAATAGTGTATAACGTTATACGTTATAACGTAATAGGGTATAACGTTAAACGTTATAACGTAATACTGTATAACGTTAAGTGTTATAACGTAATGCTGTGTAACGTTATAGGTTATAACGTAATACTATGTAACGTTAAACGTAATAACGTAATAGGGTATAACGTTATACGTTATGACGTAATAGGGTATAACGTTAAACGTTATAACGTAATACTGTATAACGTTAAACGTTATAACGTAATACTATGTAACGTTAAACGTTATAACGTAATAGGGTATAACGTTATACTGTATAGCGTTAAACGTTATAACTTAATAGTGTATAACGTTATACGTTATAACGTAATAGGGTATAACGTTAAACGTTATAACGTAATACTGTATAACGTTAAGTATTATAACGTAATGCTGTGTAACGTTATAGGTTATAACGTAATACTATGTAACGTTAAACGTAATAACGTAATAGGGTATAACGTTAAACGTTATAACGTAATACTGTATAACGTTATAGGTTATAACGTAATACTATGAAACGTTAAACGTAATAACGTAATAGGGTATAACGTTAAACGTTATAACGTAATACTGTATAACGTTAAACGTTATAACGTAATACTATATAACGTTAAACGTTATAACGTAATAGGGTATATCGTTAAACGTTATAACGTAATACTGTATAACGTTAAACGTTATAACTTAATAGTGTATAACGTTATACGTTATAACGTAATAGGGTATAACGTTAAACGTTATAACGTAATACTGTAAAACGTTGAGCGTTATAACGTAATGCTATGTAACGTTATAGGTTATAACGCAATACTATGTAACGTTAAACGTTATAACGTAATACTATATAACGTTAAACGTTATAACGTAATACTATATAACGTTAAACGTTATAACGTAATAGTGTATAACGTTATACGTTATAACGTAATAGGGTATAACGTTAAACGTTATAACGTAATACTGTAAAACTTTGAGCGTTATAACGTAATGCTATGTAACGTTATAGGTTATAACGTAATACTATGTAACGTTATACGTTATAACGTAATAGGGTATAACGTTAAACGTTATAACTTAATAGTGTATAACGTTATACGTTATAACGTAATAGGGTATAACGTTAAACGTTATAACGTAATACTGTATAACGTTAAGTGTTATAACGTAATGCTGTGTAACGTTATAGGTTATAACGTAATACTATGTAACGTTAAACGTAATAACGTAATAGGGTATAACGTTATACGTTATGACGTAATAGGGTATAACGTTAAACGTTATAACGTAATACTGTATAACGTTAAACGTTATAACGTAATACTATGTAACGTTAAACGTTATAACGTAATAGGGTATAACGTTATACTGTATAGCGTTAAACGTTATAACTTAATAGTGTATAACGTTATACGTTATAACGTAATAGGGTATAACGTTAAACGTTATAACGTAATACTGTATAACGTTAAGTATTATAACGTAATGCTGTGTAACGTTATAGGTTATAACGTAATACTATGTAACGTTAAACGTAATAACGTAATAGGGTATAACGTTAAACGTTATAACGTAATACTGTATAACGTTATAGGTTATAACGTAATACTATGAAACGTTAAACGTAATAACGTAATAGGGTATAACGTTAAACGTTATAACGTAATACTGTATAACGTTAAACGTTATAACGTAATACTATATAACGTTAAACGTTATAACGTAATAGGGTATATCGTTAAACGTTATAACGTAATACTGTATAACGTTAAACGTTATAACTTAATAGTGTATAACGTTATACGTTATAACGTAATAGGGTATAACGTTAAACGTTATAACGTAATACTGTAAAACGTTGAGCGTTATAACGTAATGCTATGTAACGTTATAGGTTATAACGCAATACTATGTAACGTTAAACGTTATAACGTAATACTGTAAAACGGTAAACATTCTAACGTAATACTGTATAACGTTAAACGTTATAACCTAATACTATGTAACGTTAAACGTTATAACGTAATAGGGTATAACGTTAAACGTTATAACGTTATACTGTATAACGTTAAACGTTATAACGTAATACTATGTAACGTTATACGTTATAACGTAATAGGGTATAACGTTAAATGTTATAACGTAATACTGTATAACGTTAAACGTTATAACTTAATAGTGTATAACGTTATACGTTATAACGTAATAGGGTATAACGTTAAACGTTATAACGTTAAACGTTATAACGTAATACTGTATAACGTTAAGTGTTATAGCGTAATGCTGTGTAACGTTATAGGTTATAACGTAATACTATGTAACGTTAAACGTAATAACGTAATAGGGTATAACGTTAAACGTTATAACGTAATACTGTATAACGTTAAACGTTATAACGTAATACTGTATAACGTTAAACGTTATAACGTAATACTATATAACGTTCAACGTTATAACGTAATAGGGTATATCGTTAAACGTTATAACGTAATACTGTATCACGTTAAACGTTATAACTTAACAGTGTATAAACTTAAACGTTATAGCGTAATACTGTATAACGTTAAACGTTATAACGTATTACTATGTAACGTTATAGGTTATAACGTAATACTATATATCGTTAAACGTTATAACGTAATAGGGTATAACGTTAAACGTTATAACGTAATACTGTATAACGTTAAGTGTTATAACGTAATACTGTATAACGTTAAACGTTATAACTTAATAGTGTATAAACTTAAACGTTATAGCGTAATACTGTATAACGTTAAACGTTATAACGTAATACTTTATACCGTTAAACCTTATAACGAAATAGTATATAACGTTAAACGTTATAACGTTATACTGTAAAACGTTGAGCGTTATAACGTAATGCTATGTAACGTTATAGGTTATAACGCAATACTATGTAACGTTAAACGTTATAACTTAATACTGTAAAACGGTAAACATTCTAACGCTATAGTGCATGACGTTAAACGTTATAACGTAATACTGTATAACGTTAAACGTTATAACGTAATACTGTATAACGTTAAACGTTATAACTTAATAGTGTATAACGTTATACGTTATAACGTATTAGGTTATAACGTTAAATGTTGTAACGTAATACTGTATAACGTTAAGCGTTATTACGTAATGCTATGTAGCGTTATACGTTATAACGTAATACTATGTAACGTTAAACGTTATAACGTAATACTGTATAAGGTTAAACGTTAAAACGTAATACTGTAAAACGTTGAGCGTTAGAACGTAATGGTATGTACCGTTATAGGTTATAACGCAATACTATGTAACGTTAAACGTTATAACGTAATACTGTATAACGTTAAACGTTACAACTTATCAGTGTATAACGTTAAACGTTATAACGTAATACTTTATAACGTTAACTGTTATAACGTAGCAGCACATAACGTTAAACATTATATCGTAATACTGTATAACGTTAAACGTTATAGCTTAATAGTGTATAACGTTATACGTTATAACGTAATAGGGTATAACGTTAAACGTTATAACGTAATACTGTATAACGTTAAGTGTTATAACGTAATGCTGTGTAACGTTATAGGTTATAACGTAATACTATGTAACGTTAAACGTAATAACGTCATAGGGTATAACGTTAAACGTTATAACGTAATACTGTATAACGTTAAACGTTATAACGTAATAGGGTATATCGTTAAACGTTATAACGTAATACTGTATAACGTTAAACGTTATAACTTAATAGTGTATAAACTTAAACGTTATAGCGTAATACTGTATAACGTTAAACGTTATAACTTAATAGTGTATAACGTTATACGTTATAACGTAATAGGGTATAACGTTAAACGTTATAACGTAATACTATATAACGTTAAACGTTATAACGTAATAGTGTATAACGTTATACGTTATAACGTAATAGGGTATAACGTTAAACGTTATAACATTATACTGTAAAACTTTGAGCGTTATAACGTAATGCTATGTAACGTTATAGGTTATAACGCAATACTATGTAACGTTAAACGTTATAACGTAATACTGTAAAACGGTAAACGTTATAACGTAATACTTTATACCGTTCAACGTTATAACGTAATAGGGTATATCGTTAAACGTTATAACGTAATACTGTATAACGTTAAACGTTATAACTTAACAGTGTATAAACTTAAACGTTATAGCGTAATACTGTATAACGTTAAACGTTATAACGTATTACTATGTAACGTTATAGGTTATAACGTAATGCTATATATCGTTAAACGTTATAACGTAATAGGGTATATCGTTTAACGTTATAACGTGATAGGTTATAACGTTAAACGTTATAACGTAAGACTTTATACCATTAAACGTTATAACGAAATAGTATATAACGTTAAACGTTATAACGTAATACTGTATAACGTTAAACGTTATAACTTAATAGTGTATAACGTTATACGTTATAACGTAATAGGGTATAACGTTAAACGTTATAACGTAATACTGTATAACCTTAAAGTGTTATAACGTAATGCTGTGTAACGTTATAGGTTATAACGTAATACTATGTAACGTTAAACGTAATAACGTCATAGGGTATAACGTTAAACGTTATAACGTAATACTGTATAACGTTAAACGTTATAACGTAATAGGGTATATCGTTAAACGTTATAACGTAATACTGTATAACGTTAAACGTTATAACTTAATAGTGTATAAACTTAAACGTTATAGCGTAATACTGTATAACGTTAAACGTTATAACTTAATAGTGTATAACGTTATACGTTATAACGTAATAGGGTATAACGTTAAACGTTATAACGTAATACTATATAACGTTAAACGTTATAACGTAATACTATATAACGTTAAACGTTATAACGTAATAGTGTATAACGTTATACGTTATAACGTAATAGGGTATAACGTTAAACGTTATAACGTAATACTGTAAAACTTTGAGCGTTATAACGTAATGCTATGTAACGTTATAGGTTATAACGTAATACTATGTAACGTTATACGTTATAACGTAATAGGGTATAACGTTAAACGTTATAACTTAATAGTGTATAACGTTATACGTTATAACGTAATAGGGTATAACGTTAAACGTTATAACGTAATACTGTATAACGTTAAGTGTTATAACGTAATGCTGTGTAACGTTATTGGTTATAACGTAATACTATGTAACGTTAAACGTAATAACGTAATAGGGTATAACGTTATACGTTATGACGTAATAGGGTATAACGTTAAACGTTATAACGTAATACTGTATAACGTTAAACGTTATAACGTAATACTATGTAACGTTAAACGTTATAACGTAATAGGGTATAACGTTATACTGTATAGCGTTAAACGTTATAACTTAATAGTGTATAACGTTATACGTTATAACGTAATAGGGTATAACGTTAAACGTTATAACGTAATACTGTATAACGTTAAGTATTATAACGTAATGCTGTGTAACGTTATAGGTTATAACGTAATACTATGTAACGTTAAACGTAATAACGTAATAGGGTATAACGTTAAACGTTATAACGTAATACTGTATAACGTTATAGGTTATAACGTAATACTATGAAACGTTAAACGTAATAACGTAATAGGGTATAACGTTAAACGTTATAACGTAATACTGTATAACGTTAAACGTTATAACGTAATACTATATAACGTTAAACGTTATAACGTAATAGGGTATATCGTTAAACGTTATAACGTAATACTGTATAACGTTAAACGTTATAACTTAATAGTGTATAACGTTATACGTTATAACGTAATAGGGTATAACGTTAAACGTTATAACGTAATTCTGTAAAACGTTGAGCGTTATAACGTAATGCTATGTAACGTTATAGGTTATAACGCAATACTATGTAACGTTAAACGTTATAACGTAATACTGTAAAACGGTAAACATTCTAACGTAATACTGTATAACGTTAAACGTTATAACCTAATACTATGTAACGTTAAACGTTATAACGTAATAGGGTATAACGTTAAACGTTATAACGTTATACTGTATAACGTTAAACGTTATAACGTAATACTATGTAACGTTATACGTTATAACGTAATAGGGTATAACGTTAAATGTTATAACGTAATACTGTATAACGTTAAACGTTATAACTTAATAGTGTATAACGTTATACGTTATAACGTAATAGGGTATAACGTTAAACGTTATAACGTTAAACGTTATAACGTAATACTGTATAACGTTAAGTGTTATAGCGTAATGCTGTGTAACGTTATAGGTTATAACGTAATACTATGTAACGTTAAACGTAATAACGTAATAGGGTATAACGTTAAACGTTATAACGTAATACTGTATAACGTTAAACGTTATAACGTAATACTGTATAACGTTAAACGTTATAACGTAATACTATATAACGTTCAACGTTATAACGTAATAGGGTATATCGTTAAACGTTATAACGTAATACTGTATCACGTTAAACGTTATAACTTAACAGTGTATAAACTTAAACGTTATAGCGTAATACTGTATAACGTTAAACGTTATAACGTATTACTATGTAACGTTATAGGTTATAACGTAATACTATATATCGTTAAACGTTATAACGTAATAGGGTATAACGTTAAACGTTATAACGTAATACTGTATAACGTTAAGTGTTATAACGTAATACTGTATAACGTTAAACGTTATAACTTAATAGTGTATAAACTTAAACGTTATAGCGTAATACTGTATAACGTTAAACGTTATAACGTAATACTTTATACCGTTAAACCTTATAACGAAATAGTATATAACGTTAAACGTTATAACGTTATACTGTAAAACGTTGAGCGTTATAACGTAATGCTATGTAACGTTATAGGTTATAACGCAATACTATGTAACGTTAAACGTTATAACTTAATACTGTAAAACGGTAAACATTCTAACGCTATAGTGCATGACGTTAAACGTTATAACGTAATACTGTATAACGTTAAACGTTATAACGTAATACTGTATAACGTTAAACGTTATAACTTAATAGTGTATAACGTTATACGTTATAACGTATTAGGTTATAACGTTAAATGTTGTAACGTAATACTGTATAACGTTAAGCGTTATTACGTAATGCTATGTAGCGTTATACGTTATAACGTAATACTATGTAACGTTAAACGTTATAACGTAATACTGTATAAGGTTAAACGTTAAAACGTAATACTGTAAAACGTTGAGCGTTAGAACGTAATGGTATGTACCGTTATAGGTTATAACGCAATACTATGTAACGTTAAACGTTATAACGTAATACTGTATAACGTTAAACGTTACAACTTATCAGTGTATAACGTTAAACGTTATAACGTAATACTTTATAACGTTAACTGTTATAACGTAGCAGCACATAACGTTAAACATTATATCGTAATACTGTATAACGTTAAACGTTATAGCTTAATAGTGTATAACGTTATACGTTATAACGTAATAGGGTATAACGTTAAACGTTATAACGTAATACTGTATAACGTTAAGTGTTATAACGTAATGCTGTGTAACGTTATAGGTTATAACGTAATACTATGTAACGTTAAACGTAATAACGTCATAGGGTATAACGTTAAACGTTATAACGTAATACTGTATAACGTTAAACGTTATAACGTAATAGGGTATATCGTTAAACGTTATAACGTAATACTGTATAACGTTAAACGTTATAACTTAATAGTGTATAAACTTAAACGTTATAGCGTAATACTGTATAACGTTAAACGTTATAACTTAATAGTGTATAACGTTATACGTTATAACGTAATAGGGTATAACGTTAAACGTTATAACGTAATACTATATAACGTTAAACGTTATAACGTAATAGTGTATAACGTTATACGTTATAACGTAATAGGGTATAACGTTAAACGTTATAACATTATACTGTAAAACTTTGAGCGTTATAACGTAATGCTATGTAACGTTATAGGTTATAACGCAATACTATGTAACGTTAAACGTTATAACGTAATACTGTAAAACGGTAAACATTCTAACGTAATACTGTATAACGTTAAACGTTATAACCTAATACTATGTAACGTTAAACGTTATAACGTAATAGGGTATAACGTTAAACGTTATAACGTTATACTGTATAACGTTAAACGTTATAACGTTATACTGTATAACGTTAAACGTTATAACGTATTACTATGTAACGTTATACGTTATAACGTAATAGGGTATAACGTTAAACGTTATAACGTAATACTGTATAACGTTAAACGTTATAACTTAATAGTGTATAACGTTATACGTTATAACGTAATAGGGTATAACGTTAAACGTTATAACGTAATACTGTATAACGTTAAGTGTTATGACGTAATGCTGTGTAACGTTATAGGTTATAACGTAATACTATGTAACGTTAAACGTAATAACGTAATAGGGTAATACGTTAAACGTAATAACGTAATATTGTATAACGTTAAACGTTATAACGTAATACTGTATAACGTTAAACGTTATAACGTAATAGGGTATATCGTTAAACGTTATATCGTAATACTGTATAACGTTAAACGTTATAACTTAATAGTGTATAAACTTAAACGTTATAGCGTAATACTGTATAACGTTAAACGTTATAGCGTAATACTGTATAACGTTAAACGTTATAACGTAATACTATGTAACGTTATACGTTATATCGTAATAGGGTATAACGGTAAACGTTATAAGGTAATACTGTAAAACGTTGAGCGTTATAACGTAATGCTATGTAACGTTATAGGTTATAACGCAATACTATGTAACGTTAAACGTAATAACGTAATACTGTATAACGTTAAACGTTATAACTTAATAGTGTATAACGTTATACGGTATAACGTAATAGGGTATAACGTTAGACGTTGTAACGTAATACTGTATAACGTTAAACGTTATAACGTAATACTTTATACCGTTAAACGTTATAACGAAATAGTATATAACGTTAAACGTTATAACGTAAAACTGTAAAACGTTGAGCGTTATAACGTAATGCTATGTAACGTTATAGGTTATAACGCAATACTATGTAACGTTAAACGTTATAACGTAATACTGTGAAATGGTAAACATTCTAACGCAATAGTGTATGACGTTAAACGTTATACCGTATTACTATGCAACGTTATACGTTATAACATAATACTATCTAACGTTAAACATTATGACGTAATTGCGTATAACGTTAAACGTTATAACGTAATACTTTGTAACGTTATACGTTATATCGTAATAGGGTATAACGGTAAACGATATAACGTAATACTGTATAACGTTAAATTTTATAACGTAATAGGGTATAACGTTAAACGTTATAACGTAATACTGTATAACGTTAAACGTTATAACGTAATACTGTATAACGTTAAACGTTATAACGTAATACTTTATACCGTTCAACGTTATAACGTAATAGGGTATATCGTTAAACGTTATAACGTAATACTGTATAACGTTAAACGTTATAACTTAACAGTGTATAAACTTAAACGTTATAGCGTAATACTGTATAACGTTAAACGTTATAACGTATTACTATGTAACGTTATAGGTTATAACGTAATACTATATATCGTTAAACGTTATAACGTAATAGGGTATATCTTTTAACGTTATAACGTGATAGGTTATAACGTTAAACGTTATAACGTAAGACTATATACCGTTAAACGTTATAACGAAATAGTATATAACGTTAAACGTTATAACGTAATACTGTATAACGTTAAACGTTATAACTTAATAGTGTATAACGTTATACGTTATAACGTAATAGGGTATAACGTTAAACGTTATAACGTAATACTGTGTAACGTTAAGTATTATAACGTAATGCTGTGTAACGTTATAGGTTATAACGTAATACTATGTAACGTTAAACGTAATAACGTCATAGGGTATAACGTTAAACGTTATAACGTAATACTGTATAACGTTAAACGTTATAACGTAATAGGGTATATCGTTAAACGTTATAACGTAATACTGTATAACGTTAAACGTTATAACTTAATAGTGTATAAACTTAAACGTTATAGCGTAATACTGTATAACGTTAAACGTTATAACTTAATTGTGTATAACGTTATACGTTATAACGTAGTAGGGTATAACGTTAAACGTTATAACGTAATACTATATAACGTTAAACGTTATAACGTAATAGTGTATAACGTTATACGTTATAACGTAATAGGGTATAACGTTAAACGTTATAACGTAATACTGTAAAACTTTGAGCGTTATAACGTAATGCTATGTAACGTTATAGGTTATAACGCAATACTATGTAACGTTAAACGTTATAACGTAATACTGTAAAACGGTAAACATTCTAACGTAATACTGTATAACGTTAAACGTTATAACCTAATACTATGTAACGTTAAACGTTATAACGTTATACTGTATAACGTTAAACGTTATAACGTAATACTATGTAACGTTATACGTTATAACGTAATAGGGTATAACGTTATACGTTATAACGTAATAGGGTATAACGTTAAACGTTATAACGTAATACTGTATAACGTTAAACGTTATAACTTAATAGTGTATAACGTTATACGTTATAACGTAATAGGGTATAACGTTAAACGTTATAACGTAATACTGTATAACGTTAAGTGTTATAACGTAATGCTGTGTAACGTTATAGGTTATAACGTAATACTATGTAACGTTAAACGTAATAACGTAATAGGGTATATCGTTAAACGTTATATCGTAATACTGTATAACGTTAAACGTTATAACTTAATAGTGTATAAACTTAAACGTTATAGCGTAATACTGTATAACGTTAAACGTTATAGCGTAATACTGTATAACGTTAAACGTTATAACGTAATACTATGTAACGTTATACGTTATATCGTAATAGGGTATAACGGTAAACGTTATAAGGTAATACTGTAAAACGTTGAGCGTTATAACGTAATGCTATGTAACGTTATAGGTTATAACGCAATACTATGTAACGTTAAACGTAATAACGTAATACTGTATAACGTTAAACGTTATAACTTAATAGTGTATAACGTTATACGTTATAACGTAATAGGGTATAACGTTAGACGTTGTATCGTAATACTGTATAACGTTAAACGTTATAACGTAATACTTTATACCGTTAAACGTTATAACGAAATAGTATATAACGTTAAACGTTATAACGTAAAACTGTAAAACGTTGAGCGTTATAACGTAATGCTATGTAACGTTATAGGTTATAACGCAATACTATGTAACGTTAAACGTTATAACGTAATACTGTGAAATGGTAAACATTCTAACGCAATAGTGTATGACGTTAAACGTTATACCGTATTACTATGTAACGTTATACGTTATAACATAATACTATCTAACGTTAAACATTATGACGTAATTGTGTATAACGTTAAACGTTATAACGTAATACTTTGTAACGTTATACGTTATATCGTAATAGGGTATAACGGTAAACGATATAACGTAATACTGTATAACGTTAAATTTTATAACGTAATAGGGTATAACGTAAAACGTTATAACGTAATACTGTATAACGTTAAACGTTATAACGTAATACTATGTAACGTTAAACGTAATAACGTAATAGGGTAATACGTTAAACGTAATAACGTAATATTGTATAACGTTAAACGTTATAACGTAATACTGTATAACGTTACACGTTATAACGTAATACTTTATACCGTTCAACGTTATAACGTAATAGGGTATATCGTTAAACGTTATAACGTAATACTGTATAACGTTAAACGTTATAACTTAACAGTGTATAAACTTAAACGTTATAGCGTAATACTGTATAACGTTAAACGTTATAACGTATTACTATGTAACGTTATAGGTTATAACGTAATACTATATATCGTTAAACGTTATAACGTAATAGGGTATATCGTTTAACGTTATAACGTGATAGGTTATAACGTTAAACGTTATAACGTAAGACTTTATACCGTTAAACGTTATAACGAAATAGTATATAACGTTAAACGTTATAACGTAATACTGTATAACGTTAAACGTTATAACTTAATAGTGTATAACGTTATACGTTATAACGTAATAGGGTATAACGTTAAACGTTATAACGTAATACTGTATAACGTTAAGTATTATAACGTAATGCTGTGTAACGTTATAGGTTATAACGTAATACTATGTAACGTTAAACGTAATAACGTCATAGGGTATAACGTTAAACGTTATAACGTAATACTGTATAACGTTAAACGTTATAACGTAATAGGGTATATCGTTAAACGTTATAACGTAATACTGTATAACGTTAAACGTTATAACTTAATAGTTTATAAACTTAAACGTTATAGCGTAATACTGTATAACGTTAAACGTTATAACTTAATTGTGTATAACGTTATACGTTATAACGTAATAGGGTATAACGTTAAACGTTATAACGTAATACTATATAACGTTAAACGTTATAACGTAATAGTGTATAACGTTATACGTTATAACGTAATAGGGTATAACGTTAAACGTTATAACGTAATACTGTAAAACTTTGAGCGTTATAACGTAATGCTATGTAACGTTATAGGTTATAACGCAATACTATGTAACGTTAAACGTTATAACGTAATACTGTAAAACGGTAAACATTCTAACGTAATACTGTATAACGTTAAACGTTATAACCTAATACTATGTAACGTTAAACGTTATAACGTTATACTGTATAACGTTAAACGTTATAACGTAATACTATGTAACGTTATACGTTATAACGTAATAGGGTATAACGTTATACGTTATAACGTAATAGGGTATAACGTTAAACGTTATAACGTAATACTGTATAACGTTAAACGTTATAACTTAATAGTGTATAACGTTATACGTTATAACGTAATAGGGTATAACGTTAAACGTTATAACGTAATACTATATAACGTTCAACGTTATAAAGTAATAGGGTATATCGTTAAACGTTATAACGTAATACTGTATAACGTTAAACGTTATAACTTAACAGTGTATAAACTTAAACGTTATAGCGTAATACTGTATAACGTTAAACGTTATAACGTATTACTATGTAACGTTATAGGTTATAACGTAATACTATATATCGTTAAACGTTATAACGTAATAGGGTATATCGTTTAACGTTATAACGTGATAGGTTATAACGTTAAACGTTATAACGTAAGACTTTATACCGTTAAACGTTATAACGAAATAGTATATAACGTTAAACGTTATAACGTAATACTGTATAACGTTAAACGTTATAACGTAATACTTTATACCGTTAAACGTTATAACGAAATAGTATATAACGTTAAACGTTATAACGTAAAACTGTAAAACGTTGAGCGTTATAACGTAATGCTATGTAACGATATAGGTTATAACGGAATACTATGTAACGTTAAACGTTATAACGTAATACTGTGAAATGGTAAACATTCTAACGCAATAGTGTATGACGTTAAACGTTATACCGTATTACTATGTAACGTTATACGTTATAACATAATACTATCTAACGTTAAACATTATGACGTAATTGTGTATAACGTTAAACGTTATAACGTAATACTTTGTAACGTTATACGTTATATCGTAATAGGGTATAACGGTAAACGATATAACGTAATACTGTATAACGTTAAATGTTATAACGTAATAGGGTATAACGTTAAACGTTATAACGTAATACTGTATAACGTTAAACGTTATAACGTAATACTATGTAACGTTAAACGTAATAACGTAATAGGGTAATACGTTAAACGTAATAACGTAATATTGTATAACGTTAAACGTTATAACGTAATACTGTATAACGTTAAGTGTTATAACGTAATGCTGTGTAACGTTATAGGTTATAACGTAATACTATGTAACGTTAAACGTAATAACGTAATAGGGTATAACGTTAAACGTTATAACGTAATACTATATAACGTTAAACGTTATAACGTAATACTGTATAACGTTAAACGTTATAACTTAATAGTGTATAAACTTAAACGTTGTAGCGTAATACTGTATAACGTTAAACGTTACAACTTATCAGTGTATAACGTTAAACGTTATAACGTAATACTTTATAACGTTAACTGTTATAACGTAGCAGCACATAACGTTAAACATTATATCGTAATACTGTATAACGTTAAACGTTATAGCTTAATAGTGTATAACGTTATACGTTATAACGTAATAGGGTATAACGTTAATCGTTATAACGTAATACTGTATAACGTTAAGTGTTATAACGTAATGCTGTGTACCGTTATAGGTTATAACATAATATTATGTAACGTTAAACGTAATAACGTAATAGGGTATAACGTTAAACGTTATAACGTAATACTTTATACCGTTAAACGTTATAACGAAATAGTATATAACGTTAAACGTTATAACGTAATACTGTATAACGTTAAACGTTATAACTTAATAGTGTATAACGTTATACGTTATAACGTATTAGGTTATAACGTTAAATGTTGTAACGTAATACTGTATAACGTTAAGCGTTATTACGTAATGCTATGTAGCGTTATACGTTATAACGTAATACTATGTAACGTTAAACGTTATAACGTAATACTGTATAACGTTAAACGTTATAACGTAATACTGTAAAACGTTGAGCGTTATAACGTAATGCTATGTAACGTTATAGGTTATAACGCAATACTATGTAACGTTAAACGTTATAACGTAATACTATGTAACGTTATACGTTATAACGTAGTAGGGTATATCGTTTAACGTTATAACGTAATACTTTATACCGTTAAACGTTATAACGAAATAGTATATAACGTTAAACGTTATGACGTAATACTGTAATACGTTAAACGTTATACCGTATTACTATGTAACGTTATACGTTATATCGTAATAGGGTATAACGGTAAACGTTATAACGTAACACTGTATAACGTTAAACGTTATAACTTAATAGTATATAACGTTATACGTTATAACGTAATACTGTATAACGTTAAACGTTATAACGTAATACTATGTAACGTTAAACGTTATAACGTAATAGGGTATAACGTTAAACGTCATAACGTAATACTGTATAACGTTATACGTTATAACGTAATAGGGTATAACGTTAAACGTTATAACGTAACACTGTATAACGTTAAACGTTATAACGTAATACTATGTAACGTTAAACGTTATAACGTAATAGGGTATAACGTTAAACGCTACAACGTAATACTGTATAACGTTATACGTTATAACGTAATAGGGTATAACGTTAAACGTTATAACGTAATACTGTATAACGTTATACGTTATAACGTAATAGGGTATAACGTTAAACGTTATAACGTAATACCGTATAACGTTATACGTTATAACGTAATACTATGTAACGTTATACGTTATAACGTAATAGGGTATAACGTTAAATGTTATAACGTAATACTGTATAACGTTAAACGTTATAACTTAATAGTGTATAACGTTATACGTTATAACGTAATAGGGTATAACGTTAAACGTTATAACGTAATAGGGTATAACGGTAAACGTTGTAACGTAATACTGTATAACGTTAAACGTTATAACTTAATAGTGTATAACGTTATACGTTATAACGTAATAGGGTATAACGTTAAGCGTTATAACGTAATAGGGTATAACGATAAGCGTTATAACGTAATACTGCATAACGTTAAACGTTATAACGTAATACTGTATAACGTTAAGTGTCATAACGTAATAGTGTGTAACGTTATAGGTTATAACGTATTACTATGTAACGTTATACGTTATAACGTAATACTATATAACGTTAAACATTATAACGTAATTGTGTATAACGTTAAACGTTATAACGTAATACTGTATATCGTTAAGTGTTATAACGTAATAGTGTGTAACGTTATAGGTTATAACGTATTACTATGTAACGTTATACGTTATAACGTAATACTATATAACGTTAAACATTATAACGTAATTGTGTATAACGTTAAACGTTATAACGTAATACTGTATAACGTTAAGCGTTATAACGTAATAGGGTATAACGATAAGCGTTATAACGTAATACTGTATAACGTTCAACGTTATAACGTAATACTATGTAACGTTATACGTTATAACTTAATAGTGTATAACGTTATACGTTATAACGTAATAGGGTATAACGTTAAACGTTATAACGTAATACTGTATAACGTTAAACATTATAACGTAATACTATGTAACGTTAAACGTTATAACGTAATACTGTATAACGTTAAACGTTATAACGTAATACTATGTAACGTTAAACGTTATAACGTAATAGGGTATAACGTTAAACGTTATAACGTAATACTGTATAACGATAAGCGTTATAACGTAATACTGTATAACGTTCAACGTTATAACGTAATACTATGTAACGTTATACGTTATAACTTAATAGTGTATAACGTTATACGTTATAACTTAATAGTGTATAACGTTATACGTTATAACGTAATAGGGTATAACGTTAAACGTTATAACGTAATACTGTATAACGTTAAACGTTACAACTTATCAGTGTATAACGTTAAACGTTATAACGTAATACTTTATAACGTTAACTGTTATAACGTAGCAGCATATAACGTTAAACATTATATCGTAATACTGTATAACGTTAAACGTTATAACTTAATAGTGTATAACGTTATACGTTATAACGTAATAGGGTATAACGTTAATCGTTATAACGTAATACTGTATAACGTTAAGTGTTATAACGTAATGCTGTGTAACGTTATAGGTTATAACATAATACTATGTAACGTTAAACGTAATAACGTAATAGGGTATAACGTTAAACGTTATAACGTAATACTTTATACCGTTAAACGTTATAACGAAATAGTATATAACGTTACACTGTAAAACGTTGAGCGTTATAACGTAATGCTATGTAACGTTATAGGTTATAACGCAATACTATGTAACGTTAAACGTTATAACTTAATACTGTAAAACGGTAAACATTCTAACGCAATAGTGCATGACGTTAAACGTTATAACGTAATACTGTATAACGTTAAACGTTATAACGTAATACTGTATAACGTTATACGTTATAACGTATTAGGTTATAACGTTAAATGTTGTAACGTAATACTGTATAACGTTAAGCGTTATTACGTAATGCTATGTAGCGTTATACGTTATAACGTAATACTATGTAACGTTAAACGTTATAACGAAATAGTATATAACGTTAAACGTTATAACGTAATAGGGTATAACGTTAAACGTTATAACGTAATACTTTATACCGTTAAACGTTATAACGAAATAGTATATAACGTTAAACGTTATAACGTTATACTGTAAAACGTTGAGCGTTATAACGTAATGCTATGTAACGTTATAGGTTATAACGCAATACTATGTAACGTTAAACGTTATAACTTAATACTGTAAAACGGTAAACATTCTAACGCAATAGTGCATGACGTTAAACGTTATAACGTAATACTGTATAACGTTAAACGTTATAACGAAATACTGTATAACGTTAAACGTTATAACTTAATAGTGTATAACGTCATACGTTATAACGTAATAGGGTATAACGTTAAACGTTATAACGTAATACTGTATAACGTTAAGTGTTATAACGTAATGCTGTGTAACGTTATAGATTATAACGTAATACTATGTAACGTTAAACGTAATAACGTAATAGGGTATAACGTTAAACGTTATAACGTAATACTGTATAACGTTAAACGTTATAACGTAATACTATATAACGTTCAACGTTATAACGTAATAGGGTATATCGTTAAACGTTATAACGTAATACTGTATAACGTTAAACGTTATAACTTAACAGTGTATAAACTTAAACGTTATAGCGTAATACTGTATAACGTTAAACGTTATAACGTATTACTATGTAACGTTATAGGTTATAACGTAATACTGTATAACGTTAAACGTTATAACTTAATAGTGTATAAACTTAAACGTTGTAGCGTAATACTGTATAACGTTAAACGTTACAACTTATCAGTGTATAACGTTAAACGTTATAACGTAATACTTTATAACGTTAACTGTTATAACGTAGCAGCACATAACGTTAAACATTATATCGTAATACTGTATAACGTTAAACGTTATAGCTTAATAGTGTATAACGTTATACGTTATAACGTAATAGGGTATAACGTTAATCGTTATAACGTAATACTGTATAACGTTAAGTGTTATAACGTAATGCTGTGTACCGTTATAGGTTATAACATAATACTATGTAACGTTAAACGTAATAACGTAATAGGGTATAACGTTAAACGTTATAACGTAATACTTTATACCGTTAAACGTTATAACGAAATAGTATATAACGTTAAACGTTATAACGTAATACTGTATAACGTTAAACGTTATAACTTAATAGTGTATAACGTTATACGTTATAACGTATTAGGTTATAACGTTAAATGTTGTAACGTAATACTGTATAACGTTAAGCGTTATTACGTAATGCTATGTAGCGTTATACGTTATAACGTAATACTATGTAACGTTAAACGTTATAACGTAATACTGTATAACGTTAAACGTTATAACGTAATACTGTAAAACGTTGAGCGTTATAAGGTAATGCTATGTAACGTTATAGGTTATAACGCAATACTATGTAACGTTAAACGTTATAACGCAATACTATGTAACGTTAAACGTTATAACGTAATACTATGTAACGTTATACGTTATAACGTAGTAGGGTATAACGTTAAACGTAATAACGTAATAGGGTATAACGTTAAACGTTATAACGTAATACTGTATAACGTTAAACGTTATAACGTAATACTATATAACGTTAAACTTTATAACGTAATAGGGTATATCGTTTAACGTTATAACGTAATACTTTATACCGTTAAACATTACAACGAAATAGTATATAACGTTAAACGTTATGACGTAATACTGTAATACGTTGAGCGTTATAACGTAATGCTATGTGACGTTATAGGTTATAACGCAATACTATGTAACGTTAAACGTTATAACGTAATACTGTAAAACGGTAAACATTCTAACGCAATAGTGTATGACGTTAAACGTTATACCGTATTACTATGTAACGTTATACGTTATAACATAATACTATCTAACGTTAAACATTGTGACGTAATTTTGTATAACGTTAAACGTTATAACGTAACACTGTATAACGTTAAACGTTATAACTTAATGGAATATAACGTTATACGTTATAACGTAATAGGGTATAACGTTAAACGTTATAACGTAATACTGTATAACGTTAAACGTTATAACGTAATACTATGTAACGTTAAACGTTATAACGTAATAGGGTAAAACGTTAAACGTTATAACGTAATACTGTATAACGTTAAACGTTATAACTTAATGGAATATAACGTTTTACGTTATAACGTAATAGGGTATAACGTTAAACGTTATAACGTAATACTATGTAACGTTATACGTTATAACGTAATAGGGTATAACGTTAAATGTTATAACGTAATACTGTATAACGTTAAACGTTATAACGTAATACTGTATAACGTTACACGTTATAACTTAATACTATGTAACGTTATACGTTATATCGTAATAGGGTATAACGGTAAACGTTATAACGTAACACTGTATAACGTTAAACGTTATAACTTAATGGAATATAAAGTTATACGTTATAACGTAATAGGGTATAACGTTAAACGTTATAACGTAATACTGTATAACGTTAAACGTTATAACGTAATACTATGTAACGTTAAACGTTATAACGTAATAGGGTATAACGTTAAACGTTATAACGTAATACTATGTAACGTTAAACGTTATAACGTAATAGGGTATAACGTTAAACGTTATAACGTAATACTGTATAACGTTAAACGTTATAACGTAATACTATGTAACGTTAAACGTTATAACGTAATAGGGTAAAACGTTAAACGTTATAACGTAATACTGTATAACGTTAAACGTTATAACTTAATGGAATATAACGTTTTACGTTATAACGTAATAGGGTATAACGTTAAACGTTATAACGTAATACTATGTAACGTTATACGTTATAACGTAATAGGGTATAACGTTAAATGTTATAACGTAATACTGTATAACGTTAAACGTTATAACGTAATACTGTATAACGTTACACGTTATAACTTAATACTATGTAACGTTATACGTTATATCGTAATAGGGTATAACGGTAAACGTTATAACGTAACACTGTATAACGTTAAACGTTATAACTTAATGGAATATAAAGTTATACGTTATAACGTAATAGGGTATAACGTTAAACGTTATAACGTAATACTGTATAACGTTAAACGTTATAACGTAATACTATGTAACGTTAAACGTTATAACGTAATAGGGTATAACGTTAAACGTTATAACGTAATACTATGTAACGTTAAACGTTATAACGTAATAGGGTATAACGTTAAACGTTATAACGTAATACTGTATAACGTTAAACGTTATAACGTAATACTATGTAACGTTATACGTTATAACGTAGTAGGGTATAACGTTAAACGTAATAACGTAATAGGGTATAACGTTAAACGTTATAACGTAATACTGTATAACGTTAAACGTTATAACGTAATACTATATAACGTTAAACTTTATAACGTAATAGGGTATATCGTTTAACGTTATAACGTAATACTTTATACCGTTAAACGTTATAACGAAATAGTATATAACGTTAAACGTTATGACGTAATACCGTAATACGTTGAGCGTTATAACGTAATGCTATGTGACGTTATAGGTTATAACGCAATACTATGTAACGTTAAACGTTATAACGTAATACTGTAAAACGGTAAACATTCTAACGCAATAGTGTATGACGTTAAACGTTATACCGTATTACTATGTAACGTTATACGTTATAACATAATACTATCTAACGTTAAACATTCTGACGTAATTGTGTATAACGTTAAACGTTATAACGTAATACTGTATAACGTTACACGTTATAACTTAATACTATGTAACGTTATACGTTATATCGTAATAGGGTATAACGGTAAACGTTATAACGTAACACTGTATAACGTTAAACGTTATAACTTAATAGTATATAACGTTATACGTTATAACGTAATACTGTATAACGTTAAACGTTATAACGTAATACTATGTAACGTTAAACGTTATAACGTAATAGGGTATAACGTTAAACGTTATAACGTAATACTGTATAACGTTATACGTTATAACGTAATAGGGTATAACGTTAAACGTTATAACGTAATACTGTATAACGTTATACGTTATAACGTAATAGGGTATAACGTTAAACGTTATAACGTAATACTGTATAACGTTATACGTTATAACGTAATACTATGTAACGTTATACGTTATAACGTAATAGGGTATAACGTTAAATGTTATAACGTAATACTGTATAACGTTAAACGTTATAACTTAATAGTGTATAACGTTATACGTTATAACGTAATAGGGTATAACGTTAAACGTTATAACGTAATAGGGTATAACGGTAAACGTTGTAACGTAATACTGTATAACGTTAAACGTTATAACTTAATAGTGTATAACGTTATACGTTATAACGTAATAGGGTATAACGTTAAGCGTTATAACGTAATAGGGTATAACGATAAGCGTTATAACGTAATACTGCATAACGTTAAACGTTATAACGTAATACTGTATAACGTTAAGTGTCATAACGTAATAGTGTGTAACGTTATAGGTTATAACGTATTACTATGTAACGTTATACGTTATAACGTAATACTATATAACGTTAAACATTATAACGTAATTGTGTATAACGTTAAACGTTATAACGTAATACTGTATAACGTTAAGCGTTATAACGTAATAGGGTATAACGATAAGCGTTATAACGTAATACTGTATAACGTTCAACGTTATAACGTAATACTATGTAACGTTATACGTTATAACTTAATAGTGTATAACGTTATACGTTATAACGTAATAGGGTATAACGTTAAACGTTATAACGTAATACTGTATAACGTTAAACGTTATAACGTAATACTATGTAACGTTAAACGTTATAACGTAATACTGTATAACGTTAAACGTTATAACGTAATACTATGTAACGTTAAACGTTATAACGTAATAGGGTATAACGTTAAACGTTATAACGTAATACTGTATAACGTTAAACGTTATAACGTAATACTATGTAACGTTAAACGTTATAACGTAATACTATGTAACGTTAAACGTTATAACGTAATAGGGTATAACGTTAAACGTTATAACGTAATACTGTATAACGTTAAACGTTATAACGTAATACTATGTAACGTTACACGTTACAACTTATCAGTGTATAACGTTAAACGTTATAACGTAATACTTTATAACGTTAACTGTTATAACGTAGCAGCATATAACGTTAAACATTATATCGTAATACTGTATAACGTTAAACGTTATAACTTAATAGTGTATAACGTTATACGTTATAACGTAATAGGGTATAACGTTAATCGTTATAACGTAATACTGTATAACGTTAAGTGTTATAACGTAATGCTGTGTAACGTTATAGGTTATAACATAATACTATGTAACGTTAAACGTAATAACGTAATAGGGTATAACGTTAAACGTTATAACGTAATACTTTATACCGTTAAACGTTATAACGAAATAGTATATAACGTTAAACGTTATAACGTTACACTGTAAAACGTTGAGCGTTATAACGTAATGCTATGTAACGTTATAGGTTATAACGCAATACTATGTAACGTTAAACGTTATAACTTAATACTGTAAAACGGTAAACATTCTAACGCAATAGTGCATGACGTTAAACGTTATAACGTAATACTGTATAACGTTAAACGTTATAACGTAATACTGTATAACGTTATACGTTATAACGTATTAGGTTATAACGTTAAATGTTGTAACGTAATACTGTATAACGTTAAGCGTTATTACGTAATGCTATGTAGCGTTATACGTTATAACGTAATACTATGTAACGTTAAACGTTATAACGTAACACTGTATAAGGTTAAACGTTAAAACGTAATACTGTAAAACGTTGAGTGTTAGAACGTAATGGTATGTAACGTTATAGGTTATAACGCAATACTATGTAACGTTAAACGTTATAACGTAATACTATGTAACGTTAAACGTTATAACGTAATAGGGTATAACGTTAAACGTTATAACGTAATACTTTATACCGTTAAACGTTATAACGAAATAGTATATAACGTTAAACGTTATAACGTTATACTGTAAAACGTTGAGCGTTATAACGTAATGCTATGTAACGTTATAGGTTATAACGCAATACTATGTAACGTTAAACGTTATAACTTAATACTGTAAAACGGTAAACATTCTAACGCAATAGTGCATGACGTTAAACGTTATAACGTAATACTGTATAACGTTAAACGTTATAACTTAATAGTGTATAACGTTATACGTTATAACGTATTAGGTTATAACGTTAAATGTTGTAACGTAATACTGTACAACGTTAAGCGTTATTACGTAATGCTATGTAGCGTTATACGTTATAACGTAATACTATGTAACGTTAAACGTTATAACGTAATACTGTATAAGGTTAAACGTTAAAACGTAATACTGTAAAACGTTGAGCGTTAGAACGTAATGCTATGTAACGTTATAGGTTATAACGCAATACTATGTAACGTTCAACGTTATAACGTAATAGGGTATATCGTTAAACGTTATAACGTAATACTGTATAACGTTAAACGTTATAACTTAACAGTGTATAAACTTAAACGTTATAGCGTAATACTGTATAACGTTAAACGTTATAACGTATTACTATGTAACGTTATAGGTTATAACGTAATTCTATATATCGTTAAACGTTATAACGTAATAGGGTATATCGTTTAACGTTATAACGTGATAGGTTATAACGTTAAACGTTATAACGTAAGACTTTATACCATTAAACGTTATAACGAAATAGTATATAACGTTAAACGTTATAACGTAATACTGTATAACGTTAAACGTTATAACTTACTATAGTATAACGTTATACGTTATAACGTAATAGGGTATAACGTTAAACGTTATAACGTAATGCTGTATAACGTTAAGTATTATAACGTAATGCTGTGGAACGTTATAGGTTATAACGTAATACTATGTAACGTTAAACGTAATAACGTCATAGGGTATAACGTTAAACGTTATAACGTAATACTGTATAACGTTAAACGTTATAACGTAATACTATATAACGTTAAACGTTATAACGTAATAGGGTATATCGTTAAACGTTATAACGTAATACTGTATAACGTTAAACGTTATAACTTAATAGTGTATAAACTTAAACGTTATAGCGTAATACTGTATAACGTTAAACGTTATAACGTATTACTATGTAACGTTATAGGTTATAACGTAATACTATATAACGTTAAAAGTTATAACGTAATAGGGTGTAACGTTAAACGTTATAACGTAATACTGTATAACGTTAAGTGTTATAACGTAATACTGTATAACGTTAAACGTTATAACTTAAGAGTGTATAACGTTATACGTTATAACGTAATAGGGTATAACGTTAAACATTATAACGTAATACTATGTAACGTTAAACGTTATAACGTAATACTGTATAACGTTAAACTTTATAACGTAATACTGTATAACGTTAAACGTTATAACGTAACAGGGTATGTCGTTAAACGTTATAACGTAATACTGTATAACGTTAAACGTTATAACTTAATAGTGTATAACGTTATACGTTATAACGCAATAGGGTATAACGTTAAACGTTATAAAGTAATACTGTAAAACGTTGAGCGTTAGAACGTAATGCTATGTAACGTTATAGGTTATAACGCAATACTATGTAACGTTAAACGTTATAACGTAATACTGTAAAACGGTAAACATTCTAACGTAATACTGTATAACGTTAAACGTTATAACGTAATACTATGTAACGTTATACGTTATAACGTAATAGGGTATAACGTTAAACGTTATAACGTAATACTGTATAACGTTAAACGTTATAACTTAATAGTGTATAACGTTATACGTTATAACGTAATAGGGTATAACGTTAAACGTTATAACGTAATACTGTATAACGTTAAGTGTTATAACGTAATGCTGTGTAACGTTATAGGTTATAACGTAATACTATGTAACGTTAAACGTAATAACGTAATAGGGTATAACGTTAAACGTTATAACGTAATACTGTATAACGTTAAACGTTATAACGTAATACTATATAACGTTCAACGTTATAACGTAATAGGGTATATCGTTAAACGTAATAACGTAATATTGTATAACGTTAAACGTTATAACGTAATACTGTATAACGTTAAACGTTATAACGTAATACTTTATACCGTTAAACGTTATAACGAAATAGTATATAACGTTAAACGTTATAACGTAAAACTGTAAAACGTTGAGCGTTATAACGTAATGCTATGTAACGTTATAGGTTATAACGCAATACTATGTAACGTTAAACGTTATAACGTAATACTGTGAAACGGTAAACATTCTAACGCAATAGTGTATGACGTTAAACGTTATTCCGTATTACTATGTAACGTTATACGTTATAACATAATACTATCTAACGTTAAACATTATGACGTAATTGTGTATAACGTTAAACGTTATAACGTAATACTTTGTAACGTTATACGTTATATCGTAATAGGGTATACCGGTAAACGATATAACGTAATACTGTATAACGTTAAATGTTATAACGTAATAGGGTATAACGTTAAACGTTATAACGTAACACTGTATAACGTTAAACGTTATAACGTAATACTATGTAACGTTAAACGTTATAACGTAATACTGTATTACGTTAAACGTTATAACGTAATACTATGTAACGTTATACGTTATAACGTAATAGGGTATAACGTTAAACGTTATAACGTAATACTGTATAACGCTAAGTGTTATAACGTAATGCTGTGTAACGTTATAGGTTATAACGTAATACTATGTAACGTTAAACGTAATAACGTAATAGGGTATAACGTTAAACGTTATAACGTAATACTATATAACGTTAAACGTTATAACGTAATACTGTATAACGTTAAACGTTATAACTTAATAGTGTATAAACTTAAACGTTATAGCGTAATACTGTATAACGTTAAACGTTACAACTTATCAGTGTATAACGTTAAACGTTATAACGTAATACTTTATAACGTTAACTGTTATAACGTAGCAGCATATAACGTTAAACATTATATCGTAATACTGTATAACGTTAAACGTTATAGCTTAATAGTGTATAACGTTATACGTTATAACGTAATAGGGTATAACGTTAATCGTTATAACGTAATACTGTATAACGTTAAGTGTTATAACGTAATGCTGTGTAACGTTATAGGTTATAACATAATACTATGTAACGTTAAACGTAATAGCGTAATAGGGTATAACGTTAAACGTTATAACGTAATACTTTATACCGTTAAACGTTATAACGAAATAGTATATAACGTTAAACGTTATAACGTTATACTGTAAAACGTTGAGCGTTATAACGTAATGCTATGTAACGTTATAGGTTATAACGCAATACTATGTAACGTTAAACGTTATAACTTAATAATGTAAAACGGTAAACATTCTAACGCAATAGTGCATGACGTTAAACGTTATAACGTAATACTGTATAACGTTAAACGTTATAACTTAATAGTGTATAACGTTATACGTTATAACGTATTAGGTTATAACGTTAAATGTTGTAACGTAATACTGTATAACGTTAAGCGTTATTACGTAATGCTATGTAGCGTTATACGTTATAACGTAATACTATGTAACGTTAAACGTTATAACGTAATACTGTATAAGGTTAAACGTTAAAACGTAATACTGTAAAACGTTGAGCGTTAGAACGTAATGCTATGTAACGTTATAGGTTATAACGCAATACTATGTAACGTTAAACGTTATAACGTAATACTATGTAACGTTATACGTTATAACGTAGTAGGGTATAACGTTAAACGTTATAACGTAATACTATGTAACGTTATACGTTATAACGTAGTAGGGTATAACGTTAAACGTAATAACGTAATAGGGTATAACGTTAAACGTTATAACGTAATACTGTATAACGTTAAACGTTATAACGTAATACTATATAACGTTAAACTTTATAACGTAATAGGGTATATCGTTTAACGTTATAACGAGATAGGTTATAACGTTAAACGTTATAACGTAATACTTTATACCGTTAAACGTTATAACGAAATAGTATATAACGTTAAACGTTATAACGTAATACTATGTAACGTTAAACGTTATAACGTAATACTGTATAACGTTAAACGTTATAACGTAATACTGTAAAACGTTGAGCGTTATAACGTAATACTGTATAAGGTTAAACGTTAAAACGTAATACTGTAAAACGTTGAGCGTTATAACGTAATGCTATGTAACGTTATAGGTTATTACGCAATACTGTGTAACGCTAAACGTTATAACGTAATGCTGTAAAACGGTAAACATTCTAACGCAATAGTGTATGACGTTAAACGTTATAACTTAATAGTGTATAACGTTATACGTTATAACGTATTAGGTTATAACGTTAAATGTTGTAACGTAATTCTGTATAACGTTAAACGTTGTAACGTAATTCTGTATAACGTTAAACGTTATAACGTAATACTGTATAACGTTAAACGTTATAACTTAATAGTGTATAACGTTATACGTTATAACGTATTAGGTTATAACGTTAAATGTTGTAACGTAATTCTGTATAACGTTAAGCGTTATAACGTAATGCTATGTAGCGTTATACGTTATAACGTAATACTATGTAACGTTAAACGTTATAACGTAATACTGTATAACGTTAAACGTTATAACGTAATACTGTAAAACGTTGAGCGTTATAACGTAATGCTATGTAACGTTATAGGTTATAACGCAATACTATGTAACGTTAAACGTTATAACGTAATACTATGTAACGTTATACGTTATAACGTAGTAGGGTATATCGTTTAACGTTATAACGTGATAGGTTATAACGTTAAACGTTATAACGTAAGACTTTATACCATTAAACGTTATAACGAAATAGTATATAACGTTAAACGTTATAACGTAATACTGTATAACGTTAAACGTTATAACTTACTATAGTATAACGTTATACGTTATAACGTAATACTATATAACGTTAAACTTTATAACGTAATAGGGTATATCGTTTAACGTTATAACGAGATAGGTTATAACGTTAAACGTTATAACGTAATACTTTATACCGTTAAACGTTATAACGAAATAGTATATAACGTTAAACGTTATGACGTAATACTGTAATACGTTGAGCGTTATAACGTAATGCTATGTAACGTTATAGGTTATAACGTAATACTATGTAACGTTAAACGTAATAACGTAATACTGTATAACGTTAAACGTTATAACTTAATAGTGTATAACGTTATACGTTATAACGTAATAGGGTATAACGTTAGACGTTGTAACGTAATACTGTATAACGTTAAGTGTTATAACGTAATGCTGTGTAACGTTATAGGTTATAACGTAATACTATGTAACGTTAAACGTAATAACGTAATATTGTATAACGTTAAACGTTATAACGTAATACTGTATAACGTTAAACGTTATAACGTAATACTTTATACCGTTAAACGTTATAACGAAATAGTATATAACGTTAAACGTTATAACGTAAAACTGTAAAACGTTGAGCGTTATAACGTAATGCTATGTAACGTTATAGGTTATAACGCAATACTATGTAACGTTAAACGTTATAACGTAATACTGTGAAACGGTAAACATTCTAACGCAATAGTGTATGACGTTAAACGTTATTCCGTATTACTATGTAACGTTATACGTTATAACATAATACTATCTAACGTTAAACATTATGACGTAATTGTGTATAACGTTAAACGTTATAACGTAATACTTTGTAACGTTATACGTTATATCGTAATAGGGTATACCGGTAAACGATATAACGTAATACTGTATAACGTTAAATGTTATAACGTAATAGGGTATAACGTTAAACGTTATAACGTAACACTGTATAACGTTAAACGTTATAACGTAATACTATGTAACGTTAAACGTTATAACGTAATAGGGTATAACGTTAAACGTTATAACGTAATACTGTATTACGTTAAACGTTATAACGTAATACTATGTAACGTTATACGTTATAACGTAATAGGGTATAACGTTAAACGTTATAACGTAATACTGTATAACGCTAAGTGTTATAACCTAATGCTGTGTAACGTTATAGGTTATAACGTAATACTATGTAACGTTAAACGTAATAACGTAATAGGGTATAACGTTAAACGTTATAACGTAATACTATATAACGTTAAACGTTATAACGTAATACTGTATAACGTTAAACGTTATAACTTAATAGTGTATAAACTTAAACGTTATAGCGTAATACTGTATAACGTTAAACGTTACAACTTATCAGTGTATAACGTTAAACGTTATAACGTAATACTTTATAACGTTAACTGTTATAACGTAGCAGCATATAACGTTAAACATTATATCGTAATACTGTATAACGTTAAACGTTATAGCTTAATAGTGTATAACGTTATACGTTATAACGTAATAGGGTATAACGTTAATCGTTATAACGTAATACTGTATAACGCTAAGTGTTATAACCTAATGCTGTGTAACGTTATAGGTTATAACGTAATACTATGTAACGTTAAACGTAATAACGTAATAGGGTATAACGTTAAACGTTATAACGTAATACTATATAACGTTAAACGTTATAACGTAATACTGTATAACGTTAAACGTTATAACTTAATAGTGTATAAACTTAAACGTTATAGCGTAATACTGTATAACGTTAAACGTTACAACTTATCAGTGTATAACGTTAAACGTTATAACGTAATACTTTATAACGTTAACTGTTATAACGTAGCAGCATATAACGTTAAACATTATATCGTAATACTGTATAACGTTAAACGTTATAGCTTAATAGTGTATAACGTTATACGTTATAACGTAATAGGGTATAACGTTAAACGTTATAACGTTATACTGTAAAACGTTGAGCGTTATAACGTAATGCTATGTAACGTTATAGGTTATAACGCAATACTATGTAACGTTAAACGTTATAACTTAATACTGTAAAACGGTAAACATTCTAACGCAATAGTGCATGACGTTAAACGTTATAACGTAATACTGTATATCGTTAAACGTTATAACTTAATAGTGTATAACGTTATACGTTATAACGTATTAGGTTATAACGTTAAATGTTGTAACGTAATACTGTATAACGTTAAGCGTTATTACGTAATGCTATGTAGCGTTATACGTTATAACGTAATACTATGTAACGTTAAACGTTATAACGTAATACTGTATAAGGTTAAACGTTAAAACGTAATACTGTAAAACGTTGAGCGTTAGAACGTAATGCTATGTAACGTTATAGGTTATAACGCAATACTATGTAACGTTAAACGTTATAACGTAATACTATGTAACGTTATACGTTATAACGTAGTAGGGTATAACGTTAAACGTTATAACGTAATACTATGTAACGTTATACGTTATAACGTAGTAGGGTATAACGTTAAACGTAATAACGTAATAGGGTATAACGTTAAACGTTATTACGTAATACTGTATAACGTTAAACGTTATAACGTAATACTATATAACGTTAAACTTTATAACGTAATAGGGTATATCGTTTAACGTTATAACGAGATAGGTTATAACGTTAAACGTTATAACGTAATACTTTATACCGTTAAACGTTATAACGAAATAGTATATAACGTTAAACGTTATAACGTAATACTGTAAAACGTTGAGCGTTATAACGTAATGCTATGTAACGTTATAGGTTATTACGCAATACTGTGTAACGCTAAACGTTATAACGTAATGCTGTAAAACGGTAAACATTCTAACGCAATAGTGTATGACGTTAAACGTTATAACTTAATAGTGTATAACGTTATACGTTATAACGTATTAGGTTATAACGTTAAATGTTGTAACGTAATTCTGTATAACGTTAAACGTTGTAACGTAATTCTGTATAACGTTAAACATTATAACTTAATAGTGTATAACGTTATACGTTATAACGTATTAGGTTATAACGTTAAATGTTGTAACGTAATTCTGTATAACGTTAAGCGTTATAACGTAATGCTATGTAGCGTTATACGTTATAACGTAATACTATGTAACGTTAAACGTTATAACGTAATACTGTATAACGTTAAACGTTATAACGTAATACTGTAAAACGTTGAGCGTTATAACGTAATGCTATGTAACGTTATAGGTTATAACGCAATACTATGTAACGTTAAACGTTATAACGTAATACTAAGTAACGTTATACGTTATAACGTAGTAGGGTATAACGTTAAACGTTATAACGTAATACTGTATAACGTTAAACGTTATAACGTAATACTATGTAACGTTATACGTTATAACGTAGTAGGGTATAACGTTAAACGTAATAACGTAATAGGGTATAACGTTAAACGTTATAACGTAATAGGGTATAACGTTAAACGTTATAACGTAATACTGAATAACGTTAAACGTTATAACGTAATACTATGTAACGTTAAATGTTTTAACGTAATACTGTATAACGTTACACGTTATAACTTAATACTATGTAACGTTATACGTTATATCGTAATAGGGTATAACGGTAAACGTTATAACGTAACACTGTATAACGTTAAACGTTATAGCTTAATGGAATATAACGTTAAACGTTATAACGTAATAGGGTATAACGTTAAACGTTATAACGTAATACTGTATAACGTTATACGTGATAACGTAATACTATGTAACGTTAAACGTTATAACGTAATAGGGTATAACGTTAAACGTTATAACGTAATACTATGTAACGTTATACGTTATAACGTAATAGGGTATAACGTTAAACGTTATAACGTAATACTGTATAACGTTAAACGTTATAACGTAATACTATGTAACGTTAAATGTTATAACGTAATAGGGTATAACGTTAAACGTTATAACGTAATACTGTATAACGTTAAACGTTATAACGTAATACTGTATAACGTTAAGTGTCATAACGTAATAGTGTGTAACGTTATAGGTTATAACGTATTACTATGTATCGTTATACGTTATAACGTAATACTATGTAACGTTAAATGTTATAACGTAATAGGGTATAACGTTAAACGTTATAACGTAATACTGTATAACGTTAAACGTTATAACTTAATAGTGTATAACGTTATACGTTATAACGTAATAGGGTATAACGTTAAACGTTATAACGTAATAGGGTATAACGGTAAACGTTGTAACGTAATACTGTATAACGTTAAACGTTATAACTTAATAGTGTATAACGTTATACGTTATAACGTAATAGGGTATAACGTTAAACGTTATAACGTAATAGGGTATAACGGTAAACGTTGTAACGTAATACTGTATAACGTTAAACGTTATAACTTAATAGTGTATAACGTTATACGTTATAACGTAATAGGGTATAACGTTAAGCGTTATAACGTAATAGGGTATAACGATAAGCGTTATAACGTAATACTGCATAACGTTAAACGTTATAACGTAATACTGTATAACGTTAAGTGTCATAACGTAATAGTGTGTAACGTTATAGGTTATAACGTATTACTATGTATCGTTATACGTTATAACGTAATACTATATAACGTTAAACATTATAACGTAATTGTATATAACGTTAAACGTTATAACGTAATTGTATATAACGTTAAACGTTATAACGTAATACTGTATAACGTTAAGCGTTATAACGTAATAGGGTATAACGATAAGCGTTATAACGTAATACTGTATAACGTTCAACGTTATAACGTAATACTATGTAACGTTATACGTTATAACGTAATAGGGTATAACGTTAAACGTTATAACGTAATACTGTATAACGTTAAACGTTATAACTTAATAGTGTATAACGTTATACGTTATAACGTAATAGGGTATAACGTTAAGCGTTATAACGTAATAGGGTATAACGATAAGCGTTATAACGTAATACTGCATAACGTTAAACGTTATAACGTAATACTGTATAACGTTAAGTGTCATAACGTAATAGTGTGTAACGTTATAGGTTATAACGTATTACTATGTAACGTTATACGTTATAACGTAATACTATATAACGTTAAACATTATAACGTAATTGTATATAACGTTAAACGTTATAACGTAATACTGTATAACGTTAAGCGTTATAACGTAATAGGGTATAACGATAAGCGTTATAACGTAATACTGTATAACGTTAAACGTTATAACGTAATACTGTATAACGTTAAACATTATAACGTAATACTGTAAAACGTTGAGCGTTATAACGTAATGCTATGTAACGTTATAGGTTATAACGCAATACTATGTAACGTTAAACGTTATATCGTAATACTATGTAACGTTATACGTTATAACGTAGTAGGGTATAACGTTAAACGTTATAACGTAATACTGTATAACGTTAAACGTTATAACGTAATACTATGTAACGTTAAACGTTATAACGTAATACTGTATAACGTTAAACGTTATAACGTAATACTATGTAACGTTAAACGTTATAACGTAATAGGGTACAACGTTAAACGTTATAACGTAATACTGTATTACGTTAAACGTTATAACGTAATACTATGTAACGTTATACGTTATAACGTAATAGGGTATAACGTTAAACGTTATAACGTAATACTGTATAACGTTAAACGTTATAACTTAATAGTGTATAAAGTTAAACGTTATAACGTAATACTGTATAACTTTAAGCGTTATAACGTAATGCTATGTAACGTGATAAGTTACAACGTAATACTATGTAACGTTAAACGTTATAACGTAATAGGGTATAACGTTAAACGTTATAACGTAATACTGTATAACGTTAAACGTTATAACTTAATAGTGTATAATGTTAAACGTTATAACGTAATACTGTATAACGTTAAGCGTTATAACGTAGTGCTATGTAACGTTATAGGTTACAACGTAATACTATGTAACGTTAAACGTTATAACGTAATAGGGTATAATGTTAAACGTTATAACGTAATACTGTATAACGTTAAGCGTTATAACTTAATAGTGTATAAAGTTAAACGTAATAACGTAATACTGTATAACGTTAAGCGTTATAACGTAATGCTATGTAACGTTATAGGTTACAATGTAATACTATGTAACGTTAAACGTTATAACGTAATACTTTATAACGTTAACTGTTATAACGTAACAGCATATAACGTTAATCATTATAACGTAATACTGTATAACGTTAAACGTTATAACTTACTAGTGTATAACGTTATACGTTATAACGTAATAGGGTATAACGTTAAACGTTATAACGTAATACTGTATAACGTTAAGTGTTATAACGTAATGCTGTGTAACGTTATAGGCTATAACGTAATACTATGTAACGTTATAGGCTATAACGCAATACTATGTAACGTTAAACGTTATAACGTAATACTGTAAAACGGTAAACATTCTAACGCAATAGTGTATGACGTTAAACGTTATACCTGTATTACTATGTAACGTTATACGTTATAACATAATACTATCTAACGTTAAACATTGTGACGTAACTGTGTATAATGTTAAACGTTATAACGTAATACTGTATAACGTTAAGCGTTATAACTTAATAGTGTATAAAGTTAAACGTAATAACGTAATACTGTATAACGTTAAGCGTTATAACGTAATGCTATGTAACGTTATAGGTTACAATGTAATACTATGTAACGTTATACGTTATAACGTAATACTGTATAACGTTAAGTGTTATAACGTAATGCTGTGTAACGTTATAGGTTATATCGTAATACTATGTAACGTTAAACGTAATAACGTAATAGGGTATAACGTTAAACGTTATAACGTAATACTGTATAACGTGAAACGTTATAACGTAATAGTGTATAACGTTATACGTTATAACGTATTAGGTTATAACGTTAAATGTTATAACGTAATACTGTATAACGTTAAGCGTTATAACGTAATGCTGTGTAACGTTATAGGCTATAACGTAATACTATGTAACGTTATAGGCTATAACGCAATACTATGTAACGTTAAACGTTATAACGTAATACTGTAAAACGGTAAACATTCTAACGCAATAGTGTATGACGTTAAACGTTATACCTGTATTACTATGTAACGTTATACGTTATAACATAATACTATCTAACGTTAAACATTGTGACGTAACTGTGTATAACGTTAAACGTTATAACGTAATACTGTATAATGTTACACGTTATAACTTAATACTATGTAACGTTATACGTTATATCGTAATAGGGTATAACGTTAAACGTTATAACGTAATACTGTATAACGTTAAACGTTATAACGTAATACTGTATAACGTTAAGTGTTATAACGTAATGCTGTGTAACGTTATAGGTTATAACGTATTACTATGTAACGTTATACGTTATAACGTAATACTGTATAACGTTAAGTGTTATAACGTAATGCTGTGTAACGTTATAGGTTATATCGTAATACTATGTAACGTTAAACGTAATAACGTAATAGGGTATAACGTTAAACGTTATAACGTAATACTGTATAACGTGAAACGTTATAACGTAATAGTGTATAACGTTATACGTTATAACGTATTAGGTTATAACGTTAAATGTTATAACGTAATACTGTATAACGTTAAGCGTTATAACGTAATGCTATGTAGCGTTATAGCTTATAACGTAATACTATGTAACGTTATACGTTATAACGTAATAGGGTATAACGATAAACGTTATAACCTAATACTATGTAACGTTATACGTTATAACGTAATAAGGTATAACGTTAAACGTTATAACGTAATACTGTATAACGTTAAGCGTTATAACGTAATGCAATGTAACGTTATAGGCTATAACGTAATACTATGTAACGTTAAACATTATAACGAAATAGTGTATGACGATAAACGTTAGAACGTAATACTGTATAACGTTAAACGTTATATTACGGAATAGTGTATAACGTTATACGTTATAACGTAATACTGTATAGTGTTAAACGTTATAACTCAATAGTGTATAACGTTATACGTTATAACGTAATAGGGTATAACCTAAACGTTATAACATACTACTGTACAACGTTAAACGTTATAACGTATTACTATGTAACGTTATAGGTTGTAACGTAATACTATATAACGTTAAACGTTATAACGAAATAGTATATAACGTTAAACGTTATAACGAAATAGTATATAACGTTAAACGTTATAACGTAATACTGTAAAACGTTACACATTCTAACGAAATAGTGTATAACGTTAAACGTTATACCGTATAACTATGTAACGTTATAGGTTACAACGTAATACTATGTAACGTTAAACGTTATAACGTAATAGGGTATAACGTTAAACGTTATAACGTAATACTGTATAACGTTAAACGTTATAACTTAATAGTGTATAATGTTAAACGTTATAACGTAATACTGTATAACGTTAAACGTTATAACGTAATACTGTATAACGTTACACGTTATAACTTAATACTATGTAACGTTATACGTTATATCGTAATAGGGTATAACGTTAAACGTTATAACGTAATACTGTATAACGTTAAACGTTATAACGTAATACTGTATAACGTTAAGTGTTATAACGTAATACTGTATAACGTTACACGTTATAACTTAACACTATGTAACGTTATACGTTATATCGTAATAGGGTATAACGGTAAACGTTATAACGTTATACTGTATAACGTTAAACGTTATAACGTAATACTATGTAACGTTATACGTTATAACGTAGTAGGGTATAACGTAAAACGTTATAACGTAATACTGTATAACGTTAAACGTTATAGCGTAATACTGTATAACGTTAAACGTTATAACGTATTACTATGTAACGTTATAGGTTATAACGTAATACTATATAACGTTAAACCTTATAACGTAATAGGGTATATCGTTTAACGTTATAACGTGATAGGTTATAACGTTAAACGTTATAACGTAATACTTTATACCGTTAAACGTTATAACGAAATAGTATATAACGTTAAACGTTATAACGTAATACTGTAAAACGTTGAGCGTTATAACGTAATGCTATGTAACGTTATAGGTTATAACGCAATACTATGTAACGTTAAACGTTATAACGTAATACTGTAGAACGGTAAACATTCTAACGCAATAGTGTATGACATTAAACGTTATACCGTATTACTATGTAACGTTATACGTTATAACATAATACTGTCTACCGTTAAACGTTATAACGTAATACTGTATAACGTTAAACGTTATAACGTAATACTATGTAACGTTATACGTTATATCGTAATAGGGTATAACGGTAAACGTTATAACGTAATACTGTATAACGTTAAACGTTATAACTTAATAGTGTATAACGTTATACGTTATAACGTAATAGGGTATAACGTTAAACGTTATAGCGTAATACTGTATAACGTTAAACGTTATAACTTAATAGTGTATAACGTTAAACGTTATAACGTAATACTTTATAACGTTAACTGTTATAACTTACTAGTGTATAACGTTATACGTTATAACGTAATAGGGTATAACGTTAAACGTTATAACGTAATACTGTATAACGTTAAGTGTTATAACGTAATGCTGTGTAACGTTATAGGTTATAACGTATTACTATGTAACGTTATACGTTATAACGTAATACTGTATAGCGTTAAGTGTTATAACGTAATGCTGTGTAACGTTATAGGTTATAACGTAATACTATGTAACGTTAAACGTAATAACGTAATAGGGTATAACGTTAAACGTTATAACGTAATACTGTATAACGTGAAACGTTATAACGTAATACTATATAACGTTAAACGTTATAACGTAATAGGGTATATCGTTAAACGTTATAACGTAATACTGTATAACGTTAAACGTTATAAATTAATAGTGTATAAACTTAAACGTTATAGCGTAATACTGTATAACGTTAAACGTTATAACTTATCAGTGTATAACGTTAAACGTTATAACGTAATACTTTATAACGTTAACTGTTATAACGTAACAGCATATAACGTTAATCATTATAACGTAATACTGTATAACGTTAAACGTTATAACTTACTAGTGTATAACGTTATACGTTATAACGTAATAAGGTATAACGTTAAACGTTATAACGTAATACTGTATAACGTTAAGTGTTATAACGTAATGCTGTGTAACGTTATAGGCTATAACGTAATGCTATGTAACGTTATAGGCTATAACGCAATACTATGTAACGTTAAACGTTATAACGTAATACTGTAAAACTTTAAACATTCTAACGCAATAGTGTATGACGTTAAACGTTATACCTGTATTACTATGTAACGTTATACGTTATAACATAATACTATCTAACGTTAAACATTGTGACGTAATTGTGTATAACGTTAAACGTTATAACGTAATACTGTATAACGTTAAGTGTTATAACGTAATGCTGTGTAACGTTATAGGTTATAACGTATTACTATGTAACGTTATACGTTATAACGTAATACTGTAAAACGTTACACATTCTAACGAAATAGTGTATAACGTTAAACGTTATACCGTATTACTATGTAACGTTATACGTTATAACGTAATAATATAAGGTTAAACATTATAACGTAATTGTGTATAACGTTAAACGTTATAACGTAATACTGTATACCGTTAAGCGTTATAACGTAATAGGGTATAACGATAAGCGTTATAACGTAATACTGTATAACGTTCAACGTTATAACGTAATACTATGTAACGTTATACGTTATAACGTAATAAGGTATAACGTTAAATGTTATAACGTAATACTGTAATACGTTAAGCGTTATAACGTAATGCTATGTAGCGTTAAGCGTTATAACGTAATACTGTATAACTTTAAGCGTTATAACGTAATGCTATGTAACGTGATAGGTTACAACGTAATACTATGTAACGTTAAACGTTATAACGTAATAGGGTATAACGATAAACGTTATAACGTAATACTGTATAACGTTAAACGTTATAACGTAATACTATGTAACGATATACGTTATAACGTAATAAAGTATAACGTTAAACGTTATAACGTAATACTGTATAACGTTAAGTGTTATAACGTAATGCTGTGTAACGTTATAGGTTATAACGTATTACTATGTAACGTTATACGTTATAACGTAATACTGTATAGCGTTAAGTGTTATAACGTAATGCTGTGTAACGTTATAGGTTATAACGTAATACTATGTAACGTTAAACGTAATAACGTAATAGGGTATAACGTTAAACGTTATAACGTAATACTGTATAACGTGAAACGTTATAACGTAATACTATATAACGTTAAACGTTATAACGTAATAGGGTATATCGTTAAACGTTATAACGTAATACTTTATAACGTTAACTGTTATAACGTAACAGCATATAACGTTAATCATTATAACGTAATACTGTATAACGTTACACGTTATAACTTACTAGTGTATAACGTTATACGTTATAACGTAATAGGGTATAACGTTAAACGTTATAACGTAATACTGTATAACGTTAAGTGTTATAACGTAATGCTGTGTAACGTTATAAGCTATAACGTAATACTATGTAACGTTATAGGCTATAACGCAATACTATGTAACGTTAAACGTTATAACGTAATACTGTATAACGTTAAACGTTATAACGTAATACTATGTAACGATATACGTTATAACGTAATAAAGTATAACGTTAAACGTTATAACGTAATACTGTATAACGTTAAGCGTTATAACGTAGTGCTATGTAACGTTATAGGTTACAACGTAATACTATGTAACGTTAAACGTTATAACGTAATAGGGTATAACGTTAAACGTTATAACGTAATACTGTATAACGTTAAACGTTATAACTTAATAGTGTATAATGTTAAACGTTTTAACGTAATACTGTATAACGTTAAGCGTTATAACGTAATGCTATGTAACGTTATAGGTTATAACGTATTACTATGTAACGTTATACGTTATAACGTAATACTGTATAACGTTAAACGTTATAACGTAATACTGTATAATGTTACACGTTATAACTTAATACTATGTAACGTTATACGTTATATCGTAATAGGGTATAACGTTAAACGTTATAACGTAATACTGTATAACGTTAAACGTTATAACGTAATACTGTATAACGTTAAGTGTTATAACGTAATGCTGTGTAACGTTATAGGTTATAACGTATTACTATGTAACGTTATACGTTATAACGTAATACTGTATAACGTTAAGTGTTATAACGTAATGCTGTGTAACGTTATAGGTTATATCGTAATACTATGTAACGTTAAACGTAATAACGTAATAGGGTATAACGTTAAACGTTATAACGTAATACTGTATAACGTGAAACGTTATAACGTAATAGTGTATAACGTTATACGTTATAACGTATTAGGTTATAACGTTAAATGTTATAACGTAATACTGTATAACGTTAAGCGTTATAACGTAATGCTGTGTAACGTTATAGGCTATAACGTAATACTATGTAACGTTATAGGCTATAACGCAATACTATGTAACGTTAAACGTTATAACGTAATACTGTAAAACGGTAAACATTCTAACGCAATAGTGTATGACGTTAAACGTTATACCTGTATTACTATGTAACGTTATACGTTATAACATAATACTATCTAACGTTAAACATTGTGACGTAACTGTGTATAACGTTAAACGTTATAACGTAATACTGTATAATGTTACACGTTATAACTTAATACTATGTAACGTTATACGTTATATCGTAATAGGGTATAACGTTAAACGTTATAACGTAATACTGTATAACGTTAAACGTTATAACGTAATACTGTATAACGTTAAGTGTTATAACGTAATGCTGTGTAACGTTATAGGTTATAACGTATTACTATGTAACGTTATACGTTATAACGTAATACTGTATAACGTTAAGTGTTATAACGTAATGCTGTGTAACGTTATAGGTTATATCGTAATACTATGTAACGTTAAACGTAATAACGTAATAGGGTATAACGTTAAACGTTATAACGTAATACTGTATAACGTGAAACGTTATAACGTAATAGTGTATAACGTTATACGTTATAACGTATTAGGTTATAACGTTAAATGTTATAACGTAATACTGTATAACGTTAAGCGTTATAACGTAATGCTATGTAGCGTTATAGCTTATAACGTAATACTATGTAACGTTATACGTTATAACGTAATAGGGTATAACGATAAACGTTATAACCTAATACTATGTAACGTTATACGTTATAACGTAATAAGGTATAACGTTAAACGTTATAACGTAATACTGTATAACGTTAAGCGTTATAACGTAATGCAATGTAACGTTATAGGCTATAACGTAATACTATGTAACGTTAAACATTATAACGAAATAGTGTATGACGATAAACGTTAGAACGTAATACTGTATAACGTTAAACGTTATATTACGGAATAGTGTATAACGTTATACGTTATAACGTAATACTGTATAGTGTTAAACGTTATAACTCAATAGTGTATAACGTTATACGTTATAACGTAATAGGGTATAACCTAAACGTTATAACATACTACTGTACAACGTTAAACGTTATAACGTATTACTATGTAACGTTATAGGTTGTAACGTAATACTATATAACGTTAAACGTTATAACGAAATAGTATATAACGTTAAACGTTATAACGAAATAGTATATAACGTTAAACGTTATAACGTAATACTGTAAAACGTTACACATTCTAACGAAATAGTGTATAACGTTAAACGTTATACCGTATAACTATGTAACGTTATAGGTTACAACGTAATACTATGTAACGTTAAACGTTATAACGTAATAGGGTATAACGTTAAACGTTATAACGTAATACTGTATAACGTTAAACGTTATAACTTAATAGTGTATAATGTTAAACGTTATAACGTAATACTGTATAACGTTAAACGTTATAACGTAATACTGTATAACGTTACACGTTATAACTTAATACTATGTAACGTTATACGTTATATCGTAATAGGGTATAACGTTAAACGTTATAACGTAATACTGTATAACGTTAAACGTTATAACGTAATACTGTATAACGTTAAGTGTTATAACGTAATACTGTATAACGTTACACGTTATAACTTAACACTATGTAACGTTATACGTTATATCGTAATAGGGTATAACGGTAAACGTTATAACGTTATACTGTATAACGTTAAACGTTATAACGTAATACTATGTAACGTTATACGTTATAACGTAGTAGGGTATAACGTAAAACGTTATAACGTAATACTGTATAACGTTAAACGTTATAGCGTAATACTGTATAACGTTAAACGTTATAACGTATTACTATGTAACGTTATAGGTTATAACGTAATACTATATAACGTTAAACCTTATAACGTAATAGGGTATATCGTTTAACGTTATAACGTGATAGGTTATAACGTTAAACGTTATAACGTAATACTTTATACCGTTAAACGTTATAACGAAATAGTATATAACGTTAAACGTTATAACGTAATACTGTAAAACGTTGAGCGTTATAACGTAATGCTATGTAACGTTATAGGTTATAACGCAATACTATGTAACGTTAAACGTTATAACGTAATACTGTAGAACGGTAAACATTCTAACGCAATAGTGTATGACATTAAACGTTATACCGTATTACTATGTAACGTTATACGTTATAACATAATACTGTCTACCGTTAAACGTTATAACGTAATACTGTATAACGTTAAACGTTATAACGTAATACTATGTAACTTTATACGTTATATCGTAATAGGGTATAACGGTAAACGTTATAACGTAATACTGTATAACGTTAAACGTTATAACTTAATAGTGTATAACGTTATACGTTATAACGTAATAGGGTATAACGTTAAACGTTATAGCGTAATACTGTATAACGTTAAACGTTATAACTTAATAGTGTATAACGTTAAACGTTATAACGTAATACTTTATAACGTTAACTGTTATAACTTACTAGTGTATAACGTTATACGTTATAACGTAATAGGGTATAACGTTAAACGTTATAACGTAATACTGTATAACGTTAAGTGTTATAACGTAATGCTGTGTAACGTTATAGGTTATAACGTATTACTATGTAACGTTATACGTTATAACGTAATACTGTATAGCGTTAAGTGTTATAACGTAATGCTGTGTAACGTTATAGGTTATAACGTAATACTATGTAACGTTAAACGTAATAACGTAATACTGTATAACGTTAAACGTTATAAATTAATAGTGTATAAACTTAAACGTTATAGCGTAATACTGTATAACGTTAAACGTTATAACTTATCAGTGTATAACGTTAAACGTTATAACGTAATACTTTATAACGTTAACTGTTATAACGTAACAGCATATAACGTTAATCATTATAACGTAATACTGTATAACGTTAAACGTTATAACTTACTAGTGTATAACGTTATACGTTATAACGTAATAAGGTATAACGTTAAACGTTATAACGTAATACTGTATAACGTTAAGTGTTATAACGTAATGCTGTGTAACGTTATAGGCTATAACGTAATGCTATGTAACGTTATAGGCTATAACGCAATACTATGTAACGTTAAACGTTATAACGTAATACTGTAAAACTTTAAACATTCTAACGCAATAGTGTATGACGTTAAACGTTATACCTGTATTACTATGTAACGTTATACGTTATAACATAATACTATCTAACGTTAAACATTGTGACGTAATTGTGTATAACGTTAAACGTTATAACGTAATACTGTATAACGTTAAGTGTTATAACGTAATGCTGTGTAACGTTATAGGTTATAACGTATTACTATGTAACGTTATACGTTATAACGTAATACTGTAAAACGTTACACATTCTAACGAAATAGTGTATAACGTTAAACGTTATACCGTATTACTATGTAACGTTATACGTTATAACGTAATAATATAAGGTTAAACATTATAACGTAATTGTGTATAACGTTAAACGTTATAACGTAATACTGTATACCGTTAAGCGTTATAACGTAATGGGGTATAACGATAAGCGTTATAACGTAATACTGTATAACGTTCAACGTTATAACGTAATACTATGTAACGTTATACGTTATAACGTAATAAGGTATAACGTTAAATGTTATAACGTAATACTGTAATACGTTAAGCGTTATAACGTAATGCTATGTAGCGTTAAGCGTTATAACGTAATACTGTATAACTTTAAGCGTTATAACGTAATGCTATGTAACGTGATAGGTTACAACGTAATACTATGTAACGTTAAACGTTATAACGTAATAGGGTATAACGATAAACGTTATAACGTAATACTGTATAACGTTAAACGTTATAACGTAATACTATGTAACGATATACGTTATAACGTAATAAAGTATAACGTTAAACGTTATAACGTAATACTGTATAACGTTAAGTGTTATAACGTAATGCTGTGTAACGTTATAGGTTATAACGTATTACTATGTAACGTTATACGTTATAACGTAATACTGTATAGCGTTAAGTGTTATAACGTAATGCTGTGTAACGTTATAGGTTATAACGTAATACTATGTAACGTTAAACGTAATAACGTAATAGGGTATAACGTTAAACGTTATAACGTAATACTGTATAACGTGAAACGTTATAACGTAATACTATATAACGTTAAACGTTATAACGTAATAGGGTATATCGTTAAACGTTATAACGTAATACTTTATAACGTTAACTGTTATAACGTAACAGCATATAACGTTAATCATTATAACGTAATACTGTATAACGTTACACGTTATAACTTACTAGTGTATAACGTTATACGTTATAACGTAATAGGGTATAACGTTAAACGTTATAACGTAATACTGTATAACGTTAAGTGTTATAACGTAATGCTGTGTAACGTTATAAGCTATAACGTAATACTATGTAACGTTATAGGCTATAACGCAATACTATGTAACGTTAAACGTTATAACGTAATACTGTATAACGTTAAACGTTATAACGTAATACTATGTAACGATATACGTTATAACGTAATAAAGTATAACGTTAAACGTTATAACGTAATACTGTATAACGTTAAGCGTTATAACGTAGTGCTATGTAACGTTATAGGTTACAACGTAATACTATGTAACGTTAAACGTTATAACGTAATAGGGTATAACGTTAAACGTTATAACGTAATACTGTATAACGTTAAACGTTATAACTTAATAGTGTATAATGTTAAACATTATAACGTAATACTATGTAACGTTAAACGTTATAACGTAATACTGTATAACGTTAAACGTTATAACGTAATACTGTATAACGTTAAACGTTATAACGTAATACTATGTAACGATATACGTTATAACGTAATAAAGTATAACGTTAAACGTTATAAAGTAATACTGTAAAACGTTGAGCGTTAGAACGTAATGCTATGTAACGTTATAGGTTATAACGCAATACTATGTAACGTTAAACGTTATAACGTAATACTGTAAAACGGTAAACATTCTAACGTAATACTGTATAACGTTAAACGTTATAACGTAATACTATGTAACGTTATACGTTATAACGTAATAGGGTATAACGTTAAACGTTAAAACGTAATACTGTAAAACGTTGAGTGTTAGAACGTAATGGTATGTAACGTTATAGGTTATAACGCAATACTATGTAACGTTAAACGTTATAACGTAATACTATGTAACGTTAAACGTTATAACGTAATAGGGTATAACGTTAAACGTTATAACGTAATACTTTATACCGTTAAACGTTATAACGAAATAGTATATAACGTTAAACGTTATAACGTTATACTGTAAAACGTTGAGCGTTATAACGTAATGCTATGTAACGTTATAGGTTATAACGCAATACTATGTAACGTTAAACGTTATAACTTAATACTGTAAAACGGTAAACATTCTAACGCAATAGTGCATGACGTTAAACGTTATAACGTAATACTGTATAACGTTAAACGTTATAACTTAATAGTGTATAACGTTATACGTTATAACGTATTAGGTTATAACGTTAAATGTTGTAACGTAATACTGTATAACGTTAAGCGTTATTACGTAATGCTATGTAGCGTTATACGTTATAACGTAATACTATGTAACGTTAAACGTTATAACGTAATACTGTATAAGGTTAAACGTTAAAACGTAATACTGTAAAACGTTGAGCGTTAGAACGTAATGCTATGTAACGTTATAGGTTATAACGCAATACTATGTAACGTTCAACGTTATAACGTAATAGGGTATATCGTTAAACGTTATAACGTAATACTGTATAACGTTAAACGTTATAACTTAACAGTGTATAAACTTAAACGTTATAGCGTAATACTGTATAACGTTAAACGTTATAACGTATTACTATGTAACGTTATAGGTTATAACGTAATTCTATATATCGTTAAACGTTATAACGTAATAGGGTATATCGTTTAACGTTATAACGTGATAGGTTATAACGTTAAACGTTATAACGTAAGACTTTATATCATTAAACGTTATAACGAAATAGTATATAACGTTAAACGTTATAACGTAATACTGTATAACGTTAAACGTTATAACTTACTATAGTATAACGTTATACGTTATAACGTAATAGGGTATAACGTTAAACGTTATAACGTAATGCTGTATAACGTTAAGTATTATAACGTAATGCTGTGGAACGTTATAGGTTATAACGTAATACTATGTAACGTTAAACGTAATAACGTCATAGGGTATAACGTTAAACGTTATAACGTAATACTGTATAACGTTAAACGTTATAACGTAATACTATATAATGTTAAACGTTATAACGTAATAGGGTATATCGTTAAACGTTATAACGTAATACTGTATAACGTTAAACGTTATAACTTAATAGTGTATAAACTTAAACGTTATAGCGTAATACTGTATAACGTTAAACGTTATAACGTATTACTATGTAACGTTATAGGTTATAACGTAATACTATATAACGTTAAAAGTTATAACGTAATAGGGTGTAACGTTAAACGTTATAACGTAATACTGTATAACGTTAAGTGTTATAACGTAATACTGTATAACGTTAAACGTTATAACTTAAGAGTGTATAACGTTATACGTTATAACGTAATAGGGTATAACGTTAAACATTATAACGTAATACTATGTAACGTTAAACGTTATAACGTAATACTGTATAACGTTAAACTTTATAACGTAATACTGTATAACGTTAAACGTTATAACGTAACAGGGTATGTCGTTAAACGTTATAACGTAATACTGTATAACGTTAAACGTTATAACTTAATAGTGTATAACGTTATACGTTATAACGCAATAGGGTATAACGTTAAACGTTATAAAGTAATACTGTAAAACGTTGAGCGTTAGAACGTAATGCTATGTAACGTTATAGGTTATAACGCAATACTATGTAACGTTAAACGTTATAACGTAATACTGTAAAACGGTAAACATTCTAACGTAATACTGTATAACGTTAAACGTTATAACGTAATACTATGTAACGTTATACGTTATAACGTAATAGGGTATAACGTTAAACGTTATAACGTAATACTGTATAACGTTAAACGTTATAACTTAATAGTGTATAACGTTATACGTTATAACGTAATAGGGTATAACGTTAAACGTTATAACGTAATACTGTATAACGTTAAGTGTTATAACGTAATGCTGTGTAACGTTATAGGTTATAACGTAATACTATGTAACGTTAAACGTAATAACGTAATAGGGTATAACGTTAAACGTTATAACGTAATACTGTATAACGTTAAACGTTATAACGTAATACTATATAACGTTCAACGTTATAACGTAATAGGGTATATCGTTAAACGTAATAACGTAATATTGTATAACGTTAAACGTTATAACGTAATACTGTATAACGTTAAACGTTATAACGTAATACTTTATACCGTTAAACGTTATAACGAAATAGTATATAACGTTAAACGTTATAACGTAAAACTGTAAAACGTTGAGCGTTATAACGTAATGCTATGTAACGTTATAGGTTATAACGCAATACTATGTAACGTTAAACGTTATAACGTAATACTGTGAAACGGTAAACATTCTAACGCAATAGTGTATGACGTTAAACGTTATTCCGTATTACTATGTAACGTTATACGTTATAACATAATACTATCTAACGTTAAACATTATGACGTAATTGTGTATAACGTTAAACGTTATAACGTAATACTTTGTAACGTTATACGTTATATCGTAATAGGGTATACCGGTAAACGATATAACGTAATACTGTATAACGTTAAATGTTATAACGTAATAGGGTATAACGTTAAACGTTATAACGTAACACTGTATAACGTTAAACGTTATAACGTAATACTATGTAACGTTAAACGTTATAACGTAATACTGTATTACGTTAAACGTTATAACGTAATACTATGTAACGTTATACGTTATAACGTAATAGGGTATAACGTTAAACGTTATAACGTAATACTGTATAACGCTAAGTGTTATAACGTAATGCTGTGTAACGTTATAGGTTATAACGTAATACTATGTAACGTTAAACGTAATAACGTAATAGGGTATAACGTTAAACGTTATAACGTAATACTATATAACGTTAAACGTTATAACGTAATACTGTATAACGTTAAACGTTATAACTTAATAGTGTATAAACTTAAACGTTATAGCGTAATACTGTATAACGTTAAACGTTACAACTTATCAGTGTATAACGTTAAACGTTATAACGTAATACTTTATAACGTTAACTGTTATAACGTAGCAGCATATAACGTTAAACATTATATCGTAATACTGTATAACGTTAAACGTTATAGCTTAATAGTGTATAACGTTATACGTTATAACGTAATAGGGTATAACGTTAATCGTTATAACGTAATACTGTATAACGTTAAGTGTTATAACGTAATGCTGTGTAACGTTATAGGTTATAACATAATACTATGTAACGTTAAACGTAATAGCGTAATAGGGTATAACGTTAAACGTTATAACGTAATACTTTATACCGTTAAACGTTATAACGAAATAGTATATAACGTTAAACGTTATAACGTTATACTGTAAAACGTTGAGCGTTATAACGTAATGCTATGTAACGTTATAGGTTATAACGCAATACTATGTAACGTTAAACGTTATAACTTAATAATGTAAAACGGTAAACATTCTAACGCAATAGTGCATGACGTTAAACGTTATAACGTAATACTGTATAACGTTAAACGTTATAACTTAATAGTGTATAACGTTATACGTTATAACGTATTAGGTTATAACGTTAAATGTTGTAACGTAATACTGTATAACGTTAAGCGTTATTACGTAATGCTATGTAGCGTTATACGTTATAACGTAATACTATGTAACGTTAAACGTTATAACGTAATACTGTATAAGGTTAAACGTTAAAACGTAATACTGTAAAACGTTGAGCGTTAGAACGTAATGCTATGTAACGTTATAGGTTATAACGCAATACTATGTAACGTTAAACGTTATAACGTAATACTATGTAACGTTATACGTTATAACGTAGTAGGGTATAACGTTAAACGTTATAACGTAATACTATGTAACGTTATACGTTATAACGTAGTAGGGTATAACGTTAAACGTAATAACGTAATAGGGTATAACGTTAAACGTTATAACGTAATACTGTATAACGTTAAACGTTATAACGTAATACTATATAACGTTAAACTTTATAACGTAATAGGGTATATCGTTTAACGTTATAACGAGATAGGTTATAACGTTAAACGTTATAACGTAATACTTTATACCGTTAAACGTTATAACGAAATAGTATATAACGTTAAACGTTATAACGTAATACTATGTAACGTTAAACGTTATAACGTAATACTGTATAACGTTAAACGTTATAACGTAATACTGTAAAACGTTGAGCGTTATAACGTAATACTGTATAAGGTTAAACGTTAAAACGTAATACTGTAAAACGTTGAGCGTTATAACGTAATGCTATGTAACGTTATAGGTTATTACGCAATACTGTGTAACGCTAAACGTTATAACGTAATGCTGTAAAACGGTAAACATTCTAACGCAATAGTGTATGACGTTAAACGTTATAACTTAATAGTGTATAACGTTATACGTTATAACGTATTAGGTTATAACGTTAAATGTTGTAACGTAATTCTGTATAACGTTAAACGTTGTAACGTAATTCTGTATAACGTTAAACGTTATAACGTAATACTGTATAACGTTAAACGTTATAACTTAATAGTGTATAACGTTATACGTTATAACGTATTAGGTTATAACGTTAAATGTTGTAACGTAATTCTGTATAACGTTAAGCGTTATAACGTAATGCTATGTAGCGTTATACGTTATAACGTAATACTATGTAACGTTAAACGTTATAACGTAATACTGTATAACGTTAAACGTTATAACGTAATACTGTAAAACGTTGAGCGTTATAACGTAATGCTATGTAACGTTATAGGTTATAACGCAATACTATGTAACGTTAAACGTTATAACGTAATACTATGTAACGTTATACGTTATAACGTAGTAGGGTATATCGTTTAACGTTATAACGTGATAGGTTATAACGTTAAACGTTATAACGTAAGACTTTATACCATTAAACGTTATAACGAAATAGTATATAACGTTAAACGTTATAACGTAATACTGTATAACGTTAAACGTTATAACTTACTATAGTATAACGTTATACGTTATAACGTAATACTATATAACGTTAAACTTTATAACGTAATAGGGTATATCGTTTAACGTTATAACGAGATAGGTTATAACGTTAAACGTTATAACGTAATACTTTATACCGTTAAACGTTATAACGAAATAGTATATAACGTTAAACGTTATGACGTAATACTGTAATACGTTGAGCGTTATAACGTAATGCTATGTAACGTTATAGGTTATAACGTAATACTATGTAACGTTAAACGTAATAACGTAATACTGTATAACGTTAAACGTTATAACTTAATAGTGTATAACGTTATACGTTATAACGTAATAGGGTATAACGTTAGACGTTGTAACGTAATACTGTATAACGTTAAGTGTTATAACGTAATGCTGTGTAACGTTATAGGTTATAACGTAATACTATGTAACGTTAAACGTAATAACGTAATATTGTATAACGTTAAACGTTATAACGTAATACTGTATAACGTTAAACGTTATAACGTAATACTTTATACCGTTAATCGTTATAACGAAATAGTATATAACGTTAAACGTTATAACGTAAAACTGTAAAACGTTGAGCGTTATAACGTAATGCTATGTAACGTTATAGGTTATAACGCAATACTATGTAACGTTAAACGTTATAACGTAATACTGTGAAACGGTAAACATTCTAACGCAATAGTGTATGACGTTAAACGTTATTCCGTATTACTATGTAACGTTATACGTTATAACATAATACTATCTAACGTTAAACATTATGACGTAATTGTGTATAACGTTAAACGTTATAACGTAATACTTTGTAACGTTATACGTTATATCGTAATAGGGTATACCGGTAAACGATATAACGTAATACTGTATAACGTTAAATGTTATAACGTAATAGGGTATAACGTTAAACGTTATAACGTAACACTGTATAACGTTAAACGTTATAACGTAATACTATGTAACGTTAAACGTTATAACGTAATAGGGTATAACGTTAAACGTTATAACGTAATACTGTATTACGTTAAACGTTATAACGTAATACTATGTAACGTTATACGTTATAACGTAATAGGGTATAACGTTAAACGTTATAACGTAATACTGTATAACGCTAAGTGTTATAACCTAATGCTGTGTAACGTTATAGGTTATAACGTAATACTATGTAACGTTAAACGTAATAACGTAATAGGGTATAACGTTAAACGTTATAACGTAATACTATATAACGTTAAACGTTATAACGTAATACTGTATAACGTTAAACGTTATAACTTAATAGTGTATAAACTTAAACGTTATAGCGTAATACTGTATAACGTTAAACGTTACAACTTATCAGTGTATAACGTTAAACGTTATAACGTAATACTTTATAACGTTAACTGTTATAACGTAGCAGCATATAACGTTAAACATTATATCGTAATACTGTATAACGTTAAACGTTATAGCTTAATAGTGTATAACGTTATACGTTATAACGTAATAGGGTATAACGTTAATCGTTATAACGTAATACTGTATAACGTTAAGTGTTATAACGTAATGCTGTGTAACGTTATAGGTTATAACATAATACTATGTAACGTTAAACGTAATAGCGTAATAGGGTATAACGTTAAACGTTATAACGTAATACTTTATACCGTTAAACGTTATAACGAAATAGTATATAACGTTAAACGTTATAACGTTATACTGTAAAACGTTGAGCGTTATAACGTAATGCTATGTAACGTTATAGGTTATAACGCAATACTATGTAACGTTAAACGTTATAACTTAATACTGTAAAACGGTAAACATTCTAACGCAATAGTGCATGACGTTAAACGTTATAACGTAATACTGTATATCGTTAAACGTTATAACTTAATAGTGTATAACGTTATACGTTATAACGTATTAGGTTATAACGTTAAATGTTGTAACGTAATACTGTATAACGTTAAGCGTTATTACGTAATGCTATGTAGCGTTATACGTTATAACGTAATACTATGTAACGTTAAACGTTATAACGTAATACTGTATAAGGTTAAACGTTAAAACGTAATACTGTAAAACGTTGAGCGTTAGAACGTAATGCTATGTAACGTTATAGGTTATAACGCAATACTATGTAACGTTAAACGTTATAACGTAATACTATGTAACGTTATACGTTATAACGTAGTAGGGTATAACGTTAAACGTTATAACGTAATACTATGTAACGTTATACGTTATAACGTAGTAGGGTATAACGTTAAACGTAATAACGTAATAGGGTATAACGTTAAACGTTATTACGTAATACTGTATAACGTTAAACGTTATAACGTAATACTATATAACGTTAAACTTTATAACGTAATAGGGTATATCGTTTAACGTTATAACGAGATAGGTTATAACGTTAAACGTTATAACGTAATACTTTATACCGTTAAACGTTATAACGAAATAGTATATAACGTTAAACGTTATAACGTAATACTGTAAAACGTTGAGCGTTATAACGTAATGCTATGTAACGTTATAGGTTATTACGCAATACTGTGTAACGCTAAACGTTATAACGTAATGCTGTAAAACGGTAAACATTCTAACGCAATAGTGTATGACGTTAAACGTTATAACTTAATAGTGTATAACGTTATACGTTATAACGTATTAGGTTATAACGTTAAATGTTGTAACGTAATTCTGTATAACGTTAAACGTTGTAACGTAATTCTGTATAACGTTAAACGTTATAACTTAATAGTGTATAACGTTATACGTTATAACGTATTAGGTTATAACGTTAAATGTTGTAACGTAATTCTGTATAACGTTAAGCGTTATAACGTAATGCTATGTAGCGTTATACGTTATAACGTAATACTATGTAACGTTAAACGTTATAACGTAATACTGTATAACGTTAAACGTTATAACGTAATACTGTAAAACGTTGAGCGTTATAACGTAATGCTATGTAACGTTATAGGTTATAACGCAATACTATGTAACGTTAAACGTTATAACGTAATACTATGTAACGTTATACGTTATAACGTAGTAGGGTATATCGTTTAACGTTATAACGTGATAGGTTATAACGTTAAACGTTATAACGTAAGACTTTATACCATTAAACGTTATAACGAAATAGTATATAACGTTAAACGTTATAACGTAATACTGTATAACGTTAAACGTTATAACTTACTATAGTATAACGTTATACGTTATAACGTGATACTATATAACGTTAAACTTTATAACGTAATAGGGTATATCGTTTAACGTTATAAGGAGATAGGTTATAACGTTAAACGTTATAACGTAATACTTTATACCGTTAAACGTTATAACGAAATAGTATATAACGTTAAACGTTATGACGTAATACTGTAATACGTTGAGCGTTATAACGTAATGCTATGTAACGTTATAGGTTATAACGCAATACTATGTAACGTTAAACGTTATAACATAATACTATCTAACGTTAAACATTGTGACGTAATTTTGTATAACGTTAAACGTTATAACGTAATACTGTATAACGTTACACGTTAAAACTTAATACTATGTAACGTTATACGTTATATCGTAATAGGGTATAACGGTAAACGTTATAACGTAACACTGTATAACGTTAAACGTTATAACTTAATGGAATATAACGTTATACGTTATAACGTAATAGGGTATAACGTTAAACGTTATAACGTAATACTGTATAACGTTAAACGTTATAACGTAATACTATGTAACGTTAAACATTATAACGTAATAGGGTATAACGTTAAACGTTATAACGTAATACTGTATAACGTAATACGTTATAACGTAATAGGGTATAACGTTAAACGTTATAACGTAATAGGGTATAACGTTAAACGTTATAACGTAATAGGGTATAACGTTAAACGTTATAACGTAATACTATGTAACGTTAAACGTTATAACGTAATACTGTATAACGTTAAACGTTATAACGTAATACTATGTAACGTTAAACGTTATAACGTAATAGGGTATAACGTTAAACGTTATAACGTAATACTGTATAACGTTATACGTGATAACGTAATACTATGTAACGTTATACGTTATAACGTAATAGGGTATAACGTTAAATGTTATAACGTAATACTGTATAACGTTAAACGTTATAACGTAATACTGTAAAACGTTGAGCGTTATAACGTAATGCTATGTAACGTTATAGGTTATAACGCAATACTATGTAACGTTAAACGTTATAACGTAATACTAAGTAACGTTATACGTTATAACGTAGTAGGGTATAACGTTAAACGTTATAACGTAATACTGTATAACGTTAAACGTTATAACGTAATACTATGTAACGTTATACGTTATAACGTAGTAGGGTATAACGTTAAACGTAATAACGTAATAGGGTATAACGTTAAACGTTATAACGTAATAGGGTATAACGTTAAACGTTATAACGTAATACTGAATAACGTTAAACGTTATAACGTAATACTATGTAACGTTAAATGTTTTAACGTAATACTGTATAACGTTACACGTTATAACTTAATACTATGTAACGTTATACGTTATATCGTAATAGGGTATAACGGTAAACGTTATAACGTAACACTGTATAACGTTAAACGTTATAGCTTAATGGAATATAACGTTAAACGTTATAACGTAATAGGGTATAACGTTAAACGTTATAACGTAATACTGTATAACGTTATACGTGATAACGTAATACTATGTAACGTTAAACGTTATAACGTAATAGGGTATAACGTTAAACGTTATAACGTAATACTATGTAACGTTATACGTTATAACGTAATAGGGTATAACGTTAAACGTTATAACGTAATACTGTATAACGTTAAACGTTATAACGTAATACTATGTAACGTTAAATGTTATAACGTAATAGGGTATAACGTTAAACGTTATAACGTAATACTGTATAACGTTAAACGTTATAACGTAATACTGTATAACGTTAAGTGTCATAACGTAATAGTGTGTAACGTTATAGGTTATAACGTATTACTATGTATCGTTATACGTTATAACGTAATACTATGTAACGTTAAATGTTATAACGTAATAGGGTATAACGTTAAACGTTATAACGTAATACTGTATAACGTTAAACGTTATAACTTAATAGTGTATAACGTTATACGTTATAACGTAATAGGGTATAACGTTAAACGTTATAACGTAATAGGGTATAACGGTAAACGTTGTAACGTAATACTGTATAACGTTAAACGTTATAACTTAATAGTGTATAACGTTATACGTTATAACGTAATAGGGTATAACGTTAAACGTTATAACGTAATAGGGTATAACGGTAAACGTTGTAACGTAATACTGTATAACGTTAAACGTTATAACTTAATAGTGTATAACGTTATACGTTATAACGTAATAGGGTATAACGTTAAGCGTTATAACGTAATAGGGTATAACGATAAGCGTTATAACGTAATACTGCATAACGTTAAACGTTATAACGTAATACTGTATAACGTTAAGTGTCATAACGTAATAGTGTGTAACGTTATAGGTTATAACGTATTACTATGTATCGTTATACGTTATAACGTAATACTATATAACGTTAAACATTATAACGTAATTGTATATAACGTTAAACGTTATAACGTAATTGTATATAACGTTAAACGTTATAACGTAATACTGTATAACGTTAAGCGTTATAACGTAATAGGGTATAACGATAAGCGTTATAACGTAATACTGTATAACGTTCAACGTTATAACGTAATACTATGTAACGTTATACGTTATAACGTAATAGGGTATAACGTTAAACGTTATAACGTAATACTGTATAACGTTAAACGTTATAACTTAATAGTGTATAACGTTATACGTTATAACGTAATAGGGTATAACGTTAAGCGTTATAACGTAATAGGGTATAACGATAAGCGTTATAACGTAATACTGCATAACGTTAAACGTTATAACGTAATACTGTATAACGTTAAGTGTCATAACGTAATAGTGTGTAACGTTATAGGTTATAACGTATTACTATGTAACGTTATACGTTATAACGTAATACTATATAACGTTAAACATTATAACGTAATTGTATATAACGTTAAACGTTATAACGTAATACTGTATAACGTTAAGCGTTATAACGTAATAGGGTATAACGATAAGCGTTATAACGTAATACTGTATAACGTTAAACGTTATAACGTAATACTGTATAACGTTAAACATTATAACGTAATACTGTAAAACGTTGAGCGTTATAACGTAATGCTATGTAACGTTATAGGTTATAACGCAATACTATGTAACGTTAAACGTTATATCGTAATACTATGTAACGTTATACGTTATAACGTAGTAGGGTATAACGTTAAACGTTATAACGTAATACTGTATAACGTTAAACGTTATAACTTAATAGTGTATAACGTTAAACGTTATAACGTAATACTTTATAACGTTAACTGTTATAACTTACTAGTGTATAACGTTATACGTTATAACGTAATAGGGTATAACGTTAAACGTTATAACGTAATACTGTATAACGTTAAGTGTTATAACGTAATGCTGTGTAACGTTATAGGTTATAACGTAATACTATGTAACGTTAAACGTAATAACGTAATAGGGTATAACGTTAAACGTTATAACGTAATACTGTATAACGTGAAACGTTATAACGTAATACTATATAACGTTAAACGTTATAACGTAATAGGGTATATCGTTAAACGTTATAACGTAATACTGTATAACGTTAAACGTTATAAATTAATAGTGTATAAACTTAAACGTTATAGCGTAATACTGTATAACGTTAAACGTTATAACTTATCAGTGTATAACGTTAAACGTTATAACGTAATACTTTATAACGTTAACTGTTATAACGTAACAGCATATAACGTTAATCATTATAACGTAATACTGTATAACGTTAAACGTTATAACTTACTAGTGTATAACGTTATACGTTATAACGTAATAAGGTATAACGTTAAACGTTATAACGTAATACTGTATAACGTTAAGTGTTATAACGTAATGCTGTGTAACGTTATAGGCTATAACGTAATGCTATGTAACGTTATAGGCTATAACGCAATACTATGTAACGTTAAACGTTATAACGTAATACTGTAAAACTTTAAACATTCTAACGCAATAGTGTATGACGTTAAACGTTATACCTGTATTACTATGTAACGTTATACGTTATAACATAATACTATCTAACGTTAAACATTGTGACGTAATTGTGTATAACGTTAAACGTTATAACGTAATACTGTATAACGTTAAGTGTTATAACGTAATGCTGTGTAACGTTATAGGTTATAACGTATTACTATGTAACGTTATACGTTATAACGTAATACTGTAAAACGTTACACATTCTAACGAAATAGTGTATAACGTTAAACGTTATACCGTATTACTATGTAACGTTATACGTTATAACGTAATAATATAAGGTTAAACATTATAACGTAATTGTGTATAACGTTAAACGTTATAACGTAATACTGTATACCGTTAAGCGTTATAACGTAATAGGGTATAACGATAAGCGTTATAACGTAATACTGTATAACGTTCAACGTTATAACGTAATACTATGTAACGTTATACGTTATAACGTAATAAGGTATAACGTTAAATGTTATAACGTAATACTGTAATACGTTAAGCGTTATAACGTAATGCTATGTAGCGTTAAGCGTTATAACGTAATACCGTATAACTTTAAGCGTTATAACGTAATGCTATGTAACGTGATAGGTTACAACGTAATACTATGTAACGTTAAACGTTATAACGTAATAGGGTATAACGATAAACGTTATAACGTAATACTGTATAACGTTAAACGTTATAACGTAATACTATGTAACGATATACGTTATAACGTAATAAAGTATAACGTTAAACGTTATAACGTAATACTGTATAACGTTAAGTGTTATAACGTAATGCTGTGTAACGTTATAGGTTATAACGTATTACTATGTAACGTTATACGTTATAACGTAATACTGTATAGCGTTAAGTGTTATAACGTAATGCTGTGTAACGTTATAGGTTATAACGTAATACTATGTAACGTTAAACGTAATAACGTAATAGGGTATAACGTTAAACGTTATAACGTAATACTGTATAACGTGAAACGTTATAACGTAATACTATATAACGTTAAACGTTATAACGTAATAGGGTATATCGTTAAACGTTATAACGTAATACTTTATAACGTTAACTGTTATAACGTAACAGCATATAACGTTAATCATTATAACGTAATACTGTATAACGTTACACGTTATAACTTACTAGTGTATAACGTTATACGTTATAACGTAATAGGGTATAACGTTAAACGTTATAACGTAATACTGTATAACGTTAAGTGTTATAACGTAATGCTGTGTAACGTTATAAGCTATAACGTAATACTATGTAACGTTATAGGCTATAACGCAATACTATGTAACGTTAAACGTTATAACGTAATACTGTATAACGTTAAACGTTATAACGTAATACTATGTAACGATATACGTTATAACGTAATAAAGTATAACGTTAAACGTTATAACGTAATACTGTATAACGTTAAGCGTTATAACGTAGTGCTATGTAACGTTATAGGTTACAACGTAATACTATGTAACGTTAAACGTTATAACGTAATAGGGTATAACGTTAAACGTTATAACGTAATACTGTATAACGTTAAACGTTATAACTTAATAGTGTATAATGTTAAACGTTTTAACGTAATACTGTATAACGTTAAGCGTTATAACGTAATGCTATGTAACGTTATAGGTTATAACGTATTACTATGTAACGTTATACGTTATAACGTAATACTGTATAACGTTAAACGTTATAACGTAATACTGTATAATGTTACACGTTATAACTTAATACTATGTAACGTTATACGTTATATCGTAATAGGGTATAACGTTAAACGTTATAACGTAATACTGTATAACGTTAAACGTTATAACGTAATACTGTATAACGTTAAGTGTTATAACGTAATGCTGTGTAACGTTATAGGTTATAACGTATTACTATGTAACGTTATACGTTATAACGTAATACTGTATAACGTTAAGTGTTATAACGTAATGCTGTGTAACGTTATAGGTTATATCGTAATACTATGTAACGTTAAACGTAATAACGTAATAGGGTATAACGTTAAACGTTATAACGTAATACTGTATAACGTGAAACGTTATAACGTAATAGTGTATAACGTTATACGTTATAACGTATTAGGTTATAACGTTAAATGTTATAACGTAATACTGTATAACGTTAAGCGTTATAACGTAATGCTGTGTAACGTTATAGGCTATAACGTAATACTATGTAACGTTATAGGCTATAACGCAATACTATGTAACGTTAAACGTTATAACGTAATACTGTAAAACGGTAAACATTCTAACGCAATAGTGTATGACGTTAAACGTTATACCTGTATTACTATGTAACGTTATACGTTATAACATAATACTATCTAACGTTAAACATTGTGACGTAACTGTGTATAACGTTAAACGTTATAACGTAATACTGTATAATGTTACACGTTATAACTTAATACTATGTAACGTTATACGTTATATCGTAATAGGGTATAACGTTAAACGTTATAACGTAATACTGTATAACGTTAAACGTTATAACGTAATACTGTATAACGTTAAGCGTTATAACGTAATGCTGTGTAACGTTATAGGTTATAACGTATTACTATGTAACGTTATACGTTATAACGTAATACTGTATAACGTTAAGTGTTATAACGTAATGCTGTGTAACGTTATAGGTTATATCGTAATACTATGTAACGTTAAACGTAATAACGTAATAGGGTATAACGTTAAACGTTATAACGTAATACTGTATAACGTGAAACGTTATAACGTAATAGTGTATAACGTTATACGTTATAACGTATTAGGTTATAACGTTAAATGTTATAACGTAATACTGTATAACGTTAAGCGTTATAACGTAATGCTATGTAGCGTTATAGCTTATAACGTAATACTATGTAACGTTATACGTTATAACGTAATAGGGTATAACGATAAACGTTATAACCTAATACTATGTAACGTTATACGTTATAACGTAATAAGGTATAACGTTAAACGTTATAACGTAATACTGTATAACGTTAAGCGTTATAACGTAATGCAATGTAACGTTATAGGCTATAACGTAATACTATGTAACGTTAAACATTATAACGAAATAGTGTATGACGATAAACGTTAGAACGTAATACTGTATAACGTTAAACGTTATATTACGGAATAGTGTATAACGTTATACGTTATAACGTAATACTGTATAGTGTTAAACGTTATAACTCAATAGTGTATAACGTTATACGTTATAACGTAATAGGGTATAACCTAAACGTTATAACATACTACTGTACAACGTTAAACGTTATAACGTATTACTATGTAACGTTATAGGTTGTAACGTAATACTATATAACGTTAAACGTTATAACGAAATAGTATATAACGTTAAACGTTATAACGAAATAGTATATAACGTTAAACGTTATAACGTAATACTGTAAAACGTTACACATTCTAACGAAATAGTGTATAACGTTAAACGTTATACCGTATAACTATGTAACGTTATAGGTTACAACGTAATACTATGTAACGTTAAACGTTATAACGTAATAGGGTATAACGTTAAACGTTATAACGTAATACTGTATAACGTTAAACGTTATAACTTAATAGTGTATAATGTTAAACGTTATAACGTAATACTGTATAACGTTAAACGTTATAACGTAATACTGTATAACGTTACACGTTATAACTTAATACTATGTAACGTTATACGTTATATCGTAATAGGGTATAACGTTAAACGTTATAACGTAATACTGTATAACGTTAAACGTTATAACGTAATACTGTATAACGTTAAGTGTTATAACGTAATACTGTATAACGTTACACGTTATAACTTAACACTATGTAACGTTATACGTTATATCGTAATAGGGTATAACGGTAAACGTTATAACGTTATACTGTATAACGTTAAACGTTATAACGTAATACTATGTAACGTTATACGTTATAACGTAGTAGGGTATAACGTAAAACGTTATAACGTAATACTGTATAACGTTAAACGTTATAGCGTAATACTGTATAACGTTAAACGTTATAACGTATTACTATGTAACGTTATAGGTTATAACGTAATACTATATAACGTTAAACCTTATAACGTAATAGGGTATATCGTTTAACGTTATAACGTGATAGGTTATAACGTTAAACGTTATAACGTAATACTTTATACCGTTAAACGTTATAACGAAATAGTATATAACGTTAAACGTTATAACGTAATACTGTAAAACGTTGAGCGTTATAACGTAATGCTATGTAACGTTATAGGTTATAACGCAATACTATGTAACGTTAAACGTTATAACGTAATACTGTAGAACGGTAAACATTCTAACGCAATAGTGTATGACATTAAACGTTATACCGTATTACTATGTAACGTTATACGTTATAACATAATACTGTCTACCGTTAAACGTTATAACGTAATACTGTATAACGTTAAACGTTATAACGTAATACTATGTAACGTTATACGTTATATCGTAATAGGGTATAACGGTAAACGTTATAACGTAATACTGTATAACGTTAAACGTTATAACTTAATAGTGTATAACGTTATACGTTATAACGTAATAGGGTATAACGTTAAACGTTATAGCGTAATACTGTATAACGTTAAACGTTATAACTTAATAGTGTATAACGTTAAACGTTATAACGTAATACTTTATAACGTTAACTGTTATAACTTACTAGTGTATAACGTTATACGTTATAACGTAATAGGGTATAACGTTAAACGTTATAACGTAATACTGTATAACGTTAAGTGTTATAACGTAATGCTGTGTAACGTTATAGGTTATAACGTATTACTATGTAACGTTATACGTTATAACATAATACTATCTAACGTTAAACATTGTGACGTAACTGTGTATAACGTTAAACGTTATAACGTAATACTGTATAATGTTACACGTTATAACTTAATACTATGTAACGTTATACGTTATAACGTATTAGGTTATAACGTTAAATGTTATAACGTAATACTGTATAACGTTAAGCGTTATAACGTAATGCTGTGTAACGTTATAGGCTATAACGTAATACTATGTAACGTTATAGGCTATAACGCAATACTATGTAACGTTAAACGTTATAACGTAATACTGTAAAACGGTAAACATTCTAACGCAATAGTGTATGACGTTAAACGTTATACCTGTATTACTATGTAACGTTATACGTTATAACATAATACTATCTAACGTTAAACATTGTGACGTAACTGTGTATAACGTTAAACGTTATAACGTAATACTGTATAATGTTACACGTTATAACTTAATACTATGTAACGTTATACGTTACATCGTAATAGGGTATAACGTTAAACGTTATAACGTAATACTGTATAACGTTAAACGTTATAACGTAATACTGTATAACGTTAAGTGTTATAACGTAATGCTGTGTAACGTTATAGGTTATAACGTATTACTATGTAACGTTATACGTTATAACGTAATACTGTATAACGTTAAGTGTTATAACGTAATGCTGTGTAACGTTATAGGTTATATCGTAATACTATGTAACGTTAAACGTAATAACGTAATAGGGTATAACGTTAAACGTTATAACGTAATACTGTATAACGTGAAACGTTATAACGTAATAGTGTATAACGTTATACGTTATAACGTATTAGGTTATAACGTTAAATGTTATAACGTAATACTGTATAACGTTAAGCGTTATAACGTAATGCTATGTAGCGTTATAGCTTATAACGTAATACTATGTAACGTTATACGTTATAACGTAATAGGGTATAACGATAAACGTTATAACCTAATACTATGTAACGTTATACGTTATAACGTAATAAGGTATAACGTTAAACGTTATAACGTAATACTGTATAACGTTAAGCGTTATAACGTAATGCAATGTAACGTTATAGGCTATAACGTAATACTATGTAACGTTAAACATTATAACGAAATAGTGTATGACGATAAACGTTAGAACGTAATACTGTATAACGTTAAACGTTATATTACGGAATAGTGTATAACGTTATACGTTATAACGTAATACTGTATAGTGTTAAACGTTATAACTCAATAGTGTATAACGTTATACGTTATAACGTAATAGGGTATAACCTAAACGTTATAACATACTACTGTACAACGTTAAACGTTATAACGTATTACTATGTAACGTTATAGGTTGTAACGTAATACTATATAACGTTAAACGTTATAACGAAATAGTATATAACGTTAAACGTTATAACGAAATAGTATATAACGTTAAACGTTATAACGTAATACTGTAAAACGTTACACATTCTAACGAAATAGTGTATAACGTTAAACGTTATACCGTATAACTATGTAACGTTATAGGTTACAACGTAATACTATGTAACGTTAAACGTTATAACGTAATAGGGTATAACGTTAAACGTTATAACGTAATACTGTATAACGTTAAACGTTATAACTTAATAGTGTATAATGTTAAACGTTATAACGTAATACTGTATAACGTTAAACGTTATAACGTAATACTGTATAACGTTACACGTTATAACTTAATACTATGTAACGTAAAACGTTATAACGTAATACTGTATAACGTTAAACGTTATAGCGTAATACTGTATAACGTTAAACGTTATAACGTATTACTATGTAACGTTATAGGTTATAACGTAATACTATATAACGTTAAACCTTATAACGTAATAGGGTATATCGTTTAACGTTATAACGTGATAGGTTATAACGTTAAACGTTATAACGTAATACTTTATACCGTTAAACGTTATAACGAAATAGTATATAACGTTAAACGTTATAACGTAATACTGTAAAACGTTGAGCGTTATAACGTAATGCTATGTAACGTTATAGGTTATAACGCAATACTATGTAACGTTAAACGTTATAACGTAATACTGTAGAACGGTAAACATTCTAACGCAATAGTGTATGACATTAAACGTTATACCGTATTACTATGTAACGTTATACGTTATAACATAATACTGTCTACCGTTAAACGTTATAACGTAATACTGTATAACGTTAAACGTTATAACGTAATACTATGTAACGTTATACGTTATATCGTAATAGGGTATAACGGTAAACGTTATAACGTAATACTGTATAACGTTAAACGTTATAACTTAATAGTGTATAACGTTATACGTTATAACGTAATAGGGTATAACGTTAAACGTTATAGCGTAATACTGTATAACGTTAAACGTTATAACTTAATAGTGTATAACGTTAAACGTTATAACGTAATACTTTATAACGTTAACTGTTATAACTTACTAGTGTATAACGTTATACGTTATAACGTAATAGGGTATAACGTTAAACGTTATAACGTAATACTGTATAACGTTAAGTGTTATAACGTAATGCTGTGTAACGTTATAGGTTATAACGTATTACTATGTAACGTTATACGTTATAACATAATACTATCTAACGTTAAACATTGTGACGTAACTGTGTATAACGTTAAACGTTATAACGTAATACTGTATAATGTTACACGTTATAACTTAATACTATGTAACGTTATACGTTATAACGTATTAGGTTATAACGTTAAATGTTATAACGTAATACTGTATAACGTTAAGCGTTATAACGTAATGCTGTGTAACGTTATAGGCTATAACGTAATACTATGTAACGTTATAGGCTATAACGCAATACTATGTAACGTTAAACGTTATAACGTAATACTGTAAAACGGTAAACATTCTAACGCAATAGTGTATGACGTTAAACGTTATACCTGTATTACTATGTAACGTTATACGTTATAACATAATACTATCTAACGTTAAACATTGTGACGTAACTGTGTATAACGTTAAACGTTATAACGTAATACTGTATAATGTTACACGTTATAACTTAATACTATGTAACGTTATACGTTATATCGTAATAGGGTATAACGTTAAACGTTATAACGTAATACTGTATAACGTTAAACGTTATAACGTAATACTGTATAACGTTAAGTGTTATAACGTAATGCTGTGTAACGTTATAGGTTATAACGTATTACTATGTAACGTTATACGTTATAACGTAATACTGTATAACGTTAAGTGTTATAACGTAATGCTGTGTAACGTTATAGGTTATATCGTAATACTATGTAACGTTAAACGTAATAACGTAATAGGGTATAACGTTAAACGTTATAACGTAATACTGTATAACGTGAAACGTTATAACGTAATAGTGTATAACGTTATACGTTATAACGTATTAGGTTATAACGTTAAATGTTATAACGTAATACTGTATAACGTTAAGCGTTATAACGTAATGCTATGTAGCGTTATAGCTTATAACGTAATACTATGTAACGTTATACGTTATAACGTAATAGGGTATAACGATAAACGTTATAACCTAATACTATGTAACGTTATACGTTATAACGTAATAAGGTATAACGTTAAACGTTATAACGTAATACTGTATAACGTTAAGCGTTATAACGTAATGCAATGTAACGTTATAGGCTATAACGTAATACTATGTAACGTTAAACATTATAACGAAATAGTGTATGACGATAAACGTTAGAACGTAATACTGTATAACGTTAAACGTTATATTACGGAATAGTGTATAACGTTATACGTTATAACGTAATACTGTATAGTGTTAAACGTTATAACTCAATAGTGTATAACGTTATACGTTATAACGTAATAGGGTATAACCTAAACGTTATAACATACTACTGTACAACGTTAAACGTTATAACGTATTACTATGTAACGTTATAGGTTGTAACGTAATACTATATAACGTTAAACGTTATAACGAAATAGTATATAACGTTAAACGTTATAACGAAATAGTATATAACGTTAAACGTTATAACGTAATACTGTAAAACGTTACACATTCTAACGAAATAGTGTATAACGTTAAACGTTATACCGTATAACTATGTAACGTTATAGGTTACAACGTAATACTATGTAACGTTAAACGTTATAACGTAATAGGGTATAACGTTAAACGTTATAACGTAATACTGTATAACGTTAAACGTTATAACTTAATAGTGTATAATGTTAAACGTTATAACGTAATACTGTATAACGTTAAACGTTATAACGTAATACTGTATAACGTTACACGTTATAACTTAATACTATGTAACGTTATACGTTATATCGTAATAGGGTATAACGTTAAACGTTATAACGTAATACTGTATAACGTTAAACGTTATAACGTAATACTGTATAACGTTAAGTGTTATAACGTAATACTGTATAACGTTACACGTTATAACTTAACACTATGTAACGTTATACGTTATATCGTAATAGGGTATAACGGTAAACGTTATAACGTTATACTGTATAACGTTAAACGTTATAACGTAATACTATGTAACGTTATACGTTATAACGTAGTAGGGTATAACGTAAAACGTTATAACGTAATACTGTATAACGTTAAACGTTATAGCGTAATACTGTATAACGTTAAACGTTATAACGTATTACTATGTAACGTTATAGGTTATAACGTAATACTATATAACGTTAAACCTTATAACGTAATAGGGTATATCGTTTAACGTTATAACGTGATAGGTTATAACGTTAAACGTTATAACGTAATACTTTATACCGTTAAACGTTATAACGAAATAGTATATAACGTTAAACGTTATAACGTAATACTGTAAAACGTTGAGCGTTATAACGTAATGCTATGTAACGTTATAGGTTATAACGCAATACTATGTAACGTTAAACGTTATAACGTAATACTGTAGAACGGTAAACATTCTAACGCAATAGTGTATGACATTAAACGTTATACCGTATTACTATGTAACGTTATACGTTATAACATAATACTGTCTACCGTTAAACGTTATAACGTAATACTGTATAACGTTAAACGTTATAACGTAATACTATGTAACGTTATACGTTATATCGTAATAGGGTATAACGGTAAACGTTATAACGTAATACTGTATAACGTTAAACGTTATAACTTAATAGTGTATAACGTTATACGTTATAACGTAATAGGGTATAACGTTAAACGTTATAGCGTAATACTGTATAACGTTAAACGTTATAACTTAATAGTGTATAACGTTAAACGTTATAACGTAATACTTTATAACGTTAACTGTTATAACTTACTAGTGTATAACGTTATACGTTATAACGTAATAGGGTATAACGTTAAACGTTATAACGTAATACTGTATAACGTTAAGTGTTATAACGTAATGCTGTGTAACGTTATAGGTTATAACGTATTACTATGTAACGTTATACGTTATAACGTAATACTGTATAGCGTTAAGTGTTATAACGTAATGCTGTGTAACGTTATAGGTTATAACGTAATACTATGTAACGTTAAACGTAATAACGTAATAGGGTATAACGTTAAACGTTATAACGTAATACTGTATAACGTGAAACGTTATAACGTAATACTATATAACGTTAAACGTTATAACGTAATAGGGTATATCGTTAAACGTTATAACGTAATACTGTATAACGTTAAACGTTATAAATTAATAGTGTATAAACTTAAACGTTATAGCGTAATACTGTATAACGTTAAACGTTATAACTTATCAGTGTATAACGTTAAACGTTATAACGTAATACTTTATAACGTTAACTGTTATAACGTAACAGCATATAACGTTAATCATTATAACGTAATACTGTATAACGTTAAACGTTATAACTTACTAGTGTATAACGTTATACGTTATAACGTAATAAGGTATAACGTTAAACGTTATAACGTAATACTGTATAACGTTAAGTGTTATAACGTAATGCTGTGTAACGTTATAGGCTATAACGTAATGCTATGTAACGTTATAGGCTATAACGCAATACTATGTAACGTTAAACGTTATAACGTAATACTGTAAAACTTTAAACATTCTAACGCAATAGTGTATGACGTTAAACGTTATACCTGTATTACTATGTAACGTTATACGTTATAACATAATACTATCTAACGTTAAACATTGTGACGTAATTGTGTATAACGTTAAACGTTATAACGTAATACTGTATAACGTTAAGTGTTATAACGTAATGCTGTGTAACGTTATAGGTTATAACGTATTACTATGTAACGTTATACGTTATAACGTAATACTGTAAAACGTTACACATTCTAACGAAATAGTGTATAACGTTAAACGTTATACCGTATTACTATGTAACGTTATACGTTATAACGTAATAATATAAGGTTAAACATTATAACGTAATTGTGTATAACGTTAAACGTTATAACGTAATACTGTATACCGTTAAGCGTTATAACGTAATGGGGTATAACGATAAGCGTTATAACGTAATACTGTATAACGTTCAACGTTATAACGTAATACTATGTAACGTTATACGTTATAACGTAATAAGGTATAACGTTAAATGTTATAACGTAATACTGTAATACGTTAAGCGTTATAACGTAATGCTATGTAGCGTTAAGCGTTATAACGTAATACTGTATAACTTTAAGCGTTATAACGTAATGCTATGTAACGTGATAGGTTACAACGTAATACTATGTAACGTTAAACGTTATAACGTAATAGGGTATAACGATAAACGTTATAACGTAATACTGTATAACGTTAAACGTTATAACGTAATACTATGTAACGATATACGTTATAACGTAATAAAGTATAACGTTAAACGTTATAACGTAATACTGTATAACGTTAAGTGTTATAACGTAATGCTGTGTAACGTTATAGGTTATAACGTATTACTATGTAACGTTATACGTTATAACGTAATACTGTATAGCGTTAAGTGTTATAACGTAATGCTGTGTAACGTTATAGGTTATAACGTAATACTATGTAACGTTAAACGTAATAACGTAATAGGGTATAACGTTAAACGTTATAACGTAATACTGTATAACGTGAAACGTTATAACGTAATACTATATAACGTTAAACGTTATAACGTAATAGGGTATATCGTTAAACGTTATAACGTAATACTTTATAACGTTAACTGTTATAACGTAACAGCATATAACGTTAATCATTATAACGTAATACTGTATAACGTTACACGTTATAACTTACTAGTGTATAACGTTATACGTTATAACGTAATAGGGTATAACGTTAAACGTTATAACGTAATACTGTATAACGTTAAGTGTTATAACGTAATGCTGTGTAACGTTATAAGCTATAACGTAATACTATGTAACGTTATAGGCTATAACGCAATACTATGTAACGTTAAACGTTATAACGTAATACTGTATAACGTTAAACGTTATAACGTAATACTATGTAACGATATACGTTATAACGTAATAAAGTATAACGTTAAACGTTATAACGTAATACTGTATAACGTTAAGCGTTATAACGTAGTGCTATGTAACGTTATAGGTTACAACGTAATACTATGTAACGTTAAACGTTATAACGTAATAGGGTATAACGTTAAACGTTATAACGTAATACTGTATAACGTTAAACGTTATAACTTAATAGTGTATAATGTTAAACGTTTTAACGTAATACTGTATAACGTTAAGCGTTATAACGTAATGCTATGTAACGTTATAGGTTACGACGTAATACTATGTAACGTTAAACGTTATAACGTAATAGGGTATAACGTTAAACGTTATAACGTAATACTGTATAACGTTAAACGTTATAACGTAATAAGGTATAACGTTAAACGTTATAACGTAATACTATGTAACGATATACGTTATAACGTAATAAGGTATAACGTTAAACGTTATAACGTAATACTGTATAACGTTAAGCGCTATAACGTAATGCTATGTAACGTTATAGGCTATAACGTAATACTATGTAACGTTATACGTTATAACGTAGTAGGGTATAACGTTAAACGTTATAACGTAATACTGTATAACGTTAAACGTTATAACTTAATAGTGTATAACGTTATACGTTATAACGTATTAGGTTATAACGTTAAATGTTATAACGTAATACTGTATAAAGTTAAGCGTTATAACGTAATGCTATGTAGCGTTATAGCTTATAACGTAATACTATGTAACGTTATACGTTATAACGTAATAGGATATAACGATAAACGTTATAACGTAATACTATGTAACGTTATACGTTATAACGTAATAAGGTATAACGTTAAACGTTATAACGTAATACTGTATAACGTTAAGCGTTATAACGTAATGCAATGTAACGTTATAGGCTATAACGTAATACTATGTAACGTTAAACATTATAACGAAATAGTGTATGACGATAAACGTTAGAACGTAATACTGTATAACGTTAAACGTTATATTACGGAATAGTGTATAACGTTATACGTTATAACGTAATACTGTATAGTGTTAAACGTTATAACTCAATAGTGTATAACGTTATACGTTATAACGTAATAGGGTATAACCTAAACGTTATAACATATTACTGTACAACGTTAAACGTTATAACGTATTACTATGTAACGTTATAGGTTGTAACGTAATACTATACAACGTTAAACGTTATAACGAAATAGTATATAACGTTAAACGTTATAACGAAATAGTATATAACGTTAAACGTTATAACGTAATACTGCAAAACGTTACACATTCTAACGAAATAGTGTATAACGTTAAACGTTATACCGTATTACTATGTAACGTTATAGGTTACAACGTAATACTATGTAACGTTAAACGTTATAACGTAATAGGGAATAACGTTAAACGTTATAACGTAATACTGTATAACGTTAAGTGTTATAACGTAATGCTGTGTAACGTTATAGGTTATAACGTATTACTATGTAACGTTATACGTTATAACGTAATACTGTATAGCGTGAAACGTTATAACGTAATACTATATAACGTTAAACGTTATAACGTAATAGGGTATATCGTTAAACGTTATAACGTAATACTGTATAACGTTAAACGTTATAACTTAATAGTGTATAAACTTAAACGTTATAGCGTAATACTGTATAACGTTAAACGTTATAACTTATCAGTGTATAACGTTAAACGTTATAACGTAATACTTTATAACGTTAACTGTTATAACGTAACAGCATATAACGTTAATCATTATAACGTAATACTGTATAACGTTAAGTGTTATAACGTAATGCTGTGTAACGTTATAGGTTATAACGTATTACTATGTAACGTTATACGTTATAACGTAATACTGTAAAACGTTACACATTCTAACGAAATAGTGTATAACGTTAAACGTTATACCGTATTACTATGTAACGTTATACGTTATAACGTAATAATATAAGGTTAAACATTATAACGTAATTGTGTATAACGTTAAACGTTATAACGTAATACTGTATACCGTTAAGCGTTATAACGTAATAGGGTATAACGATAAGCGTTATAACGTAATACTGTATAACGTTCAACGTTATAACGTAATACTATGTAACGTTATACGTTATAACGTAATAAGGTATAACGTTAAATGTTATAACGTAATACTGTAATACGTTAAGCGTTATAACGTAATGCTATGTAGCGTTAAGCGTTATAACGTAATACTGTATAACTTTAAACGTTATAACGTAATGCTATGTAACGTGATAGGTTACAACGTAATACTATGTAACGTTAAACGTTATAACGTAATAGGGTATAACGATAAACGTTATAACGTAATACTGTATAACGTTAAACGTTATAACGTAATACTATGTAACGATATACGTTATAACGTAATAAAGTATAACGTTAAACGTTATAAGGTAATACTGTATAACGTTAAGCGTTATAACGTAGTGCTATGTAACGTTATAGGTTACAACGTAATACTATGTAACGTTAAACGTTATAACGTAATAGGGTATAATGTTAAACGTTATAACGTAATACTGTATAACGTTAAACGTTATAACTTAATAGTGTATAAAGTTAAACGTAATAACGTAATACTGTATAACGTTAAGCGTTATAACGTAATGCTATGTAACGTTATAGGTTACAATGTAATACTATGTAACGTTAAACGTTATAACGTAGTAGGGTATAGCGATAAACGTTATAACTTAATAGTGTATAACGTTATACGTTATAACGAATTAGGTTATAACGTTAAATGTTATAACGTAATACTGAATAACGTTAAGCGTTATAACGTAATGCTATGTAGCGTTATAGGTTATAACGTAATACTATGTAACGTTAAACGTTATAACGTATTAGGGTATAACGTTAAACGTTATAACGTAATACTGTATAACGTTAAACGTTATAACTCAATAGTGTATAATGTTAAACGTTTTAACGTAATACTGTATAACGTTAAGCGTTATAACGTAATGCTATGTAACGTTATAGGTTACAACGTAATACTATGTAACGTTAAACGTTATAACGTAATAGGGTATAACGTTAAACGTTATAACGTAATACTGTATAACGTTAAACGTTATAACGTAATAAGGTATAACGTTAAACGTTATAACGTAATACTATGTAACGATATACGTTATAACGTAATAAGGTATAACGTTAAACGTTATAACGTAATACTGTATAACGTTAAGCGCTATAACGTAATGCTATGTAACGTTATAGGCTATAACGTAATACTATGTAACGTTATACGTTATAACGTAGTAGGGTATAACGTTAAACATTATAACGTAATACTGTATAACGTTAAACGTTATAACGTAATACTGTATAACGTTAAACGTTATAACTTAATAGTGTATAATGTTAAACGTTTTAACGTAATACTGTATAACGTTAAGCGTTATAACGTAATGCTATGTAACGTTATAGGTTACAACGTAATACTATGTAACGTTAAACGTTATAACGTAATAGGGTATAACGTTAAACGTTATAACGTAATACTGTATAACGATAAACGTTATAACGTAATACTATGTAACGTTATACGTTATAACGTAATAAGGTATAACGTTAAACGTTATAACGTAATACTGTATAACGTTAAGCGTTATAACGTAATGCAATGTAACGTTATAGGCTATAACGTAATACTATGTAACGTTATACGTTATAACGTAATAGGGTATAACGTTAAACGTTATAACGTAATACTGTATAACGTTAAGTGTTATAACGTAATGCTGTGTAACGTTATAGGTTATAACGTATTACTATGTAACGTTATACGTTATAACGTAATACTGTATAGCGTTAAGTGTTATAACGTAATGCTGTGTAACGTTATAGGTTATAACGTAATACTATGTAACGTTAAACGTAATAACGTAATAGGGTATAACGTTAAACGTTATAACGTAATACTGTATAACGTGAAACGTTATAACGTAATACTATATAACGTTAAACGTTATAACGTAATAGGGTATATCGTTAAACGTTATAACGTAATACTGTATAACGTTAAACGTTATAACTTAATAGTGTATAAACTTAAACGTTATAGCGTAATACTGTATAACGTTAAACGTTATAACTTATCAGTGTATAACGTTAAACGTTATAACGTAATACTTTATAACGTTAACTGTTATAACGTAACAGCATATAACGTTAATCATTATAACGTAATACTGTATAACGTTAAACGTTATAACTTACTAGTGTATAACGTTATACGTTATAACGTAATAGGGTATAACGTTAAACGTTATAACGTAATACTGTATAACGTTAAACGTTATAACTTAATAGTGTATAAACTTAAACGTTATAGCGTAATACTGTATAACGTTAAACGTTATAACTTATCAGTGTATAACGTTAAACGTTATAACGTAATACTTTATAACGTTAACTGTTATAACGTAACAGCATATAACGTTAATCATTATAACGTAATACTGTATAACGTTAAACGTTATAACTTACTAGTGTATAACGTTATACGTTATAACGTAATAGGGTATAACGTTAAACGTTATAACGTAATACTGTATAACGTTAAGTGTTATAACGTAATGCTGTGTAACGTTATAGGCTATAACGTAATACTATGTAACGTTATAGGCTATAACGTAATACTATGTAACGTTATAGGCTATAACGCAATACTATGTAACGTTAAACGTTATAACGTAATACTGTAAAACGGTAAACATTCTAACGCAATAGTGTATGACGTTAAACGTTATACCTGTATTACTATGTAACGTTATACGTTATAACATAATACTATCTAACGTTAAACATTGTGACGTAATTGTGTATAACGTTAAACGTTATAACGTAATAATGTATAACGTTAAGTGTTATAACGTAATGCTGTGTAACGTTATAGGTTATAACGTATTACTATGTAACGTTATACGTTATAACGTAATACTGTAAAACGTTACACATTCTAACGAAATAGTGTATAACGTTAAACGTTATACCGTATTACTATGTAACGTTATACGTTATAACGTAATAATATAAGGTTAAACATTATAACGTAATTGTGTATAACGTTAAACGTTATAACGTAATACTGTATACCGTTAAGCGTTATAACGTAATAGGGTATAACGATAAGCGTTATAACTTAATACTGTATAACGTTCAACGTTATAACGTAATACTATGTAACGTTATACGTTATAACGTAGTAGGGTATAACGTTATACGTTATAACGTATTAGGTTATAACGTTAAATGTTATAACGTAATACTGTATAACGTTAAGCGTTATAACGTAATGCTATGTAGCGTTATAGCTTATAACGTAATACTATGTAACGTTATACGTTATAACGTAATAGGATATAACGATATACGTTATAACGTAATACTATGTAACGTTATACGTTATAACGTAATAAGGTATAACGTTAAACGTTATAACGTAATACTGTATAACGTTAAGCGTTATAACGTAATGCAATGTAACGTTATAGGCTATAACGTAATACTATGTAACGTTAAACATTATAACGAAATAGTGTATGACGATAAACGTTAGAACGTAATACTGTATAACGTTAAACGTTATATTACGGAATATTGTATAACGTTATACGTTATAACGTAATACTGTATAGTGTTAAACGTTATAACTCAATAGTGTATAACGTTATACGTTATAACGTAATAGGGTATAACCTAAACGTTATAACATATTACTGTACAACGTTAAACGTTATAACGTATTACTATGTAACGTTATAGGTTGTAACGTAATACTATATAACGTTAAACGTTATAACGAAATAGTATATAACGTTAAGCGTTATAACGAAATAGTATATAACGTTAAACGTTATAACGTAATACTGCAAAACGTTACACATTCTAACGAAATAGTGTATAACGTTAAACGTTATACCGTATTACTATGTAACGTTATAGGTTACAACGTAATACTATGTAACGTTAAACGTTATAACGTAATAGGGAATAACGTTAAACGTTATAACGTAATACTGTATAACGTTAAGTGTTATAACGTAATGCTGTGTAACGTTATAGGTTATAACGTATTACTATGTAACGTTATACGTTATAACGTAATACTGTATAGCGTGAAACGTTATAACGTAATACTATATAACGTTAAACGTTATAACGTAATAGGGTATATCGTTAAACGTTATAACGTAATACTGTATAACGTTAAACGTTATAACTTAATAGTGTATAAACTTAAACGTTATAGCGTAATACTGTATAACGTTAAACGTTATAACTTATCAGTGTATAACGTTAAACGTTATAACGTAATACTTTATAACGTTAACTGTTATAACGTAACAGCATATAACGTTAATCATTATAACGTAATACTGTATAACGTTAAGTGTTATAACGTAATGCTGTGTAACGTTATAGGTTATAACGTATTACTATGTAACGTTATACGTTATAACGTAATACTGTAAAACGTTACACATTCTAACGAAATAGTGTATAACGTTAAACGTTATACCGTATTACTATGTAACGTTATACGTTATAACGTAATAATATAAGGTTAAACATTATAACGTAATTGTGTATAACGTTAAACGTTATAACGTAATACTGTATACCGTTAAGCGTTATAACGTAATAGGGTATAACGATAAGCGTTATAACGTAATACTATGTAACGTTATACGTTATAACGTAATAGGATATAACGATAAACGTTATAACGTAATACTATGTAACGTTATACGTTATAACGTAATAAGGTATAACGTTAAACATTATAACGTAATACTGTATAACGTTAAGCGTTATAACGTAATGCTATGTAACGTTATAGGTTACAACGTAATACTATGTAACGTTAAACGTTATAACGTAATAGGGTATAACGTTAAACGTTATAACGTAATACTGTATAACGTTAAACGTTATAACTTAATAGTGTATAAACTTAAACGTTATAGCGTAATACTGTATAACGTTAAACGTTATAACTTATCAGTGTATAACGTTAAACGTTATAACGTAATAGGGTATAACGATAAACGTTATAACGTAATACTGTATAACGTTAAACGTTATAACGTAATGCTGTGTAGCGTTATAGCTTATAACGTAATACTATGTAACGTTAAACGTTATAACGTAATAGGGTATAACGTTAAACGTTATAACGTAATACTGTATAACGTTAAACGTTATAACGTAATACTGTAAAACGTTACACATTCTAACGAAATAGTGTATAACGTTAAACGTTATACCGTATTACTATGTAACGTTATAGGTTACAACGTAATACTATGTAACGTTAAACGTTATAACGTAATAGGGTATAACGTTAAACGTTATAACGTAATACTGTATAACGTTAAGTGTTATAACGTAATGCTGTGTAACGTTATAGGTTATAACGTAATACTATGTAACGTTATAGGCTATAACGCAATACTATGTAACGTTAAACGTTATAACGTAATACTGTAAAACGGTAAACATTCTAACGCAATAGTGTATGACGTTAAACGTTATACCTGTATTACTATGTAACGTTATATGTTATAACATAATACTATCTAACGTTAAACATTGTGACGTAATTGTGTATAACGTTAAACGTTATAACGTAATACTGTATAACGTTACACGTTATAACTTAATACTATGTAACGTTATACGTTATATCGTAATAGGGTATAACGTTAAACGTTATAACGTAATACTGTATAACGTTAAGTGTTATAACGTAATACTGTATAACGTTACACGTTATAACTTAATACTATGTAACGTTATACGTTATATCGTAATAGGGTATAACGGTAAACGTTATAACGTAATACTGTATAACGTTACACGTTATAACTTAATACTATGTAACGTTATACGTTATAACGTAGTAGGGTATAACGTAAAACGTTATAACGTAATACTGTATAACGTTAAACTTTATAACTTAATAGTGTCTAACGTTATACGTTATAACGTATTAGGTTATAACGTTAAATGTTATAACGTAATACTATGTAACGTTAAACGTTATAACTTAATAGTGTATAGACTTAAACGTTATAGCGTAATACTGTATAACGTTAAACGTTATAACGTATTACTATGTAACGTTATAGGTTATAACGTAATACTATATAACGTTAAACGTTATAACGTAATAGGGTATATCGTTTAACGTTATATTGTGATAGGTTATAACGTTAAACGTTATAACGTAATACTTTATACCGTTAAACGTTATAACGAAATAGTATATAACGTTAAACGTTATAACGTAATACTGTAAAACGTTGAGCGTTATAACGTAATGCTATGTAACGTTATAGGTTATAACGCAATACTATGTAACGTTAAACGTTATAACGTAATACTGTAGAACGGTAAACATTCTAACGCAATAGTGTATGACGTTAAACGTTATACCGTATTACTATGTAACGTTATACGTTATAACATAATACTGTCTACCGTTAAACGTTATAACGTAATACTGTATAACGTTAAACGTTATAACGTAATACTATGTAACGTTATACGTTATATCGTAATAGGGTATAACGGTAAACGTTATAACGTAATACTGTATAACGTTAAACGTTATAACTTAATAGTGTATAACGTTATACGTTATAACGTAATAGGGTATAACGTTAAACGTTATAGCGTAATACTGTATAACGTTAAACCTTATAACTTAATAGTGTATAACGTTAAACGTTATAACGTAATACTTTATAACGTTAACTGTTATAACTTACTAGTGTATAACGTTATACGTTATAACGTAATAGGGTATAACGTTAAACGTTATAACGTAATACTGTATAACGTTAAGTGTTATAACGTAATGCTGTGTAACGTTATAGGCTATAACGTAATACTATATAACGTTATAGGATATAACGCAATACTATGTAACGTTAAACGTTATAACGTAATACTGTAAAACGGTAAACATTCTAACGCAATAGTGTATGACGTTAAACGTTATACCTGTATTACTATGTAACGTTATACGTTATAACATAATACTATCTAACGTTAAACATTGTGACGTAATTGTGTATAACGTTAAACGTTATAACGTAATACTGTATAACGTTACACGTTATAACTTAATACTATGTAACGTTATACGTTATATCGTAATAGGGTATAACGTTAAACGTTATAACGTAATACTGTATAACGTTAAACGTTATAACGTAATACTGTATAACGTTAAGTGTTATAACGTAATGCTGTGTAACGTTATAGGTTATAACGTATTACTATGTAACGTTATACATTATAACGTAATACTGTAAAACGTTACACATTCTAACGAAATAGTGTATAACGTTAAACGTTATACCGTATTACTATGTAACGTTATACGTTATAACGTAATAATATAAGGTTAAACATTATAACGTAATTGTGTATAACGTTAAACGTTATAACGTAATACTGTATACCGTTAAGCGTTATAACGTAATAGGGTATAACAATAAGCGTTATAACGTAATACTGTATAACGTTCAACGTTATAACGTAATACTATGTAACGTTATACGTTATAACGTAATAAGGTATAACGTTAAATGTTATAACGTAATACTGTAATACGTTAAGCGTTATAACGTAATGCTATGTAGCGTTAAGCGTTATAACGTAATACTGTATAACGTTAAGCGTTATAACTTAATAGTGTATAAAGTTAAACGTAATAACGTAATACTGTATAACGTTAAGCGTTATAACGTAATGCTATGTAACGTTATAGGTTACAATGTAATACTATGTAACGTTAAACGTTATAACGTAATACTTTATAACGTTAACTGTTATAACGTAACAGCATATAACGTTAATCATTATAACGTAATACTGTATAACGTTAAACGTTATAACTTACTAGTGTATAACGTTATACGTTATAACGTAATAGGGTATAACGTTAAACGTTATAACGTAATACTGTATAACGTTAAGTGTTATAACGTAATGCTGTGTAACGTTATAGGCTATAACGTAATACTATGTAACGTTCTAGGCTATAACGCAATACTATGTAACGTTAAACGTTATAACGTAATACTGTAAAACGGTAAACATTCTAACGCAATAGTGTATGACGTTAAACGTTATACCTGTATTACTATGTAACGTTATACGTTATAACATAATACTATCTAACGTTAAACATTGTGACGTAATTGTGTTTAACGTTAAACGTTATAACGTAATACTGTATAATGTTACACGTTATAACTTAATACTATGTAACGTTATACGTTATATCGTAATAGGGTATAACGTTAAACGTTATAACGTAATACTGTATAACGTTAAACGTTATAACGTAATACTGTATAACGTTAAGTGTTATAACGTAATGCTGTGTAACGTTATAGGTTATAACGTATTACTATGTAACGTTATACGTTATAACGTAATACTGTATAACGTTAAGTGTTATAACGTAATGCTGTGTAACGTTATAGGTTATAACGTAATACTATGTAACGTTAAACGTAATAACGTAATAGGGTATAACGTTAAACGTTATAACGTAATACTGTATAACGTGAAACGTTATAACGTAATACTATATAACGTTAAACGTTATAACGTAATAGGGTATATCGTTAAACGTTATAACGTAATACTGTATAACGTTAAACGTTATAACTTAATAGTGTATAAGCTTAAACGTTATAGCGTAATACTGTATAACGTTAAACGTTATAACTTATCAGTGTATAACGTTAAACGTTATAACGTAATACTTTATAACGTTAACTGTTATAACGTAACAGCATATAACGTTAATCATTATAACGTAATACTGTATAACGTTAAACGTTATAACTTACTAGTGTATAACGTTATACGTTATAACGTAATAGGGTATAACGTTAAACGTTATAACGTAATACTGTATAACGTTAAGTGTTATAACGTAATGCTGTGTAACGTTATAGGCTATAACGTAATACTATGTAACGTTATAGGCTATAACGCAATACTATGTAACGTTAAACGTTATAACGTAATACTGTAAAACGGTAAACATTCTAACGCAATAGTGTATGACGTTAAACGTTATACCAGTATTACTATGTAACGTTATACGTTATAACATAATACTATCTAACGTTAAACATTGTGACGTAATTGTGTATAACGTTAAACGTTATAACGTAATACTGTATAACGTTACACGTTATAACTTAATACTATGTAACGTTATACGTTATATCGTAATAGGGTATAACGTTAAACGTTATAACGTAATACTGTATAACGTTAAACGTTATAACGTAATACTGTATAACGTTAAGTGTTATAACGTAATGCTGTGTAACGTTATAGGTTATAACGTATTACTATGTAACGTTATACGTTATAACGTAATACTGTAAAACGTTACACATTCTAACGAAATAGTGTATAACGTTATACGTTATAACGTAATAGGGTATAACGTTAAACGTTATAGCGTAATACTGTATAACGTTATACCTTATAACTTAATAGTGTATAACGTTAAACGTTATAACGTAATAGGGTATAACGGTAAACGTTATAACGTAATACTGTATAACGTTAAACGTTATAACGTAATACTGTATAACGTTAAGTGTTATAACGTAATGCTGTGTAACGTTATAGGCTATAACGTAATACTATGTAACGTTATAGGCTATAACGCAATACTATGTAACGTTAAACGTTATAACGTAATACTGTAAAACGGTAAACACTCTAACGCAATAGTGTATGACGTTAAACGTTATACCTGTATTACTATGTAACGTTATACGTTATAACATAATACTATCTAACGTTAAACATTGTGACGTAATTGTGTATAACGTTAAACGTTATAACGTAATACTGTATAACGTTACACGTTATAACTTAATACTATGTAACGTTATACGTTATATCGCAATAGGGTATAACGTTAAACGTTATAACGTAATACTGTATAACGTAAAACGTTATAACGTAATACTGTATAACGTTAAGTGTTATAACGTAATGCTGTGTAACGTTATAGGTTATAACGTATTACTATGTAACGTTATACATTATAACGTAATACTGTAAAACGTTACACATTCTAACGAAATAGTGTATAACGTTAAACGTTATACCGTATTACTATGTAACGTTATACGTTATAACGTAATAATATAAGGTTAAACATTATAACGTAATTGTGTATAACGTTAAACGTTATAACGTAATACTGTATACCGTTAAGCGTTATAACGTAATAGGGTATAACGATAAGCGTTATAACGTAATACTGTATAACGTTCAACGTTATAACGTAATACTATGTAACGTTATACGTTATAACGTAATAAGGTATAACGTTAAATGTTATAACGTAATACTGTAATACGTTAAGCGTTATAACGTAATGCTATGTAGCGTTAAGCGTTATAACGTAATACTGTATAACGTTAAACGTTATAACTTAATAGTGTATAAAGTTAAACGATATAACGTAATACTGTATAACTTTAAGCGTTATAACGTAATGCTATGTAACGTGATAGGTTACAACGTAATACTATGTAACGTTAAACGTTATAACGTAATAGGGTATAACGATAAACGTTATAACGTAATACTGTATAACGTTAAACGTTATAACGTAATACTATGTAACGATATACGTTATAACGTAATAAAGTATAACGTTAAACGTTATAACGTAATACTGTATAACGTTAAGCGCTATAACGTAATGCTATGTAACGTTATAGGCTATAACGTAATACTATGTAACGTTATACGTTATAACGTAGTAGGGTATAACGTTAAACGTTATAACGTAATACTGTATAACGTTAAACGTTATAACTTAATACTGTATAACGATATACGTTATAACGTATTAGGTTATAACGTTAAATGTTATAACGTAATACTGTATAACGTTAAGCATTATAACGTAATGCTATGTAGCGTTATAGGTTATAACGTAATACTATGTAACGTTAAACGTTATAACGTAATAGGGTATAACGTTAAACGTTATAACGTAATAGGGTATAACGTTAAACGTTATAACGTAATACTGTATAACGTTAAACGATATAACTTAATAGTGTATAATGTTAAACGTTATAACGTAATACTGTATAACGTTAAGCGTTATAACGTAGTGCTATGTAACGTTATAGGTTACAACGTATTACTATGTAACGTTAAACGTTATAACGTAATAGGGTATAATGTTAAACGTTATAACGTAATACTGTATAACGTTAAGCGTTATAACTTAATAGTGTATAAAGTTAAACGTAATAACGTAATACTGTATAACGTTAAGCGTTATAACGTAATGCTATGTAACGTTATAGGTTACAATGTAATACTATGTAACGTTAAACGTTATAACGTAGTAGGGTATAGCGATAAACGTTATAACTTAATAGTGTATAACGTTATACGTTATAACGAATTAGGTTATAACGTTAAATGTTATAACGTAATACTGTATAACGTTAAGCGTTATAACGTAATGCTATGTAGCGTTATAGCTTATAACGTAATACTATGTAACGTTATACGTTATAACGTAATAGGGTATAACGATAAACGTTATAACGTAATACTATGTAACGTTATACGTTATAACGTAATAAGGTATAACGTCAAACGTTATAACGTAATACTGTATAACGTTAAGCGTTATAACGTAATGCAATGTAACGTTATAGGCTATAACGTAATACTATGTAACGTTAAACATTATAACGAAATAGTGTATGACGATAAACGTTAGAACGTAATACTGTATAACGTTAAACGTTATATTACGGAATAGTGTATAACGTTATACGTTATAACGTAATACTGTATAGTGTTAAACGTTATAACTCAATAGTGTATAACGTTATACGTTATAACGTAATAGGGTATAACCTAAACGTTATAACATATTACTGTACAACGTTAAACGTTATAACGTATTACTATGTAACGTTGTAGGTTGTAACGTAATACTATATAACGTTAAACGTTATAACGAAATAGTATATAACGTTAAACGTTATAACGAAATAGTATATAACGTTAAACGTTATAACGTAATACTGTAAAACGTTACACATTCTAACGAAATAGTGTATAACGGTAAACGTTATACCGTATTACTATGTAACGTTATAGGTTACAACGTAATACTATGTAACGTTAAACGTTATAACGTAATAGGGTATAACGTTAAACGTTATAACTTAATAGTGTATAACGTTATACGTTATAACGTATTAGGTTATAACGTTAAATGTTATAACGTAATACTGTATAACGTTAAACGTTATAACGTAATGCTATGTAGCGTTATAGCTTATAACGTAATACTATGTAACGTTAAACGTTATAACGTAATAGGGTATAACGTTAAACGTTATAACGCAATAGTGTATGACGTTAAACGTTATACCTGTATTACTATGTAACGTTATTCGTTATAACATAATACTATCTAACGTTAAACATTGTGACGTAATTGTGTATAACGTTAAACGTTATAACGTAATACTGTATAACGTTACACGTTATAACTTAATACTATGTAACGTTATACGTTATATCGTAATAGGGTATAACGTTAAACGTTATAACGTAATACTGTATAACGTTAAACGTTATAACGTAATACTGTATAACGTTAAGTGTTATAACGTAATGCTGTGTAACGTTATAGGTTATAACGTATTACTATGTAACGTTATACATTATAACGTAATACTGTAAAACGTTACACATTCTAACGAAATAGTGTATAACGTTAAACGTTATACCGTATTACTATGTAACGTTATACGTTATAACGTAATAATATAAGGTTAAACATTATAACGTAATTGTGTATAACGTTAAACGTTATACCGTATTACTATGTAACGTTATAGGTTACAACGTAATACTATGTAACGTTAAACGTTATAACGTAATAGGGTATAACGTTAAACGTTATAACTTAATAGTGTATAACGTTATACGTTATAACGTATTAGGTTATAACGTTAAATGTTATAACGTAATACTGTATAACGTTAAACGTTATAACGTAATGCTATGTAGCGTTATAGCTTATAACGTAATACTATGTAACGTTAAACGTTATAACGTAATAGGGTATAACGTTAAACGTTATAACGCAATAGTGTATGACGTTAAACGTTATACCTGTATTACTATATAACGTTATACGTTATAACATAATACTATCTAACGTTAAACATTGTGACGTAATTGTGTATAACGTTAAACGTTATAACGTAATACTGTATAACGTTACACGTTATAACTTAATACTATGTAACGTTATACGTTATATCGTAATAGGGTATAACGTTAAACGTTATAACGTAATACTGTATAACGTTAAACGTTATAACGTAATACTGTATAACGTTAAGTGTTATAACGTAATGCTGTGTAACGTTATAGGTTATAACGTATTACTATGTAACGTTATACATTATAACGTAATACTGTAAAACGTTACACATTCTAACGAAATAGTGTATAACGTTAAACGTTATACCGTATTACTATGTAACGTTATACGTTATAACGTAATAATATAAGGTTAAACATTATAACGTAATTGTGTATAACGTTAAACGTTATAACGTAATACTGTATACCGTTAAGCGTTATAACGTAATAGGGTATAACGATAAGCGTTATAACGTAATACTGTATAACGTTCAACGTTATAACGTAATACTATGTAACGTTATACGTTATAACGTAATAAGGTATAACGTTAAATGTTATAACGTAATACTGTAATACGTTAAGCGTTATAACGTAATGCTATGTAGCGTTAAGCGTTATAACGTAATACTGTATAACGTTAAACGTTATAACTTAATACTGTATAAAGTTAAACGATATAACGTAATACTGTATAACTTTAAGCGTTATAACGTAATGCTATGTAACGTGATAGGTTACAACGTAATACTATGTAACGTTAAACGTTATAACGTAATAGGGTATAACGATAAACGTTATAACGTAATACTGTATAACGTTAAACGTTATAACGTAATACTATGTAACGATATACGTTATAACGTAATAAAGTATAACGTTAAACGTTATAACGTAATACTGTATAACGTTAAGCGCTATAACGTAATGCTATGTAACGTTATAGGCTATAACGTAATACTATGTAACGTTATACGTTATAACGTAGTAGGGTATAACGTTAAACGTTATAACGTAATACTGTATAACGTTAAACGTTATAACTTAATACTGTATAACGATATACGTTATAACGTATTAGGTTATAACGTTAAATGTTATAACGTAATACTGTATAACGTTAAGCATTATAACGTAATGCTATGTAGCGTTATAGGTTATAACGTAATACTATGTAACGTTAAACGTTATAACGTAATAGGGTATAACGTTAAACGTTATAACGTAATAGGGTATAACGTTAAACGTTATAACGTAATACTGTATAACGTTAAACGTTATAACTTAATAGTGTATAATGTTAAACGTTATAAAGTAATACTGTATAACGTTAAGCGTTATAACGTAGTGCTATGTAACGTTATAGGTTACAACGTATTACTATGTAACGTTAAACGTTATAACGTAATAGGGTATAATGTTAAACGTTATAACGTAATACTGTATAACGTTAAGCGTTATAACTTAATAGTGTATAAAGTTAAACGTAATAACGTAATACTGTATAACGTTAAGCGTTATAACGTAATGCTATGTAACGTTATAGGTTACAATGTAATACTATGTAACGTTAAACGTTATAACGTAGTAGGGTATAGCGATAAACGTTATAACTTAATAGTGTATAACGTTATACGTTATAACGAATTAGGTTATAACGTTAAATGTTATAACGTAATACTGTATAACGTTAAGCGTTATAACGTAATGCTATGTAGCGTTATAGCTTATAACGTAATACTATGTAACGTTATACGTTATAACGTAATAGGGTATAACGATAAACGTTATAACGTAATACTATGTAACGTTATACGTTATAACGTAATAAGGTATAACGTTAAACGTTATAACGTAATACTGTATAACGTTAAGCGTTATAACGTAATGCAATGTAACGTTATAGGCTATAACGTAATACTATGTAACGTTAAACATTATAACGAAATAGTGTATGACGATAAACGTTAGAACGTAATACTGTATAACGTTAAACGTTATATTACGGAATAGTGTATAACGTTATACGTTATAACGTAATACTGTATAGTGTTAAACGTTATAACTCAATAGTGTATAACGTTATACGTTATAACGTAATAGGGTATAACCTAAACGTTATAACATATTACTGTACAACGTTAAACGTTATAACGTATTACTATGTAACGTTATAGGTTGTAACGTAATACTATATAACGTTAAACGTTATAACGAAATAGTATATAACGTTAAACGTTATAACGAAATAGTATATAACGTTAAACGTTATAACGTAATACTGTAAAACGTTACACATTCTAACGAAATAGTGTATAACGTTAAACGTTATACCGTATTACTATGTAACGTTATAGGTTACAACGTAATACTATGTAACGTTAAACGTTATAACGTAATAGGGTATAACGTTAAACGTTATAATTTAATAGTGTATAACGTTATACGTTATAACGTATTAGGTTATAACGTTAAATGTTATAACGTAATACTGTATAACGTTAAACGTTATAACGTAATGCTATGTAGCGTTATAGCTTATAACGTAATACTATGTAACGTTAAACGTTATAACGTAATAGGGTATAACGTTAAACGTTATAACGCAATAGTGTATGACGTTAAACGTTATACCTGTATTACTATGTAACGTTATACGTTATAACATAATACTATCTAACGTTAAACATTGTGACGTAATTGTGTATAACGTTAAACGTTATAACGTAATACTGTATAACGTTACACGTTATAACTTAATACTATGTAACGTTATACGTTATATCGTAATAGGGTATAACGTTAAACGTTATAACGTAATACTGTATAACGTTAAACGTTATAACGTAATACTGTATAACGTTAAGTGTTATAACGTAATGCTGTGTAACGTTATAGGTTATAACGTATTACTATGTAACGTTATACATTATAACGTAATACTGTAAAACGTTACACATTCTAACGAAATAGTGTATAACGTTAAACGTTATACCGTATTACTATGTAACGTTATACGTTATAACGTAATAATATAAGGTTAAACATTATAACGTAATTGTGTATAACGTTAAACGTTATACCGTATTACTATGTAACGTTATAGGTTACAACGTAATACTATGTAACGTTAAACGTTATAACGTAATAGGGTATAACGTTAAACGTTATAACTTAATAGTGTATAACGTTATACGTTATAACGTATTAGGTTATAACGTTAAATGTTATAACGTAATACTGTATAACGTTCAACGTTATAACGTAATGCTATGTAGCGTTATAGCTTATAACGTAATACTATGTAACGTTAAACGTTATAACGTAATAGGGTATAACGTTAAACGTTATAACGCAATAGTGTATGACGTTAAACGTTATACCTGTATTACTATGTAACGTTATACGTTATAACATAATACTATCTAACGTTAAACATTGTGACGTAATTGTGTATAACGTTAAACGTTATAACGTAATACTGTATAACGTTACACGTTATAACTTAATACTATGTAGCGTTAAGCGTTATAACGTAATACTGTATAACGTTAAACGTTATAACTTAATAGTGTATAAAGTTAAACGATATAACGTAATACTGTATAACTTTAAGCGTTATAACGTAATGCTATGTAACGTGATAGGTTACAACGTAATACTATGTAACGTTAAACGTTATAACGTAATAGGGTATAACGATAAACGTTATAACGTAATACTGTATAACGTTAAACATTATAACGTAATACTATGTAACGATATACGTTATAACGTAATAAAGTATAACGTTAAACGTTATAACGTAATACTGTATAACGTTAAGCGCTATAACGTAATGCTATGTAACGTTATAGGCTATAACGTAATACTATGTAACGTTATACGTTATAACGTAGTAGGGTATAACGTTAAACGTTATAACGTAATACTGTATAACGTTAAACGTTATAACTTAATACTGTATAACGGTATACGTTATAACGTATTAGGTTATAACGTTAAATGTTATAAAGTAATACTGTATAACGTTAAGCATTATAACGTAATGCTATGTAGCGTTATAGGTTATAACGTAATACCATGTAACGTTAAACGTTATAACGTAATAGGGTATAACGTTAAACGTTATAACGTAGTAGGGTATAGCGATAAACGTTATAACTTAATAGTGTATAACGTTATACGTTATAACGAATTAGGTTATAACGTTAAATGTTATAACGTAATACTGTATAACGTTAAGCGTTATAACGTAATGCTATGTAGCGTTATAGCTTATAACGTAATACTATGTAACGTTATACGTTATAACGTAATAGGGTATAACGATAAACGTTATAACGTAATACTATGTAACGTTATACGTTATAACGTAATAAGGTATAACGCTAAACGTTATAACGTAATACTGTATAACGTTAAGCGTTATAACGTAATGCAATGTAACGTTATAGGCTATAACGTAATACTATGTAACGTTAAACATTATAACGAAATAGTGTAAGACGATAAACGTTAGAACGTAATACTGTATAACGTTAAACGTTATATTACGGAATAGTGTATAACGTTATACGTTATAACGTAATACTGTATAGTGTTAAACGTTATAACTCAATAGTGTATAACGTTATACGTTATAACGTAATAGGGTATAACCTAAACGTTATAACATATTACTGTACAACGTTAAACGTTATAACGTATTACTATGTAACGTTATAGGTTGTAACGTAATACTATATAACGTTAAACGTTATAACGAAATAGTATATAACGTTAAACGTTATAACGAAATAGTATATAACGTTAAACGTTATAACGTAATACTGTAAAACGTTGCACATTCTAACGAAATAGTGTATAACGTTAAACGTTATACCGTATTACTATGTAACGTTATAGGTTACAACGTAATACTATGTAACGTTAAACGTTATAACGTAATAGGGTATAACGTTAAACGTTATAACTTAATAGTGTATAACGTTATACGTTATAACGTATTAGGTTATAACGTTAAATGTTATAACGTAATACTGTATAACGTTAAACGTTATAACGTAATGCTATTTAGCGTTATAGCTTATAACGTAATACTATGTAACGTTAAACGTTATAACGTAATAGGGTATAACGTTAAACGTTATAACGTAATACTGTATAACGTTAAACGTTATAACTTAATAGTGTATAATGTTAAACGTTATAACGTAATACTGTATAACGTTAAGCGTTATAACGTAGTGCTATGTAACGTTATAGGTTACAACGTATTACTATGTAACGTTAAACGTTATAACGTAATAAAGTATAACGTTAAACGTTATAACGTAATACTGTATAACGTTAAGCGCTATAACGTAATGCTATGTAACGTTATAGGCTATAACGTAATACTATGTAACGTTATACGTTATAACGTAGTAGGGTATAACGTTAAACGTTCTAACGTAATACTGTATAACGTTAAACGTTATAACTTAATACTGTATAACGATATACGTTATAACGTATTAGGTTATAACGTTAAATGTTATAACGTAATACTGTATAACGTTAAGCATTATAACGTAATGCTATGTAGCGTTATAGGTTATAACGTAATACTATGTAACGTTAAACGTTATAACGTAATAGGGTATAACGTTAAACGTTATAACGTAATAGGGTATAACGTTAAAAGTTATAACGTAATACTGTATAACGTTAAACGTTATAACTTAATAGTGTATAATGTTAAACGTTATAACGTAATACTGTATAACGTTAAGCGTTATAACGTAGTGCTATGTAACGTTATAGGTTACAACGTATTACTATGTAACGTTAAACGTTATAACGTAATAGGGTATAATGTTAAACGTTATAACGTAATACTGTATAACGTTAAGCGTTATAACTTAATAGTGTATAAAGTTAAACGTAATAACGTAATACTGTATAACGTTAAGCGTTATAACGTAATGCTATGTAACGTTATAGGTTACAATGTAATACTATGTAACGTTAAACGTTATAACGTAGTAGGGTATAGCGATAAACGTTATAACTTAATAGTGTATAACGTTATACGTTATAACGAATTAGGTTATAACGTTAAATGTTATAACGTAATACTGTATAACGTTAAGCGTTATAACGTAATGCTATGTAGCGTTATAGCTTATAACGTAATACTATGTAACGTTATACGTTATAACGTAATAGGGTATAACGATAAACGTTATAACGTAATACTATGTAACGTTATACGTTATAACGTAATAAGGTATAACGTTAAACGTTATAACGTAATACTGTATAACGTTAAGCGTTATAACGTAATGCAATGTAACGTTATAGGCTATAACGTAATACTATGTAACGTTAAACATCATAACGAAATAGTGTATGACGATAAACGTTAGAACGTAATACTGTATAACGTTAAACGTTATATTACGGAATAGTGTATAGTGTTAAACGTTATAACTCAATAGTGTATAACGTTATACGTTATAACGTAATAGGGTATAACCTAAACGTTATAACATATTACTGTACAACGTTAAACGTTATAACGTATTACTATGTAACGTTATAGGTTGTAACGTAATACTATATAACGTTAAACGTTATAACGAAATAGTATATAACGTTAAACGTTATAACGAAATAGTATATAACGTTAAACGTTATAACGTAATACTGTAAAACGTTACACATTCTAACGAAATAGTGTATAACGTTAAACGTTATACCGTATTACTATGTAACGTTATAGGTTACAACGTAATACTATGTAACGTTAAACGTTATAACGTAATAGGGTATAACGTTAAACGTTATAATTTAATAGTGTATAACGTTATACGTTATAACGTATTAGGTTATAACGTTAAATGTTATAACGTAATACTGTATAACGTTAAACGTTATAACGTAATGCTATGTAGCGTTATAGCTTATAACGTAATACTATGTAACGTTAAACGTTATAACGTAATAGGGTATAACGTTAAACGTTATAACGCAATAGTGTATGACGTTAAACGTTATACCTGTATTAGTATGTAACGTTATACGTTATAACATAATACTATCTAACGTTAAACATTGTGACGTAATTGTGTATAACGTTAAACGTTATAACGTAATACTGTATAACGTTACACGTTATAACTTAATACTATGTAACGTTATACGTTATATCGTAATAGGGTATAACGTTAAACGTTATAACGTAATACTGTATAACGTTAAACGTTATAACGTAATACTGTATAACGTTAAGTGTTATAACGTAATGCTGTGTAACGTTATAGGTTATAACGTATTACTATGTAACGTTATACATTATAACGTAATACTGTAAAACGTTACACATTCTAACGAAATAGTGTATAACGTTAAACGTTATACCGTATTACTATGTAACGTTATACGTTATAACGTAATAATATAAGGTTAAACATTATAACGTAATTGTGTATAACGTTAAACGTTATACCGTATTACTATGTAACGTTATAGGTTACAACGTAATACTATGTAACGTTAAACGTTATAACGTAATAGGGTATAACGTTAAACGTTATAACTTAATAGTGTATAACGTTATACGTTATAACGTATTAGGTTATAACGTTAAATGTTATAACGTAATACTGTATAACGTTCAACGTTATAACGTAATGCTATGTAGCGTTATAGCTTATAACGTAATACTATGTAACGTTAAACGTTATAACGTAATAGGGTATAACGTTAAACGTTATAACGCAATAGTGTATGACGTTAAACGTTATACCTGTATTACTATGTAACGTTATACGTTATAACATAATACTATCTAACGTTAAACATTGTGACGTAATTGTGTATAACGTTAAACGTTATAACGTAATACTGTATAACGTTACACGTTATAACTTAATACTATGTAACGTTATACGTTATATCGTAATAGGGTATAACGTTAAACGTTATAACGTAATAATGTATAACGTTAAACGTTATAACGTAATACTGTATAACGTTAAGTGTTATAACGTAATGCTGTGTAACGTTATAGGTTATAACGTATTACTATGTAACGTTATACATTATAACGTAATACTGTAAAACGTTACACATTCTAACGAAATAGTGTATAACGTTAAACGTTATACCGTATTACTATGTAACGTTATACGTTATAACGTAATAATATAAGGTTAAACATTATAACGTAATTGTGTATAACGTTAAACGTTATAACGTAATACTGTATACCGTTAAGCGTTATAACGTAATACGGTATAACGATAAGCGTTATAACGTAATACTGTATAACGTTCAACGTTATAACGTAATACTATGTAACGTTATACGTTATAACGTAATAAGGTATAACGTTAAATGTTATAACGTAATACTGTAATACGTTAAGCGTTATAACGTAATGCTATGTAGCGTTAAGCGTTATAACGTAATACTGTATAACGTTAAACGTTATAACTTAATAGTGTATAAAGTTAAACGATATAACGTAATACTGTATAACTTTAAGCGTTATAACGTAATGCTATGTAACGTGATAGGTTACAACGTAATACTATGTAACGTTAAACGTTATAACGTAATAGGGTATAACGATAAACGTTATAACGTAATACTGTATAACGTTAAACATTATAACGTAATACTATGTAACGATATACGTTATAACGTAATAAAGTATAACGTTAAACGTTATAACGTAATACTGTATAACGTTAAGCGCTATAACGTAATGCTATGTAACGTTATAGGCTATAACGTAATACTATGTAACGTTATACGTTATAACGTAGTAGGGTATAACGTTAAACGTTATAACGTAATACTGTATAACGTTAAACGTTATAACTTAATACTGTATAACGATATACGTTATAACGTATTAGGTTATAACGTTAAATGTTATAACGTAATACTGTATAACGTTAAGCATTATAACGTAATGCTACGTAGCGTTATAGGTTATAACGTAATACCATGTAACGTTAAACGTTATAACGTAATAGGGTATAACGTTAAACGTTATAACGTAATAGGGTATAACGTTAAACGTTATAACGTAATACTGTATAACGTTAAACGTTATAACTTAATAGTGTATAATGTTAAACGTTATAACGTAATACTGTATAACGTTAAGCGTTATAACGTAGTGCTATGTAACGTTATAGGTTACAACGTAATACTATGTAACGTTAAACGTTATAACGTAATAGGGTATAATGTTAAACGTTATAACGTAATACTGTATAACGTTAAGCGTTATAACTTAATAGTGTATAAAGTTAAACGTAATAACGTAATACTGTATAACGTTAAGCGTTATAACGTAATGCTATGTAACGTTATAGGTTACAATGTAATACTATGTAACGTTAAACGTTATAACGTAGTAAGGTATAGCGATAAACGTTATAACTTAATAGTGTATAACGTTATACGTTATAACGAATTAGGTTATAACGTTAAATGTTATAACGTAATACTGTATAACGTTAAGCGTTATAACGTAATGCTATGTAGCGTTATAGCTTATAACGTAATACTATGTAACGTTATACGTTATAACGTAATAGGGTATAACGATAAACGTTATAACGTATTACTATGTAACGTTATAGGTTGTAACGTAATACTATATAACGTTAAACGTTATAACGAAATAGTATATAACGTTAAACGTTATAACGAAATAGTATATAACGTTAAACGTTATAACGTAATACTGTAAAACGTTACACATTCTAACGAAATAGTGTATAACGTTAAACGTTATACCGTATTACTACGTAACGTTATAGGTTACAACGTAATACTATGTAACGTTAAACGTTATAACGTAATAGGGTATAACGTTAAACGTTATAATTTAATAGTGTATAACGTTATACGTTATAACGTATTAGGTTATAACGTTAAATGTTATAACGTAATACTGTATAACGTTAAACGTTATAACGTAATGCTATGTAGCGTTATAGCTTATAACGTAATACTATGTAACGTTAAACGTTATAACGTAATAGGGTATAACGTTAAACGTTATAACGCAATAGTGTATGACGTTAAACGTTATACCTGTATTACTATGTAACGTTATACGTTATAACATAATACTATCTAACGTTAAACATTGTGACGTAATTGTGTATAACGTTAAACGTTATAACGTAATACTGTATAACGTTACACGTTATAACTTAATACTATGTAACGTTATACGTTATATCGTAATAGGGTATAACGTTAAACGTTATAACGTAATACTGTATAACGTTAAACGTTATAACGTAATACTGTATAACGTTAAGTGTTTTAACGTAATGCTGTGTAACGTTATAGGTTATAACGTATTACTATGTAACGTTATACATTATAACGTAATACTGTAAAACGTTACACATTCTAACGAAATAGTGTATAACGTTAAACGTTATACCGTATTACTATGTAACGTTATACGTTATAACGTAATAATATAAGGTTAAACATTATAACGTAATTGTGTATAACGTTAAACGTTATACCGTATTACTATGTAACGTTATAGGTTACAACGTAATACTATGTAACGTTAAACGTTATAACGTAATAGGGTATAACGTTAAACGTTATAACTTAATAGTGTATAACGTTATACGTTATAACGTATTAGGTTATAACGTTAAATGTTATAACGTAATACTGTATAACGTTCAACGTTATAACGTAATGCTATGTAGCGTTATAGCTTATAACGTAATACTATGTAACGTTAAACGTTATAACGTAATAGGGTATAACGTTAAACGTTATAACGCAATAGTGTATGACGTTAAACGTTATACCTGTATTACTATGTAACGTTATACGTTATAACATAATACTATCTAACGTTAAACATTGTGACGTAATTGTGTATAACGTTAAACGTTATAACGTAATACTGTATAACGTTACACGTTATAACTTAATACTATGTAACGTTATACGTTATATCGTAATAGGGTATAACGTTAAACGTTATAACGTAATAATGTATAACGTTAAACGTTATAACGTAATACTGTATAACGTTAAGTGTTATAACGTAATGCTGTGTAACGTTATAGGTTATAACGTATTACTATGTAACGTTATACATTATAACGTAATACTGTAAAACGTTACACATTCTAACGAAATAGTGTATAACGTTAAACGTTATACCGTATTACTATGTAACGTTATACGTTATAACGTAATAATATAAGGTTAAACATTATAACGTAATTGTGTATAACGTTAAACGTTATAACGTAATACTGTATACCGTTAAGCGTTATAACGTAATACGGTATAACGATAAGCGTTATAACGTAATACTGTATAACGTTCAACGTTATAACGTAATACTATGTAACGTTATACGTTATAACGTAATAAGGTATAACGTTAAATGTTATAACGTAATACTGTAATACGTTAAGCGTTATAACGTAATGCTATGTAGCGTTAAGCGTTATAACGTAATACTGTATAACGTTAAACGTTATAACTTAATAGTGTATAAAGTTAAACGATATAACGTAATACTGTATAACTTTAAGCGTTATAACGTAATGCTATGTAACGTGATAGGTTACAACGTAATACTATGTAACGTTAAACGTTATAACGTAATTGGGTATAACGATAAACGTTATAATGTAATACTGTATAACGTTAAACATTATAACGTAATACTATGTAACGATATACGTTATAACGTAATAAAGTATAACGTTAAACGTTATAACGTAATACTGTATAACGTTAAGCGCTATAACGTAATGCTATGTAACGTTATAGGCTATAACGTAATACTATGTAACGTTATACGTTATAACGTAGTAGGGTATAACGTTAAACGTTATAACGTAATACTGTATAACGTTAAACGTTATAACTTAATACTGTATAACGATATACGTTATAACGTATTAGGTTATAACGTTAAATGTTATAACGTAATACTGTATAACGTTAAGCATTATAACGTAATGCTACGTAGCGTTATAGGTTATAACGTAATACCATGTAACGTTAAACGTTATAACGTAATAGGGTATAACGTTAAACGTTATAACGTAATAGGGTATAACGTTAAACGTTATAACGTAATACTGTATAACGTTAAACGTTATAACTTAATAGTGTATAATGTTAAACGTTATAACGTAATACTGTATAACGTTAAGCGTTATAACGTAGTGCTATGTAACGTTATAGGTTACAACGTAATACTATGTAACGTTAAACGTTATAACGTAATAGGGTATAATGTTAAACGTTATAACGTAATACTGTATAACGTTAAGCGTTATAACTTAATAGTGTATAAAGTTAAACGTAATAACGTAATACTGTATAACGTTAAGCGTTATAACGTAATGCTATGTAACGTTATAGGTTACAATGTAATACTATGTAACGTTAAACGTTATAACGTAGTAGGGTATAGCGATAAACGTTATAACTTAATAGTGTATAACGTTATACGTTATAACGAATTAGGTTATAACGTTAAATGTTATAACGTAATACTGTATAACGTTAAGCGTTATAACGTAATGCTATGTAGCGTTATAGCTTATAACGTAATACTATGTAACGTTATACGTTATAACGTAATAGGGTATAACGATAAACGTTATAACGTAATACTATGTAACGTTATACGTTATAACGTAATAAGGTATAACGTTATACGTTATAACGTAATACTGTATAGTGTTAAACGTTATAACTCAATAGTGTATAACGTTATACGTTATAACGTAATAGGGTATAACCTAAACGTTATAACATATTACTGTACAACGTTAAACGTTATAACGTAATGCTATGTAGCGTTATAGCTTATAACGTAATACTATGTAACGTTAAACGTTATAACGTAATAGGGTATAACGTTAAACGTTATAACGTAATACTGTATAACGTTAAACGTTATAACTTAATAGTGTATAATGTTAAACGTTATAACGTAATACTGTATAACGTTAAGCGTTATAACGTAATGCTATGTAACGTTATAGGTTACAACGTAATACTATGTAACGTTAAACGTTATAACGTAATAGGGTATAACGTTAAACGTTATAACGTAATACTGTATAACGTTAAACGTTATAACTTAATAGTGTATAAACTTAAACGTTATAGCGTAATACTGTATAACGTTAAACGTTATAACTTATCAGTGTATAACGTTAAACGTTATAACGTAATACTTTATAACGTTAACTGTTATAACGTAACAGCATATAACGTTAATCATTATAACGTAATACTGTGTGACGCTAAACGTTATAACTTACTAGTGTATAACGTTATACGTTATAACGTAATAGGGTATAACCTAAACGTTATAACATATTACTGTACAACGTTAAACGTTATAACGTATTACTATGTAACGTTATAGGTTGTAACGTAATACTATATAACGTTAAACGTTATAACGAAATAGTATATAACGTTAAACGTTATAACGAAATAGTATATAACGTTAAACGTTATAACGTAATACTGTAAAACGTTACACATTCTAACGAAATAGTGTATAACGTTAAACGTTATACCGTATTACTATGTAACGTTATAGGTTACAACGTAATACTATGTAACGTTAAACGTTATAACGTAATAGGGTATAACGTTAAACGTTATAACTTAATAGTGTATAACGTTATACGTTATAACGTATTAGGTTATAACGTTAAATGTTATAACGTAATACTGTATAACGTTAAACGTTATAACGTAATGCTATGTAGCGTTATAGCTTATAACGTAATACTATGTAACGTTAAACGTTATAACGTAATAGGGTATAACGTTAAACGTTATAACGTAATACTGTATAACGTTAAACGTTATAACTTAATAGTGTATAATGTTAAACGTTATAACGTAATACTGTATAACGTTAAGCGTTATAACGTAATGCTATGTAACGTTATAGGTTACAACGTAATACTATGTAACGTTAAACGTTATAACGTAATAGGGTATAACGTTAAACGTTATAACCTAATACTGTATAACGTTAAACGTTATAACTTAATAGTGTATAAACTTAAACGTTATAGCGTAATACTGTATAACGTTAAACGTTATAACTTATCAGTGTATAACGTTAAACGTTATAACGTAATACTTTATAACGTTAACTGTTATAACGTAACAGCATATAACGTTAATCATTATAACGTAATACTGTGTAACGTTAAACGTTATAACTTACTAGTGTATAACGTTATACGTTATAACGTAATAGGGTATAACGTTAAACGTTATAACGTAATACTGTATAACGTTAAGTGTTATAACGTAATGCTGTGTAACGTTAAGCGTTATAACGTAATGCTATGTAACGTTATAGGTTACAATGTAATACTATGTAACGTTAAACGTTATAACGTAGTAGGGTATAACGATAAACGTTATAACGTAATACTATGTAACGTTATACGTTATAACGTAATAAGGTATAACGTTAAACGTTATAACGTAATACTGTATAACGTTAAGCGTTATAACGTAATACTGTATAACGTTAAGCGTTATAACGTAATGCTATGTAACGTTATAGGTTACAATGTAATACTATGTAACGTTAAACGTTATAACGTAGTAGGGTATAACGATAAACGTTATACCGTATTACTTTGTAACGTTATACGTTATAACGTAATAATATAAGGTTAAACATTATAACGTAATTGTGTATAACGTTAAACGTTATAACGTAATACTGTATACCGTTAAGCGTTATAACGTAATAGGGTATAACGATAAGCGTTATAACGTAATACTGTATAACGTTCAACGTTATAACGTAATACTATGTAACGTTATACGTTATAACGTAATAAGGTATAACGTTAAATGTTATAACGTAATACTGTAATACGTTAAGCGTTATAACGTAATGCTATGTAGCGTTAAGCGTTATAACGTAATACTGTATAACGTTAAACGTTATAACTTAATAGTGTATAAAGTTAAACGATATAACGTAATACTGTATAACTTTAAGCGTTATAACGTAATGCTATGTAACGTGATAGGTTACAACGTAATACTATGTAACGTTAAACGTTATAACGTAATAGGGTATAACGATAAACGTTATAACGTAATACTGTATAACGTTAAACGTTATAACGTAATACTATGTAACGATATACGTTATAACGTAATAAAGTATAACGTTAAACGTTATAACGTAATACTGTATAACGTTAAGCGCTATAACGTAATGCTATGTAACGTTATAGGCTATAACGTAATACTATGTAACGTTATACGTTATAACGTAGTAGGGTATAACGTTAAACGTTATAACGTAATACTGTATAACGTTAAACGTTATAACTTAATACTGTATAACGATATACGTTATAACGTATTAGGTTATAACGTTAAATGTTATAACGTAATACTGTATAACGTTAAACGTTATAACGTAATGCTATGTAGCGTTATAGCTTATAACGTAATACTATGTAACGTTAAACGTTATAACGTAATAGGGTATAACGTTAAACGTTATAACGTAATACTGTATAACGTTAAACGTTATAACTTAATAGTGTATAATGTTAAACGTTATAACGTAATACTGTATAACGTTAAGCGTTATAACGTAATGCTATGTAACGTTATAGGTTACAACGTAATACTATGTAACGTTAAACGTTATAACGTAATAGGGTATAACGTTAAACGTTATAACGTAATACTGTATAACGTTAAACGTTATAACTTAATAGTGTATAAACTTAAACGTTATAGCGTAATACTGTATAACGTTAAACGTTATAACTTATCAGTGTATAACGTTAAACGTTATAACGTAATACTTTATAACGTTAACTGTTATAACGTAACAGCATATAACGTTAATCATTATAACGTAATACTGTGTAACGTTAAACGTTATAACTTACTAGTGTATAACGTTATACGTTATAACGTAATAGGGTATAACGTTAAACGTTATAACGTAATACTGTATAACGTTAAGTGTTATAACGTAATGCTGTGTAACGTTAAGCGTTATAACGTAATGCTATGTAACGTTATAGGTTACAATGTAATACTATGTAACGTTAAACGTTATAACGTAGTAGGGTATAACGATAAACGTTATAACGTAATACTGTATAACGTTAAGCGTTATAACGTAATACTGTATAACGTTAAGCGTTATAACGTAATGCTATGTAACGTTATAGGTTACAATGTAATACTATGTAACGTTAAACGTTATAACGTAGTAGGGTATAACGATAAACGTTATACCGTATTACTATGTAACGTTATACGTTATAACGTAATAATATAAGGTTAAACATTATAACGTAATTGTGTATAACGTTAAACGTTATAACGTAATACTGTATACCGTTAAGCGTTATAACGTAATAGGGTATAACGATAAGCGTTATAACGTAATACTGTATAACGTTCAACGTTATAACGTACTACTATGTAACGTTATACGTTATAACGTAATAAGGTATAACGTTAAATGTTATAACGTAATACTGTAATACGTTAAGCGTTATAACGTAATGCTATGTAGCGTTAAGCGTTATAACGTAATACTGTATAACGTTAAACGTTATAACTTAATAGTGTATAAACTTAAACGTTATAGCGTAATACTGTATAACTTTAAGCGTTATAACGTAATGCTATGTAACGTGATAGGTTACAACGTAATACTATGTAACGTTAAACGTTATAACGTAATAGGGTATAACGATAAACGTTATAACGTAATACTGTATAACGTTAAACGTTATAACGTAATACTATGTAACGATATACGTTATAACGTAATAAAGTATAACGTTAAACGTTATAACGTAATACTGTATAACGTTAAGCGCTATAACGTAATGCTATGTAACGTTATAGGCTATAACGTAATACTATGTAACGTTATACGTTATAACGTAGTAGGGTATAACGTTAAACGTTATAACGTAATACTGTATAACGTTAAACGTTATAACTTAATACTGTATAACGATATACGTTATAACGTATTAGGTTATAACGTTAAATGTTATAACGTAATACTGTATAACGTTAAGCATTATAACGTAATGCTATGTAGCGTTATAGGTTATAACGTAATACCATGTAACGTTAAACGTTATAACGTAATAGGGTATAACGTTAAACGTTATAACGTAATAGGGTATAACGTTAAACGTTATAACGTAATACTGTATAACGTTAAACGTTATAACTTAATAGTGTATAATGTTAAACGTTATAACGTAATACTGTATAACGTTAAGCGTTATAACGTAGTGCTATGTAACGTTATAGGTTACAACGTAATACTATGTAACGTTAAACGTTATAACGTAATAGGGTATAATGTTAAACGTTATAACGTAATACTGTATAACGTTAAGCGTTATAACTTAATAGTGTATAAAGTTAAACGTAATAACGTAATACTGTATAACGTTAAGCGTTATAACGTAATGCTATGTAACGTTATAGGTTACAATGTAATACTATGTAACGTTAAACGTTATAACGTAGTAGGGTATAGCGATAAACGTTATAACTTAATAGTGTATAACGTTATACGTTATAACGAATTAGGTTATAACGTTAAATGTTATAACGTAATACTGTATAACGTTAAGCGTTATAACGTAATGCTATGTAGCGTTATAGCTTATAACGTAATACTATGTAACGTTATACGTTATAACGTAATAGGGTATAACGATAAACGTTATAACGTAATACTATGTAACGTTATACGTTATAACGTAATAAGGTATAACGTTAAACGTTATAACGTAATACTGTATAACGTTAAGCGTTATAACGTAATGCAATGTAACGTTATAGGCTATAACGTAATACTATGTAACGTTAAACATTATAACGAAATAGTGTATGACGATAAACGTTAGAACGTAATACTGTATAACGTTAAACGTTATATTACGGAATAGTGTATAACGTTATACGTTATAACGTAATACTGTATAGTGTTAAACGTTATAACTCAATAGTGTATAACGTTATACGTTATAACGTAATAGGGTATAACCTAAACGTTATAACATATTACTGTACAACGTTAAACGTTATAACGTATTACTATGTAACGTTATAGGTTGTAACGTAATACTATATAACGTTAAACGTTATAACGAAATAGTATATAACGTTAAACGTTATAACGAAATAGTATATAACGTTAAACGTTATAACGTAATACTGTAAAACGTTGCACATTCTAACGAAATAGTGTATAACGTTAAACGTTATACCGTATTACTATGTAACGTTATAGGTTACAACGTAATACTATGTAACGTTAAACGTTATAACGTAATAGGGTATAACGTTAAACGTTATAACTTAATAGTGTATAACGTTATACGTTATAACGTATTAGGTTATAACGTTAAATGTTATAACGTAATACTGTATAACGTTAAACGTTATAACGTAATGCTATGTAGCGTTATAGCTTATAACGTAATACTATGTAACGTTAAACGTTATAACGTAATAGGGTATAACGTTAAACGTTATAACGTAATACTGTATAACGTTAAACGTTATAACTTAATAGTGTATAATGTTAAACGTTATAACGTAATACTGTATAACGTTAAGCGTTATAACGTAATGCTATGTAACGTTATAGGTTACAACGTAATACTATGTAACGTTAAACGTTATAACGTAATAGGGTATAACGTTAAACGTTATAACGTAATACTGTATAACGTTAAACGTTATAACTTAATAGTGTATAAACTTAAACGTTATAGCGTAATACTGTATAACGTTAAACGTTATAACTTATCAGTGTATAACGTTAAACGTTATAACGTAATACTTTATAACGTTAACTGTTATAACGTAACAGCATATAACGTTAATCATTATAACGTAATACTGTGTGACGTTAAACGTTATAACTTACTAGTGTATAACGTTATACGTTATAACGTAATAGGGTATAACCTAAACGTTATAACATATTACTGTACAACGTTAAACGTTATAACGTATTACTATGTAACGTTATAGGTTGTAACGTAATACTATATAACGTTAAACGTTATAACGAAATAGTATATAACGTTAAACGTTATAACGAAATAGTATATAACGTTAAACGTTATAACGTAATACTGTAAAACGTTACACATTCTAACGAAATAGTGTATAACGTTAAACGTTATACCGTATTACTATGTAACGTTATAGGTTACAACGTAATACTATGTAACGTTAAACGTTATAACGTAATAGGGTATAACGTTAAACGTTATAACTTAATAGTGTATAACGTTATACGTTATAACGTATTAGGTTATAACGTTAAATGTTATAACGTAATACTGTATAACGTTAAAAGTTATAACGTAATGCTATGTAGCGTTATAGCTTATAACGTAATACTATGTAACGTTAAACGTTATAACGTAATAGGGTATAACGTTAAACGTTATAACGTAATACTGTATAACGTTAAACGTTATAACTTAATAGTGTATAATGTTAAACGTTATAACGTAATACTGTATATCGTTAAGCGTTATAACGTAATGCTATGTAACGTTATAGGTTATAACGTAATACTATGTAACGTTAAACGTTATAACGTAATAGGGTATAACGTTAAACGTTATAACGTAATACTGTATAACGTTAAACGTTATAACTTAATAGTGTATAAACTTAAACGTTATAGCGTAATACTGTATAACGTTAAACGTTATAACTTATCAGTGTATAACGTTAAACGTTATAACGTAATACTTTATAACGTTAACTGTTATAACGTAACAGCATATAACGTTAATCATTATAACGTAATACTGTGTAACGTTAAACGTTATAACTTACTAGTGTATAACGTTATACGTTATAACGTAATAGGGTATAACGTTAAACGTTATAACGTAATACTGTATAACGTTAAGTGTTATAACGTAATGCTGTGTAACGTTAAGCGTTATAACGTAATGCTATGTAACGTTATAGGTTACAATGTAATACTATGTAACGTTAAACGTTATAACGTAGTAGGGTATAACGATAAACGTTATAACGTAATACTATGTAACGTTATACGTTATAACGTAATAAGGTATAACGTTAAACGTTATAACGTAATACTGTATAACGTTAAGCGTTATAACGTAATGCAATGTAACGTTATAGGCTATAACGTAATACTATGTAACGTTAAACATTATAACGAAATAGTGTATGACGATAAACGTTAGAACGTAATACTGTATAACGTTAAACGTTATATTACCGAATAGTGTATAACGTTATACGTTATAACGTAATACTGTATAGTGTTAAACGTTATAACTCAATAGTGTATAACGTTATACGTTATAACGTAATAGGGTATAACCTAAACGTTATAACATATTACTGTACAACGTTAAACGTTATAACGTATTACTATGTAACGTTATAGGTTGTAACGTAATACTATATAACGTTAAACGTTATAACGAAATAGTATATAACGTTAAACGTTATAACGAAATAGTATATAACGTTAAACGTTATAACGTAATACTGTAAAACGTTACACATTCTAACGAAATAGTGTATAACGTTAAACGTTATACCGTATTACTATGTAACGTTATAGGTTACAACGTAATACTATGTAACGTTAAACGTTATAACGTAATAGGGTATAACGTTAAACGTTATAACTTAATAGTGTATAACGTTATACGTTATAACGTATTAGGTTATAACGTTAAATGTTATAACGTAATACTGTATAACGTTAAACGTTATAACGTAATGCTATGTAGCGTTATAGCTTATAACGTAATACTATGTAACGTTAAACGTTATAACGTAATAGGGTATAACGTTAAACGTTATAACGTAATACTGTATAACGTTAAACGTTATAACTTAATAGTGTATAATGTTAAACGTTATAACGTAATACTGTATAACGTTAAGCGTTATAACGTAATGCTATGTAACGTTATAGGTTACAACGTAATACTATGTAACGTTAAACGTTATAACGTAATAGGGTATAACGTTAAACGTTATAACGTAATACTGTATAACGTTAAACGTTATAACTTAATAGTGTATAAACTTAAACGTTATAGCGTAATACTGTATAACGTTAAACGTTATAACTTATCAGTGTATAACGTTAAACGTTATAACGTAATACTTTATAACGTTAACTGTTATAACGTAACAGCATATAACGTTAATCATTATAACGTAATACTGTGTAACGTTAAACGTTATAACATACTAGTGTATAACGTTATACGTTATAACGTAATAGGGTATAACCTAAACGTTATAACATATTACTGTACAACGTTAAACGTTATAACGTATTACTATGTAACGTTATAGGTTGTAACGTAATACTATATAACGTTAAACGTTATAACGAAATAGTATATAACGTTAAACGTTATAACGAAATAGTATATAACGTTAAACGTTATAACGTAATACTGTAAAACGTTACACATTCTAACGAAATAGTGTATAACGTTAAACGTTATACCGTATTACTATGTAACGTTATAGGTTACAACGTAATACTATGTAACGTTAAACGTTATAACGTAATAGGGTATAACGTTAAACGTTATAACTTAATAGTGTATAACGTTATACGTTATAACGTATTAGGTTATAACGTTAAATGTTATAACGTAATACTGTATAACGTTAAACGTTATAACGTAATGCTATGTAGCGTTATAGCTTATAATATAATACTATGTAACGTTAAACGTTATAACGTAATACTATGTAACGTTATAGGCTATAACGCAATACTATGTAACGTTAAACGTTATAACGTAATACTGTAAAACGGTAAACATTCTAACGCAATAGTGTATGACGTTAAACGTTATACCTGTATTACTATGTAACGTTATATGTTATAACATAATACTATCTAACGTTAAACATTGTGACGTAATTGTGTATAACGTTAAACGTTATAACGTAATACTGTATAACGTTACACGTTATAACTTAATACTATGTAACGTTATACGTTATGTCGTAATAGGGTATAACGTTAAACGTTATAACATAATACTGTATAACGTTAAACGTTATAACGTAATACTGTATAACGTTAAGTGTTATAACGTAATACTGTATAACGTTACACGTTATAACTTAATACTATGTAACGTTATACGTTATATCGTAATAGGGTATAACGGTAAACGTTATAACGTAATACTGTATAACGTTAAACGTTATAACGTAATACTATGTAACGTTATACGTTATAACGTAGTAGGGTATAACGTAAAACGTTATAACGTAATACTGTATAACGTTAAACGTTATAACTTAATAGTGTCTAACGTTATACGTTATAACGTATTAGGTTATAACGTTAAATGTTATAACGTAATACTGTATAACGTTAAGCGTTATAACGTAATGCTATGTAGCGTTATAGGTTATAACGTAATACTATGTAACGTTAAACGTTATAACGTAATACTATGTAACGTTAAACGTTATAACTTAATAGTGTATAGACTTAAACGTTATAGCGTAATACTGTATAACGTTGAGCGTTATAACGTAATGCTATGTAACGTTATAGGTTATAACGCAATACTATGTAACGTTAAACGTTATAACGTAATACTGTTGAACGGTAAACATTCTAACGCAATAGTGTATGACGTTAAACGTTATACCGTATTACCATGTAACGTTATACGTTATAACATAATACTATCTACCGTTAAACGTTATAACGTAATACTGTATAACGTTAGACGTTATAACGTAATACTATGTAACGTTATACGTTATATCGTAATAGGGTATAACGGTAAACGTTATAACGTAATACTGTATAACGTTAAACGTTATATCTTAATAGTGTATAACGTTATACGTTATAACGTAATAGGGTATAACGTTAAACGTTATAACTTAATAGTGTATAACGTTATACGTTACAACGTAATAGGGTATAACGTTAAACGTTATAACGAAATAGTATATAACGTTAAACGTTATAACGAAATAGTATATAACGTTAAACGTTATAACGTAATACTGTAAAACGTTACACATTCTAACGAAATAGTGTATAACGTTAAACGTTATACCGTATTACTATGTAACGTTATAGGTTACAACGTAATACTATGTAACGTTAAACGTTATAACGTAATAGGGTATAACGTTAAACGTTATAACTTAATAGTGTATAACGTTATACGTTATAACGTAATACTGTAAAACGTTACACATTCTAACGAAATAGTGTATAACGTTAAACGTTATACCGTATTACTATGTAACGTTATAGGTTACAACGTAATACTATGTAACGTTAAACGTTATAACGTAATAGGGTATAACGTTAAACGTTATAACTTAATAGTGTATAACGTTATACGTTATAACGTATTAGGTTATAACGTTAAATGTTATAACGTAATACTGTATAACGTTAAACGTTATAACGTAATGCTATGTAGCGTTATAGCTTATAATATAATACTATGTAACGTTAAACGTTATAACGTAATACTATGTAACGTTATAGGCTATAACGCAATACTATGTAACGTTAAACGTTATAACGTAATACTGTAGAACGGTAAACATTCTAACGCAATAGTGTATGACGTTAAACGTTATACCGTATTACTATGTAACGTTATACGTTATAACATAATACTGTCTACCGTTAAACGTTATAACGTAATACTGTATAACGTTAAACGTTATAACGTAATACTATGTAACGTTATACGTTATATCGTAATAGGGTATAACGGTAAACGTTATAACGTAATACTGTATAACGTTAAACGTTATAACTTAATAGTGTATAACGTTATACGTTATAAGGTAATAGGGTATAACGTTAAACGTTATAACGTAATACAGTATAACGTTAAACGTTATTACTTAATAGTGTATAACGTTATACGTCATAACGTAATAGGGTACAACGTTAAACGTTATAACGTAATACTATATAACGTTAAACGTTATAACGTAATAGGGTATATCGTTTAACGTTATAACGTGATAGGTTATAACGTTAAACGTTATAACGTAATACTTTATACCGTTAAACGTTATAACGAAATAGTATATAACGTTAATCGTTATAACGTAATACTGTAAAACGTTGAGCGTTATAACGTAATGCTATGTAACGTTATAGGTTATAACGCAATACTATGTAACGTTAAACGTTATAACGTAATACTGTTGAACGGTAAACATTCTAACGCAATAGTGTATGACGTTAAACGTTATACCGTATTACTATGTAACGTTATACGTTATAACATAATACTATCTACCGTTAAACGTTATAACGTAATACTGTATAACGTTAAACGTTATAACGTAATACTATGTAACGTTATACGTTATATCGTAATAGGGTATAACGGTAAACGTTATAACGTAATACTGTATAACGTTAAACGTTATAACTTAATAGTGTATAACGTTATACGTTATAACGTAATAGGGTATAACGTTAAACGTTATAACTTAATACTGTATAACGTTAAACGTTATAACTTAATAGTGTATAACGTTATACGTCATAACGTAATAGGGTACAACGTTAAACGTTATAACGTAATACTGTATAACGTTAAACGTTATAACGTAATACTATGTAACGTTAAACGTTATAACGTAATAGGGTATAACGTTTAACGTTATAACGTGATAGGTTATAACGTTAAACGTTATAACGTAATACTTTATACCGTTAAACGTTATAACGAAATAGTATATAACGTTAAACGTTATAACGTAATACTGTAAAACGTTGAGCGTTATAACGTAATGCTATGTAACGTTATAGGTTATAACGCAATACTATGTAACGTTAAAAGTTATAACGTAATACTGTTGAACGGTAAACATTCTAACGCAATAGTGTATGACGTTAAACGTTATACCGTATTACCATGTAACGTTATACGTTATAACATAATACTATCTACCGTTAAACGTTATAACGTAATACTGTATAACGTTAGACGTTATAACGTAATACTATGTAACGTTATACGTTATATCGTAATAGGGTATAACGGTAAACGTTATAACGTAATACTGTATAACGTTAAACGTTATATCTTAATAGTGTATAACGTTATACGTTATAACGTAATAGGGTATAACGTTAAACGTTATAACTTAATAGTGTATAACGTTATACGTTACAACGTAATAGGGTATAACGTTAAACGTTATAACGTAATACTGTATAACGTTAAACGTTATAACTTAATAGTGTATAACGTTATACGTTATAACGTAATAGGGTATAACGTTAAACGTTATAACGTAATACTGTATAACGTGAAACGTTATAACGTAATACTATATAACGTTAAACGTTATAACGTAATAGGGTATATCGTTAAGCGTTATAACGTAATACTGTATAACGTTAAACGTTATAACGTAACAGCATATAACGTTAATCATTATAACGTAATACTGTATAACGTTAAACGTTATAACTTACTAGTGTATAACGTTATACGTTATAACGTAATAGCGTATAACGTTAAACGTTATAACGTAATACTGTATAACGTTAAGTGTTATAACGTAATGCTGTGTAATGTTATAGGTTATAACGTAATACTATGTAACGTTATAGGCTATAACGCAATACTATGTAACGTTAAACGTTATAACGTAATACTGTAAAACGGTAAACATTCTAACGCAATAGTGTATGACGTTAAACGTTATACCTGCATTACTATGTAACGTTATACGTTATAACATAATACTATCTAACGTTAAACATTGTGACGTAATTGTGTATAACGTTAAACGTTATAACGTAATACTGTAATACGTTAAGCGTTATAACGTAATGCTATGTAGCGTTAAGCGTCATAACGTAATACTGTATAACGTTAAACGTTATAACTTAATAGTGTATAAAGTTAAACGTTATAACGTAATACTGTATAACTTTAAGCGTTATAACGTAATGCTATGTAACGTTATAGGTTACAACGTAATACTATGTAACGTTAAACGTTATAACGTAATAGGGTATAACGATAAACGTTATAACGTAATTCTGTATAACGTTAAACGTTATATCGTAATACTATGTAACGATATACGTTATAACGTAATAAAGTATAACGTTAAACGTTATAACGTAATACTGTATAACATTAAGCGCTATAACGTAATGCTATGTATCGTTATAGGCTATAACGTAATACTATGTAACGTTATACGTTATAACGTAGTAGGGTATAACGTTTCACGTTATAACGTAATACTGTATAACGTTAAGCGTTATAACTTAATAGTGTATAAAGTTAAACGTAATAACGTAATACTGTATAACGTTAAGCGTTATAACGTAATGCTATGTAACGTTATAGGTTACAATGTAATACTATGTAACGTTAAACGTTATAACGTAGTAGGGTATAGCGATAAACGTTATAACTTAATAGTGTATAACGTTATACGTTATAACGAATTAGGTTATAACGTTAAATGCTATAACGTAATACTGTATAACGTTAAGCGTTATAACGTAATGCTATGTAGCGTTATAGGTTATAACGTAATACTATGTAACGTTAAACGTTATAACGTAATAGGGTATAACGTTAAACGTTATAACGTAATACTGTATAACGTTAAACGTTATAACTTAATAGTGTATAATGTTAAACGTTTTAACGTAATACTGTATAACGTTAAGCGTTATAACGTAATGCTATGTAACGTTATAGGTTACAACGTAATACTATGTAACGTTAAACGTTATAACGTAATAGGGTATAACGTTAAACGTTATAACGTAATACTGTATAACGTTAAACGTTATAACGTAATAAGGTATAACGTTAAACGTTATAACGTAATACTATGTAACGATATACGTTATAACGTAATAAGGTATAACGTTAAACGTTATAACGTAATACTGTATAACGTTAAGCGCTATAACGTAATGCTATGTAACGTTATAGGCTATAACGTAATACTATGTAACGTTATACGTTATAACGTAGTAGGGTATAACGTTAAACGTTATAACGTAATACTGTATAACGTTAAACGTTATAACTTAATAGTGTATAACGTTATACGTTATAACGTATTAGGTTATAACGTTAAATGTTATAACGTAATACTGTATAACGTTAAGCGTTATAACGTAATGCTATGTAGCGTTATAGCTTATAACGTAATACTATGTAACGTTATACGTTATAACGTAATAGGGTATAACGATAAACGTTATAACGTAATACTATGTAACGTTATACGTTATAACGTAATAAGGTATAACGTTAAACGTTATAACGTAATACTGTATAACGTTAAGCGTTATAACGTAATGCAATGTAACGTTATAGGCTATAACGTAATACTATGTAACGTTAAACATTATAACGAAATAGTGTATGACGATAAACGTTAGAACGTAATACTGTATAACGTTAAACGTTATATTACGGAATAGTGTATAACGTTATACGTTATAACGTAATACTGTATAGTGTTAAACGTTATAACTCAATAGTGTATAACGTTATACGTTATAACGTAATAGGGTATAACCTAAACGTTATAACATATTACTGTACAACGTTAAACGTTATAACGTATTACTATGTAACGTTATAGGTTGTAACGTAATACTATATAACGTTAAACGTTATAACGAAATAGTATATAACGTTAAACGTTATAACGAAATAGTATATAACGTTAAACGTTATAACGTAATACTGTAAAACGTTACACATTCTAACGAAATAGTGTATAACGTTAAACGTTATACCGTATTACTATGTAACGTTATAGGTTACAACGTAATACTATGTAACGTTAAACGTTATAACGTAATAGGGTATAACGTTAAACGTTATAACTGAATAGTGTATAACGTTATACGTTATAACGTATTAGGTTATAACGTTAAATGTTATAACGTAATACTGTATAACGTTAAGCGTTATAACGTAATGCTATGTAGCGTTATAGCTTATAACGTAATACTATGTAACGTTAAACGTTATAACGTAATAGGGTATAACGTTAAACGTTATAACGTAATACTGTATAACGTTAAACGTTATAACTTAATAGTGTATAATGTTAAACGTTATAACGTAATACTGTATAACGTTAAGCGTTATAACGTAATGCTATGTAACGTTATAGGTTACAACGTAATACTATGTAACGTTATACGTTATATCGTAATAGGGTATAACGGTAAACGTTATAACGTAATACTGTATAACGTTAAACGTTATATCTTAATAGTGTATAACGTTATACGTTATAACGTAATAGGGTATAACGTTAAACGTTATACCGTATTACTATGTAACGTTATACGTTATAACATAATACTATCTACCGTTAAACGTTATAACGTAATACTGTATAACGTTAAACGTTATAACGTAATACTATGTAACGTTATACGTTATATCGTAATAGGGTATAACGGTAAACGTTATAACGTAATACTGTATAACGTTAAACGTTATAACTTAATAGTGTATAACGTTATACGTTATAACGTAATAGGGTATAACGTTAAACGTTATAACTTAATACTGTATAACGTTAAACGTTATAACTTAATAGTGTATAACGTTATACGTCATAACGTAATAGGGTACAACGTTAAACGTTATAACGTAATACTGTATAACGTTAAACGTTATAACGTAATACTATGTAACGTTAAACGTTATAACGTAATAGGGTATAACGTTTAACGTTATAACGTGATAGGTTATAACGTTAAACGTTATAACGTAATACTTTATACCGTTAAACGTTATAACGAAATAGTATATAACGTTAAACGTTATAACGTAATACTGTAAAACGTTGAGCGTTATAACGTAATGCTATGTAACGTTATAGGTTATAACGCAATACTATGTAACGTTAAACGTTATAACGTAATACTGTTGAACGGTAAACATTCTAACGCAATAGTGTATGACGTTAAACGTTATACCGTATTACCATGTAACGTTATACGTTATAACATAATACTATCTACCGTTAAACGTTATAACGTAATACTGTATAACGTTAGACGTTATAACGTAATACTATGTAACGTTATACGTTATATCGTAATAGGGTATAACGGTAAACGTTATAACGTAATACTGTATAACGTTAAACGTTATATCTTAATAGTGTATAACGTTATACGTTATAACGTAATAGGGTATAACGTTAAACGTTATAACTTAATAGTGTATAACGTTATACGTTACAACGTAATAGGGTATAACGTTAAACGTTATAACGTAATACTGTATAACGTTAAACGTTATAACTTAATAGTGTATAACGTTATACGTTATAACGTAATAGGGTATAACGTTAAACGTTATAACGTAATACTGTATAACGTTAAGTGTTATAACGTAATGGTGTGTAACGTTATAGGTTATATCGTAATAGGGTATAACGGTAAACGTTATAACGTAATACTATGTAACGTTAAACGTAATAACGTAATAGGGTATAACGTTAAACGTTATAACGTAATACTGTATAACGTGAAACGTTATAACGTAATACTATATAACGTTAAACGTTATAACGTAATAGGGTATATCGTTAAGCGTTATAACGTAATACTGTATAACGTTAAACGTTATAACGTAACAGCATATAACGTTAATCATTATAACGTAATACTGTATAACGTTAAACGTTATAACTTACTAGTGTATAACGTTATACGTTATAACGTAATAGCGTATAACGTTAAACGTTATAACGTAATACTGTATAACGTTAAGTGTTATAACGTAATGCTGTGTAATGTTATAGGTTATAACGTAATACTATGTAACGTTATAGGCTATAACGCAATACTATGTAACGTTAAACGTTATAACGTAATACTGTAAAACGGTAAACATTCTAACGCAATAGTGTATGACGTTAAACGTTATACCTGCATTACTATGTAACGTTATACGTTATAACATAATACTATCTAACGTTAAACATTGTGACGTAATTGTGTATAACGTTAAACGTTATAACGTAATACTGTAATACGTTAAGCGTTATAACGTAATGCTATGTAGCGTTAAGCGTTATAACGTAATACTGTATAACGTTAAACGTTATAACTTAATAGTGTATAAAGTTAAACGTTATAACGTAATACTGTATAACTTTAAGCGTTATAACGTAATGCTATGTAACGTTATAGGTTACAACGTAATACTATGTAACGTTAAACGTTATAACGTAATAGGGTATAACGATAAACGTTATAACGTAATTCTGTATAACGTTAAACGTTATATCGTAATACTATGTAACGATATACGTTATAACGTAATAAAGTATAACGTTAAACGTTATAACGTAATACTGTATAACATTAAGCGCTATAACGTAATGCTATGTATCGTTATAGGCTATAACGTAATACTATGTAACGTTATACGTTATAACGTAGTAGGGTATAACGTTTCACGTTATAACGTAATACTGTATAACGTTAAGCGTTATAACTTAATAGTGTATAAAGTTAAACGTAATAACGTAATACTGTATAACGTTAAGCGTTATAACGTAATGCTATGTAACGTTATAGGTTACAATGTAATACTATGTAACGTTAAACGTTATAACGTAATAGGGTATAACGTTAAACGTTATAACTGAATAGTGTATAACGTTATACGTTATAACGTATTAGGTTATAACGTTAAATGTTATAACGTAATACTGTATAACGTTAAGCGTTATAACGTAATGCTATGTAGCGTTATAGCTTATAACGTAATACTATGTAACGTTAAACGTTATAACGTAATAGGGTATAACGTTAAACGTTATAACGTAATACTGTATAACGTTAAACGTTATAACTTAATAGTGTATAATGTTAAACGTTATAACGTAATACTGTATAACGTTAAGCGTTATAACGTAATGCTATGTAACGTTATAGGTTACAACGTAATACTATGTAACGTTATACGTTATATCGTAATAGGGTATAACGGTAAACGTTATAACGTAATACTGTATAACGTTAAACGTTATATCTTAATAGTGTATAACGTTATACGTTATAACGTAATAGGGTATAACGTTAAACGTTATACCGTATTACTATGTAACGTTATACGTTATAACATAATACTATCTACCGTTAAACGTTATAACGTAATACTGTATAACGTTAAACGTTATAACGTAATACTATGTAACGTTATACGTTATATCGTAATAGGGTATAACGGTAAACGTTATAACGTAATACTGTATAACGTTAAACGTTATAACTTAATAGTGTATAACGTTATACGTTATAACGTAATAGGGTATAACGTTAAACGTTATAACTTAATACTGTATAACGTTAAACGTTATAACTTAATAGTGTATAACGTTATACGTCATAACGTAATAGGGTACAACGTTAAACGTTATAACGTAATACTGTATAACGTTAAACGTTATAACGTAATACTATGTAACGTTAAACGTTATAACGTAATAGGGTATAACGTTTAACGTTATAACGTGATAGGTTATAACGTTAAACGTTATAACGTAATACTTTATACCGTTAAACGTTATAACGAAATAGTATATAACGTTAAACGTTATAACGTAATACTGTAAAACGTTGAGCGTTATAACGTAATGCTATGTAACGTTATAGGTTATAACGCAATACTATGTAACGTTAAACGTTATAACGTAATACTGTTGAACGGTAAACATTCTAACGCAATAGTGTATGACGTTAAACGTTATACCGTATTACCATGTAACGTTATACGTTATAACATAATACTATCTACCGTTAAACGTTATAACGTAATACTGTATAACGTTAGACGTTATAACGTAATACTATGTAACGATATACGTTATATCGTAATAGGGTATAACGGTAAACGTTATAACGTAATACTGTATAACGTTAAACGTTATATCTTAATAGTGTATAACGTTATACGTTATAACGTAATAGGGTATAACGTTAAACGTTATAACTTAATAGTGTATAACGTTATACGTTACAACGTAATAGGGTATAACGTTAAACGTTATAACGTAATACTGTATAACGTTAAACGTTATAACTTAATAGTGTATAACGTTATACGTTATAACGTAATAGGGTATAACGTTAAACGTTATAACGTAATACTGTATAACGTTAAGTGTTATAACGTAATGGTGTGTAACGTTATAGGTTATATCGTAATAGGGTATAACGGTAAACGTTATAACGTAATACTATGTAACGTTAAACGTAATAACGTAATAGGGCATAACGTTAAACGTTATAACGTAATACTGTATAACGTGAAACGTTATAACGTAATACTATATAACGTTAAACGTTATAACGTAATAGGGTATATCGTTAAGCGTTATAACGTAATACTGTATAACGTTAAACGTTATAACGTAACAGCATATAACGTTAATCATTATAACGTAATACTGTATAACGTTAAACGTTATAACTTACTAGTGTATAACGTTATACGTTATAACGTAATAGCGTATAACGTTAAACGTTATAACGTAATACTGTATAACGTTAAGTGTTATAACGTAATGCTGTGTAATGTTATAGGTTATAACGTAATACTATGTAACGTTATAGGCTATAACGCAATACTATGTAACGTTAAACGTTATAACGTAATACTGTAAAACGGTAAACATTCTAACGCAATAGTGTATGACGTTAAACGTTATACCTGCATTACTATGTAACGTTATACGTTATAACATAATACTATCTAACGTTAAACATTGTGACGTAATTGTGTATAACGTTAAACGTTATAACGTAATACTGTAATACGTTAAGCGTTATAACGTAATGCTATGTAGCGTTAAGCGTTATAACGTAATACTGTATAACGTTAAACGTTATAACTTAATAGTGTATAAAGTTAAACGTTATAACGTAATACTGTATAACTTTAAGCGTTATAACGTAATGCTATGTAACGTTATAGGTTACAACGTAATACTATGTAACGTTAAACGTTATAACGTAATAGGGTATAACGATAAACGTTATAACGTAATTCTGTATAACGTTAAACGTTATATCGTAATACTATGTAACGATATACGTTATAACGTAATAAAGTATAACGTTAAACGTTATAACGTAATACTGTATAACATTAAGCGCTATAACGTAATGCTATGTATCGTTATAGGCTATAACGTAATACTATGTAACGTTATACGTTATAACGTAGTAGGGTATAACGTTTCACGTTATAACGTAATACTGTATAACGTTAAGCGTTATAACTTAATAGTGTATAAAGTTAAACGTAATAACGTAATACTGTATAACGTTAAGCGTTATAACGTAATGCTATGTAACGTTATAGGTTACAATGTAATACTATGTAACGTTAAACGTTATAACGTAGTAGGGTATAGCGATAAACGTTATAACTTAATAGTGTATAACGTTATACGTTATAACGAATTAGGTTATAACGTTAAATGCTATAACGTAATACTGTATAACGTTAAGCGTTATAACGTAATGCTATGTAGCGTTATAGGTTATAACGTAATACTATGTAACGTTAAACGTTATAACGTAATAGGGTATAACGTTAAACGTTATAACGTAATACTGTATAACGTTAAACGTTATAACTTAATAGTGTATAATGTTAAACGTTTTAACGTAATACTGTATAACGTTAAGCGTTATAACGTAATGCTATGTAACGTTATAGGTTACAACGTAATACTATGTAACGTTAAACGTTATAACGTAATAGGGTATAACGTTAAACGTTATAACGTAATACTGTATAACGTTAAACGTTATAACGTAATAAGGTATAACGTTAAACGTTATAACGTAATACTATGTAACGATATACGTTATAACGTAATAAGGTATAACGTTAAACGTTATAACGTAATACTGTATAACGTTAAGCGCTATAACGTAATGCTATGTAACGTTATAGGCTATAACGTAATACTATGTAACGTTATACGTTATAACGTAGTAGGGTATAACGTTAAACGTTATAACGTAATACTGTATAACGTTAAACGTTATAACTTAATAGTGTATAACGTTATACGTTATAACGTATTAGGTTATAACGTTAAATGTTATAACGTAATACTGTATAACGTTAAGCGTTATAACGTAATGCTATGTAGCGTTATAGCTTATAACGTAATACTATGTAACGTTATACGTTATAACGTAATAGGGTATAACGATAAACGTTATATCGTAATACTATGTAACGTTATACGTTATAACGTAATAAGGTATAACGTTAAACGTTATAACGTAATACTGTATAACGTTAAGCGTTATAACGTAATGCAATGTAACGTTATAGGCTATAACGTAATACTATGTAACGTTAAACATTATAACGAAATAGTGTATGACGATAAACGTTAGAACGTAATACTGTATAACGTTAAACGTTATATTACGGAATAGTGTATAACGTTATACGTTATAACGTAATACTGTATAGTGTTAAACGTTATAACTCAATAGTGTATAACGTTATACGTTATAACGTAATAGGGTATAACCTAAACGTTATAACATATTACTGTACAACGTTAAACGTTATAACGTATTACTATGTAACGTTATAGGTTGTAACGTAATACTATATAACGTTAAACGTTATAACGAAATAGTATATAACGTTAAACGTTATAACGAAATAGTATATAACGTTAAACGTTATAACGTAATACTGTAAAACGTTACACATTCTAACGAAATAGTGTATAACGTTAAACGTTATACCGTATTACTATGTAACGTTATAGGTTACAACGTAATACTATGTAACGTTAAACGTTATAACGTAATAGGGTATAACGTTAAACGTTATAACTGAATAGTGTATAACGTTATACGTTATAACGTATTAGGTTATAACGTTAAATGTTATAACGTAATACTGTATAACGTTAAGCGTTATAACGTAATGCTATGTAGCGTTATAGCTTATAACGTAATACTATGTAACGTTAAACGTTATAACGTAATAGGGTATAACGTTAAACGTTATAACGTAATACTGTATAACGTTAAACGTTATAACTTAATAGTGTATAATGTTAAACGTTATAACGTAATACTGTATAACGTTAAGCGTTATAACGTAATGCTATGTAACGTTATAGGTTACAACGTAATACTATGTAACGATATACGTTATAACGTAATAAGGTATAATGTTAAACGTTATAACGTAATACTGTATAACGTTAAGCGTTATAACGTAATGCTATGTAACGTTATAGGTTACAACGTAATACTATGTAACGTTAAACGTTATAACGTAATAGGGTATAACGTTAAACGTTATAACGTAATACTGTATAACGTTAAACGTTATAACTTAATAGTGTATAAAGTTGAACGTTATAACGTAATACTGTGTAACGTTAAACGTTATGACGTAATACTATGTAACGTTATACGTTATAACGTAATAAGGTATAACGTTAAACGTTATAACGTAATACTGTATAACGTTAAGCGTTATAACGTAATGCTATGTAACGTTATAGGCTATAACGTAATACTATGTAACGTTAAACGTTATAACGTAATGGGGTATAACGTTAAACATTATAACGAAATAGTGTATGACGATAAACGTTAGAACGTAATACTGTATAACGTTAAACGTTATATTACGGAATAGTGTATAACGTTATACGTTATAACGTAATACTGTATAGTGTTAAACGTTATAACTCAATAGTGTATAACGTTATACGTTATAACGTAATAGGGTATAACCTAAACGTTATAACATATTACTGTATAACGTTAAACGTTATAACGTATTACTATGCAACGTTATAGGTTGTAACGTAATACTATATAACGTTAAACGTTATAACGAAATAGTATATAACGTTAAACGTTATAACGAAATAGTATATAACGTTAAACGTTATAACGTAATACTGTAAAACGTTACACATTCTAACGAAATAGTGTATAACGTTAAACGTTATACCGTATTACTATGTAACGTTATACGTTATAACGTAATACTATATAACGTTAAACATTATAACGCAATTGTGTATAACGTTAAACGTTATAACGTAATGCTATGTAGCGTTATAGGTTATAACGTAATACTATGTAACGTTACACGTTATAACGTAATAAGGTATAACGTTAAATGTTATAACGTAATACTGTATAACGTTAAGCGTTATAACGTAATGCTATGTAGCGTTATAGGTTATAACGTAATACTATGTAACGTTAAACGTTACAACGTAATAGGGTATAACGTTAAACGTTATGACGAAATAGGGTATAACGTTAAACGTTATAACGTAATACTGTATAACGTTAAACGTTATAACTTAATAGTGTATAACGTTAAACGTTATAACGTAATACTGTATAACGTTAAGCGTTATAACGTAATGCTATGTAACGTTATAGGTTACAACGTAATACTATGTAACGATAAACGTTATAGCGTAATAGGGTATAACGATAAACGTTATAACGTAATACTGTATAACGTTAAACGTTATAACGTAATACTATGTAACGATATACGTTATAACGTAATAAGGTATAACGTTAAACGTTATAACGTAATACTGTATAACGTTAAGCGCTATAACGTAATGCTATGTAACGTTATAGGTTACAAAGTAATACTATGTAACGTTAAACGTTATAACGTAATAGGGTATAACGGTAAACGTTATAACGTAATACTGTATAACGTTAAACGTTATGACGTAATACTATGTAACGTTATACGTTATAACGTAATAAGGTATAACGTTAAACGTTATAACGTAATACTGTATAACGTTATACGTTATAACGTAATACTATATAACGTTAAACGTTATAACGTAATACTATATAACGTTAAACGTTATAACGTAATCGGGTATAACGTTAAACGTTATAACGTAATAGGGTATAACGTTAAACATTATAACGTAACACTGTATAACGTTAAACGTTATAACGAAATAGTGTATAACGTTAAACGTTATAACGTAATACTGATTAACGTGAAACGTTATAATGTATTACTATGTATCGTTAATCGTTATAACGTAATACTATATAACGTTAAACGTTATAACGTAATAGGGTATAACGTTAAACGTGATAACGTAATAGTGTATAACGTCAATCGTTATAACGTAATATTATATAACGTTATACATTATACTGATATACTATATAGCGCTATACTTTATAACATTGCTGTATAACGTTAAACTCTATAACGCAATACCACACAACGTTAAACGTTATAACGCAATACTGTAGAACGTTAAACGGTATAACGTGATACTGTATAGCGTTAAACGTTATACCGTATAACTATGTAACGTTATACGTTATAACGTAATACTGTATAACGTTATACGTTATAACGTAATACTTTATAACGTTAACTGTTATAACGTAACAGCATAGAACGTTAAACGTTATAACCTATTTCTGTATAACGTTAAGCGTTATAATGTAATGGTATGCAACGTTATAGGTTATAACGTAATACTATATAACGTTAAACGTTATAACGTAATAGGGTATAACGTTAAACGTTATAACGTGATACTGTATAACGTTAAACGTTATAACTGTAGTAACTTAGAGCAAGGACAGGGAAATGATGGAAATTGGAGCGTTAAGTTTGTTTATTCGTTTAAGCAATACTCAAACATACAACTGACTACAATTCACTTCCGTCTTCTACAACTGCACTGCTTAACATCCTCTGTCCGTCTTCTACTGCTTCACCTCAACTTCACAGCTTAACGTCTTGCTTTCGTCTGCCTCTTGAGTCCTCAACTTCTGATCAACTCCTCAACTTCCGCTCGACTCCCTCACCTCTGCTCGACTCTCAACTTCTGATCGACTCCCCGACTTCTTCTCGACTGCCTCCTCGACTGCCTCCTTTAATATCCTCTCCTCGCCTGACCTACCCTTTCTCTAACCCCCAGATGTGCCTGACTCATTCCTAAACAATTCGCCCTTATTTACCCCGATGTTGCAATGGGCTATCGGTGTAATCCATTAGCAGGTAAATCCCCTTTAATTTCCCCGACATTGTAATGGGCGTCAGGTATAACCCATGGTCCGGCACGTCCCTTTTCCCGATACTACATATATATATGTCGGAGATGAAAAGACATCGGGCCTCCCTGTTGGAATTTTTATTAAAAGCAGAGACAATGAGCTTGAGTTCGAGGCGCCAGACAAAGCGCCGACCGTAGCCGCGGTCACGGGACGGATATTTTGTCGAGTGCAAGTGTAGAATTACATAGCCCTCCTTAAGAAAAGATAGTAGTACCAATGCTCTACAGTGCGCATTCCAACGGCCTCTGCCCCGTGGCTTGCCACACGCAGACCCTATTCTTCGGGCAAGACGATTGCCAGATGTCGATGCAACTTCACAGGACATTTAGTTAACTAAGGTCCTCCAAACGAACAAACAGTCTTTAATCTAACAGTCCCCAAGTCTACCACTCGCTACGGGAAGATATGGGAAATCTGTTTTTCCTCACGGGCGACACTTCCCGTTACCAACTTTCTCTCAAGGGCGGCTAGCATCCTTTTCTAACCACCAACATAGAGATTAACCAATTAACAGCAACGTCCATTTCCCTCACTTTTTGGACGAGGGTTGTCCTCGACGAATCCGATGATCTCGTGCCCGGAGACACACCCCGTCATAGTTTACCTCTGCAGCATCACGATGACGGTGAGACACATTCTTGTATGATCTCGTCCGCGAGTGGGACGGCGTCTTTACGATCGGAGGATATTTCACGTTTGAGTACGGAGTTTGACTTAGACTTTTGAAAGGGGTCTAGTCGTTGTCCCGTTGGCCGCGGATTCGTTATCGAACTTAGGATCATTGCCATTAGTATCTCGAGCATCTAGTTACCACGGCTACCTGTCAAATTCTGTAACGATCATATCCGTAAAAGTAGATACTTTCTCTATTACGTAACCTCGGTGGCTAATTCGAGAGAATATTCATTACACGCCCCTTAACCCGAATCTTAATGCTCACTCCGACATCAGAAGTGGGATCAGTGCCGAATATAACAGTGCAAAATCTTACCGTCATCGTGCGCGAGTTGATTCAGTCGCTAGTGCAAAGTTCGAGTGCGGAACCTAAAAATTTCTCGCTACCGTGTTTTTACCCTGGGACCGCGGGCTCCGATCCTGCTGCAAGGTGCACGGCTGTCAGTCTGATTCTGGAGGAAAACCCTTTACAAAGTAGTGCCCCTGAAAGGAAACTATAATCTCAATAACGAGCGTCGAGTCGACTTCTACGTAGCGGAAGTACCAACCGATAGATCGAATCATCTGGGTGAGTCGTTTCCATTTTACTCCGATTCTGGAGCCGAATATTCGCTAATTAAAGAATTCGTAATCTTGAGATTTTCTGGCGAAAGAACGACTGATATAGTAGTAATGCGACGAATAGAAAGTATTTGTGCATGTACATCTCAAATCTTGCCCATTGTTTGCACTAATGTTTTTTTCTTTACATTGGAAATAATTCTCCATGTCCTTGCCGACAGTTATTTAAAATATGATATCGCGAGTCGTTATCATTTTGTTTCGATTTCGGAGCCCAATGCTCATTGATTGGGGAATCCGTAGCTTTGAAATTTTCCGGCGGGAGAGTGATCGACGTAGTAGTGATGCGGGGAATGGGAAACACCTGCGTTAGATGCACAACTCAGATTTTGTCGATAGTGTGCATTAACGGTTTCGCGTTGGTGATAGTCTTCCATGTTCTTAGCGATAGCTACGTAAAGTACGATATCATGATTGGCCGTGGAATTTTGAGCCAAGGTTTTGACGTAATATTACACAAAATAGCCTCGCTGTTTGTGAAAGAAAATAATTAATGTCTGTAGTAAAACCGCTGAATACGAGATCGATATTAATAAAGTTAGCACTGACGTACATGGTAATGGTGGAAGTCGATTGATTTCAGTTCTCGAAAAATTAAAAGATCCATTCCTTGCGAGCTCCCCACGTATGCGCGTAGATGCGGGTTAGTTGGAGGTACGTTTGATTGATCTTAGCGTCACTGTACAGGGAAGACCCTACAGACTTAGCAAGGAAGAACGACGGATAGTGCGCGAACGAACAAACAAATTAATTGGGACAAGAATCATAAGACCTAGTAATTCACCGTTCGCGAGTCCTATGTTACTCATGAAGGAAAAGGACGGCCCCGATAGATTGTGCGTGGATTTTCTAGAGTTAAATAGAAATGCGATCGCGGATCGGTACCCTCTGCCCCTTTTTGCGGATCAAATCGTGAGATTACAAGGGGTAGGGTGCTTCATTGGCCTGGACGTGGTCGGCGGATTCTATCAAGTTCTCATTCGTTCGAACTCTACCGAATACACCGCGTTTGTCGCTCCCGACGGGCAATGCGAGTATACGACGAGGCCGTTTGGATTGAAAACTGCACCGTCCGTTTTGCGGGGGGCCATTCTCAATGCCCTGGGCGATCTCGCGTATTCGTACGTTGTTGTCTGCATGGACGACGTTCTAATTATTACCGACTCGTTAGATCAGGCTGTAGAAAGATTGTACACTGTATTAGATACCCTTGTAAATGCCGGATTTCTTTTCAGTCTTTTCTTTATAAATGTTCTTCTCTGAAGACACCGATACTTTCTCGGATATTTAACTCACCATGGAGAGGTTCGCCCCAGCCCTGGTAAAAAGACGAGCCACGAATTCTTTACCTGCGCCGGCGACTGTCGCACGGCTTGGGCAGTTCATAGGTTTAGCCTCTTACTTCCGAAGGTTTGTCCCCGAATTTTCACAAGTAATGATACTTTTGTACGCGCTTGCTTCCGGTAATAGAAGCATAACCTGGACAGATGGACATGAACACATAAGACAAAATAATTTCCGTTCTGATCGACGCGCCGGTGTTAGTGATATTCGACCCGAATTAATCGATGGAATTGTACTGACGTTGGTTCGGATGGATACGGTGCTATTTTTGACGATAAGAGCCGGGTAATCGAGTACTGTATTGGGAGGGCTGGTCCTGCGGAATCCAAGTACCATTCGTACGAACTGGAGACGTTGGCAGTCGTAGGCGCCGTTAAGCATTTTCGCCTCAACCTGCGTGGACGGGAACTTCTTGTTGTTAACGATTGTAACTCCCTGAGGGCGGCCCGTAATGGGGTAGATCTGAATGACAGGGTTTATGGGTGGTGAGCTTGCTTACGGGCTTTTGCTTTCGATATTACGTATCGAGAAGGTGGACAAGTGGCTCACGTGTGTTTCTTTTCGCGGGACCCAGTAGACAGTGACCGTGCCGTATCTAACAAGACCGAAGAGGGGGAGATTAATCTGACTGAAAATCGGAAAATTGGCTATTCGCGTAACAGCGTCGCGGCCCACAAATCGTAGAGATCACCAACAAGTCGCAAAGGGACGAGCTCGCGAAAGATATCGCGAGTGCATATGAGTGGCGATCCGGTGCCCTGTTCCCGTGGAATGCGAAGGAGAGGTAGAACTCTCTACTTGCTCATCGAACCAAAGGATTTTGGGTGGTCCGTTATTGGTCATATACGCTAGTCTACTGTGTACTTAGATTGGGATAAAACGCTCGAAAAGCTAACCGAGTATCACTGGTTCGAAGGAATAGCGAAATACGTTCGTAAATTCGTAACGAACTGTCATACTTGTCAGGTTTCTAAGTCGAGTTCAGGTTGAATACCAGCCGAGTTACGCCCTATACTTAGGATCAGCAAAACCGTACGCTTTGTTGCTACCCGATAATATTGAAGAACGGGAAGTAGATATCTCCGATGTAAGACAGCAGACAATGGAGAATGTAGAGACTAGTACTGGGTATGATGGATGCAGATTTGACAAAGTCAAAGCTAAAGTGGTTAGATTAAACTAGATCCAAAATTCAAGGGCCCATTCGTAGTAGCAGAAATTTTGGAAGGTGATAGATATGTTTTAAAAACGTTAGACGGCAAACGGTTATACAAATACAGCCACGACAGATTGCGAAAGATGCCAGATGGTTGCATTCCTGCTGAGTTGGATGTCTGTAGTGATGACGGGGACAGTCGCCACGACGGTATGCGTACCCCGATCTCGGAAGATCGGTAACACGGTTGGCGGAGTTTGGACTCGTCGGTGAGCGGAGAAAAGGGTTGCCGGGCCTGGCGAGGTGGGGGTACGGACTCACATACACTTTTTGATTTGTCCTAGAGGAGGTGGAGTGAATGATTCGCAGGCACTTCGTGGACGGGGAAAGTGGGAATTATGTGAGCCTGGTTCCACTTAGGGTAAGAGGGTAACCCGGCTCAGTGAGGACTTGGAACTCTGCGTGTGATCTTGAGATTCGTTTAGGTGCGAAGTCAAAGATAGTTCACCGTGTCATTGCAGTCTGTCTGCCGATCCACAGAATGCAACTATCGCTTCGAATACTAATCGTAATGCCACCGATTTTGCCTTTTTCTCTTTCATTCTTGTTATCAAACAGCCAACCAAAATTTTTGTTGTTGAACTGGACCTTTGATCTGTTTGGACAATTCGTTTACATTGTAAATAACGTTAGTTATATAGAGTCTAATGTTGGGAAAATCCAATATTTTGGATACACCCGAGGACGGGTGATAGTCAAGATGGCCGTGTCGGAGATGAAAAGACATTGGGCCTCCCTGTTGGAATTCTTAGGAAAAGCAAAGACAATGAGCTTGAGTTCGAGGCGCCAGACAGGGCGCCGAGCGTAGCCGCGGTCACGGGACGGATGTTTTGTCTAGTACAAGTGTAGAATTGTATGGCCCTCCTTAAGAAAAGATAGTAGTACCAATGCTCTACAGTGCGCATTCCAACGGCCTCTGCCCCGTGGCTTACCACACGCAGACCCTATTCTTCGGGCAAGACGATTGCCAAATGTCGATGCAACTTCACAGGACATTTAGTTAACTAAGGTCCTCCAAACGAACAAACAGTCTTTATCCTAACAGTCCCCAAGTCTACCACCCGCTACGGGAAGATATGGGAAATCTGTTTTTCCTCACAGGCGACACTTCCCGTTACCAACTTTCTCTCAAGGGCGGCTAGCATCCTTTTCTAACCACCAACATAGACATTAACCAATTAACAGCAACGTCCATTTCCCTCACTTTTTGGACGAGGGTTGTCCTCGACGAATCCGATGATCTCGTGCCCGGAGACACACCCCGTCATAGTTTACCTCTGCGGTATCACCGCGACTGAAAATTCATTCTCTTTCGAGAGGTCTCATTAACCAGTCATATAGTGTCCTTACGATCAGTGCATAAAGACTTAATCGAGTAATTCTCGTACTACGGAGAAGTAAGTCGAGTGTGTTTCATACTCGGGGGCAAAGCATAACTGTTATCCCGTTGATCGCGGATTCGTTACCGATCCCGAGGCCATTGTCACTGGTATCGTGAGCGGCTAATCGCCGTGAATAATTGTTAGATTCGTATCAACCCCATTATTGTAATAGACTACACCTGCGTTGTACCGCATCAATGTCTAATTTCAAGTGCAGATTCATCCGACACCCACAAGCCTAATCCTATTAATAATCCGACATCAGAAGTTGGATCAGGGCCATGTATATCAATGGAACAACTCATGAGAATCGTGGACCGGTTAACTCAGCCGAGAGAGCAGGTACCGAGTGTGAAAATTGAAAAAATATCGTCACCACGTTTTAACCCCGAAGTCGCAGGCGCCGATCCCGTCGCATGGTGCTCGGCTGTTAATCGGCTTATGAAGGAAAACCCTCTTCGAGACGAGTTATGTCATACCTCACAAAACTCTAACTTTAATTATCGACCCGTATAATGCATTGAGCCGCACTGACCAGGCGAGTGCAAAATCAAAAAAGAAGACGCAGTAAACAAAGACAAAATTAAACCTGCGACCTATAAGCTTACCCAACATAAGTAAAATATTCGAAATAGTCATAAACAACCCTCCAGTCTCCTTTTGTACAAAAAACAACGTAATCCCAGAAAATCAAATCGGCTTCCGACACAAACATTCCACAGTTCATGCGATACAAAAACTAACGTCGGACATCGGGTGGGCTCTGAATGTAAAGCAACGAGTAGCCGTCTGCCTTGCAAAAGCATTCGATACAGTATGAATTTTAGGCCTTATAAACAAAATATGTACTTCTTTGGACAATAAACGTTATAATTAAAATTTAAAAAGCATTCGTTTTCATCCGATCACGAAAGTTAAGCAACGCTGGGCACGGATAGTACTTGGTTGACCGCTTGCGAACTCTATGTGGTATTGGCTTTTTTACTTTTCCAATCTTTTTTGCTTTCCTTAATAATTTATTTTTAGTAATCTATGATATAAGCATCGAAAAAAAGAAATGTTCTAGTATTACGCGACTATTACCATACATTATATCATTCTCATTTTTACATACATCTGTTTTTAATATTCCTTTTTTCTTGAACAGAAAAACCAAATAACAAAACTACTCATTTCAGTCAACTCTCATACCACGTTGAGCCAGTTGACCGTGAACCTCCGAACAAGACGGACCCCTCAGGCCAAAAAGAGACATCAGGCTTAGGTCCTAACAGTGAGCGCGTCAAACCAGACAACCTTTCACCGAAAGAGAAAAAAAAGTGACAAAAAGTAACAAATATAATAAAAAGAGCCAGTAAAAGAAAAATATCTACACAAAAGGCGACCAAAGACTCCAATAACAGTGTAATCTAGTTAGCACAAAAAACGCGGAAACTCAATCCTCCGCCAAACCTGATAAACAGGAATAAAAGTTCAGATAATAGCCAAGAAAGCGTAAACCAAGAAGAAAAAAATACACAAGACGCGACCGTCGAAAAGAACGAAAATATGAAAAAAAACAAGAAGCTCCCCCCCCCCCCCCCATCAGCAATTCCAACAAAAAATAGATTTGAAGTACTACAACCACAGGAAACCAGTTTATCACAACGGCAGGATCACCCGCAATCAATTACAACAAAAGAACCAAGAACACAAAATACGATCTTGGAAAACATAAGAAAAGAGAACGAAGAACTACGAAACCAAGCAAGCAAGCAGGCTACGTCCCTGGCAGGAACATTACTCAACCGAGACAAAACAAAGAATACACGGATAAACATCCCACCACCGCCCCACCGAGGAAGCCGACAATACTTCAAGAGCAGCCCACTCAACCGGACAAATTAAAAGATCTATCCCCATCGTCAAAGACACCGAGGGAACAAGCACATCATGTAGAGGAACCCTGTAGAGGAACACGCGGACGCCCCCGCATCTGCAAAAGGTAACAGGCCCCCACCAATCAACATTACCCACCAGGACCCAAACGACACGGTAGCACTAATACAAGATACTCTGAAAACCAGAAATTTCCATATAAAAAGAATAAACGCAGGTAAGCACGTGCTATACCTACAAAATTTAATAGACTATATCAAAGTAAAAGAAATACTGATCGCAGCCAACACAGCATTCTACACATGCACACCCAAATCACAGAAACAACACACATATTTACTAAAAGGCTAGACAATAGCTTCACAGAGACAGAAATACTAGAAGATTTACAAACTCTACAAATAGACGACATACATTTCACGAAAGTTTTTTTTTTTTATTTATTTATTTCAATTTTACAATTTGTCCAGAAGAACATTTGGTAAAATGTTATAACTTGAAAAATATAGCATGTGGATGGTTACCCCCAGCGGGGTTCCATCTTCCAGGTTGTTTATTGTGTTTCTATTGCGAGGTCTGCGGGATGCTTCTTCAGTCTTCTTTCTATTACGGTTTCATTTGTTTCAGCAACTAGCTGGTTTGGGTGTGTTGCGAGTCTTTCTTTATATTTTTTTGCGTATCTAGCGATTTCCTCTTTAACTGTTGGAATTTTTAGATCTTTTCGAATATCGTCATTTCTGACGTACCATGGGGCGTTAACTATTGTTCTTAAAATTTTCGCTTGTTCTGTCCCTATTTTATTTATGTGACTCATTGCTGCCGTCCCCGATAGTGGGACTCCGTATGTCCAGATTGGTTTGATTATCGTTTTGTATATATTTAGTTTATTCGTTGTGCTTAATTTAGATTTTCTATTGGTTAACCAATACATCTTTTTCCTTATTTCACGTATTCTGTCTATTATTGATTTTATGTGATGCTTCCATGTAAGGTGTGTGTCTAAAAGTATTCCTAGATATTTGACATGCTTTGTATGGGCTATGTGGGCGCCGTTCAGTTGGATATCTGGTGTTATTCCTTTCTCTAAGTACAAATGTTATGTGGTTGCACTTACTGGTGTTCGCTTTTATTTTTTTTCTTTGCAGCCACTTTTCTATTTTTGTAATGTGTTTTTGTAGTAGTGCTGCTGCTGTTTCTGGATTTGTGTGTCTCACTAGTATGGCCGTATCGTCCGCGAACGTAAGTATTTTGCTGTTAACAGTTGTTGGTATGTCTGCCGTGTATAATGTATACAGTATTGGTCCTAGTACGCTTCCTTGCGGTACTCCTGCCTTGATATTCCTGATTTCTGAATATGCATCCTTTATTTTTACTATAAAGGTTCTATTGTTTAAGTAAAATCTGAGTAATTTGTAGATTTGTTTTGGAAATTGCTTTTTGATTGTTTGAAGGAGTTTTTCGTGGTTAACTTTGTCGAATGCTTTTTCGATGTTCATAAAGAGTGCCGTGCGATATTGTTTTGTTTCCAGCGCCTGTAAGATTTCATTCACGAGTCTGTGCATTTGTTCTATTGTGGAGTGTTTGTTTCTGAATCCAAATTGATGGTCCGGTATTAGTTTATCTTCTTCTATTATTGGTTTTAGGCGGTTATATATTACTTTTTCCAGCAGTTTGGAGAACGCAGGTAGTAATGATATTGGCCTGTAAGATGCAGTTAGGTGTGGGTTTTTGTTTGGTTTGGGTAACATTACGATCTGTGCTATTTTCCATAGTGTAGGAAAGTACTGTATTTTTAGAATTGCGTTGAATATTATCGTTGTTAGTCTTATTGCCTTTGGGGGAGGGTTTTTTAAGATTTTTCCATTGATCAAGTCAAATCCTGGTGCTTTACATGTATTTGTTGCCTTAATTAAGTTCGTAACTTCTTGCGCTGTTGTGCTGAGTATGGTGCAGCGTTTATCAGTTGTGTTGCTGGCATTTTCCTCTTCTTCATTTGTTTGACATCGGGGGATGCTGTTATTAATTTCGTACGGCGAGAATATATTTTGTAGGTGCTTTGAGAATTCTTCTGCCTGCTCTTAGTTGCTTCTGGCCCATGTGTTGTCTATTTTTCTGATTGCTGGGATTGATTTTATTGTTTTCTTCGCTTTGTTCGTGACTTTCCATAGGGAGTAGTTGGTATTCTCATGCGGGGAGAGTGATTCGATGAATTTTGAGAATTCGTTATTATGATGATCCCTTATTTTATTTTTTAGTTCCTTTGCAAGTTTATTTAGGTTTTGCTTGTTTTCTCGTGTTCTCTGTTTTTGCCATTTTGCTTTCGCTTTTCTTTTTTTCCCTGATTTTGTCTAGGATGTCCTGCGGAATAATTTTTGATTGCCTGTTATTTAATTCATAGGTGAAGGTTGCCCGCGCTGCTTCTTGTATTACTTCTGTCAAAGTTGCTACTGCCTGCTCAATGTGTTCAGGTGTTTTCTACGAGATTTGTGGTTTGCTTGTATATTCTATTATAATTGGTGTATGGTCAGAGTTAAGCTCAAGGCTGGTTGTTATTTTTAATTTGCTTACATTTAATCTTTTTGTTATTGCAAAATCCAACAGGTCAGGTATTTTATTGAGGTCTGTCGGCCAGTATGTTGGTTTTCCTGTAGATAGTACATTGAGGTTACTGCTTCTGATGTATTTTTCTAATGCCTTACCTCTCGGCGTATTAATTCTCGAGCCCCATAATGTGTGCTTTGCGTTAAAGTCTCCAGCCGCTATATATTTGTCGCCTAAGGATTGAAAGTACTCTTCCCATTTTTTTAGTGTCATTTTGTGTCTCGGAGGTACATATACTGCTAATATCTGAAAGTAATTGTCGTTGGTTTGTATTGTGACAGTGGTTGCTTGTAAGTGTTCTTGATTTGTTTGACTATGTAGGTGATGCTTGATGTCATTTTTTATTATTACTGCAGTTCCTCCATGTGTTTTACCCGTGGGATGTTTGGTGTCGTAGATGGTGTAGTACGGAATTTTCATGTATCTTTTTAGAGTGAAATGTGTATCTGAGACAAGTAGTGTATCAATATTGTTTTTATACAAAAATGTTTTAATTTCGTGGACTCGCTGTTGCAAGCCATTGGAGTTCCAGGCCGCTATTTTCAGCATGTCCATCTCTATTTTTTTAACTTAGCAAGTTTGTGAGTAATTATAGGATGACTGTTGTTTGTTGTACTTGTTGCCTTAGTACTGTGTTTAGCTCACTTACCATTTTTCCTAACATCTCTGTACCTTTAATGGATTGCTTGAACATTTCTTTGATTTCTGTAGCGTCTTCGATGTTATTGCTTTGGTTCTGATTGTTTGTAATCGTTGCTTGGCTAATGTTTTTGGTTACTTGTGCGTAGCTTCGGTTACTGTGGAGATCTATGTTACTGATTATAGCGCTCGGTTCATATTGTGCTTTCAATGTCGTTTCATTTTCCGTTATACTGTGTTGTGGTTGGTAGTTATTGAATGTTCTGTTGCGAAGTGGTGGAAACAGTTTACGTTGTAATTGTTTCCTGATTTCGCATCCTCTATAGCTGGCTGGGTGGTTTCCGTTACAATTATAGCATCTAACTTCTTCTATTTTTCCTGTGTGTGGGCAGTGTATTGTTAGGTGATGTTTTGCACATTTAACACATGCCGGGCTTCTGTTACAATAATTTTTTGTGTGGCCGTATTGTTGGCACCGCATGCATTGTGGTATATCTTTTTTGTATCGTGGTGGTTCTACTGTTACAATTGTATTTAGTATCTTTTTTATTTCGTAAATTTCTTTGTTATTGGATCTGGGTTCGAGTTCCACTAAGAATAATGGTAATGGTTGCTTCGTATCGTATCTTGTCATATTGTTTATTGTTCTTGTTTGATGGCCAATTTTTGCTAATTCGTCGCTTAATTTTTTTGTGTTTGTTTTTGGATGTAATCCTCTTATAACTATTTTGTAGCTCGTTTCCGTTTTGAGCTGGTACATGTGGTATATGGCATTTTTTTCCTTTAATTCTTCTATCACTTTCCTATAAGCTTCGGGGGTGTTTGTTTGTATTTTTACTTGTTCAAGTTTTGATTGTTTTATGGTGTAGTTATCCTTCCCGACTGTATTGTTTAGTAGATCAATAAGCGGGTCTATTATTTGGGCCTCGACAAATATTGGTGGTGGTTTTGATATGTGAGTTGATTTGGTTGTGGATTTACTTGTCGGGTCATTGTCGATTTCTTTCGTTAATGAGCTAAAGGAGTTTCTTAGAGGTAATTCTTGCAGCCATCGCTGCTATTCTGTGTCTGGGTTTGCTGCAGCACTTATGCCTGGAATTATTTTACGTTTTTTGCTTGTCGTTACTAGTTTCCAGTTTTCGTCCTGGTAACTCCTTTCGTTGTCGTGTCTGTACTCCTCCAGTCTCCACTGCTCTTCTATTTCTTCTGATTCCATGTCGTTTTGATTGTTACTATTTTGTTGTTGTTGTTTCGAGCCTGGTAAATCTATCGACCCATTTATATAGTATTTTTCACCTTTGTTTGCAATCTTCATTGTTGGTATCTGCTGCTGCATTGTTTGGCACTTTCACTATTCTTAACACTATTCTGTTTCACTTGGCTGGAGCACAGGTTTGCTTACGCACAATGCATGCGGTGCCAACAATACGGTCACACAAAAAATTATTGTAACAGAAGCCCAGCATGTGTTATATGTGCAAAAAATCACCTAAAAATACACTGCTCATACACAAGAAAAATAGAAGAAGTTAGATGCTATAATTCTAACGGAAACCACCCAGCCAGCTGCAAAGGATGTGAAATAAGGAAACAAATACAACGTAAACTGTTTCCTCCACTTCGCAATAGATCATACAATAACTACCAACCACAACAAAGTATAACGGATAATGAAACAACATTGAAAGTGTCACAAGCGTCTCGGAATACAGCGCTAGGATAATCACATTCTTTGCATACCATAGTCATCAAAAATTGTAACTAAGCAGTAGCAGCATACCTATGCGACCGGCTCCCAGCGATCACCCCACCACAGGAACTAAGCAGTTGATATAAAAAAAACCCTCCCAAGTCAGTACTAGAGCTCTTTCTGTTCATTTTTTTTTTTTTTTTTTTTTTTTTTGTAACACTGAACCGTCACTCTGTTGGATTCATATAATAAAAGTCCATTTTCATATATATAGTTTAATTTTTTTCACCCTATTCGTGAAAGAATTATTTCGTTCGAACTGGGACGCGAGGAAATTACCGGCGATCTGTTTATTTCGCGATTTCTTGTGTCTCCGACGTGACAAAAGCACAATACAAACCAAACACTACAAACAGAAACATAGATCCCCAAGGTAACAGAAACTATGCGCAAGTAACCCAAAACATTAGCCAAGCAACGCACACAAAAAATCAGAAACAAAGCAACAACATCGAAGATGTTACAGAAATCAAAGATATGCTCAAACAATCCACTAAAGGTATGGAAATGCTGGGAAAAATGGTAAGTGAGCTAAACACAGTATTAAGACAACAAGTACAACAAACAACAGTCATGCTACAATTACTCACAAACTTGCTAAGTTAAAAAAATAGAGATGGACATGCTGAAAATAGCAGCCTGGAATTCCAATGGCTTGCAACAGCGAGTAAACGAAATTAAAACATTTTTGTATAAAAACAATATTGATATACTACTTGTCTCGGATACACATTTCACTCTAAAAAGATACACGAAAATTCCGTACTACACCATCTACGACACCAAACATTCCTCGCGTAAAGCACATGGAGGAACTGCAGTAATAATAAAAAATGACATCAAGCATCACCTACATAGTCAAACAAATCAAGAACACTTACAAGCAACCACTGTCACAATACAAACCAACGACAATTACTTTCAGATATTAGCAGTATATGTACCTCCGAGACACAAAATGAGACTAAAAAAATGGGAAGAGTATTTCCAATCCTTAGGCAACAAATATATAGCGGCTGGAGACTTTAATGCAAAGCACACATTATGGGGTTCGAGAATTAACACGCCGAGAGGTAGAACAATAGAAAAATACATCAGAAGCAGTAACCTCAATGTACTATCTACAGGAAAACCAACATACTGGCCGACAGACCTCAATAAAATACCTGACCTGTTGGATTTTGCAATAACAAAAAGATTAAATGTAAACAAATTAAAAATAACAACCAGCCTTGAGCTTAACTCCGACCATACACCAATTATAATAGAATATACAAGCAAACCACCACTTTATAACAGGACAGATTCACTATGCAATAAGACTACTAATTGGCAAACTTTCAAAGAATTAATCGAAAACAAAATCAATTGCAATATCCCGTAGAAAACACCTGAACACATTGAGCAGGCAGTAGCAACCTTAACAGAAATAATACAGGAAGCAGCGCGGGCAACCACCGCCTATGAATTAAATAACAGGCAATCAAAAATTATTCCGCAGGACATCCTAGACAAAATCAGGGAAAAAAGAAAAGCGAAAGCAAAATGGCAAAAGCAGAGAACACGAGAAAACAAGCAAAACCTAAATAAACTTGCAAAGGAACTAAAAAATAAAATAAGGGATCATCATAATAACGAATTCTCAAAATTCATCGAATCACTCTCCCCGCATGAGAATACCAACTACTCCCTATGGAAAGTCACTAACAAAGCGAGGAAAACAATAAAATCAATCCCAGCAATCAGAAAAACAGACAACACATGGGCCAGAAGCAACGAAGAGCAGGCAGAAGAATTCTCAAAGCACTTACAAAATATATTCTCGCCGTATGAAATTAATAACAGCATCCCCGGATGGCAAACAAACGAAGAAGTGGAAAATGCCAGCAACACAACTGATAAACGCTGCACCATACTCAGCACAACAGCGCAAGAAGTTACGAACTTAATTAAGGCAACAAAGACATGTAAAGCACCAGGATTTGACTTGATCAATGGAAAAATCTTAAAAAACCCTCCCCCAAAGGCAATAAGACTAACAACGATAATATTCAACGCAATTTTAAAAATACAGTACTTTCCTACACTATGGAAAATAGCACAGATCGTAGTGTTACCCAAACCAAACAAAAACCCACACCTAACTGCATCTTACAGGCCAATATCATTACTACCTGCGTTCTCCAAACTGCTGGAAAAAGTAATATATAACCGCCTAAAACCAATAATAGAAAAAGAAAAACTATACCGGACCATCAATTTGGATTCAGGAATAAACACTCCACAATAGTACAAATGCACAGACTCGTGAATGAAATCTTACAGGCACTGGAAACAAAACAATATTGCACGGCACTCTTTATGGACATCGAAAAAGCATTCGACAAAGTTTCTTTTTTTATTTATTTATAAAATTTACAATCAATTGTCGCATAGAGAATTTTTAGTAATTTTTTCTGGCGTGGCGCTGTGACATGGCTAAATTATTTGTGATAAGTTAAATTATTATAAATATGCATAAATTAGAATAAAGCCTAGTTGAATCCGAAGCATTCAACTAGGTCTAACGGGTAGTGTCTCTTCAGCCTGTGGATTTGGTCCGATGTATCGAGTAACCCAGTAATTAAGGGGTTTCGATGTTTGTTGACTCTTTTACTGTATTTGGTGTTATATTTAGCTATTTCCTGTTTGACTGTACGTATCTTGAGGTCGCGATGTATTACTTCGTTGGTGACACACCAGGGTGCATTCAATATGGATCTTAGGGTTTTCGATTGGAAGCGTTGAAGCATTTCGATGTTGGAGTTGTTTGCTGTTCCCCATAGTTGGATTCCATAGGTCCAGACAGGTTTTATTACTGTCTTATAGAGGGTAATTTTGTTCTGTGTGCTTAGGTTGAAGCGTCGGCCAGTGAGCCAATAAAGTTTTTTAAGTTTGTTCCATGAGTTGTTTCGTTTTGTCTGTGATGTGATTTTTCCAAGTTAATCTCCTGTCCAGTGTCATGCCCGTGTATCTGACTGTGTCTTTGCTAGGAATTGTTGTGTTCCTGATGGTGACCTGGGGCAGGTTTGTTTTCGGAGCGTGAAGGTTACATGCGTGGATTTTTTTTCATTAATTTTGAATCCCCATTTATGAAACCACTTTTCCAAAGAGTCGAGACATCGCTGGAGAGTAGATGAAGCAATTGTCGGGTCAGCGTTGAAAGCTAATAGCGCTGTGTCGTCAGCAAATATTAGTAATATTATCTCTCTTGATATAGGTAAATCGGCAGTGTAGATGGAGAACAGCAGGGGTCCGAGGACACTGCCTTGGGGTATGCCACCTTCTATTGGGAATGTTGTGGTAGTAGTGTCTAGGAATTTGACCATGAATTGCCTGTTGGTTAGGTAGGACTTTAGGATGGAGTAGTAGGTGTGTGGTAGGATTTTTTTAAGTTTGTATAGTAGCCCTTCATGCCAAACTTTGTCGAATGCCTGTCGAATGTCTAGGAATACCGCTGAGCAATATTTTTTCTTTTCAAGGTTTTGGCTGATAATGTGTGTTATGCGATGGATTTGCTCTACTGTTGAATGTTGTTTCCGAAAGCCGAATTGATGATCTGGGAGTGTTTTCAAATCCTCTAGGAGTGGAAGAAGACGATTCGTTAACATCTTCTCGAATAGTTTTGACAGGGTAGGTAGGAGCTAGTTTCATATAATGGTTTTCCGGGTTTAGGAATGAGAGCAATCAGTGAAATTTTCCATGCCTTGGGATGGTATTCAAGGCGAAGAATTGCGTTAAAAATCGATGTAATGAGTGCAATCCCTTTTATGGGAAGTTTTCTGATTGCTTTATTGCAAATTAGGTCATGCCCCGCAGCTTTCTTGGGATTTAGGCGATTGATTGATTCTACAGTCTCTGCAGAAGTGAAGGGTACAATAGGAGAAGACATTTGGAAGGGAGAGCGCAGGTATTCGGTAATATCCGCGGCAGTTTTGGAAGAGTGGGGTTGGAATACGTTAGACAGGTAACTAGCAAATAGGTTGGCTTTCTCTATAGGGTTACGCGCCCATTCACCTTGCGGACGGCGGATTGGAGGAATTATATGCGGGGGGCGTGTGAGTTTCCTGGAAGCCTTCCATAGTGAGTAGTTGGAGTCAGCTGTGGGGGATAAATTGGCGAGATATTTTTGAAAGCAGTCATTCTTGTAATTTTTCATGAGTTTGGTTAACTTTCTAGTTGCGTCGTTTAGTTTGAGTTTGTCATCCGGGGTTCTATGGGTATGCCATACTCTTCTTAGTTTTCGTTTCTCTGCTATTTTTTTTAATATGTATTGGGGATATTCACGTTTGCTGATGGATGTCTTAGTAGATGTGGAGGAGCGGATGGCGTTTATTATGCTCATGTTCAGGTATTTCGTGACTGCTTCGATATCTTCATTTGTTTTTAGTGGAATTAAAGCTGAAGTTGAGTGATTAAAGACTTCTCTAAAGAGCTACCAGTTGGTGAGGTGGTTATGAATAAAGCCATTAGGCGTATTCTCGATAATCGTTGAACTGACTGTTGCTATCACAGGGGAATGATCAGAAGAGAGATCCGCCGAGGAGTTGATTTGGACGTATCTTGGTGAGATATCTTTTGTTATGAAGAAGTCAAGTTTATTAGTGTCAGTAGGCCAATAAGTGGGTTCATATGTGGTGAGGTAGTTGAGATTGTTGGTGATTATGCTATTTAAAAGATATTTTTCTCTTACTGTGACCAGTCTGCTGCCCCATTGAGTATGTTTGGCGTTACAGTCTACTCCAGCTATGTATCTATTGTCTAGAGCGTCAAGAAAATTATCAAAGTCTTCTTTGGCGATGGAGTGTCTGGGAGGGCAATATACTGCTGAAGCGGTGATTGTACCATGGCAGTCTTCTATTGCTACGTTTGTTGCTTGGAGGTAGTCTTTCTGGAATGATGGAAGTTCGTAATGCTTAATGCTGGATTTGATAATGATTCCGGTGCCGCCGTGGGCCTTTCCATTGGGATGTTGGGTATGGTAGAAATTATAACCATTTACATACAAATAATTTTTGTCGGTGAAGTGGGTTTCAGATACGAGCATTACGTCGATTTGCTGTTCTTTTAGGAAGAGTTCTAGTTTGATTTTGTGTTGAGCTAGACCGTTGGCATTCTAAAGAGCTATGCGTCTTGGTTTTATTTTGCGTCGGGACGTATTATTTTGTCCATGATGAGTGTTAACAACGATAGCAAGTTGTTTATTTGTTCGTATTGTTTTTCTATTAATTTTTCAAGTCTGTTAAAGTTGAAGTTTTCCGTGTCTTGTGAACCGGGAGCGGTAATTTGTGGTCGAGTATTTTGGGTTATCGGTCTGCTTTGTTCTCCATGAACTACTTGTGCATAGGATATTGAAGGAGTAGATAGTTTTTGTGGGCTGGGTGTTGAAATCGTGAGGCTCTTAGCTCTGGGTTTGGGGTACTTGTTGTTATATAAGGTCTTGTAGGCAGGGCATCCTTTGTAGTTCGCAGGATGGTCTCCTTGACAGTGGATACATTTCGCAGGAGCTTCTGCTGATTTAGTGCATTGATCTGTAAAATGAGGACCTACACATTTGACGCAGCAGTAATTGCGATTGCAATATTTTTGCGTGTGGCCGTATCTCTGGAACCTTTTACACTGAACTATCTCTTTTTTAAAAAGATGGCTTTTGTAAAAGGTGGTTCGAATTTTATTACCGAGTTCATTAATCGCTTGATGTTATAGATTTCTTTGTTGTTTGGATTTTGCTTTAAATCAACAAAGAATAAAGATAGTGGGTTTTTTGTGATTCTGTGTCTTATATTGCTGATATTGGTAACTTCGTGGCCAAGATTTTGGAGTTCGTATTTCAGTTCATCCAAGTTAGCAGAGTGGTGAATGTTGCATAGTACCACTCGTAAGGGTCTTTCTTGTTTTAGTTGATTAGTGTGGAATTTGGCATTCAGGGTTTTTAGCTGTTTTGTTATTTTTCTATAGGAGTCTGGATTATTTGGCAGTATTTTAACCGGATTGTTTTTGGTTTTTAGTTGATAATCTTCTTTGTTGATATCTTTCTCGATGGATTTTATCATAGTTTGGATGTCAATAACATCATCAATAAAGATTGGTGGAGGAGGAGTATCTTTTGTGTGTGTTGAATCGTTGGTGTTTCAACTATGTCCATTGAATTGTCTGTAGATTCTAATATTGCGAATCTGTTGTGAGTGGTAATGTGTCTTGATGTCAGTTCGTTCTGATTAGTGTTTGCATCTTTTTTGATTGAATCAAGCTTGCGTTTTTTGATGCAGTTAGTGTGGTTTTGAAGGTGGATGATATTATCATTATTGTTTTGCCACGGATGAGGTAGAACGGTGCGGTTGTGGTTTTGTTCGTGAGGGCTTGTTATAGTTACTCGGACCATCTTCAAGCTAGTTAATTCAAATTGAAATAACTAGTCGAGAGGCTAACATTTGTTAGAGATTGGGAAAGATGGATTTTCCACGAGTAGTTTATAAAAACACTTGATTTGTTTCTGATTTTCACTCACTTTCGACAGAGGGTCGTCACTTACTGTGAACTTTGCTAGGCACTAGTCACACGTGTGCACGCTTCGGCAGTCAAAAGAAAACTGATTTGTAACTAATGGCAACGCAGACGAATTTCTAGAAGCGTCCATGTAATCGGTAGACCGAAGATTCTATCTGACATCTCGTGAATTCTTAGCTTTCTGTTAACAAACCGAACGAAAGCTAGGAAAGTCGATAGTTTGAAGACTTTTATGAATATAATTAAAAAGATAATATCTAGATAAAGATTTATTTCGTCATTTCAATTTTTTAACAAATTTCACTTTGTATATTTTGAGCATTTTTTAATTTACTGATCAATATTGAATATCGAAATACGTGAAAACGATAATAGGTATATTTTCATCCTTATTGTAATCATTCCATGACCTATATACTATATTTTCAAAATTATGAATTTAAAGAACTGTATTATCTGGGTATCGTCAATTTGCAGAATTATTTAAGAGCTCGCCACACAACCCCTATGATCACCTCAATGACCTATTACATCACCCTAATCCCTTCCTGAAATTCTACCGAAATTCGATTGATCGAATTAATGTTAACTTAGCTAAAACACCTCGTTAGATTTATCGTATTTTCGCTTAATTTGCAATGAACCATGGATGGAACGTTGCTCTCGTGAGACGAATTCGCTTAGACGCGTGGTAATTGAGAATAGTGGAAAGAGTGAATGTTAATTAACTTACGAACGAATGTGGAATGTAAATCGTGACAATTACTAACTATCCTTTAAAAGGTAATAATAAATAAATGTAGTATCGGGAAAAGGGACGTGCCTGACAATAGTTATACCTGCGGCCCATTACATCATCGCGGTAATTAAAGGGGATCAACCTGGGAATGGGTCAGGCACATCTGGGGGTTAGAGGAGGGGTTAGTCAGTCGAGCAGAGGATGTTAAACAGTCGAGCAGCATTTGAGGAGTCGAAAGGAAGACGTTAAGCAGTGAAGTTGTGGTGAAGCAGTGGAAGACGGACAGAAGACGTTAAGCAGTGCAGTTGTGGAAGCCGAGTAGAAGACGCACGTCGATTATAGTTAGCTTTATGTTTGAGTATTGCTTACACGAATAAACAAACTTAACTCTCCATATTCCATCATTTCCTTGTCCTTGTTCTAAGTTACTACATAAATTTTGACTACATAATTATGTAAAACTAATCGCGATCGCAGCCAATCAGCCCATATTATCATTTACTATACAATTCTATATTATAATTTATCATGGCTACTAATCACGTATTGATGCAATTAGAAATTGTACATTAAATATTAATATGATTATCCGGGTCTCACTGCGTGGAGGTTGCTGCGAATGGAGACCCATCTAAAACTAAAAATTGACTGTTTTTCCTATTTTTATCAGTAATTTTACACTTCTATTACCATTTTTAATTTCAAAACGACCTATCTATCACATAAATACAGAGACACAGTGCTTCCTAACATTATTAGGTTTTCTATTAAGTATGTACCTAATTCTGAGTTGGGGTTTTAGTTTAAGAATGACCAACCTAGCTGCAGATCTCATTCATAAAATTAATTCACAAATGTCATACTTACAAGTAAAAATTAAATTTCAACTTCCTATCTGACTACAAATCTGATTTAACCAATCTCTCAAATATTAAAAGATTTTCATGAATCCTATCTATATAAATATGTCAATATAGTAAATCAAATAGGAGAGGAAATATTGCGTCCAAGTACAGAATGAATATACCTTTCACAACTGAATACGTTAATCTTGAATATGTTGAATATGTTGATTGTACTATGAGAGAATATCTTCTTTCCATTGGTCCTGTAGAGGTGACAGAAATAAACTTGAATTGAAATTAGTTTCATCAAAACTTCAGATTTTTTGTCGTCTCTATTTACATGAAAATTACACGATTTTTGAAGTGTAAAGATTTCTTTATATAGACTTTTACCTACAACCAACTTGAACAATTTCTTTGTAAACTCTGAGCATCAGACGTCTAAATGTTTATTTATAGAATACTACATAGATACAAATTTGAAGATTTATTATTCTATCTGCCTCGCAAGCTAAAGGTTTATCGATGGATCCTACCTGTCTAAAAATTAAAAAATTTTTTTGTGAACTCTACCCATCTAAGGATCTAACAATTTGTTTGTGCACTCTATCTACCTGACAATCTAAATATAATAAAGGGGAAAGAATGGGACATAATATGGAATACGTGTCTTTTTCTGGTAGCCTGGCGATGGATTTTGAAAGAAACTCAAACTCTCCAAAATTTAGTAAAAGATCTATGAGAGAAATAATTCTAGGAGGTGAGATTCAAATACTTTATTTCACACGATTTACCTCCTTTCGTCTTTCGATATAGTCTTTCACTCAATCTTTAATATATTAAATTCATATTTCCCAAGGGAGAAATCTTTTTTCTTTTATACATAGGGAAATCCTCATGGACCCCCCTCCAGGGCTCTACTGGGAATCGGCAGGGTACTGTTGGACTTTACCGACTAAAACCCCACGCCTGGACAGCCTGAAGCTCAACAGGGATGCCCCGGGACCTCTTTCGAATTACTGCAGGAGCACTCCTGGCGACTTCTCCCATCTGAGGGAGCGGTTCCTTGGTTAGTTCGGGCATTGGGAAAGACCACCATCAACGCTATCTCCTGGGCCGCCGTGCAAATTTGAAGAGATCCAGATCCTCCTCGGCGTGTCGGTCCCTATGATCACCTAGGGCGAAACAGGGCCGTCCGTTGGCGCGGAACCCTGCAAGGGTAGGATGTTCTCACCCTCTCCCGCTCCGTTCGCTCCTTTACGAGCATTACGCAGTATGAGCGGATTGCAAGGAATTCTTCTTGCTTCCTCGGCATCGCTTTCACAACTGATGAGGGGTCTAATCTCTCTCCAATCGCTAGTCGTAGAATACGACGTGGGACCTCCCATGCCGGACACAATTCCAACGTGTGCTGAGCAGTCTCCTCGCGCTCTCCGCAGTGATGACAGGTTTTTTTTATTTTCTATTTGTTTAAATTTTACAATTTGTCCAGAAGGACATTTGGTGAAATTGTATAACGAAAAATATAGCATGTGGATGGTTACCCCCAGCGGGGTTCCATCTTCCAGGTTGTTTATCGCATTTCTATTGCGAGGTCTGCGGGATGCCTCCTCTTCAGTCTTCTTTCTATTGCGGTTTCATTTGTTTCAGCAACTAGCTGGTTTGGGTGTGTTGCGAGTCTTTCTTTATATTTTTTTGCGTATCTAGCGATTTCCTCTTTAACTGTTGGAATTTTTAGATCTTTTCGAATATCGTCATTTCTGACGTACCATGGGGCGTTAACTATTGTTCTTAAAATTTTCGCTTGTTCTGTCCCTATTTTATTTATGTGACTCATTGCTGCCGTCCCCGATAGTGGGACTCCGTATGTCCAGATTGGTTTGATTATCGTTTTGTATATATTTAGTTTATTCGTTGTGCTTAATTTAGATTTTCTATTGGTTAACCAATACATCTTTTTCCTTATTTCACGTATTCTGTCTATTATTGATTTTATGTGATGCTTCCATGTAAGGTGTGTGTCTAAAAGTATTCCTAAATATTTGACATGCTTTGTATGGGCTATGTGGGCGCCGTTCAGTTGGATATCTGGTGTTATACCTTTCTCTAAGTACAAATGTTATGTGGTTGCACTTACTGGTGTTCGCTTTTATTTTTTTTCTTTGCAGCCACTTTTCTATTTTTGTAATGTGTTTTTGTAGTAGTGCTGCTGCTGTTTCTGGATTTGTGTGTCTCACTAGTATGGCCGTATCGTCCGCGAACGTAAGTATTTTGCTGTTAACAGTTGTTGGTATGTCTGCCGTGTATAATGTATACAGTATTGGTCCTAGTACGCTTCCTTGCGGTACTCCTGCCTTGATATTCCTGATTTCTGAATATGCATCCTTTATTTTTCCTATAAAGGTTCTATTGTTTCGGTAAGAACTGAGTAATTTGAAGATTTGTGTTGGGAATTGCTTTTTGATTGTTTGAAGGAGCTTTTCGTGGTTAACTTTGTCGAATGCTTTTTCGATGTCCATAACGAGTGCCGTGCAATATTGTTTTGTTTCCAGTGCCTGTAGGATTTCATTCACGAGTCTGTGCATTTGTTCTATTGTGGAGTGTTTGTTTCTGAATCCAAATTGATGGTCCGGTATTAGTTTATCTTCTTCTATTATTGGTTTTAGGCGGTTATATATTACTTTTTCCAGCAGTTTGGAGAACGCAGGTAGTAATGATATTGGCCTGTAAGATGCAGTTAGGTGTGGGTTTTTGTTTGGTTTGAGTAACATTACGATCTGTGCTATTTTCCATAGTGTAGGAAAGTACTGTATTCTTAGAATTGCGTTGAATATTATTGTTGTTAATCTTATTGCCTTTGGGGGAAGGTTTTTTAAGATTTTTCCATTGATCAAGTCAAATCCTGGTGCTTTACTTGTCTTTGTTGCCCTAATTAAGTTTGTAACTTCTTGCGCTGTTGTGCTGAGTATGGTGCAGCGTTTATCTGTTGTGTTGCTGGCATTTTCCACTTCTTCGTTTGTTTGCCATCCGGGGATGCTGTTATTAATTTCATACGGCGAGAATATATTTTGTAGGTGCTTTGAGAATTCATCTGCCTGCTCTTCGTTGCTTCTGGCCCATGTGTTGTCTGTTTTTCTGATTGCTGGGATTGATTTTATTGTTTTCCTCGCTTTGCTAGTGACTTTCCATAGGGAGTAGTTGGTATTCTCATGCGGGGAGAGTGATTCGATGAATTTTGAGAATTCGTTATTATGATGATCCCTTATTTTATTTTTTAATTCCTTTGCAAGTTTATTTAGGTTTTTCTTGTTTTCACGTGTTCTCTGTTTTTGCCATTTTGCTTTCGCTTTTCTTTTTTTCCCTGATTTTGTCTAGGATGTCTTGCGGAATAATTTTTGTTTGCCTGTTATTTGATTCATAGGTGGTGGTTGCCCGCGCTGCTTCTTGTATTATTTCTGTCAAAGTTGCTACTGCCTGCACAATGTGTTCAGGTGTTTTCTACGGGATATTGCAATTGATTTTGTTTTCGATTAATTCTTTGAAAGTTTGCCGATTGGTAGTCTTATTGCATAGTGAATCTGTCCTGTTATAAAGTAGTAGTTTGCTTGTATATTCTATTATAATTGGTGTATGGTCGGAGTTAAGCTCAAGGCTGGTTGTTGTTTTTAATTTTCTTACATATAATCCTTTTGTTATTGCAAAATCCAACAGGTCAGGTATTTTATTGAGGTCTGTCGGCCAGTATGTTGGTTTTCCTGTAGATAGTACATTGAGGTTACTGCTTCTGATGTATTTTTCTATTGTTCTACCTCTCGGCGTGTTAATTCTCGAACCCCATAATGTGTGCTTTGCATTAAAGTCTCCAGCCGCTATATATTTGTTGCCTAAGGATTGGAAATACTCTTCCCATTTTTTTAGTCTCATTTTGTGTCTCGGAGGTACATACACTGCTGACATCTAGAAGTAATTGTCATTGGTTCGTATTGTGACAGTGGTTGCTTGTATGTGTTCTTGATTTGTTTGACTATGTAGGTGATGCTTGATATCATTTTTTATTATTACTGCAGTTCCTCCATGTGCTTTACCTGAGGGATGTTTGGTGTCGTAGATGGCGTAGTACGGTATTTTCATGTAACTTTTTAGAGTGAAGTGTGTTTCTGAGACAAGTAGTATATCAATATTGTTTTTATACAAAAATGTTTTAATTTCGTTTACTCGCTGTTGCAAGCCATTGGAATTCCAGGCTGCTATTTTCAGCATGTCCATCTCTATTTTTTTAACTTAGCAAGTTTGTGAGTAATTGTAGCATGACTGTTGTTTGTTGTACTTGTTGCCTTAGTACTGTGTTTAGCTCACTTACCATTTTTCCTAACATCTCTGTACCTTTAATGGATTGCTTGAACATTTCTTTGATTTCTGTAACGTCTTCGATGTTGTTGCTTTGTTTCTGATTTTTTGTGTGCGTTGTTTGGCGAATGTTTTGGGTTACTTGCGCATAGCTTCTGCTATCTTGGTTATCTATGTTTCTGTTTATAGCGTTTGGTTCGTATTGTCTTTTCAATGTTGTTTCATTATCCGTTGTACTTTGTTGCGGTTGGTAGTTATTGTATGATCTATTGCGAAGTGGAGGAAACAGTTTACGTTGTATTTGTTTCCTTATTTCACATCCTTTATAGCTGGCTGGGTGGTTTCCGTTACAATTATAGCATCTAACTTCTTCTATTTTTCCTGTGTATGGGCAGTGTATTGTTAGGTGATTTTTTGCACATTTAACACATGCCGAGCTTCTGTTACAATAATTTTTTGTGTGACCGTATTGTTGGCACCGCATGTATTGCGGTATATCTTTTTTGTAGCGTGGTGGTTCCACTGTTACAATTGTATTTAGTATTCTTTTTATTTCATAAATTTCCTTGTTATCGGTTCTGGGTTCAAGTTCTAGTAAGAATAATGGTAATGGTTGCTTCGTATCGTATTTTGTCATATTGTTTATTACTCTTGGTTGATGGCCAATTTTTCCTAATTCTTCACTTATTTTTTTTGTTTTAGTTTTTGGATGTGAACCTCTTATAACTATTTTATATCTCCTTTCCGTTTTGAGTTGGTACGTGTGGTATATAACATTTTTTTCACTTTCTTCTTCTTCTTCTTTATCTTTTATCACTTCTTCAGTTCTTTTCAGTTTATCACTTCTTAAGTTCTTTTTCAGTTCTTTTATCACTTTCCTATAAACTTCTGGGGTGTTTGTTTGAATTTTTACTTGTTCTAATTTTGTTTGTTTTATTGTGTAGTTATCCTTTCCGACTATATTGTTTAGTAGATCGATAAGCGAGTCTATTACTTGGGCATCAACAAATATTGGTGGTGGTTTTGTAATGCGAGTTGATTGTGTTGTAGTTTCTCTTATCGGATCAGCGTCTATTTCTTCCGTTAGTGAGCTGAAGGAGTTTCTTAACGGTAATTCTTGCAACCATCGCTGCTTTTCTGTGTCTAGGAATCCTGCGGCACTTGTATCTGGACTTATTTTTCGTTTTTTTTTTTTTTTTTAGTATGCTAGTTTCCAGTTTTCGTTCTGGTAACTTTTTTCGTTATCGTGGCTGCATTCCTCCTGTCTCCATTGCTCTTTCATTTCTTCTGTAGCCATATCGTTTGAATTATTATTTCTTTCGATTATGTAGTAATTTTCTCCTTTAGTTGCAATCTGGATTGTTGGTAGCTGCTGCTGCATTGTTTAACTTCTCCTCACTATCATTATTCGTAACACTTCTCTGAATCACTTCTCTGGAGCACACGATAGCTTACACACGTCTGTTCACCTCGGTTGCCCGAGCAGGAATGTGGTGACAGGTGTTCGTCACTTCTCTTCTGATTTTCCGCAGGTATTTCTCGAATACTCCATGTCCTGCGAGCACCTGTGTCATCCGGAAGGACACTGGAAGCCATCCGCGATCTCTCCAAGCCTCCCAGTTTGGCAGGACCGATCTAACGACTCGGTGGCCCCGGATCTGATCTTCGGTGAGTAGGTCAGAGCGCCACCGCTTCCACACCGAATGTCACGGATCGCCTGCTCGGCGGGGGCAGAGTCCCCGCAACAAATTTATTTACTAGATTAGTACCTTGAAAGAATTCAACGCTGAAAACACAACATATTATATATGTCGGAGTGAGCATTAAGATTAGGGCTAGGGGCGTGCAATGAATATTCTCTCGAATTAGCCACCGAGGTTACGTAATAGAGAAAGCATCTACTTGTACGGATATGATCGTTACAGAGTCTGACAGATAGCCGTGGTAACTAGATACTCGAGATACTAAAGACAATGATCCTAAGTTCGATAACGAATCCACGGTCAACGGGATGACAAAATACAATACTGAACTCGGCACACGCGTCGATCTTGTCGAACTCAACTGAACTGAATTGAACTGAACTATACTGAACTGAACTGTACTGAACTGAACTGCAGTCAAAGTGGAACTGCCCTTATATACTCCTCTTCGTATCTCTCTGTATCCCTCAGGTCAATCCCTGTTTTTAATGAGGGTAATTTAATTACTTCATACCTCTCTTAGGTACACGTCCCTCCCGTGACCGCGGCTACGTTCAGTGACTCATTATGTCACTTCGAGCCTAAGCCCACTGTCATAAATCTCGGATAATCATATTCGACTTAGCTCATGAACAGCTATTTCTCGGTTTTATTGTTTAAGTACGGCTGTAATAAAAAGTCTGGACTAAAGTATTTGGGACTATTCCAAGCATTCCGAAAGGAAGGCTCCGGTGTCCTTTCATCTCCGACATATATAAAAAGGAAATCAAATTATCAAAGCATTATTTTAGCTTCACAGCGATTTAAATTTGGATTTAAATTTGTATCAAATATAGAAAATTTGTTATGAATACCAAAATGAAGTATGTATGTTACGACGGCCGTCTCTGTTCCTAGACCAGGCCACACGCCGTGGGCAAGCTGGCAGCCAGATGTCTTCACGTCCTTACCGCGTACCCTCAATATTCTCAAGTACCCTCCATAAACCTCAGGAATTTCTGGCTAAAGGTCCTTCATACCGAACAAACATTCTTTCATTGATTTATATTTTCTAAACTTATTGTGCATCACGGGTTGACACGAGAAAGTTGGTTTTTATCACGTATGCGGCCTCCCACTGGCGACTTCATCTCGAGGGCGGCTAGTACCCGTCCTCACCTACCAACCCAGCAAACAGCCAATTGACAACGAAGCCTATTTCCCTCTCTCATAACAAAACCTTGCCCTTAATAAATCAGCTCATCTCATGTCCTCGGGCCCACCCATCACTAGCTTTCCTCCACCACCGCATCATTGCCAAACGTCACTGATTTACCATCTTTCGAAAGGTCAACACCTTTGACCGAGTTTCTACCATTATATCAGTCACATACTCACTTGTACATACGCAACAGCGTAACTATTCATTACAATATTGTTGGAATAAACTGTTAATTATATATTGTTATATCCGTGTTACAATCACTTTAATTACCCCTGTTATCCTAAACAAAATAAGGGATCGATCATTTCGTGGCGTCGATTATCTAATTGTAACGGGAATTTACGACTCCCGTTGACGTGCTTCTTCGCGATCGCATCTCTCCGCGAGTGAACGAAACAATGTGATTAAAGTTATATGCATAACTTCTTTTCTTTTAAGGACTAACAATCTTAATGAGAAATAGAAATATAAATTGTATTATCAATAAAATGATAAATCCAAGTCCATCTACTAAGATTTTATAGAAAATGAACTATATTGTAGATGAATTTTGATATATGCATAGCATATTCAAACATTTATAAAATTACTTGAATGTTAAAAAAATTGTATATAATAATATCAAGAGAACTATTAAAAAAGAATCAATTCAAGTAACGAACAATCACTGATTTAAAAAGTTTTAAAAACATTAATTTTTTTACTATATTTCAAATAAGTTAATATTATGCAGAATGTTATCAATTAGATTATTTATTTCACATGTTTGGATTCCCTAGAAAATTTTCAAATTACATATATGTACATATATTTGAAATATTTCATTAAAAGATTAATTTTATTTTTCTTGTAATACAATACACCAAAAACTATTTAGTAAAATCATTCATTAATTTGTTTCACGCTACTAACAACGACAAATAAATATATCATTTAGCGGTATTTTCTGTAACAGACGCTCTGGTACTTTAAGGGAGCTGAAAAAAATCAGTCCGATTGCCAGAAAAGTCATTTACTCGACGTAAACCCGGATAACAAACCATGAGTGAGATATCTTCGTATTTCGCAACACTAATTTTATTTACCGAATTCAATTATAAAATAGAGAACTCGCAAAAAAAATCGCGATGTGTGTTTTGTCATATTTGCAACACTATTTTATCATTAAAAAAAAAAAGGAAAAATAAAATACGCGGAAACAAGCACAATAGTATGATAGTTGATGAATTAGAATTATGTACGCAACGTTAATAAATATTAATCTATTCATTCGTGTTTATATATACGCAACACTAATGTCAAAGAGATCCAGTGCAATTGTTGGCGATGAACGATCGCATTTGTGATCAAGGTGCAGGAACACACTTCCACAACTTTAGTGGAAGAATTTGGGGCATTTCTTGAGCGCAACACTACTTCTAAACGCGATCATTAATTAACGCAACGCTATCAAAGTAATAAGAACAATCACGATGGGAAAATAACGAAACTGTAGAGTTAACTGAAGTATAAAATCTAATTTTCTATCTGGAAGTTCGTAACACTAAAGTAAATGCAATTTTATTACAATGCAATACGCGAGAGGATTTGTAACTCGCAATTCTAATTCATAACGAGAAAGGACTCGTAACCAGCAACTCTAATTCAAAATGCGAAATTTGAAACTCGCAACTCGCAACTGAAAACCGCAATTTGCCCCGTATTATGATGAAGCAATATGCGTCGGCTGGAAAAGAAACTACAAACTCTAAAGCGAGTATAATGACAAAGTAGTAACAAGAATGACTTTCCATGCTCTGGATGACCCAGAGGATGAAGAACCATTGGTAGTTGCCCTCTTGAATGCCAGTTTGCCGGGCCTCTTCGGCTCGTAGCCTCTTCTTTCTTCGGGCGCGATGCCCGCTGAAACTTAAATCTAGGTTCGAGACATTCTATTCGCAAACCAAACAATAATTTATAAATGTAAAATAAAAAGATAAATGACGAATACTATTCCCAGAGCACACAGACGACCAACGATCATAGCAACCGCTGTCCGTTCGCATCTGCGTGCTCGAGCAATAAACGTTCGTTTCGGAACCCACTCTGTACTCGCGAACGCGACCACGATATTCGAAAAACCGATAGGCAAAGCTCAAGACAAATGGTATGCTCCATTCATGATGCCTGCTTCACCGCCAATTTTTCAAATCAAATATCCTGAAACAGATTGGACAAGCGAAAACGCGCCTACCCAACGAAAAACTGTGCCAACCTGCCCGGTCCTACCTGTTACGTCGCGTGAAACCACCAGCACACTGCACATCCTACATTACCTGGCAGACAACAACCCACGTCCCGCTAATCCGACCCTCCATAAACCTTAACTTTTTAGTTTAATTACAAACATATACTCATTAAGTTTATCTATTTGCGCTGAAGGAATTTCAAATCCTAGAAATATTTTCGGTTTATGGATAGCTATTAAAAAAGTTCCTTAGGTTTATTATGCTCTTTTAAATTACAGAAAAGGCAGTATTTCCCTGACCTAAAAATCGGATACTTATATAACGGAAAAACTGGGTTTTCCAGAAATAACGACACTCCTACCGAGCTTTCCTCCGTAATGGTATGAGAGCGGAGAGTCAATCTTTTCTTGAATCTAGTCAACTCAGGATCCTCCAATACTACTTCAAACTTAGTCCTCACTATGATCTATGTGACATTACATTAATCTATTCTCTATTAATACAACTCATCTATCAAGTATACTATTATTAATCATTTATATCTGTTGAAGTGGTCGCCACTTCTAAGAAAACTCTACATCTGGTCTTTAGTTTTCTCAAGCACTGAAGCCATCGACAGCGTATAGACAAAAGACTGTCGAGGACAAACCAAAAGCGGTGCACGTGCGGCGTTGGCTTCAGGGTTTTTCAGTTATAGAGTAACACTGCTAGCGTGCGTATCTGGACCAGCTCATATATATTGTATTCTTTCTTTGTATTTACACTTTAGCTTAAAATATATAAGTCGGAGTGAGCATTAAGATTAGGGCTAGGGGCGTGTAATGAATATTCTCTCAAATTAGCCATCGTGGGTACGTAATAGAGAAAGCATTTACTCGTACGGATATGATTACTACAGAATTTGACAAGCAGCCGTGGCAACTAGACACTCGAGATACTAATGACAATGATCCTAAGTTCAATAACGAATCCGCGGTCAACGGGATAGCAGTCACGTCTCTCCAGAATCCAAGTTAGACTCTTCGTCAATAAAGGTATTCGCTGATCGCAAACGTTATACTCGCTTGATGATATCACACGAGAATGTGTCTCTCCGTCATCGTGATGCTGCCGAAGAAAAGTATGATGGGGTGTGTCCCAGGACACGTGATCATCGGATTCGTCGAGGACAATCCTCGTTCAAAAAGTGAGGGAAATGAACGCCGCCGTTAATTGGCCAATCTCTATGTTGGTGGTTAGAAAAGGATGCTAGCCGCCCTTGAGATAAAGCCGCTAGCGAGAAGCATCGCGCGTGCGAAGGACACCTTCGGTATCTTCCCGACAAGGGCTGTTTATAAATTTGAAGGACCTTGTTTGACTAAGTATTGAGATCTGTGGCGGGACCACCAAGCCATCCGAACATATACTGTGAATAATGCATCGGCATCTGATTATCGTCTTGCCAAACAAAGACTAGGGTCGGCGCGTGTGACAAGCCACGCGGCAGAGACCGCTGGACTGTTTACTATTGGGTGTCGGTACCGATATCTTTTCTTAAGGAGAACTATGTAATTCTATACTTCCGTTAGGCAAAACGTCTGTCCCGTGACCGCGGCTACGTTCGGCGACTAGTTGTCGCCTTGAACCCAAGCTCATTATCGCAACTACAATCGGTTTAACTGAGAAGGGTTTATAAAGATTTATAAACGCTAAAAGTTTACACAGACAGTGCTTGACATTTTTCTAAGAATTCTAAAGGGGAGGGCCCGGTATCCTTTCATCTCCGACATATATATATGTCGGAGATGAAAAGACATCGGGCCTCCCTGTTGGAATTCTTAGGAAAAGCAGAGACAATGAGTTTGAGTTCGAGGCTCCAGACAAAACGCCGTGCGTAGCCGCGGTTACGGGACGGATATTTTGTCTAGTGCAAGTGTAGAATTACATAGCCCTCCTTAAGAAAAGATAGTAGTACCAATGCTCTACAGTGCGCATTCCAACGGCCTCTGCCCCGTGGCTTGCCACACGCAGACCCTATTCTTCGGGCAAGACGATTGCCAGATGTCGATGCAACTTCACAGGACATTTAGTTAACTAAGGTCCTCCAAACGAACAAGCAGTCTTTATCCTAACAGTCCCCAAGTCTACCACCCGCTACGAGAAGATATGGGAAATCTGTTTTTCCTCACGGGCGACGCTTCCCGTTACCAACTTTCTCTCAAGGGCGGCTAGCATCCTTTTCTAACCACCAACATAGAGATTGACCAATTAACAGCAACGTCCATTTCCCTCACTTTTTGGACGAGGGTTGTCCTCGACGAATCCGATGATCTCGTGCCTGGAGACGCACCCCGTCATAATTTACCTCTGCAGCATCACGATGACGGTGAGACATTCTTGTATGATCTCGTCCGCGAGTGGGATGGCGTCTTTGCGATCGGAGGATATTTCACGTTTGAGTACGGAGTTTGACTTAGACTATTTAAGAGGGTATATTCGTTGTCCCGTTGACCGCGGATTCGTTATCGAACTTAGGATCATTGTTATTAGTATCTCGAGTATCTAGTTACCACGGCTACCTGTCAAATTCTGTAACGATCATATCCGTAAAAGTAGATGCTTTCTGTATTGCGTACCCGCGATGGCTAATTCGAGAGAATATTCATTACACGCCCCTTAACCCGAATCTTAATGCTCACTCCGACATATATATATATATATTTTTTTTTTTATCTTACATTTTATCCACGCGTCTCTTTGCATTCCTATACATCTAATAATCTCAACAATATCAATTATATCTTCCGACACGACGGAACCTCAAGTGTAGTAAGTTGTTAAAAATACAAATATTATAGAACTGTAGACTACAGTTTTATTCCACAACAAACACCCCTATTGTCCCACAAGAAATAAGGGGTTCGACTTGTTCGTGATGTCGATTGTTACAATCGTAACAGGAATTTACGACTTCCGTTGACGCGCTTCAACGCGATCGCGTCTCCCCGCGACTGGTCGAAAATACATTATTAATTTCATTAATTTACAACAATTAAGATGTAATATCGTCTGTTTATGTCTGCTTTATATGACCAGTAATATTCTAAGAACGAATGAAAATTGACAGACTTTTACTAAAGTTACGATTTTTAATTAAATTTAACCGTGGTTAAGATGATACGCTTTCTTTTATTTTTATGAAAGTATCTTTTCCGAATAATGTAGAGTATAATTCAATAGAGTATAATTATTCGCAAAGAATTACTTCATTATTCGAATTTACAGTTCACATACAAGTTAAAAACTTTCTGGATGATAACCAAGCATTTCAAACTGTAGTGTTAGTTTAAATTATTTTTATAGCAAATAAAATACGGTTTATGGTAAATGAATACATACCAATTAAATAAATATTGAACGCGGTTCATTTTCTATTCATTCTTGTGCATGTTCGTTATTGCTCATATTTTATTCTCTTTTTATTCAAAATCGTCAGTGAATCGAAATGTAAATTGCTTTTACGTGCTGCGAACCTTAATTCCTGTGAATGCTTGGAAAATCTTTTCATTCTTTATCATCAGATATTGTTTTTTTTAAAATTAATGTACCAAAATCAATCAGAAACAGAGAAACTACAGAAATAAATAAATTATACTAAACATTTATTAACGAATAATGATATTCAAATAATAAACATTAATTTCATATATGTACGTACGTCTTTTATGTTAGTTATACTGTAGTTTTATTTTGTGTTTTAATTAAAGTGATATAAGTATTTTTATTAATGCTTGGCAATTAAATTAAAATCTCTGAAATTCTCAGACTGATCTAAAATAATCTTTATAACATCACTCTTGTCAGTAGTGCATATTGTCAATATGCATTACATATATGCGCGTATATTATTTGTCTCTCTATTTTTATTATATTTACTAATTACACTATTTGAAATACTTCGTTATTAATCATTCAATTATAATAGCCCTTATGCAATATAATCTTCAAACGGTTCTATGGTTTCCATTTCTTATCAGCTGATAACAAACAAATCCCTATCTCACCCTTCCTCGACTCTCCAGAACCAAGAAACAAAAACAGATAACTCGTTAAACGAAACTCCATTAAAGTCATCGATATAAGAGAAAGAAAGTAAGGACAATTAGTGAAATATGAATGTGCAATTTGATAAAACAGACAGGCCGATAAGTGAGCTAACAATGGAGTGGTCGAAGGTGAAATAAGGGGTAAGGGGTTTCGATTGGCCCGATCCAGGTCCGGGATAAGTTGGAAAAGGGGATGCGCGTCGAATGGTCGAAAGTAGCGAGGGTGTAGAGTCGTGGGGTGCCTGCGTGGTGGGGGGAAGAAAGGGATGGTACCTGCGTCAGATCGTCGGCTTGAAAGGGACGATCGGGTATCGCGTTAACGCGTGGCCAGCAGTTTCTCGTGAGCCGCCAGCCGTGTCGTACTGTTTAGCTGTGCGCGCAGCTTCGCCTGACATCATTCTCTTTGCACCTGTCGCGTTCAACTTCGTGCCTCAGCGACGCGACACGGCTGGCTTTCGCGTGGGCTCTTTCTCGACCATCGTTAACCTCATCGTACCGCGAGTCAAGTTTACTATCTGTCATACTAAACTCTACAACACGAGTGATAGTTGCGTCTGTACGTCGCGTGTTATCGCGTGACGCATCATGAGACACGATTTTCATGCTAATGTTGTCGCAGTGTGTTGTCGATCAGGGAACGTTTGAATCGGTGCAATCGTTTGAGCGGTAAACGTTCGAAGTAATATACGGTGGAGCATCGTCGAAACTCTCGCTCTTTCTCTCTCTCTCTCTCTCTCTCTCTCTCTCTCTCTCTCTCGTGTATCGATTCAACTAACTCGTTGATTTACGACTTTTTTCTCTCTCTGTGAGACAGAGATCAGTGTGCGGATCATCGATGCAGCGATTGAAGTTCGATTGCTCGTGCCGATAAAGGCCATTCGAGAATCGAATTGTCACGAGAGCACTTGACTGTTTGAAATTCGGGTGGTCATCATCGTCGTTTTCGGTCTTGATAAGTGGCGCGCGTGACTTCCGTACTCTCGCGAGTCAAGTCGAGTCAAATCGAAAGTCGATTGTGTTTCGATTTAAATCGCGACGCTGTCATGCTTCATTCGTAAAAAGTATCGCGTTCGAACAATCCCTAATCGGTTTTGTCTCTCGCGAATGATGAAGAGAGAGGAGAAAAGAAAGTCTAATCATCTTTCTTGACGCGTTGTCATTACGTTCGCGAGTCTCTTTCGGATTCTCACTATTCAAGGCTCGAGGAATCTCTTTGTCCGAAGTGAACTGTGGCAAAGTTAAATTGCGATAGTCGGCGGTGGCTGCGTGTGCGTGTGTGAGATCAGAATTCAGGAGAATTCAGGGAATGGGCCACAAGTGCAGCGAAACTGCCAAGTACAGTCGACTGCTGTGCAACTAAGTGCATCAGCTGGTCATCGAGGTTGTCGAATAAACGTAATTGGCCTTGTAAGTGAAAAAAAACTTTTGTTTATATTTTCTGAATGTTTTCCTCGATTTACTACGTCGCGTTTGTGTTCGTGGTGTTTATGTCGTTGTTCGTTTAGTTATTGTTAGAGGTCGAACTATTTTGCGTGATACGAAATAAGATCAGAAGGTTAAGTATTCAGTGTGGAATAGTACTACATAGCATTATGATTAATTTATAATTGTTAGTAATGCTGCACAGTTTGATGAGTTATTTTAATTACACACACACACATATGTCGGATTAACATTATTAGGGTTAGGGGCGTGTAATGAATATTCTCTGGAATTAGACACCGTGGTTACGTAATAGGGAAGGTATCTACTCGTACGGATATGATCGTTACAGAATTTGACAGGTAGCCGTGGTAACCAGATACTCGAGATACTAATAACAATGATCCTAAGTTCGATAACGAATCCGCGGTCAACGGGACAACGAATATACCCTCTTAAATAGTCTAAGTCAAACTCCGTACTCAAACGTGAAATATCCTCCGATCGCAAAGACGCCGTCCCACTCGCGGACGAGATCATACAAGAATGTCTCACCGTCATCGTGATGCTGCAGAGGTAAATTATGACGGGGTGCGTCTCCAGGCACGAGATCATCGGATTCGTCGAGGACAACCCTCGTCCAAAAAGTGAGGGAAATGGACGTTGCTGTTAATTGGTCAATCTCTATGTTGGTGGTTAGAAAAGGATGCTAGCCGCCCTTGAGAGAAAGTTGGTAACGGGAAGCGTCGCCCGTGAGGAAAAACAGATTTCCCATATCTTCTCGTAGCGGGTGGTAGACTTGGGGACTGTTAGGATAAAGACTGCTTGTTCGTTTGGAGGACCTTAGTTAACTAAATGTCCTGTGAAGTTGCATCGACATCTGGCAATCGTCTTGCCCGAAGAATAGGGTCTGCGTGTGGCAAGCCACGGGGCAGAGGCCGTTGGAATGCGCACTGTAGAGCATTGGTACTACTATCTTTTCTTAAGGAGGGCTATGTAATTCTACACTTGCACTAGACAAAATATCCGTCCCGTAACCGCGGCTACGCACGGCGTTTTGTCTGGAGCCTCGAACTCAAACTCATTGTCTCTGCTTTTCCTAAGAATTCCAACAGGGAGGCCCGATGTCTTTTCATCTCCGACATATATATATGTCGGAGATGAAAGGATACCGGGCCCTCCCCTTTAGAATTCTTAGAAAAATGTCAAGCACTGTCTGTGTAAACTTTTAGCGTTTATAAATCTTTATAAACCCTTCTCAGTTAAACCGATTGTAGTTGCGATAATGAGCTTGGGTTCAAGGCGACAACTAGTCGCCGAACGTAGCCGCGGTCACGGGACAGACGTTTTGCCTAACGGAAGTATAGAATTACATAGTTCTCCTTAAGAAAAGATATCGGTACCGACACCCAATAGTAAACAGTCCAGCGGTCTCTGCCGCGTGGCTTGTCACACGCGCCGACCCTAGTCTTTGTTTGGCAAGACGATAATCAGATGCCGATGCATTATTCACAGTATATGTTCGGATGGCTTGGTGGTCCCGCCACAGATCTCAATACTTAGTCAAACAAGGTCCTTCAAATTTATAAACAGCCCTTGTCGGGAAGATACCGAAGGTGTCCTTCGCACGCGCGATGCTTCTCGCTAGCGGCTTTATCTCAAGGGCGGCTAGCATCCTTTTCTAACCACCAACATAGAGATTGGCCAATTAACGGCGGCGTTCATTTCCCTCACTTTTTGAACGAGGATTGTCCTCGACGAATCCGATGATCACGTGTCCTGGGACACACCCCATCATACTTTTCTTCGGCAGCATCACGATGACGGAGAGACACATTCTCGTGTGATATCATCAAGCGAGTATAACGTTTGCGATCAGCGAATACCTTAATTGACGAAGAGTCTAACTTGGATTCTGGAGAGACGTGACTGCTATCCCGTTGACCGCGGATTCGTTATTGAACTTAGGATCATTGTCATTAGTATCTCGAGTGTCTAGTTGCCACGGCTGCTTGTCAAATTCTGTAGTGATCATATCCGTACGAGTAAATGCTTTCTCTATTACGTACCCACGATGGCTAATTTGAGAGAATATTCATTACACGCCCCTAGCCCTAATCTTAATGCTCACTCCGACATATATATTTTCTATCTTACAATTTATCCACGCGTCTCTTTGCATTCCTATACATCTAATAACCTCAACATTTTTCAATCATTGTTCTGGTTAATTTGATATTTGTTTTATTAGATTTTCCATCTATTGCTATTTAATTCCATGCATATTCTACTGCAGGTAATTTCATGAATCATATTCACTTTTGGTTAATTTGTAGACTATTTAATTCACCGAAAAATTTTTTAACGTCCTTTTTAAACCAAATATTTATCAAGAGTCAACATATATTAATTAAGTTTTTCTTTAACTCCAACAAATAGTTTTTGATAATTTTCGCTATTTGTTTAGATTGTCGTCTTGCATAAATATAAAATTTTGACTACTAGTTGTTTACCTTCTTATCTGGGATAATTATTATGTTTCATATAATCAGTAGAAGATGCCTTAATAGTGGTGTATATAGTACCTTTAATGAGAGTGTTTGTACTTTGACTGGTATTTACTTCCAAGAATGATAGAAAAGTTCAATATATGTTGTTTCGTGTATTTGCAATATATCTTAGCTTTTTGTATGAAAATTAACCTATATTGGAATCAATTGGAATCGAAATGTCTTTATGTCTGTTTTAGATGAAGACTTCGAGTTTACCGAATTACGGAACATCCAGACAATCCGGAGGTTATCGGACGCCGATTTTGCCACGTCCTCTAGGGGTAAAAATGGGAACACAAGCGACCTACAGCAGCCTCGTGCAGAAAGACACCGCTTTTACCGACGACATAGAGTCGCTATCATTAAAATCAGACACGGAGTCTTCGATTCAGTCATTGTCCGCACGATCAACGGAATCTTCTTTACGAAGCATAGGTGCTCAGTTAGTAACATTTCTATTTCGTCTAGATTTTTCAAGTGTTTACAGTTATCACTCGAACCTATATTTAAACGTATAAAACAATTAACAAATTTTTAATACAACGCTGTGTTATCGATACATATTGTATCATCATCGTACTATATATTATTCTTATATTTAAAGTACAAATGACATATAACTCATTTGAAATTGCATTTTTTTAAATAAATCGCGCTATGTAATTTGCTAAATCGGATAACATATACAACATAAGATATTTTATCTTCTCAATCCTATATCTCAAAAAATTAAGGAATTCTGCAAACATATTAACTTCAATATAAAAATATCTCTTCGAACAAGATGCATTTCATCATCACGCAAGAATTAAATGATTTGTAAATTGAAATTTTATATGATTTCTATTTCCGATAGACGCTGACATCCGTACAGATGACGAGTCGTTCCGTATGCCGGAGGATGAGTCGATGCCCGCTTCCTTAGCAGCGCATGTTGAAGAGTTGCCGAGGTACGAATTCTGCGGACGATTAAGTTGGAAAGAGGCCACGGTGGCGCAGCATAGGTTTACAAGTGACAGTGGGTAACGATGGTGGCGTCTATGTCCAAGCGATGTCGGTAGGAGGATCGGCCGATATGGCCGGAAACGTGAACAAAGGTAAGCTTGAAGTGCAATTCTTTGCCGGGGCTGCATTAATTCGGAGAAATTTATTAGCCACAGGTGATCGCATCGTAGCGATAAACGGGCAGAATTTATTGCATTTGCGGTATGAAGAGCTGGTCCTCTCTCAAGCTATTTCCCGTAAAAACGCGACCTCCAGAAAAAATCGCGAACAACCTACAGAAAATAACTATTTGAAGTGAGTATCAAGATGTTCCTTTCCTTGAATCCTAGTATTCTCCCTAGTTTTTTTTTTTTTTTTTTTTTAATTAAATATAATTTTAATATTAGCTAAGTGAGCGAGCAATTGCTTCTGAAATGAAAATAAGTTTTCTCGTTTACACTGAAGAACTTTCAGTTGAAGAGGTTGATTCTTTCATTGGAATTGGGTGATGTAGAACTTTGTATTGTGAATTTGTTAGATTATCCTTAATTCGTTTCAAGCAAAGTAATCAAGTGAAATATCCCGGTACTCTGTTTAGCTATGCACTTAATTTTAACGAGAATGGAAGCAAAATTTTGGGCCTGTACTTAATAGTTTTAAACATACACAGGATATTATTATATAAACGGACTGTTGGTTATTCTTGGTATGTAGGTTATCCTTGAAATTTGAAATTCTCTAAATGTCATACTCTAAACTCTGGAAAATTATTACAGCATACGATACAGCAGAGAATGTAATACGGTACGCGTTGGAATTTATCAACTGACCGCATTTTGTCTTTTGTTGGAAATATAAACGGGGATAGTCGGGATATTAAAAAAGAAATTGAACGCATTATTTTGTACAAACAGAAACTGAAAATGATAAAGTTTTATAAAATATATTTATATATCGTTATATTCATATAATGAAATATATAATAATGCTGCAAATGTGCATATATTTGAAAAATCTGTATTCAGACAAATATTAAACAATTACATGTGTTTTATTTAATCAATTACTTATCTTTTAATCGGTATGTATTAATATAAGAGTTGATTAAATTAGTAAGTTGGACACGGAGAGAAACTCAATGTATACGATAAAATGGCTTTTCAGTATCTGATTGAACAGTGTGATTATTGATTTTCCAAACAAACTTTACAAGTACGTTTTCGTCGATTTCAGTGACATCAGATTCGACGTATCCTCGGAAGCAGATACGTCCAGCATGACAAACAAATAGCTCGTTGAAAGGATCACCGATGTTGCATCTGTGCAAAACACCTCGAGCGCGTACAGCAGTGGCGCATCGAGCGCAATGGGTAATCACAATGCAAACAGCCTATACATGGCCGATCTTGTCGATAATGATGCACTTAAGTCCGTAAGTATGCTGCTCAGTATAGAGGACTTCGACGTCAGCAGAACGAGTCGCCAAGTTTTTATTTAATCGCCGATAAAGCAAGTTAGTACTTACTCTACAAACCCATTTTTATCTGACACGTATGCTACTTTTGTTACTGTGCACTTAATGGGTACTTAATTGCAATGAAACGATATATATGTATATTGATTTTCGTATGCTGTTCAGATACGTGCTATATCGAAAGTTTTAGTTGAGAATACTATTAAAATAACAAATTATATTTTATCACAACTTGAATAATACAGCGTAAAATGTAACTTGTGAAACTCTTGCCTTCTAAATTATAGAAGATAAAGAATTGTAAAATGGAGGATAAATAAATACTTTCGAGACCAATTTTAACACATTGTTACATAAATATGTTACATAAATTCGTAAACATATATTTAAATGTATAATTTATTATCTATAAGAAAAAAAACATTATTTATTGTGTATATCTGTAATCAATACTTCATCGATGTAACATAAAAATATCATTAGTATTTGAATTAAAATGTAGGGACTGAAATTTTCCAAAAGAAATATTAAATACTAAACAGTATTTAATTTCCTTTTACGTAACCTTGCATACTGAATGTTTAAAAGGAATTTGTAATTTTCTTCAATCGTTCGCTTGGCCTTTAAATTCCGATTCTCCAATCAAGCTAGTGGGCGCTTGTACTTACAAAATCACCATAATAGCAATCACCATTAAGGCCACTATGTCGAACGTTCGTGCATCCACGAATCGTTTTTATCCATTTAACGGACGAAGCCTTGCTCACAGTTCGAGGCGACACTATTTGTTGCTGCTTTTTTCTATTTGCGCGTTTAATACGAATCGTCACGTCAGTTCTGTTCTTTAGTTGTCAAGGGAAGTTAATATTAGGCAGTAATCTTTTATCAATAAAAATTTAATAATTTGCAAGTTTCTTCAGTTTATTCCACGTGGTTCATCGAATACATTTTAACGAAATTTTTGAAGATTATCTACAACATGAAGTTCAATTTCATCCGTTCAAATTTCTGAATGCTTTAAATAAAAAGAATGTTTGGATAAAGAGAAGATCTTACGAAGATATATGTCATGCAAATTTAATTTTGAATCTACATCTGATCTATACATTTAAACTCGATGCTTTCTATGTACAAACAACAATTAGAATATAATGCCGAAAAGAAAAATGTATTTTATAAAAGGATTAGAATAATTAACAGATATACCAATCTACTGACATATCGAAGATGAAAAAGCTTTCTTACCAAAAGCGAACGCAGTACCTCTGTTAGTTGGTTCTGTCACATCCGGGTTTGAGATCGATTTTAGATATGCATAGCGGACTTTTTTTTTAAGCGAGCAATTCGTCGGCCAAACGAGACTTAACGCGGTCTGATTATGCAATCGTTTTATTTTTTCCTCTGTTGACTTTTCGTAAATATGATAATTTATCTTCGTGCGAGTGCATTACTTTATACGACGTAGGAGAAGATCAACGATAACGAGAAGAATAACGTGTGGTCGATATAATAGAAATACGTAAATGGAATGCTTCGTAAGTTTGTGTTCCTGTACGATGTAGATTTTGGATAAATGTCGAAAAAATCGATTTTCTTATCAAGTTTCCTTCGTTCTGTGTATTTCGTTCGACCGACTTTCAATTTTACTCGTTGCACATTTAAATTCCTTTCGATCTGTGGAACGTATCCATGAACAGTTGAAGTTGATAAAAAATTTGTCATTTTCGAATGGTAAAAATTTTGAGATGTTATTATTATTGTAGAAACTGATTTATGATAGTAAGATGTAGAAAAAAATCGATGTTAAAAGTTACATTGCGTTTCGTTCACTCGCGGAGAGACGCGATCGCGAAGAAGCACGTCAACGGGAGTCGTAAATTCCCGTTACGATTAGACGATCGATGCCGCGAAATGATCGATCCCCTGTTTCGTTTAGGATAATAGAGGTAGTTAAAATGAATATGACACTGGTTATAACAAAATATAAGTTACAATTTATTCCAACGATTTTGCAATGAATATAGTTACGCTGGTGCGTATGTATAAGTTAAGTAGGTGACTGATCTAAAGGTGGAAACTCGGTCAAAGGTGTTGACCGTTCGAAAGATCGGAAAGAAAAATCAGTGGAGTTCGGTAAAGGCTAAGGATGGGTGTGGCTAGCGCACGGAACCATCGGATTTGTTGATGACAATTTTGGCTAGGAAAGCGAGGGCAATAGATATTGCTTCTGATTGGATAATAAGGCAGTTGGTGGACTAGGAAGGGTCTTAGCCGCCCTCGAGAGAAAGTCGCTAACGGAAGATTTGTTCGGTCTGAAGGACCTTAACTAGAAAATGCCTCAGTTTTATGGAGGGTACTTGAGACTATCGAGGGTACGCGGTAAGGATGTGAAGATATCTGGTTGCCGTCTAGGTAGAGAGTCGGCCGACGTAACACATTGTTTCTATGAAAATAGTACATGATTTCATTATTGTATAAGTATCCATCATTTTATCACACGTTATAGGAAAACGTAATGCGTAGAATAATCATAGAAGTATCGATGCAAATGTATGAATTTATTACTTTTCTTTAGAATACTTTCTCTCACAATCAGAAAGTTACATGTGTTATATTTTATTCTGGGATGTATTATAATAATATCAAGAACAACAGTTGTACACCTGAAGTGTATCTAGTATGTACATGAAATTTATATTTCAAATTAAAATTCAGATGTAGATTGTGTAGATTGAACATTAAATCGTTTCGATTTTTAATTATAAGCAGTGTAACGATAAATCATCTTTTATCGCAAAGTATCAATTTAAATATTTTATTTAGATACATAATTATCAGAATTTCGATAAAAATTACTGAATATTACGAAAGCAGGTCAATACAATTTTTACTACGTTATTAACGTGTACATCGATTTCTTTTACTTTCGATCGACATCTACATTTAGCACGAAGACAAATGGATAAGTGACCGTGTATGTATTTCTAGACACATATCGTATATGTATATGTACTTGTACAAGATGAATGCGAGTATTATTAGGCGATAACGATTCTGTAAAACGCAATGCGATTTACCCAATTACCCTGTTGGTTATGCGATCTTTTATAAACTTTAATTTACGTAGCTATGCACTTGTAGACGCAGCTCGAAGAAGCAATAAGTCACGATGCATTTATTTCTTTTAACGTGACCTAGCTTTCTAAAGATTTATCATTAAGGAAAGATCAATTGGAAATTGTACATTTTATATAGTTGGAAAGTTTACGTCGATCAATTTTTAATTATCTTCGTTTCATTACTTTATTCTTATTATGAAACATTATATTATACGTAATTCGTTTACCGATATCGGTATATTATTGAATGAGAACATAACGATTTTTTTTCTTTTTTTGTATAATTGATTATAATATGTTGCATAATAGTACCGTTTCTTACTAAGAATACTTTGTTACGTTTATCGAGTCACGAGTTTTAGATTTGTATACAGGTTTGCGTGCATGTTGCAAACGACAGCGTTCGATAAAAATGTTTAGTCAAATGAAATGGTCATTATTGTATGATCGTTAAATGAATAGAATGTACACATCTGCAAAAAACTACAGAATAAATTGGACATAACAAATTGGAAAGGTTTAGAGGAATTTACCGATTAACCTCCTGAAATACGTTTTTTCTAGGCGAATACGAACAACTTATTACTGTTTTATAACGTGCAGAGGATGACAAAAGTGATAGCGTAGTGAATGAAACAAGCGCGTGTACCAACGATGCCTCATTGTACGCAGATAGAGTCATTCGCTGTTAAAGTATAGTCGACACTTTATGTTCATTTCGAGAGAAATGTTTTCCTGCAATACACTGTACGTTTATATTTCCGCCGAACGCTGAATAAATTATTATTTTCTATGCTACAACAAACAGCCTTTGAATTTTATTGGAACAGCTGCTGCGTAACGAAATTGAGAAAAATGTCGAACAATTTTCGTTGGAAATTGCTTGTTATTTATAAGATGATATAAATTGAAAAATTCCACCTTACAAATAGATTGGAAATATTTGACGGAAATTATTTATTGAAAATAAGAAATTTGAAACTATGAATAATGAACATAAATAATATAAATAACATAGCACTCAAAAACAGACAAAATAATGACGAATCAATCGTAATGCGAGATATTCAGATTGACACAACTGATCGCACCGTGGACCGCAATTGTCCGATATTTTCATGTAATTTAAAATGTTCTTTGCCTCGGTGGAATATTCCAGAGTTGAGTAAACGAGAAACGCGGAAATCGATTCGTTTACGATGATAAAGAAAGGGACTTTTGTCAACAAGCAAATAGTATCCTTTCTTATTTCGACAATCTGTCGTATTGTTTCCATTTCTTGCAAAATGTTACGATACTCGTTAAATTTTTAATTTGCATGTTCGTGCTTGAAATACAACCACTTACCGACGTGATTCGTTCACAAAAAACTTACAGAACTATGTTTCAATCCACGTTTTGTCTCTTTTAAAAATCTGCTTTCTCCGTGATTGTAATAGAATGTAACGATTGATGAATAGAAACGAAAATATCCGGTCAAAGCGGAAAATTCAACACGAGGCGTATCGACTATCCACGCAATATTAATTTAAATTTGTCAAAAATATTAATTTTAACTTATCAATGTAAAAATTCCAAAGAACTAGAAATTTTGTGCCACGTTAAATTTATCTGGATTCAACGATACACAGGTACATACAACTTTCTGCTCGTTTCGAAGAAAACGGAGACAAACTGTGTTGTTTTACGACGTCTTCTTCGAAAGTGAATTTGGCGATGGACCAGGCGTGGATCGCCGAGTCGTCGTTGATTTTACTTCATCACAGTGTAATAGATTTCGCATGTCGGAACGAATATTGAAATGAGACTAGGAGAAAAAAATGGACGCAGAGCACGAGGCCAGGACCTCGTACCTGTACCTTGTTACGCAATTTCCCGGCACGAAACGATCGGAAGGACGAACTTTTTATTTCCGGCTAATTGGCAGCTCGTTATTTCGAGATCGAACTCGAGGTACTCGCGCATGTGTCACTGGCGAATTATCGATAGAGACATCGATGACGTACACAGGACGTTCTGAATTCCAACGTGATCGTTTCCACGTCGTTCTAATCCATCACAAAGACTTGTTCAGGGATAGACGGAAACATTGAACTTCTAGCATCTTGGCATTGAGTTGCTGCGAGTAGACTTTGGCGTGTTAAATAAATGTGTATATTTAGTTTATTAAGGTGTAACGTTCCGTTAACATACCAATATTTTATTTATCATTTTTTTTTCAGTTATTTATATTTCAGTTACTTTTATCATTATTGAATTCTCCTTGAATTTTTAACATTGTAGTTATAGGAGACAATTTTAAGAATATACGTAATATATTTTTCGTGATTATTTTTCGTTTTATTATTATTATTATTATTAATATTTTTATTTTAACCCGCATAAAACTTTACTAAATCTACTTTACTAAAATATTATTTTGAGGAAATCGGGGTATCTATTTATAGTTAACATTGACCTTTTTAAATCATGGAAATTTTTCTTGGATTTCTGCAAAGTATATTTTGATGTAATACAGTATTGTCTCTATAATATACGCAATTGATCGAAAATCGCGATTTCGTGACGATGAATTATCGCGTACATTTATTTACATTTATTTAGTATTTCGGTTATAATTTTAATTCAGAAAAAGAATGAATACTAGAATAGAATAGGAATAGAAAGAACTACTGATCAGTCGACATCTCTGGACTGGATCTACGATATGTGGCGGCACTCGACAGCAAGCCACCACTCCACACTAACCAGTGTCGGACGACGGTAGCGCAGTAGTAAGCGCCTTAGGTTGTCACGATCGGGACCCGAGATCAAATCCCGACGACCGGAGTCCGATTTTCCATCCACGGCATCAAAAATGAGGAGAAAAATGCAGCAGTACCCCTGCAGCAGTACCCCAGCAGCGACACCAACGACCCGCAGCAGAACCAACCTCTCGCTCTACACACGAGCAGTAGCGCACTATCACCCCAACTATGCCGGCTAGCGCGCGCTACTAAGAGAGAACTACTACACCCCACACCTCAGACATATTACTACAGTCAACATCTTCGGATTGGTTCATCGACTGACAACAGAGAACAGTCGTCACCACCATCACATCTCTGGACTCGATCTCCGCCTATAGAGACCAGTCGGCATCATCTCTACACTGATTCTCCAATATAAGAACAGTCAACGTCTCTTTATCAGATCTTCAAGTTATTGTCGAACAAAAACACCTCTATGCGTACGTATGAGAAAGAAGAAAAAAGGAAAGGAGAGAAAAAAAATGTGTTTCGTCCAGAGCCTGCTAGTGGACTCATCAGTAAGGTCTAGCAGGCTCATGCCTTAGACACAGTGGAAGAAGAAAAGAGGGAGAAGGAGAGAGTGAAAGACAATTGGGTAGTGAGGAATATTTACAATAATCTTCTCTCTCTTCACGACGGGACTTGCACTGCATCTACACAGCTCGGACTTCTTCTACCACCCTCTCTTGCGCGTTGTCCATTGGAACGGCCTACTCCGTATCTTCTTTGACCGCTCTAAAAGATCCGGAGGGGATATTTCTGTCTATTGCCTTCATATAATTTAACGTCACAATGTAGCGGCCCCTCCTTCTGAAGAGGAAGAAGGGGTATGAGGGCTATTGTACTGTGCTGATGAGACGAATACTGTCCATGGCGCGCGCGGTTCCCAGTAGCTGCTCCCATTTGTGAAATATCAAAGTCGATACAGATGCCGATGAGATGATGATGATATCTCACCTCTCACCAGTGTGGGTCCTTATGTTTGATAATCCAAGTAGGAGGAACGCCATTACAGCTACGGAGTTGAGTTCATTGGGGTGGAAGCCGTTATAGTTAACTACTTATCAGCTTATTATCTGATTGAGCAACTAACACGTTTCCACAAATCGGTAAAGATGATTGTTGAGCGCACTACTCGTTACAGCCACACAGCCACAGTTTGCTACCAGTGATGTATTTCTCCCAAAGGCCGTCCAACGAACTTGAAAACGTAAAGAAGTGCTGCAAAGTTAGTTCATTACAACATATTTTACATCTCCATCGCGAAAATCCTAATCCTCCCCTCTAGCTTTCTTCGTAAAGCCATCCTTGCCCGCCACATGTATGGTTCACACAGCTGCTGAGTCCTAAATGACAAACACAACAGTCTGATAAAAGCAGGGGGGTGTAAGAATGACAAATACAGGGAAAAGGAGAGAGGGTGAAGTGTTTCGTCCAAAATCTGCTGGTATAGACTCTTCAGTAAGGCTTTACCTAGCAGACCTATGCCTTAGACACTGGGGATAGGAAAAGTTGTGTTGGAAGTTATATTTATTGAAACAAACGATCAATGTGACCACTAGTGAGAAAGCAATTAACATCGGTGGCCTTTGTTGACGTCGATAGCCCTCTGGTGACAAGTGTAAGACGTATTCTACAAACGTAATTTAAACTAAACCATTACGGTGAGCTATAAATTGATTATACATTTATGGGAAATTTAAAAGTGTAGAAATACCCAGATTGCATAAAATAATGTGCAAAGATATCGAAAATATTGAAAGTAAAGTTTCTCTTATGTTGTTAAGGATTAACGTAATAAATGAGTTATGATACTTAATTTTATTGAATGAAAGAAATTTCTTTTTAAGTTCAATTTCCTTAATCGTATTTCTGTAATAAAGCTACGAATTTATATAAACTTCCACGGTCTTGTCATAATACAGAATCTAATATAATCAGAATTCGAAGAGTATGAAACGGAATATCGGACGTTAGTGAATTCCTGTTTACGTATCGTTAACGCGATATGTTTCAAGAGAAATAACAAGTGAAAGAAATGTTTCTGGCCTTGTGTTTTCTTTCTTTTTCCATATTGTTCTATATTGTTTCCAGCATCGTGATGAATCGAACTGTTGAATTTCGGCGACAAATAACACGAATTACGTACTAGATGCTAGAGGACCTCTCTTTTCGCGTTCAATTGCTCGCGTTAGACCTCTACACGGTTATTATACAGAAACACGATCCAACAATTATTGAAAAAGTATTGGATGAATGAGATGTTGATGGAAGCTGTTACGATTGGCAAGTCGTAGACCTCCGTTACATATGTTTCTTACATTTTAAACGTTTTTGGATGCCTTAGCATCCCTTTTGTCCCTTTGGCTTAGTCTCACCACGCACGTGTTACGCATCCGTTCGTGGCCAGAGTCACGTAGGGCTTTTTTCCACAAAACTCTTCAACTACAGGACCGACGACACATTGATGGGCTCGTCGGCACCTCGGCTCGCGACAATGTTTATGGTTTACCCAATATTTTTATGGCTTTTTGCCCACGATACTACAGTATTAAAAGTGTAAAAAAATATAGGTAAAATTAAAAACATTAAAGATGACTAAAGATAAATGATACGACTTGAACGTGAAGTTAAAAGTTCATAATCCATTTTAATATTTTACAGTGTGGTATCGTTCGATCATAACATAATTTATTCATAACTTTTTACACGTCGACGCCGATGTCACAGACGAAATCCGATATAAACAAAGCGATAAGATATCGAAATTCCAAGCGCCTTAGCATGAGTGACATCTGGTCATTCTATCCGTTCTCAGAAATATATGATCGAAGCCTTTTCCCACTCCCACGAATAAAAGAATTTAAATACTCCCCCTAAAATCATCTAAGTCAGTCTTGAAAGGTCACGCCTAGAGCTCGAAAGTATATTGCAAACAAGAAAATAAAGTTTCTTTTTTTTCATTTCTTAAATTTCTTTTTTATTTTACGTGACACCGGCGCCGGTATTCATAGTTTTGTTCGTGAGGCGGCTCGCGAATTCACTGTCTGCTTCATGGGACGACGGTGGGTCACACTAGCCTGTTTGACACGACCGCAATTTTTCAACTTTAACCTCAATTTATAGCAAAATTACAAAAACTGTACGATTTCTGTTGGGTTCAATAAATTCCGTGGACTTTGACTAATACATTGATATAGAATAGTTCGTCAATATCAATTTGCATATATCTGTAAATGTTAAGTAAATCTGACGGGACCAGCTTTGGCCCTAATTTTGTACTTTTTCGATTTTTCTCAAAAAGTAGATGTCTGACGCGAATTCGGACCATCGCACGCAATTCTCTGAATATTTTTCTATAAGAAACGTTCATAGCGCGAATCAAAAAATTTTTCAATTCCGTACAAAAAAAAAAAAAAAATAGTTATGCATGTTCGTCGGAGAACAACGGCGCACGTAAGGAACATGCACCAGGAAAATCGTGTTAGGTTACGTAAAATGGACTGATAAAAGGCCAATATGTATGCCAGCTACTTTAAAAAATCATAGGTGTGTTATTGTTCAAGGGAAAAATAGTAAATTAAAGTCAGACACTGTTTTTTTTTTTTTTTTTTTTTTATAATGATTCTAAAAATGGGGTTGAGCTATCCAATCAAATGGCATCCTATTATAGTTGTTTGTGCAGAGCCATAAAATGGTATAAAAAAATTGTAATGGAATTAATATGTGGGACTTGGCTCGTAAACGCGTGGTATGTACGTAGATAATTGGGTACTAAAAGTATTAAAATTTTAAAATTTCGCGAAGAAATGATTTATCATCTTTTAAATATAGTGAATCCCCACAGAGAAGAAATGCCAAGTGGAAATGAAGTACTGCCCAAAAAACGATCACATTTTCTGCAGTCACAGTCAAAGAAGAAATAGCTAAATATAGCACCAGATACAATGAAAGAGTCAACAAACATCAAAACCCCTTAATTACTGGATTATTCGATACATCGGACCAAATCCGCAAGCTGAAGAGACACTACCCGTTAGACCTAAGCTCCAGATTCAACTAGTCTTTATTCTAAATGATGCATATTTGTAATAAGTTAACTTATTACAAATAATTTAGCCATGTCACAGCGCCACGCCAGAAAAAATTACTAAAAATTCTCAATGCGAGAATTGATTGTAAATTTCATAAATAAATAAAAAAAAAACATTTTCTGCAGTCGTACTAAGGGCCTACGAGCAAAATGAAACGTCGGTGTAAGGAAAGTTGTAAACGCATTTCTAGAATAAAAGGTAGAGAGTATGCCGCGAAAAGAACCAAAAAAGTAACAACACATTGTGATCGTTGTAAAAGCCAGCCGGCACTCTACCTAACTTGTTTTAAAAAATTGCATGAAAAAAAGGAAATAATTATGTTGTTTATAATATTGAATTATTATTAAGTTTATTATTATTGTATGTCTGCTTATAATGTTGAGATAAAATAATATAAACCTATTTTGTGAAATACATGTGTGACCCACACCTAACCCCTCGAGACAGACACGTCTGACCCGCCGGTGGGTCGCGCCGGCATCAACGTGTTAATTAATTTTAACATCACGAAATTGGTGTATTTCATTACATTACTTTACTTTATAAAAGCAGAAATAGAGTCGCAATTCATTGGGGACAATTCCAGGTAAACAGTAACTGATAATAACAACTACGACAAAAAAGAAAACGCGTTGCTAAAGTCAAATGGGAGATCTCCCTCGTCCGGTCGTCACTCAGCGATGTTCTTCACAGAGGGGAGATCTGCCCATTCGGTTGACTAAGTGTTAAGAAAAGTAAAAAAGAGCCAACACCACACGGAGTTCCCAAGCGGTCACCCATCTAAGTACTAACCGTGCCCAGCGCTGCTTGACTTTCGTGATCGAACGAGAACGAGTACTTTTTTTTTTTTTTATATAACGTTTATTGAACCAAGATGAGTATTACATGTAAATGTTATTCACAATAAACTATGAAGGCGTTGATAAGGTGGGTTAGGCAAAAAGTACCGGTACGCGACGGTACAACGCAGCCATATTATATTATGTGTCGGAGATTTTACATTTTTTGTGTTTTAGTGTATTGTTTGGGATTAAGCCGCTGGGGAGCGGAGCTTTTATGTGATCTTGTTTTTTTTTTAAATTGCTATTTCTGTCCTGAAAACTTGGCCGCAAAACAGGACATTTCGGTATTTCGCTTTTTAGGTGCTGTGGAACTTGGGGAGGGGTGGGAAGAGGGGGTGGGGAGGGGGGGGGGGGAGGGGGTTAATAAATAGGTTTATTTACAAAAATTTACAATATTTACAATGTTTTTACGGATTTTTACAACGTTTACATGTTAAGTTACGCGGAGACAGAATTGAGTTCTGTTGGTTTAATGGTTTTCTCTATTATTTTATTATGGATTCGGTATCCACCAGTATTTTTTTGTGTTTTTTCTGTGCTCGTCTTTAGTGTCTTTCAGAGGGAGGGCCATGTTGTATCTCCACCTAGTGTCTGTTGTCTGTCCATTTAAATTTTCTTCGTGGAGTATAGTTTTGATCCCTATTTTTCTTTTTATGTGGTAAATTATTGGAATATTGTTTTGGTCTTGGAGGTAGTTTTTTTTGTCTAGGTATAGGAACGCTTCTGGAGGGATGTAGCCTGTTGTCAGTGTGTGTTTCTGATATGCGTTGTTAGGAAACAAGCCGCTGAAGATTAGGCTGTTTTCTTTTATCTTTGCAGCTTGCGCAAAGTGGTTTCTTATTAGCTTTAAGATGTGACAGTCTATGCGGTGGATGTTGGCTAGGTCGTAGATATTTTTGTTTTTCACATATTTTTTGAATCCACTATGTTGTGATCTGTAGATACTCAAGCAAGCTCTGATACACTTTCTTTCGAATTTACGAATTTTTTCCATTAGGGAAGCTGATATGTTGTACCATATTGGGCAGCCATAGGATAAGATCGGCCTGATTAGTGCTTGGTAGCATAGTATTTTTATCTTTTTGTCGAGGTGTTTGGAGTAGAATAATCTTTTTGTTCTCCAAAATGCTTTATTGGCCTTGGTGAGTTGAATTTCGACGTGTTGCTTGAAGTTTAGTTCGTTGTCTATGTTTACTCCTAGGTATTTTACGTAGTTTTTGTGTGGTATGAGTGCCTCTGCGTTTGCTTTTTCTTTTAGTTGGAATTTTCTGGAGTGTTCTCTTTCTATTGGGCTGAGTTCGCTTAGCTTGAGTCTAAATAGTATAGTTTCGCATTTGCTTGCGTTGATTTTTAGTTTCCATGTGTAGTAGTAATCGTTAATTTTGTCGAGGAGTTCTTGTAATTCTGTTTCTATTGTTTTGGTTTTGCGGCCTGTTACGTAGATGATTAGGTCATCTGCGAAGGCTATGGAGCGTTTATGGGTGGATGTATTGAGATCAAATAGATTTAGTAGGTCGCTATTGTAAATACTGAACAGTAGTGGGAAATTTACTGTACCTTGTTGCAGTCCGTTTTCTATGGAGAATTCTTTGGTTGATGCGCATGGACCTTCGGATATTATGAATGTTCTGTTTGTGATCATGTCCCAGATTATTTTGATTAGATATTTAGGGAAGTTTTTCTTGATTAGTTTGTATATGAGGGCTGGGATCCAGACTGTGTCGAAAGCTTTCTCGAGGTCTATTAAGCAGGCGGCTACTCGTTGTTTTGCGTTTAGCGCCCAGCAGATGTCCGACGTAAGTTTGTTTATTGCGTGGATTGTGGAGTGTTTGTGCCGGAAGCCAAATTGGTTTTCCGGGATTATGTCATTTTTTGTGCAGAAGGAGGTTAGGGGATTGTTTATGGTTATCTCGAATATTTTACTTATGTTGGGGAGGTGACTTATAGGTCGTAGGTTTGTGGGTGAGGAGCCGTCCTTATTTTTTTTTTTTTTTGTAATAGCTATTAATTTGGCTTTTTTTTTCCATTTGCTGAGGAAATATGTGTCGTTTAGTGCATTGTTGAACAGTACTGTGTAGTACCATTCTATTTTGTGACGAGAACGAGTACTTTCAACGCGGTAGGAGTGTTGGCCAAAGTAATCAGTTTTGTTATTTCATGATATCGATCAGACAAAATAATTAAGAAAATATATATATATATATATTTATTTATTTATTTCAATTTTACAATTTGTCCAGAAGGACATTTGGTAAAATGTTATAACTTGAAAAATATAGTATGTGGATGGTTACCCCCAGCGGGGTTCCATCTTCCAGGTTGTTTATTGTATTTCTGTTGTGAGGTCTGCGGGATGCTTCTTATTCAGTCTTCTTTCTATTAGGGTTTCATTTGTTTCAGCTAAAAGCTGGTTTGGGTGTGTTGCGAGTCTTTCTTTGTAGTTTTTTGCGTATCTAGCGATATCCTCTTTGACTGTTGGAATTTTTAAATCTTTTCGTAGGTCTTCATTTCTGACGTACCATGGAGCGTTAACTATTGTTCTAAGAATTTTGGCTTGCATAGTCTCCATTTTGCTTATATGGCTCTTTGCTGCTGTTCCCCATTTTGTATATCTTTAGTTTATTTTCAGTGCTTAGTTTGGACTTTCGACTTGTTAGCCAATGCATTTACCTCCTTGCTGTTTGAATTTTGTCTATTACTGATTTGATATGCTGCTTCCATGTGAGTTGTGTATCTATGTGGAGTCCTAGATATTTGACTTGCTTTGTTTGTATTATATGAGTGTCGTTTAAAAAGATATTTGGGGGTATCTGTTTTCGCAGTGTGAATGTAATATGGCTGCATTTATTGGGGTTTGCTTTAATTTGTTTATCTTGTAGCCACTTTTCTATTTTTGTGATGTGTTGTTGTAGTAGTGTGACTGCTGTTATAGGGTTAGTGTGCCTGACTAGCACAGCTGTGTCGTCCACGAATGTCAGTATTTTGCTGTTGGTAGTTGTTGGTATATTGGCCGTGTATAATGTGTATAATATTGGTCCTAGGACGCTTCCTTGCGGAACCCCTGCCTTGATGTCTTTGACTTCGGAGAATGCGTCCTTGATTTTTATTACAAAGGTTCTGTTGCTTAAGTATGATTTCATTAATTGGTATATTTGTTCCGGGAATTGTTTCTTGATTGTTTATAGTAGGCTTTCGTGGTTTATTTTATCAAATGCTTTTTCTATGTCCATGAACAGAGCTGTACAGTATTGTTTGTTTTCTAATGCTAGTATTATTTCGTTGACGAGCCTGTGCATTTATTCTATGGTGGAATGTTTGTTTCTGAATCCGAATTGGTGATCTGGTATTAATTTTTCCTTCTCTATTATTGGTTTTAGCCTGGCGTATATTATTTTTTCTATTATTTTAGAAAACACGGGAAGTAGCGATATTGGTCTGTAAGATGCTGTTTGGTGCGGGTCTTTGCCTGGTTTAGGTAACATTATGATCTGTACTAGTTTCCATAGTTTAGGATAGTATTGGATTCTTAATATTGCATTGTAGATTATAGTCAGTAGTCGTATCGCCTTTGGAGGAAGGTTTTTCAATATTTTCCCATTGATTAGGTCGAATCCTGGTGCTTTATTGTTTTTTGTTTTTTCGATTATGTTCCTAATTTCCTGTGCTGTTGTTTTAGGTATGGCGTATTGCTTGTCAGTTGCGGCACTATTGGCTAGCACATCCTCGTCCGTATGACTATTGAGGTTGCTGTTGTTGATATTATGTGGTGTAAATACATTGCATAGGTGGTTGGAAAATTCTTCAGCTTGCTCTTCGTTGCTTCTTGCCCATGTATTGTCTGTTTTTCTGATTGCTGGGACTAGTTTTATTGCCTTCTTTATTTTTTTTTGTGGCTTTCCATAGTGAGTAATTGTAGTTCTCGTATGGAGATAGTGACTCTATGAACTTTGTGAACTCGTTGTTATTGTGTTCTTTTATTTTGTTTTTAATTTCCTTTGCAAGTTTGTTTAGGTGTTTTTTGTTTTCTTTTGTTCTATGTTTTTGCCATATTGCTTTCGCTTTCCTTTTTTCTCTAATTTTTTCGAGATTGTCTGGCGGAGTTATTATTATTTGTCTATTTGATGGTTCAGGTATAGTGGTTGCCCTTGCTGCTTCTTGAATAGTTTCGGTAAGTGTTGTTACTGCTTGTTCGATGAGTTCAGGTGTTTTCAGTGGGATGTAGCAGTTGATTTTGCTCTCGATTATTTCTTTAAATGTTTGCCATTTGGTGGTTTTATTGCATATTGTCTCTGGGTTGTTGTAAATTATTGGTTTGTTTCTGTATGTAATTATTATGGTTGTGTGATCGGTGCTAAGCTCAAGGCTGGTTGTTGTTTTTAATTTACTTACATTTAGTCCTTTTGTTATTGCAAAATCCAACAGGTCAGGTATTTTATTGAGGTCTGTCGGCCAGTATGTTGGTTTTCCTGTAGATAGTACATTGAGGTTACTGCTTCTGATGTATTTTTCTATTGTTCTACCTCTCGGCGTGTTAATTCTCGAACCCCATAATGTGTGCTTTGCATTAAAGTCTCCAGCCGCTATATATTTGTTGCCTAAGGATTGGAAATACTCTTCCCATTTTTTTAGTCTCATTTTGTGTCTCGGAGGTACATACACTGCTGACATCTAGAAGTAATTGTCATTGGTTCGTATTGTGACAGTGGTTGCCTGTATGTGTTCTTGATTTGTTTGTCTATGTAGGTGATGCTTGATATCATTTTTTATTATTACTGCAGTTCCTCCATGTGCTTTACCTGAGGGATGTTTGGTGTCGTAGATGGCGTAGTACGGTATTTTCATGTAACTTTTTAGAGTGAAGTGTGTTTCTGAGACAAGTAGTATATCAATATTGTTTTTATACAAAAATGTTTTAATTTCGTTTACTCGCTGTTGCAAGCCATTGGAATTCCAGGCTGCTATTTTCAGCATGTCCATCTCTATTTTTTTAACTTAGCAAGTTTGTGAGTAATTGTAGCATGACTGTTGTTTGTTGTACTTGTTGCCTTAGTACTGTGTTTAGCTCACTTACCATTTTTCCTAACATCTCTGTACCTTTAATGGATTGCTTCAACATTTCTTTGATTTCTGTAACGTCTTCGATGTTGTTGCTTTGTTTCTGATTTTTTGTGTGCGTTGTTTGGCGAATGTTTTGGGTTACTTGCGCATAGCTTCTGCTATCTTGGTTATCTATGTTTCTGTTTATAGCGTTTGGTTCGTATTGTCTTTTCAATGTTGTTTCATTATCCGTTGTACTTTGTTGCGGTTGGTAGTTATTGTATGATCTATTGCGAAGTGGAGGAAACAGTTTACGTTGTATTTGTTTCCTTATTTCACATCCTTTATAGCTGGCTGGGTGGTTTCCGTTACAATTATAGCATCTAACTTCTTCTATTTTTCCTGTGTATGGGCAGTGTATTGTTAGGTGATTTTTTGCACATTTAACACATGCCGAGCTTCTGTTACAATAATTTTTTGTGTGACCGTATTGTTGGCACCGCATGCATTGCGGTATATCTTTTTTGTAGCGTGGTGGTTCCACTGTTACAATTGTATTTAGTATTCTTTTTATTTCATAAATTTCCTTGTTATCGGTTCTGGGTTCAAGTTCTAGTAAGAATAATGGTAATGGTTGCTTCGTATCGTATTTTGTCATATTGTTTATTACTCTTGGTTGATGGCCAATTTTTCCTAATTCTTCACTTATTTTTTTTTGTTTTAGTTTTTGGATTTGAACCTCTTATAACTATTTTATATCTCCTTTCCGTTTTGAGTTGGTACGTGTGGTATATAACATTTTTTTCACTTTCTTCTTCTTCTTCTTTATCTTTTATCACTTCTTCAGTTCTTTTCAGTTTATCACTTCTTAAGTTCTTTTTCAGTTCTTTTATCACTTTCCTATAAACTTCTGGGGTGTTTGTTTGAATTTTTACTTGTTCTAATTTTGTTTGTTTTATTGTGTAGTTATCCTTTCCGACTATATTGTTTAGTAGATCGATAAGCGAGTCTATTACTTGGGCATCAACAAATATTGGTGGTGGTTTTGTAATGCGAGTTGATTGTGTTGTAGTTTCTCTTGTCGGATCAGCGTCTATTTCTTCCGTTAGTGAGCTGAAGGAGTTTCTTAACGGTAATTCTTGCAACCATCGCTGCTTTTCTGTGTCTAGGAATCCTGCGGCACTTGTATCTGGACTTATTTTTCGTTTTTTTTTTTTTTTTTAGTATGCTAGTTTCCAGTTTTCGTTCTGGTAACTTTTTTCGTTATCGTGGCTGCACTCCTCCTGTCTCCATTGCTCTTTCATTTCTTCTGTAGCCATATCGTTTGAATTATTATTTCTTTCGATTATGTAGTAATTTTCTCCTTTAGTTGCAATCTGGATTGTTGGTAGCTGCTGCTGCATTGTTTAACTTCTCCTCACTATCATTATTCGTAACACTTCTCTAAATCACTTCCCTAGAGCACACGATTGCTTACACGCGTCTGTTCACCTCGGTTGCCCGAGCAGGAATGAGTAGGAAGGTGACAAAGTTTATGAAAGGAAAATGCAGTAGAGAAGCTGTCATAGAGGGGAAAAAGGCATTCAAACAGTAGTGCAAACAAAGAAAGGAATGACACAATGAAGTAGAAATGGAGAATATCAAGAAGATCAAAACAGAACAAGAAACGTGGAAATACATAAATAAATATAGAAGAAGAAGATAGGGTGTAGATGAAGAAATAAGCGAAGAAGAGTGGAAAAATCACTTTTTGGAAATTTTAGATGGAACAGAGCACAAAGAGGGCAGAAAAACGGAGGAGCATCGAGCAGAAGAGAAAATAATGAAGGAGAGAAAAGATAATGTAGAGAAAGAAGAGGTGATCTACTAACTAAGAAACTTGGTAAAGAAAGAAAGATTCGTCTGAAGCTGCTACCAGTCCATAGTCTACGTATATGGTCATCAGCGTTAATTTGTCATCTTCTGTATAATTATAAAAACAAGAATCTGCGTTACTTTGATAAAATTTTAAATTTGAAGTAAATTTTGTGAAACGTTCCGTCCAACATCTTTGAGACTGCTTTAAGCCATATAGGCTTTTTATCAATTTACAGGCGCGATTCGTACCATCATCAAAATCTTGAGGTTGCTTCATATAGATGTCTTCTTTCAGACTTCCATATAAAAATGCGGTTTTAATGTCAAACTGTCCAAGGTGTAAATTATTTTTGGCAGCAATACTGAGCATTAATCTAATTGTGTTAAACCGAGCAACGGGACTATAGGTTTCCTTATAATCTATGCCTTCTTTCTGTGAATACCCTTTTATCACAAGTCGCGCTTTGTATCGTTCCGAATTGTCAGGATTTAGCTTTACCGTTAAAATCCACCTATTACTAAGTATCTTTTGATCTTTTGGTATTTCTACAAGATTCGACGTTTTATTTTCATGGTGCGATTTAATTTCATCTGGCATAGCCGTTTCCCATAACTCTTTCTTTTCGAATCTCATCGTTTCGTTAAAATCCACCGGTAATTTTTTCGCTGTGTACATTACTGGACTACCATAAAAAATCGGTTCGTTTAACCTTATCTCTATCTCTCAATTGTCTCACACTTTCGAAGTTACATGAGGTTATTTTTCATGTTCACTCTCTGCACTTTTATACGTACATGCTCTATCGCTCTGCGCACACACATCTTCGCGCTCGACAATTTTCGGTAAACCTAAATTAACAAATTTCGCAATTTCTAGTTCGGGCTTAAATATTACGTCACGGTTCAATATTACATTTCCTTATATTCTTTGTTAGCCTTTTTGTCAAATTTTCTTCTTTTTCCCGCAGGTATGTATGCGAAGCACTCAGTACCGAAAACCCTAAACTTTTCTAAATCTGGCGGTTTCCCGTACCACAATTCATAAGGTGTTTTATTGTCCTGTCTTGTCGGTCCGGTCTTGTTTATGACATGCACTGCTGTCTTCATGGCTTCGACCCATAAAAACAGCGTTAGGATGGGTTTCGAATGTAGCATCGATCGACCTGTCTCTACTATTGTTCTATTTTCTCTTTCTGCGACGCCATTCTGTTCAGGAGTGCATGGGACGTTAACCGTGTGCCTAATTCCCTGGCTTCTTAAAAATTCTTTAACCTCTTTATTTTTTAATTCCTTCCCTCCATCGCTATGAATTTCTTTGATCTTACTATAGAATTGGTTTTCGACTTCTAGACAAAAAATTTCTAGTTTTTCGATTACTTCTGACTTATATCGTAAGAAGTAAATCTTCGTGAATTTTGAAAAATCATCTTTAAACATAAGAAAATACAGTTTCTTTCTTAATGACTCGACTTCCATAGGTCCACATATATTCGTATAAATAATTTCGCGAGTTTTAGTCGCACGCTTGATTTTATCGTAAAAACTCGATCGAAGTTACTATCCTCTACAACTTTCATATTCGAATTCTTTAAAAATTCCTTAACGTGTCTGATGTTTTGTTGAGATAGCCGTTCGTGCCATGACTGCAGCGTCTCCGCGTTTGACTCCCCTCTATTGCTAAGATTGCAGACGAAAAGCGATGAACTACATCGATTGTAGTATAACAAATGAACAATTGGAATTTGTTGGTGACCCAAACCCTGCTTTAAGAATAATGTGAAAATTTGATGAAATGTATTTGAAGGAATCAACAGCATTGCAAATTTGCATAAGAAATAGACTCGAGAGGATGAAATTGAGAGGCTTTGAAGATACAAATTCATTTTTCACGCAGTTTGAAAAACGATTAACGAGTTCAAAAGTACTGGTGCAAATGTAAGTGAGCGTGAAAGGCTCGACTACATTCTAAAAACGCTACCAGATCCATTGAGTTATATCGATCATTTAATCGACTTATTGAAAAAAGTGATCGCACTTGTGAATTTCTAAAAAATAAAATTACTATGTGGGAAACGCGAGGCCAGAGTGAAAGTGACAAGAAAAGGTCGAGTGCATTTAAAGTCGAAAAATAGGACATAAAGTGCCATGACCGTGGAAAATACGGTCGCATAGTGAGAAATACCTGAACCATCAAATAGACAAACAATAATAATAAAATAAATATAGCACCCAGCCTCGAGCTTAGCACCGATCACACAACCATAATAATTACATACAGAAACAAACCAATAATTTACAACAACCCAGAGACAATATGCAATAAAACCACCAAATGGCAAACATTTAAAGAAATAATCGAGAGCAAAATCAACTGCTACATCCCACTGAAAACACCTGAACTCATCGAACAAGCAGTAACAACACTTACCGAAACTATTCAAGAAGCAGCAAGGGCAACCACTATACCTGAACCATCAAATAGACAAATAATAATAACTCCGCCAGACAATCTCGAAAAAATTAGAGAAAAAAGGAAAGCGAAAGCAATATGGCAAAAACATAGAACAAAAGAAAACAAAAAACACCTAAACAAACTTGCAAAGGAAATTAAAAACAAAATAAAAGAACACAATAACAACGAGTTCACAAAGTTCATAGAGTCACTATCTCCATACGAGAACTACAATTACTCACTATGGAAAGCCACAAAAAAAAATAAAGAAGGCAATAAAACTAGTCCCAGCAATCAGAAAAACAGACAATACATGGGCAAGAAGCAACGAAGAGCAAGCTGAAGAATTTTCCAACCACCTATGCAATGTATTTACACCACATAATATCAACAACAGCAACCTCAATAGTCATACGGACGAGGATGTGCTAGCCAATAGTGCCGCAACTGACAAGCAATACGCCATACCTAAAACAACAGCACAGGAAATTAGGAACATAATCGAAAAAACAAAAAACAATAAAGCACCAGGATTCGACCTAATCAATGGGAAAATATTGAAAAACCTTCCTCCAAAGGCGATACGACTACTGACTATAATCTACAATGCAATATTAAGAATCCAATACTATCCTAAACTATGGAAACTAGTACAGATCATAATGTTACCTAAACCAGGCAAAGACCCGCACCAAACAGCATCTTACAGACCAATATCGCTACTTCCCGTGTTTTCTAAAATAATAGAAAAAATAATATACGCCAGGCTAAAACCAATAATAGAGAAGGAAAAATTAATACCAGATCACCAATTCGGATTCAGAAACAAACATTCCACCATAGAATAAATGCACAGGCTCGTCAACGAAATAATACTAGCATTAGAAAACAAACAATACTGTACAGCTCTGTTCATGGACATAGAAAAAGCATTTGATAAAATAAACCACGAAAGCCTACTATAAACAATCAAGAAACAATTCCCGGAACAAATATACCAATTAATGAAATCATACTTAAGCAACAGAACCTTTGTAATAAAAATCAAGGACGCATTCTCCGAAGTCAAAGACATCAAGGCAGGGGTTCCGCAAGGAAGCGTCCTAGGACCAATATTATACACATTATACACGGCCAATATACCAACAACTACCAACAGCAAAATACTGACATTCGTGGACGACACAGCTGTGCTAGTCAGGCACACTAACCCTATAACAGCAGTCACACTACTACAACAACACATCACAAAAATAGAAAAGTGGCTACAAGATAAACAAATTAAAGCAAACCCCAATAAATGCAGCCATATTACATTCACACTGCGAAAACAGATACCCCCAAATATCTTTTTAAACGACACTCATATAATACAAACAAAGCAAGTCAAATATCTAGGACTCCACATAGATACACAACTCACATGGAAGCAGCATATCAAATCAGTAATAGACAAAATTCAAACAGCAAGGAGGTAAATGCATTGGCTAACAAGTCGAAAGTCCAAACTAAGCACTGAAAATAAACTAAAGATATACAAAATGGGGAACAGCAGCAAAGAGCCATATAAGCAAAATGGAGACTATGCAAGCCAAAATTCTTAGAACAATAGTTAACGCTCCATGGTACGTCAGAAATGAAGACCTACGAAAAGATTTAAAAATTCCAACAGTCAAAGAGGATATCGCTAGATACGCAAAAAACTACAAAGAAAGACTCGCAACACACCCAAACCAGCTTTTAGCTGAAACAAATGAAACCCTAATAGAAAGAAGACCGAAGAAGAAGCATCCCGCAGACCTCACAACAGAAATACAATAAACAACCTGGAAGATGGAACCCCGCTGGGGGTAACCATCCACATACTATATTTTTCAAGTTATAACATTTTACCAAATGTCCTTCTGGACAAATTGTAAAATTGAAATAAATAAATAAAAAAAAATTTATTCCAGAGGTTAATGCTTCAAATATTCCGTAAGTGTAAAATAGACAAACCGCGTTTTGTGTTATATTATTATTATTCTCTCTTATATCTGTAAAACTTTCTATACGTTTTCTTCGCGGAATTTAATTGTCAAGTTTTTAAATATTACAAGTTTGTCAAAGGTAAGTACCTACAAGACTCGCATAAAAATAAGAATATAATACAATCGAAAAACTAAAAATTATGTTCTTAATAATTGAAGTTTAAATGACATTAAATGTATAAGATTATATAGCATGATTGCTTAAAAACGAAACTTTAATTTAAAAGTAGCAGATATAAATAACGACATTGAAGGTATAACTTACTATTCACGGCAATATGACATTGCGACAATAAATATTTTTCTTTACAATAACGATAACTGAAGAGAAAAGATACACAATGCTCGGTGTTTATTTCCAGCGTTTAAAAATAATGCTAAACAAGAAAATGGATATTACCAACTTTGAATTAAAAGCAGAATTTGTCAATCGAGTTCGTATCATTTTTTCCGCCAGAGTCAGAAACTGCACACGGAACTCTCAATAGCTTTGCCCACTGCGCTATTGTCACACGCTCAAGAAGGTGTAACCCCAAACTCTCAAGCCTGACGTCACCTTGAGGGGCCACCTCTAGACATTCTCCAGACAGTTAACACATTGCCTCCCTGATAGGGAGTTTCCAGGAAAATATGTCCCCACCAACATTTCCATCGCTCTCCCACAGTATATAACTCTCGACTATTAACAGGCAAACTAGTCTAAATTTGAAACCGATAGCTGTACGTTGTAACGAGATTGTAAGTGGTATTCGAGAGTCGCTCGCTCTCTGGAAATAAAGTTTTATTTTTATTATTACGGAAGATTTTCTTTTTCACAGTGGCGTGATCTGAGCGTAGTGGGGGTCGTCTCCCCGAGAAGACAAAGAAATGGTCTAATGACAATCAGTCTTATTTGAAGATTCAAACGGCATACATCGAGAGGTCTGACGATTAAAATTAAAGTCGCTTAGTCTAACGAATTCATTGTGAGATATCGTAAAGTCGGGTCGAATTTCTGTAACGCATTAACTGTATTCATCGCTAAATAATTTGTGACGTCTTTATTATTACATAATTTATTGTTAAATATACAAGTTATATTAACCTGTTAACACAGTGTTAAATTCATTGAACCACCTCTGTTATCTTAATCGAAACAGGGGAACGACTAATTCACAGCGTTGATTATATTAATCGTAGCGAAAATTTACGCCTCTCGCTAACACGTCTCTCCGCGAACGATCGTAACAGATTCTGATTCCCCCTTCACGTGTCTGCTGGATGCCACTTCCGGCATCGTAACAACCTTTGCAACGTGTATGCCCTTCTCGCTGTTGATGAAAATCCTATTTGTGAAATTAGACGTTTGCTTGCTTTAAGACAAAGTAAACCGCGTTTCTCACTGGCGTTCGGGAGATGCCAATGGTGCGACATAGTGCAACAAAGTGAAATTTTGCGTGTGTGAATCTAGCAGGATTATAACGTAACAGGAACACGACAAAGTGGAAACTTCTAATGAAAAGAGAAAAAATGTATTGCCAAAGAAACTTTTTTTCTCCATTTTCCTTTGTAGAATTATATTTCACTTGCGAGTATTATAGCATGTCTGCCTTTGATACAAAGATCATAAAAGATTTACGTATCTGCAGGTATATTTACGCTGTATGAACGACACTAGAGTATTACAATATCAACAGCAAGTTTTCGAGTGTTCATGCCTGCCTGTTCAAATGCCTCAATTCTTTCTTCTACAGATACCTTGCCATATGGATCGAATAGTGCATTCGATTTATACGTGTTTCTCCTTTTTTGAAATCCTGTAATTGCATTCTTTTCCTTCGAAGATGGTTTTGTTGAAGTATTAGGTATTGCATTTTCGTTTGATGTCATAGATCTATTGTTACGTTTTTGTTTGGATTGTTTTGCTTAAGTTGCCGTTAATTTTTGAATTTAGAATAAATGGTAGTTGCTGCCACCAGAAACAATCTAAGGACTGTTTCAGTTAAATTTTGTGTTATCGCTTATCTTTTCGAAGATCCCGAACTGTCGTGTTTCTTAATAATTCTGTCGGCAATTAAATATCAGTGCGTAGTGTTGACTGATGTTTAATGCGACTGGCATTTAAACTCCACGTTTCGGCTAACCTGCTACGCGCAAGAGTACTGGCACGGGAGAGGATCAAAGTTGGTGAAAATAAATGTTCGCTTAATCTTATTATATTATTAGACAAATATTTTCCGCAACAAAAGTTTATTCAAATTCTAATTGGTTATTAACAGAGTTACCGTTGAGATTTTGAATACTCGAAGTTACAATAGTTCGCGATACGTTTTTACTCTTATTAATTACAAGATTTTAATTTAATTGATTTTTCAATAATTTACAAATTGACAAATACAAACACGTCGATTAACAAAACTGACAAGAACTGAGAACTAATGAAACAAAGAACTAAAGCTAAAGAACTAAAGGACTAAAGAACTTAAGAACTAAGAGCTAATAAAACTAAGAGCTAAAGGAACTAAGAGCTAAGAAACTAACTCAGAAATTAGGAGCCAAAGGAATTGAGAACTAATCGCTATGAACTAAGAAATTACTTGCCGAGAACTGAGGAACTGATCGCCAAGAACTAAGGAATTAATCACCAAGAACTGAGGAACTAATCACACAGAACTGAGGAATTAACTACTCTGAACTAAGGAATTATCTATCTATCTTCCACGTCGCTACGCTTATTTATAATTAGGTCTACCGTGGAGGGGTCGTCATGTGACGGGTTGTTCCGTGGGGTTGTGAAGTTCGAATTCGGTTTCTATACAAATTGTTAAATCTCATTTTTCAAATTGAAACGCTCACTCGCGCTATTGGTTGTTTTAGTCTTCGTTACGGCGCGTGCGCAGCGCGGGACGTGACACTGTTATGCCGCTTTTGTCGTTTTTTAATTTCTTGTTTCTTAATATTTGCTTTAGACTTTTTCACTTCAGGGGATAACTCGTCTTCTGTGAGTAATTCATCAAACTCTTTGTTTGTCAGCACATCCCCAGTTTTTATATCTCCATTTTCTGTTTTATCATGTATTGCAGTAGAATCTGATACTGTATTATCAATTGTTGAGGTTATTAGATATATAGGAATGCAAAGAGACGCGTGGATAAATTGTAAGATAGAAAATATATATATTTTAAGCTGAAGTGTAAATACAAAGAAGGAATACAATATATATGAGCTAGTCCAGATCCGCACGCTAGCAGTGTTACTCTATAACTGAAAAACCCTGAAGCCAACGCCACACGTGCACCGCTTTTTGGTTTGTCCTCGACAGTCTTTTGTCTATGCGCTGTCGATGGCTTCAGTGCTTGAGAAAACTAAAGATCAGATGTAGAGTTTTCTTAGAAGTGGCGACCACTTCAACATCAATATTGATAATATCATTTTCTGGGGTAGCCTCTGTACGGTGATAACCTTTTTTCTTCAAAACTTTTGGCATCTTGTAGTTGAAGGGCCAGAGGCTGATTGTGCTATTTCAGCAATTAAACTATGTAAATAATCCACAGTATCTTCAAACTAGTCGTTAATACATTTTTTAACATCCAAGCAATAATTATGTATATTCGATATATCTTTGGTAATCATTGCTTTAATCTCATTCTTTGATCTAGTACCCACATTTAAAATCTAGAAATAAATTCTTTATAAGTATTTAGTATATACACTAAACTATACTTTTTAATAATACATACATAATTTAATATTATGTTTGAAATTGTGACATATATAACAATTAATACAAACACATTGCGTTTAGTTCCATTAATTTAGAAGCATATGTAAATTAAAAAAAATATTTATATGAAACAATAATAAAATAATGAAGTAACGTTGAGAATAGGATCTAGTTGAATTACACATATATACCCTTTTAACAATTCCGTTCTTATAAATTTTATTAAATTTACAGTGAACTTACGTTTATTATTACACTAAATAAAAATGAAAGTACTGTAATGAAAAATATAATATACTTAATGGAAATAAAATAAGCAAATAGCAAAGTATTTATTAATATTATTATATAGCATTATATTATATTATTATAATATTTATTAATATTTACTTGCCTTTTACGTTTGCATAAAAACTAAAAAATTTTAAATATAAACTTTTATAACAGAGATAAAATAAGTCACAGAAATTACCGTCTTCAATGGCAAAATGCGTTAAAGGAAGGGAAACGATAATCTCCGTTTCGTGTCACAGGCCGAACTGTGCCAGTTTTGCTCCTTGAAAGTACATGTAACGGCACATGAGCTAGAGGACAATTCAAATCATGTTGTTGTTCTTTGCCTCGGAGTATCAATATCGTTAGGAAATACATAATGTATTAATAAATAAACTCCGGGCAAAACAATGTCACTGCTATGTGCAACCGTTGAACGAACACGAATTTGAATTTTCCCATTCTCCCCTGACGAGTTTATACGATACCCGTTTAAACGGACGCAATCATAAAGAGTTCAGTTATCGATCAGTATCTACGAGTATCTGCCGAGTATCGATCAGTTACCAACGAGTTATCAGCGAGCGATTATACATTGTCTTAGCGAATCCGTTAGTACGAGCACCTTTGCGAACATTATCTGTACTTATTTATTTAATCATTTTAAATAATACTTGACCGTTTCAACAACGAGCAATCTCGTCTAATAAATCTCACGATCAACCATTCTCTACGCACAAGCCTTCGAAATACATAACGACATTTCAGTTCAATTTGAATCATTGCGTTTAACGCCATCTATTCTCCCGGGCGAGCCATTTTTCTCTAGAATTTAAATCGCATCCAATGTAATTTTAGTTTAGTTTAATTTAGTTAGTTAGTAATAGATTAGTCAAACAATTATCAATTTCTATAATTGTATCTTTATGTAAAATAATTTTCTGTTAGCGTCCGCGGTTGTAAAAATAACGATCAGGTATTGAGATATTTATACAATGGTGTACCAACTATAAAAAGCATTTCTCGCAAAATCAACTTACAGTCTTAGTAGGGTTGTGAGGTAGAAACGACGTTATTCTAAGCAAACGCTACTTATACGCGATGCAGACGTGTTTGACAACTACGAAAACTGTGTGATTCTATCGGGGAAAAAATCCTTCTCTTTGAAACTTCTATTTGAAGAAACCTTTGTACTAGACAATCAAATGTGAGCATTTATTTAATTAGGCGAATCAGTAGCAGTCTTATCCCCTTGTACAATTTGTCTAACTCTTAACCTAAACCAATTCGCTCACCAAGCCAATCCCAAGCCTCTGTGGGTTCCCCCAGGCACGGCCATGGTCTGCTATGCAGACAATACCTTGGTCATGGCCGGGGGCCGAGGATGGTACGAAACGCAGAGGCTCGCGGAGACCGCCGTGGCATGCGCGGTGAACGCCATACGAAGCCTCGGCCTGAACGTGTCGCCGACCAAGTCCAACGCACTAGGGTTCTTCGATCATCACTGTAGAGCCCCCCCGTCTGGACTGTACGTACACATCGATGGAGAGAAAGATCCGGTGAGCGGCCAACTGAAATACCTGGACCTCACCATCGACAGTAGATGGACGTTCGGGCCGCACTTTAACGACCTGGTCCCAAAGGTGACAGCCAACGCTTTGTGCGGCCTGCTACCGAACATAGGAGGAGCGGGAATTGGAGTACGCCGCCTCTACGAGGGAGTCATCTGATCGCGGGTCCTCTACGGGGCCCCCATATGGGCTGAAGATATAATGGCCAACCGCCGCAGCCTGATCCTGCTGCGGAGGCTACACAGGACGACCGCTATAAGAATGGCGAGGGGATACAGAACCGTATCCCACTCGTCGGCGTCCGTGCTAGCCGCGTCTCCCCCGTTCGAGTTACAAGCCCTCGCACTCCAGCAGGTGTACAACCACCGAAGGGCTCTGAATTCGGACCAAGACCAACCGGTCCAAAACATCTGGAGGGAGACCAAGCACAGGATATGGGAAAGATGGCGCGCCCAGCTAATGGAGGAGGACATCACACGGCCACACCGGGCCGTCCGCGCCGTTCTACCCAACTGGGAGGCATGAAGAAACCACGGAGGAATACCACTCACCTTCAGGATGACACAAATACTCACCGGGTACGGCGTATTCGGTGAGTACCTGCGAAAGATCCAGCGGGAGGTGACGTCCATATGTCACCACTGTAAAGAGGAAGAAGACACGGCGCAGCACACGCTGGAGTTCTGCCCAGCGTGGGAAGAACCGCGCCGAATACTACGCCTCACCATAGGCAACAGGTTATCCCCTGAAGCGGTCGTAGAGGCCATGACGAGGGGACAACAGGAGTTAGCCGCCGTCCGCACCTTCTGCGAACAGGTTATGCTAGTGAAGGAACGGGCGGAGAGGAACAGGGTGAAGCGAGGAGACCCCACCCGGGTAACCCGCGGAAGAAGAGGAACAACGACACGTCGCCGTGAGACTGCGGCATCACCACCACCACCGCCGTCATAGAAGAACGTGGCGAAGAAACCGTCAAGCCGAGGAAGGTCTGGCTCCCTCCACGGAACTGCACGACGGCACAGGAAACGAGATGCTAGGGGGAGGGTGGTCACCCCCCTAGCTGCCAAAACTAACCAGGCTGCCTCCCACAACAACACAGGGAGAGAACGACGAAGGAGCGTCCTGGGAGCAAATTAACGACAGGAACTGGGACGCTCCTGAGAACCGTTGGGACGACCACCGTGGGGTTTTTAGTCGGTAAGAGTCCGACACTGTCCGCCGCCTACTAGAGGGCGGCCAGGCGTCCATGAGGATTTCTCCCATGCCAAAAAAAGAAAAAAAAAAAGCCTCTGTGGGTTACGAGTTGGGAGTCGCGAATTAGCACTAAAAAGGAATCCCGTCCATTGATTGTCAATGTGTGTATTTACCAAAGATAGTATTTACTAAGATGTGGATTTATGGTATATCATGTTATTTTTATTGAGAACGCAGAGATGAGGATTTAGTAACTCGATTAACCGCAGACGTGCTATTCCGACCGTAAAATAATTTCTGAACTTTAACCTCTGACTTTTTCAGCGAAAAGACTAAACATTAAATATTAAGACAAAAATAATAATCGGTATTCCGTGTTATTAAACTTAACCAGTTTAGTCAAGACTTAGTATTTTCACTATAACGAAATTGATTGTGATTTTCAAGACTCGATATTATAAATTTTACTAATATAACAATAATAATAAGTAATAACTAAATAAGTAATAATAACGTTGTATTGTTGTATATACATGTGATTAATGTTACACATATCATATATATGTACATAATATGTCATATTATATAGATTATGGATCCTTACCATAACTTAACACAATTATTTGTTTACTATATATACAATTTGATTACTAGAAACTATATAATATGTTTTAAAATCGGTAATAAAGTTGTATTAATATAATATGTTTAATGAATTTTTTGTAAAAAGATTTATTTATTATTAATGAAGCTGACAAAATTCCATGTCTAAATCATTTTGTCAATTTCATTATTCATTATCACATCAAAGCATGTGTTTTTATAATTCATATTATAATAGTGTTTCCATATATGAATAAAAGCTCCACTAAAACTTTCTTATAGAAACGCGTACATTTCTCTTAATTCTGCTTATATTCCCAAAAATAAACTTTTGGAAAAGGTGGCAATTTCTTTAATATGTAAAATTTAAAATTTTATTATTATAAATTAATATTTGTATAATTTACATTATTATTATTTATAATATAAGTCTACAAGCCACTATAAAGGTCTATTAAGTTAATGTTTCTAAAGCTTCGTGGAACTTCAATTTACATTTTAATTGGTTAAAAAAAATTGATGCAATTTGCACATTATGTAATTTTAAATACTGAAGAAAATAGAGATGGCAAAATGGAACATACAAATTTAGAAATGTAAACTAAATGTATAGCTCAGTTTATGATCTATTATTAATAAAAACGTTTATATTTTAAGAGATTATTATATTACAGTCATATAAAATATATGATCTTTTTAAATTGCACAAATTCCTCTTACTAACTAATATATGTTATAAACTACATACAATGTTCATATTTTCATGCATTTAATAACAATAAGTAATATATCACAAAGAAAATGTTAAATACTAAATACATATTTAAGGAACACGATTTTAAAGAATAAAATATTTATAATTTATAACACACTTATGTACATACATATACATACTTTATAATAAATATAACATTTCAGTGTACATCAAATTTATAATAAACAGTTTTAGTTAAACGCCTGCGTTCTTGTAATAAGTAAATTTTTTTTATTCCTTGTATATCTAGTGATTAATAGGCCATTTCTATTGCTTTTGAATTTAAAATATCTTATGATTTATATATTTTAAAAACTTTTATATTCATGGCAAAAATATTGTGTATTTATTTTATTGTATACCTACTATTATTTGTTGTTTCATTTAATTCTAATTTGATAGTAGAATTTCTTCAGAAACCTGTATTACTTCACGCATAAGGTTGTAATACTTCTTACTTAAAAATAGGATCCAATAGGATAGCACTACCTTTTTGTTCCTGCTTTCATATATTTTTGGAATATGCTTTTTAGACACTTCCCATAAAGCTCGATTTTCTTTCAGCACGTCAACAAGTGGTTGTAGCATTGGAAATAATGTAAAAAGATTACTAAGAAACAAAATAATGAAATAAATCTCATGGAAGACTAAAATTAACTAAATAAAGAGAAAGGTTCATAATCTATAATCTATATTCTACTGTCTTCACAAAACATCACTGTCCTTTTCAATTAAGAAAGTCTTATCTGTTACAAAAATATTATTTTTCCTTTTAATTACACTCGTTATAAAAAATAGACCTTAAATCTGATTTTTTGACTTTGAATGTGTATTAAAAATAAAAGTATATACATACATTGTACAAAGACAGTTTCTCTTAAAATATACTTACATAAAACGTTCAAGGACTATATTTGTAATGAATTGAACTTGTAGGTCTGGTATAGATGCTCGTTCTCTATCCATCATTTCTATGGGGGAACTACCCACACTTTTTTCTAAATCTCCATGTGAATAAAATTCATCATAAATTTGTTCCTAACGCAAAGTCAAAGAAAAAAAGCACATAAGCTCTTAAATATATTATTGTCTTCGAAATTTGTCTAAACTTAGACTTCTACTTACTGCAGTTCTTTTAGAAACTTTCCACTGTTTAGTCTGATCACTAAGATCACAACATGTCACAAGCATATTAAGAAATAATCTCTTTCGTTCAGAGTCATTTTGGTCAAATTTACTTCTAACCATCTCTTTCTGTTTTTCTACCGTTCGAAAGTGGCATGCTAAGTCAGTTGCAAGTATATTATTTTTCAGTAGATCTAGTGGTTCGCTATACTCTTCACTATTAACGTTTTCAAATATATTGCACCCTTCTTCATTTAAAATGCACTTGGTCTATGCAAAATGATGTCTCTGTTGAATGAGAGAATGATAAGTTATATTGATATCACATTTATGTTCAATTTTTTGTTATTATTTCTGTATTCATCACAATAGCTATTATTTTATTCTTTAGATAAATCTATCACATCTTCCTGGGCCGAAAAACCTTTATTGCACTTTCTTACATGAACTAGGACTAGAACTAAAGAACATCTTAAACCTATCGATTAAATCTATCGATTATATCTAGAACTATCTTCTAGTTACTATTTATTGTAACTAGCGCATCTGCATATAGATGGCGAGCGCGAACTCACGTTGTCATTTTCAACATTTTTCTTACAACAGTTTTGTTCTTAAAGGTAATTTACCTCTATTACAGAACCCTCAGAACTGTAAAGACTAGCTAGAACCGTAGAGCGTTTATTTTGAAATGCATTATTTGTTCCTCTATAATCTATATCATGACATAAACATGACACTAGAAAAACTAAAGCTTCCAAATGTGTCATATAATTCTCATTAATAAAATTTAAATTTTGTATTAATAAGTATCCAAAATGTGCCACAGAAAATGTATGTATCCAGTTATGATGCGGTGCATCTCTGTATCCTTTCTTTACATATAATATAAATCTGTAATATAAAGTAATAGTACACTCAATATTCTGGTTTATGGCTGGAGATAAATAAGAAATATATATACTCTATACATTACACCACACTGAATATACGGAAAATCGTTAGTAGAACATAGGTTATGAAAACACATTTTAATTCATGAATATGTTGTGAAAATTATGTAAGAAAATATAAATAAAAAACAATGCGAAATATCATACAAAATATGTCGTGCAGCGAATAAATGATTCATTGTTTATAGTATTTCATATCTTATTTTCCTTGTAAAATATCTATTATGTTTTGACATACTCAATTCATTAATAGTTTTATACTAAATTGTGTTATTTTGCCATAACTTTATAATTTGATTCCTTTACTGTTTGAAATTGACTACCTCCTGCGAAACTCTTTTGACTAAATCTATAATTTAATTTTCATAATTTACAGCTTATTATACATTTTTGCATATTTATTATATAATTTATTACCTTATAATTTATATAAATATTAATTAACGGTTTGAATTGTTATTAAGTAGATTTTGAGGTTCGATATTTAATTGATTCACACAGATTGGTTTTGTATATTCTGTATTTCACCACAATGTACAGCCATTACAACCCACCGGATACTCTCTGATAATTAACACGTGGAGTAAGGGAAAAACAAAAGAGAATCGTTAGTAGTTGTACCAACTCTGTATGTAGTAACTAGTGACCATACCAACCTAACATTTACTTCAACATGAATATTTTTGGAAAAATGTTATTAAATAGGTTTTGGAGGTTGATATTTATTGATTCATACAGATTGAGTTTTTACGTTCTGTATTTCATCACCATGTAGAATCATTTGAACACACTGGATACACTTGGATAATTAACACGTGGCCAACGCCTAAGCCAAAGGAGCGTCGTTAGAAGTCGTACCAACTTAGCATGTAGGAACTAGTGATCATACCAACCTAATATTTCCTCAACAAAATAATAGTTTTAATGTATTCAATTGTGTCAACCGATGCATTATCGTATTCAAAATACCAATCCTTTTGTACAACATGACTAACATGCTTTTCTAATCCTCAACATATTAAATCGATATATATACATATGATATAGCTGATATATGTTCCCGTTTCAAATCCATATAACAAGAAGTTCCTTTTTTCTTAAGTTAAGATTACAATAAGTATCTTGAATCTGTTCTTCTGTCTTAATAGTGGAAATACATAATCGAAGAGTTATTGTGCAATACAATATAATATGCTCAAATATAGTAGAACTTGCTAAGAGAACCTGCGTCATAGTTAGTAAAATTCGCGATGAGGAAATATAAATAGGAAGAGCTGAGCAATAGCTCAAATTGTCCGTCCTTTTATATTTTTATATGCTTCATTCACAAAGTTGCTTAAGTACAATATTATAATGTTATGACGTAGCGAAGTTACAAAGTATTAAAATGGTTGCTCAAATCGCGGCCAAAACTGTGCCCAAGCCTGATCTCGTGGTCGAATGCTCGCAGTTCTATATGTTTGAGTTGGTTGGAGTTGAGGGGCAAGGAGAGTCCTGAGTGCCCTACGCGATGGGGGAAGTTTGGTGTTGGGCCGAGTGCTAAGGTAAGGTCAAAGTTTAAAGGTTCAGTATCAGGAAGTGTGGAATGATGTGAATGAGGTTTAATTTATTAGGAGGCTTTCGGTTCAGTTCGGTTCGGTTCGGGGCGAGGGTGGCACGCGCACGGAGAGCTCTGTAGAAAAAGTGAAGTGTGAAGAGAAAAAGAAAAAGGAAGCATAAAGAGGCATGAAGAAGGGAAAATAAAGAGTGAGCATACGAGGAGAAAGCAAAAGAAAAGGGGAAAGGAAGACACGAACGAGAGAGAGCTACAAATAAGAAAAACTAGAAAAGAAGAGGTTAGGAGGTCAGGAGCGCAGCAAAATAAAGTAAGGTAGGGAAACGGCGGATGGCGACAAACAGGGAAAGACCAAGGAGCACTGGTAAGACGGGAAATAAGGCAGTCTTCAAAAATACATTGGACAAATACAGCTCGACAGAAAAAGAGACACCGGCCAGGGAGAAAGGAATGGAGGCTATGATGGAAAAAAATAGAGAAAATGGAAAGAGGATTCGAGGCAGTGATCAAAGAAATAAAAGATATATTCGGAAAGAAAGTAGAGGAGCTGAAGAGGGAAATGAAAGAGGAAAGGGAAAGAAGGGAAAGAGAGAGAAAGGAGAGTGGGAAAGGGAAAAGGAAGAATTATTGGGTAGAATCAGAAGAATTGAAGAGAATCAGGACAGGACAGAGAGAGAGAGAGAGAGAGAGAGAGAGAGAAGAAACATAGTAATGAAAGGAGTGGACTGGAACGAAGGAAGCAATGAAGAGACAGGAAAGGAATTCATAAACGAAAAAATGAGGATAGGGGCAGAAGTAGAAAAAACACATATGGTAAAGGTGGGGGGCAAGAACACAATAATAGTGGCGACGATGAAATCGATGGAGGAAAAAATAAGGAAATTGGAAAAGGGTGTATACATAGACGATGATCTGACAAGAAAAGAAAGGGATGTACAAACACATAAGAAGGGTAGTCAGAGAAAGAAGGGAAAAGGGCGAATATGTAAAGATAGGATACAAAAAACTAAAAATAGAAAACAAATGGTACAGGTGGAACGAAAACGAAGAGAGGCTGGAGGAAGAAAGAACGAGAGGGGAAGAAAAATGAAAAAAGGAGAAAAAAGAGGGGGAGGGGACTACAAAGGGGATGAAAATGTGCTTCTGGAATGTGGCAGGGCTAATAAGTAAGGACAAGGAGGTGTGGGAATATCTGAAGACATTCGACGTGATCGGGCTCACGGAAACATGAATAGAGGAAGGCAAGTGGGAAAATTTAAAATATAGACTACCCAAAGAATTCGACTGGAAACGCAGGGCAGCAATGAAAGTAAGGAAAAAAGGAAGAGCAAAGGGGGGGATAACGACGGGTATAAATAAAGAACTAAGAGAAATAGAATACAAAGAAATAAGTGTTAAGAAGATGATACATTTACACTGCACATGTGAATGTGTGTGTAAGCGTCAGAGGAAGTCCAGGCCATAGTTGGGATAAAAGACGATTGGCAGTCGTTTAGAAGCATCTGGAAGAGTCGGTTGACAACAAGCGTGCGTACGAGTAGGTTTACTAGGTCTTCAGAGTGTAAGATATGTGTATAACTGTTGTGTGCTGAATAAAGTGAATTATTTGTATTTCCAAATCCCTCCTATATCTTTACAATAAGTGATAATATAGTTGAAAGGAAAATAATATACAATGACAAGACGTATAGGATAATGGTGGTTTATATTCAAGATACAAAAGGAACATGGAGAAAAATAGAGGAAAGAGTAGACAGAAGAGAAGAGGAAGTGATGATCATCGGCGGAGATTGGAACGCAAGAACGGGAGAAGAGGAAGAGCCTATAAACGAGGACCTAGGGAAAGAAAAAAACGGACGATCAAAAGACAAGACAATAAACATGGAAGGAAGAACACTGCTAAAGTATCTGGAAGAGAGAGGTTGGACGATAATCAATGGCAGAGATAAAGAAGGAGAGGAGTGGACCTATATTGGGAAGAGAGGAAACTCAGTAATAGACTATGTGATTGGTAAACAGGAGGAGACAGAAAAAACAATTGACATGAAGGTAGGAAAAAGAACAGAGTCAGACCAAATGCCGTTAAAAATAGAAATAGGGGGGCCGAAATTACAAAAGAATGAAGAAAAGAAGGAAGAAGAGAAGGAGAAAAGGGAATGGACAAACGAAAGTGTGGAAAAATACTTGGCGGAATGTAAAGGTTGGACCTGCAATGGAAGAACAGTAGAGGAAATGTGGACAGAAATCAAAAAGAAGATAAACGAAGCAATGCCAAAGAAGAAAGTGAAGATAAGGAAATGGGGCATGGGGGAGAAAGCGTGGCACGACAAGGAGTGGAAAGACAGGAAAAGAGAGATGAGTAGGAAGGTTTTTTTTATTTATTTGTTTAAATTTTACAATTTGTCCAGAAGGACATTTGGTAAAATATTATAGCTTAAAAAATATAGCATGTGGATGGTTACCCCCAGCGGGGTTCCATCTTCCAGGTTGTTTATTGTATTTCTATTGTGAGGTCTGCGGGATGCTTCTTCTTCAGTCTTCTTTCTATTAGGGCTTCATTTGTTTCAGCTACAAGCTGGTTTGGGTGTGTTGCAAGTCTTTCTTTATACTTTTTTGCGTATCTAGCGATTTCCTCTTTAACAGTTGGAATTTTTAGATCTTTTCGAATATCCTTATTTCTGACGTACCATGGAGCGTTAACTATTGTTCTTAAAATTTTTGCTTGTTCTGTCTCTATTTTATTTATGTGACTCATTGCTGCCGTCCCCCCATAGTGGGACTCCGTATGTCCAGATTGGTTTGATTATTGTTTTGTATATATTTAGTTTATTCGTTATGCTTAATTTAGATTTTCTATTGGTTAACCAGTACATCTTTTTCCTTATCTCACGTATTCTGTTTATTATTGATTTTGTTTGCTTTGTATGTGCTATGTGGGCGTCGTTCTGTTGGATATCTGGTGTTATTCCTTTTCAAAGTGCAAATGTTATGTGGTTGCACTTGCTGGTGTTCGCTTTTATTTGTTTTCTTCGCAGCTACTTTTCTATTTTTGTAATGTGTTCTTGTAGTAGTGCGGCAGCCGTTTTTGGATTTGTGTGCCTCACTAGTATGGCCGTATCGTCCGCGAACATAAGTATTTTAATGCTAACAGTTGTTGGTATGTCTGCCGTGTATAATGTGTATAGTATTGGTCTTAGTACGCTTCCTTGCCGTACTCCTGCCTTGATATTCTTGATTTCTGAATATGCATCCTTTATTTTCACGATAAAGGTTCTATTGTTTAAGTAAAATTTGAGTAATTTGTAGATTTGATTTGGAAATTGCTTTCTGATTGTTTGAAGGAGTTTTTCGTGGTTAACATTGTCGAATTATTCAGTTTTCTTTCGACTGCCGAAGCGTGCACACGTGTGTCTAGTGCCCAGTGAAGTTCACAATAAGTGACGACCCTCAGTCGAAAGTGAGTGAAAATCAGAAACAAATCAAGTGTTTTTATAAACTACTCGTGGAAAATCCATCTTTCCCAATCTCTAACAAATGTTAGCCTCTCGACTAGTTATTTCAATTTGAATTAACTAGCTTGAAGATGGTCCGAGTAACTATAACAAGCCCTCACGAACAAAACCACAACCGCACCGTTCTACCTCATCCGTGGCAAAACAATAATGATAATATCATCCACCTTCAAAACCACACTAACTGCATCAAAAAACGCAAGCTTGATTCAATCAAAAAAGATGCAAACACTAATCAGAACGAACTGACATCAAGACACATTACCACTCACAACAGATTCGCAATATTAGAATCTACAGACAATTCAATGGACATAGTTGAAACACCAACGATTCAACACACACAAAAGATACTCCTCCTCCACCAATCTTTATTGATGATGTTATTGACATCCAAACTATGATAAAATCCATCGAGAAAGATATCAACAAAGAAGATTATCAACTAAAAACCAAAAACAATCCGGTTAAAATACTGCCAAATAATCCAGACTCCTATAGAAAAATAACAAAACAGCTAAAAACCCTGAATGCCAAATTCCACACTAATCAACTAAAACAAGAAAGACCCTTTCGAGTGGTACTATGCAACATTCACCACTCTGCTAACTTGGATGAACTGAAATACGAACTCCAAAATCTTGGCCACGAAGTTACCAATATCAGCAATATAAGACACAGAATCACAAAAAACCCACTATCTTTATTCTTTGTTGATTTAAAGCAAAATCCAAACAACAAAGAAATCTATAACATCAAGCGATTAATGAACTCGGTAATAAAATTCGAACCACCTTTTACAAAAGCCATCTTTTTAAAAAAGAGATAGTTCAGTGTAAAAGGTTCCAGAGATACGGCCACACGCAAAAATATTGCAATCGCAATTACTGCTGCGTCAAATGTGTAGGTCCTCATTTTACAGATCAATGCACTAAATCAGCAGAAGCTCCTGCGAAATGTATCCACTGTCAAGGAGACCACCCTGCGAACTACAAAGGATGCCCTGCCTACAAGACCTTATATAACAACAAGTACCCCAAACCCAGAGCTAAGAGCCTCACGATTTCAACACCCAGCCCACAAAAACTATCTACTCCTTCAATATCCTATGCACAAGTAGTTCATGGAGAACAAAGCAGACCGATAACCCAAAATACTCGACCACAAATTACCGCTCCCGGTTCACAAGACACGGAAAACTTCAACTTTAACAGACTTGAAAAATTAATAGAAAAACAATACGAACAAATAAACAACTTGCTATCGTTGTTAACACTCATCATGGACAAAATAATACGTCCCGACGCAAAATAAAACCAAGACGCATAGCTCTTTAGAATGCCAACGGTCTAGCTCAACACAAAATCAAACTAGAACTCTTCCTAAAAGAACAGCAAATCGACGTAATGCTCGTATCTGAAACCCACTTCACCGACAAAAATTATTTGTATGTAAATGGTTATAATTTCTACCATACCCAACATCCCAATGGAAAGGCCCACGGCGGCACCGGAATCATTATCAAATCCAGCATTAAGCATTACGAACTTCCATCATTCCAGAAAGACTACCTCCAAGCAACAAACGTAGCAATAGAAGACTGCCATGGTACAATCACCGCTTCAGCAGTATATTGCCCTCCCAGACACTCCATCGCCAAAGAAGACTTTGATAATTTTCTTGACGCTCTAGACAATAGATACATAGCTGGAGTAGACTGTAACGCCAAACATACTCAATGGGGCAGCAGACTGGTCACAGTAAGAGGAAAATATCTTTTAAATAGCATAATCACCAACAATCTCAACTACCTCACCACATATGAACCCACTTATTGGCCTACTGACACTAATAAACTTGACTTCTTCATAACAAAAGATATCTCACCAAGATACGTCCAAATCAACTCCTCGGCGGATCTCTCTTCTGATCATTCCCCTGTGATAGCAACAGTCAGTTCAACGATTATCGAGAATACGCCTAATGGCTTTATTCATAACCACCTCACCAACTGGTAGCTCTTTAGAGAAGTCTTTAATCACTCAACTTCAGCTTTAATTCCACTAAAAACAAATGAAGATATCGAAGCAGTCACGAAATACCTGAACATGAGCATAATAAACGCCATCCGCTCCTCCACATCTACTAAGACATCCATCAGCAAACGTGAATATCCCCAATACATATTAAAAAAAATAGCAGAGAAACGAAAACTAAGAAGAGTATGGCATACCCATAGAACCCCGGATGACAAACTCAAACTAAACGACGCAACTAGAAAGTTAACCAAACTCATGAAAAATTACAAGAATGACTGCTTTCAAAAATATCTCGCCAATTTATCCCCCACAGCTGACTCCAACTACTCACTATGGAAGGCTTCCAGGAAACTCACACGCCCCCCGCATATAATTCCTCCAATCCGCCGTCCGCAAGGTGAATGGGCGCGTAACCCTATAGAGAAAGCCAACCTATTTGCTAGTTACCTGTCTAACGTATTCAAACCCCACTCTTCCAAAACTGCCGCGGATATTACCGAATACCTGCGCTCTCCCTTCCAAATGTCTTCTCCTATTGTACCCTTCACTTCTGCAGAGACTGTAGAATCAATCAATCGCCTAAATCCCAAGAAAGCTGCGGGGCATGACCTAATTTGCAATAAAGCAATCAGAGAACTTCCCATAAAAGGGATTGCACTCATTACATCGATTTTTAACGCAATTCTTCGCCTTGAATACTTTCCCAAGGCATGGAAAATTTCACTGATTGCTCTCATTCCTAAACCCGGAAAACCATTATATGAAACTAGCTCCTACCTACCCTGTCAAAACTATTCGAGAAGATGTTAACGAATCGTCTTCTTCCACTCCTAGAGGATTTGAAAACACTCCCAGATCATCAATTCGGCTTTCGGAAACAACATTCAACAGTAGAGCAAATCCATCGCATAACACACATTATCAGCCAAAACCTTGAAAAGAAAAAATATTGCTCAGCGGTATTCCTAGACATTCGACAGGCATTCGACAAAGTTTGGCATGAAGGGCTACTATACAAACTTAAAAAAATCCTACCACACACCTACTACTCCATCCTAAAGTCCTACCTAACCAACAGGCAATTCATGGTCAAATTCCTAGACACTACTACCACAACATTCCCAATAGAAGGTGGCATACCCCAAGGCAGTGTCCTCGGACCCCTGCTGTTCTCCATCTACACTGCCGATTTACCTATATCAAGAGAGATAATATTACTAATATTTGCTGACGACACAGCGCTATTAGCTTTCAACGCTGACCCGACAATTGCTTCATCTACTCTCCAGCGATGTCTCGACTCTTTGGAAAAGTGGTTTCATAAATGGGGATTCAAAATTAATGAAAAAAAATCCACGCATGTAACCTTCACGCTCCGAAAACAAACCTGCCCCAGGTCACCATCAGGAACACAACAATTCCTAGCAAAGACACAGTCAGATACATGGGCATGACACTGGACAGGAGATTAACTTGGAAAAATCACATCACAGACAAAACGAAACAACTCATGGAACAAACTTAAAAAACTTTATTGGCTCACTGGCCGACGCTTCAACCTAAGCACACAGAACAAAATTACCCTCTATAAGACAGTAATAAAACCTGTCTGGACCTATGGAATCCAACTATGGGGAACAGCAAACAACTCCAACATCGAAATGCTTCAACGCTTCCAATCGAAAACCCTAAGATCCATATTGAATGCACCCTAGTGTGTCACCAACGAAGTAATACATCGCGACCTCAAGATACGTACAGTCAAACAGGAAATAGCTAAATATAACACCAAATACAGTAAAAGAGTCAACAAACATCGAAACCCCTTAATTACTGGGTTACTCGATACATCGGACCAAATCCACAGGCTGAAGAGACACTACCCGTTAGACATAAGTTCCAGATTCAACTAGTTTTTATTCTAAATTATGCATATATATAATAAGTTAACTTATTACAAATAATTTAGCCATGACACATCGCCACGCCTGAAAAAAATTACTAAAAATTCTCAGTGCGATAATTGATTGTAAATTTTATAAATAAATAAAAAGAAAAAAAATTAGTTACAAATGGAATTACGGAATTTGAGGATGATGGCTTTCGGTATCGAAGTAAATGGGTGGAATGCTTGTTAAATAATATTTCACTGATGATGTATCGAAGCTCGAAATTCATAAATTATCTAGGTCTCCAAGGTTCTATATTGAATCTTGATCCTTTATTGAACCATATTCTGGTTGACTTGAATTTGACTTGAAGTAACTCGAATTTCTAAAGTATCGTTGATCTCTCAGTTGTTTCAAAATTATCATTCAGAGATTTATTACCATCTACGATGTCACCGTAATTCGGCAAGTATTATTCGGATAGCATCGAATTTACTACATCGGTCATTTTTACGCTCGCTTGAGCTTTACGATCTCCCGACGTCCTTGCGTTCTCAATTATACTCGACGCTAATCCTCCCATATGTTTGACAAACCGGTGCTGTCGAATTAAAAAGTTCGTTGTTTAGTTGTGACTTTTTGACTTTTGTCTTCCTTCGTCCAGTTATGCGGAAAAATGATGAGGCGATGGAAAACACCCACATGGGGTGTGAAATTCAAAATGCTGATGAGAGAAAAGTTGAGTTTGTTTTTGCAGATGCTGATGCGCATGCAGGTAAGATTTACTGAGAGTATTCACGATGCAGTGGTTCGTTGATTGGGATCAAATCTTGTAAACGAATGGTTTTATTGAGTAGTAAAGTTATGCCTAAGAAATTTTTCAATTTGTTCGAAATAATAAAAACGAAATAACTCTAATGAATTATGTATTGTTGAAAATGTAACATTGAAAATTTTCAATTATTGACATGTACACGTTCTTACTAACACGTTGCTAATCTTGATTTATATCGTAATGTGTATTTTTACTTGGGTTACAATCCATGTCTCCAGAATTTATAGAATAAGACAAACATTTGGAGCACGAATTAAGGGATTATTTAGTGCATCAATTAACGAATCATAGATTTCTTTCCTGACAACATGCTTTAACATTGAAGATAATTCAATAGATACATCCTCTGATTCATTATGAACCTCTTTCTAGTCACCGCAAGTGTGAATACGTGACTAGACTACGAACCTGATAGCTAGAATGTGGATGTTAATGGCAAATACGAACACAAATGCAGGTATAAGAAGAATGCTAAAAATAAATTATATAACGTAAATAATAAATTATATAAGTAAATGTACTAAATGTGGCTTAGATAGTGAACGTGAAACGTCTGTATATTTATACCTGTCGGAGATGAAAGGAAAGCCGAAGCCTATCCTTGGAAATTTTGGGAATATCCTCTAGTACTCTATCCTAGATTTTATCATAGCCGTAATTGTTCGAGATTTGTGATAGTGAGATTGGGTTCGAGGTGACAATTGGTTGCCGAACGTAGCCACGGTCGCGGGATGGACGTTTTGCCTAACGGAGGTCTGGAGTGGTTGTATGGGTTTTCCGAGAAACGTGGTTGTGGCGGCATGCGGCCTCGGGAGCGGGCCTAGCCACGCGTGATGTTGCCTCGGAGGTGCCGATACGATGGGACATACATTGTATTAAGAATCAAACTCCAGGCAGACACTGCCTAGCAACGGCCTTTGGAATTTTCTCGATGCTTCCAAACGGGTACAGAAAACAAATGCAATCGTACAGTAAGAAAAATCTCCACGACGCTGGCATTCGTGCGATTGCCTTGGAGAGTGACACATCGAGCATTTTTCGACAATCGCATTTGCGCTTAGTAAAGAGTTATCCCGTTGACCGTGGATTCGTTTGAACTCAAAAACATTATTAATAGTATTCATTAAACTTATCTGACAATCTTACTATTCGTACAATTTATTAGTCATTAACTTTATTATTAATCAAATTTATTATTCATTAGTCTTACTATTTGTTAAGCTTAGTGATAGTCTTGTATATACGTGTAAATATAATCTCGGCTTTGTGAAACAATGGCTAATCCACGCGAAGAGTTGTTACGAGCCCAAAATTCCAATCTAAACCCGACATACCTATCATAATTGTCAGAACTTTCGTCATCCGAGGACTAATCCTTTCAGCGTGGATTAAGACAACCATGCGCTGCAATAACTATGTCGTAGGAAATATGAAAAATTACTTTTATATGGACCTGATGTATACTCATTTCGCTATTGGTAAGAACAAAAAATACATAATCGCCCATGGATCGCAACAATTCTAAGCCTTGACAGTTTATTTATTACGTTATAATGTATTACCTTATAACGTATTACGTTTTATAGTATTACGGTATAACGTATAACGTTACATAGTATTACGTTGTAACGTATAACGTTATATGGTATTACGTTGTAACGTATAACGTTATATGGTATTACGTTATGTAGTATTAAGTTCTATGGTATTACGTTATGTAGTATTAAGTTCTATGGTATTACGGTATAACGTATAACGTTAAATAGTATTACCGTATAACGTATAACGTTATATAGCATTACATTGTAATATATAACGTATAGTATTACGGTATAGCGTATATCGTTATATAGTATTACGTTATATATGCTGAAGATGAAAGGAGACCGGTCCTTCTCCTTGGAATTCTTATGAATATCCGTCATACTTTAATCTTGGAAACAAACCGATTATAATTGTCCGAGATTTGCGATAATGAGCTTGGGCTCAAGGCGACAACTAGTCGCCGAACGTAGCCGCGGTTACGGGATGAACATTTTACCTAACGGTGGTATAGAATTGCATAGCCCCCCTTAAAAGAAATAGTTGTACCGATACCCAGCGGTAAGCATTCCAACGGTCTCTGCCCCGTGACTCGCCACACACAGACCCTATTCTTCGGGCAAGATGATTGTCAGATATCGATGTATCATTCACAGTATATGTTCAGCTAGCCTGAAGACTCGCTATAAATCTTAGGATTTAGTTAACTAAGGCCCTTCAAATTGACAAACAGTCTTTGTCCTAGCAGTCCGTAGATTTGTCATCTGCTGCGGGAAGATGCAGACGATTTGTTTTTCCTCATGTGCGACGCTTCCCGCTATCAACTTTCTCTCAGGGGCGGCTAGCATCCTTTTCTGACCACCAACATAGAAATTAACCAGTTAACAGCAACGTCCGTTTCCTTCACTTTCCGAACGGGGGTTGTTCTCGACGAATCCGATGATCTCGTACCCTGAGACACAATCAATCATAATTTTCCTCTGCAGCATCACCGTGACGGAGAGGAACATTTTCGTGTGATCTCGTCCGCGAGTAAAACAACGTCTTTACGATCAGTGGATATTTCACGTTTTAGCAGAGTCCGACTTAGACTTTGGAAGATAGTATATTTGTTATCCCGTTGACCACGGATTCGTGATCGAACCTAAGGCCATTGTGATTAATGTCTGATCACCGCGGCTACTTGTCGATTCTGTAATACTCACACTTGTGCTAATCAACATTATCTCGATTATATAACAACGATGGCCAATTCCAGTGAAGATTCATTACACGCCCCTACCCTTAATCATAACGTTAACCCGACATATATTATATAAATTTGTAAGTATGGAACGCGGAAAAAGATTCAACGAGTCTGGAAAAAGCAAATTCTAGAACTAAAACAGCAACAGTTTTCAGCAGAAAAAATATCGAAAGTAATAATAAGAAGTCGTAAAGTAATACACAATTACTTAAAAAATGTTGAAGATTATGGCAAAAAGAAAAGTACTGGTCGGCCGTCATCGTTATCCGATCATAATAAGCGAGCAATTTTGCGTGTAGTTTCCGACTCGCAGTTAACGCAAACAATTAACGAAGCAAACAATGGAAAAATCTAGTGTTGATATCAGTGTTTCAAGTGTTCGTCGAGTTCTGCTGAAATTGAAAAGGAACCTTCGTTAACAACGAAGCACAAAGTAGAACGTTTACGCTTTGCAAAAGAAAGAATGCATTGGAAAAAGAAATGGAGAAGGGTACTATTTTCAGACGAAAAATATTCAACTTGGATGGTCTTGATGGGTTCCGATATTATTTTCATGACACAAGAAAAGAGACTATGTCGGCAATTCGACGACAAATGGGAGGAAACAGCGTAATAGTTTGGGCCGGCATCGGTTATTTCGGCAAGACAAGTATCAAGTTCATCGTTGGGAAAATGAATAGTGTCCGATACATAAATTTAATCAAAGAACAAATAAATAATCACGCAGCACGCATTTCTGGGTCTGATTACATCTTTCAACAAGATAATGCACCTGTACACACATCAAGATTGCTCCAATCATGCTTTAATGAAAATAATATATCTATTTTGCCATGGGCTGCACACTCCCCGGACTTTAACATTATTGAAAATTACTAGGCAGAACTTGTTCGTGGCATATACGCGAATGTAAAACAGTATCAACACGTACAACAATTAAAAAATGTAATTGTACATGAATGGAATATGTTAAGTCAAAATTACACCCAGAAACTATATATAAATCGAAAGCAATTCGTACAATAGAAGTAGTAGAAAATAAAGGGGGATGTACCCATTATTAAATAAGTATATACGTTTGATAAGTAATTATTGTTAGTTACAATTTATGTTGATTATTATTTTCTTATAGTACATGTGCTATCACTTCGTTCTTAAAATAAAACAATTTTTTTGTACTATTTTGTACTAAACCTCATAATATTTTTAATTATACGTTACAGACGAAAAACTTTACACGCGTCATTAAGAAATTAAAGATTGCTCACATGGGCTAACTCTTTGACGAGGAGTATAATTGGGCGATAAGAGCTAGTTTCATGTATTGGTTTTCCAGGTTTAGGGATAAGAGTAATCAATGATATTTTCCAAAACTTGGGATAGTATTCAAGACGAAGAATTGCATTAAAAATAGGAGTGATGAGTGCAATCCCTTCATACAATATTTGGTGTACGTTTTACACTTTTTACATTACAGTAATTCACTGTATTAAAAGTGCTCAGAAGCGTACTGTTATATGATATTGGCTTCCCCCCCCCCCGTTGTCTTGAAAATTTGCTGAAAAAACTGAACAAATCGGTAGCTTATTTTTTGCTTTTCTGTGGTTGAAGTTTTGAGGAAAGAGGTGGGAAATGTGAGGGGGATGTCATTTAGATATATTTACAATATTTACACTTATTTTACAAGAAGAAAGATTAAACGCTACTGACGTTTTGCGGTTTTCTCTTTTTAATGATTGCGGTATCCACCAATACATTTTTGCGTTTTCTTCTCTGTTTGGCTTTTGTGTCTTTTTGCGGAAGAACCATATTGTAACGAGAACGAGCGTATCGAGCGCGGTATGAGTGTTAGCTATAGTAATTGCTTCTGCTACTTGATATTATTCCACAGAAAAATGATTTTTGAACAAGCCGGGTGCATTTTGATATTGATATACGAGCTTATACGTGTCGTCATTTTATGCCTTCGTTATCAGTGATTTACTGTTTGTTCAATTTGTAATAAACAGGGCATGAGTAATATTAATTGCTAGTTCAGTGCAGTTGTTGAAATTCGTGTATGATGAATACAGAATTGTTTTTGTAATTTTTATAAATAAAGCGTTCAATCGAATGAAATTTCTAAAATGAACTGACAAGAGACCAGTGCTATATCAACTATATGCGAGTCTCACAAATATTCTTTACAAACCACTACTAGGAGAAGCAAAACCTTGCGAAATATCAAATGTTATACTGAGCTACAATGAAGCAAAAAAGGAGTCGATTTTCCCGATCAAATGGCGGCTTATTATATCTCTTTGAGAAAAATAATAAAATGGTGTGGAAAGATAGGAATGGAACATATTTGCAGTACAATGTTGGTAGATACCTGGTGCCTACGTATAGAATTTGGTGCAGATACAAAAATTGGTATCTTGGAATTTCGTGATTTATTAATTGAAAAAAGATCTTTAACATCATTCCCATCGAACAAAAAAAGCAAATCTTCGAAAAATATAACCACCAGGAAACGATGTAAAGAATGCTATCGTTCCCTAAGCAAGAAAATAGGGAGAGGAAATAATATAAAGTCAACAATTTACTTTATGTAAAGCGTAGCAGACATGTTAACAATTACTATCCAGATTGTAAGAACAAAGCTACACTTTGTTCCTCATACTTTGAAAAAATCCATAGCTTGCTATTTGGAATAATACTTGTTACTTTAAATTATTTACATTCAGTAAGCTGCATATTTTCTGTAGAATTGAACTTATTTAAATAAATTGTGCCATTTTTATAAGCAAACACTACATGTCATTATTTATTCATCCTCGATAACTTTTGAGTTTTATTTCAGTTTTGGTTAAATTACATTTTTATAAACTAAAATTGGAAAGGTAAATGGCATAAATCACCGATGATCTACACCGTCAGATAGAAGTAAAAATTGTGACCAACCGATGGATCACATCGGTTTGAACGTGTTAATGCATTGTAAAACTCAACATTTTGAACAATTTTTTCCTATACATATAGTCAGTGCGGTGGTTTGCCTTAGTTTTCGAGACCTTCGTAAAAGATTGTCGGAACCACTGCAGCATATGGATCAGTATTGGTTGGCAAAATCCAAGATTTATTACTAACGAATGTATGTATCGTTAGATTTACAGAGTCGAGACGGGGAAAAGTCGCGTCCTTTATAGTCAGTGAAGAGCGTGAGTGGGGTAAAAGCCGAACTTGCGACTAATCGTAGTTGCGAGGATGAAATGATTCAGAAACATTAACCGTATTCACACACAGTAAAAGATTTTTAGTCGATCGGCAAAAATAGATGGGCTCCTGTATGAGTAAGTCTGTGTTCCAAAGCTTAGACCAAGGTAATACAAAAACTACCTTTTTTTTATGCGAGGAGGGGAAAATGCAATTACGCATACCCGTTGACATTGCCATACCCACTAAAAACCCCTCCTCTTCCAATCCTATTTGAGCGGAGGGTCCGCCGGCATTGCACATCAGGCATTACTTCGACGAACGCCCGTACAACGCTCTCTCGTATCTTCACTGTTCACCCAACTACGCCTCATAAGATCACGTTACGCTTTATCTCTTTCAGTCCCTCGTCTTAGCATCTTCCTATAACTAGGGCATGCTAAGGATCCCGTTACATGATCAGTCCTGTTCCCTTTTTCCTTGCCGCATATCGCGCAGTGTGGCCGATTTTGACATCCTGATATGGTGTGGTCAATACCTCCACATTTTCTACAAGCCTCCTTTCCAGGGCATATCGCCTTACAATTGTTTGCGATGTGTCCAAACAGATGACATCTGTAACATTTAGTTACGTTGGACAACACCCTTACTGTGGCTATTGTAAAGCCCGTTCTAATTTTTACATTTCCTCCTTCCTTGACGACATATCCACTAGATAATATGACAATCGCCGATTGCGTGCCCCACGGTGCCAATCTCATCGTCTTCACATCCACCTGATCGGTCTCCTTAATTTTCAGCTGGTCCCTCATGGCATTAATGAGTTCTTCCCTGCTTATCAGGGGATCAACTTCCCTTATCTCTACAGACACCTTGTCCCTTAAAGGTATCGCTCGAAGTTTGTCACCAACTATCTTGTTTATTTCATTTGTAACGATTTCCACCTCGCTACCAACCTTCATTTCGATGAGAATGTCCCCAGTTCTTGTCCTGCAAATGGCCGTACTATCCTTGAGAACATCCTTCTCCGCCATGAGATCCTGATACGTTTTGATCCACTCCTTTTCTTTACTGACTCTAATAAGAATGGCCTCTGGTCTTCTACGGGCTTTCGTCGTCTTGGGCCCTCCGCTAGCTATAGTAGGCGGCGGTCTGATGCTCTTGCTATCAGCCCCCACCTTCTTTTTGTCAATCCTTATTTCTCTCCTGCTCGTCTTGGTTTTCCATTCCTCCCCAGATTCGCAGGATTCACACACTATGGTATCAGCTCCCATAGTCCATGACGTACATACCTCCGCGTATGAGCTACCTTCTCCGCTTTTCTTCTTCGGATCTTTCCCCTTGTCTAATGGTGAGATCTTCTTTCTTTTAGGCCTGCTATCCTCACCTCTATCCATCTCTACCCTTGCTGGAGAGGTTTGCGTAGAGGCTTCTACCTCTTCGGGTCTCGCTTCCCTTATCTTCCTACCGGTCTGTCTATACCTTAACTAGCAAAGTCTCTTCCAGGACATATCAACTTTCCCATCTGTCGATTTGGCAAGCTCTTTGATCTTCGGATCCTTTTTCGAAATAAGGTGTAATCGCGTTATTATCGCTTTGATGTCTAGAAAGGTTTCCCTGATACGGTTAGTAGCATATTTGTAATCCGACATCTTGTCCACAAGCTCTTCATCATCGCTCAGTTCTGAACCATCAGAACATTTCCACATTTTGCTTCCTCATATCTAGGTCTTCTTCTATTTCCCGAGTTCGGTACGTCACTTCCAGTGTCATCCGCCGAAGTTACAACACTAACAACTCTTCCTGCCTCGACACCTCTCGATTTCTAGGACTTCCGCTCAATCGGGCTTCTAGCCAATCTTGACCTAGATGTGAACCCCCCCCCCCCCATCCATCTCATTCCTAACAACGTAATCCGAACTATCCTCGTCTTGCGATGTTACTATATCCATGCCTCGTAACCTCTCGCTGCTCATAGATTCCGCATCTCCACCCTTTATCACTGGACCCCCGCCTTCATCGATAGACTCGGAGGCGCCGTCCTCGGAATTATCGAGCTGTATTTGCATTGTCTCCTTCTTTGCTGAATTGTTACATTTTCGGTTCCCGGTCTTATTTAACGAACGGTGGGTGGCTCTGGGACCGACCTTCTCCTCGTCGCTCGTCCAGTCGCAAGATGACTGTCGGGTCGGGCCTGGGACGCTACTCGAATCACTCACAGGGCCTGGGGGTTCCGAAACCCCCTGCGCCGTAATACTTGTCCTTTTATTTGACCTATTCATAGTTTTTATAAAATATTAATTCATTAAGTCCGTGGTCATAGCCATAGTCGCCACCATTCCTGATCAAAACCATCCCAAATTGTCCAATCATATCCAATAAGCTCGCCAATTCGTCAACAACGCCACCCGAATTATATACAACCAAGTTTTTATATATATATGTCGGAGATGAAAAGACATCGGGCCTCCCTGTTGGAATTCTTAGGAAAAGCAGAGACAATGAGCTTGAGTTCGAGGCGCCAGACAGGGCGCCGAGCGTAGCCGCGGTCACGGGACGGATATTTTGTCTAGTGCAAGTGTAGAATTGCATGGCCCTCCTTAAGAAGAGATAGTGGTGCCAGTGCTCTGCAGTGCGCATTCCAACGGCCTCTACCCCGTGGCTTGCCACACGCAGACCCTATTCTTCGGGCAAGACGATTGCCAGATGTCGATGCAACTTCACAGGACATTTAGTTAACTAAGGTCCTCCAAACGAACAAACAGTCTTTATCCTAACAGTCCCCAAGTCTACCACCCGCTACGGGAAGATATGGGAAATCTGTTTTGCCTCACGGGCGACGCTTCCCGTTACCAACATTCTCTCAAGGGTGGCTGGCATCCTTTTCTAACCACCAACATAAAGATTGGCCAATTAACGGCAGCGTCCATTTCCCTCACTTTTTGGACAAGGGTTGTCCTCGACGAATCCGATGATCTCGCGCCTGGAGACACACCCCCGTCATAGTTTACCTCTGCAGCATCACGATGACGGTGAGGGGCATTCTTGTATGATCTCGTCCGCGAGTGGGACGGCGTCTTTACGATCGGAGGATATTTCACGTTTGAGTACGGAGTTTGACTTAGACTTTTGAAAGGGGTCTAGTCGTTGTCCCGTTGGCCGCGGATTCGTTATCGAACTTAGGATCATTGTCATTAGTATCTCGAACATCTAGTTACCACGGCTACCTGTCAAATTCTGTAACGATCATATCCGTAAAAGTAGACGCTTTCTGTATTGCGTACCCGCGATGGCTAATTCGAGAGAATGTTCATTGCACGCCCCTATCCCTAATCTTAATGTTAAATCCGACATATACATATGCATACATACTCGCATACACATACACGCGTATATATATAAGCATGCATGCATGCTTGCATATACATACACTCGAACATATATATGCCATCCTTATCATTACACTATAACTCCTATAAACTATGAATTACGCATCACACTCTCACTTATTTATAATCTAATATATACAAAATGAGTTCAAAAGGTGAGTTCGGCTCGAGAAAACTAATAATGAAAATAATAATATCATAAATAATAAGTAATAACTAATATAATAACTAAAATACAATAAAAATAAAATAAAATAAAAATAAAATAAAATAAAAATAAAATAGAATAAAATAAAAATAAAATAAAAATAAAAATAAAATAAATAAAAAAATAAAATAAAAATAAAATAAAATAAAATAAAAATAAAATAAAAATAAAAATAAAAATAAAATAAATAAAAAAATAAAATAAAAATAAAATAAAATAAATGAAATAAAATAAATGAAAATAACATACAAAATAATATAACTAATAAAAATAATAATAACCAAATAAAATAGAAAAAGTAAATAAAATAAATAAAATAAAATTAACTTGTAACTAAAATAAAATAAAATGAAATGATAGAACTCTGGTCGACCCGATTTTATTCCTTTATAATAGGAACTTCAGTCGAGCAGACCATACTTTCTCTCAACTCTGTCCGTAAGGTGGCGACGTCTCACTTCAACGCAACGAACCACCTTACTCGCGCATCGTGCAACGACAACGCATGCGCTATAGTGCTAATAGACGACGCTTGTCATCATCGCACCCACGTTTAGTTTTAATAATAAATAAATCTAAATTTATCAAAATTTATAGTGTGCGTAACTGTGCCAACTAAGCTTCGCTAAGCCCGGCTGTGCTATGTGTGTGCTAATTATATTTATATCCTTTATCAACCTTCTCACATTATTATAATGTAAGTTGACGAAAACTATGGGTATCTAACCTCACAATAACTTAATTAAAGTACTCACATTTTTATTATAACACCTACCCAGGACAATTCTTCTCCAGCTCGCGTAACTGTACATCGCCACCAACCGTTCTCAACAGCCACAGTAAGTAGCAAAATATATTGAGCACATAAATTTTTATACCACATAATTTACTTTTATTTTAAATTTTAGGTTTCAGATATAAACACTTCAATAATTAAGATAATACCCCCTAAGGCGAACTTACAACCAGATTATCACCAAATTAGTTGAAATCAACTACTGGAAAATAATCAGCAAACAATATTTGATCATCGTAACCTCCACTAAGTATTACACTACCAATACGCCTCTTTAATGTAAGTAATTTATCATCACTATATATCATAACACTCATCGCCACCAACCATTCTCTTAATAGCTCCATGTATGTGTCATAATCAAAAGCTCATTCTGAGGCATTCTTAATATGATCGCCGCTTGATTTACTGAAAATATCTTATAACAATAGCCAGCATATAGTATGAGATCAACATAACCTCAAACTGTCAATATACACTGTTTTGCACCTCCTTATTATAAGTGCCTTCACATTTGGTTTCCATATATTATCCTCTAATCTTATTACTAAAAGCCAATTAACCTCAATATCCACCCATAGGGATTGAAGAAAAGAAAATTTAACCCAACGTTTCTACTGCTGCGTAAACTCTTATACAACTGCGACAGCCCTACTTTGGAAGCACTCAGTTTACATCACCTATCGCTCTGGGTATTAGGTTCATAGTTAAACTGTGACTAAATGCTCGCACAAGTAATAATTCCATTGAGTTATTACTAGTATAACAGAGAAGAATGAAGCAAATCTGACCCATTGATAATGGCTTTCCTACATATTATTTCATCGTTAATTCATACATTCATCGCTAAGAGTGTCACATATAGCACACTATTCTAAGTATAATCTTAATTGTAAGTATTTACTACGCAATCTGTTCTATTTAATTTTATAAGAATTATAGAGAACCATGTTTCACTTAAAACTTAGAAAACTATCTTTACCGCCATGGGTTTCAGAAACTCAGTCTACCACTTGTCCTATAATGGACAGCACCGTTCAGTTTTATTAAATATCATATATTTCAGATAAACTATCTCCACACCAACTACCTGGTTATGTGAACATAACCGAATATTTACAGCCTTCACAAACTATTGGTCTCACTCACCCTACAATTGTAACACTTAGTAACCAGCGCTAAACATTTACAGTAAGTATACATCCCACTTATCAACCTAATATCATACGTAATTTTATACACAGTTTAATATAAACTACTCCTAGGCTTGGTTGATCTCAACAACCAGAAAAACTATAAACTGCACTAACAAGATAGTCTGTGCCTTCATTCGCATTACATTCAACAATTAGGTAATTAATTAATTTAAAATTTAAAATTAAATATCCTGTCCATAATCGACAGCTCGGATCAACTACATTGCCATTATAATATAAAAAAAAACTACCTAGGTCGAGTTCGCCGCCAAGCCACAAAAACGCGTCTGCTCGGCAAAAACAGAATAAGTCGATGAATCACCGATGAACGAAACAAACTCGAACATTACAAGCGACAATATAACAGAAATTTATATCGATTTTTCCCTAACAATAAATAACGTCAATGTTTATGAATATTTATTACACAATTACATTATATATATATATATGTAAATATATAAATGTCTCTTATGATGTACAATTACATATATAATATTTGAATAATGAAGAAAATATTGCTCTTTTTATTTTTACATTCCAACTATACGAACACTTTTGTTTTTCACTAAACATACATACTTTGTATGTATCATGTTTAATGTATGATGTGTGCATAAAGATGTACCTTAAAGTACAAATATTCTACGCTTATATCCTTATATATTCGCGTCAGGATGCGCGCAGGTACCATGTTGTACTGCTGAATTTTAGCCAATCAACGAACAGTGATGTAGGCAAGTCGAAATAATAACGGTTGACCGACACGAGGCACCGCACAGTCGTTTTGTGGATTCACACATCGTTACATGTGCTTCGTCTTGAATGATGCATACAACGTGGATATATATCAGTTAGTAATGAATGCTAAACAAAGAATTACAAAGTTAATCTGTTAAATTTTGATAAAAGAGAATGTACAAATACGAAAAATGTAACATTTGAACGACCATTGATTTATTTAAGGTAAATATTTTATATATGCTTATATAACTAAAGATTTTGCTTAACACTAAACCTACCGACATTTCATGTATACCTAATCCTACCATGAGCGGTCAAATGACCGATTCAAAAAAACATATGTATCTTAATATAGAAAGAGATTTTAGCCAATTGCAATTGGATAGTAAACAAAATATCTTTCTGGTGCTACGATAAAAACCCGCTCCCCACTTTTCTATTTAGAAAGTTTTATTTACCTTTATGTATTTTCAGCACATTTTTTACAAATTACAGCATTTTGTATTGCACATTTTCCACATACGTATTTTTTACATTTTATACAAATTTTGTTAGTCTTATTGACTTTACAATATCTTATTCGACAAGATTTCCGTCCAGAAGAATCTGTAGCTGTGTTTATTATTGTTTTTGATGAGCATTCTTTGCTTAGCTGTCTCTCCTTCTGATATTCAGCAGTTTCAATATAGCAGTTTCAATCCCTTCTTCATTTTCACTTTCGGAACTAACTATAAATCTCTTTCTTTTTTGTCCTCTTCGTATATTCAAAATATTCTCTTCGTCCGCATCGCCGTCAAATAAGTCACAATTATTTTCTGCTGTATCATTATCAAAATCGGAAACTTCTTGGTCATCTTCCGAACCATCCTCGTCGATATTATTTATTTTGTCTAATAAATTGATATTCCTCGAATATCTTGACATTTTTGGAGATGAATATACAAATGATAAAGTAAAAAGTAAAAACTAAAATATAAAAATATAAATCAAACGGGGCAAAAACATTGAGATCAGAAATAAAAAAAAAATTGTAAATCATACCACAAAATATTGTTAGATCTGTTGACTTTGTCGAAACTATCGCTTATATCACGTAATAATTTCTACAATACACTGTGAAATTTTGATGCTCTCTGTTCGGATCGCAAGACCGTATTGTCGTATAAAGAACGCTATGCATTTGTTCCAATCACGCGTTTGTCTACACCGTAGATCCACAATTACATCGTAGACTCGTAAAACAATTTCAGAAGTGCGCTTTCCGAAGAATATAGTCGTAAATAACATGAATTTTTCAAATGGTCAAATGACCGTTCGTGGTAGACTAGACATGCTATAAATTTTTTTCGGAAAGTAAACAATAAAGAAAGTTGTGAATATTGAAAAATGGGTTGTATGTATATTATAGGAAAAGTGAATAAGCTACATGGCGATACAGTAACGTTGTATACGAGAAATTCTAAACGAAATTTCAAAAACGGTCATTTGACCGCGCATGGTAGGTTTTAGTGTTAAGTTATTCTCGTATGAAACAGATATGTTTTATACAATTTAACCTATATTATTGTGGTATACCAAATATATCAAATCATATGCATAACAGATAAATAGATGAGATCGTAGATCTAGACGATCTAAACGTAGATCTAGATCGTAGATAAGAGAAATAAACGCGTAATATATATTAAAATATATGGAATTTATGTTCTTAATACAATTGTATTTTTATTAACTATGCGAATAGGTTCGTACTTCTTTATCTAATACTAATGCACGACTACCCAGGAATATGTACAGAATCGAAGAAAATTAAGCAATAAAATACCTATTTATTTATCTAACTTGCTCGAAATACCTATGCATTTATCTAACTTGCTTTAATTTCTTAGGGTGCTTAAAGTCTTTGGATCTCCAGAAACTTGTGCATGGACTTCGTGTTATTCAACTAAACCTATTCTCCCGTAAGATAAGTCATTATAAATCTTCTCATATGTTGGTATGGTGAGTCTTTTTTTATTATCTTTATTACGAAATGCATGTAATCATGCGTTCTCCTTTTTATTATGACGGATTTAAATGATGTACTGCGTGCTTTTACCAATGAATGTTTACAAATGGCCATGATGCTGCTCGATGCGATAAGCGCTGTATTAAAAATGTAATTAAAAACATTGGGCCAGCGGAGTGAGATTTCTATTTATAACGTGCCGCTTGCGTATATAAAAGAGTAAAAATCACCATGACCTTGTCGCGTTTAACGGTTGAACTCCAATTTGAAATTGTTTGTGTCGTGCAACCCAACTGTTAGCGCCAACCGTCGCAATCTTGCTTTCGGAGGTGATTTTGTTTAGCAAATGTTTTCCTTTTTTTTTTGCGGGTAACTAATTAGTTACCCGATTTTATTTTTTTTTTTAATTCTTTGGTATATAGTTTACATAAACATAACGTATTTCTAAAAAACGTTCTCTTTGTCCAACGAACTCTCCATTCCTATACAACCTCTGCTGGTCATCTTGCGCACGCGTAACATTTGCGTACCGTTACATGCGTTGCCATTCCACACTTTTCGTATTCTTCTTTTTATACTATTACTTGAATATTGAATTATAGAAAACGTTTAAAAGTACAAAAGTACAAAGATATAGAAAATATAAAAACCTAAAAATAAAAAAATACAAAACTGTCAATATTACAGAAACTCAGATTAAATATTAGTACTTATATTCTACACTCGTTTTGTATTACCTATACGTTTTTTACTCTATATACGTATATGAACCAAAATAGAATATATAAAGTATATTTTATATAACATGTTTCATGCCCCACTCGTTTCTTAATCATCACATTTTATCTTAGACATTTTCCTTTCACAATTTCCTCAGACTTTTCTTCTGAACCTCTACCAAGCTGCATATCATTTTTTAAAATCCTCTTTTTCTCCCCCCCCCCCCCCCCCCCCGCATACGAGGCGTGACCAAAAAGATCGTTGAATTTTTTTCTTATTTGAGAAAATATTTATTTGTTCGTCTATGTTTAAGTTATTCCCTTTGAATATGTTGAAGTAACTACTTCGAGAAAAACTCTACATCTTTATTTACGTATATCCGTGACCTAGAGACCTCTATTACGTAGGAAATAGAATTTAGTGAAACAAAATTATTCTAAGTAAGGGGAGGTCAATTATTGTATCCTTGAATATACATTATGTTTTGGGTTACAAGGTCTAGGAACAAAGGAACTAATAAGTAGATTTCTATTTATGTTTCTTGTAGCCTTTAGCTAAAGCTATAAGGTTAACTTTCTTGGTAATGTCCTTTTGCTATAAACATACGAACGTGCTCTCTACATTAAGAAAGTAAGGATCTGAATCAGCATAAACTTATACTTGTACATTATACTTATACCTTTATATATTTCAAAATATTTTCTATTACAAATTCATCCACTCGTTCTTCTATCAGTCAACCTCAACAGAATACAATATATATTTTGCCAGCGTGTTTCTCAGTCATTAACACATTTCTGAAAGCATTACCTTTTATAGTGCATTGTTCGCATAACGATTTTTGTTTTATTTTTTAATTCTGGAGAATAACAAATAATCGCAAGGGAGCGATCAGGTGAATATGATGACTGTAAATGTCATTTTTTTGCGAGAAATTCCCGAGTCAGTAGTGACGCATGAGCTGATGTGTTATAGTAGTACAATTTCTACAAGTTATCGTTTCACAAATCCTTCGAATTGCTTCGTACAAACAACGTGAAACTCTCAAATAGTATTCTCTATGGATCGTAACATATTGTGATAAAAATTTATGAAACACAATACCATGGTAATCAAAAAAAAAAAAAAAAAAACTGCGAGAAAGACTTGAATGTTTGATCTCACTGCCATGCTTTCCTCGGTCGTGGTTAACTTGAAAATTTCGATTGTGATACTTATGATTTTCATACAATAACGATAAGAGGATACAATAGGAATAAAAAATTTCGAAATATTAACAAAAATATATTCACTTAACTATTATATTTGAGGTGATATTAAACGTGTTAGTTATTAAAGAGACGAGTGGAAATTTGTAATAGTCAATTATACTGAAATTACTTCAAGTACAAGTACAGAGATAGTATAGGTCGGTTGTAACTGTCGTTCGTATGACTCGTCGTGATAATTAGCTATATTCTTCACTATACTGGTTCGCTTTCTAGACTATCCTAGAGAGAATTCTTGTCTGTTTATATTGTTCGGCGGACGTACAGAAGGTCGTATTTGGTTCAGGTTGACGATTACTCATAACGGCGATACTGTTTTTGTCTGGAGTTCGTTTACTCTAGAACTTCGCAAATCCAAAACAGCGTTACTACTTTGAGGTACAACAATATGAGTCGCTTCCGGTTCGAATCGCCCTATGATTCACGTGCCGCTACATACTAATACTATACTATAGTAAACTGTTGCATCCTTTGTTGGATTAATAGGAAAAGGAACAATTAAATGTATGAATATTCGTATTATTTAATAAAATAATAAAAAATTAACGGTAACATTTTTTTAATTAACATCCTCCGGGAATTCACTTGATATTTGTAAGTGGCGAATTTTATACTCTGTTCATAAAAAGTGTACTTAGCGGAAAAAGTAAATGTCATAGAGATAGTAATAGGATACAATTTCCATCGTCATTTGTAAGAGTACTATTAAAGTAAGCAGCATCTGTTTCTCTACCCCATAAATCTAGAACTAATAAGAACTTATTGTTTCCACAATATGGACTGATTATATTTAATATCTTCCCAAATAATGGGTATTGTCTAAAACATCAGAACATGGGTTGGTTTATTTTTGTCCTATAGATTCATAAGAAAAATATTTGTCAGAACCGATGACCCAATAACGCTGACTTCTTGTTAGGCTGCAGAAGTTTATGCATTACAATATACAGTAAATATGCAGGGTGCTATGCAAGATATATATGTACAAAGTGCATGCAGGATAAATTTGATAAATATGCGTTTACATAAAGGAAATTGATACATCTGTGTTTAATTAATGTATTTAATATTATATGTGCATTATGCAAACTGTTATAAAAAACAATTGTGTTATACCTATCTCTAATACGCAAAATACAATTTAAGATAAATACTAAATTTTGAAATTGTTGTCGAGTTTTGTTGTAGAGTGCCGCTACAGCAATTATACAGATTAAGGTCCGCCTCATCGATTTCGGTGATTCTTGAACGTATTATCAATATCATGATTTTGCACACCTTTCCTATACATATAACCCTGGCTCGGCTTTAGTTTTCGAGCTATCCATGAAAAATCTAATTACATTTGCACTTTGATGTGGGCTAGATGCCGTTTAGGTTTGCATTATGTTTATCTACGGTCAGGATTATGTTATATACCCGTGCCACGATACGTTTATAGTGAAGAAAAAAACAGAACCAAGAATCAAAGATTTCGTATAAATCTACATTTAATATCATGGACTGTAACGCATATAAAAAGAAAGCATAACAATAACATTTTGTGAAGGTTAAGTTACCATAAACAATTTTCAAAAATTTTGAATTCTATTTTACTTGTATGTAACAAAAAGTATTCATTGGTACGGTTTTACACACTATTTTTAACAGTACAAATTTTTAAATTCAAAAATGTTTCTATTACCCTGTCCAAAGTCCTTTAGTTTGTTGAACCAGGCTGAGTCATTTTAGTATCCTTTTTACTATGTGAGGGACACACCACAAGAGGGACTTCTACGTTTTATTGGTATTTTAAAATATTAAGCATTTTATAAAATGCAATGTTTCAGGAGAAGTTGTTTTATTAAGACTGCCATTTTATTATTTAAATCTATTAATATACTGGTATACTGGTATATCTTGGAAAGTAATTTAATATTAATTTACTCTTTTGCGTGGAGGAAAGAGAAGAGGAAGAGAAGGAGAGAAGGGAATGGACGAATGAGAGCGTGGGAAGATACTTAGAGGAGTGTAAAGACTGGGAATGTAAGGGGAAAACAGTAGAGGAGATATGAACAGATATTAAGAGGAAGATAAATGAGGCAATACCTAAGAAGAGAGTAAGGATAAGGAAGTGGAACTTAGGAGAAAAAATGTGGTATGACAAGGAATGGAAAGAGAGGAAAAGGGAAATGAGAAGGAAGATGACAAAGTTCAGGAAAGGAAAATGCAGCAGAGAAGAGTTCATGGAGGAGAAAAAGGCATTCAAACAGTGGTGTAAGCAAAAAAAGGAGGCACAGGAAGAAAAAGAAATGGAGAAAATCAATAAGATCAGAACAGAACAAGAAGCATGGAAGTATATAAATAAATATAGAAGAAGAAGGAAAGCAGTAGACAAAGGAATAACTGAAGATGAGTGGAGAAATTACTTCATGGTAATGTTAGATGGCACAGAAAACAAAGAGGACAGAAGAACAGAAGGACGGAGAGTAGAAGAGGAAGTAAAGGAGGAGAGAGAAGATAATATAGAGAGGGAGGAGGTGATATACCAAATAAGAAACCTAAAGGAGAAAAAGGCAACAGGGGAAGACGATTTGGAAAATGAGGTATAGAAATACGTGCCGAAGGAAGTGGGGGAGGCGTTCTGGAAGATGCTAAGAAAAATATGGAATGGAGAGGGGATACCGGAAGACTGGAGAAAAGGTATGATGTGTCCTATTTACAAGAAAGGAGACAAGGGAGTCGTGAAGAGCTATAGAGGGATCACATTAATGGATACGGCATATAAGATTTATGCAGGTATACTGGACGAGCGACTGAAGAAAGAGGTTGAAGACAAGCTGGGAGAGAATCAATTCGGGTTCAGGAAAGGGAGAAGAGTGATGGATGCAGTGTATGTGATGAATCATGTTATAGATAAGCAATTGAGTGGAGAAAGAGGGAAGCTTTATACATGCTTTGCTGATTTAAAGGCAGCATTTGATAGAATTAACAGGGAAAAGCTAATGGAGAAGATGAGAAGAATGGGGGTAAACGAGACACTAATCAGAAGGATAAAAGAGTTGTACGAGGAAACGAGGAATGTAGTAAGGACAAGGAGATACATCTCAAGAGAGTTCTGGACAGTGAGGGGAGTAAGACAAGGGAGCCTGTTGAGTCCGACATTATTTAATATCTATGTGGCAGGGCTGGAAGAGGAGCTAAAGAAAGGACAAGTAGGAGGCATAGTGATACGGGACAGGAAGGTGTGTTCACTATCATACACAGATGACATCGTACTGATGGCGGACAGGGAAGAGGAGTTAAAAGGAATGCTGAAGAGGTTCAAAACATTCTTAAGAGAAGTGGAATTGGAATTAAGCACAGAGAAGACGAAAATAGTAGTCTTTGAAAAAAGAAGGAACAACAGGAGACAAAGAGAATGGAGATGGGGTGATCAAGAAATTGAAGAAGTGCAGGAGATGAGATACTTAGGATACATACTGCAGAAAAATGGAAGCGATGAAGAAGACATAGAGCGTAGGAGAAAGGATTTTCAAGGGTGACTACAGGAGGAGAATGAGGATGTTTGGTGCATTGGTAGAGAGCGTGGCGTTGTTTGGAGCCGAGGTGTGGGGATGGAACGGAGAAGAAAGACTAGACAGTATAAAAAGGAGGTACGTAAAGTGGATCTTAGGCTTAGACTTAACAACACCAAACTACATCCTGGCAGAGGAGTGCAAGATAGAGGAAATAGGGAAAAAGGCACTGGAAAGGGCAGCAAGGTATGAGGAGAAAGCGTCAGAGTCGAAGAAGGAATTGGTAAAGGAGTGCATAAAAGAGAGAGAAAGGAATTGGGGAAAGGGCCAAGAAGGGAAAAGAGCGAGAAAAAGAAAGAAGAGGATAGAGGAGGCGAGAGGGGGAGGACGCAAATGGATGTAGGAGTGGGACAAGAAAGGATGACAGCATATCAAATCGTAGAAGAAAGAGGGAGGAGGGAAACAGAGGAAAGGGAGAGAAAAATAATGGAATCAAGGTACAATAAATACTACAAAGATATAGCAAAAGAAGGCCTAACAATGTATCTAGAAGGAAAAATGAAAGGGAAAGACAGAAGTATACTAGCCAGGTTTAGATGCGGTAACGAAACCAGAGCTAGGGAATACTGGAAAGAGGAGGAAGAAAGAGGATGCAGATTGTGCAGTAAAGGAGAGGAGGACTTAAAACACATATTAGAGGAATGCGAGATAACAGGAGGAGTAAGGAATATGATAGAGACACTAAGCGAGACTGGAGAAGGGTTGGCAGACCTTAAAGCAATAATAGAGAGGAGAAGAATAAGGGAAGAAGGGGAGGAATGACAGAAAGGGAACAGAACAAAGAAATGAGCCAAAGACAGAAGGGGCAGTTAATATTAGTCATAAGTGAGAACAAGGTGCAATAGTTAGATTAAGAGAAATTGGTATATATGTAATGTATGTAATTGTAGTATATATGTATAATAAATATTAGTGATGTAAAGCCGGAGGTCGTCCAAAGCCGAAAGGTAATGGACTAAGAATAAATAATAATACTCTTTTGCGCGTTTGAGCCTAAAAATTGGATGAAAAAAAGCTTTCTAAAACAAAACGTAATACACTTCATCTTGCAGTTTCCTTATGGATTCTATACACTCTATTTTTTTCACGGAGAAGAACGGAGAAGAACCTTTAACGGCATGGTGTGGAGAAAATCAATTTGTAATGTTGTAATATTTTTGGAAATCAGGCGATCGATTCGTGAAAACTCAAGAATCTATTTTGTAAGTCTTCTTCCGTATCTCCTAAAAAGTCCGCTTCTAATCCCTCTTCTCTTTCTCTTTCTCTTTCTAATTCTTAATTTGCTTTTCTTTTTCTTTGTTCCACATGTCCTTTGTTCTCGAAGTCCTGTTTTATGCTTTCTTCTAAGTACCCGTCCTTCCCTATTTATATCGTTCGACCGACTCGTTGTAAACACAGGAAAAGTCAAACTGTCGGTTGGTGTTCTAAATTCTATAGAATTTACATGTATAGGATATTCTTTTTTTATAGGAAATGTGACCCTTATACGTTTATTTACAGAAATACTAATTACACTCGCGAAACCATTAAAGTTCTCTCTCAACATTTTTCTTACACGGCCAGCAGTTTACGAGCAATTCGCATTTATAGGTTAAATTCGGATGCTCTCTGTACGTCAGGATGCTAAAATCGGTAATCTGTCGAATAAGGAACAACGAATAAAATTTGGTTATTATACAGAAAACTGCTCGCAGCGTGGGTTTCGGTGATTTTTCATTATGTCGTAGAAATCGACGTTCTGAACAACTTTTTCCTTTGCATGTTACCACTACTCAGCCTTACTTTGCGAGGTCTTTGCAAAAATCTATCGGTACCACCACTACAGTGAATGATACATATAATTGTGTGTTTGTAGCACCGTATATGTTCGTATTGTTTGTCAACTACTTTGCGGTGGCCGAATTTAGAAAGCTAATGTAAACATAACTTTCATCTTCCGTTTACATGCAATATATAAACGAAGACTGGACGAACGTGGGTATTCCACGAATCCTTTGAATTATAGCCGCTTGCAGAACTGCGTAATAAAAATTATTATTATTAATGGCATGAGTTAGGTTTAGAATAATCTGTCTTTTAAATTACAGTTTATATCGAGCTTTATATTTTATTGTTATTATTTCATGTTAAATACATTTCAGCCAATATCAGCATTGATTCTTACAGTCTCGAATACGCAGTTGTAAATATTTAAATATTGTTAGATTCGGAAAGTAGAGTTCAAAGACAAAAACCTCAATGTATAATGGATTTAAATAAACAAATCGCCAAGCAACACGACGAACAAAGCGGCGAACGTTCCAGCTATGCTTGCGAATGTGTTAGAGATATACATGTAACGTTACCGACAGTTTTTTGCGAATATCTCGGAAAACTATAGCCGAGCGGCGGTAAAATGCCAAGGAAGAAATTATTGAAAATGTTGATTTCTACAGCATATTATGGAAATTCAAGCTTCCGGCAATTTCTTAAATAATTTATTATCTAAAATGTTACTCATTCTTATTCATTATTCATTAACTTTTTCTTTAAAAAGAACATTTATTCGTCCGTTTTTTTTCTAAATAATTATGTATGTCTTTATGCGATACAAAATTCTTCTCTCTTATGAATTGATTTCAATGTATCGCTCTACAACTGGTAAAGACGAATAATAGCAAAATAAACCATAAATAACTCGAAAATAAGATCATATCGCGTATATGTATATTTATATAAACTTCTTTTCTTGTTTGATAAATCTTTCCCTGCTATATTCGTTACGTGCAACAAAATATCCTGTAGAATTCTGGTATTACCTTCTTTATCTGAAGTATTTAGATACAAAAATTGCTCTTAAAATATTGTTGTAGGGATACGTAGAAGTACTATTCTTGTATATCGTTGACAGTGAGTAAAATATGTACATATACATACGGTTTTGTATTATACACTGTTCCCTAGGGTCATGGTTTGGTCATGTGGAGGTTAGAGAATCGTTACGTATAGAATGTCTTTTTCGATATAGCTATAAGCATCGTAGCGGTTTATGCCATGTATTATACTTACGTATGTGTGCAGCAGTTACACAATTTTCAGTGGCGAATGCAGATATAACCTCCATTATTTGCCAAATATCTCTAGCATTACTTACTCTTCAGAGGATAACAATCATTAAATTAACTATTTTCTGTAAAATATTGTACAATTAGTACATAGTTTGAATATATTTTGCATTTACATATTTTATCCACTTTGATATATAATATCTATATAAAAACCAGCAGCGTGATAGTGACAATTTTCGAGATGTTAAGTCGTTATTGTATTGTAGTAAAATTGAAATATTAGGTCGTCCGAAAAATTCGTTCCGTTTTATAAGAAAATAATGGATGCACAACATCTTTCGTTTTATATTATTTTATCGAGTTACGTACGATCCATTTTATTTTATCGCGATAAAAATCACAACGCCTGAGACATTAAGTTTCATGTTTGTATAAAGATGCGCTGTTGTAAAAGACGTGTCTGTAAAAGAAAGACACTTTTCGGACAACCTTATATAATCGGCGCAGAGACATTTACGCAGCGTACAGGATTTGCTTATAGTTCAGAAGAGTAGACAATGAACAAGCAGTACGAATCTGCCTTTATTGGGGACGATACTGTTCAACGACTTTCAAATTTGAAACGCGGTAGTGTGGATGAGCTAAGGAATAGTTACCTATTTAAACGTTACAATTCTTGTGTTTAACAAGTGTTTGTGCAATTGGTAAGAAGTGCTAGCTACTAGATAAAATGGAAAGTCTGGTTATTCGAAATTTGACTTGCAATTTTCTATAAAAAGGATTTATTCAGGATAAATACTTTATACTTGTAAATTTTACGAATTAAAAACATTCTGTGGATTATTTTAATCTAATAACTTTGTTCTGTCTGTAGGATGGGTCACACGGCAACCAGATAGACTAATCCACATGTGGAAGTAAGTCGTAGAAACCTATACAGTTTTCTTATTTATTTTTCTTTTTTCTTATTTTCATTATATTTTTCATCTTTAATGTATTACTTGCATTTATACATGTATATTAATGTAAGAGTGATGATATACGTGTTTATGTTTTATCTTTAATTAAATGTATTGATTATATCTTTTTATATAAAAGTTAGGTCGTTCTTCCTATTTTGTTTTCTTCCGCTAAAAAATGTTTTCATCAATGATAATGCTTATTCAGAACCAAAAATAAAGTCGGTCATCGATAATGGTTACTAATAACAGAACTTAACGTATAATTATTTCTATAATTTAATATTACGTTCTTATAAAATAATTATATTTTTGTTAATATTAATTATTCTTCGAATCTCGTATTGTATTTATCTGATAGATAGTAATTTTTTACGAAATTTGTTTCAGAATCCTCCCCTGATGCACTTCGTGATACACAAAGAAGCTTATTCCAATAACACAATTCTTCATAAATTCTTTTCCATGCTGCTATGGTAAGTTTTTTCTCTACTTCTTTCTGATTATCCACTATTACTGCATTATTTGCTATAATGTTTGCATTTTAATCGCAAAATGCATTGTTTCATTTAAGAAACGTGAAACAGTATATTCGCTCGCTACCTTTCCTATTTATTAACCAAAAATTATGAATGAAAAAAAAAACAAATGTCAGTTCTCAGATTCCGTTGCAAGTCATTACAATTAGATATGGACATGATTTAAATAATATACCGAGTCTAATATCTACAGAATCGTCTAAAACTTTCAATTTTTCTATGTACTGTATATGTATTATATTACACATAGAAATTTATTATACATAGAAACCTAACCTCAGTATTTAACCAATGGCGAAACAATAAGCGGTAGAATATCTCACGTGATATTGATGTTATCAGAAAAAGTTTTAACAAAAATTATTTAGTTCGAAAGAAGGCATCATATATGGTGCAAATTACTTTTTTGTAGATCCAGTAGTAGCATCCCATTTCAACTTCATTTTTGCAAATGGAACCATGTATTTTTTAATACATTCATCGATCTATCTTCGTATTCCTTATGAAAAAATTAAAAGGAACTGTTAGTTCATCAGATATCTTAACTTGAATTCGTCGTATGAAAGCCAGGTAAGGACGCGAAACGGTACTCTTGTGTTTACGTTGTCTTTTTCTTTCGTTTGTTTCAGCATAAACACAATACCGCTTCGTGTCCTATGCTTATCTTTCATACGACAAATTAAACGTAAGACATAATCTAAACTAACAGTTTTTCGACATAAATATGTTAATATTTTTGTATATGATATGAAACGTTGCGATATCGGTTACACCGCAGTTGCTTACAAAGCACGAGTTTCGACTGATTGGTAGATAAAAAAAAAAAAAAAATAAATAAAAAGAATAATAACAAGAAAGATCCGATTTGGAAGGACGAACCTTTCGTTCACCTCCGAATCTCTCATCAAACAGGTCATATTATATATTGTTTATATATGTCGGAGTGAACATTAAGATTAGGGCTAGGGGCGTACAATGAATATTCTCTCGAATTAGGTTAGCCACCGAGGTTACGTAATAGAGAAAGCATCTACTTTTACGGATATGATCGTTACAGAATTTGACAGGTAGCCGTGGTAACTAGATACTCGAGATACTAATGGCAATGATCCTAAGTTCGATAACGAATCCGCGGTCAACGGGACAACGACTAGACCTCTTTCAAAAGTCTAAGTCAAACTCCGTACTCAAACGTGATATATCCTCCGATCGTAAAGACGCCGTCCCATTCGCGGACGAGATCATACAAGAATGTGTCTCACCGTCATCGTGATGCTGCAGAGGTAAACTATGACGGGGTGTGTCTCCGGGCACGAGATCATCGGATTCGTCGAGGACAACCCTCGTCCAAAAAGTGAGGGAAATGGACGTTGCTGTTAATTGGTTAATCTCTATGTTGGTGGTTAGAAAAGGATGCTAGCCGCCCTTGAGAGAAAGTTGGTAACGGGAAGCGTCGCCCGTGAGGAAAAACAGATTTCCCATATCTTCCCGTAGCGGGTGGTAGTCTTGGGGACTGTTAGGATAAAGACTGTTTGTTCGTTTGGAGGACCTTAGTTAACTAAATGTCCTGTGAAGTTGCATCGACATCTGGCAATCGTCTTGCCCGAAGAATAGGGTCGGCGTGTGGCAAGCCACGGGGCAGAGGCCGTTGGAATGCGCACTGTAGAGCATTGGTACTACTATCTTTTCTTAAGGAGGGCTATGTAATTCTACACTTGCAGTAGACAAAATATCCGTCCCGTGACCGCGGCTACGCTCGGCGTTTTGTCTGACGCCTCGAACTCAAGCTCATTGTCTTGGCTTTTCCTACGGGGAGGCCCGACTTCCAACGGGGAGGCCCGATGTCTTTTCATCTCCGACATATATATTGTTTTAATATAATTATTAACTACGCTTATTATTATGTATATTTATATTATAGTATAAGAATATAGCCGAAAAATCCGCCTGTTTTAAACCTCTTCCTTTAATGTATGAAATTAGCTTTTTAGAGACATGAACGCGCAAAAGATAAATAAATGCTAACATTATTTTATTTAACGGAATCATCGAGCAACACAAACAATTCTTTTTCACATTATTTTCCGGGATATGAATCCGCGGTTCTGTTCGTAATGGGGACTATGGCGGTTGACTGAAATGAAACAGAAAGGAAATGAAAATTCAATTCATTTCCTATAAAATATATTTTTTTTTAATTTAATATTTCACATTCACGATTTGTCAAATTTGGACATTTGGTAGAATTTTTTAGTTGTATGATTATCATGTGGGTGGCTACCACCCGCAGGGTACCATCTTCGTGCTTGCTAGGTTATATCCTATAGGAGATCTGTTGGGTGTTTCCTTTTTAGTCTTCTTTCTATGCTTGATGTGTTGTTCGCTTCCGCTGCCAGCCAGTTCGGGTGCGTTGCTATTCTTCTTGTTCTCTCTGTACCTTCTTGCACATCTGCTAATCTCCTCCTTGACCATTGGTATTCCCAGGTCTTTCCGAATGTCCTCGTTTCTAACGTACCATGGGGCGTTTACTATCGTTCTAAGAATTTTAGCTTGCATTGTCTCTATTTTGCTTATCTGGCTTTCTTCATTCCGTCAGCGAAGCATTCTGCTGGATACTTCTAGTAAACTTTTCATAAACAACTTCACTGTTCTCTTAACTTCATTTTCGTTATTTTTCATTTATAATTTGTATAAAATGAAACTAAATCGTCACCGCGATGTGTGTATTATCGTCTGCTTATACCTTAACTTACACCTCCCGCGGCCACGTCTGCACGCTGCTTAAATGGAGAGCACATCAAAATCAGCATCGCGCTTAACGTTTTAAATACCTTTGTATCGATATGATTCACGTATTTCACGCCATGTAATTTTTCTGAGAGCAAAAACATTTCAGTCACGGCGTCTACCCTCAATTTTCCTGCACTTTTCTCTTGTGGTTGACAGAACATTCATAAGAATCTGTTTCCTTCAATTTTTTATGATCTGGAGTTTCCTCCCTCTCCTTCCAACAATAACGTGAGCGTCAAAAAGCAGATTTTACAATTGGATCGAGTATTTTATTCCTGTATTTGCCAATAAATATATTGAGTGCAAATAATGAAGAAAGATCAGAGTTCAACGGCTCATTCCCTACTGCGGTGTTTTTCTCGATATTCGAAGTGAAAGGAAAGGATTGTCAGTTTTGAATATAAAAATAGAAGCAATGTGCAAAACTAAGTGCTAGAATTATATACTTTAGTTGAAATACGATCTCAAATGTTGTTTTGGCGGATGATGCGAGGATCGGTATTACGAAATAAAGAGAGAGATTGCTGCTGCAACCGCAAGTATATTCAGAATAAATATAATAAATATAAGAGTATAAATACCGTCGATAGACGTTTGTACAACGTATTCGCAGAGATAGAGTAGGAACGCTCGCGGATAACTCGATAACTCGTATTCTCTGTTAATCGCCGATAATAGCGCGGATAAGTAGCTCGTGTAATAACTCGTATAACTCGGATAATAATTTCGCTCGCGATCGTGTCCGTTTATTTATACTGGTCGGAAAGGAGTCAGGAGATTCATCTTTGTCTTAGAACGACGGTTGCCCTCAACGGCGACATTGTTTTTTGCCTAAATATAATCTAGCGCTAATTTCATGTATCGAGGCACAACAACAACATGAGTCGCTCTCGCTTCGCCTCGTCATATGACTCATGTGTCGCTACATCAGGAAATAAAGTAGTATACTACTAGCGAAAAAATAAAACGCTACAGAAAGCTCTCGAAACAAATTTCTTTGTGTTTGCTGTTACTTTTCTAGCGATATGTCAATTTCAAATTCCGATTGCCGCTCATACATTGGAGCACTTAATAACAGGAGTACAAGTCCCCCTTGATATAATTCAATTTCTATATGAAACTTTTTCCCCATTTTTTATACGTATAGAAATAATGGCTCGTATACACATAAAATGGACATACTATATACGTTATGACTTATGACTTATGACTGTTTAGTGTAATAATAACTGCATTTACGTGTAGACTCTATCTCAGAAAACATGACATTTCAAAAAGGATATTAAATTGAAATTAAGTTTCGATCACGACGAACCAAGAATCTAATCCTTCTAACCATATGGTTCACCGAGGGTGAAAAGGTAATGTGAAATAATGTTTAATAGCAGTTTGATGTACCGCATAGTTACTGAAGTCGGTGATGCGTGTGATTTCGATACCCAATTTTGCATATATTTCTCGTAGCGAATGTGTTGACCAACTGAACCCGTCTAACCTTTCTTACCACCCTTTGCACACCTCAGAAGTTGGAGAAAAATTAGTATTGCTGAATAGGAGGAAATCGTAGCGTTCGTGAGACTCGTTTAAAGGATTTGTGCTTCGTGTTGGTCCTAATTTTTTCATAGTTTAAATCGAGCGTACGATCTCTAAATAAATATGAATGAAAATATATTGCGCGAACATAACACCTCCTCTTTTAAATGGGATATCGTTTGCTGATATGCTTTCACGCTAGTAGATCGAACACGTGGCAAGAAAATATTCAAGCGAACTGTTGCCCCGTAGTACGCGCGTTTCTATGTGTATATGTAGGACTTATCGTTTACGCGCTTCATTCGATTTCCTGATTCTCTTGAGTGTGACATTTGGCTTCAGTCACTGATGTTTTCATCGGTTGAATGGGCGAACAGCAGGCTATTCTTCCATTTGCACGATGGTTTCCTCTTGGTTGAATTGATTTTTGTGTTCTCGATCTTGAATTAAGATTCAGCACCTGGTGCCCTTAGAGCGTGTGTTTAGCTGCCCCTTTTGATTGTTTATGCCTGAATCACGTACGAATTTCCACGTCGACCGTTTTACTAATTCGACTCGGCACTCGGTCACCTGTATCTCATACATACTACCTTTTTTTTCGCGAGAAGGGGAAAATGCTATTACGCATACCCAGTGATCCATGTCACAGGATTGTGGAAGATGATTGGTGGTGTGTTTTAAATGACGAGATATCTTGATATTAAAAACCGTCAAATATAGTGTAAAATAATAGATACAGAGAATGTTCGTATTGATCGCTATTAAAATCGCTCGAGGCTGAGACTAAAAAACAGGTCACGTTACTATCGCGTTCGTTTATTTATACTGGTCGGGAATATACTGGAAAATTTAAATTCGTCTTTGTTTGGCGCTTGTCCGTAGTGGCGACATTGTTGTTGCCCGGATTTTACTTATTATTACAGTATGTATGTCCTAACGATATTGGTACTCCGAGGCAAGACAACAACATGATTTGTATCGCCCTTTAGATTATCTGCCGCTACATCACCTCATACCAGTGATAATATTTTTTTTAATGTTATATTTATAATAGGTTTACACAGTTTTCTGTTGTTATTTCTGTATTCAGAGGTAGAATCACAATAGCTGTTATTTTATTCTTTGGAGAAATCTGAAAACCGTTCTGAGCCGAAAAACCTTTATTGCACTTTTTTACATGGATCAGGGATAAAAACAAAAGAACATCTTAAACCTAACGATTAAATCTATCAATTATATCTTGAACTATCTTCTAGTTACTATTTATTGTAACTAGCGCATCTGCATATTAATGGTGAGCACGCACTTACGTTGTCATTTTCAACATTTTCTTTGTCCGTTGCTATTTTTAAAAATTACGTGGGTACTTTCCGTGTCCGCCAATTTTCAACGCTTAACGGAAACCTTCTTGAAACCGATCAGGATATCTGACTCTTCTGCCCGAACGTCTGACATATTTATTTGTCGTATTTTTATTGTTTTTGCTTTCTTGACTTTCGCTTTGTTCGATTTGAACTCCAAGCGGTATTATTACGTTACGATTTTCGATGCTATGATGCTCAATGTTGTCGTCTAGTAAAAACCCGGGTTTCAGTCGATCTATGGAAACTACTACATTTTTATTACTTATTTTAATAGCATAGGTCTTTTCTCCTCACTGTATTACCTTGCACAGCCAGTCGTAGGGTGGTTGTAAAGGGCCTCCGATCGCCTCATGGCGTAAAAATACGTATGGCGATGTTTCAAGATGGGGGAGAAACGAAGGTTTTGTTCGCGCCGTGTCGCGTAATCAGGTAAGGCCTGATTTTTCCTATGCGTACTTTCAACCGGTTCGCGTATTCCGAGTTGACCTGTTGATTCGCTGGTAAGAAGAATTCTGCCGGCGATCGTATACCGGTGCCATAAACCATTTCGAAAGCCATTGCGTTCAAGTTCTCCTTTATAGCGGTTCGTATGCCTAATAAAGTCCCAGTTGCTGGTATCGTGATATTTAATCGCCGCTTTTAGTTGTCGATGTAGGCGCTCTACCATCCCGTTGGACGCGGGATGATAGGCCGTTGTGCGTAAATGCCTGATACCGAGCAACCGGCATAATTCTTGAAATACTTGCGAATCAAATTGGCGTCCATGATCAGTTTTTATTTTCAAGGGTGCACCAAGACGAGATGTCCATGTCGAAAGGAGGGTTGAGGCAACGGTTGGCGCTTCAATGTCGGTGAATGGTTTCGAGTCAACGCGGAAAACGGTCGATACACGTTAGACAATATCGATAACCTTGTGAGTACTGCATTACGATAATGGCTACGTGTATATGCTTGAACAGGCCTGCTAGCGCTCCGAACGCTCCGACGGGTGTTGATACGTTCTTGGTAACTTTGCATCGCTGACACAGGATACATTGTCGTGTCCATTTTCGACAATCCCTGTTTATCGACGGCGATACGAACCCTGTCGTCACCAGGTTTTGCGTGGCGCGTATTCTCGGATGAGGAAGTCCATGTAGCGACTGAAATATATGAGCGGTTGAAATATCGCAATATATACCGACTTCTTGATCGGGAAATCGTACTTTTTTTAGCTGTAGCGCGCAAGAGCCAGAGTTGATGATTTCGCGTAGCTCGCTATCGGATAAAGTGTCGGCTACGTTATTCTTTATCCCCTTAATGTACCGGATATCGGTTGTAAATTGTTCAACGTAATCGAGATGTCGGAATTGTCTCGGCGACTTGTCGAGATTCTGGTTAAACGCATAGATGAGGGGTTTATGATCCATGTAGATCGCAAATCTCTCCCTTCAATGGCGTGTCTAAAACGTCTAATCGCGGTGTACATTGCGAGTAATTCCCGATCGTACATGCTGTACTTTGGCTGCGCAGGGGACAAGGATTTCGTCATGAAGCCTAACGATTGCCAGGTATCGTTAACGCGTTGTTGTAATATCGCACCTATCGCGTTCGTTTATTTATACTGATCGGGGGAGTACCGGAAAATTTAAATTCGTTTTTGATGGTTGCACGTAGTGGCGACATTGTTGTTGCACGGGGTTTATTTATTATTACATTATGTATGTCCTAACGATATTGGTACTCCGAGGCAAAACAACAACATGATTTAAATTGTCCTCTAGTTCATGTGCCACTACTTATTTATATACAATTGAGTATACGAACGTGAAGCTATGGGAAATGGTCCTGCACGACCCTCTAGGTCCTCATAGAGCCTCTTTACCTCTGTTGCTTCAGGTGGTTGCCTGGCCGGCTCCATTTATGCCAGATCGTTGTTCACTACCACGTCGGCCAACTTCTTCGGACATTCTTTGAAGATCTCCTGGCAACGTGCGTAGGAGTATCTTTTTTCCGATTCCTGTTATTATTTTGCCCTTTTTTCTTACTTTTCAATTTTGGGGCATCGCCTGTTTCGTGCCTTTGTCACTTATATTTTTCTTCATTGCTCTGTATAAAGATATGCATATAAACTCCTGTAATTCATTTCTTAGGGCTTCCCTATCATTTTTCTCTTTAGCCCAGATCGGTTCCAACCGGGTGTAAACCCCTTCTAACGTTGGGAACACCTCGGTTGAACGTTCTTTTCTTTAATCAAATTGGGCCTCCATTCACGGATAGACTTTTCATTACCTAATTCTATTTCATCGCGCGCTGACGGCTAGACAAAGGTCTCCCCTGCTCCCGAGCAACTGTGACTCTCCTAGGGACCCACGATACGATCGTTAATCAGCGGCGTACTGCATACACCATGCTTCAGAGGTATCCCCCGTAGTACTTGTAACTGACGTTCATTTAAAATTGACATAAGTCAGCAGCAATAAATCTATAAAATTACATAAATAAATAAATAATAAATAGGACATACATGTGTATGCCCCGGCAGTAACTCAAAATGGGTCCCGAGCATCCCGAGTTACCTCCTCTTCTGTCCATTTTCTTGTGTTTGGGCGGGTCGTTCTCTTTCTTTTTTCATTCCTTTCGGCGAGGTGTGCATGCCGTTCGTGGCTGCATAGCCCTCTTCGAATCCCGAAGCCCACGGGCCACGCCTCGCATTTATGCGTTCCTTCTTTACTTTGACTTGTGCCACCACACTTCGGTATGTGGCACTTTGCCCCATGAAGCTTGGGAAAACTTTTTTCGCAATATAAGCATCCTCATTCGATGCGGGCATCAGTGTGATGTCGATTCAAGGTCCCTGTCCAGGTCTGTTCGCTTCATAAAGAAAAGGTGGACTTCCCTTTTCTCACAGACCGGACAAGCAACCCGATCCCCCACTAGTGGCACCATGATCTTAGAATTCAAGTCCAGGGACATAGCTGTGTCGTCAAATATAGTCCCCTCCGAAGCGCATAAATCTGCATGCGAGGCATTATCTTTGTTTCTACTAATTTTAACTGAATGTTTCTGCAATCTGTGCGATTAATCCAATCTTGTCCGTCTCGTAATGTTTACTTAGCCGGGTGGTCAACTGGTCCCATAAACGGAACGGATTCTTGTTATACTTATATTATCGTCCCCGGATCTTCACTGTGTAAACCGTTGGTTGGCAAGCCGATTAAGAACTAAAATATAAATATGTCCTCCGCTCCTTTGACGCCACTCTTCGTTTAGCCATGAACTCCGTGACCGGGGCATAAATCGCCCTCTCGTTCACGGCGTACATGTTACCGTCGGTACCACGGGGAGAAAGGAGTGTGACTTGAGCAGGCTAGACCAACGTCTCCCCTGCTCCCGAGCAACTGTGACTCTCCTAGGGACCCACGATACGATCGTTAATCAGCGGCGTACTGCATACACCATGCTTCAGAGGTATCCCCCGTAGTACTTGTAACTGACGTTCATTTAAAATTGACATAAGTCAGCAGTAATAAATCTATAAAATTACATAAATAAATAAATAATAAATAGGACATACATGTGTATGCCCCGGCAGTAACTCAAAATGGGTCCCGAGCATCCCGAGTTACCTCCTCTTCTGTCCATTTTCTTGTGTTTGGGCGGGTCGTTCTCTTTCTTTTTTCATTCCTTTCGGCGAGGTGTGCATGCCGTTCGTGGCTGCATAGCCCTCTTCGAATCCCGAAGCCCACGGGCCACGCCTCGCATTTATGCGTTCCTTCTTTACTTTGACTTGTGCCACCACACTTCGGTATGTGGCACTTTGCACCATGAAGCTTGGGGAAACTTGTTTCGCAATATAAAGCATCCCCATTCGATGCGGGCATCCTTGTGATGTCGATTCAAGGTCCCTGTCCAGGTCTGTTCGCTCCATAAAGAAAAGGTGGACTTCCCTTTTCTCACAGACCGGACAAGCAACCCGATCCCCCACTAGTGGCACCATGATCTTAGAATTCAAGTCCAGGGACATAGCTGTGTCGTCAAATATAGTCCCCTCCGAAGCGCATAAATCTGCATGCGAGGCATTATCTTTGTTTCTACTAATTTTAACTGAATGTTTCTGCAATCTGTGCGATTAATCCAATCTTGTCCGTCTCGTAATGTTTACTTAGCCGGGTGGTCAACTGGTCCCATAAACGGAACGGATTCTTGTTATACTTATATTATCGTCCCCGGATCTTCACTGTGTAAACCGTTGGTTGGCAAGCCGATTAAGAACTAAAATATAAATATGTCCTCCGCTCCTTTGACGCCACTCTTCGTTTAGCCATGAACTCCGTGACCGGGGCATAAATCGCCCTCTCGTTCACGGCGTACATGTTACCGTCGGTACCACGGGGAGAAAGGAGTGTGACTTGAGCAGGCTAGACCAACGTCTCCCCTGCTCCCGAGCAACTGTGACTCTCCTAGGGACCCACGATACGATCGTTAATCAGCGGCGTACTGCATACACCATGCTTCAGAGGTATCCCCCGTAGTACTTGTAACTGACGTTCATTTAAAATTGACATAAGTCAGCAGTAATAAATCTATAAAATTACATAAATAAATAAATAATAAATAGGACATACATGTGTATGCCCCGGCAGTAACTCAAAATGGGTCCCGAGCATCCCGAGTTACCTCCTCTTCTGTCCATTTTCTTGTGTTTGGGCGGGTCGTTCTCTTTCTTTTTTCATTCCTTTCGGCGAGGTGTGCATGCCGTTCGTGGCTGCATAGCCCTCTTCGAATCCCGAAGCCCACGGGCCACGCCTCGCATTTATGCGTTCCTTCTTTACTTTGACTTGTGCCACCACACTTCGGTATGTGGCACTTTGCACCATGAAGCTTGGGGAAACTTGTTTCGCAATATAAAGCATCCCCATTCGATGCGGGCATCCTTGTGATGTCGATTCAAGGTCCCTGTCCAGGTCTGTTCGCTCCATAAAGAAAAGGTGGACTTCCCTTTTCTCACAGACCGGACAAGCAACCCGATCCCCCACTAGTGGCACCATGATCTTAGAATTCAAGTCCAGGGACATAGCTGTGTCGTCAAATATAGTCCCCTCCGAAGCGCATAAATCTGCATGCGAGGCATTATCTTTGTTTCTACTAATTTTAACTGAATGTTTCTGCAATCTGTGCGATTAATCCAATCTTGTCCGTCTCGTAATGTTTACTTAGCCGGGTGGTCAACTGGTCCCATAAACGGAACGGATTCTTGTTATACTTATATTATCGTCCCCGGATCTTCACTGTGTAAACCGTTGGTTGGCAAGCCGATTAAGAACTAAAATATAAATATGTCCTCCGCTCCTTTGACGCCACTCTTCGTTTAGCCATGAACTCCGTGACCGGGGCATAAATCGCCCTCTCGTTCACGGCGTACATGTTACCGTCGGTACCACGGGGAGAAAGGAGTGTGACTTGAGCAGGCTAGACCAACGTCTCCCCTGCTCCCGAGCAACTGTGACTCTCCTAGGGACCCACGATACGATCGTTAATCAGCGGCGTACTGCATACACCATGCTTCAGAGGTATCCCCCGTAGTACTTGTAACTGACGTTCATTTAAAATTGACATAAGTCAGCAGCAATAAATCTATAAAATTACATAAATAAATAAATAATAAATAGGACATACATGTGTATGCCCCGGCAGTAACTCAAAATGGGTCCCGAGCATCCCGAGTTACCTCCTCTTCTGTCCATTTTCTTGTGTTTGGGCGGGTCGTTCTCTTTCTTTTTTCATTCCTTTCGGCGAGGTGTGCATGCCGTTCGTGGCTGCATAGCCCTCTTCGAATCCCGAAGCCCACGGGCCACGCCTCGCATTTATGCGTTCCTTCTTTACTTTGACTTGTGCCACCACACTTCGGTATGTGGCACTTTGCACCATGAAGCTTGGGGAAACTTGTTTCGCAATATAAGCATCCCCATTCGATGCGGGCATCCTTGTGATGTCGATTCAAGGTCCCTGTCCAGGTCTATTCGCTTCATAAAGAAAAGGTGGACTTCCCTTTTCTCACAGACCGGACAAGCAACCTGATCCACCACTAGCGGCACCATGATCTTAGAATTCAAGTCCAGGGACATAGCTGGGTCGTCAAATATAGTCCCCTCCGAAGCGAATAAATAGCGCTTCTGGGACTGAGAAACGCTGCGTGCGAGGCATTATTTACCTTTTCGATTTCGCATTATTATTCTTTGTTAAACGTGTACGTTTGTCCAACTAATCCTACGCAAAATCCATTTCATAGCCAGTTCGTCATCAGATTCCAAAGGAACGGATTTCTTTATTTATAGATAGATGCTACGCTCCTCTTATTCACGTTATAAAACTGTTAACTCGGTAAGTCGATTCATTGTTTATTTATATATTCTTCCGCTCCTTCGTTGCCGCGCTCCGTTTAGCCATGGGTGCCGCATCCGCTGTACCATTCCCTATGCCGAGGGGAAGTAAGAGTGCGACTTGAGCAGACGAGACCGAGATTAGCATTATACGCGACTAAGTCCAGCGGCATATTGCTTTCCCTTTAGAGATGGAGAGAGAGTGAGAGAGAGTGAGAGAGTGAGTGAGAGAGAATGGGAGGGAGAGTCATAGTTACTCCCGCCGTTTACCCGCGCTTTTTTAAATTTTGTTCACTTTGGCATTTAACGCACTGGGAAAAAATCACATTACGTTAACATCTTTAGGGGCCATCCTAATTTGGTTAGAGACAGCCAGGCCTGGGATTCTCTTATCGGTATTAACCCTTTTGCTACGGCTATTCGGTCCGCCGTAGCACCGCTACTTAATTGGATTCTGCGCCGAAAGTATACACATTGTGCGTGGACACTTTATCTCAGAAGAAAGGGGGCTTTGCTTTAAAAAATTATACTCATAATTCCTACATAATGGATATAAACTTATTTAATGTGTATAAAGAGTCTGATTAACGATTGAAAATAGTGAAAGAATAATATAGAGTGATTAATAATTCAATTTAGTATATGTTTTGAAACATGAAAACACGCACAACCCAACATCACATTCTTGGCATTGATAACGAGATTCTCGTCTTTTATCGTTTCTCGCACGCCCAACACATCTTCGTGATGTAGTTTTTCATGTAGCTTCATAAAGTCAAGGAAAATGTCTTCCGTTGGGTCTTGATGAGTGATTATTCCCGAATGTAATAAGACGTCGGGTTGTTTTTTTCTGCTATTTCATTAAAATTTGATCTATTAATTTCAATTGAAATTTCGCAATTGATATTGTTTTGTTGGTTTTCAATTTGTACAGACAATATAAATTCCATAAATACATATCGATCTAATGGAAGAAATATTTCTTTTTTGTACTATTTCGTTGTTTTGCGAGTAGAATTTACAGTGCTGATGACAATGTCGATCCTGTCTGCAGCACCCATCAATTTATTATAGTCGTGTACACAAGATGGTTACTGTAAAATTTCTTGTGCACTGTAGTGTTTTGGTACATCCACGAATTCTTCTGTATGTATTGTTGAAATTATAAAAACCTCTTTTTTATCGTGCCATTATATTTTTAATATATTTACAGACGAGCGAAAGTACGCTTCTCCTTTTTGTAATTTTCTGTTCATTTCTGGTATTTCTTCTTTCCTCTCTTTTACGGTGACACACGCATTTGTAAAATTTTTGTATAATATATCAAATAATGCAAGGCTTGTGTACCAATTGTCGACGAAAATGGTATGGTCTTTACCTATATATGGTTATAGGAGGGACATTATAATACTTTCCAATTTAACACAGTCTTTATAATCGGGCACTATAGTAGTACCAGCCTCCATATAAATAACAAAGTCTTGAATGTAACCCGTCTTGCAGTCGCAAAGAACAAACGATACTATCGCGTCACATCGCACGTGCCGGATATATCCGGCTTTAGGAGCAAAAGGATTAATATAATCTATTAGCAAAGCTGACCCAAAGTTTCGTTTGTACATTTTTTCTAAATAATTTGTAAACTAACGATCGCCAGTCATATGTATAGGAAAAAATTGTCCACAACGTTGAGCCTTGCAACATATTTCAATATCGTCCAAGTTGTAGAGAAATTAGTTTTCAGAAAATTTGCCCAAAATGGTGATTATTCTTAAAATTTCCAGTAATTCCTGTACTAAACCACTAGTGTCGTTACACTTCCATATTGATACAAATAACAAATAACGGACAAATGCCATCTCTTTCGCGAGGATCCATCACACTGCATATAAGGAAGTGTAGGTGTTCTTAGTAGCATATAAAAAATGCATTATAGTTGCAGTCGTAAATTATTTATCGTGGTTTATACATGTTCGCGGTTTTATTGAAATATTAATCCTGAAGAGGAAAATAGATGGTGCGTACTCTGCTTTGAATTCATTTTAAAAAATGATATAAGGAATAATTTGGATCAGATAAATCTCCATCGAAGTTGATTGACGATTAGACGTATTTTGGCTCTATGATTTTTCGCTAATTCTAACACAAACAGATCAATCCATGGCACTCTCACCGCGTCCCACAGACACAAGGAATTTAAAAGCTATGTGTAATTTATATATAGTATATAAAATTATATAAAATATTTGTATTGGTATGTAAAATAGCCTGAGCGATACAGCCCCATGCAATGCCTCGGGCATTTCCGTTTGAAACGCCTCAGCTGGTCCATCTGGCTCGTTGTGATGTAGAACGAAATCGGAAAGGCATAAGTCGGGATAGGTTTATTGCCAGCAATTTGTACAACAGAAGACTACACTTCGCGCAGAGATGCTTTGAGAAGAACGAACTATTACTTGCTATAAAAGTCTTTTCTGATTTATTTTACACTTGCGTTTTAATATGCTGTGTCGTCTGTAATTTACAATACAAATATATACTAAGATATTTGGCCATTTTCTTATGCGGAACGGATACGAGCTATTGCCGGTGATAAGAAATCAGCGAAAATGTCGAGTCACATCACGGTTGAAATTAAAATGTCTAGATATGCACAGCCTGAAAGGAATAGACTCGCACTTTCTAGTACTTACACGGAACTTTCAGTTATCACGGTAAACCATAATTCGATCTACAATTATCTGTGGTTTGGAAATAATTTTTGACGTATACATTGCCGCCGCGTAAATCAGGTCATTAGCAAATACCAACGCGCATATGTTAAAGTTGCTATTGAGATGGAAGAGGTTCAAAGCATGACTAAAATACTAATTAAATTGGGTAGAGCTGTTGAACGTTCCCACTTGCAGCCCGTCATCCATCCCGAAGACGACATTATAGCTTGCGCCATTTCATGAAAAAGCTTCCGGAAATTATGGACCAAATCACTTGAACTAGATGTTTAAGGAAACCGTATCGTATCAGCTTTTACACCAAACCGTTCGATCGAAACATGTCAAAAGTCCTTTCTAGGTCTATGAGGTGAGTTTTCCTACCAGCAGACGTCTGGCACGAATTTTATTGTTGCGTGGGCCTTACTGTATTTGAACCGGAAGCCAAATTGCTGATCGAGAGGTATGGAAGCCTCTTTACAATGAAACAGTATGAGTCTCTGTATCACCCTCTGAAAGACCTTACTAATGGATACTCTGCAAACAGCAAACTCGTTGATCCGTACCTGGCTAGATTTGGTTTGTTCTTATCCTTTCCTGGCAAGGGAACCACTTTCCCTATCATCCATATCTTAGGAAAATACGCAGGTTCAAGAGATCATTGAAGATCAAGGTGAAGAGGAATGTGTATCTTTGCCGGAGCTATATTGGTACTGCGTTGAAGATATCGAAGTCAGATAACCTTTTCCTATTCGGAAACTTATATTGAAACGTTAATGAACCTACCGATGTGAAATAGTTCTCGCAGACATCGGAGCCAGAGCGACTACTAGCTCTGTTTCCTCGGGTGAAGGTACAGACCTTGTTCCAGCGGCCCCGGTTCAATGAAGATCTGCATGTTCAAGGTTATGAAATTTGGGAATCTGAGAAGATCATCGCACACATTTCGGCGCACACTTCGAAAATTTATCCCCTGTAGTTTTGTGGGATTCACGAAGCTTACCGCGCGGTATAATGGAGACCGGACAAGAATGCTTCGCTACATACAAATAACAAGTGCGTTTGTAACGAGTGATAAAAGTTTAACGAGTTTAAAGTGATGAAATAGCACGTAAGCACAATAGTAATTAAAGACCTGTGCAAGGAGCATTTTATAACTTGAAAGGAAGTCATGGCACACGATCATGAACAAGAAAAAGCACGTGTTGCATACACGTTTATTCTTGGCGCCTCATCGCAGCACTATTAAGTTCTGGGGAGCCGGCGGCAGCGGAAACATCACGATCTCGACTTGTTTGTCGGCTTGGTACCAGTAACGATGCATCTTCTGCTCTGTCACACTAATCGAGGAGAACTTTCAGCTGTGGAAGATGGTGAGAATCGTCCAAAGAAAATTTAAGGGCGAAGATCACGAGGTTAGCCCTGTTGCCTAGCACACGTCTAACTTACGGAAACATGGTTTTTGGAATCTTTAATTCTGTAGATCCAGAGAACTCGTGGATCTATCATGGGTCTTCCCGATACGCCTTTTTATGGCACTATAGCACTTGCGTGTTCGATGAACAGTGGGATAGAGTAACATAGTGTGCCGAAGCGCTTCTTCAGCTGATTTAATATGCGAGAGATTCTGTGTTCGTCATGTAACAAACCTCAGAAACGGGAATAGAGATATCTCTCAACGCAATTGAAATCCCATGCGAGAGCTGGAATGGAGGCTTCTAGGGCCGAAAGAATATTATTATTTATGATCTGGAGGACGTTCTCTACTTCGTGACTGTTGTTTCAGTGTTCTTACCCTCGCAGACAAAGATATCAAATTCTGACAGCTCAGTGCTGAAAAATATCCGGCTTTTCCGCGAGTACCAAATCCAAGAACGATTGCGCCTTGACAAATCGAATGCCATCAAAATCAGTGTTACTGAACCAGATCAAAAGACCAGATCGACCTGTCACTCGTTAAATCAGTGTCACAGGTTTTCGTCTCTGTTATTATCTAACGTGCTGCTCCAGGGAACGTGTCTCGCGTTATGATTACCACCGAGGATGAAAAATTTGTAAAACACGCGAGTAGAGTTTTTTGAAAAGCGCGTTTCATTCCTCAGCAAAGACGTTGTAACAAGACACAAGCTTAAAAGCCTGCAACGAAAATAGAATATATGAAAAGCCGCGTTTTGTTTGCTAGGTTTATCGTGACAACTGAAAGCTCCATTTTCCACTTGTCTGTACGGCTAGTGATTATCGCTTCAAAACCGTTCCGCCGTCGAACTTCGAGTTCTGATGGTAACACTCTTTCGAATCGAAGACCCTTGAACTGCACCTTATGACTCTCCGTGAGCTTCGTATTTGCCAGCAGGTGCACTTCAAACGAGTGAGCTTGCAGGGGCTGCAGCAATAGTAACTTACGATTATGAGAGACAAGCGGATTGGTATTGAATTTCGCAGTTGCGAACTTTGTTAAACGTCCAAAGTCACTTGTGGTAAATCTGTCAGAGTTTATCCATCTTAGCGACAATGCGTTCATCTCCGTCAAATGAACATGGACCAATTCCTTGAAGGCGTCTATGCTCTCCGTCAGGTTCACCATATTGTCCATACTCATACTGCGCTCTACTGAGACCAGGGGTTACTTTGATCAGGAGTATTGTTCGTAAAGGGGTGAAAACGTGTGAAACTGTTTGGCGGGCTTACAAAGTTGTCGAAGGATTTTATTTTACTCTTCTTCCGCTTCTTTGTCATTTCAGCACGCTTCTTGATTTCTAAAGGAATCGGGTATCTTCTGTATAGGACCTGACTTTCTGTTCTTCGTTTACTGGCTCACAACTGTATATCTGTTTATCGGGCATGAGTTCGGAGCGTGATCGCTCAACACACTTTACGCACCGTATTGTACTCTTTTACTGTTGCAGTTCACTGTAACGTAATCGATTCTTCGAGTTCTTGCATTGTAGCTTGGAGGATATCCTGTATATATCTCATGTCACTATCTTGCCGAGGATATAGTGCCTCTGGAACAGACTCATTATCACACTTCCAAGTGATAGTTTCACGATGAACGTATCGTGTTTGTTATTGTTTTGTTGAAGATGCTTAGTTTCGAATCTGTCCACTCTAACAACTTTGACCTGAATGATGTTAAAACTAGTTCTTCGAAGACGTTTTGCGGGAAGTGGTCCTCACACATACCTTTTACAATCCCATTTACATGGTTCCCCTGTGGTATGAATGTCAAGAACTGCACTCTTTCAGTTTTCAACGTATTGTCATGCGTTTGAATTAAATGATGGGCATGCGCTCCCATTAATTCCTCTTGTTCATCGGTATAGCAACGGCGGAATCTGCAACTTTATCTCCCTCGTTTGGTGTCTGGGGAACTTAAGTGTATTATTTTTCCTGGTATCCGAAATCTGTTTGATAATTCAAGCTCTTGGGAGACTGATATGTTGGTCAGAATTGAGCAATACAAATAAATTTGAAATACACTTATTGTCGGATATTGAGAAACATTATGATCGCTTGCTGTGTATTTTTTATTTTCTGAGATACATTGGACGAAATTATTTAAATATAGTGTAAGAAGATAACAATATATGTTTTTCCGGTAATTTATAAATTGCTAGCGTACAATTATTTTTTTCTAAATTCGACAGTCAGACTATATCGGACCAAGAAACTAAGGATCCATTATTTGAGAAACCATTTTTAAATAAATTATTCCGAATACTCTTGAATAGACGTCAAGAACTTGAGAAAAAAATAAACTTTCTGGCCATTCGATATAAAAGAAGGTTTTTGAATAGAGAAAATTAGATAAGAATATCTTAGCTGTCTCTTAGATTTTTAAGATATGCGGTTTACAGGTATCCTGATTATAATTATATCAATCATTGTCTTACTTATAATGCCTGTCGTTGCATTATGGCTGATACTTGAGTTCATAAGTCATAAGTTCAGTCTTTTTTCTTAATTCATTAAAAAATTGTGCGACTATTAATACATATCTATAATATATGTAAATAATATGTCCAAAATATTATTCACGACTGAAACATCTAAATGTTACTGTTTTGTCGAGCATTCGCGGAGAGACGCGATTTGAAGGAAGCGCGTCAACGGGAGTCGTAAACTCCCGTTACGATAATATAATCAACGCCACGGAATTGATCGAACCCCTATTTCGTTTAAGATAATAAAGGTAGTTGAATGGATTATAACATTGAGGTAACAGGTTATAATGTACTCTTTATTCCAACAACAATTGTAGACAAGATGTTTACGCTCGTTGCGAATATGTGTAATGTCGTAAATCTCGAAGTAACACAGGTGATCGATTCTGAAGTCTGAAAATCGAGTTTATTGTGAAAATACTTAAATAAAATGCAAGAGTAAACAATAATTAATATCAATCTATAACAGTAAAAAATAAATAACAAGTTCTGTGCAATGTCTATCTGAAAATCGAGAATCGATTTTCAACGTCCTGAGCTACCGATCTTTCTCCGTCGATCTTCAATACTTTAAATAATTATTCTGCGATTTTGTCTATCTGATGTTCCTCTCTGTCCGTCCGTTTGGATGAGTGTCTCTCAAAACAAAAGAAGGTCGCTCTATCCGTGAAACAAAGGAGGTCGTGCTATCCGTAAACAGAAAAAGTTGGTTTCAATTTTCTTGAAAAATTCGCAACCGGGTGTAACATCCCGTTGTCTCGAGGTTGCTTTAAGACAACTCCTAAACCATCTCCACTTGCATCTGTATAAATAAATACTTCTTTAGAATTACCATTTATTGAAAGGATCGGGCTTGAACAGAGGTATTCCTTAACCTTTAGAAAAGACCTTTCACATTCTTCATTCTAAATAAATTCCGTATTTTTTCTCAGTGAATTGTGAAGTGGTTCTAAGAGATTGCACGCGTCTTCTATGAATTTATAATAAAAATTAATTTTTCCCAGTAATTGTCTCACGTTTTTTTTTCTTTCTTTTTTTTCTTGGGCGTTTAAATTCGCGTATCGCTTTGACGTTATCTCTTTCTTTTTTTTTTTACGTGGGGAAATCCTCCAGGACGGCCGGCCGCCCTCTAGGAGACGGCGGGTGGTGTCGGACTCTTACCCGACTAAAACCCCACGAAGGTCGTCATAGCGGTTCTCAGGAGCGTCCCAGTACCTGTCATCGATTCGCTCCCGGGACTCTCCTTATTCGTTCTTTCCGTTTGTTGTTGTGGGAGGCGGCCTGGTTAGGCTTGGCAGCGAGGGGGTAACCACCCGCCCCCTAGCGCTACGTTTCCTGGGCCGTCGTGCAATTCTGAGGAGGATTCCAGACCCTCCTCAGCTTGACGGGTTCTTCGTCGCACGCTTCTATGTCGGCGGTGGTGGTGATGGTGCCGCGGTCTCGCTGCGGCGTGTCGGTTCTCTTCTTCTTCTGCGGGCTATCCTGACAGGGTCGCCTCGCTTCTCCCTGTTTCTCTCCGCCCGCTCCTTCGCTAACATGTCTTGCTCGCAGCAGATGCGGACGGCGGCTAACTCCTGTTGGCCCCTCGTTATGGCCTCGATGACCGCTTCAGGGACTAACCTGTCGCCTATGGTGAGGCGTAGTACGCGGCGCGGTTCTTCCCACGCTGGGCAGAATTCCAGCGTGTGCTGCGCCGTGTCTTCCTCCTCTTCGCAGTGGTGACAGATGGACGTTGCCTCCCGTTGGATCCTTCGTGGGTACTCCCCGAATACGCCATGGTCGGTGTGTACTTGGGTCATCCTGTAGGTGAGTGGGACCCCTCCGCGGTTCCTCCAGACCTGCCATTTGGGAAGGACGGCGTGAACGACTCGGTGTGGCCGTGTGGTGTCTTCCTCCAGTAATTGGGCGCGTCATCTTTCCCATGTCCTATGCTTGGTCTCCCTCCAAACATCTTGTACCGGTCGGTCGCAGTCCAAACCCAGTGCCCTCCGGTGATTGTACACCTGTTGGAGTGCGAGGGCTTGCAGTTCGAACGGGGGCGACGTGGCTAGCACGGACGCCGACGCGTAGGATACGGTTCTGTATCCCCTCTCTATTCGTATAGCGGTCGTCCTGTGTAGTCTCCGTAGCAGGGTCAGGCTGCGACGGTTGGCCATTAGCTCTTCGGCCCATATGGGGGCCCCGTAGAGGACCCGCGATCGAATCACTCGCTCGTAGAGGCGGCGCACTCCGGTTCCTGCTCCTCCTATATTTGGTAGTTGGCCGCACAAGGCGTTGGTTGCGGCTGCCACCTTTGGGACCAGGTCGTCGAAATGCGGCCCGAACGTCCATCCGCTGTCGATGGTGAGGCCCATGTATCTCATTTGACCTCTCACCGGAACTTCCTCGCCGTCGCACTTCACGCAAAGTTCGGATGGCGGGGCTCCTCTGCGATGACGGTCGAAGAACCCTAAACCCTCCGAGTTGGCCGGCGATACGTTCAGGCGCAGTCCCCGGATCGCTTTCACCGCGCATTGCACCGCGGTCTCCGCGGTCGCCTGTGCCTCGTACCATCCTCCGCCACCGGCCATGACCAAGGTGTCGTCGGCATAACACACCATGGCCGTGTCCAGCGGCATGGGGCATCGAAGGACCGAGTCGTACGCGGTGATTTACAGTATGGGTCCCAGGACCGACCCCTGCGGGATCCCGCACTCGACTGGCCTCCTCTCCGCCCGTTTCTGCCCGGGTACACGATCCAACGGTCGCTGAGGTATGACCGGCTCAAGCGTACCAGGTACGTAGGCACCTCCAAGCGTTCCAGTGCCTCCACGATCATGGCCCAAGGGATCGTGTTGAAGGCGTTGGTCACGTCCAGGGAGACTGCGATGGCCATTCCTCCCCGCGAGACCATGGCGTCCGTCACTGATCGCACCATCCTCACGGCGTCCACAGTGGATCGGCCTTTTCTGAAGCCGAACTGGCTCTCGTGCCAGCCAGATGCACGCTCTGTGATATGCGCCTCCAGACGGGCGGCAATTATCCTCTCCAATAACTTGCCCACCTCGTCCAGGAGGCATATCGGCCTGTACGCGGACGGCGAGTCCAGAGGGCGACCCTCCTTGCACAGCAACTCCAGCCTCGCCGTCCGCCACGCCCGAGGGTACACTCCCTCCCTCATGCACCTGGTGAAGAGGTACTGCAGACGGGGAGCCAGGATCCCCATCGACTCTGCCCAAACCCGGCCCGGGATTGTGTCCGGACCCGGCGTTACGTCGCCGCGGGACGCCATCCTCTTCGTTGCTGCGAGTAACTCTTTCTCCGTCACTCGCAGTTCTTCTCTCCACTCCGTGATGTCGTTGGAGTGGGGTAGCGGCGTCCTCCTCATCGTGTCGACGCTGTCCGTGCGGTCCCGTTGCCGGCGCGGGAACAGAGTGCATTGTTGAGCAACCCTGGCTCCATACTCGCGGTCAGTGGGGGGTACCGGTGGTCGCAGCCTCTTCGTGACCAAACCGGTAGGGACTCCCCCATGGATCGGCCTCGACCGATTCGACGAGCTCGTTCCAGGCCCGGGCTTTCGCCATCTGGATCTCCCGCTGGAGTATGCTCCTCTTCTCCTTGTAATCTTCATAACAGCGGGAGATCCCTTCCTCGTCGCGTCCTCGTCTGCGCCAAACCCTCTGGAGTGTTATTCTGGCCCGGGCGCATCTTCTTCGGTGGGCGGCTATCTCCTCCGTCCACCAGTAGACACTTGGAATTCGCGCTCCGCAGCTGGTCCTGGAGCGCGGCATTGAGGCGTCGCAGGCCGCGGCCATGTCCCTCCGCAGATCCTCCGCTTCCTCGTTGACGCTGCCGTCGTACCGCGTTGCCCGCGCGTCCCAACTCCACGCGGACACGGAGACAGCAGCTTGCAGAAGATCCCGGTTCCTGTCCTTTGGCCGCCATCTTGGTGTTGGCGGCTGGCGGGAGCGGTTCGTACCTCGGATGTTGCCGTCGGCCCCTCCGGTGGACGCGAGTTCCGGGGCGAGCTCCATCATCACGTAGAGGTGGTCTGACAGAGTCTCGACCCCCTCCACCACCCTCCAGTCGCGTATCCGTCGGTGCAGGCTGGCGGTGGCCCACGTCAGATCTATCACCGAGGACCCCCTCCAGGCCTGGCACGTGCTCGTCGATCCTCTATTGGACAGCAGCAGTCCAAGTCCCGCGGCCCAGTCGACCAGAATCCTTCCTCTCGTGGTTGTTCTGGTGTCATTCCATTGCGTGGAGCGGGCATTGAAGTCCCCGAGCACAAGTACTTGGCGGGGCGGCATTTCCTCCTGATGCAACTGCCCACTCTGTCCAGGAACGCACCAAACGCCTCCAGGCCGCTGTTGGGAGAGACGTAAACGCCCACTACGGCAATCCCGGTCCACTCGACCGCGACGTAGCCGTTGCCGCGTTCCAGCAGGACGCTGGGAATGCCGGGCGCCGTTGTTATTGCCGACGTCGTCCATCCAACCGCCGCTGTCCCGTCCATGTCCCCGACCCAGCTGGGAGAGTCGGGAACGCTATGTGGCTCCGCTACCACAGCGAGGGCGACTCTGCTCTCCCGGATGGTCTGGAAGAGCAGATCTTGCGCGCGCCTCGAACTCCCTAGGTTACACTGGAGTATTTGCTCGTATTCTACGGCCCCAACTCCATGGCCTCCTCCAGGCCATCTACCGCTGCTGCTGCTGATGTCGTCGTCGTCGTCGTCGCTGCTGCTGCTTCTTTGGCGGCGGCGGTGGCGGTGGCGGTGGCGGTGGTGACGGCGGCGCTTCCTGGTTTCGTCCCCACGGTGGCTGGTTCGCGGGAGAGTCCCCTCCTTCTTTTGGTGGTTGTTCTCGGCGGCGAGCATGCCGCCCCTCCCATCCTGTGATTGGCGGGTGCCCCGAGCGATTCGCACAGGGGGCATTTGGGCGCTGAGGCAGGGCAGCCTCTTGCGCGGTGTCCGCTTCCGCCGCATCTGTAGCAGAGTGACCGCGCTCCACTTTCGACACGCAGGTCGCTCTCACGTGCCCCAGCTCCAGGCACCTGAAACACTGGAGCGGCCTCTTCGGAATGGCGATGACCCTCGCGGTGGACCATCCCAAGACGACGCTGCCTGCCCGGGCTATCTTGCGGGCTCCGGCAACCGGGCACTTTACGTAGGCCGAGCTCAGTCCATCCCTGGATGTGCCGATCTCCCCGACCTGCATCTCCGCGGTACCGCATCCTGCGGCCGAGGCCAGCGCTGCCCTCAGTTCTTCCTTCCCCACGGATATGTCGACCCCGACCACCCTCAGCTCCGCCGTCCTCGTGGGAGCTGCCACTTTGACCGCGGTCGGGTCCAGTATCCTTGCCAGGTGGTTCGCCAGCTGCGACGCCTTCTGCCTGCCTTTGTCCCCGGGCACCTGGATTATTATGGCCCCGGTCATCGCCTTCTTCATTCCCACCGAAGTGACGCCGATCTCCTCCAGTGGGACGTTCTGCCTGGCCGTGGTTAAGACCTCCGCGTAGGACATCTTGGAGCCCTCGCGAAGTGTCAGCGTCACGGCTGACGTTCGCGGCGTGCGAGGGAGTGCCGCGTTCTTCCCGGGCGCTGCGGACGGTCCCCTGACCGCACCGCTGGCGCCGCTTGGTCCTGGCGCGCCCGTTGTTCCCTTCTCCAGCTTCCCCCGGTGTTGTTGCCGTTGTTGCTGCTGCTGCCGCCGCGGCTGTCGGCGCGTCGCCGCTGCCGTTGGCGGTGGCAGCACCGGCATCGGCGCCGCGGTCCGTCTTCCTGTTGCGACCGTCTCTCCGACGGCGGCCGCCCCCCTCCTTCTCCTTCTGCTCCTGGGTCTTCTCGACGCCACCACCTTCCACTCGCCGTCGTTGCCCTCCTGTCTCTTCGGAGGTGCCGGTGGTGGTGGCATCTGGCTTACTGCAGCGGTGCTGGCCGCCGCTGGCGGTCGCTCCGGCGACCTCAGCTGCGTTGCGGCATTGCGTCCGGGGCTGCCCCCGAGGCGCTCCTCGATCGCCGTGGCTATGGAGGATCCGATGGCCTGGATTATCCTCTCCAAGCCGGCGAGAGGTGTGCCGCTCTCGTGTGCGAGGCTGCCCAATCCGGAGGCGGCGGTGGTGCCGTCGCCTCGTTGTTTGCTTTGGGCGTTCGCATCCCTCCCGGCGAGCTCATCGCGCAGGGATGCGTTCTCCCGCTCCAACGCGGCCAGTCTCGCCTCGAAGAGCCTGGTCGCCATGTCCCCTCCCCCGTGCGTAGAGCCGCCTCTTCTGTTTCTCTCCACCGTCCATATGGCGGAGATGTGGCTCGCCGCTTCCTTAAGGGTCTTCACGTAGGTCCCCTTAAGGTTGGAGGAGTTGGTCGCCACCACCATGATTTCTGACAGACGCCTTACCATCTCGGCGTCGGCGTCCGCCGTCGAATGCGCCCTCATTTCGACTAGCAGCTCCTCCGGTACGTCCGGGCTCGTGGACACCAGCTTCCGCTTTTTGGTCCTGGACGCCGTGGGAGCCACGGACAATCGCGATACGAGCGAGGCGACCGAATCCTCGTCGTCGGTCCTCGCTTGCGTCCGTATTCCTCCTGTCGACGTGTCCTCTCCTTTTGCTGCCGGAGCGAGGGACTCGCTCTCCGTCCTGGCGGCAGCTCTCCTCGTGGAGCTCCTTGTCCTAGAGCGTTGGGGTTTGCCCTCTTCCCTGGACACCTCCGTGCTACCAGTCGTGAAAACACGAACGGGGGCCTGGCTATCCACCCCCGAGCGGCCGTGGTCGTTAGATGACGACGCAGTGGGGCCCACTTCACTACCCACACCTGCGCCGGTACTGGGGTATCCCTCCCCTGCACCGTAAACTTTCTTCCTGTTCGTCTGCATCTTCATATTTTATTTCTTAATCCATCCTGGCGCCACTCACTCTTTCGCACCCTTGTCCCGGTCAAGGCCGGTGCAGGGTGACGGGGAGCCCCACGGGAAGGTGAGGTGAGTGGTCTTGGCAGATATGGGCCCACCAACTTCTCCGAAATTCCCCGCACCGGATCGGCAAACTGACGGGTCCCAAGGGCCGACCAGCCGCCATCCGACTATAGGGGAATATCAGATCCATCGGGGTTTCCCAGGGCGTGATCCTACGCCCTGAGAACCCATACCCACCTCGTGCTCCCCAACCTAACCCCAGCCTAACCCCTACCTAACCCCAATCATTTTCTTTGCGCGAGGAAGGGAAAATTGCATTTACGCATACCCAGTGACCCGTATCACTGGGTTATGTGGGACACGGCCAGATGACATCGCCATACCCACTACACTCCTTTTCTTCCAATCCTTTTACGAGCGAGGGGTCTCGCCGGCACAGCAGCAGCTAGGCATTATTTCGACGAACCTCCATTCGATGCTCCTACAGTTCTTCGTCTTCGTCTCCTTCTTTAAAGTTCTTTATCTTTCTTTATTTAAATAAATAATAGAATAAAAACTAGTAATTATCAAATTGATATAACTTCCGCTGTCGCTACACCGATCAGCATCGTCGTCCTCTTCTTGCTTGGTCGATCTCCTTTTCCCGGACTTGTCTGGCCCTAATTACTGTCCTGCAGAAGGTCCTGAACTGCCCCCATATATGGTCTTCGGCCGTGACTATCTCGACGATGTTCTGTACAGTTAGCACCTGCCCCGCAATATTCTTCAATGTGGTGCGCTGTGCCTCCCATCTTGAACTTCTCAATAGGGCATGCTCGGCGTCGTCCGGGCTTGCTTCGCAATCCCAGGATTTCGCGTCCGCTGCCGTATTGATCCCAAGGCGGTATTGATTGAAGATACCATGACCTGTAAGCAGCTGCATGGTATAGTGGTCAATATCCCTTTTCCTCCCCCAAAAGGTGGTTCCATCCTCCATGAGCCTCGTGGTCCACTTACCGGCGTTGTAGAGTGACCAGTCCATCTTGCATTCCTCCGCCGCTTCCTCTTTGTATCCGGCTAACGGAGTGGAATGCACCTCTGGCTCTTCGAGATCGGGTCTGGCCGATTTTCTGGCCTCGTAGATCCTCCCCCGCCAATGAGCTGTGATGTGGATTGTCATAGTCCCCATCAGCACGCACAGCGCCGCGTACGAAACGGTCCTATACGCCGTCGAGGTGCCAATCAACGCGCTTCTCTGGGTCTTGCGATGCTCGTCGACTACCTTGCCCGTTTTCAGGGCCTTCTCCCACACTGGTGAGGTGTATAGCACGACCGACTCCCAAACCTGGTAGTAGAGTCTCGGCATTGGAGGGGCCGTTCACGTTCGGCAGGAGGTCTCTGATAGCCCCTACGACCGCGTCAGCTCTGGCACAAGCTGCCTTGATTTGTTTATAAAAGTTTCTTCTGCTGTGCAGCACTACACCAAGATATTTCACCGCGTCGCGCATGGACAGCGTCGTATTCGCGAGAGTAACGTCCAAATTCTTCGGGACTCTCATCCCTGTCAGCATGATAATATCCGTTTTCTCCCTTGCTATCTGGAGACCCGTACTCTTGCACCACTTGGATCATGTGGAGGTTCAACACCCGCTCCACGCTCTCCGTTTTCTTCAGGCCCACCATGATAGCACGGTCGTCGGCGAAAGCGATCGCTCTCACGTCTACCTGATTGCCAAATCTGTCCAACAGGCCGTCGTACACCAAGTTCCACAACAAGGGGCTCACCACCGAGCCTCGTGGAACATCCGCGTAGATTTTTTTCGTCACCGTACCGCTCGGACTCTAGAAAAATACGTAGGGGTCCTTCAAATAGTTCGCAAGAACCCTCGTCAACCTGTGCGAAAGATTCCTGCTTCTCGCCTCTTCCATGATTGCGTCCCACCTCATCGTGTTGAAGGCGTTCTTAACGTCGACGCACATTAAGACGCAGACCAGTCTCTTCTTTCGACAAGCCTCCGCGAACTTGCACACCCGCAAGATGGCGTCCATGGTGCTTTTCCTTTTGCGGAACCCAAATTGGTTGCGATGGAACGGGTCCGCGCCTAATTCCTTCTCGATGGCCGCCTTGAAAGTATACTCCCCGACCTTACTCATCGCCGGAAGTATACTAATAGGTCGGTACGACGAGGGGAGCCAGGGATCCTTCCTACGTTTGTTCAGCAGAATCAGCCGGGCCATTTTCCTTCTGGACGGTATTCTGCCGTTCTCGTAAATTGAGTTCACCATGGCGAGCAGATCCTACGCTTTATGTTCGTGGACTAGCTTAATGATCGCCCCCGGGATCCCGTCTATACTGACGGCCTTCTTTACGTTCACGCGGCCAACCGCTTCTCTCAGTTCTTTATCTGGACCGTATCAACGGCTTCGGGGGTCCCACCGCCGTTTCTATCGATGTCACAGTAGCTCGACGTGCGCGTGTCCTCCGTTAGGAAGAGAGTGTCGATTACTTTTACTGCCTGTTCCCTCACAAGGTTTACGTACGGTTTAGCCGATTTGAGTCTGGCAATTACCGTTTTGTACGGTAGGTCCCACGGGTCACGGTCGAGGGTGGCTGTAAACTCCTTCCAGGTCAGCGTCTTGCTAGAGAAGATGGCTGACCTTAGCGCTCTTCTGGTCAACTTGTAGTTGGCTCTCTTCCGTTCGGCGCACTCCTCGTTCCTCCCGGTAGCTCTCTGCGCCCTCCTTCTCTTCTTTAGGGTCTCCCCCCGAAGCCGCGCGATCTCGTCTTTCCACCAATAGTTAGGATTTCTATTCCCCTTGGGGGGAAAAACTTTTTTTCAGCGACACCCCTCACGTCTCTTCCAAAATCCTCCGTAGAGAGTCGTCCTGTCGCGATATGGTCCTCCTCTTGTTGTCAAAATTTTTAATGAATACTTCCGGTACTATGTCCTTCGTTGTAAATTTAAAAGCGCCTCGCGATCTAGGCCTCCGCACATTCTTGAACCTGTGCAACATGTATTTGTGGTCGGAGGCACTATAGTCTTCTAGCACCACGAAGGGTTTGTGCCTCTCGCGTAGCTTGTCACTGACACTCGCAACGTCCAGGAAGCTGCTCTTGGAGCCCCTATGGAAGGTCGAATCCGAATCAACCCTGATAGGAGCCAGGTGATTCCTTTCCAAAACCTCGGACAGCATCCTTCCCCTTGTATCGGTCTTGGTACCACCCCATGCCTTGGACTTGGCGTTGAAGTCCCCAGCGACGATAACTAGTTTCCCGATTTTCATCGCTGCCCTGATGGTTGCATCTAGTCTCTCCACGTAGTCGTCGAAGATACCCAGGGAAACGTTGGGCGAGTAATAACCGCTCACGCAGTATGCTTCCCCGACCTTGATCCCGACGAATCCATCCTCTTTTATCATCGTATCTTCGCTGGGGTGGAGACCGTTGAACCTGGTTACCCAGATAGACGCGTCCCCTTTGGTATCGTTGTACCAGAAGAAATGCTGTCTATTGGGTTCGGAGATAATCGACCCGACGCTCCCAGGCAAACTGCTGCATCAGGTCCTGCGCCAACCTACTCCTATTAAGGTTGATTTGGAGGACCTTCAGGTCTTATGTCCACCGCCTGCCCCCCTTTTTTTAGTTAGCTCCTATATGTTGGGCACGCAAACGACCCCATAACGTGATTGGCCCGTCCTTCCGCTCCCTTGCTGCACAGCGTACACTTGGGAGCGTTAGTGCAGCTCACGATCGTGTGATCCATGGCCCCACATTTTCGGCAACGCTCCTGATTGTCGAACATTTGCTTGCTATATGCCGGATCTCGTGGCACTTATAGCACCTGACCACTCTGTGATGGATCCGCATTGTAGCTATCCTGATCTTCGTATTCCATCCGTTGCCAGTGACGTACGTAGCCGGCACCACGGCGATCTATGACTGTGTGCCCCACGGCGCCGCCCTTAACGTTTTAACGACAACCTCATTTGCGTCCTGGACTTTTAGCCCGTTGGCAATGTCTAACACAATGTGCTCTCTAGTTTCAGCGGGTCTATGTCCCTGATCTCGAGGGACATCCGACTCTGGAGGGGGGGGGGGGAGGACTCTATCCCCTGTCGCCTCTTTGATCTTTCGAGCAACTTCGCCTCCTTTCACCCCGCTTTGAGCTCAACGAGGATGTCACCGCTCCTCGTTCGCCTAACGCCTGTGCTCGCGCACAGCTCCTTCTTGGCTCCCATGAGAGCGCTGTAGGCCTCGAGCCACTCCTCGCCCTCCCTAACTTTCACCAAGAGGGTCTCCGGTCTGTTCCCTGTTCTGGGCAACCTGCCCACCCGGTCTCCGCTCCGCGGCGGTCTGCCATCCTCGTTGATGCTCCTCTCGGTGGCCCGTCTTTTCTCCACTCTCCACCGGAGTCGCTCGTTGCCACGTCTTGGGGCCCGCTTCACCCCACCTCCTTGTCCCACATGCCTCTGCGTAGGTGATGTCGCCTCTCTTGGCCCTCTTCATTACCTCCGCCTTCTTATCCTCGAGGGGAGACACATTTTTTCTCTTGTTGCCCGTCTCAAAGTACACCGCTCTTCTTTCCTCCCCTTTCCGTCTTTCGGCCTCGTCTTTCCGAGGGGAAGATAGTCTGTGTAGAGACGTGGACTTCCTCGGGCCTCTCTACCCGTCTCTTATCTTTCCGCCCCTTCTTACCCAGAGTCGTCATCAATCTCCCCCAAGCATCATCCGCTTTCCTATTTGCCGCGGAGGCCAGTTTGTGGATCTTTGGATCCTTCTTGGAGATTAGATGCAATCTCCTCACTGCGTTTTTTAAGTCCTCGTAGGTACCTTTCATGAGGTCTATCAGCTCCCCCCATTCGCTGAGCCTAACCAGCATACAATCCTCCGTGTTCCGCTCCACTCTCGCGGAACTTATTTGACTCTTCGACGCCGCTCTGATAAGGGATTCCCTCAATCGACTGATTCTACTGGCGATCGGAATACCGTAACAACTACTCTCTGAAACCGAGATCTCGCCTTCGGATACGCTGCCCGCCTCCTCGGCAGTCTCGCTGGTCGATCTGCCGGCTAGGCTCGCCCATGTCATGAGGGAACTTCTCTCTCCCCGGCTTACTCCTCAGGTCAGGAAACCATCCTTATCGGTGGCGACCGAAACGACTCTAGGCTGCGTTCTTCCGCCACTGCCTTTAAGGCTGCCGGTGTCCTTTCTCCCCACCACCTCACGAATATCGTTGGTGAACTCTAAGACCTTCGTGCTCTTCTTCGGGGAGCGAGGAGTAACCGGCCTACCTTTTGTGTTGACTCTTTTCCTTCTTCCGCTGTCTCCTCCAACGTCAACTTCGCTGTCTTCGTAATTGATATCCCCGGTCGCATTTACCGATCGAGAGGGGGTCCCGGGACCCACCCTCCTCTCGTCGTTTGCCCAGTCGCTTGATAACCGTCGGGTCGAACCTAGAACGCCACTCGAACCACCAACGGGGCATGGGGGCTCCGGAACCTCCTGCGCCATAATTTCTTTACTTTTATTTGCCATGTCCATAATTGATTCAAGGTTTTCGTTGTCCATTTACACAGCCAGTCGTCGTATATATCCGTCCTAATTACTGTCCGAATCGATAGAAAATCATAACCCAATACATACCAATGTCGTCGTAATATTTAGATGAGTTATTTCACTGTTATCGTTAAATATCCATTTTTGTTTATCGTTTATGTATGTGTGTGTGCAGATTCAACTTACAAGTCACTTTCCAGTCCATAAAAATCAATTTAACTTAATTTGATTAATTCAAGATTGATTCAGAATAACCATCGATGTTCGGCTCTATGTCTTACTTATTCTATGACTAAAATGTTATCCGTACTAAGGAAGTTCGCACTCTCACAGTTCGTAGTCTATGGTTCAGCCAGTAGGCCGAAAACACGATATGATTGATTCAAATTACGGATGTCAAAAGAATTGAAAAAATGTAAATCGTTTACGGCAAAAACGCTATCGAGTCATATACAGAGGCGTCGGTGACTATTGCGAGTAAAAAGGAATGTCAATTATACGTGTTTATATTGCCGTGATACTTCACCATATAATGTTATAAAATATTCTTCAACTTGATCTCTTAAGTCCTTTTAAAAATATGCGTGATTACTTTGGTTTCCGCAATTCAATAGACAGAAAACATTTTTGGAAATGTTTTCGTCTCACCAAAAGTCTGATATTACTTCGTGAAAATATTCGTCTCGTGCACTTCGGTATACGAAATAAATATTGAAGACTACTGACCTTTCAAAACGATATGTAGCTTTACATTACTTTTGCATTTAGTTATTTAATTCCCAACTCAATCTAAATATAAAAATCGTAATGTCACGTCTTCGGTTTGTATCTTTTCCGGCAATTGTTACTCCAATTATTTTTATTATAAATTGCACTTTCTGAAATTGCTGGCCATCGTCAATGTGAAGTTCCTCTCTCAGGGTCAAGTATGTACCTGCTTTATCTCTACATCTAATGGTATGCGATTGTACGCAATAATAAGAGCTTTCGTTCAGTCGCTATCTCACATCACTTGCATTTCGAAACAAACTGCAGAACAGACGAACAAACTTACGAGCGAATTTCAAATGGACTGTGTGATAGCAAGCTTTCAAGCCGCTCTCAAATTTTTTTTTCTTTTTTTTAATATTTTATTTGTACTTTACAATTTGTCCAGCTGGACATTTGGTAAATTTTTCCAACTTAAATTCTCAAATGGATGCACAATTTCAGAGCACTTTCGAGAACAAATGTCACAAGAAACCCTCAAACTGGCTCAAAAGAAGAACCTCAAAGATGCTCTAGAAAAAACCAGCCATGGAGCAGAGAGGGGATGAACTTTCTGGTAAAAGGACTATGATCCTCGGTATTTACCTCAGAACTGTCGGAAAACTACGAGTATCGTAAAAAATTATTATTTACAAGTATACGATTCACAAATTATCATTTGTAAAATTTCAAAGCGTCGGAGAGATTTGAATGCAGAGCTCGAAAAAGGGAATTTTTTAATTAATAAGAAAGAAGAGTTTGAAAATAAACTTCCAAAATTGACGGAATATTTTTCAGTAAATATTTTTCAATCGATAAATCAGAAACAGAAAGATATTCAAATGGTATATCGCTGCTTGACATTATTAGTGGTGCAATTCGCAAAAAGGTAAATTTTAGAGGAGAGGCTTTTTAACATTTACGAGGAGATTTTCAACGAGTCATTTCAATATAATTATAAGGCTGACTAAACACATGATATGCCATTATTCGCAAAAGCAGTATGGTCTTCCATTTATAGTGTCGCAAACAATCGAAGATATGAAAATATTGTTGTAAAACTAAGGTTAGGGCGATACGTAATAATTTTGTCCTGTGGCGCAAAACTGGCGAAATTTTAAATTTACCGTTTTATATGATAGAAAGGAAAGTATAATGTTGATCTACTATTCAATAAAAGCAGATTCGAAATTCTTTTTAGTTGTGCCACCATTAATGCCAAGCAATCTAAAAATCTAATTCTATCGAATGGCGGACAAGACATCGTGAGTTGTGCTTCTATATTGCAAATGAAATGCGGTAGATGATGCTTGCCTTGGCAGAAATGTTTGTTGTATCGCGTATTATAGTTATATTTTCTCCTAGATCTTTAGTTTTTTCAATAAACTGAAAAATGTAAGAAGAAATGTTGCGTTTAAGATGATCTAATCATTATTTAGACATGTTTAAATGTTCATAATGCAATAACAATCGAAAGAATTTTTTCGTCTCAACCGCAACTAAATAGCTACTACTACAAGAATATAAAATATTTCCAAAGTTGAAAATTTGCAATTCTCTTGAAAATTAAATTTTTCGAAAATTGTGAGTTATAGGAAAAAAGGGTTTGCAAATTCGAGTGTAGCTCGCAAAAATCTACAAGAATCGCCTATTGAAGGTTGGAAAATTAGATACGTGTCGAACAGTGAACAGATTTTATTCCACATTTTTCTCTTACTTTTGCACGTAGAATAACTTCCGTCTGCTTACTCGGTAACTAACCAAACTTACATGTTTCGAACAGATTTCCAAGATCAATTTTTTTCGAAAACAAAGCCTATTATTCTTTGTATCTTTCTTTTTCTTCTTCGTACAAAATTGTCTTTCGTTTATTGATGTCATTTGACCGGACCTTATGTTTCATAAGTTCTAATATAATGTATTCATATACAAATTCGCAGTACAATAATCGTTACTTTCGATATTAAAATCATTATTAAATGTTCGTTTAATTAATCTTAAAATTGTGATACAATTATGAAAAGCTAACGAAAGAATCGTGTAGATTTTACAAGCATGTCACGAATTATATATGTCGGGGTAACGTTGTAAGTCGAGGCGTGTAATGAATCTTTCTGCGAGTTGGCCATCGTTGTTGTATACCAGATGATATTTATTGAAGCGAATGTATTACAAAGGTTAACAAGTGATATCGGTGAGCGAATAATTGAGATGTCGATGACGATGGGCTGCAAATGACCATTTGGAACTCGAAGTACGTGTTCACTGGACTAGTCGAACTTATCGGATTGCGAGTCAGTTCAAGTGGAACTGGAACTTTATATACTCCTCTCCGTACCTCTCTGTATCCCACGGCTCAATCTTTGTTTCTAAGGAAAGCTATTTAATTACTTCGTAGCTCTGCTAGATACACGTCCCTCCCGTCACTATGGCTACGTTCAGCGACCCGTTATGTCACTTCGAGCCTAAGCCCACTGTCATTAATCTCGGGCACCCGTACTCAGATTAAATCATGAACAATTATTTCTCAGTTTTATTATTTAAGTAAAGCTATAATAAAAAGTCTGGACTAAAGTATTGAGTACCTTGCCAAACATTCCAAAAGAAAGGCCCTGATGTCCTTTCATTTCCGACATATATATGATTAGAGTTAGGGGCGTGTAATGAATATTCTCTGGAATTGGCCATCATTGTTATGCAATCGAGGTAATGTTGATTAGCACGAGTGTGAGTATTACAGAATTGACAAGTAACCGCGGTGATCAGACACTAATGACAATGGTCTTAAAAATAATCATAAAATGATCATTGCTAGTTCAATGATCGCAGTGATTCTTGGCGATCCTGGGGTCAACAAAGAAATATCTGATCGTTTTATACATACAAAATCTATCAGCCGCGTTTTATTATATATAACCATCTCTACAAAATAGTCATTTATACGCTTTGTATAATTTTTATCCTTTACATCTACAGAAATGAAAATATTCTACGAAATCATTTAAAAACTTAGGTAGTTACGACTGGATTAGATTCTCGTATAATAGTTTTTGGAAATCGTTTATTCTTAGTAACGCATGCACACAGTAGATTCTTATATGATCGATTTCATGACATTGAAATTACTGCTGCTTGTTTCGATGAATCTGAACAATTACTAGTAACAGGCGCTCGCGATGGTACATTGAAAGTTTGGAATTTTAATACTGGTACTTGTTTGCGGAACATGGCTCCTGAAACTCTAATGGTACGTACTTACCTATTTGGTTATCTTCTATTACATATCAAGATTAAAAACAACATTTTTAATAATTGTGAAATTCTATTGAAAATATTCACAAATATATTTCATATAAATTCGTTTGATTATGTACAGCGAAATAACCAGTTTAGTTTGACTGGATTATTTAGTAGTTGGAATCGTCAAGTCGTAGAATTTGCAACTTCTGGAGCATATTTATATAAAGAGAATTGGGTAACAATACATACCGATGATATTCTTTGTTCAGCATGTGGTAACCTCAGGTGTTGGCCACGGTAATTTTTGATGGAGAAATAATACTTTGAAGATTAAAAACGGGTCAACCGTATCGAAAATATAAAGTTAACGAACCAATGTCAAGGTAAGATTTGGAATAATATGAGAGATGTTGAAATAATATAAAAATTACACTTCTAGAAATAATGTGCTGTAATTGTTGAGGTTATTGGATGTATGTGAATACAAAGGAACGCGTGGATAAATTGCAAGGTAGAAAATATATATATTTGAATACAAAAGTGTAAGTACAAAGTTCGGAGTACAATTGAGCTGATCCAGATCCGCACGCTAGCAGCGTTACCCTATGACTGAAAAACTCTGAAGCCAACGTTGCACGTGTACCGTTTTTAGTTTGTTTTCGACAGTCTTTTGTCTATGCGCTGTCGATGGTGTCACGTAAAATAAAAAAGAGATTTAAGAAAAAAAAGAAACTTTATTTTCTTGTTTGCAATACACTTTCGAGCTCTAGGCGTGACTGTTCAAGACTGACTTGGATGATTTTAGGAGGAGTATTTAAATTCTTTTATTCGTGGGAGTGGGAAAAGGCTTCGATCATATATTTCTGAGAACGGATAGAGTGACCAGATGTCACTCGTGCTAAGGCGCTTGGAATTTCGATATCTTATCGCTTTGTTTATGTCGGATTTCGTCTGTGACAGTGGCTTCAGTGCTTGAGAAAACTAAAGACCAGATGTAGAGTTTTTTTAGAAGTGGCGACCACTTCACCAGTAATAAACAATGTTAACTAATCAGTGTTATATAGATTTAGAGTAAGATACCATAAAGATGAAATAACGTATAAAATAAAAAATCTGAACAAATTACGAAAGAATTCATTTCGAAACAGAGGTATTCCAAGGTATTGCAATTGTACTTTTCTAAAACAGATCTGAATCATAATGATTCTTATGGTGATGTTTATAGTCAATATCCTACGGCTTCTAAACATCAAGAATCCGCATTGAATATTGCACGAATTGTTGCTGTCCGAGCTATGTTATTTTTAAATGCTCGGCCGGTTAGGCCCGATGTTGAAACATTGTTAGTTTCTGTTGATTTAGGATATGTACAAGTGTGGAATCATCACCCTGCTGGTGGATTTCTACAAGCTTTCTCAGTTATTCATTCTATACGTGATAGCGCATTAGCATTAGCAACTAATCCTAAAAATCATTTTCTTGTAACATTTAAAAAAAGGAATGCATTTAATTTCTACAGGATTACTTATTTATTATAAGATTACTTTTTGTATGTAACGTGATACTTCATTGCGACAAAATATTTAATATAGAAGGAAAGATAAAGCCAGAAAATATGATTGGAGAGTAAGTCCATTTAAAAAAATTGAGGACACAATGCTGGATACATAAAAGTTTGGTATCTCGCGAATTATTACACAATAGTGATAATAAGTCAAATCTAATAAAATTTACTTCTCATTAAAAAGTCGTACCAGAACAATTATTTATTAATTGCTTTATTTATTAATTCTTAAGAAGATATATATAAAGTATAAGTATAGTATAATAAAAATAATATATGCTTATGACCATTCTAAAATATAAAAAGTGAAGTAGTCTTACGTTCATTGATATATTAAGATAACTTACATATTTTAATGATAGTTACAATGTAACATCATTTCAATATTACATGCAAGGTATGACAAGTATTTTTGCTCTAAGGCACAATATAAAATCAACAACATTCAGTTTAACAAATTATACCTTTATTCGATTTTCATCATAGAATAACATGGTGGCGTCTTCCATATTCCACTGGACATGCGTTCTAATCTACTCTTATCTATGTTTTAAAATATTTGACTTAAATCAAAGAATATCTGCTATCAAAGAATTTATGGTCTGCTTTCTCCGGAATGTATCGTTGCATTGCAAGTTAATTTTCACGTATGTGTGCTAAAATTGATAAAAATTGGAGTACTCTATGCGTTCTAATGTTTATTAACTCATTAAGTAAAACAATACATACATTGTGCTCAATGTGGAATTGTATACTTTGGTCTCGACTCATCATCTGATTCATCGTGGTCATCACTTCTAAGAAAACTTTACATCTGGTATTTAGTTTTCTCAAGCACTGAAGCCATCGACAGCGCATAGACAAAAGATTGCGTTGAAGGCAGACCATAAACAGTACACAGGCAACGTTGGCTTCAGGGCTTTTAGTCATAGGGTAACACTGCTAGCGTGCGGATCTGGACCGCTTTATTATATATTCCGATTTGTATTTACGCTTCAGTATTTGAAATATATTTTCTACCTTACAATTTATACACACGTTTCTTTGTTCATATACATCTAATAACTTCAACAGATAGTAGAATTTCTTCAGAAACCTGTATTATTTACTCTAAGCATAAAGTTGTATTACTTCTTCCTCAAAAGTAGCATCCAATAGGATAGCAATACCTTTTGTTCCTGATTTCATATATTTTTGGAATATACTTTTTAGATACTTTTCATAAAGCTTGATTTTCTTTCAGCAGATCAACAAGTGGTTGTACCATTGTAAATAATGTAGAAAGATTACTAAGAAACAAAATAATGAAATAAATCATATGAAAGACTAAAATTAACAAAATAAAGAGAAAGGTTCATAATCTATAATCTATATTCTACTATCTTCACAAAACATCACTGTCCTTTTCAATTAAGAAAGTCTTATATGTTACAAAAATACTATTCTTCCTTTTAATTATACTCGTTATGAAAAATAGATCTTAAATCCGATTTTTTGACTTAGTGTATTAAAAATAAAAGTATATACACATATTGTACAAAGACATTTTCTTTTAAAATATACTTACATAAAAAGTGGAAGGACTATAGTTGTAATGAATTGAACTTGTAGGTCTGGTATAGATGCTTGTTCTCTATCTATCATTTTTATGGGGGAATTACCCACACTTTTTTCTAAATCTCCATGTGAAAAAAATTCATCATAAATTTGTTCCTAACGCAAAGTCAAAGAAAAAAAGCACATAAGCTCTTAAATATATTATTGTCTTCGAAATTTGTCTAAACTTAGACTTCTACTTACTGCAGTTCTTTTAGAAACTTTCCACTGTTTAGTCTGATCACTAAGATCACAACATGTCACAAGCATATTAAGAAATAATCTCTTTCGTTCAGAGTCATTTTGGTCAAATTTATTTCTAACCATCTCTTTCTGTTTTTCTACCGTTCGAAAGTGGCATGCTAAGTCAGTTGCAAGTATATTATTTTTCAGTAGATCTAGTGGTTCGCTATACTCTTCACTATTAACGTTTTCAAATATATTGCACCCTTCTTCATTTAAAATGCACTTGGTCTATGCAAAATGATGTCTCTGTTGAATGAGAGAATGATAAGTTATATTGATATCACATTTATGTTCAATTTTTTGTTATTATTTCTGTATTCATCACAATAGCTATTATTTTATTCTTTAGATAAATGTATCACATCTTCCTGGGCCGAAAAACCTTTATTGCACTTTCTTACATGAACTGGGGATAAAAACTAAAGGACATCTTAAACCTATCGATTAAATCTATCGATTATATCTAGAACTATCTTCTAGTTACTATTTATTGTAACTAGCGCATCTGCATATAGATGGCGAGCGCGAACTCACGTTGTCATTTTCAACATTTTTCTTACAATAGTTTTGTTCTTAAAGGTAATTTACCTCTATTACAGAACCCTCAGAACTGTAAAGACTAGCTAGAACCGTAGAGCGTTTATTTTGAAATGCATTATTTGTTCCTCTATAATCTATATCATGACATAAACATGACACTAGAAAAACTAGAGCTTCCAAATGTGTCATATAATTCTCACTAACAAAATTTAAATTTTGTATTAATAAGTATCCAAAATGTGCCACAGAAAATGTATGTATCCATTTATGATATGGTGCATCTCTGTATTCTTTCTTTACATATAATATAAATCTGTAACATTTGTATGAATTAATATTTTATGATTTTACAATCCGCAGGAAAGTAATAGTACACTCAATATTCTGGTTTATGGCTGGAGATAAATAAGAAATATACATACTCTATACAGTACACCACACTGAACATACGGAAAATCGTCAGTAAAACATAGGTTATGAAAACACATTTTAATTCATGAATATGTTATGAAAATTATGTAAGAAAATATAAATAAAAAACAATGCGAAATACCATACAAAATATGTCGTGCAGCGAATAAATGATTCATTATTTATAGTATTTCATATCTTATTTTCCTTGTAAAATATCTATTATGTTTCGACGTACTCAATTCTTTAATAGTTTTATTCTAAATTGTGTTATTTTGCCATAACTTTATAATTTAATTCCTTTACTGTTTGAAATTGACTGCCTCCTGCGAAACTCTTTTGACTAAATTTATAATTTAATTTTCATAATTTATAGCTTATTATATATTTTTATATATTTATTATATAATTTATTATCTTATAATTTATATAAATATTAATTAACAGCTTGAATTGTTATTAAATAGATTTTGAGGTTCGATATTTAATTGATTCACACAGATTGATTTTGTATACTCTGTATTTCACCACCATGTACAGCCATTACAATCCACCGGATACTCTCTGATAATTAACACACGGCGGACGGGAAAAACAAAAGAGAGTCGTTAGTAGTTGTACCAACTGCGCTTGGACGAGCGTACGACGCCACCGTCCGACAGCCAGTCGGCCCCAAGCGTCCGGGAGGAGGCGGAGCTGGAGATCTGGGAGCGGCGGCGCTCTCAGCTGGTCGAGGGGGACGTTGCGCGGTCACACCGGGCCGTTCGCGCCGTGCTTCTCAACTGGGAAGACCGGAGAGACCAAGGCGGGGTCCCGCTGACCTTTAGGATGACGCAGGTGCTCACTGGCCATGGAGAATTCGGCGAGTACCTGCTAAGGATTCGGCGGGAGGTGACCTCAATCTGTCACCACTGCAAGGAAGAGGAAGACAGGGCGCAACACACGCTGGAGTTTTGTCCAGCGTGGGCAGAACCGCGGCGCGTCTTACGGTTTGACATCGGCGAGAGATTAGCCCCCGAAGCGGTCGTCGAGGCCATGCTCAGGGGGCGCTAGGAGTTCATCGCCGTTCGCTCCTACTGCGAGCAAGTGATGCTGGTGAAGGAGCGAACGGAAAGAAAGAGCGTAAGAACGCGCGATCCAAGTAGAACGTCGCACCAGAGAGATTCCGTACGCCGCAGGGGCACAGCATCGTCGCCGCCCTAAGAGCGTCAGACCAGGAAATGTGGCGTTAGGGGGTGTGGTCCCTCCTAGCCGCCAACTCAGACATGGACTCCTCCCTTAACCTACAGCAGGGAGAAGACGTCGAGGAGTGCCCCCCCCCCCCCGGTAGTTTTTCGCAAGAGACCCCGGGACCACTTCTACTAGATGTGAGGATGACTGCCGTGGAGTTTTAGTCGGTAAGAGTCCGACACTACTCGATTGTTGCGATTTTGCAACAGCGAGTGTCCATGAGGATTTCTCCACGTAAAAAAAAAGTAGTCGTGCCAAATTAGCATGTAGGAACTAGTGATCATACCAACTTAATATTTTTCTCAACATTGGAATCGAATTTTTTTCATCATTATATACAACTTTTCCTCGATGCTTTCTACACTGTACACGGTACGCGTATCTTCGCCAGTTGTTCTCTGCGATAAGACGTGAATAATATACAATGTTTCAGTATCAGATGTCTCAAATGTTTACATCATGTAGTAAGAAACGTGAAACGTTTTATTACAAGACCTATTATTTTAGCAAATCCTGCATTGTTAATACCGGCGACCGCTTCCTATTCGTCCTTGTGTTATATTTTGCAAAACTCTCTAAAGATTATATTACTATCTTTCGATTTTTACTAACAAATTTCGTAATTTCTGTGACGATATAATTATTTGTTCATTGCAATAGCAGAATTCTGTCGATTTCATTACTATTTAACACTTTTTTGACTTCCAAAATTTAGTGAAAGATAAAATTGAGTAGACCTGTACCCTATTACTCTACTTTCAAAACATTTTGATACTAATTAGTAAGAAATATAGCAAGATTTTACCGAGATTTCCTTCTATAACTTTCACAAACTAGTCTTGTTTTTTTTATTATTATTATTTACTTTGTGCTTTACAATTTGTCCAACTGGACATTCGGTAAATGTTTCTAACTTTTTCACAAATCACGACGCCGATATTCCGTATGTTTACGCATGATAGAAGATATATAATTTACGAAATGTAAAATTTAGAAAATACAAACTCGTAAAATTTATATAAATATTGAGTGTATTCTCATTTCTTCTTGAACTTTGCATCAAAAGTAGTGTCAACTTATACTATAACCAATAGAAATAAGTAAAAGAAGTGGAAATGCAATTAAATAATGGAAAAGAGTGGAATATCTATTGTAAAGGCAACACAAGCTTTATACGTAACCTCTTGTTTCAGTTGCTGCGTTTTCACATGCCGGAATCATTTAAAATTAACTACAGACGATTAGGATGACATAATTACGTAACTATTGTCCAGAATAATTTATATAGCGAGTTTCATTTGAAGTCGGACAGTGCAGTATGAAAAATATTTTTAATTTTTATCTCTAAAATATTGTGAATAAAAGTATAAGGGGAAATAAGGTTAAGAGTAAATATTGCAATGCGTACTAATTTAATCAACATAGCGTCTTTTTTTCTTTTTTTATACGTGGAGAAATTCTCATGGACACTCGCCGCTACGAGATCGCATCAACCGAGTTGTGTCGGACTTTTACCGACTAAAACTCCACGATAGTCTTCCTGACGTTTGTTGAGGATGCCCCGAGTTCTCTTTCGAATTTCTATCGGTCGACATCGCCCGCCTTATTCCTTATTAGTGAAAACGTCCTTTTGAAGTATCGCTAGGGGGACCACTCCCCTAGCGTCATATTTCCAAGCTGGTTGCTCTCGGGGGGGGGGGGCTGTGCCACTCCCTCCCTGCGAGCTCTTCCTTCCGATCTGTCCACCCTCGCCGGGTCGCCGGTTCTAATCCGATCCCTCTCCGCCCACTCCTTCGCCAGCATTACTCGCTCGCAAAAGACGCGGATCGCCGAGTATTCTCGGCGACCCCCGAGGGCGGCTTCCATTATTGCCTCCGGGGCTAAATTTACCCCTATCTCCGCTTGCAGCATCCAATCCGCAGTCCAATCCGCAGCAGGAATTCCCCAAACACTCCGTGGCCGGTGAGTATTTGGGTCATCCTGTACGTTAATGGGACTCCTCTCCGGTTCTTCCAGGCTTCCCAGTTGGGGAGCACGGCGCGGACTGCTCTGTGTGGTCTTGTCGTGTCCTCCATGTCCAGCTGCGTGCGCCAGCGTCTCCATACTTCCTCGTTTGCTGCCCCCTGGTCGACGGGCTGAGGTGCCGCCACGGATCCCTGTTGCAGTGTGATGATTCTGCTCTCGTATCTTTTCTTGAGTGCGAGGGCCTGTAGCTCGAAAGGGGGGGACGCTGCCAGGACGGTCACCGAGGCGTACGATACCGTCCCTCTGATTATACGGTTGGCAGTCATCCTGTGCAGCCCCCTCACCAGCGCCAGACTACGCCGACTCGCACTCAGGTCCTCCGCCCATATCGGGGCCGCATAGAGGACCCATGAGCGTATCACCCCTTCATAGAGGCGCCACACGCCCAGCCCCGCACCGCCCAAGTTTGGCAGCAGGCCACATAGGGCGTTAGCCGCAGTGGTTGCCCTCGGCACCAGCTGTTTAAAGTGCGGCTCGAAAGACCACCGGCTGTCGATGATGAGACCCAGGTACTTCATCTGTAGTCCCACCATCACTTTCTCTCCGCTTATACCCACCGACAATCCCGACGGTGGGGGGAATCAACATATCGTCTAACAACGATACATCGTCGTTGGTTGTGAAAAGTACTGAAAATGATATGAATTAAATTTTATGTATATTTTCATTTCAGTCGTACGATAGTTGCAAAAATAAGAAAAAAGTATGTTAGTGCACCAATTTCTTCACAAAACGGTAGATCGCGACTTATTTCGGATAGAACAGTACGTGAAATTGCACACTGTATTCGGTGGGATAGTTACAAAACACCAAAAATTGCTGCTCAGGAAATCGAAATAAGTGCTAGCGAATGGACCATTCGTCCCTGTTTAAAGAGAATTGGTTTACGAGCGAAGGAAAGAGAAAGTAAACCAGCTCTTTCAAACAAAAATATTAAATTATGAAAACAATTTGTTGACACCTACAAAGAAGGGACGACCGAAGATTGGAAAAGAGTTACATGGAATGACGAAACAAAAATTAACAGATTCGAATCCGACGGAAGGTCCTGGTATTGGACTTCGTCCGAGAATAATGATCAACCAAGTGGTATAAAACAAACTATGAAGTTTGGAGGTGGCTCAATTATGTGTTGGGTTTGCTTTAGTCACAGAGGTGTTGGTCCCTTAGTTCGAATCGAAGGTATAATGCGAAATGAGCATTATTTGACCATTCTACAAAGTAATTTACCATCTGTAGTTAATTCTATTGGATATAATGAACGTGAAGTAGTATTTCAAGAAGACGGGGATCTTAAGCATACTGCAAAAATAGTTAAAGCCTGGCTAGAAAATCAAAATTTTTCTGTGATGAAGTGGCCAGCACAAAGTCCGGATACGAATCCGATCGAAAATTTGTGGTCCATTTTGAAGAGAAGGCTGGCAAAATATAATAATCCACCTTCGGGTGTTCATGAAATATGGAAAAGAACACAACAGGAATGGTACAATATTGAACTACAAATAAATGTAGTATCGGGAAAAGTGACGTGCCTGACCATGGGTTATACCTGCGGCCCATTACAATATCGGGGTAATTAAAGGGGATCCACCTGACAATGGGTTATACCTGAGGCTCATTACAACATCAGGGTAATTAAAGGGGATCTACCTGATAATGGATTACACCGGTAGCCCATTACAACATCGGGGTAAATAAGGGCGATCTACTCAGGAATGAGTCAGGCACATCTGGGGGTTAGAGAAGGGGTTGGTCAGTCGAGCAGAGGATGTTGATCAGTCGAGAGGATGTTGGTGAGTCGATCAGCAGTTAAGGAGTCGGGCAGAAGTTGAGGAGTCGATCGGGAGTTAAGGCAGTCGAGCAGAGGTTGAGGAGTCACTCAGCAGTTGAGGAGTCGAAAGGAAGACGAAAGGAAGACGTTAAGCTGTGAAGTTTGTGGTGAAGCAGTGGAAGACGGACAGTAGACGTTAAGGAATGCAGTTGTGGAAGCCGAGTAGAAGACGCACGTGAATTGTAGTCAGCCTTATGTTTGAGTATTGCTTAAACGAATAAACAAACTTAACTCTCCATATTCCATCATTTCCTTGTCCCTGCTCTAAGTTACTACATAAATAAAAATTTGATTGACAGTATGGCTCGTAGATTAAAAGCATTAAAAAAAAGTAAAGGAAAGTGAACGAAATACTAGGTTGAAATTCGACGAGTATAATTAAAGTGCAAGGGGATTGTCGGGGGCTAACAACCCGCCAGATCTGAGTCAAGGTTCTGACCCGGGAACAGACATGACCCGTTCCGGCCAGGAGGGGGCATCTTATCAAGGAGCCCGGAGGTCACGGCTGTCCCTTCTTTCTTCAACTTTTCCTCTCCCTTACCGCTCAACTTCCAATCTCCCAGGGGCTGCGCACTCACCAGCGAGTCGCAATACGGGTACGCGACCCAGAGGAACCCTAGCCTAAAATACCGTATCTCATTAGCCATGTCTCAATGGGCCAGACGTCTTGCCTTCACTACTCGGACCGCGAGGATGACAACCTCTATAGAAAATCCCTAACCCTAAGCAGCGGTGCGCGGCGACGGGGTAGCTCACAGACGAGGGCACTGCGAGGAGGGTGGTGGATGCGTCAGTCACTAGCGGCCAATTCCGGAGTACCTGGCGATCCCCCAGCAGTATCAGCCTTTCTCCGGTGAGCGGTTCTGCAGGGAGCGACATTCTTTCCGCAGGAATTGGAGTGGTGCCAATGGATGCCGATGGGTGCCGAACAAACAAAAGAACAAAAACAAAATTATGAACGAGATAGAAAAGGCGGAAGAAGCTACGAGAGGAAGGGGCGAAGCGTAATTAACTCCTGAGCCCACACACGCTGACACCAGACATACGAGGAAGTCGGTCCCTCTAAAGGAGGGGTTCTTACGCTCCGCACTGAGCACGGGCAGCCCACAGACCAGGGAAATGTCGGAGGATGTAGAGACCCCGTCGTCCAAGCGCCCCGCGCGAAGAAAAGGAGGGCCGGCGGATTTTCCGAGTTCTCCTTGGAACTCGCCGAATAGACGAGAACATCTACTACAGCGGACATAGGAGCGGAACTGCTCCGTCGAGCTTCTGAGGTGGCCAAGGTTGCCGAAATATCTCGCAACCTTAAGAGCTCGTACGTAAAGATGCTGAGGGAGGCGGTGACGTTGGCTGTCCAGCCGATTATCCATGCGCCGTCTCGGTACCCGTTTGAATGGGTACTGCCTGCACTGACGGTCGCAGGTTATCTCTCCGTCTTCCTTGTTATTGTTGTCTTTCTTATTCTTTCCTGTTTGTTGTCCTATTTTTTAAATGCATCGTACTGTTCGTTTGCATCCGTTTGTTTCGTTTATTTCCTCACTGTGAATCGTTCTCTAATCATTACTATTTTTGCTATTGTCAGGTGGGGTCGGTTCCCCTCTGTTCCTTTCATGTTCAGGTTGTGTTAGCCTGACACTTCGCCTCGGGATCTGGCTTGTCGGTGCACCAGATTGAATTGATCTTCTTGGAGGCCGCTGCTGCGATAGACTCCCTAGTTCTTGCAAGGCTCTCATTTTTTCTGCTCCTTAGTACGTAGAACGCTCCTTACATAGTGGCGGAAGTGAGGTTATACGTCTTTTGTGACCAACTCCCACTTTTCCTCCGGCCAGGACAATTAAGGGTCTTGTATGGCGTTCCGCAGCTTCTGTCTATCCTCATTATGGATAGGACAGTCTTGAAAAATATTGTGATGGAGGAGATCGAGACAAAAAGAGATGTAGAAGAGCACGGCGAGGAAGAAGGTAACATGCGGAGCTTAGAAATTTGATCACTCAACATGGAGAGAATGATGAGGAGAATCACGGTCTCGAGCAAGGAAGATTCCATGTTGGGGATGCTAAACAATGAAAGAATACTAGAGACCAAAAGAATAAGGGAGTGGATTGCTTCTAACGCGGAAGCGAACAGTGGATGTCGCGATAGGAAGTCGGTCGCTACTCAGATGATCCCGAGGGACCAGAGAGAGACTAAGCATGGTAGGGCATCGATGGCCAGTCAAACGGAGACGAGTCTATCGACGAAACGCAAGGCGATATTCCCTTTGGAGAAGAGAAAATCGCACAAAAGAAGCCTAACAGACAAGAGGAAGTTGACACGATGAATATTAGTGGCACTTTATTTACGAGGACCATGTATAAGTCTCGTATAACGATATTTTCGATATTTATATGTCGGAGATGAAAAGACATCGGGCCTCCCCGTTGGAATTCTTAGGAAAAGCCGAGACAATGAGCTTGAGTTCGAGGCGCCAGACAAAACGCCAAGCGTAGCCGCGGTCACGGGATGGATATTTTGTCTAGTGGAAGTATAGAATTACTTAGCCCTCCTTAAGAAAAGATAATAGTACCAATGCTCTTCAGTGCGTATTCCAACGGCCTCTGCCACGTGGGTTGCCACACGCAGACCCTATTCTTCGGGCAAGACGATTGCCAGATGTCGATGCATCTTCACAGGACATTTAGTTAACTAAGGTCCTCCAAACGAACAAACAGGCTTTATCCAAACAGTCCCCAAATCTATCACCCGCTACGGGAAGATATGGGAAATCTGTTTTTCCTCGCGAACGACACTTCCCGTTACCAACTTTCTCTCAAGGGCGGCTAGCATCTTTTTCTAACCACCAACATAGAGATTAACCAATTAACAGCAACGTCCATTTCCCTCACTTTCTGGACGAGGGTTGTCCTCGACGAATCCGATGATCTCGTGCCCTGAGACATACCCCGTCATAGTTTACCTCTGCAGCATCACGATGACGGGGAGACACATTCTTGTATGGTCTCGTCCGCGAGTGGGACGGCGTCTTTACAATCGGTGGATATTTCACGAAGTTTGACTTAGACTTTTGAAGGGGGTATATTCGTTGTCCCGTTGGCCGCGGATTCGTTATCGAACTTAGGATCATTGTCATCAGCATCTCGAGTATCTGGTTACCACGGCTACTTGTAAAATTCTGTAATGATCATATCCGTACAAATAGATACTTTCTCTATTGCGTTACGTTAGTGGCTAATTCCAGAGAATACTTGTTACACACCCCTAACCCTAATCTTAATGCTTCTCCGACATATATGTAAGTATGTATTTACACGCGCAATACTCTCGATGCCGATAACACGTAATACGACAAAATATGTAAACTGTTTTGGAATCGATGATAAGTTTCCAATAACCTTTGGAGGGTAGACGAAATCTACAAAAGAACTCCAACAAACTTTCACAATTATACACAAGCCTCACATATACAGCTTTGTTTTTCCACGAGGTTTTTCTTCCTTTTTCTCTTGTCGTCTCTTTGACTGAACACCGCCGCCGTTGGTTAATTTATATGAATATAATTCGTTAATTGACAATTGTTTGAAATTTAATATCTGTGAATCGATAAACGTATGAAATATGTCTTTATCCAAAGTTTCCTTTATCCAAATTCTTCTTTACATTTTTGTTTTCTTCAACATGCTCTTAGTTATTTGCAATTTTTACGTTATCGCCTCATCGACAGTCGTATTTGTTTTTGTTTGAAGCAAGAAGATGGTCCAAATGTCCTCTTAGTTACGAAATGCCCTTCTCGGTTTCCTCAACTTTCTCTTTAACGCTTCATTTTCTTTTGCTTCAAAGCTTTTACTTCATCTAGGACTAGTAAACAATTGATTTTATTTGTGGAAACATATAACAAAGAATTGAAGATATTTAATCGAACTGAAACTAATTTTAACATTCATGAAATGTTATAAGATTTGTAATAATTTTTATGCACTTGTATCTATCTATAGTTATTACGATACAAGATTACAATACTGTTTTCAGTACAGTTACTTCAGTACAGTTACTTCAGTACAGTTACTTCAGTACAGTTACTTCAGTACAGTTACTTCAGTACAGTTACTTCAGTACTTTCACAGTTCTGACAACTGCTATCGGCAAAAGGCTTTCGCAGCCCTCTTTCCAAACTAGCCTGTTACCATTGGTAATATCTATTTTCATCACTCGATAAATTAATCATATATTCGATGATTATATCATACTGTTCCGTCTGGCGACTCTCTGTTTGGACCAGGCCACACGCCGCGGGCAGGCTGGCAACCAGCTGTCTTCACATACTTACTGAGTCCCTCGATAATCTATGTAGCACCCCCCATAGATCTCAAGAGTTTCTAGCTAAAGGTCCTTCAGACCGCACAAACATTTTCTATCTATTACTTGATTATTTTTCTCTTAAATTATTATCTAACACGGGTTGACACCGGAAGGCTGGTTATTTTCACAACTGAGGCCTCCCACCAGCAACTTCTTTCGAGGGCGGTTATCACCCTTCTTCACCTACCGACCCAGCAAACCGCCAATTGACATCGAAGCCTATTTCCCTCTCTCATAGCTAAAATTATTCCTTAACGAATCAGCTTATCTCATATCCTCGGACCCACCCACCACTAGTGTCACGTCTCGCGCTGCGCACGCGCCGTAACAAAGGGCTAGAACCTACCAATAGCGCGAGACGGCGCCTCAACTCGAAATAAAATCTAACAATTCGGTTAGAAACCGAATTCTAGCTTCGCAAACCGCCACATGACACCCCCCCGCTCTTCTATGTTTGAACAAACTATAAATACACGTAGCAACACGAAAGGACATTCATTATAGTTCATTTATTTCTTCAGATTGTATTCATTATTATTCAGATCGAGTTCATTATAATTGTGCTCATTATTATTCAGATAATTCCTTAGTTCTGTGTGATTAGTTCCTCAGTGCTTGGTGATTGATTCCTGGGTTCTTGGTGATCAGTCCCTCAGCTTTTGGCAAGTAATTTCTTAGTTATAGCGATTCACTCTCAATTCGTCAAGGTCTTAATATTTCAGTTACTTTGACCTCTAGTTCTTTAGTTCTTTAGTTCCTTAGCTCTTAGTTCCTTAGCCCTTAGTTCCTTTATCTTTTAGTTTTCTCAGCTTTTAGTTCTTAAGTTCTTTAATTCTTTAATTCTTTAGTTTAATTCTTTGTTTCGTTTAATTCTCAGTTCTTGTCAATTTTTGTTAATCGACGTGCTCGTATTTGTCAATTTGTAAACTATCGATAATCACGTGAATTTAAATCTTGTAATCAGTAAAGAGTATCACGATCAATTGTAAATTCGAATATTCTAAATAATTCTGTTAATAACCAATCAGAATCAAAATCAGAATAAACTCTTGTTGTGAAAATTAATTGTTTTACAATATAATCAGATTAAACGACCATTTATCTTCGCCAACTTTCATCCTCTCCCGTGCCAGTACTCCTGCGCATAGCGGGTTAGCCGAAAGGTGGAGTTTAGTCGAAAGATAACGACAACAAAAATTCTAACTGAAGCAATCCTTAGATTGTTTCTGGTAGCAGCAACTACTATTTACCTGAATTTCAAAAATAACGGTAACGGAAACCGAACAACAGAAGTAAAAACGTAACACTAGTTTTCCTCCGTAGCCTCATTACGATAGAGAGTCATTCGCTTTTCGGTATTCGACCCTTTCACAATTGACTTTATATTATATACGCTATTCGTTTTCGAACTTATAATTATCTTCTACTAACTCGAACTTATTTGGTATATCAGTTGCTGGAATAAACTGTTAATTATATGTCGGGTTTAGATTGGAAGTTTGGGCGCGTAACGACTCTTCGCGTGTACTAGCCATTGTTCCACAAAGCCGAGATTTTATTTACACGTATATACAATCTATCACTTATCACTACAGACTATCACTAAGCTTAACAAATAATGAGACTAATGAATAATAAATTTGTTTAATAATAAAGTTAATAATAAATTGTACGAATAATGAGATTAACAGATAAAAAGTTTAATGAATACTATGAATAATGTTTTTGAGTTCAAACGAATCCACGGTCAACGGGATAACTCTCTACTAAGCGCAAATACGATTATCGAAAATGCTCGATGCGTCACTCTCCAAGGCAATCGCACGAATGCCCGCGTCGTGGAGATTTTTCTCGCTGTACGATCGCATTTGTTTTCTATACCCGTTTGGAAGCATCGAGAAAGTTCCAAACACCGTTGCTAGGCAATGTCTGCCTGGAGTTTGATTCTTAATACAATGTATGTCCCATCGTATCGGCACCTCCGAGGCAACATCACACGTGGCTAGGCCCGCTCTCGAGGCCGCATGCCGCCACAACCACGTTTTTCGGAAAACTCATACAACCACTCCAGACTTCCGTTAGGCAAAACGTCCATCCCGCGACCGTGGCTACGTTCGGCGACCAATCGTCACCTCGAACCCAATCTCGCTATCACGAATCTCGAACAATTACGGCTACGATAAAATCTAGGATAGAGTACTAGAGGATATTCCCAAAATTTCCAAGGATAGGCTTCGGCTTTCCTTTCATCTCCGACACGGCCATCCTGACTATCACACGTCCTCGGGTGTACCTTTGACAACCAAGCAAAGGAAACAAGATTAGTATCATTATGATTAGCGTTCGAAGTGCCAGTTGCATCCTGTGGGCTATCAGTCGGGTCGTAATGACATGATGGACCATTCTCGATTTAGCACTCCAAATGAGTCTCATCCTTCGAATCGCACATTCACTCAAAGTTCGTTCCATAACCAGCTTCATAGCATTGTCGCTGTCGGTACTAGACCAGCTCCAGCTTCGTGACATTGTCGCTGTCGGTACTAGACCAGCTCCAGCTTCGTGACATTGTCGCTGTCGGTACTAGACCAGCTCCAGCTTCGTGACATTGTCGCTGTCGGTACTAGACCAGCTCCAGCTTCGTGACATTGTCGCTGTCGGTACTAGACCAGCTCCAGCTTCGTGACACTGTCACTTCCAGTGCCTGACCACACTGAACTCCATCCCATGGCCACACCTGGGCTCATGTAATCCTACGATCCTCTGGGATCGGAGTACTCACATCGCCCTGATCACTCTTCTCGCCATCACCACAGACATCCAACTCCGCAGGAATGCAACTATCCGGCATTTTTCTTAACCTATCATGACTGTACTTGTATGACCTTTTCCCATCCAATGTTTTTAAGATATATCGGTCTCCTTCCAGAACCTCCGATATCACGAATGGACCCCCGAATTTTGGATCTAGTTTTGTCTGGTTCCTTTCTTCATTTTGGCGTAGTACCAAATCACCAAGATTAAACCTAACCACTTTAGCTTTGGTTTTATCGAATCTCTCTTTGTCATACCTAGCATTTGTTTCCATTTCTTTTATTGCCTGCTGTCTTACACTGGAGATATCTATTTCTTTTTCCTCGATGTTATCAGGTAGCGATAAGTCATATGGTCTTGCTGCTCTACCAATCAATAACTCTAAAGGACTCGATTTAGTCACACGGTTGGTGGTACAATTCAAAGCCAATTGTATCTCCCCGATCGCGTCTTGCCATGAACGCCCGGTCGTTTCTACCGTCGTAAACATATTCTTTAGCATACTCATAACACGCTCTACCTGTCCATTGGCCCTACTTGCACCGGTCGCAATCAAATGAACTTTAATTTGTTTACTCTCACAGAACTCTTGAAATTCCCTGCCCGTAAAACATCTTCCTTGGTCCGCTATTATCCGACAGGGACCACCGAATAAAAATATAGCGGACTTAAGTGCTTTGATAACGCTAAACGAATCTAATTTGCGAGTGTGATGTAAGTACACGAATTTCGTGAAGGCATCGACCAAGACAATGACATATTCTTTCGAATCATTTTTGCCACTTGGCTTGCCCGTTATATCCATGTGCACTGTATGCCACGGTATGCCGGTCTTAGGTATAGGATGTAGTTCAGCTTGTATTTTACCTGAACTGGCCTTCGAAACTCGACAAGCATGACAGTTCTCGACGAATCGACGAACATACTTCGCCGTTCCCTCGAACCAGTAATACTCGTACAGTTTCTCGAGCGTTTTATCCCAACCTAAGTGCATGATTGACTGATGCACATGGTTAATAACGGACCATCTAAAGCTTCTCGGAACAATGGGTAAGCAAAGGGTTCTGCCTTTTCGTTGTATCTTACGGTATAGGGTACCGGATCGCAGTTCATACGTATTCGCGATATCTTCCGCGAGCTCTTCGTTCTGCAATTTATTGACGATTTCGGAGATTTGGGGATCGCGACGTTGCTCCGCCAATAGCCAGTCTTCGGAGATCTCGGCCAGATTAATCTCTTTCTCCTCGATTTTGTCGATCGTACGGCGATTCAAGTCTACGGGGTTTCGCGAAGAGAAATCTACGTGGGCCATTCGTTTGCCCTCTCGATACATGATGTCAAAATCGAATGTTTGCAAATAAGCCCACCACCTATAAACCCGGTCGTTTAAATTTACTTTGTTGCTGGAGGCTTTCAAGGAATTACAGTCGGTAACAACTAAGAATTTCCGCCCGTGTAAATAGTGTCGGAAATGCTTGACGGCGCTTACTACTGCTAACGTCTCCAGTTCGTACGAATGGTATCTAGATTCCGCGGGACTGGTCCTCTTACTGTAATATTCAATGACTCTGTTTTTCCCCTCGACCTTGTGCATTAAAATAGCCCCATACCCCTCCGAACTAGCGTCGGTATGTAGCTCTATGGGAAGATTAGGGTCGAATATCATTAACACCGGCGCGTCGGTCAGGACGGAAATTACCCTTTGTCTTATCTTCTCGTGCCTATCCGTCCAAGTTATGTGCTTGCTACCAGAAGTAAGTGCATACAGGGGTTTCATCACTTGTGAAAATTTAGGAATGAATTTTCGAAAGTAAGAGGCCAAACCTATGAACTGCCTAAGCTGTGTGACGGTCGACGGTGCGGGTAAAGAATTCAAAGCTTGTATTTTTCCCGGGTTTGGACGAACTTCCCCGTTACGAATTACATATCCCAAATAAAGTACCGACGTCTTCAGAAAGGAACATTTGGCGAAATTGAAAGAGAATCCGGCGTTTACGAGGGTGTTTAGTACAACGTGCAATCTCTCTAGAGCTTGGCCTACTGAGTTGGCAATTATCAGAACGTCGTCCAAGTAAACAACGACATACGAATAAGCGAGGTCGCCTAAGGCTTTGAAAATGGCTCTCTGGAAAACGGCTGGTGCATTTTTCAACCCGAACGGCATCGTTACGTATTCGTATTGACCGTCGGGGGTAACGAACGCTGTATATTCCGTCGAGTTAGGATGAATGGGAATCTGATGAAATCCGCTGGCCATGTCCAGGCTAATGAAATATCTCGCACTCTGCAATCTCGCGATTTGATCAGCGATAAGGGGTAAAGGATACCGATCCGCGACCGTATTTTTATTTAGCGCTCGGTAGTCTACGCACAATCTGTCTGAGCCATCCTTCTTCTTCACGAGTAACATGGGGCTCGCGAACGGCGAATTACTAGGTCTTACAATTTTTGCTCTGATTAATTCGCCTATTCTCTCGCGTACTATTCTTCGCTCTTCCTCGCTAAGCCGGTAAGGGCTTCTTTGCACGGTGACGTTGGGATCGATCAGCCTTATTTCTAACTGACCCGTACTGACGCGAGTACGCGGGAAACCCGTGATGAATGATTCTTTAAATTCTTCGAGAACAGAGATTAATCTATCTTTGTCGTTACCGATCACATCAGTGTCGACATCGTTAATGTTGACCGCATCTTCCGCGACTTTACCGCAAGCGTTAACGATCTTTGTTTTACTAATAACGAGGCTATTTTGCGTGATATTTACGTCGAACCCTTGGCTCAAAATCTCGCGGCCAATCATGATATCGTATTTTAAGTAATCATCAGCAAGGACATGAAAAACTATCTCCAATGTAAGACCATTAATACAAACGGTGGACAGAATCTGAAGTGTACTCTTAGTACAAGTATTCCCGATCCCCCGCATCACTACTATATCGGTTACTCTTTTACCCGAAAATTTCGAGGCTACGGACTCTTTAATTAACGAACACTCGGCCCCAGAATCAAAGTAAAATGGATACGACTCACCCAGATGGCTTAATCTACCAGCCGGAGCTTCCACTACACAGGAGTCGATCCGGCGTTCGTCATTGGAATCGTGGTTTCTTCTCCGCAATGATGGACAATTAGGCGCGATATGTCCCTCCTCCCGGCATTTAAAGCAAGTCACCTTCGATGATACGGCTGGTCGTTTTTCCATAATCACACTAACGGTCGCGCACCACGCGGCTGGGTCGGCGCCCGCGATTTCGGGGTTAAAACGCGGTAACGCTAACTTTGCAGATTCCGCACTCGGTTTTTGCTCTCTCGGCTGAGTTAACCGGTCCACGACTTTCATGAGTTGTTCCATGGTTATACATGGGCCTGATCCCACTTCTGATGTCGGGTTTAGATTGGAAGTTTGGGCGCGTAACGACTCTTCGCGTGTACTAGCCATTGTTCCACAAAGCCGAGATTTTATTTACACGTATATACAATCTATCACTTATCACTACAGACTATCACTAAGCTTAACAAATAATGAGACTAATGAATAATAAATTTGTTTAATAATAAAGTTAATAATAAATTGTACGAATAATGAGATTAACAGATAAAAAGTTTAATGAATACTATGAATAATGTTTTTGAGTTCAAACGAATCCACGGTCAACGGGATAACTCTCTACTAAGCGCAAATACGATTATCGAAAATGCTCGATGCGTCACTCTCCAAGGCAATCGCACGAATGCCCGCGTCGTGGAGATTTTTCTCGCTGTACGATCGCATTTGTTTTCTATACCCGTTTGGAAGCATCGAGAAAGTTCCAAACACCGTTGCTAGGCAATGTCTGCCTGGAGTTTGATTCTTAATACAATGTATGTCCCATCGTATCGGCACCTCCGAGGCAACATCACACGTGGCTAGGCCCGCTCTCGAGGCCGCATGCCGCCACAACCACGTTTTTCGGAAAACTCATACAACCACTCCAGACTTCCGTTAGGCAAAACGTCCATCCCGCGACCGTGGCTACGTTCGGCGACCAATCGTCACCTCGAACCCAATCTCGCTATCACGAATCTCGAACAATTACGGCTACGATAAAATCTAGGATAGAGTACTAGAGGATATTCCCAAAATTTCCAAGGATAGGCTTCGGCTTTCCTTTCATCTCCGACATATATATTGTTATATCCGTGGAACACTCACTCTAATTACCCCTATTATCCTAAACGAAATAGGGGATCGATCACTTCGCGGCGTCGATCATTCAATCGTAACGGGAATTTACGACTCCCGTTGACGTGCTTCTTCGCGATCGCGTCTCTCTGCGAGTGAACGAAACACATACATACCTACATACATAAATATATATTTGTCGGAGATGAAAGGATACCGGGCCCTCCCCTTTGGAATTCGTTAGAAAATGTCAAGCACTGTCTGTGTAAACTCTTAGCGTTTATAAAACTGTATAAATTAAAGCGATCTTCATAAATCTTTAGTCGTTATGAATCATTGTGAGTTAAACCGATTGTAGCTGAGATAATGCGCTCGGGTTCAAGGCGACAGCTAGTCGCCGAACGTAGCCGCGGTCACGGGACAGACGTTTTGCCTAACAAAAGTATAGAATTACATAGTTCTGCTTAAGAAGAGATATCGGTACCGACACCCAATAGTAAACAGTCCAACGGTTTCTGCCGCGTGGCTTTTCACACGCGCCGACCCTAGTCTTTGTCTGGCAAGACGATAACCAGATGCCGATGCATTATTCACAGCATGTGTTCGGATGGCTTGGTGGTCCCGCCACAGATCTCAATACTTAGTCAAACAAGGTCCTTCAAATTTATAAACAGCCCTTGTCGGGAAGATACCGAAGGCGATGCTTCCCGCTAGCGGCTTTATCTCAAGAACGGCTAGCATCCTTTTCTAACCACCAACATAGAGATTGGCCAATTAACGGTGGCGTTCATTTCCCTCACTTTTTGAACGAGGATTGCCCTCGACGAATCCGATGATCTCGTGTCCTGGGACACACCCCATCATAGTTTTCTTCGGCAGCATCACGGTGGCGGAGAGACACATACTCGTGCGATATCATCAAGCGAGTATAACGTTTGCGATCAGCAAATACCTCAATTGACGAAGAGTCTAACTTAGATTCTAGAGAGACGTTACTGTTATCCCGTTGACCGCGGATTCGTTGTTGAACCGAAGGGCATTGTCCTTAACGTCCAACCACCGCGGTTACTTATCAGTCCGATAGTGTCTGTGGCATTCGAACTTCCGCGAATAAACGCCATCGCGACTGTGTAACGACGATGGCCAATTCCCGCGAAGAATCCCCACGCGCCCCTAGCCCAAATTCTACGACGAACGCGATTATTTATATGTCGGATTAGCACTAAGATTAGGGTTGTGGGCGTCAAATGAATCTGCACTTGGATTAGACATTGGTGCGGTACAACGCAGGTGTAGTCTGTTACAATAATGGGTTTGATACAAAGCTAACAATTATTCACGGTGGTTAGACGCTCGCGACACTAGTGACAATGGCCTCGGGTTCGGTAGCGAATCTGCGATCAACGGGATAACAATTATGCTTTGCCCCGAGTACGAAACACAGTCGACTTACTTTTCCACAATATGGGAATCACTCGACTAGTCTTTACGCACTGATCGTAAGAACACTGTATGACTGGCTAATGAGACATCTCGAAAGAGAAGGGCACGAGATCATCGGATTCGTCGAGGACGACCTTCGTTCAGGAAGTGAGGGAAATAGATGTTGCCGTTAATTGGCTAATTTCTGTATTGGTGGTCCGAAGGAGATACTAGCCGTTCTTGGGAGAAAGTAGCTGGGGGGCAGTGTCCCACGTGGGGAAACCCAATCCCCGGCATCCTCACGTCTAAGGTAATAGAAAAGACTGTTTGTTCGTTTGAAGGGCCTTGGTAACCAAATCCTATGATTTATAGCGAGTCCTTGAGCTAGCTGTAGAGATGCGTTGACATCTGGTAATCATCGTGCCCGAAGGATAGAATCTCTGTTTAGACAAGGTGTTTATCCCGTGACCGCGGCTACGCTCGGCGTTTTATCTGTCGCCTCGAACCCAAATTCATTGTCTTGGCTTTTCCTAAGAATTCCAACGGGGAGGCCCGATGTCCTTTCATCTGCGACATATATGATTGATGTTATTTTATTTTGTATATTATTTTAAATAAATCATACACATTACACAGTTTATTTCATTTATTTGACTTGTTTATGTTTCTTTTATTCCTTTACATGTTTGAGCTCATAGGGTAGATTAAATATTTTAATGGATAATCCTGATATGTTGCTATAGTAGTAATAAGTAATATTAAAAATTCCCTATATTAGTAAATAGTAAAGCGATTTCTGTTATTAACTGACGAGTAAACTAGAACTAATAAGTAATATTAATGAGTAAATTTGAAGTAATTAGTCCATATGAGATATTCGGAAATATTTATGGATGCCGTCATATAGCTATTGTTCCCTTTTCAGTGAGTAACATACAAAAGAGAATAAAGATAAGAGGTGAATAATTAGCCCAACCAAAATGGAGGAACGAATAACATTCACATGATACTGGAAGAAGAAATTGTATAACATAAATTATAATATCATCTTAGGAGAACAATAGAAGGTAGAATGTATAAAGAATTAAAATTAACAACACACGTAGATGCGTATTAACTCATAGAATTTAATACTAAGATATCATCGAGTTATGTAAGATAAATCAAAAATGGAATGAAATTGATACAGAAGGACGGAACAGATATAAGGTTTTGAGGAATAAACGGTTGTTCAGTTAACTTCATGTAGGAGTGGACTTTTGAAGCCATATCAGCACAGGCAAAATTAGACTTTAAATATCAACGACGACTTTGGCAAGGACTTTGGGCAAATGGAAATGGAATAATGATATTGTGACGACGTGGACTAGTTATCTGAAAACGAAAATGGAATGATGAATTATCTGAAACTTGAGCTTTGAATATGGACTAAACTATAATTAATATTAATAAAATGGATAAGTCTAATAAGGATAAAATATTTACGGCGCAGGGGTCTCGGAGTCTCCAGACCCCGTCGGTGTTGAGAATGGTACCTCTCCAGGCTCGCATCGACAGTTATCACGCAACTGGGAGAGGAACGACGGGGAAGATCGGTCCTAGGGACCATATCGCTCGGTAAAAGCGACGAGAGATCAATTATATTGCCGCCTCCTTTAGGGTTTTAATGTAGGTGTTTTTTAGATTCGACGATGCTGTCGCCCTTTTTATTAATATCCTCTACCCGCCGAATTAGTTCGGCCTCTATGTCAGCTGTGGAGGATGTTCTCATTTCCAAGGCCAGCTCTACAAGTATATCTGGGGTTGTGCATGTCAGCTTCCTTTTTCTTCCCCTGGGTAGACCTTGATGAGAACGAGGCCCCATAGGCCAGCGGCTCTTCGACGTCCGAACTCACACTTCCCTGTGTGAGTTCTGCCGTGATGGTTCCGGCGTCTGATTCGGCGCTTGGCGTCATGACCGGATCCATGCCTGAACCCTCTGGTCTATCCATCCTGTCTGTAATCCTCTTGGATTTCCTGGTCACCTTTGACGCAGGCTCCATTCCTTCCTCCATATCCTCCCTTCTGCTAGTATTATCCTCGTCAGACACAGGAATCCATTAGGTGACCTTCAACACAGAGAGGCTCTGCACGTACGTGCTCTTGGGTAGTTTCCGAGGTAGCTGCAAGATGTCTGCGCCAGTCCACGTGTGTCCTGAGACGTAGCCGTGTGGCGGCGCTACCGGCGCGCGTCCTAATTTGTTCTCCTTACTGCTTCGTCGACATGGCTGAATTTTCCTTGCTTTCCTGTCCCATCCTGTCCAGTCCGTTCCTTACCAGTTTTCTTGCGCATTTTTGCACACACACGCACTGGAACAACACTCCGGTCCACTTTTTTTTGTCGCCTTTCCTTATTTTCACTTAGTTTTAATTGCTTTATACTGTAGTTTTCTTTTCCAGCAGTGTTGTTCAATGGTTCGATTAGAGGATGTATTATTTGGGCATCTATGTAGATTGGTAGTGGTTTAACGATATGAGTTGTGACCTTTTCTTTTGGGCCCGTATCTATTTCTTCTATTAGTGAACCGAACGAATTTCGGAGTGGGATGTCTTGTAGCCATTGTTGCTTTTCTGTATCTGAAGTTTTCATGGCGCTTGTGCCTGGTATTATTTTACGTTTTTTGTGCGCTGTTTCTATCTTCCAGTGTTCATCTTGGTATGATAGTTCGTCATCGTAGCTGTTTTCTTCTTGGTTTTGCATTGTTTGAATTTCTTTCGTAGATAAGCTTTCCTGCTCTTTGCTTATTGGTTGTTTCCTACTTAACGTATTTGTAGCTTTGTTTGTATAATATTGTTGAGACATGTGTAATTTTATATGCTAAATTAACTGCGTAGTATGTGAGTATGGGTATGTGTGTCCGCGGTGTCTCGAAAACAAAAGAATGTAAACTGTTCTGTCCGTCAGTCGTGTATGGAAGGGCACCTGGTATGGAAGGTAGTGTGAGAAGGAAGTGCTGAGACACGTGCAAGATTGTATCGTTTAATATTGTTGGAATCGTTCACTAAATAAATGCATAATTATTTTATTGTGAATATTAAAGGGATATTTAGTGTTTCTATACCTTTATTTCGGCGATAAAGATCCATAATCATTAACAAATATATTTCACCTTTATTTCTTATTTCGATTAGTGATATTTGCTGTTGCATTTTGGAGCATTACCATTTGGCAGTGTTTGTTGTCTTTCCGTTCATCTCAATTCACTGTTTGTCGCACTTTTATTGAAGCACAGTTTCTGACGTCTGTTTAGCTTCGGCGAGAAACTCTACAAGAGTGAGAAGTTCTTACCCTCTCCTGCTCTGCCCGCTCCTTTGCAAGCATTACTTCTTCACAATAGGAGCGGACTGCGAGGAACTCCTGTTGCCCCCTCAGCGTCGTTTGCAAAACTGATAAAGAGTCCAAACTTTCGCCAATTGCTAGTCGCAGAATACGACGGGAGCCTCCCACGCCGGACAAAACTCCAGCGTGTACAGTCGTATCCTACTAGAACTCGTACGGTTCGGATGTGGGTAAGTGCGATGATTAAGTAGTTCGTTATTCTTCATGTTAATAATTAATCAGACATTTTGTTACATTCATATATTTCACACATTTATTTTTCTTGCGATATTTCTGTTAATCAATCCCACAAACGTGTAATAATGTGTAGTAATTTTCCTAATACTAACCGATTTTTATTAATTCCAGAATGTTTAAATTATTCTTCAAGGCAATCGGAACAAGTTTCCGCGGCAGATATTAGTACTATTCGTGTGTCGCAGCGCATGCAATATGCTACGAATGTGTAACTTAAATGTGCTCAAATGTAGTGACGTGCCGAATTTTCATGGAGGTTTTAGCGATCTTCATCTAGATTGTAATAACTGTTTCCATAAATGATACGGTCCTTGATATTTGGATGAGCGGGCTGGACTAACTGGACGCAACAGGATGCGAGTAATTCTCAATACACCTCTGGGTGATAGGCTCTCTTATATTTTTTATACGTGGAGAAATCCTCATGGACACTCGCCGCTGCCAGATCGTAACAACCGAGTAGTGTCGGACTCTTACCAACTAAAACTCCACGGTAGTCATCCCAACGTCCAACAGAAGTGACCCCGGGATCTCTTGCGAAAAACTAGAAGGGGGCACTCCTCGTCGTCTTCTCCCTACTGTTGTTTAAGGGAGACGTTCTTGTCTGAGTTGGCCGTTAGGAGGGAGCACACCCCCTAACGCCACATTCCCTGATCTGACGCTTCTAGGGCGGCGGGGATGCCGCGCCCCTGCTGCATACGGAATCTCCCCGGTGCGACGCTCTACTTGAATCGCGCGTTCTTACCCTCTTTCTTTCCGCGCGCTCCTTCACCAGCATCACTTGCTCGCAGTAGGGGCGGACGGTGATGAAGTCCTGACGCCCCCTGAGCATGGCCCCAACGACCGCTTCAGAGGCTAATCTCTCGCTAATGTCGAGCCGTAAGACGTGCCGCGGTTCTGCCCACGCTGGATAAAACTCCAGCGTGTGCTGCGCCGTGTCTTCCTCTTCCTTGCGGTGGTGACAGATGGAGGTCACCTCCCGCCGAATCCTTAGCAGATACTCGCCGAACACTCCTTGGCCAGTGAGCACCTGCGTCATCCTAAAGGTCAGCGGGATTCCGCCTCCTCCCAGTTGGGAAGCACGGCGCGAACAGCCCGATGTGGCCGCGCAGCATCCCCTGGGTGATAGGCTTTTTTTTCGTGGAGAAATCCTCATGGACCCCCGGCCAGGACCAAGGTGTCGTCGGCGTAGTACACCACGCCTGTGCCCGCTTGCATGGGGCATCGCAGGACCGAGTCGTAGGCCGTGATCCACAAGAAGGGTCCCAACACTGAAGCCTGCGGAACACCGCGCTCGTCCGGCCTCTTCTCCTCTCCTTTCCTAACGGTGTAGACAATCCAGCGGTCGCTCAGGTACGACCGGATGAGGCGGACGAGGACCGGTGGCACCTCAAAACGCTCCAGCGTCTCCGTTATCCCGTCCCAGGGTATGGCGTTGAAGGCGTTCGTGACGTCCAGGGAGACTGTCAGCGCCACTCCTTCCCTGGACACCATGTCCTCCACCATGGACCTCACGCGCCTCACTGCATCCACCGTCGAGCATCCTCGGCGAAATCCAAATTGGCTCTCGTGCCAACAAGGCACGCGCTCCGACACGTGGGCCTCCAGACGGGCGGCGATGATCCTCTCGAACAGGTTGCCCACCTCGTCCAGGAGGCACACCGGCCTGTATGAGGATGGCGAGTCCGATGGGCGACCCTCCTTCCGTGTTAGAACCAGCCTCGCCGTTCGCCATGCCCGGGGGTAGACGCTATCCCTCAAGCATCTGGTGAACAGACTTCGCAGGCGGGGAGCCAAGGTGTTCATAGACTCCGCCCAAACACGACCTGGGATTCCATCCGGACCCGGTACTACGTCGCCGCGGGATGCCATCCTCTTTGTTGCTTCGAAGAGCTCCTTCTGAGTGACTCGCAGCTCTTCGCTCCACTCCGTGGGCTCGCTGGAGTAGGAGGATGATGTCCGCCTAGCATCGTCGTTGTCGTATCGCCGCCGTGGGAACGAAGTCCCGATGACATTGGCGAGCAACATCGGATCCATGTTTGCGGTCAGGGGGGGGGGGGGGTCGCAACTTCTTCGTGACCAGTCGGTAAGGTCGCCCCCATGAGTTGGATTCGACCAATTTGACTAACTTCGTCCAGGACTGAGCTTTCGCGATCTTGATCTCCCGCTGTAGAGTGCGTCTCGTCTTTCTGTAGTCTTCGTAGTAGCGGGAAATCTCTTCCTCGTCGCGTATAGCCTACGACGTGCCCTTTGGAGTCTTCTGTGGGCCCCAACGCATCTCCTTCGGGTTTCCGCGATCTCGTCTGTCCACTAGTAAACGCAACAGTTGCGTACAGCTCCGCCGGCTACGGAGCGCGGCATCGAGGCGTCGCACGCCGCGCTCATGTCCTTTCGGAGGCTTTCCGCCCTCTTGTCGACGCTTTCCTGCGTTGTTCGGGCGTCCCAGCTCCAGGTAGAAACGGTGACCGTCGCCTGGAGCATATCCTTGTCTCTCTCCTTCAGGCGCCACCTTGGTGGTGGTAGGCGGGAACGGTTTGCTCCTCGGGTGCTGCTGCAGGCCTGTCCAGCGGATGTAGTCCCAGGGGCCACCTCCATCAGTATGTAGAGATGGTCGGACGGAGCCTCAACTCCCTCGGGCACTCTCCAGTTACGTATACGTCGATACAGGCCAGAGGTAGCCCACGTGACGTCAACCACGGAGGATCCTCTCCACGCCACGCATGTGCTCGTCGAACCCCTGTTCGCTAGCAGCAACCCGACACCCGCGGCCCAATCGGACAGCATCTTTCCTCGAGTGTTCGTTCCGTGTCCGCCCACTGCGAGAAGCGAGCGTTGAAATCCCCCAGGACGAGTACCTGACGTAGAAGGCATCTTCTTCTGACGCATTCGCCAACCCTGCCCAGAAGGTCTCCGAACGCGGCCAAACCGCTGTTAGGGGAAACATAACGCCCACCACCGCTATCCCGGCCCACTCGACCGCGACATAGCCGTTGCCACGATCGAGCAGGACGCAGGGGGCACTCGACGCTGTCGTCGTCGTCCATGTTATGGCCGTTGACCCATCTTGCATGATGTCCGCTCCCGCCACACCTGTAGCACAGGTACCCTCGTTTCACAGTGGACACGCAGGTTGCCCGTACGTGTTCCAGCTCCAGGCATTTGAAGCACTGCAGCGGCCTCTTCGGGATCGCGATGACACTCGCGGTGGACCACCCTAAGGCAACTCTCCCTGCCTGGGCTAGATTGCGGGCTCCGGCCACCGTGCACTTCATGTACACCGACCCGAGGCCGTCTCTGGAGGTACCGATCTCCCCAATTTGTACCTCCGCGACCCCGCACCCTGCCGCCAAGGCCAGCGCTTGCCGCAGAAATTCATTGTTTATTGTGAATACACATATGTAATTTATATTTTTCATTGGCAAGAAATATTATATATGTCGGAGATGAAAGGAAACCGGGCCCTCCCCTTGAAATTCTTTAGAAAATTTCCCAACACTGTCTTTGTAAACTAAGTCGATCTTTGTAAACTTTTAGTGTTTATAGATCTTTACAAATTAAAGCGATTTCCACAAATCTTTAGTCGTTATAGTTGCCCGAGATTTGTGATAATGGGCTTGGGTTCGAGGCGACAACCAGTCGCCGAACGTAACCGCGGTCACGGGACGGATGTTTTGTCTAATGGAATTATGGAATTACATAGCTCTCCTTAAGAAAAGATAGTAGTACCAATGCCCTACAGTGAGCATTCCAATGGCCTCTGCCCCGTAGCTTGCCACACGCAGACCCTATTCTTGGGGCAAGGCGATTGCCAGATGTCGATGCATCTTCACAGGACATTTAGTTAAGTAAGGTCCTCCAAACTAACAAACAGTCTTTATTCCAACAGTCCTTAAATCTATCACCTACTACGGGAAGATACGGGAAATCTGCTTTTCCTCACGAACGACGCTTCCCGTTACCAACTTTCTCTCAAGGGCGGCTGGCATCCTTTTCTAACCACCAACATAGAAATTAACCAATTAACAGTAACGTCCATTTCCCTCACTTTCTGGACGAAGGTTGTCCTCGACGAATTCGATAATCTCGTGCCCTGAGACACACCCCGTCATAGTTTACCTCTGCAGCAACATGTTGACGGAGAGACACATTCTTGTATGATCCCGTCCGTGAGTGGAACGGCGTCTTTGCGATCAGTGGATATTTCACGTTTTAGTACAGAATCTGACTTAGACTATTTAAGAGGGTATATTCGTTGTCCCGTTGACCGCGGATTCGTTATTGAACTTAGGATCATTGTTATTAGTATCTCGAGTACTACACCACATGGAGTTCTCAAGCGGTCACCCATTAAGTACTATCCGTGACCTACGTTGCTTAACTTTCGTGATCGGATGAGAACGAGTGCTTTTTTTTAAATAACATTTATTAGACCAAGATTCTTTTTTTATAATAATACATTTGAGTAGTCACAATAAACTATGAATTTTGGTAAGATGGGTTAGGCAAAAGTACCGATACGCGACGGTACGACGTAGCCATACTTTGTTATGTGTCGGAGATTTTACATTTTTTGTCTTTTGATATATTCTTTGGATTTCACTTGCTGGGGAGCGGAGCTTTTATGTGAATTTCTGTCCTGAAAATTTGGCCGCAAAACAGGATATTTCGGTAGTCTACTTTTTGGGTGCTGTGGAACTTGGGAAGGGGCGGGAAGAGAGGAAGAAGGAGGAGGAGGGGGTTATTAAATAGGTTTATTTACAAAATTTACAATATTTACAATATTTTCGCTTATGTTACACGGAGGCAGAATTGAGTTCTGTCGACTTAGTGGTTTTCTCTATTATTTTATTATGGATTCGGTATCCACCAATATTTTTTGGTGTTTTTTCTGTGCTCGTCTTTAGTGTCTTTCAGAGGGAGGGATATGTTGTATCTCCACCTAGTGTTTACTGTCTGTCCGTTTAAGTTTTCTTCGTAGAGTATGGTTTTGATCCCTATTTTTCTTTTTATGTGATAGATTATTGAGATATTATTTTGGTCTTGGAGGTAGTTTCTTTCGTTTAAGTATAGGAACGCTTCTGGGGGGATGTAGCCTGTTGTCAGTGTGTTTTTGTAATATGCGTCGTTTGGAAACAAGGAACTGAAGATTAAACTGTTTTCTTTTATCTTTGCAGCTTGCGCGAAGTGGTTTCTTATTAGTTTTAAGATGTGACAGTCTATGCGGTGAATGTTGGCTAGGTCGTAGATTTTTTTCTTTTTTTACATATTTTTTGAATCCGCTGTGTTCTGATCTGTAAGTACTCAAGCAAGCTCTGATGCATTTTCTTTCGAATATGCGAATCTTTTCCATTAGGGAAGCTGATATGTTGTACCAGATTGGGCAGCCGTAGGATATGATCGGCCTGATTAGTGGTTGGCAGCATAGTATTTTTACTTTGCTGTTGAGAAGTTTGGAGTAGAATAGTCTTTTTGTTTTCCAAAATGCTTTATTGGCCCTGGAGGGTTGAATTTCGATGTGTTGCTCGAAGTTTAATTTGTCGTCTATATTTACTCCTAGGTATTTCACGCAGTTTTTGTGTGGTATGAGTGCCTCTTCGTTTGCTTTTTCTTTTAGTTGGAATTTTTTGCAGTGTTCTCTTTCTATTGGGCCGAGTTTGCTTAACTTGGGTCTGAATAGTATGATTTCGCATTTGTTTGCGTTCATTTTTAGTTTCCATGTGTAGTAGTAATCGTTAATTTTGTCAAAAAGTTCTTGTAATTCTGTTTCTATTGTTTTGGGTGTGCGGCCTGTTACGTAGATGATTAGGTCATCTGCGAAGGCTATGGAGCGTTTATGGGTGGATGTATTGAGATTAAACAGATGTAGTAAGCCGCCATTGTAAATACTGAACAGTAATGGAGAATTTACTGTACCTTGCTGCAGACTGTTTTTTATGGAGAATTCTTTGATTGATGAGTGTGAACCTTCGGTCATTACGAATGTTCTGCTTGTGATCATGTCCCAGATTATTTTAATTAGCTATTTAGGAAAGTTTTTCTTGATCAATTTATATATGAGGGCTGGGATCCAGACTGTGTCGAAAGCTTTTTCGAGGTCTATTAAGCAGGCGGCTACTCGTTGTTTTGCGTTTAGCGCCCAGCAGATATCCGACGTAAGTTTGTTTATTGCGTGAAATGTGGAGTGTTTGTGCCGGAAGCCAAATTGATTTTCTGGGATTATGTCACTTTTTGTGCAAAAGGAGGTTAGGGGGTCGTTTATGGTTATTTCAAATACTTTGCTTATGTTGGGGAGGAGACTTATAGGTCGTAGGTTTGCGGGAGATGAGCCGTCCTTATTTTTTTTTTTTTTTTTTTTGTAATAGCTATTAGTTTGTTTTTTCCATTTTCTGGGGAAATATGTGTTATTTAGTGCATTATTGAAGAGTACTGTATAATACCATTTTATTTTGTTCGGTAGGCGTTTGAGTAAGACGTTTGGGATGCCATCGAAGCCGGAGGATTTTTTGTTGTTTAGTTTGGAGAAGATTTTGTTTAGTTGATTGTAATTTGTAAAGTAGTTTATTTCTGGTTCTGGTTGTTTGGGGTTATCTGAGGTGTTTTCGTTTGAGAATGTGCAGACTGTTTTATTTAGCCTTGTGTCTTGTTCTATTTCATTTTTGAGTTTGTTTGTTTCGGCGATAGTAATTCTGTTTAGTTGTTTTCGACCCATGTGTTCGTTTTACGTGTGTGTTTTGGAAAAGTGGGTTCCGATAATGTCTAGTTTTTCCGTTGTTTTAGTTATTATGAAATTATCCTCGGTGTTTTTGTTGGTGTTGTGTGTCGCTATACCTGCTTCTTGGATGAGGGAGGCTTTTTCTGGAAGCAATTTGAGAGGTAGAATGGGGCTATGTTCTTTTGGTCTAATGATCCGATTTATTTGTGGGAACATGTTAGTTGTGTCGTTTTTGGAAATGTTTTTTATTTTGTTAGTCCAGTAATGGTTTATAGAGTTTGCGAATTCTTGTTTCAGTTGTGCTTTTATTTTGTGTAGTAGGTACTTTAGGAATTCTAATTCTTCTCTTTTGTCGTAAGAATAGTTGTATTTTATATTGTTTATTTTGGAGAGTATGTAGCTTTTATCTCGTTGTAATTCTTTTATTTTATTGTTGTTATCGGGCTCACAAGATTTTTTTTTTTTTGTTTTAAGATTGGTACGGATTTTTGGAGTGCGATTTGCATGTTTTTCTATTTCGTCTATGTATGCGTCGATTTGTCTGTTTGTTAGGTTGACGTTGTTGTTGGGGAGCACGAGGTGGGTATGGGTTTTCAGGGCGTAGTACCACGCCCTGGGAAACCCCGATGGATCTGATATTCCCCTATAGTCGGGTGGCGGCTGGTGGGCCTTTCGGGACTCGCCAGTCCGCTGATCCGGAGCGGGGAATTTCGGAGAAGTTGGTGGGCCCATACCTGCCAAAACCACTCACCTCACCTTCCCGTGGGGCTCCCCGTCACCCTGCATCGGCATTGACCGGTGCAGGGTGCGAAAGAGTGAGTGGCGCCAGGATGGATCGCCGTTGTCGACCAACGCAAGCTATTAAAAAAACCACAATGAGTTACGACAAGAGGAAGAATACCGTTTACGGTGCAGGGGAGGGATACCCCAGTACCGGCGCAGGTGTGGGTGGTCAAGTGGGCCCCACTGCGTCGTCATCTAACGACCACGGCCGCTCGGGGGTGGATAGCCAGGCCCCCGTTCGTGTCTCCGCTACTGGCGAGAGCATTGGGGCGAGGAGGAGGATGGATGTGCCCGAAGAGGACAACGGGCCTCCATATACCAGGACGAGGAGCTCCACCAGGAGAGCTCCAGGAAAGCCGGAGAAAGTGTTCCTCGCTCCGGCTCCAGTAGGCGATGCCAAACCATCAGTGGCAGCAGCAGGAGGATCGCGGACGTCAGCAGGATCGCGGGTACCGGTGTGGTCCGACGACGAGGAGTCGCTCGCTTCGTTTGCGTCGCGCTCATCAGTGGCCTCGTCGGCGTCTAGGGGTAAAAAAGGAAACTCGCCAGTACGTCCCCGGACGTGACGAAGGAACTGATGATGGAGGTAAGGGCATGCGCGACGGCGGACGTCAGCGCCGAGGTGATAAGGCGTATGCACGAAGTCGTGAGGGTTGCAACAACCTCGTCCAACCTTAAGGGTACGTGTATAAGGAGCCTTAAGGATGCAGCGAGCTACGTCACTGCCGCATGGACGAATGAAATCGTCAAGAAGAGTGGCCCAGCGCTCGTTAGCGGGACTGCGGCTACCAGGCGGGTTGAGGCGAGGAACGCCATGTTGGAGGAAGAGACCGCGTCCCTTCGTAACGAACTCGCGATAAGGGACGCCAACGCGCAGGGATGCCAACGATGCAGTGGCATTACCTTTGAGTCCGGCCGCTTTCCGCGCGAGAGCAGCAGCGTGGATACGCGTCTCGCTGCCTTGGAAAAGAAGTTCGAAGAATTCGGGACTCTCATAATGTGGCAGATGGACGAGCGTTTCAGGAGGAGCCGCTTGCGCGGCTCCTCCTGAAACGCGGAAGGGAGCCCCCGAGCGCTCCACCTCGAGTCCCTCCTTCGCCACCGCCACCACCGAGAACACCCCGAAGCCTCCAGCGAAGGCGCGGGAGGAGGAAGAATGGAGAGCGGTGGTCTCCAAAAAAGCGCGCAGGAGGAGCGGGAGAAAAAGGAGAGTGGCAACTGCCGCCGAAGAGACGGCGAGAGCAAGGGGAAGGACTGCAGTCCCGACAGCAGCACCGCCGGCGGAGAGCCGGCAACGGCAGCGGCAACAGCAGCCCCAGGGAAAGACGACGCGGGCGCCCAAGCCGGGCGACGCTACACCGAGGAAGCGGCCGACGTCGAAAGCGAGAACGGCCTCGCTCCCTCGCGGACCGCGAACATCCGCGGTTACGTTGACGCTCAACGAGGGAGCGAAAATGACGTACGCCGAGGTCATTGCCACGGCCAGGAGTGAAGTCCCTCTGAATGAGATTGGCATCCAGTCGCTTGGGATGAGGATGACAATGTCGGGCGCAATCATCATTTAGGTACCCAGCGACAAGAGAAGGGAGAAGGTGTCCCAACTGGCGGCGCACCTGACGAGAGTGTTGGACCCGGCCGCGGTCAAGGTAGCAGCCCTCATAAAGATGGCGGAGCTAAGAGTGGTCGGGATCGACATCTCTTTTCAGGGAGAAGAGGTGCGGCAGGCGCTGGCGCTGCGCAGTCGGGGGGGGGGGGGGGGCGGGCCGGGGAGATCGGCACCTCCAGGGATGGACTCGGCTCGGCGTACGTCAAGTGTCCGGTGGCCGGAGCCCGGAGGATTGCCCGGGCAGGGAGCATCGTCTTCGGATGGTCACTCGCGAAGGTCATTGCCATTCCGTGCAGACCACTCCAGTGTTACAGGTGCCTGGAGCTGGGACACCTGAGGGCTACCTGCGTGTCCACTGTAGAGCGCGGGCACCCCTGCTACAGGTGCGGCGTAAGCGGACATCTCGCGAGAGGCCGTACCGCTTCCGCGCCCAAGTGCCCCCTGTGCGAGTCACTTGGGGCACCAGCTAATCACAGGATGGGAGGGGCGGCATGTTCGCCGCCGAAAACAACCAGGAGGTGGAGACCCACCAGTGAACCAGTCACCGCGGGGGCAAACACGGAGGCACCGCCGTCGTCGTAGAAGCGCGCGCGCGCGCGTCAGGGTTAATGACCGTCAAGCCGGGGAGGATCTGAATTCCTCCTCGGAGCTACATGACGGCCCACGAAACGCTGGCGCCAGGGGACGGGTGGTCACCCACTGGCTGCCAAGATACCTGGATGCCTCCCACGAAATATCTCGGGGGAGAGCGACGGGGGAGCGCCCTGGACGCTGTATAAGACAGGTATCAGGACGCTCCGTAGAACCGTCAGGACGACCATCGTGGGGTTTTAGTCGGTAAGAGTCCGACACTACCCGCTGTCTCTGAGCGGTCGGGTGTCCATGGAGGATTTCCCCACGTAAAAGAAAAAGGTACCGCAGTATCTAGTTGGGGTGATTCAGCCTTACCTCAACGACAGATGGATTGAGTTTAACGGCAAGACAGGGATAACAAGGAGACCGATCGAGAGGGGGGTTCCTCAGGGATCAGTAGTGGGACCCATCCTCTGGATCACCGCGTACGATCGAGTGCTACGCTGCCCAAGGCCATTGGGGACGGACCTCGTATGCTACACGGACGACACCCTGATACTGACAGGAGGCCGTCGGTGGTATGAAACTGCCAACCTTGCCGAAGACACCGTAGCATGCGTGGTCCGGGAAATTAGAAACCTGGAATTGTGAGTATCGCCAGCAAAATCGGAAGTGATGGGGTTCCATAACGGTCGCAACAGAGGCCCCCCACCGCCAGGATTGTCCGTTGGCATAAGCGGGGAGAAAGTGATGGTGGGACTACAGATGAAATACCTGGGTCTCATCATCGATAGCCAGTGGTCCTTCGAGACGCACTTTAAACAACTGGTGCTGAAGGTAACCACTGCGGCTAACGCCCTATGCGGCCTGCTGCCAAACCTAGTTGGTGCAGGGCTGGGCGTACGGCGCCTCTACAGGGGGGTGATACGCTCACGGGAACCCCGATATAGGCAGCAGACCTGAGTGCGAGTCGGCGTAGCCTGGCGCTGGTGAGGGGGCTGCACAGGATGACCGCCATCCGCATAATCAGAGGATATATGACGGTATCGTACGCCTCAGCGACCGTCCTGGCGGCGTCTCCCCCTTTCGAGTGACTGGCCCTCGCACTCATGAGAAGATACGAGGGCAGAACGATTATGCTAGAAGAAGGATCCGTGGCGACACCCCAGCCCGTTGACCAGGAGGTAATCGACAACGAGACATGGACACGCTGGCGCACGCAGCTGGACGCCGAGGACCTGACAAGACCACATTGAGCATTCCGCGCCATGCTTCCCAGATGGGAGGCCTGGAAGATCCGAAGAGGGGTCCCACTGACGTACACGATGACCCAAATACTTACCGGTCACGGGGTTTTTGGGGAATTCCTGCTACGAATAGGACGAGAGGTGACCTCTAAATGCCATCACTGCAAAGAAGGGGAGGACACGGCGCTGCATACGCTGGAGTCTTGTCCAGCATTGGAGGAGCCCCGGAGGATACTGCGCATGGAGATAGGAGCGAGAATATCCCCGGAGGCACTGGTGGAAGCAATCCTCAGGGATCGCCGAGAATACTCAGCCGTCCGCGTCTTTTGCGAGCGAGTAATGCTGGCAAAAGAGTGGGCGGAGAGAGAAAGGATAAGAACCGGCGACACGGCGAGGGTGGATAGATCTGAAGGAAATGCTCGCAGGGGAGGAGTGGCACAACCCCCCTTAAGTATAACCATCTTGGAAATATGACACTAGGGGAGTGATCCCCCTAGTGATACACCATAAAGGATGCTTCCGCTAAGAAAGGAACAAGACGGGGGATGTCGACCGATAGAAATTCGAAAGAGAACTCGGGGCATCCCCAACAAACGTCAGGAAGACCACCGTGGGGTTTTAGTCGGTAAGAGTCCGACACTACCCGACCGCAATGCGGCAGGTGTCCATGAGGATTCCTCCACGAAAAAAAGGCGTCTTTCTCGTCACATTGTCCTACGATAGTTTAAGTATAGCTGCACGGCTTGTACGAACCTAGGCTTTCCCAAAATAATGATTGGATCAGCGTAGTATCCTTCCTTGCCGTCTGTTCTCGTTTCTCTTCCCTTGGGACTTGGGACACTTGTGTGCGGTGCCTCTGGAACTATACCTGTGAACAGCTGTCGTTCCGCTGGCTAGAAGTTTAACACAAAACTTCTATCCATGATCATTAACTTACGCTTATTTTTCTCGCTGATATTAATAAAAAATTACGCGTAACACATTCTACGTCAATCATCGCCTACATTGCGACATAAATATATATTTTCCTTCAAGATGTGCGATCCACGCTTTTGAACGTTCGATTTTCTTTACATCGAATAAATCGATCTGGCAATCCATCTCCCCCTCTGCGCTATCGTTTCATTTTTTCCTAGGTATTTATCGCTCTTCAGGCACTTGCCATCTTATTCTTATTTTAACGAAACGTGCGCGAAATTTTTTTTTTGTTCGATGCTGCGAAATTTCTGTGAAATGTTGGTTCATGTGGTTGCTTCCCCTCCTTTTACAAAACGTTCAAAATATGTATCAAGCAGTAAAGAGAATTTTTATGACTTGTTTATTGTTTTATAATCATTGTTATTTCAACAAAATTGATAAACAAAATTTTTAACAACAATGAAATACAATGTAGAGGTATTATTTCATACAAAATGACAATGTATGTTGAAACAGAATTTATGTTTCAGATGGCTACTGTTCGATGCATTAAACAGTAAGAGGCATGGAACAATCTCATGATATGAGTGATAGAAATATAAATATAAGTGATGTGAGTAAGTGTTGAAAATTTTATCATATGTGTAAACTCTCTAGAATTCACGTGTAATAGGGACTCTCTCTGTTTACGGGTAGCACGACAGAGGCAAAGAAGAAAACAATCTATCTTAAATGTCTTGCTATTAAAGAGGTGATTCAATATTGGCAACATTGGTTAATCGGTAGACATTTCACGGTACTTTCAGATCATAAACCGTTAGGATTAATGAGAAACAAAGCAAGAACCGATGAAACTTTAGGAGACCTAATGCACTACCTATCTTGGTATGACTTCAAAATCATTTACGCTCCCGGAAAAGACAACATAGAAGCAGACGGACTATCCAGGAACCCCGTCTTAGAAAATTTTGAGAATGAAGATGTTCTAAAAGTAGCAAATATCATAAAAAACAACACATAATTCAAGATTAGAAAGAAAACAAAAAAAAATATTGAAAATATAAAAGACCTCACAAAATGATCGAAAATATTTTTCAAAAACATTAAAGGACTTCAACGTATATTCGTCTCGCGAAAATTTGGTGAACATATCACGGACGGTTCATGATTTCTTTGGTCACGTTGGAAGGAACCATATATTGAAAAAAATCCGACCCTTTTACTATTTCAAAAATATGGACTGAATAGTCGACAAATTCTGCAAAAAATGCGAAATTTGCATCAAAAATAAAAGTAGAACGAGAAGACCGATCGAATTTATGTCAAGACTAGGACCAGCTAAGAAACCTTTTGAAATTATATCAATCGATACAGTCGGAGGTTTTTCCAATAACAACTCACAAAGAAAATATATGCATGTTCTTATTGACTATTTTTCAAGGGCCGTTTTTATATCTACGCCAAAAACACAACGCTCAGACGATATCACAAAACTTATAGACTCGACGGGAAAAATCGATTCCATAAAAAAATCATCCTTGCAGACCGATACCCAGTAATGACATCCAAAAAAGTCCAAGAGTACGCAAGAGAAAAGAACATCAAATTAATTTTCACCTCGACAGACTGTCCATCCTCGAACGGATTGAACGAAAGGGTAAATCAAACATTAGTAAACAGGATCCGATGTAAGATCAATTCAAACAAAAAAAAAAAAAAAAACAAAAAAAAAAAAAGAGAGAAACAGGACAAAAATTGCAGAAGAAAGTGTGGAAGAGTACAATAACATAGTGTCACAGGATTTGCTCCGAATTATTTATTGTATGGAAAATCGTCCCTAAGGGAATAATTGAGAATAAAATAAACTTAGAAAAAGACAGAGAAGAAGCATTCAAAAACTCAACAAGAAATTTCGAAACTAATAAACAGAAATACGATAAAAAAGGAAGAGAAAACGAATTTAAAATTGGTGATACGGTCTTCACTCACAATAGAAACAAAACAGATTAAACAGAAACAAGTTGCAGGAAATTCGGAAATGGCCTTTCAAAATTCTGAGAGGGATTTCAAATTGCATATACGAAGTGGATAACGATAATCGTAGATCTGAAAGGAATTTTTTCCATTCGCGTAAATTGGTTTCTTATAGGGAAGACAATTAACGATGTAATTGTCAACACGAGTTGACGAGTTGGGAGGTGTAAACTTTCTACAGTTCACGTGTGATAGGGACTCTCTCTGTTTACGGATAGCACGACTTCCTTTGTTTCACGGACAGAGCGACCTTCTTTTGTTTTGAGAGACGCTCAGTTCCCAAACAGACGCACAGAGAGCAACATCAGAGATAGACGAGATCGCAGATTAATTATTTAGAATATTGAAGATTGACGAAGAAAGATCGGTAGCTCAGGACGTTATAGATTGATACTAATTGTTGTTCACTCCTGTATTTTATTTAAGTATTTTCACAATAAACTCGATTTTCAAACTTCAGAATTGATCTCCTAAATTATCGCAAGAAAAACGATATTACATATGTTTATATAATTTTCATATTAAATATTTTAAACTATACCTAAGATTCTTGATACAGTTGAAGTCATCCAAACTACCGATCCTAGGTTTGTGCTATGTAGTGGAAAGGAGGATCAACTGCCACTGGAAATGAATACTGGGAGGTTATTGCCATATGTTGAAATAATAGAACAACCAGCAAGTAAAGCTTTACGTTTTCCCTATGAATGTGGAGGCAGATCGGCTGGTAGTATACCAGGAGTAAACAGTACACCAAAAAATACAACATTTCCTAGTATAAAAGTAAGTAGTAAGATCAAAATATAGAATATATTTGGAATTAGTATGATATTACAATAAATAATACTTATTACAGATAGTTGGATATAGTACATTTAGTAAAATCTTAGCCACTGAATCGGCATTATTTTCAAACGTTATCCCTAAATTTCCGCGTAATGTCGATGAGTATAATAATAAATGATTTCAATGTAAAAAAAAAAATTGAGTAACAAAATTTTGAGCGTTAGTAGACGAATGAGACAGAGTTGGAAGAAGAGTTCCGTTATGAATTGGTACTCTGCCTCTAATCACTTGTTTTTATTATACGAGTTCTCGAACCGCAGAAGGAAGCCAACGCGGGGTGGTGTTAAGTATTCGACCAAGAACGTTGACGCGGGTAGATTCCGGAGGAGGTTCGACGAGAACCTCGATTTTACGGCGAACGGCGACGTGACAAACGGCGTCCAATTCCATAAAGGTCTGGAACGCACGTGTGCCGACGAATTGAAAAAGATTTTCCCGCCGCGCTGTAAGAGAAGTATCAACCACTAGTCGAACGAGGAATTGTCCGGGTTGAGAAGGGCAACTCTGAGATCAAGAAGAAGAGCGCAACGGGCAGTGGCTGCTGGGAGAAACAATGCTGGCCACATGGTAACTGAATTCAAAAAGGCAAGGAGGAGACTGAGAAGGGCGATCGAGCGCTGTAAGGAGGAAAAGTGGAGGAAATTTTGCGCAACTCTGGACCAGGGTCCCTGGGGAAGGACGTATCGAGTCTGAAGAGCCAAAATGGCTCCGAACGTGCCACCGGATGGGCTCTACAAGGACAGGTTTGCGAAGATTCTTGAAGATCTTTTCGTCATCGGTAGAACGGAACAGTCGGAAGAAGATCATAGTTTTCGGATCCCGCAGACGCGGGTAGAAGAGGAGCAAGATCTGCGCGTAACGGAGGAGGACCTGCTAACGGCCATGGCGAAATGCGACCCGAGGAAGACTGCGGGCCTGGAAGGGGAAATCGTTAGGATCGTAGCGGGACAACGATCTGGGCGGCTCCTGGACCTGTTCAACAGTATAGATGGGTCTGGACGGATACCGGCGATGTGGAAGGTGGCGAAGGTGGTTCTTTTGCAAAAACCGGCAAGGGACCCGCTGTTGTCATCGTCATACAGGCCAATAAGTAATTTGCGGGCCCTGAGCAGGGTCTGGGAGCATACGTGTAAGATCCTCATAGAAAGGTGAGTAGGGGGGTACCCTTTTCACAGGGAGCAATACGGATTCAGGAGGCGCAGGACCATGTTGGACGCGCTGGGTAGAGTATGCGGGATCGCGGAGCTATGTTGGAAGAGAGGACTGGTGTGCGTTTTGATTGCCCTGGACGTGAAGAACGCGTTAAATACGCTTAGTTGGAGGAGGATCCTTGCGGAGGCCAGAGAAAGGCGTTTACCAGGCCAGCTGCAACGGTTGCTAGACGACTATCTGTCGGATAGAAAAATAGTGGTGCACTGCCGGGATGACACAGCAAAGAGAAGCGTGTACGCGTGAGTGCCTCAGGATAACTGTTGAAATGGTCGCCACTTTTAAGAAAACTCTACATCTGGTCTTTAGTTTTCTCAAGCATTGAAGCCATCGACAGCGCATAGACAAAAGACTGTCGAAGACAAACCAAAAACGGTACACGTGCAACGTTGGCTTCAGGGTTTTTCAGTTATAGAGTAACACTGCTAGCGTGCGGATCTGGACCAGCTCGTATATTGTATTCCTTCTTTGTATTTACACTTCAGCTTAAAATATATATATTTTCTATCTTACAATTTATCCACGCGTCTCTTTGCATTCATATACACCTAATAACCTCAACAATAACCAAACGCTCAACAGAGAGAAGCTAGTGCAGCCCACAGCGCCCTAGCAGAATGTCAAATATTTGTCGGGTTATCATTAGAGTTAGGGGCGTGTAACAAATCTTTCTTTGGATTAGACATTATTGTTATGCAAGAGCGAAGATATTTGCTAGTCCAATTATGATTGTGACGGAATTTGACAAGTAACCAGTAATTAGATACTCGGGATGTGAATGGCAATGATCTTAGACTTAATAACGAATCCACGGTCGACGGGATGACAAATGCGATATTGAACTTGACACACATGTTCCCTGTACTAGTAGAACTTATCGAATTGAACTGAACCTCAGTCCAAGTGGAACTGCCCTTATATACCCCTCTCCATATTCCTGGTGTCAATTCCTGTTTTAAGGAGAGTTATTCAATTACTTTATACCTCTGTTAGGTACACGTCCCTCCTGTGAGCGCGGCTACGTTCAGTGACCCATTATGTCACTTTGAGCCCAAGCCTACTGTCATAAATCTCGGATAATCATAATTGACTTAGCTCATGAACAGCTATTTCTCAGTTTCATTGTTTAAGTACGGCTATAATAAAAAGTCTGAACTAAAGTATTTGGGACTTTCCCAAACGTTCCGAAAGGAAGGCTCCGATGTCCTTTCATCTCCGACATATTTAACATCGAGTATGCTCGTTACTGCGTTAGGTTATTTCGAAACTGCTAGTTTTTGGGAGAGAGCTATTGTTCTAGAAGCAACCGTGGCTGGTTACGCCGTTTTTTTGATCGACTGGGGATAGAAACACGCACAGCCTTCGGTTCGATTCGGTTATTGCTACGCAAGTTTGCAAAGTTACCACCATGGGCCAGGAAGATCCGCATGCCGGGCATACGCGACCAATCGCAGCAAGCGTTAAAACACTGTGTGACCCAGCTAACTATGCTAAGATGTCGAAGATGCCTGTTCAGCATTGACCAAACAAAACTCGAGGAGAAGGTGGCCGCTGTCGCACAGACAAGATCAGCGTCGGCGTGTCTCGAACCGCCCCGCGGAGCTTCGACTCGATATGGCTCCGTTTTCCGTTGACCGCGGCGAAAATGAGCAACATATTGTTCTATAAGCAAAAGACGAAAACGTTTCACGAAGCGTTCAAGATTCAGTGTATATAGTATGTAGTATGAGTATATTTTTATTAATATATTTAGCATATATTGTTTGTTGTGTATACATTCTTGTATATAATATCGTAGAAGCTGAAATATGATAAAGTAAGGGCCCCGACGTTTAACATTTGAAATAAACGATAGTGGAGATTTAATACTGTAATTACTGTAAGTATTAATTAAGTGATCTATAGGTAATTGATCTCAATCTAACACTTCTATGATTAACGTTAGATGTCAATTGGGAATCCAATCTTAACACAAAAAATTACAGAAGTGTGGTGTGAAATATCGACTGCGTTGCGTGTTCGATTAATTGAATCAGTGTCTTGCAGATGACATGCAGTCTTCAAATCCAAGAGATATAAGAGTTATCTAACATCTTAATATATTATTTTTTTGTTGCAGTTTTTGATACAAGTAATTATATAACGCGAGCAATATATGATTCTTAACTTTTGTTGCAAAATTTCCCGATTCAGTATTAATCTTACACGACTCTAATCGAAAAATATATAATTGTGATTTCATATATACATTGCTATCCTCTTATCCTATTTTTAATTTCGGCCAATGTATATCAGAATATAAAAAATACACAGTAATCTCTAAGCGATCATAATGTTTCTCAATATCCGACAACAAGTGTATTTCAAATTTATTTCTATTGCTCAATTCTGACCAACATATCAGTCTCCCAAGAGCTTGAATTATCAAACAGATTTCGGATACCAGGAAAAATAATACACTTAAGTTCCCCAGACACCAAACGGGGGAGATAAAGTTGCAGATTCCGCCGTTGCTATACCGATGAACAAGAGGAATTAATGGGAGCGCATGCCCATCATTTAATTCAAACGCATGACAATACGTTGAAAACTGAAAGAGTGCAGTTCTTGACATTCATACCACAGGGGAACCATGTAAATGGGATTGTAAAAGGTATGTGTGAGGACCACTTCCCGCAAAACGTCTTCGAAGAACTAGTTTTAACATCATTCAGGTCAAAGTTGTTAGAGTGGACAGATTCGAAACTAAGCATCTTCAACAAAACAATAACAAACACGATACGTTCATCGTGAAACTATCACTTGGAAGTGTGATAATGAGTCTGTTCCAGAGGCACTATATCCTCGGCAAGATAGTGACATGAGATATATACAGGATATCCTCCAAGCTACAATGCAAGAACTCGAAGAATCGATTACGTTACAGTGAACTGCAACAGTAAAAGAGTACAATACGGTGCGTAAAGTGTGTTGAGCGATCACGCTCCGAACTCATGCCCGATAAACAGATATACAGTTGTGAGCCAGTAAACGAAGAACAGAAAGTCAGGTCCTATACAGAAGATACCCGATTCCTTTAGAAATCAAGAAGCGTGCTGAAATGACAAAGAAGCGGAAGAAGAGTAAAATAAAATCCTTCGACAACTTTGTAAGCCCGCCAAACAGTTTCACACGTTTTCACCCCTTTACGAACAATACTCCTGATCAAAGTAACCCCTGGTCTCAGTAGAGCGCAGTATGAGTATGGACAATATGGTGAACCTGACGGAGAGCATAGACGCCTTCAAGGAATTGGTCCATGTTCATTTGACGGAGATGAACGCATTGTCGCTAAGATGGATAAACTCTGACAGATTTACCACAAGTGACTTTGGACGTTTAACAAAGTTCGCAACTGCGAAATTCAATACCAATCCGCTTGTCTCTCATAATCGTAAGTTACTATTGCTGCAGCCCCTGCAAGCTCACTCGTTTGAAGTGCACCTGCTGGCAAATACGAAGCTCACGGAGAGTCATAAGGTGCAGTTCAAGGGTCTTCGATTCGAAAGAGTGTTACCATCAGAACTCGAAGTTCGACGGCGGAACGGTTTTGAAGCGATAATCACTAGCCGTACAGACAAGTGGAAAATGGAGCTTTCAGTTGTCACGATAAACCTAGCAAACAAAACGCGGCTTTTCATATATTCTATTTTCGTTGCAGGCTTTTAAGCTTGTGTCTTGTTACAACGTCTTTGCTGAGGAATGAAACGCGCTTTTCAAAAAACTCTACTCGCGTGTTTTACAAATTTTTCATCCTCGGTGGTAATCATAACGCGAGACACGTTCCCTGGAGCAGCACGTTAGATAATAACAGAGACGAAAACCTGTGACACTGATTTAACGAGTGACAGGTCGATCTGGTCTTTTGATCTGGTTCAGTAACACTGATTTTGATGGCATTCGATTTGTCAAGGCGCAATCGTTCTTGGATTTGGTACTCGCGGAAAAGCCGGATATTTTTCAGCACTGAGCTGTCAGAATTTGATATCTTTGTCTGCGAGGGTAAGAACACTGAAACAACAGTCACGAAGTAGAGAACGTCCTCCAGATCATAAATAATAATATTCTTTCGGCCCTAGAAGCCTCCATTCCAGCTCTCGCATGGGATTTCAATTGCGTTGAGAGATATCTCTATTCCCGTTTCTGAGGTTTGTTACATGACGAACACAGAATCTCTCGCATATTAAATCAGCTGAAGAAGCGCTTCGGCACACTATGTTACTCTATCCCACTGTTCATCGAACACGCAAGTGCTATAGTGCCATAAAAAGGCGTATCGGGAAGACCCATGATAGATCCACGAGTTCTCTGGATCTACAGAATTAAAGATTCCAAAAACCATGTTTCCGTAAGTTAGACGTGTGCTAGGCAACAGGGCTAACCTCGTGATCTTCGCCCTTAAATTTTCTTTGGACGATTCTCACCATCTTCCACAGCTGAAAGTTCTCCTCGATTAGTGTGACAGAGCAGAAGATGCATCGTTACTGGTACCAAGCCGACAAACAAGTCGAGATCGTGATGTTTCCGCTGCCGCCGGCTCCCCAGAACTTAATAGTGCTGCGATGAGGCGCCAAGAATAAACGTGTATGCAACACGTGCTTTTTCTTGTTCATGATCGTGTGCCATGACTTCCTTTCAAGTTATAAAATGCTCCTTGCACAGGTCTTTAATTACTATTGTGCTTACGTGCTATTTCATCACTTTAAACTCGTTAAACTTTTATCACTCGTTACAAACGCACTTGTTATTTGTATGTAGCGAAGCATTCTTGTCCGGTCTCCATTATACCGCGCGGTAAGCTTCGTGAATCCCACAAAACTACAGGGGATAAATTTTCGAAGTGTGCGCCGAAATGTGTGCGATGATCTTCTCAGATTCCCAAATTTCATAACCTTGAACATGCAGATCTTCATTGAACCGGGGCCGCTGGAACAAGGTCTGTACCTTCACCCGAGGAAACAGAGCTAGTAGTCGCTCTGGCTCCGATGTCTGCGAGAACTATTTCACATCGGTAGGTTCATTAACGTTTCAATATAAGTTTCCGAATAGGAAAAGGTTATCTGACTTCGATATCTTCAACGCAGTACCAATATAGCTCCGGCAAAGATACACATTCCTCTTCACCTTGATCTTCAATGATCTCTTGAACCTGCGTATTTTCCTAAGATATGGATGATAGGGAAAGTGGTTCCCTTGCCAGGAAAGGATAAGAACAAACCAAATCTAGCCAGGTACGGATCAACGAGTTTGCTGTTTGCAGAGTATCCATTAGTAAGGTCTTTCAGAGGGTGATACAGAGACTCATACTGTTTCATTGTAAAGAGGCTTCCATACCTCTCGATCAGCAATTTGGCTTCCGGTTCAAATACAGTAAGGCCCACGCAACAATAAAATTCGTGCCAGACGTCTGCTGGTAGGAAAACTCACCTCATAGACCTAGAAAGGACTTTTGACATGTTTCGATCGAACGGTTTGGTGTAAAAGCTGATACGATACGGTTTCCTTAAACATCTAGTTCAAGTGATTTGGTCCATAATTTCCGGAAGCTTTTTCATGAAATGGCGCAAGCTATAATGTCGTCTTCGGGATGGATGACGGGCTGCAAGTGGGAACGTTCAACAGCTCTACCCAATTTAATTAGTATTTTAGTCATGCTTTGAACCTCTTCCATCTCAATAGCAACTTTAACATATGCGCGTTGGTATTTGCTAATGACCTGATTTACGCGGCGGCAATGTATACGTCAAAAATTATTTCCAAACCACAGATAATTGTAGATCGAATTATGGTTTACCGTGATAACTGAAAGTTCCGTGTAAGTACTAGAAAGTGCGAGTCTATTCCTTTCAGGCTGTGCATATCTAGACATTTTAATTTCAACCGTGATGTGACTCGACATTTTCGCTGATTTCTTATCACCGGCAATAGCTCGTATCCGTTCCGCATAAGAAAATGGCCAAATATCTTAGTATATATTTGTATTGTAAATTACAGACGACACAGCATATTAAAACGCAAGTGTAAAATAAATCAGAAAAGACTTTTATAGCAAGTAATAGTTCGTTCTTCTCAAAGCATCTCTGCGCGAAGTGTAGTCTTCTGTTGTACAAATTGCTGGCAATAAACCTATCCCGACTTATGCCTTTCCGATTTCGTTCTACATCACAACGAGCCAGATGGACCAGCTGAGGCGTTTCAAACGGAAATGCCCGAGGCATTGCATGGGGCTGTATCGCTCAGGCTATTTTACATACCAATACAAATATTTTATATAATTTTATATACTATATATAAATTACACATAGCTTTTAAATTCCTTGTGTCTGTGGGACGCGGTGAGAGTGCCATGGATTGATCTGTTTGTGTTAGAATTAGCGAAAAATCATAGAGCCAAAATACGTCTAATCGTCAATCAACTTCGATGGAGATTTATCTGATCCAAATTATTCCTTATATCATTTTTTAAAATGAATTCAAAGCAGAGTACGCACCATCTATTTTCCTCTTCAGGATTAATATTTCAATAAAACCGCGAACATGTATAAACCACGATAAATAATTTACGACTGCAACTATAATGCATTTTTTATATGCTACTAAGAACACCTACACTTCCTTATATGCAGTGTGATGGATCCTCGCGAAAGAGATGGCATTTGTCCGTTATTTGTTATTTGTATCAATATGGAAGTGTAACGACACTAGTGGTTTAGTACAGGAATTACTGGAAATTTTAAGAATAATCACCATTTTGGGCAAATTTTCTGAAAACTAATTTCTCTACAACTTGGACGATATTGAAATATGTTGCAAGGCTCAACGTTGTGGACAATTTTTTCCTATACATATGACTGGCGATCGTTAGTTTACAAATTATTTAGAAAAAATGTACAAACGAAACTTTGGGTCAGCTTTGCTAATAGATTATATTAATCCTTTTGCTCCTAAAGCCGGATATATCCGGCACGTGCGATGTGACGCGATAGTATCGTTTGTTCTTTGCGACTGCAAGACGGGTTACATTCAAGACTTTGTTATTTATATGGAGGCTGGTACTACTATAGTGCCCGATTATAAAGACTGTGTTAAATTGGAAAGTATTATAATGTCCCTCCTATAACCATATATAGGTAAAGACCATACCATTTTCGTCGACAATTGGTACACAAGCCTTGCATTATTTGATATATTATACAAAAATTTTACAAATGCGTGTGTCACCGTAAAAGAGAGGAAAGAAGAAATACCAGAAATGAACAGAAAATTACAAAAAGGAGAAGCGTACTTTCGCTCGTCTGTAAATATATTAAAAATATAATGGCACGATAAAAAAGAGGTTTTTATAATTTCAACAATACATACAGAAGAATTCGTGGATGTACCAAAACACTACAGTGCACAAGAAATTTTACAGTAACCATCTTGTGTACACGACTATAATAAATTGATGGGTGCTGCAGACAGGATCGACATTGTCATCAGCACTGTAAATTCTACTCGCAAAACAACGAAATAGTACAAAAAAGAAATATTTCTTCCATTAGATCGATATGTATTTATGGAATTTATATTGTCTGTACAAATTGAAAACCAACAAAACAATATCAATTGCGAAATTTCAATTGAAATTAATAGATCAAATTTTAATGAAATAGCAGAAAAAAACAACCCGACGTCTTATTACATTCGGGAATAATCACTCATCAAGACCCAACGGAAGACATTTTCCTTGACTTTATGAAGCTACATGAAAAACTACATCACGAAGATGTGTTGGGCGTGCGAGAAACGATAAAAGACGAGAATCTCGTTATCAATGCCAAGAATGTGATGTTGGGTTGTGCGTGTTTTCATGTTTCAAAACATATACTAAATTGAATTATTAATCACTCTATATTATTCTTTCACTATTTTCAATCGTTAATCAGACTCTTTATACACATTAAATAAGTTTATATCCATTATGTAGGAATTATGAGTATAATTTTTTAAAGCAAAGCCCCCTTTCTTCTGAGATAAAGTGTCCACGCACAATGTGTATACTTTCGGCGCAGAATCCAATTAAGTAGCGGTGCTACGGCGGACCGAATAGCCGTAGCAAAAGGGTTAATACCGATAAGAGAATCCCAGGCCTGGCTGTCTCTAACCAAATTAGGATGGCCCCTAAAGATGTTAACGTAATGTGATTTTTTCCCAGTGCGTTAAATGCCAAAGTGAACAAAATTTAAAAAAGCGCGGGTAAACGGCGGGAGTAACTATGACTCTCCCTCCCATTCTCTCTCACTCACTCTCTCACTCTCTCTCACTCTCTCTCCATCTCTAAAGGGAAAGCAATATGCCGCTGGACTTAGTCGCGTATAATGCTAATCTCGGTCTCGTCTGCTCAAGTCGCACTCTTACTTCCCCTCGGCATAGGGAATGGTACAGCGGATGCGGCACCCATGGCTAAACGGAGCGCGGCAACGAAGGAGCGGAAGAATATATAAATAAACAATGAATCGACTTACCGAGTTAACAGTTTTATAACGTGAATAAGAGGAGCGTAGCATCTATCTATAAATAAAGAAATCCGTTCCTTTGGAATCTGATGACGAACTGGCTATGAAATGGATTTTGCGTAGGATTAGTTGGACAAACGTACACGTTTAACAAAGAATAATAATGCGAAATCGAAAAGGTAAATAATGCCTCGCACGCAGCGTTTCTCAGTCCCAGAAGCGCTATTTATTCGCTTCGGAGGGGACTATATTTGACGACCCAGCTATGTCCCTGGACTTGAATTCTAAGATCATGGTGCCGCTAGTGGTGGATCAGGTTGCTTGTCCGGTCTGTGAGAAAAGGGAAGTCCACCTTTTCTTTATGAAGCGAATAGACCTGGACAGGGACCTTGAATCGACATCACAAGGATGCCCGCATCGAATGGGGATGCTTATATTGCGAAACAAGTTTCCCCAAGCTTCATGGTGCAAAGTGCCACATACCGAAGTGTGGTGGCACAAGTCAAAGTAAAGAAGGAACGCATAAATGCGAGGCGTGGCCCGTGGGCTTCGGGATTCGAAGAGGGCTATGCAGCCACGAACGGCATGCACACCTCGCCGAAAGGAATGAAAAAAGAAAGAGAACGACCCGCCCAAACACAAGAAAATGGACAGAAGAGGAGGTAACTCGGGATGCTCGGGACCCATTTTGAGTTACTGCCGGGGCATACACATGTATGTCCTATTTATTATTTATTTATTTATGTAATTTTATAGATTTATTGCTGCTGACTTATGTCAATTTTAAATGAACGTCAGTTACAAGTACTACGGGGGATACCTCTGAAGCATGGTGTATGCAGTACGCCGCTGATTAACGATCGTATCGTGGGTCCCTAGGAGAGTCACAGTTGCTCGGGAGCAGGGGAGACGTTGGTCTAGCCTGCTCAAGTCACACTCCTTTCTCCCCGTGGTACCGACGGTAACATGTACGCCGTGAACGAGAGGGCGATTTATGCCCCGGTCACGGAGTTCATGGCTAAACGAAGAGTGGCGTCAAAGGAGCGGAGGACATATTTATATTTTAGTTCTTAATCGGCTTGCCAACCAACGGTTTACACAGTGAAGATCCGGGGACGATAATATAAGTATAACAAGAATCCGTTCCGTTTATGGGACCAGTTGACCACCCGGCTAAGTAAACATTACGAGACGGACAAGATTGGATTAATCGCACAGATTGCAGAAACATTCAGTTAAAATTAGTAGAAACAAAGATAATGCCTCGCATGCAGATTTATGCGCTTCGGAGGGGACTATATTTGACGACACAGCTATGTCCCTGGACTTGAATTCTAAGATCATGGTGCCACTAGTGGGGGATCGGGTTGCTTGTCCGGTCTGTGAGAAAAGGGAAGTCCACCTTTTCTTTATGGAGCGAACAGACCTGGACAGGGACCTTGAATCGACATCACAAGGATGCCCGCATCGAATGGGGATGCTTTATATTGCGAAACAAGTTTCCCCAAGCTTCATGGTGCAAAGTGCCACATACCGAAGTGTGGTGGCACAAGTCAAAGTAAAGAAGGAACGCATAAATGCGAGGCGTGGCCCGTGGGCTTCGGGATTCGAAGAGGGCTATGCAGCCACGAACGGCATGCACACCTCGCCGAAAGGAATGAAAAAAGAAAGAGAACGACCCGCCCAAACACAAGAAAATGGACAGAAGAGGAGGTAACTCGGGATGCTCGGGACCCATTTTGAGTTACTGCCGGGGCATACACATGTATGTCCTATTTATTATTTATTTATTTATGTAATTTTATAGATTTATTACTGCTGACTTATGTCAATTTTAAATGAACGTCAGTTACAAGTACTACGGGGGATACCTCTGAAGCATGGTGTATGCAGTACGCCGCTGATTAACGATCGTATCGTGGGTCCCTAGGAGAGTCACAGTTGCTCGGGAGCAGGGGAGACGTTGGTCTAGCCTGCTCAAGTCACACTCCTTTCTCCCCGTGGTACCGACGGTAACATGTACGCCGTGAACGAGAGGGCGATTTATGCCCCGGTCACGGAGTTCATGGCTAAACGAAGAGTGGCGTCAAAGGAGCGGAGGACATATTTATATTTTAGTTCTTAATCGGCTTGCCAACCAACGGTTTACACAGTGAAGATCCGGGGACGATAATATAAGTATAACAAGAATCCGTTCCGTTTATGGGACCAGTTGACCACCCGGCTAAGTAAACATTACGAGACGGACAAGATTGGATTAATCGCACAGATTGCAGAAACATTCAGTTAAAATTAGTAGAAACAAAGATAATGCCTCGCATGCAGATTTATGCGCTTCGGAGGGGACTATATTTGACGACACAGCTATGTCCCTGGACTTGAATTCTAAGATCATGGTGCCACTAGTGGGGGATCGGGTTGCTTGTCCGGTCTGTGAGAAAAGGGAAGTCCACCTTTTCTTTATGGAGCGAACAGACCTGGACAGGGACCTTGAATCGACATCACAAGGATGCCCGCATCGAATGGGGATGCTTTATATTGCGAAACAAGTTTCCCCAAGCTTCATGGTGCAAAGTGCCACATACCGAAGTGTGGTGGCACAAGTCAAAGTAAAGAAGGAACGCATAAATGCGAGGCGTGGCCCGTGGGCTTCGGGATTCGAAGAGGGCTATGCAGCCACGAACGGCATGCACACCTCGCCGAAAGGAATGAAAAAAGAAAGAGAACGACCCGCCCAAACACAAGAAAATGGACAGAAGAGGAGGTAACTCGGGATGCTCGGGACCCATTTTGAGTTACTGCCGGGGCATACACATGTATGTCCTATTTATTATTTATTTATTTATGTAATTTTATAGATTTATTACTGCTGACTTATGTCAATTTTAAATGAACGTCAGTTACAAGTACTACGGGGGATACCTCTGAAGCATGGTGTATGCAGTACGCCGCTGATTAACGATCGTATCGTGGGTCCCTAGGAGAGTCACAGTTGCTCGGGAGCAGGGGAGACGTTGGTCTAGCCTGCTCAAGTCACACTCCTTTCTCCCCGTGGTACCGACGGTAACATGTACGCCGTGAACGAGAGGGCGATTTATGCCCCGGTCACGGAGTTCATGGCTAAACGAAGAGTGGCGTCAAAGGAGCGGAGGACATATTTATATTTTAGTTCTTAATCGGCTTGCCAACCAACGGTTTACACAGTGAAGATCCGGGGACGATAATATAAGTATAACAAGAATCCGTTCCGTTTATGGGACCAGTTGACCACCCGGCTAAGTAAACATTACGAGACGGACAAGATTGGATTAATCGCACAGATTGCAGAAACATTCAGTTAAAATTAGTAGAAACAAAGATAATGCCTCGCATGCAGATTTATGCGCTTCGGAGGGGACTATATTTGACGACACAGCTATGTCCCTGGACTTGAATTCTAAGATCATGGTGCCACTAGTGGGGGATCGGGTTGCTTGTCCGGTCTGTGAGAAAAGGGAAGTCCACCTTTTCTTTATGAAGCGAACAGACCTGGACAGGGACCTTGAATCGACATCACACTGATGCCCGCATCGAATGAGGATGCTTATATTGCGAAAAAAGTTTTCCCAAGCTTCATGGGGCAAAGTGCCACATACCGAAGTGTGGTGGCACAAGTCAAAGTAAAGAAGGAACGCATAAATGCGAGGCGTGGCCCGTGGGCTTCGGGATTCGAAGAGGGCTATGCAGCCACGAACGGCATGCACACCTCGCCGAAAGGAATGAAAAAAGAAAGAGAACGACCCGCCCAAACACAAGAAAATGGACAGAAGAGGAGGTAACTCGGGATGCTCGGGACCCATTTTGAGTTACTGCCGGGGCATACACATGTATGTCCTATTTATTATTTATTTATTTATGTAATTTTATAGATTTATTGCTGCTGACTTATGTCAATTTTAAATGAACGTCAGTTACAAGTACTACGGGGGATACCTCTGAAGCATGGTGTATGCAGTACGCCGCTGATTAACGATCGTATCGTGGGTCCCTAGGAGAGTCACAGTTGCTCGGGAGCAGGGGAGACCTTTGTCTAGCCGTCAGCGCGCGATGAAATAGAATTAGGTAATGAAAAGTCTATCCGTGAATGGAGGCCCAATTTGATTAAAGAAAAGAACGTTCAACCGAGGTGTTCCCAACGTTAGAAGGGGTTTACACCCGGTTGGAACCGATCTGGGCTAAAGAGAAAAATGATAGGGAAGCCCTAAGAAATGAATTACAGGAGTTTATATGCATATCTTTATACAGAGCAATGAAGAAAAATATAAGTGACAAAGGCACGAAACAGGCGATGCCCCAAAATTGAAAAGTAAGAAAAAAGGGCAAAATAATAACAGGAATCGGAAAAAAGATACTCCTACGCACGTTGCCAGGAGATCTTCAAAGAATGTCCGAAGAAGTTGGCCGACGTGGTAGTGAACAACGATCTGGCATAAATGGAGCCGGCCAGGCAACCACCTGAAGCAACAGAGGTAAAGAGGCTCTATGAGGACCTAGAGGGTCGTGCAGGACCATTTCCCATAGCTTCACGTTCGTATACTCAATTGTATATAAATAAGTAGTGGCACATGAACTAGAGGACAATTTAAATCATGTTGTTGTTTTGCCTCGGAGTACCAATATCGTTAGGACATACATAATGTAATAATAAATAAACCCCGTGCAACAACAATGTCGCCACTACGTGCAACCATCAAAAACGAATTTAAATTTTCCGGTACTCCCCCGATCAGTATAAATAAACGAACGCGATAGGTGCGATATTACAACAACGCGTTAACGATACCTGGCAATCGTTAGGCTTCATGACGAAATCCTTGTCCCCTGCGCAGCCAAAGTACAGCATGTACGATCGGGAATTACTCGCAATGTACACCGCGATTAGACGTTTTAGACACGCCATTGAAGGGAGAGATTTGCGATCTACATGGATCATAAACCCCTCATCTATGCGTTTAACCAGAATCTCGACAAGTCGCCGAGACAATTCCGACATCTCGATTACGTTGAACAATTTACAACCGATATCCGGTACATTAAGGGGATAAAGAATAACGTAGCCGACACTTTATCCGATAGCGAGCTACGCGAAATCATCAACTCTGGCTCTTGCGCGCTACAGCTAAAAAAAGTACGATTTCCCGATCAAGAAGTCGGTATATATTGCGATATTTCAACCGCTCATATATTTCAGTCGCTACATGGACTTCCTCATCCGAGAATACGCGCCACGCAAAACCTGGTGACGACAGGGTTCGTATCGCCGTCGATAAACAGGGATTGTCGAAAATGGACACGACAATGTATCCTGTGTCAGCGATGCAAAGTTACCAAGAACGTATCAACACCCGTCGGAGCGTTCGGAGCGCTAGCAGGCCTGTTCAAGCATATACACGTAGCCATTATCGTAATGCAGTACTCACAAGGTTATCGATATTGTCTAACGTGTATCGACCGTTTTCCGCGTTGACTCGAAACCATTCACCGACATTGAAGCGCCAACCGTTGCCTCAACCCTCCTTTCGACATGGACATCTCGTCTTGGTGCACCCTTGAAAATAAAAACTGATCATGGACGCCAATTTGATTCGCAAGTATTTCAAGAATTATGCCGGTTGCTCGGTATCAGGCATTTACGCACAACGGCCTATCATCCCGCGTCCAACGGGATGGTAGAGCGCCTACATCGACAACTAAAAGCGGCGATTAAATATCACGATACCAGCAACTGGGACTTTATTAGGCATACGAACCGCTATAAAGGAGAACTTGAACGCAATGGCTTTCGAAATGGTTTATGGCACCGGTATACGATCGCCGGCAGAATTCTTCTTACCAGCGAATCAACAGGTCAACTCGGAATACGCGAACCGGTTGAAAGTACGCATAGGAAAAATCAGGCCTTACCTGATTACGCGACACGGCGCGAACAAAACCTTCGTTTCTCCCCCATCTTGAAACATCGCCATACGTATTTTTACGCCATGAGGCGATCGGAGGCCCTTTACAACCACCCTACGACTGGCTGTGCAAGGTAATACAGTGAGGAGAAAAGACCTATGCTATTAAAATAAGTAATAAAAATGTAGTAGTTTCCATAGATCGACTGAAACCCGGGTTTTTACTAGACGACAACATTGAGCATCATAGCATCGAAAATCGTAACGTAATAATACCGCTTGGAGTTCAAATCGAACAAAGCGAAAGTCAAGAAAGCAAAAACAATAAAAATACGACAAATAAATATGTCAGACGTTCGGGCAGAAGAGTCAGATATCCTGATCGGTTTCAAGAAGGTTTCCGTTAAGCGTTGAAAATTGGCGGACACGGAAAGTACCCACGTAATTTTTAAAAATAGCAACGGACAAAGAAAATGTTGAAAATGACAACGTAAGTGCGTGCTCACCATTAATATGCAGATGCGCTAGTTACAATAAATAGTAACTAGAAGATAGTTCAAGATATAATTGATAGATTTAATCGTTAGGTTTAAGATGTTCTTTTGTTTTTATCCCTGATCCATGTAAAAAAGTGCAATAAAGGTTTTTCGGCTCAGAACGGTTTTCAGATTTCTCCAAAGAATAAAATAACAGCTATTGTGATTCTACCTCTGAATACAGAAATAACAACAGAAAACTGTGTAAACCTATTATAAATATAACATTAAAAAAAATATTATCACTGGTATGAGGTGATGTAGCGGCAGATAATCTAAAGGGCGATACAAATCATGTTGTTGTCTTGCCTCGGAGTACCAATATCGTTAGGACATACATACTGTAATAATAAGTAAAATCCGGGCAACAACAATGTCGCCACTACGGACAAGCGCCAAACAAAGACGAATTTAAATTTTCCAGTATATTCCCGACCAGTATAAATAAACGAACGCGATAGTAACGTGACCTGTTTTTTAGTCTCAGCCTCGAGCGATTTTAATAGCGATCAATACGAACATTCTCTGTATCTATTATTTTACACTATATTTGACGGTTTTTAATATCAAGATATCTCGTCATTTAAAACACACCACCAATCATCTTCCACAATCCTGTGACATGGATCACTGGGTATGCGTAATAGCATTTTCCCCTTCTCGCGAAAAAAAAGGTAGTATGTATGAGATACAGGTGACCGAGTGCCGAGTCGAATTAGTAAAACGGTCGACGTGGAAATTCGTACGTGATTCAGGCATAAACAATCAAAAGGGGCAGCTAAACACACGCTCTAAGGGCACCAGGTGCTGAATCTTAATTCAAGATCGAGAACACAAAAATCAATTCAACCAAGAGGAAACCATCGTGCAAATGGAAGAATAGCCTGCTGTTCGCCCATTCAACCGATGAAAACATCAGTGACTGAAGCCAAATGTCACACTCAAGAGAATCAGGAAATCGAATGAAGCGCGTAAACGATAAGTCCTACATATACACATAGAAACGCGCGTACTACGGGGCAACAGTTCGCTTGAATATTTTCTTGCCACGTGTTCGATCTACTAGCGTGAAAGCATATCAGCAAACGATATCCCATTTAAAAGAGGAGGTGTTATGTTCGCGCAATATATTTTCATTCATATTTATTTAGAGATCGTACGCTCGATTTAAACTATGAAAAAATTAGGACCAACACGAAGCACAAATCCTTTAAACGAGTCTCACGAACGCTACGATTTCCTCCTATTCAGCAATACTAATTTTTCTCCAACTTCTGAGGTGTGCAAAGGGTGGTAAGAAAGGTTAGACGGGTTCAGTTGGTCAACACATTCGCTACGAGAAATATATGCAAAATTGGGTATCGAAATCACACGCATCACCGACTTCAGTAACTATGCGGTACATCAAACTGCTATTAAACATTATTTCACATTACCTTTTCACCCTCGGTGAACCATATGGTTAGAAGGATTAGATTCTTGGTTCGTCGTGATCGAAACTTAATTTCAATTTAATATCCTTTTTGAAATGTCATGTTTTCTGAGATAGAGTCTACACGTAAATGCAGTTATTATTACACTAAACAGTCATAAGTCATAAGTCATAACGTATATAGTATGTCCATTTTATGTGTATACGAGCCATTATTTCTATACGTATAAAAAATGGGGAAAAAGTTTCATATAGAAATTGAATTATATCAAGGGGGACTTGTACTCCTGTTATTAAGTGCTCCAATGTATGAGCGGCAATCGGAATTTGAAATTGACATATCGCTAGAAAAGTAACAGCAAACACAAAGAAATTTGTTTCGAGAGCTTTCTGTAGCGTTTTATTTTTTCGCTAGTAGTATACTACTTTATTTCCTGATGTAGCGACACATGAGTCATATGACGAGGCGAAGCGAGAGCGACTCATGTTGTTGTTGTGCCTCGATACATGAAATTAGCGCTAGATTATATTTAGGCAAAAAACAATGTCGCCGTTGAGGGCAACCGTCGTTCTAAGACAAAGATGAATCTCCTGACTCCTTTCCGACCAGTATAAATAAACGGACACGATCGCGAGCGAAATTATTATCCGAGTTATACGAGTTATTACACGAGCTACTTATCCGCGCTATTATCGGCGATTAACAGAGAATACGAGTTATCGAGTTATCCGCGAGCGTTCCTACTCTATCTCTGCGAATACGTTGTACAAACGTCTATCGACGGTATTTATACTCTTATATTTATTATATTTATTCTGAATATACTTGCGGTTGCAGCAGCAATCTCTCTCTTTATTTCGTAATACCGATCCTCGCATCATCCGCCAAAACAACATTTGAGATCGTATTTCAACTAAAGTATATAATTCTAGCACTTAGTTTTGCACATTGCTTCTATTTTTATATTCAAAACTGACAATCCTTTCCTTTCACTTCGAATATCGAGAAAAACACCGCAGTAGGGAATGAGCCGTTGAACTCTGATCTTTCTTCATTATTTGCACTCAATATATTTATTGGCAAATACAGGAATAAAATACTCGATCCAATTGTAAAATCTGCTTTTTGACGCTCACGTTATTGTTGGAAGGAGAGGGAGGAAACTCCAGATCATAAAAAATTGAAGGAAACAGATTCTTATGAATGTTCTGTCAACCACAAGAGAAAAGTGCAGGAAAATTGAGGGTAGACGCCGTGACTGAAATGTTTTTGCTCTCAGAAAAATTACATGGCGTGAAATACGTGAATCATATCGATACAAAGGTATTTAAAACGTTAAGCGCGATGCTGATTTTGATGTGCTCTCCATTTAAGCAGCGTGCAGACGTGGCCGCGGGAGGTGTAAGTTAAGGTATAAGCAGACGATAATACACACATCGCGGTGACGATTTAGTTTCATTTTATACAAATTATAAATGAAAAATAACGAAAATGAAGTTAAGAGAACAGTGAAGTTGTTTATGAAAAGTTTACTAGAAGTATCCAGCAGAATGCTTCGCTGACGGAATGAAGAAAGCCAGATAAGCAAAATAGAGACAATGCAAGCTAAAATTCTTAGAACGATAGTAAACGCCCCATGGTACGTTAGAAACGAGGACATTCGGAAAGACCTGGGAATACCAATGGTCAAGGAGGAGATTAGCAGATGTGCAAGAAGGTACAGAGAGAACAAGAAGAATAGCAACGCACCCGAACTGGCTGGCAGCGGAAGCGAACAACACATCAAGCATAGAAAGAAGACTAAAAAGGAAACACCCAACAGATCTCCTATAGGATATAACCTAGCAAGCACGAAGATGGTACCCTGCGGGTGGTAGCCACCCACATGATAATCATACAACTAAAAAATTCTACCAAATGTCCAAATTTGACAAATCGTGAATGTGAAATATTAAATTAAAAAAAAATATATTTTATAGGAAATGAATTGAATTTTCATTTCCTTTCTGTTTCATTTCAGTCAACCGCCATAGTCCCCATTACGAACAGAACCGCGGATTCATATCCCGGAAAATAATGTGAAAAAGAATTGTTTGTGTTGCTCGATGATTCCGTTAAATAAAATAATGTTAGCATTTATTTATCTTTTGCGCGTTCATGTCTCTAAAAAGCTAATTTCATACATTAAAGGAAGAGGTTTAAAACAGGCGGATTTTTCGGCTATATTCTTATACTATAATATAAATATACATAATAATAAGCGTAGTTAATAATTATATTAAAACAATATATATGTCGGAGATGAAAAGACATCGGGCCTCCCCGTTGGAAGTCGGGCCTCCCCGTAGGAAAAGCCAAGACAATGAGCTTGAGTTCGAGGCGTCAGACAAAACGCCGAGCGTAGCCGCGGTCACGGGACGGATATTTTGTCTACTGCAAGTGTAGAATTACATAGCCCTCCTTAAGAAAAGATAGTAGTACCAATGCTCTACAGTGCGCATTCCAACGGCCTCTGCCCCGTGGCTTGCCACACGCCGACCCTATTCTTCGGGCAAGACGATTGCCAGATGTCGATGCAACTTCACAGGACATTTAGTTAACTAAGGTCCTCCAAACGAACAAACAGTCTTTATCCTAACAGTCCCCAAGACTACCACCCGCTACGGGAAGATATGGGAAATCTGTTTTTCCTCACGGGCGACGCTTCCCGTTACCAACTTTCTCTCAAGGGCGGCTAGCATCCTTTTCTAACCACCAACATAGAGATTAACCAATTAACAGCAACGTCCATTTCCCTCACTTTTTGGACGAGGGTTGTCCTCGACGAATCCGATGATCTCGTGCCCGGAGACACACCCCGTCATAGTTTACCTCTGCAGCATCACGATGACGGTGAGACACATTCTTGTATGATCTCGTCCGCGAATGGGACGGCGTCTTTACGATCGGAGGATATATCACGTTTGAGTACGGAGTTTGACTTAGACTTTTGAAAGAGGTCTAGTCGTTGTCCCGTTGACCGCGGATTCGTTATCGAACTTAGGATCATTGCCATTAGTATCTCGAGTATCTAGTTACCACGGCTACCTGTCAAATTCTGTAACGATCATATCCGTAAAAGTAGATGCTTTCTCTATTACGTAACCTCGGTGGCTAACCTAATTCGAGAGAATATTCATTGTACGCCCCTAGCCCTAATCTTAATGTTCACTCCGACATATATAAACAATATATAATATGACCTGTTTGATGAGAGATTCGGAGGTGAACGAAAGGTTCGTCCTTCCAAATCGGATCTTTCTTGTTATTATTCTTTTTATTTATTTTTTTTTTTTTTTTATCTACCAATCAGTCGAAACTCGTGCTTTGTAAGCAACTGCGGTGTAACCGATATCGCAACGTTTCATATCATATACAAAAATATTAACATATTTATGTCGAAAAACTGTTAGTTTAGATTATGTCTTACGTTTAATTTGTCGTATGAAAGATAAGCATAGGACACGAAGCGGTATTGTGTTTATGCTGAAACAAACGAAAGAAAAAGACAACGTAAACACAAGAGTACCGTTTCGCGTCCTTACCTGGCTTTCATACGACGAATTCAAGTTAAGATATCTGATGAACTAACAGTTCCTTTTAATTTTTTCATAAGGAATACGAAGATAGATCGATGAATGTATTAAAAAATACATGGTTCCATTTGCAAAAATGAAGTTGAAATGGGATGCTACTACTGGATCTACAAAAAAGTAATTTGCACCATATATGATGCCTTCTTTCGAACTAAATAATTTTTGTTAAAACTTTTTCTGATAACATCAATATCACGTGAGATATTCTACCGCTTATTGTTTCGCCATTGGTTAAATACTGAGGTTAGGTTTCTATGTATAATAAATTTCTATGTGTAATATAATACATATACAGTACATAGAAAAATTGAAAGTTTTAGACGATTCTGTAGATATTAGACTCGGTATATTATTTAAATCATGTCCATATCTAATTGTAATGACTTGCAACGGAATCTGAGAACTGACATTTGTTTTTTTTTTCATTCATAATTTTTGGTTAATAAATAGGAAAGGTAGCGAGCGAATATACTGTTTCACGTTTCTTAAATGAAACAATGCATTTTGCGATTAAAATGCAAACATTATAGCAAATAATGCAGTAATAGTGGATAATCAGAAAGAAGTAGAGAAAAAACTTACCATAGCAGCATGGAAAAGAATTTATGAAGAATTGTGTTATTGGAATAAGCTTCTTTGTGTATCACGAAGTGCATCAGGGGAGGATTCTGAAACAAATTTCGTAAAAAATTACTATCTATCAGATAAATACAATACGAGATTCGAAGAATAATTAATATTAACAAAAATATAATTATTTTATAAGAACGTAATATTAAATTATAGAAATAATTATACGTTAAGTTCTGTTATTAGTAACCATTATCGATGACCGACTTTATTTTTGGTTCTGAATAAGCATTATCATTGATGAAAACATTTTTTAGCGGAAGAAAACAAAATAGGAAGAACGACCTAACTTTTATATAAAAAGATATAATCAATACATTTAATTAAAGATAAAACATAAACACGTATATCATCACTCTTACATTAATATACATGTATAAATGCAAGTAATACATTAAAGATGAAAAATATAATGAAAATAAGAAAAAAGAAAAATAAATAAGAAAACTGTATAGGTTTCTACGACTTACTTCCACATGTGGATTAGTCTATCTGGTTGCCGTGTGACCCATCCTACAGACAGAACAAAGTTATTAGATTAAAATAATCCACAGAATGTTTTTAATTCGTAAAATTTACAAGTATAAAGTATTTATCCTGAATAAATCCTTTTTATAGAAAATTGCAAGTCAAATTTCGAATAACCAGACTTTCCATTTTATCTAGTAGCTAGCACTTCTTACCAATTGCACAAACACTTGTTAAACACAAGAATTGTAACGTTTAAATAGGTAACTATTCCTTAGCTCATCCACACTACCGCGTTTCAAATTTGAAAGTCGTTGAACAGTATCGTCCCCAATAAAGGCAGATTCGTACTGCTTGTTCATTGTCTACTCTTCTGAACTATAAGCAAATCCTGTACGCTGCGTAAATGTCTCTGCGCCGATTATATAAGGTTGTCCGAAAAGTGTCTTTCTTTTACAGACACGTCTTTTACAACAGCGCATCTTTATACAAACATGAAACTTAATGTCTCAGGCGTTGTGATTTTTATCGCGATAAAATAAAATGGATCGTACGTAACTCGATAAAATAATATAAAACGAAAGATGTTGTGCATCCATTATTTTCTTATAAAACGGAACGAATTTTTCGGACGACCTAATATTTCAATTTTACTACAATACAATAACGACTTAACATCTCGAAAATTGTCACTATCACGCTGCTGGTTTTTATATAGATATTATATATCAAAGTGGATAAAATATGTAAATGCAAAATATATTCAAACTATGTACTAATTGTACAATATTTTACAGAAAATAGTTAATTTAATGATTGTTATCCTCTGAAGAGTAAGTAATGCTAGAGATATTTGGCAAATAATGGAGGTTATATCTGCATTCGCCACTGAAAATTGTGTAACTGCTGCACACATACGTAAGTATAATACATGGCATAAACCGCTACGATGCTTATAGCTATATCGAAAAAGACATTCTATACGTAACGATTCTCTAACCTCCACATGACCAAACCATGACCCTAGGGAACAGTGTATAATACAAAACCGTATGTATATGTACATATTTTACTCACTGTCAACGATATACAAGAATAGTACTTCTACGTATCCCTACAACAATATTTTAAGAGCAATTTTTGTATCTAAATACTTCAGATAAAGAAGGTAATACCAGAATTCTACAGGATATTTTGTTGCACGTAACGAATATAGCAGGGAAAGATTTATCAAACAAGAAAAGAAGTTTATATAAATATACATATACGCGATATGATCTTATTTTCGAGTTATTTATGGTTTATTTTGCTATTATTTGTCTTTACCAGTTGTAGAGCGATACATTGAAATCAATTCATAAGAGAGAAGAATTTTGTATCGCATAAAGACATACATAATTATTTAGAAAAAAAACGGACGAATAAATGTTCTTTTTAAAGAAAAAGTTAATGAATAATGAATAAGAATGAGTAACATTTTAGATAATAAATTATTTAAGAAATTGCCGGAAGCTTGAATTTCCATAATATGCTGTAGAAATCAACATTTTCAATAATTTCTTCCTTGGCATTTTACCGCCGCTCGGCTATAGTTTTCCGAGATATTCGCAAAAAACTGTCGGTAACGTTACATGTATATCTCTAACACATTCGCAAGCATAGCTGGAACGTTCGCCGCTTTGTTCGTCGTGTTGCTTGGCGATTTGTTTATTTAAATCCATTATACATTGAGGTTTTTGTCTTTGAACTCTACTTTCCGAATCTAACAATATTTAAATATTTACAACTGCGTATTCGAGACTGTAAGAATCAATGCTGATATTGGCTGAAATGTATTTAACATGAAATAATAACAATAAAATATAAAGCTCGATATAAACTGTAATTTAAAAGACAGATTATTCTAAACCTAACTCATGCCATTAATAATAATAATTTTTATTACGCAGTTCTGCAAGCGGCTATAATTCAAAGGATTCGTGGAATACCCACGTTCGTCCAGTCTTCGTTTATATATTGCATGTAAACGGAAGATGAAAGTTATGTTTACATTAGCTTTCTAAATTCGGCCACCGCAAAGTAGTTGACAAACAATACGAACATATACGGTGCTACAAACACACAATTATATGTATCATTCACTGTAGTGGTGGTACCGATAGATTTTTGCAAAGATCTCGCAAAGTAAGGCTGAGTAGTGGTAACATGCAAAGGAAAAAGTTGTTCAGAACGTCGATTTCTACGACATAATGAAAAATCACCGAAACCCACGCTGCGAGCAGTTTTCTGTATAATAACCAAATTTTATTCGTTGTTCCTTATTCGACAGATTACCGATTTTAGCATCCTGACGTACAGAGAGCATCCGAATTTAACCTATAAATGCGAATTGCTCGTAAACTGCTGGCCGTGTAAGAAAAATGTTGAGAGAGAACTTTAATGGTTTCGCGAGTGTAATTAGTATTTCTGTAAATAAACGTATAAGGGTCACATTTCCTATAAAAAAGAATATCCTATTTTTTTTTTTATTTATTTATTTGGATTTTACAATTTGTCCAGGACATTTGGTAAAATGTTATAACTTGAAAAATATAGCATGTGGATGGTTACCCCCAGCGGGGTTCCATCTTCCAGGTAGTTTATCGTATTTCTATTGGGAGGTCTGCGGGATGCCTCCTCTTCAGTCTTCTTTCTATTGCGGTTTCATTTGTTTCAGCTACTAGCTGGTTTGGGTGTGTTGCGAGTCTTTCTTTATATTTTTTTGCGTATCTAGCGATTTCCTCTTTAACTGTTGGAATTTTTAGATCTTTTCGGATATCGTCATTTCTGACGTACCATGGAGCGTTAACTATTGTTCTTAAAATTTTCGCTTGTTCTGTCTCTATTTTATTTATGTGACTCATTGCTGCCGTCCCCCATAGTGGTACTCCGTATGTCCAGATTGGTTTGATTATCGTTTTGTATATAATTAGTTTATTCGTTGTGCTTAATTTAGATTTTCTATTGGTTAACCAATACATCTTTTTCCTTATTTCACGTATTCTGTTTATTATTGTTTTTATGTGATGCTTCCATGTAAGGTGTGTGTCTAAAAGTATTCCTAGATATTTGACATGCTTTGTATGGGCTATGTGGGCGCCGTTCAGTTGGATATCTGGTGTTATTCCTTTTCTAAGTGCAAATGTTATGTGGTTGCACTTACTGGTGTTCGCTTTTATTTGTTTTCTTTGCAGCCACTTTTCTATTTTTGTAATGTGTTCTTGTAGTAGTGCTGCTGCTGTTTCTGGATTTGTGTGTCTCACTAGTATGGCCGTATCGTCCGCGAACGTAAGTATTTTGCTGTTAACAGTTGTTGGTATGTCTGCCGTGTATAATGTATACAGTCTTGGTCCTAGTACGCTTCCTTGCGGTACTCCTGCCTTGATATTCCTGATTTCTGAGTATGCATCCTTTATTTTTACTATAAAGGTTCTATTGTTTAGGTAAGAACTGAGTAATTTGAAGATTTGTGTTGGGAATTGCTTTTTGATTGTTTGAAGGAGCTTTTCGTGGTTAACTTTGTCGAATGCTTTTCCGATGTCCATAAAGAGTGCCGTGCAATATTGTTTTGTTTCCAGTGCCTGTAGGATTTCATTCACGAGTCTGTGCATTTGTTCTATTGTGGAGTGTTTGTTTCTGAATCCAAATTGATGGTCCGGTATTAGTTTTTCTTTTTCTATTATTGGTTTTAGGCGGTTATATATTACTTTTTCCAGCAGTTTGGAGAACGCAGGTAGTAATGATATTGGCCTGTAAGATGCAGTTAGGTGTGGGTTTTTGTTTGGTTTGAGTAACATTACGATCTGTGCTATTTTCCATAGTGTAGGAAAGTACTGTATCCTTAGAATTGCGTTGAATATTATTGTTGTTAATCTTATTGCCTTTGGGGGAAGGTTTTTTAAGATTTTTCCATTGATCAAGTCAAATCCTGGTGCTTTACTTGTTTTTGTTGCCTTAATTAAGTTTGTAAGTTCTGGCGCTGTTGTGCTGAGTATGGTACAGCGTTTATCAGTTGTGTTGCTGGAATTTTCCACTTCTTCATTTGTTTGCCATCCGGGAATGCTGTTATTAATTTCATACGGCGAGAATATATTTTGTAGGTGCTTTGAGAATTCTTCTGCCTGCTCTTCGTTGTTTCTGGCCCATGTGTTGTCTATAGAATTTAGAACACCAACCGACAGTTTGACTTTTCCTGTGTTTACAACGAGTCGGTCGAACGATATAAATAGGGAATGACGGGTACTTAGAAGAGAGCATAAAACAGGACTTCGAGAACAAAGGATATGTAGAACAAAGAAAAAGAAAAGCAAGTTAAGAGTTAGAAAGAGAAAGAGAAAGAGAAGACGGGTTAGAGGCGGATAGTTTTTAGGAGATACGGAAGAAGACTTAGAAAATAGATTCTTGAGTTTTCACGAATCGATCGCCTGATTTCCAAAAATATTACAACATTACTAATTGATTTTCTCCACACCATGCCGTTAAAGGTTCTTCTCCGTTACCACCATTAACGAAGACACGAGAGGTGAAAAAATAGAGTGTATAGAATCCATAAGGAAACTGCAAGATGAAGTGTATTACGTTTTGTTTTAGAAAGCTTTTTTCATCCAATTTTTAGGCTCAAACGCGCAAAAGAGTAAATTAATATTAAATTACTTTCCAAGATATACCAGTATATCAGTATATTAATAGATTTAAATAATAAAATGGCAGTCTTAATAAAACAACTTCTCCTGAAACATTGCATTTTATAAAATGCTTAATATTTTAAAATACCAATAAAACGTGGAAGTCCCTCTTGTGGTGAGTCCCTCACATAATAAAAAGTATACTAAAACAACTCAGTTTGGTTCAACAAACTAAAGGACTTTGGACAGGGTAATAGAAACATTTTTAAAGTTAAAAAGTTGTATTGTTAAAAATAGTGTGCAAAACCGAACCATTGAATACGTGTGTGTGTGTGTGTGTGTGTTTTTAGAGTATGCCTACGTGAAGACAAGAGGGCTTAGTCAGCGAGTTTAAGCGGACGTCTGTTTTTACCTAGCAGTATTTCAATCTCTCGTAGTATTCATCCGCTTTATCATACCTACATACACTGTGAACAAAATATTGTATCTGGTAGCAACCGACGCACATGTTGCACGCACGTACAACTATAGGCAGAATTCACTCGAGCGATACCGACAGTTTTTCGCGAATATCTCGGAAATTAAGCAAGTTTAGTTCTTATAGCACAGTAAGGCATTGTAGATATTAATGCAAAGTCCAAACACGACTGCTTATCCCAAAAAGCCAATATCAAAATATAAAAATCTAATATCTTTTTCTGCATGAATTACTTCGTCATATGACGTACGATAATTAGAATCAGACAGAAGCCTATAATTTCCAAGTCGCATCTGTAATTTTTCAGTCGTGAATTACTTTACTAAGAAATAAGATACGTAAAAATTTTGCAAGCAGTTTTTTTTATTTATTTATTTATAAAATTTACAATCTATTCTCGCATTGAGAATTTTTAGTAATTTTTTCTGGCGTGGCGCTGTGACATGGCTAAATTATTTGTAATAAGTTAACTTATTATAAATATGCATAATTTAGAATAAAGACTAGTTGAATCTGGAGCTTAGGTCTAACGGGTAGTGTCTCTTCAGCCTGCGGATTTGGTCCGATGTATCGAGTAATCCAGTAATTAAGGGGTTTCGATGTTTGTTGACTCCTTTTTTTGTATTTGGTGCTATATTTAGCTATTTTCTCTTTGACTGTAAGTATCTTAAGGTCGCGATGTATTACTTCGTTGGTGACATACCAGGGTGCATTCAATATGGATCTTAGGATTTTCAATTGGAAACGTTGAAGTATTTCGATGTTGGAGTTGCTTGCTGTTCCCCATAATTGGATTCCATAGGTCCAGACAGGTTTTATTACGGTCTTATAGAGGGTAATTTTGTTCTGTGTGCTTAGGTTGGAGCGTCGGCCAGTGAGCCAATAAAGTTTTTTAAGTTTGTCCTTGAGTTGTTTCGTTTTGTCTGTGATGTGATTTTTCCAAGTTAATCTCCTGTCCAGTGTCATGCCCAGGTATCTGACTGTGTCTTTGTTTGGAATTGTTGTGTTGTTGATGGTGACCTGGGGGCAGGTTTGTTTTCGGAGCGTGAAGGTTACATGTGTGGATTTTTTTTCATTAATTTTTGTTAGAATTTAATCTTGGAATTAAGATTAATAATGAATGGAAGACACAATGTTTGTGTTGAAATAATACCATGTGATATTTATTAAACAATTATCTTTGGAATTATAAGTGTGCGTTTTGGAATGTAGACAGTTGGCTAGTTCTTCACAGACTGACTGGCTTAGTGACCCTTGGCCCTTGAGAAAGTTTAGAACCCCCACTCTCTATGCAGTAGTGAGTGTGACCTGTGTGGGTATCTGTGTGGCGTCACATGTGGCACAGAACCTTCTAGTAGCTTCTCGACGTACCCATCTAGAAAGTTCCATCCATATCCTCACGCTTCTTCCGGCGAATTTTCTAGAGAACATGCACGTGCTAGCCGCCGTGGTGCATCTCACGAACGCACGCTAGTGGGGATGGCGCTGGGCAATGAAGGGAAGAATCCGTATGATCAATCTGCATGCGATTGATATCGCTGTATTCCAACAATTTTGAATCCCCATTTATGGAACCACTTTTCCAAAGAGTCGAGACATCGCTGGAGAGTAGATAAAGCAATTGTCGGGTCAGCGTTGGAAGCTAATTGCCCTGTGTCGTCAGCAAATGTTAGTAATATTATCTCTCTTGATATAGGTAAATCGGCAGTGTAGATGGAGAACAGCAGGGGTCCGAGGACACTGCCTTGGGGTATGCCACCTTCTATTGGGAATGTTGTGGTAGTAGTGTCTAGGTATTTGACCATGAATTGCCTGTTGGTTAGGTAGGAGTTTAGGATGGAGTAGTAGGTGTGTGGTAGGATTTTTTTAAGTTTGTATAGTAGCCCTTCATGCCAAACTTTGTCGAATGCCTGTCGAATGTCTAGGAATACCGCTGAGCAATATTTTTTCTTTTCAAGGTTTTGGCTGATAATGTGTGTTATGCGATGGATTTGCTCTACTGTTGAATGTTGTTTCCGAAAGCCGAATTGATGATCTGGGAGTGTTTTCAAATCCTATAGGAGTGGAAGAAGACGATTCGTTAACATCTTCTCGAATAGTTTTGACAGGGTAGGTAGGAGCTAGTTTCATATAATGGTTTTCCGGGTTTAGGAATGAGAGCAATCAGTGAAATTTTCCATGCCTTGGGAAAGTATTCAAGGCGAAGAATTGCGTTAAAAATCGATGTAATGAGTGCAATCCCTTTTATGGGAAGTTCTCTGATTGCTTTATTGCAAATTAGGTCATGCCCCGCAGCTTTCTTGGGATTTAGGCGATTGATTGATTCTACAGTCTCTGCAGAAGTGAAGGGTACAATAGGAGAAGACATTTGGAAGGGAGAGCGCAGGTATTCGGTAATATCCGCGGCAGTTTTGGAAGAGTGGGGTTTGAATACGTTAGACAGGTAACTAGCAAATAGGTTGGCTTTCTCTATAGGGTTACGCGCCCATTCACCTTGCGGACGGCGGATTGGAGGAATTATATGCGGGGGGCGTGTGAGTTTCCTGGAAGCCTTCCATAGTGAGTAGTTGGAGTCAGCTGTGGGGGATAAATTGGCGAGATATTTTTGAAAGCAGTCATTCTTGTAATTTTTCATGAGTTTGGTTAACTTTCTAGTTGCGTCGTTTAGTTTGAGTTTGTCATCCGGGGTTCTATGGGTATGCCATACTCTTCTTAGTTTTCGTTTCTCTGCTATTTTTTTTAATATGTATTGGGGATATTCACGTTTGCTGATGGATGTCTTAGTAGATGTGGAGGAGCGGATGGCGTTTATTATGCTCATGTTCAGGTATTTCGTGACTGCTTCGATATCTTCATTTGTTTTTAGTGGAATTAAAGCTGAAGTTGAGTGATTAAAGACTTCTCTAAAGAGCTACCAGTTGGTGAGGTGGTTATGAATAAAGCCATTAGGCGTATTCTCGATAATCGTTGAACTGACTGTTGCTATCACAGGGGAATGATCAGAAGAGAGATCCGCCGAGGAGTTGATTTGGACGTATCTGGTGAGATATCTTTTGTTATGAAGAAGTCAAGTTTATTAGTGTCAGTAGGCCAATAAGTGGGTTCATATGTGGTGAGGTAGTTGAGATTGTTGGTGATTATGCTATTTAAAAGATATTTTCCTCTTACTGTGACCAGTCTGCTGCCCCATTGAGTATGTTTGGCGTTACAGTCTACTCCAGCTATGTATCTATTGTCTAGAGCGTCAAGAAAATTATCAAAGTCTTCTTTGGCGATGGAGTGTCTGGGAGGGCAATATACTGCTGAAGCGGTGATTGTACCATGGCAGTCTTCTATTGCTACGTTTGTTGCTTGGAGGTAGTCTTTCTGGAATGATGGAAGTTCGTAATGCTTAATGCTGGATTTGATAATGATTCCGGTGCCGCCGTGGGCCTTTCCATTGGGATGTTGGGTATGGTAGAAATTATAACCATTTACATACAAATAATTTTTGTCGGTGAAGTGGGTTTCAGATACGAGCATTACGTCGATTTGCTGTTCTTTTAGGAAGAGTTCTAGTTTGATTTTGTGTTGAGCTAGACCGTTGGCATTCTAAAGAGCTATGCGTCTTGGTTTTATTTTGCGTCGGGACGTATTATTTTGTCCATGATGAGTGTTAACAACGATAGCAAGTTGTTTATTTGTTCGTATTGTTTTTCTATTAATTTTTCAAGTCTGTTAAAGTTGAAGTTTTCCGTGTCTTGTGAACCGGGAGCGGTAATTTGTGGTCGAGTATTTTGGGTTATCGGTCTGCTTTGTTCTCCATGAACTACTTGTGCATAGGATATTGAAGGAGTAGATAGTTTTTGTGGGCTGGGTGTTGAAATCGTGAGGCTCTTAGCTCTGGGTTTGGGGTACTTGTTGTTATATAAGGTCTTGTAGGCAGGGCATCCTTTGTAGTTCGCAGGGTGGTCTCCTTGACAGTGGATACATTTCGCAGGAGCTTCTGCTGATTTAGTGCATTGATCTGTAAAATGAGGACCTACACATTTGACGCAGCAGTAATTGCGATTGCAATATTTTTGCGTGTGGCCGTACCTCTGGCACCCTTTACACTGAACTATTTCTTTTTTTGTAAAAGGAAGTTCGAATTTTATAAACGAGTTCATTAATCGGTTAATGTTATAGATTTCTTTGTTGTTTGGATTTTGCTTTAAATCAACAAAGAATAAAGATAATGGGTTTTTTTGTGATTCTGTGTCTTATATTGCTGATATTAGTAACTTCGTGGCCAAGATTTTGGAGTTCGTATTTCATTTCATCTAAGTTAGCAGAGTGGTGAATGTTGCGTAGTACCACTCGAAAGTGTCTTTCTTTTTTTAGTTGATAAGTGTGGAAGTTAGCGTTCAGGGTTTTTAGTAATTTTGTTAATTTCCTGTAGGAGTCTTGCTTGGCCGGTAGCATTTTAACCTGATTATTATTAATTTTTAGCGTGTAGTCCCCTTTGCTAATGTCTTTCTCGATGGACTTTATCATTGTTTGTATGTCGATAACATCATGAATGAATATTGGTGGGGGAGGAGGGTTTTTTTGTGTGTTGATCTTTTGGTGTTTCAACTACGTCCATAGAATCATCTGTAGATTCTAATATTGAAAATCTATTGTCAGTAATTATATGGCGTGTTAACTCTTGATTTAAGCTAGTGTGTGATTTTACTTTGACTGGTTCTCGCTTACGTCTTTTCGTGATAATAAAGTCGTTGTTGTCGTTCTGCCACGGGGAAGGTAGAGGTTGTAGTTTTGCTCAAGAGAGCCTGGTCGCGATTCTTGGGCCATTATCGAGCTAGTTAGTTCAATTGAAATAACTAGTCGAGAGGCAATAATTCGGGGCAGAGGTTTGGAGCGTTTGAACTTCCACTAGTAAGTTTAGAAAACACTTGCTTAAGTCTGTTTCGATGTACTTTAGACGGATGGGCGTCACGTGTTGTATTGGGAACTTCACAGAGCACCAGACAGACGTCTGAACGCTATGGCACTCGACAGCGAACTGACGTACCAATCTTAAAACAAAAAAATTCTTGCGAGCCCTATATCAACAATAAAATAAAAGAACTACAACGAGATAGAAGCCACATACTCTCCAAAATAAACAATATAAAATACAACTATTCTTACGACAAAAGAGAAGAATTAGAATTCCTAAAGTACCTACTACACAAAATAAAAGCACAACTGAAACAAGAATTCGCAAACTCTATAAACCATTACTGGACTAACAAAATAAAAAACATTTCCAAAAACGACACAGCTAACATGTTCCCACAAATAAATCGGATCATTAGACCAAAAGAACATAGCCCCATTCTACCTCTCAAATTGCTTCCAGAAAAAGCCTCCCTCATCCAAGAAGCAGGTATAGCGACACACAACACCAACAAAAACACCGAGGATAATTTCATAATAACTAAAACAACGGAAAAACTAGACATTATCGGAACCCACTTTTCCAAAACACACACGTAAAACGAACACATGGGTCGAAAACAACTAAACAGAATTACTATCGCCGAAACAAACAAACTCAAAAATGAAATAGAACAAGACACAAGGCTAAATAAAACAGTCTGCACATTCTCAAACGAAAACACCTCAGATAACCCCAAACAACCAGAACCAGAAATAAACTACTTTACAAATTACAATCAACTAAACAAAATCTTCTCCAAACTAAACAACAAAAAATCCTCCGGCTTCGATGGCATCCCAAACGTCTTACTCAAACGCCTACCGAACAAAATAAAATGGTATTATACAGTACTCTTCAATAATGCACTAAATAACACATATTTCCCCAGAAAATGGAAAAAACAAACTAATAGCTATTACAAAAAAAAAAAAAAAAAAAAATAAGGACGGCTCATCTCCCGCAAACCTACGACCTATAAGTCTCCTCCCCAACATAAGCAAAGTATTTGAAATAACCATAAACGACCCCCTAACCTCCTTTTGCACAAAAAGTGACATAATCCCAGAAAATCAATTTGGCTTCCGGCACAAACACTCCACATTTCACGCAATAAACAAACTTACGTCGGATATCTGCTGGGCGCTAAACACAAAACAACGAGTAGCCGCCTGCTTAATAGACCTCGAAAAAGCTTTCGACACAGTCTGGATCCCAGCCCTCATATATAAATTGATCAAGAAAAACTTTCCTAAATAGCTAATTAAAATAATCTGGGACATGATCACAAGCAGAACATTCGTAATGACCGAAGGTTCACACTCATCAATCAAAGAATTCTCCATAAAAAACAGTCTGCAGCAAGGTACAGTAAATTCTCCATTACTGTTCAGTATTTACAATGGCGGCTTACTACATCTGTTTAATCTCAATACATCCACCCATAAACGCTCCATAGCCTTCGCAGATGACCTAATCATCTACGTAACAGGCCGCACACCCAAAACAATAGAAACAGAATTACAAGAACTTTTTGACAAAATTAACGATTACTACTACACATGGAAACTAAAAATGAACGCAAACAAATGCGAAATCATACTATTCAGACCCAAGTTAAGCAAACTCGGCCCAATAGAAAGAGAACACTGCAAAAAATTCCAACTAAAAGAAAAAGCAAACGAAGAGGCACTCATACCACACAAAAACTGCGTGAAATACCTAGGAGTAAATATAGACGACAAATTAAACTTCGAGCAACACATCGAAATTCAACCCTCCAGGGCCAATAAAGCATTTTGGAAAACAAAAAGACTATTCTACTCCAAACTTCTCAACAGCAAAGTAAAAATACTATGCTGCCAACCACTAATCAGGCCGATCATATCCTACGGCTGCCCAATCTGGTACAACATATCAGCTTCCCTAATGGAAAAGATTCGCATATTCGAAAGAAAATGCATCAGAGCTTGCTTGAGTACTTACAGATCAGAACACAGCGGATTCAAAAAATATGTAAAAAAAGAAAAAAATCTACGACCTAGCCAACATTCACCGCATAGACTGTCACATCTTAAAACTAATAAGAAACCACTTCGCGCAAGCTGCAAAGATAAAAGAAAACAGTTTAATCTTCAGTTCCTTGTTTCCAAACGGCGCATATTACAAAAACACACTGACAACAGGCTACATCCCCCCAGAAGCGTTCCTATACTTAGACGAAAGAAACTACCTCCAAGACCAAAATGATATCTCAATAATCTATCACATAAAAAGAAAAATAGGGATCAAAACTATACTCTACGAAGAAAACTTAAATAGACAGACAGTAGACACTAGGTGGAGATACAACATGTCCCTCCCTCTGAAAGACACTAAAGACGAGCACAGAAAAAAACACAAAAAAATATTGGTGGATACCGAATCCATAATAAAATAATAGAGAAAACCACTAAATCGACAGAACTCAATTCTGCCTCCGTGTAACATAAGCGAAAACATTGTAAATATTGTAAATTTTGTAAATAAATCTATTTAATAACCCCCTCCTCCTCCTTCTTCCTCTCTTCCCACCCCTTCCCAAGTTCCACAGCACCCAAAAAGTAGACTACCGAAATATCCTGTTTTGCGGCCAAATTTTCAGGACAGAAATAACAATTAAAAACAAGATCACATAAAAGCTCCGCTCCCCAGGGACTTAAATCCAAAGAATATATCAAACACAAAAAAATGCAAAATCTCCGACACATAACAAAGTATGGCTACGTCGTACCGTCGCGTATCGGTACTTTTGCCTAAACCATCTTACCAAAATTCATAGTTTATTGTAAATATTCAAATGTATTAAAAAAGAATCTTGGTCTAATAAACGTTATTAAAAAAAAAAAAAAATACTCGTTCTCGTCCGATCACGGAAGTCAAGCAGCGCTGGGCACGGTTAGTACTTAGATGGGTGACTGCTTGGGAACTCCGTGTGGTGTTGGCTCCTTTTACTTTTCTTAACACAGCCAACCGAACGGACAGATCTCCCCTTTGTAAAGAACATCGCTGAGTGACGACCGGACGGGGAGATCTCCCATTTGACTTTAGCAACGCGTTTTCTTTTTTGTCGTAGTTGTTATTATCAGTTACTGTTTACCTGAAATTGTCCCCAATGAATTGCGACTCTATTTCTGCTTTTATAAAGTAAAGTAATGTAATGAAATACATCAATTTAGTGGTGTTAAAATTAATTAACACGTTGACGCCAGCGCGACCCACCGGTGGGTCAGACTTGTCTGTCCCGAGGGGAGGCGGCGGGTCACACACATATTTCACAAAATAGGTAGTATAAAATAGATTTAGAGACTGTTGGGATAAAGACTATTTGTCTGTTTGAAGGACCTTAGTTAACTAAATCCTAAGGTTTATAGTGGGTTCTCAATTTAGCGGAACATATACTGTGAAGGTGCATCGGCATCTGGTAATCATCGTGCCCGAAGAATAAGATCTGTGTGTGGCGAGCCACGGGGCAGTGACCGTTGGAATGTTTACTGTTAAGTGTCGGTACAACTATTTCTTTCTAAGGAGAGCTATGCAATTATTCCATAGCTCTGTTAGGTAAAACGTTCATCCCGTGACCGCGGCTACGTTCGGCCACTAGTTGTCGCCTCGAGCCCAAGCTCATTATAACAAATCTCGTACAATTATAATCGGGTTAACTTATAAAGATTAAAGTATTGAGGATTTTCCAAAGAATTCCAAAGGGAAGGCCCAGTGTCCTTTTATCTCCGACATATATAAACTAAAAAATATTTTTGTGCTACCTGACAGCGCTACAATGACTTTATTTAAGCGAAAGTTGGAGAGTCGCCCTTTTAACTTAACACAATAGCGTATTGCGTTAATTCTTAACTAAACACGCTCAAATTCTATTTTTTTGAAAATGAAGTTTTAAACGGGGAAACTTTATTCCACGTTTGACTTATTTTCGTACGTATAACGAGCTTCTATTAATCGTTTACATATACCTAGACGGTACTTAGCCAAGTATAAGTATGCTATGACAAATTTTGAAATTCAATTTTGTCGTACACCATGTGATAAGTGACAAAATTTTATTCATTTGATTCGTTGATTCGTTGATTCGTTGATACGTTGATTCGTTGATTCGTTGATTCGTTCTTATCGAACGCAGGAATTTTCAGTCAGCATGCTTTACATTTTAGCGTCCCGCACGTCCTCCCACGTGTTCTTATTCACACACAAAGATACGATCAGGATGAAACTCCTTGTACAACACTACATTACTAACACATTTATAATAATATATAATAATAATAAAGTTACAAGGTGCAGATTATAGACCTATTCTACAAGTTTGCAATTTTATTGAACATAGAATAATCAATCAGTAAATGTTTATTTCTTACTATTATTGAAGAGAGCTTGATAGTACTGGTAATTTGCAATCTGTTACTTGTGAAATTTCACTAAAAATATTGATCCAATTGTGCTAGAGAGTTTGGGAGGAACATACAAAAAAATATGTTGTCCAGGTGAATATCATGTACGATGATAACGAATATGATGTCTATGCTGAAGATATGCTTATGCTATAAAATAAGCTCATTTAATTAATCGCTGGCTGCTGATCACTCACTTTCTACTTGAAAATTCGAGGGAGAAGCTGACGGAACAATTTGTTTCCATGTTTCATTTGCCTCCTTTGTACGAAACCCACTGTCTGCGAAGCGTCGCTTCATAGACGCGTATTAAACCTGCTAATGCCAACAGTATGCTTCTATGCAGCGTTCATTGCAAATTGTAAACTAATGTTTGCCTGTCCACGAAACAGCAGCGAACCATTTTCGTCGTGACGGCTGGCGTTAACATTGCCAGTAGCGAGGCGTATGCTGCAGCTATTTAAACGAATGTACCGATATAGGATGGAAGCGTCTTCTTCTTTGTTCGACACCTTAATAATGACAGAAAAAGATATCTTACTGTATCTTTTGTAAACTAAACACCGGCGTAGACGCATCGTCGCGTTTAACAGATTACGTTTACACTTCTATGAAGCGACGTTGCACGAACAGTGGACTAGAGACGTTGGTGGTTGACGAACTCAGTGTTGAAGTGGTCGCCACTTCTAAAAACCTCTACATCTGGTCTTTAGCTTTCACAAGCATCGAAGCCATCGACAGCGCATAGACAAAAGACTGCGTCGAAGACAATGGTACACGTGCAACGTTGGCTTCAGGGTTTTTCGGTGATAGGGTAATGCTGCTAGTGTCACACGCTCAAGAGGGCCACCCGCTCAGTAAGGCCACCCGCTCAGTAATCAGCTAAACGAAACATCCTGCATACCACAGCTATCGAAACAATAACTAGTTAGTAACGAAATAGCCGCCTCTGATACACACCTGACGATAACCCCTCCAAAGGGACTAAAAACCTCAGTATAAAAACCCTCCTAAATTAGCGCTCGACACATTATTCTGCTGTAACACTTTGACCCGTCACTCTGTCAGATTTATACAATAAACTTCATTACCGTGTACAAAGTTGAATTTCTTCACTTTATTCGTGAAACGTTTGAACTGCGACGCGAGGACATCACCAGCGATCTATCGGTTTCGTGATCTCTTGTGTCTCCGACGTGACAAAATTGGCGATCCTGCCAGGATCCATTCATCGCATCAAGAGGAAACTTCAACGGGAACTCTACGGATTCTACAGCGAAGGACCACGGTCATCTCCTTGATCAAAAGAAGGATCTACAAAGAATCTCGGTAAACTGGCTTTCGTACATTATCGAAACCGTAAACCCGAAATACGTTCTGAAGATAGTGACTCTTCTGAAAATATCATAACTATCAAGATGAACCCAACTGACATGAGTACGGCAAAGCAAAACGAATTAATCGCTAATATCCTCGAACAACTTCAAAGTCTAACTTGCGAGTTCAGAAACTTTAGAAGCAATACGGACCAAAACATTAACAGTATAAAAGAATTCGCGGAAACTAGCGATAGAAATCGGACCAAAGAAATACGGGACCTCGCGAAAACTATAAAAGTGAAATACGATACTGAAACTGACCAGCCACACACGAGCACCCATTTAGAAACCGGTGCCGATAACATGACAGACGACGAAACCGACAGAACAAACTCTTCACGAAGACAACGGATTAGTCACGATACGATTAGACAAAGAAACGATTGCGACCAAGAACAAGGTCTCCAAGCAGGAGAGGCCATACGCACTATCGAGATGCTACGGGGTCGAGATGACGTAGGCGTTGAAGATTTTATTTTATCAGTCCGCAAAGCAAGAGCCAGATGCAAGGCAAGTGCTAGAGACTTCCTATTAGATCTTATTCTTACTGAAAAGATAACTGACAACGCAAAAAGGAATATACGATACTTAAAAATTAACTCGTTTGAAGACCTATATTTATGCTTAAGGCAAAACGTGTCAGCTCCAACCACTGTTAGCAATTGCAGAGACAAATTGAAAAATCTAAAACAGGGAATAACAGAAAGCGTACAATCTTTCAATTCTAGATTCCGACAACAACTCAATGAACTAAATTACGCAGTCCAAAACGAAAACCGTACGCCAGTCGAACGACTCGTAGCCGTGGATATCGAAGAACGCGAAGCACTAAAAACATATTTACTTAATTTACGGAACGAAATAGGACAGATAGTAGTAGCTAGCGATCCAAAAAACCTGAACTTCGCCCAACAATTAGCGGCCGACAAAGAACAAATCGCGTTGCCCACCGTCAGAATCAATCTAATAACACTCCGCCCGCACCTAAACGAAATGCTACCAATCTACAACCACGAGGTTTTAGCCAACCGTCGGATAACCGAATGAAATTAAAATGTTCCAAATGCTCGCGATTTAGACACACAGCCGAGATATGCTACTCTCGAAATTTTCCATTTGCCAACCAAGGAAAGATTCCACCTCGTGTAAACCAGACAACGGAGAACCCAGAAGAAATATTCCAAGAGTCAACTGCACCACCACCGGAAGACTATTATCAATCGTACTACAACGAAGAGACGGAAAAAGAGCCAGATTTCTCGTCGACACCGGAGCAGGTGTCTAATAAAAGAAACAACTTCACTGAACGTCCAAACCTCCAGCCCAAAGACTTTCCTAATGGGAAACGACAAACACACCACCAAAAAAATGTGTAACCTAAACATGTTCAAGAAGAATCATCAATTTCATGTAGTTCCTGACAACTTTCCCCTAATCGAAGACGGAATAATCGGACTTCCATTCCTTACGAAGTACCGATACCACGTCACTAACGATAAACTGACCTTAGACGAGATAATATTACCATTTCAGAACACCGATAACGAGATAGGACCAGGCGAAACTTTAACTTCAACTCAATACATCGAAGGAAAGCCCACCACAGTATGCTTTATCAACACTGGTAAGCAAATCTGCCATATTACAAACGAAATAGAAAAACCCGATAGAGTAACACAAATTAATAAATTTGCGCGAGTAATACGCACTAAACATATTGATCCAGAACTTCGAAAACCTCTCGAGAAAATCCTTATCAACTACTTAGACGTTTTTAACATGGAAACAGACTCACTACCATGCACTAACTTAACCGAACATACGATCACACTCAAAACAGACAAACCTATAAACATCAAATCTTATAGACCGCCCGAATGTCATAAAAAAGAAATTGAGACTCAAATCAACGACATGTTAAACAAACGCATCATAGAACCATCGGACAGTCCATATAACGCACCAATTTGGGTAGTTCCAAAGAAATTAGACGCATCAGGTAAACAAAAGTGGAGGATTGTCATAGACTTTAGGAAATTAAATGAACAAACAGATCAAGACGCGTATCCTTTACCAAATTTAGACGAAATACTCGATCATTTAGGCAAAGCTAAATTTTTCTCAGCCCTGGACCTCTCATCAGGATTTCACCTGATACCTATGGAACAAAAATCAAAAAAATATACTGCATTCTCAACCCCACAAGGTCACTTTCATTATAATCGCATGCCCTTCGGACTCAAAAATGCACCGGCAACGTTCCAACGCATGATGGACACCGCGCTACGGGGATTAGTAGGAAATAACTGTTTCGTATACCTAGACGATATCATAATATTCGGAAGCACCATCCAAGAACACAATCGAAATCTAGCTATCGTATTAGACAGATTACAAAACCTCGGGTTAAAGGTACAACCGGATAAATGCGAATTTTTAAAACCGGAATTAGAATATTTAGGACACGTAGTAACAAAAGAAGGAGTAAAACCCAATCCCAAAAAAATTCAGGCCGTAAAGGATTTTAAAATACCAAAAACCGCGACTCACATAAAATCATTTTTAGGACTTGTTGGGTACTACAGAAAATTTATACGCAATTTTTCTAAAATCGCGAAACCATTGACAGACCTCACAAAGAAAGACACTCCATTCCACTGGACTGATAAACAACAGCTTGCATTTGATACACTGAAACAAAATCTCTGTGAAGCTTCTATACTGCAATACCCGGACTTTGAAAAAACATTCACATTAATAACAGACACAAGTAACGAAGGACTAGGAGAAATACTCTCCCAAGACGGACATCCATGCTGTTACATATCTCGAACCTTGAACCCTCCTGAAAAGAAACTATTCCACAACCGAGAAAGAGTTACTAGCAATAGTATGGTCAATCATAAGACTAAAGCAATATCTACTTGGCAGAAAATTTAAGATTCAAAGTGATCATCAAGCTTTAAAATGGTTAAAAAATGTTAAGGATCCCTCATCGAGACTCATGTGATGGCGCTTGAGACTCGAGGAGTGTGATTATGAAATAGAATATAAAAAAGAGAAGGAAAATACAGCTGCAGACGCTCTTTCCCGATTGTATCCTATCACCAATGAAGAAATCCAACCCGATCTAGAAAACCCGAACTATTATGACGAATATATCGACTGGAAAACATATCACCCCGGCTCCAATAACTCAAAAACCTAACAGACCACACTTTAAACAAATTACAAAGACCGAATTAGGAGACTTTAACGAACAGCACTGGTTGCATCAATTAACTAAACACTTTATCAAACACCAAACCGGACACTTGCATATAGGAATTAACGACAATAGCTTCAGCATATTAGAAAAGGTAAACATTCAACTCATGTTAAGATTTCTAACGACCAGATTCCCTCAAATTAAACTGATATTTGGACAAGATCCGCCAGTAGACTACGATAACGAACAAAAACAAACTATACTACGCGAGAATCATAACGAAATAGTAGGACACTTAGGTATACACCGCACCGTGAAACGAATCCAAGAACACCATCACTGGACAAACCTAGAGCAAGACGTCACAGAATTTATACAAAACTGCGAAACCTGTCAACGAGAAAAATTGAACCGTATCAGGGCCAAAGAGCAACCCATAATAACTGATACACCCGTTAATCCTAACGATAAAATCGCAATGGACATATTTGGACCTCTCACCAAAACCAAACAAGGTAACCAATTTATCTTATCCATTCAAGATCAATTAACCAAATATCTCGTTCTTATACCTTTAAAAGACCAAACAGCTAACTCAATCATTAACGAACTTTTGGATCGCTATGTATACATATTTTCTGCACCGAAAAGTATTCTCACGGACATGGGACGAAATTTCGTATGTAAACTGATGGACACATTTGAAGAGGCTTTCAAGATTCGACACATAAAAACCACCTCTTTCCACCTGCAATCGTACGAACACATGCTGTAGTAAAAGATCTTATTCGAACTTGTACGACCGACCGACAAAACGATTGGGACGAAAATTTGAAACTAATATGCATGGGATATAAATCTTCGGTACACGAAACGACCGGACATACCCCATTTGAACCAACATTCGGACGACAAGCTAACATGCCATCCTCAATATCAAACACCCCCATCCTAACTAAAGATCAATTATTTAAACTCTGGAAGAACCGACATAATGCTTATATAGCGAAAGCAAGAGAAATCACTGAATCAAACAAAAGGCGGTATCAAAGAGATCAGATTCGAAAAATTATTAAAACACAAACTATATTCCGAGTAAAAGACAAAGTATGGGTACATAACGATCACAAAACCAACAAACTAGATCACGAATGGCTAGGACCTGCAGAAATCCTCTCTTCTAATCCACCCACCTATCTTATCGAATATCCCAACGGTCACACGCAAAGAATCCACGGTAACAGGCTAAAACCCTATTTTTCAGGAAGAAGACCATAACATGGATTATTATAACACATGAATACATTAAAAGCGATCTAGTAGTAAGACCACTAAATTATGCCAACGTTTTCTTAGAACACATAGATAATTGCTATGTGTACAACGAACAAGTTGATATTACCCTTATAATGGACCTTAGCGACCCAATCGATCAAACCAATAGATTACAACATGTAATTGAACTAATAGACCGTCAATGCAAACCACCTTGCGCTTACATACCAGAGATAAACAATCTAAAAATCAAGTATAGAAATCTCCAAAACCTAACGCATCAACTCAAATTGTTATTACACTATAGAATCAAACGCGGACTACTCAACGTCATAGGCTCAGTATCTAAAACTCTATTCGGAACTCTTGACGAAGAAGACCTAGAACTCATTAACAAAAATATTGACGCATTATTTGACTCCAACAACAAAATAAAAACGATCCTTAGTAACTAAACTGCACTTATCAGACACGTACTAGACGACACTAAGACGAATCAATTCGAAAACCTTACCAACAATATACGCAAAATTGAAAACCATAACGAGAAAAACGAAATATTGATCTCTTTTCTAATTCAGACTGAATCTACCATATTGGAGCTCTATATTAACATCGAGGAAATTTTTAACACTATCATATTAGGAAAATAAGGATTCATAAACCCGCAAATTATAGAACCTAAACAATTTTTAACAACACTCGACCAAATAACAAAACAAAACTTCATGAGTAACCATATCGAACCTTCAGTTCAAAACTTTCAAGTAATTCTAGATCTAAGTAAACTAAAATTATGGACAAATTATAACAAACTTATATATACGGTAACTGTGCCACTTTTAGAAGATAACGAGTGGAAAATAACAAAAATTTATCCGATACCTTTCAAGCAAAACTCTGTATTTATCGCACCTGTAGTAGAAACTGACTTGATACTAACCAACTCAGAGCAATACACCTTTGCCGATAGCCACTACTTAAACAGATATTGTAAACGAACGGCAATCATCCACATTTGTAAAAGGACTCAACCAAGCCACAAGAGAATCAATTCACCTGAATGTAGAATCGAATTAATTAATAATCAACAGTCAGTCAAAACTTGTCCAACTGCCGTATTCAAATTGGAAGAATTGACGTTCGTACCTTTACAGACTGAAAATCATTATATTATTATCCCTACAAAAATGTGCAAATCGACGTATTATGTAAGACACATAAAATCTTAGATATCAAACAACCGAGTTTAATTAGCAGCAAAACTGGATGTATAATTACATATGACCGTAATATTATGAAAATAGGAGGGACACATAAAAATATTTCTTACGAAATCAAATTTAAGAATAGTTCACACAGTTTCAAAGAAATAGACATCCCAACGCTAGAGGAAATATTAAAAACAGCTCCAAAGGTAACTCACAATTTTAATCAATATAAAGCCAACCTCGATACGTTACAAACACAGGTCGAAAGCCTACAATTCGAACGACGTATAAATTTACTTAAAGAATATAGCACTTCAACATTACAAATATTAGGATACATAGTCTTAGGTCTAGGAACAATATATATATTGCATAAATGTAAAAACTTTTCGAATGTCTAATTCGAGTAATTCCTAAAAATGTATGTATCAGAATACTTTGCCCTACCGCTCACGTAAATAATATGCATCAACCAGCAGCAGCACCAATTCTTCCACCAGCCCATGGGACGGTCACTTTACACAACAATAGTAACATTTATTTTAAGAAACGTAAATTTGAAAATATAATTTAACAGACAATAAAAAGCGAAATTTCTATAAAGTCCTTTAAATAAATAAGTCTATAAAGCTTTTTGAATAAATAAAATCAAAATTAACGATAGTTTATTAGCTGTTTCCACATTATTATACAGTTTGTATAATTACCAATTTTTTCCAAATATACAAAAAATGCAATTCGGCATTAATAAAATCAAATTTTGTAACCTTTTTTTTCAACAGACATTCACATTTCGTTTGCCACGTTTGATAAATCCCTAATGGAATTATATTGCCTGCAATTGTCGTAAATTTTCTATGGGATTCAAATCCGAGAAGCCGGCCATGTATTTCGTATGTCTTTCGTGTGTCTCGATGTGTGAACCGCGGCGTTATCGCGTTGATAAATCAAATTATCATCTTCGATTGCTTCTGTGAATGCTATTAGAACCATTTTTAAATATATATGTCTCTTTCAAGATTTCACTGAAAAATTTACACAGTTTTATGGAAGTTTCGATCAGCTTGCGGTTGTTCCTTTCTCAGCCTACTAACTATTGTCAGTGTACAGTGTATTGGCTTAACGGATTTGGATGGTTTATTGTTCGCGACTTGTATTTACGGATATTCGCTGAATTTCCTCCATCACATAGATATCTTTCCTTTTAATTTTTATTTGTTGTATCTTTTTTATACGAGCTATTTAATTTTGAGCTCAGGTATTGTCCCAGATATTCGACCATTTTTGTTTGTCGTATTTCATTGTTGCGAAGTGAATTTATCCTCAGCCTAAACATGCAGTAAGAGTTTTTTTATATTTAGCAGCATCAATATCATATTTTGATGTTGTATTGAAATCGATCTTAAAAAAGATTTTGCAACTTTATAATTTTTAACATATTTTCAAAGATATCGAAAACGCACAGTCGTGCTAAAGCAATAAAAATTATTTGACAAGTAATATTTATCATATGTATGTGTACATATAGGGTGTCTGGGCTAAATGCGATCATTTAAATGTAAATATGCATTATTTACCATTGTATGAAAAAAAAATTCTCAGAAAAGAGTTAAATTGTTTTAAGTGCTACGTGCAACGGTGAAAGGAACTTGGTAAAAATATCCCCCGTCATGTTCTCTAGCATGGCGCGCTCATCTGCCCATTTCGGACACTTAATAAGACATGCTCGGCGTCATCCGGGCTCGTATCAAAATCCCAACATTTATGGTCAGTTTTTTTTTCTTTGACCCTGATCTTGTAGTTATTGAAAATACCATGCACAGTCAACAACTGCATGGTGAAGTGGTCGATGCTTCTCTTTCTCTTCCGAAAGGTGGCTGCATCCTCGATAAGCCTCCTCGTCCAATTTTTGGCGCTATACTTTGACCATTCCCTCCTCCACTCCTTCAGAGTTTCCTCTTCATGCAACTCAAGCTGATCGAAAAACACCGCCGGATCCTCGACGTCAGGTCGGACTACTTTCTTGACTTCGAAAATTCTCCTACGCCACCGCGCCCTAATATGAATGGACATGGTCCCCGTCAACACGCACAGCGCCGCATGCGAGACTGTCTTGTAGGTCATCGAGGTACTTGTCAAGGCACTTCTCTGAGCCTTGCAGAGTTCGTTCACTACCACGGCCTTACTCAGTCCCATACCGACTCCCATACCTGGTAGTACAGCTTCCTGCAGGCATTAGAGGGGCCGTCTACATTCGGCAGGAGCCCTCTGATAGCCCTTAGAATAACATCCGCTCTAGTACAAATTACCTCTATATGATCATAAAAAATTCTCTTGGTGTCAAACACCACGTCTAAGTATTTCACCCTTTCGCGTGTGATCAGTGTCTTCCCTGCCAGAGTTATGTTAAAATTCCTGGGGACTCTCATTCTCGTCAATAATGAGATTTCAGCTTTTTTCCTTGTTATCTGAAGACCCGAATTGTCACTCCAATTGATGATCATCCTCATGTGGAGGTTCAAAGTGCCCTCCACACTTCCCTTTTTATTCAGGCCCACCATGATTGCAAGGTCCTCCGCAAATCCAATGGCTCTCAAATTAACACAATTATCAAATCTGGCCAACAGGCCATCGTAGACTAAGTTCCACAATAGCGGGCCCACCACTGAGCCCTGAGGATCTCCTGCAAAAATTTTCCTTATGATCGATCCACTGAGATTGTCGAAAACTACGATTCGATCCATCAAAATTACCTCCCATCGCAAGGTATTAAATGCATTTTTAACATCGATGCACATCATAACGCAAACTAGGCCCTTCTTTGTGCACGTATTGGCAAACTTGCAGACCTGCGATATGACATCAATTGAACCTTTCCTCTTGCGGAACCCAAATTGGTTCAGGTGAAACGGATCCGTACCCAATTCATTTTCAATGACCGACCTGAACGTATTCTCGCAAATCATACTCATCGCCGGTACAATACTGATTGGTCGGTACGACGAGGTAAGCCTGGAATCCTTCCCTAGTTTGTTCAATAAGATCAACCGGACCACCTTGCATTTAGCTGATACTCTTCCGATCTCATATATAGAGTTGATCATGACAAACAAGTCCTGCGCTCTATGCTTAAAGATCGACTTCCTTCTTATCACTTACAGCCGCGGGTCCGCGGGTGGTTCTTCTTGTTTCCTTCCTCGGAGGGGCGCAGACCGGCCCCCCATCCTGTGCGCCAACGGTACCCTGAGTGCCTCGCAGAGCAGGCATTTCGGGTTTGCGACGATGCATCCCTTGACTCGGTATTCCGGGCCGCCGCTCGAGTGGCACATCTTCCTCACATGTCCGATCCCCAGGCACCTGTAGCATTGCAAAAATTTTTGCGCGATGGCTTCGATCTTCGCTATCTATCATACTATGGTGAATTTTCCAGCCTGGGCAAGTTTTCGCACCGACCCGGCCGGGCCTCACATCCACACGGATCCAAGGTCGTTTCGGGCGGAGCGGACCTCTCCCAGTTGGATGTTGTCCGCCTTGCATCCAACCTCCTTCGCCAGGGTGTCCCTTATATCTTCCTTGGTGGCCAACATGTCTATTCCGACCATCCTTGCTTCCGCGGCTCGGAAGGGTGCTGCTACGCGGACCTTGTTCGGATTTAGGATCCGCGTCAACTGTGCTGCGAGGGTGGCGGCTTTTCCCTCTTCTGATCTTCGGAGACCTCCAGCACGAAGCCACCGGTCATGGCTTTGCGCATTTTCAGCGCCTTGACGCCGACCCCCGCCAGAGGGATGCTGCCTCTAGCCGCGGCCAACACCTCTGCGTAGGATTGGTCCGATCCTTCCTTCACCGTAATGGTGACCACCGATGTTCGCGGTGGGCGTGGTAGAGGCGGCTTGTCTCCCCTTTTCCCTGCGGTCCCCGTTCCTCGTTCCGGGGACTTCCTCGGGTTCTTCTTTGATCCTGGCCCCGGAGTCGTCTTCGCCGGTTGTTTCCCAGCCGACGCCTTCTTATTCTTCCCTTTTCTTCGCTCTACGGTCTGCCATTCCGTGACAGCCGCTTGTCCATCCATGATCGGTGGAGTATTTGGAGCTCCAATGTCCATCCTACACGTGATCTTTTCCAGGACGTTCCTCTATTAGCCGAGCTAGCGCGGTGCTCAACTCGTCCACGTGGGTCAGAGATGAAAAAATGTCAGTCTTTTTTTTTGAAAATGTTTGGGAAGATCCCCAACGTTTGTCCAACACCCCACTTTGTTTACAATTTAAATCATCACAACATCGTTATAAAAACATAGTATAAGAACGTAATTAGATGAGTTTTCGCAAGACATGACCTTTTTAGCGGTTTTAACTGCCTTTCACTTCAAATATTGTAAACACGATTTCGAATAAACGTTTCAAATTACCTAGGTTTAAAAGAATTTATAAATTTTACTTTCGCGCCAAGGACCGCTCGGGTCGCGGGACGTGACAATTACTACCTTTTGTTTCTTGTGTTTTCATCTGTTTCGTTTGGCACCCATTCCCCGAGGCTTCCGGGTGATTCCAATTCCTACGGAAAGGATGTAGCCTCCGGCAGAGCCGCTTACCGGTAGAACCGGTAGTCGTGTACCTTCAACAGCCTCAAGGACCCGTCACAAACCTCAGGAAATTCTGACTAAGATCCTACGAGCCGGATGTAGCATCTGGTTAAAAACTGTCCTAAGCATTATTATTGTCTATTACGGGAAAATTAGCTTTTCGCACGTGGGGATATCGGACCATATCCTACGCGTCGGCGTCCGTACTGGCGGCGTTTCCTCCGTTCGAGTTGCAGGCCCTCGCGCTCCAACAGATGTACGATCATCTGAGGGGCCCGGGCTCGGGCGGCGGGGGTACGCAGCCCGCCAACATCGGCCGGCCGGTCCAAGACGTCCGAGAGGAGGAGAAGCGACTGACCTGGGAAAGGTGGCGCCTTCAACTGCTGGAGGAAGATGCCGCGCGGCCGCACCGAGCCGTTAGAGCCGTCCTCCCCAACGGAGAGGCTTGGAGGATCCGTGACGGAGTCCAGCTGACATTCAGGATGACGCAGGTGCTCACCGGTCACGGTATGTTCGGGTAGTACCTGCGAAGGATTCAGCGGGAGGTGACCTCCACCTATCACCACTGCGAGGAGGAGGAAGACACGGCACAGGATACGCTGGAGTTCTGCCCAGCGTGGAAAGAACCGCGCCGTGTCCTGCGGCTCGTCATTGGCGAGAGTTTAGCCCCCGATGCGGTCGTCGAGATCATGACGAGGAGCCAACAGGAGTTAGCCGCCGTCCGCACCTACTGCGAGCGAGTTATGATCGCGAAGGAGCAGGCGGAGAGGATCAGAGTGAAGAGGGGCGACCCCGTCAGGGTGGCTCGCAGAAGCGAACCGACACTCCGTCGCAGGGCCGCGGCACCACTACCGCCGCCGCCGTCCTAGGCGCGCGCGTCGAAGGAGCCGTCACGCCGAGGAGGATCTGGGTACCCCCTCGGACTTGCACGACGACCCATGGAACGTGGTGCTAGGGGGTGGGTGGACCCCCCTAGCTGCCTAGTTCGACCAGGACGCCTCCCGCAACAACGAAGGGAAACGACGACGAGGGAGTGTTGCGGCAGCATATCCATAGAGAGGAACCGGGACGCTCCTGTCAAACGTCATGACGACCACCGTGGGGTTTTAGTCGGTAAGAGGCTGACACTACCCGCCGCCTCCCAGAGGGCGGCCGGACGTCCATGAGGATTTCTCCACGTAAAAAAAAGCTTTTCGCACGTACGATGTCTCCTACTATCAACTTTCTCTCGAGGGCGGCTAAGACCCTTCCTAGTCCACCAGTTGTCTTATTAGCCAATAAGAAACAATGTCCACTACCTTCACTTTCCTAACTAAAAATGTCATGAACAAATCCGCTGATCCCACTGCTGATTCACTAGCACTCCTCCGACACAGCATCGTCACTTAGGGATCAATCGTTATTCGTCGTCAGAATAGTTAAGTCTGTAAAGGGTTCTGCCCTCAAGTAAAGGTCATTTTTCATAGTCAGAATAGTTAACAAGTCTATAACGGGTTTTACCCGTAACCACTTATTTAACTCATACCGACGCATCAGTGTAATTTAGTAAGCTGTTGAAATAAACTATGATTTATACTTGTTAAATCAGTGTAAATTTCAGTCAAACCATCCCTATTATCGTAATAGAAATAAGGGGAGCGATTAGTTCATGGCGTTGATTGTTTAATCATAACGGGAATTTACGACTCCCGTTGATGTACTTCGCCAACGGTCGTAACGAGACGGAAGGGGCGTAACGCTAGTGGGCGGAACGCGCTTAGAAAAAATGTGCCTGGCTCCCCCCCCCCCCCCCGCGGTGTGCCGCGGTGTCGCACACCATGAAGGATCACTCGGGTTTTATGTATAGGCAGGCGATGTCGGTGGTCAGAGGAGATCAAACTCTCCGACCTTGACATCGCGGAGGTTAGATCGAGGAAGGCTGTCACGAGACCTCTAATATTGGAGATTGCAGTTCAGGACACTGGCAGCAAAGCATTACGACTGGCCATACGGATGGCGGATGCTCTTCGAGTCTTCCCCGCCCAGGTGACTGTGCCGCGCAGGATAGCGGAGTTGAGGCTGACAGGGCTGGAAGATTCAGTAATACTGGAGGAGGTGGTAGCCGCCGTTGGCAAGGCGGGAGGCTCGATAAAACACGATAAGTGATTAAATGTATTGGTCATTTGTTTTATAATTTAGTATTAAGACTATAACATCTTTTTTTACTTTAATAGAAGAATAATTTTAGAAAACCATAACCTATGAAATTTTCAATCAAATTGTATTTCTTAATCAATAGTATTCAAAGCAAAATATACAGAATACACATAATTCAAGTATGATATGTAAAGTTATTTACATTCTTGTCTTTTAAGCCACCGTTAGAGCATTCCCAAAGAAAACAAAGAAGTCCAAGCTGTGATATGTCTATAACAAAGCATTAAATATCATTAAGATCGTTAATACACAATAACAAACATGGAACTTTAGCAATAATAAAGACTAAAATCTAATAAGTATACAAATTGAAACTCTAACATAAAAGTTTGAGAACAGGACATTGAGAATTCAGTAATTTTTTATGCGTATCAAACAGTTTTATTGTACTTAAGTGTTAAGACGTTAAGACTTTATTTCAATAAAAAGGACATTTACAGCTTTCTAAATTATCAATTATTTTTATTGTATAATTAACAATAATTCAAACAAAATATAATAAATAGAACAAATTGAAATACAATATATAAAACTACATACATTTTTGAGCTCCTGCAGAGGCTTTGTCCTCTTGAGAGATGCACTGACTCTAATACCGAAAAGGAATGTTCAAAAGAATATAAAATAAGACAACATTACCGCGACCACTAAAATTATAATCGGCGAACAAGAACTCTAATGTCGCATACGAAATTGTTTGATAAAATTTTATTACTTTCACGTGTGATTATTTAATTGAATTTAATCAAAACTACCGTGATTCGAAAATATTGAAAAATACTTTTACGGAGCAAACACTGACTCTACAAACCGCATTGCACGCGGTCACAAATATTCCCTAAATATAAAGTTGTTTATGGGTGAGGTGGGATGGGGAGTAGGAAACAAGCGAAATATTGTTTTGATGTTTGGTGTTTGATGATGAATATTGTTTTCCTTCTTCTCGCTATCGAACGTTTATTTAGAAAATACTACTACTTTCCTGTTACGTATGAAAAATATTAGTTTTGTTGAGATATGTGTAATTTTATATGCTAAATTAACTGCGTAGTATGTGAGTATGGGTATGTGTGTCCGCGGTGTCTCGAAAACAAAAGAATGTAAACTGTTCTGTCCGTCAGTCGTGTATGGAAGGGCATCTGGTATGGAAGGTAGTGTGAGAAGGAAGTGCTGAGACACGTGCAAGATTGTATCGTTTAATATTGTTGGAATCGTTCACTAAATAAATGCATAATTATTTTATTGTGAATATTAAAGGGATATTTAGTGTTTCTATACGTTTATTTCGGCGACTAAGATCCATAATCATTAACATGTTTAAAATTATAGGGTATTTCTCGATAATGAACAAATATTTACGAATACCGTGAATGCAATGCAATCATTTGCAAGAATTATACTGTAAATGTTCGTTGCTAGAATATAAAATATACACTCCACTAATGCACTATAGTCACGTGTTATAAATAGTTGAAAATATTTGCAAGAATTCAAAAGTTTACAACTAAATATACTTAAATAATACTGTAGAAACGCATGCGAAATTCTGCTTTGAAGTACTTGAGTCTACTTGCGCGCCACCTCTATCAGAAAAAATATAAGTTACACAGTTAAAAGATAGTAAAAAATATAGTAACGAATAATATGAAAAATATACTAATGACAGTAATAAAGAACCGACGCCGCCAATAGGTTATATAAGTTACAAACTTGACGCAACGTGGTCCATGCTATCGGTACAAATTTTTTTTTTTTTTTATATATTTTGCATTCACAATTTGTCCAATTTGGACATTTGGTAGAATTTTCCACCTGCATAGTTATCATGTGGGTGGCTACCCCCAGCGGGGTACCATCTTCGTGTATGCTAGGTTATATCCTTTATGAGATTTGTTGGGTGTTTCCTTTTTAATCTTCTTTCTATGCTTGATGTGTTGATCGTTTCCGCTGCCAGCCAGTTCGGGTGTGTTGCTACTCTTTCTTTGTACCTTCTTGCACATCTGCTAATCTCCTCCTTGACCGTTGGTATTCCCAGGCCTTTCCGAATGTCCTCGTTTTTAACGTACTATGGGGTGTTTACTATCGTTCTAAGAATTTTAGCTTGCATTGCCTCTATTTTGCTTATATGGCTCATTGCTGCTGTTCCCCATAGTGGTATTCCGTACATCCAGATTGGTTTTATGATTGCTTTATATATTTTTAATTTATTTTCTATGCTTAATTTGGATTTTCGACTTGTTAGCCAATGCATTTGTCTCCTTGCCCTCTGTATTTTGTCTATTATTGATTTGATATGCTGTTTCCATGTGAGTTGTGTATCTATGTGGAGTCCTAGGTATTTGACTTGCCTTGTTTGTATTGTGTGCGTGCCTTGTGTGTATTGTGGTTTGTCGGCCAGTATGTCGGTCTTCCTATGAATAAAATATTGAGGTTATTGTTTCTAATGTATTTTTCCAAGATTCTACCTCGAGGTGTAGTTATTCTTGATCCCCATAGTGTGTGCTTTGAGTTGTAGTCTCCCGCTGCGATATACTTGTCGCCCAATTGTTGAAAGTACTCTTCTCACATTTGTGCTGTAATTTTGTCTCGCGGTGGTACATATACTGCTGACAACTGTAAATGGTTGCTGCTAGTTTGTACAGTAACGGTGGTTGCTTGTATGTATTCCTTACTAACTTGGCTGTGTAAGTGGTGTTTAATGTCGTTTCTTATTATGACTGCGGTCCCTCCGTGTACTTTTCCTGAGGGATGCTTGGTATCATATATGGTGTAGTACGGTATTTTTATGCAACTTTTTGTAGTGAAGTGTGTTTCGGATACGAGTAGTATGTCGATATTATTGTTATACAGGAATGTTTTAGTTTCTAGGGCCCTTTACTGTAGGCTTTAGAGTTCCAGGCTGCTATTTTAAGCATGTCCATTTTTATTTTATGCTTAACATGTTTGTAAGTAATTACAGCATGACTGTGACTTGTTGCGTTTGCTGTCTGAGGATTGCGTTTTGTTCGCTCATCATTTTTGTTAGCATTTCAGTGTTTTTGAAGGATTGCTTTAGTAGTTCTTTGATTTCTGTAGCGTCGTTGATGTTATTGTTCTGGTTTTGGTTGTCTAAGGGTGTCGTTTGTTTGGTTACATGCGCGTAGCTTCGGCTACCAAAGGTGTTGATATTATTGTGGTTGATATACGTTACGTGCTGTACGTTTGTTGATGTCTCAGTTTCTACGCAGTCCTGTTGTGTGTGATAGTTATTTCATGTCCTGTTTCGAAGCGGCGGAGACAGTTTACGTTGAAGTTGTTTTCTGACTGTACAGCCTTTGTAGCTAGCTGGGTGGTTTCCACTGCAATTGTAGCACTTTACATCGTTTATTTTTCCCGTGTATGGGTAGTTCATTGTTAGATGTTTTTATGTGCATTTGACACACGCCAGGTTTCTGTTGCAGTAGTTTTTTGTATGTCCATATTGTTGACACCGCGTGCATTGCGGTATGTCTTTTTTATGTCTGGGTGGTTGTACTGTAATTATTATGTTTAGAACTCTTTTAATTTCAAAAATTTCCTTGTAGTTATTTTTAGGTTCGAGTTCTATTACAAATAGCGGTATTGGTTGTTTAGTATCATATTTGGTTATGTTATTTATTGCTCTTACCTGGTGTCCGATTTTGGCTAGTTACTCATATATGCTACTTGTATTTGCTTTGGGTGTAATCCTCTGATTACTGCTTTGTAACTTTTATCAGTTTTAAGCTGGTAAGTATGGTACCCGGCATTTTTCTCCTTTAGCATTTTTACCACTTTTCTGTAAGATTCTGGGGCGTTGGTTTGCACTTTTACCTGGTCCAGTTTTATTTGTTTAATGCTGTAATTTTCTTTACCTGCCGTGATGTTTAGCAGTTCGATGAGGGGGTCTATTATCTGGGCATCTATGTAGATTGGTGGTGGTTTGGCGATGTGTGTTTTTGGTTTTTCAATTGGGTCTGGTTCCTTCTCCTGTAGCAGTGCGCTGAAGGAGTTTTGGAGAGGAATTTCTTGGAGCCATTGTTGCCTTTCTGTTTCTACGACCGTCCTAACATTTGTATTTAATGTTATTTTTCGTTCTTTGCTGGGAGTAATAACCTTCCAGCTTTCATTCTGGTGTGATAGATCGTTGTCGATGTTATTCTTCTCGTCATTCTTCTGTGTAGTTTCCATTTCTGCTTCCTTTATAACTGAGGAATTATGATCTTCGTTTGTTAATTGGTTTAGGTTTGTTATATCTACAGCTCTGATTATAACATATGTTTCGCCATTGTTTAGTATTTTTATTGGTGGTATTTGTTGCATATTTTCCATTATCTAGCGATTGGCTCTGTCTTGAGTCACTTTGTTTTCCCCACTTGTTCCGATTACGGAAGCACCGATTCACATGTCCGCATAGCTCGACTGCTCGGTAAGAACTGTCCTATAAAATATGTTAATTATTTTTCGACGCAATTCCTATTTGCATCAAGCCATATTTGGTAACGCGTGACAAGTTTCTTTATTCCGTCAGAGAACAATTCTGCTGGATACTTCTACTAAATTTTTCATAAACGACTTCACTGTTCTCTTAACTTCATTTTCGTTATTTTTCATTTATAATTTGTATAAAATGAAACTATATCGTTTCCGCGACATGTGTATTATCGTCTGCTTATACCTTAACTTGCACCTCCCGCGGCAACGTCTGCACGCTACTTAAATGGAGAGCACATCAAAATCAGCATCGCGCTTAACGTTTTAAATACCTTTATATCGATATGATTCACGTATTTCATGCCATGTAATTTTGCTGAGAGCAAAAACATTTCAGTCACGGCGTCAACCCTTAATTTTCCTGCACTTTTCTCTCGTGGTTGACAGAACATTCATAAGAATCTGTTTCCTTCAATTCTTTATGATCTGGAGTTTCCTCCCTCTCCTTCCAACAATAACGTGAGCGTCAAAAAGCAGATTTTACAATTGGATCGAGTATTTTATTCCTGTATTTGCCAATAAATATATTGAGTGCAAATAATGAAGAAAAATCAGAATTCAACGGCTTATTCCCTACTGCGGTGTTCTTCTCGATATTCGAAGTGAAAGGAAAGGATTGTTGGTTTGGCTAATGATGCGAGGATCTGTATTACGAAATGAAGAGAGAGATTGCTGCTGCAACCGTCAAGTATATTCAGAATAAATATAATAAATATGTCGGAGACGAAAAGACATCGGGCCTCCCCGTTATAATTCTTAGGAAAAAAACAGAGACAATGAGCTTGAGTTCGAGGCGTCAGACAAAACGCCGAGCGTAGCCGCGGTCACGGGACGAACATTTTGTCTACTGCAAGTGTAGAATTACATAGCCCTCCTTAAGAAAAGATAGTAGTACCAATGCTCTACAGTGCGCATTCCAACGGCCTCTGCCCCGTGGCTTGCCACACGCCGACCCTATTCTTCGGGCAAGACGATTGCCAGATGTCGATGCAACTTCACAGGACATTTAGTTAACTAAGGTCCTCCAAACGAACAAACAGTCTTTATCCTAACAGTCCCCAAGACTACCACCCGCTACGGGAAGATATGGGAAATCTGTTTTTCCTCACGGGCGACGCTTCCCGTTACCAACTTTCTCTCAAGGGCAGCTAGCATCCTTTTCTAACCACCAAATAGAGATTGGCAAATTAACGGCGGCGTTCATTTCCCTCACTTTTTGAACGAGGATTGTCCTCGACGAATCCGATGAACTCTTGTCCTGGGACACACCCCACCATAGTTTTCTTCGGCAGCATCACGATGACGGAGAGACACATTCTCGTGCGATGTCATCAAGCGAGTATAACGTTTGCAATCAGCGAATACCTTAATTGACGAAGAGTCAAATTTGGATTCTGGAGAGACGTGACTGCTATCCCGTTGTCCGCGAATTCGTTATTGAACTTAGGATCATGGTCATTAATATCTCGAGTGTCTAGTTGCCACGGCTGCTTGTCAAATTCTGTAGTGATCATATCCGTACGAGTAGATGCCTTCTCTATTACGTATCCACGATGGCTAATGCGAGAGAATATTCATTACATGCCCCTAACCCCAATCTTAATGATCACTCCGACATATAATATATCGTCATACGTTATAACGTAACACTATGTAACGTTATATGTTACAAAGTGATGCTATATAACGTTATACATCATAACGTAATACTATATAGACTTATGTATTATAACGCAATACTATATAACGTTATGCGTTACACTGATATGCTATGTAACGTTGTACGTTATAACGTAATGCTATATAGCGTCATACGTTCTAACGTAATATTATATAACGCTATACGTTAATACGTAATACTATATAACGTTATCCTGTCATGCTGTATAATGTTATACGGTATATTGATATGCTATATAACTTTATACCTCATAACGTAAAGCAAAATAAAGTCATTCGTTATAACGTAAGACCATATAACGTTATACGTTATACTGAAATACTATATAACGTTATACGTTGTACCGTAATACTATATATCGTTATACGTTGCACCGTATTCTTATATAACGTTATACGTTGTACCGTAATACTATATATCGGTATACGTTATGACGTATTACTATATATCGTTATACATTATAACGTATTACTATATAACGTATTACGTTATAACGAAATACTATATAACGTTATACGTTATAGCGAAATATTATACAACGTTATACGTTATAACGTAATACTACATAACGGTTTACGCTATAACGTAATAGTACATAACGTTATATGTTATAACGAAATAATATATAACGTGATACGTTATAACGCAATACTACATACCGTGTTACGTTATAACGTAATACTACAGAACGTTATACGTTATAACGAAATACTATATAACGTTACATGTTATAACGCAATAGTATATACCGTTATACGTTGTACCGTAATCCTATATAACGTTATACGTTACACTGATGTGCTACATAACGTTATACGTTATAACGTATTACTATATAACGTTGTACGTTATAACGTACTACTGTATAACGTTATACGTTATAACGTATTACTATATAACGTTATACGTAATAACGTAATACTATATAACGTTGTACGTTATAACATACTACTGTATAACGTTATACGTTATAACGTATTACTATATAACGTTATACGTTATAACGAAATATTATATAAGGTTATACGTTATAACGTATTACTATATAACGTTATACGTTATAACCAAATACTATATAACGTTATACGTTGTACCGTAATACTGTATAACGTTATACGTTACACTGATGTGCTATATAACGTGATACGTTATAACGTATTACTATATAACGTTATTCGTTATAGCGTAATTCTATATAACGTTTTACATTACAACGTAATACTACATAACGTTATACATTATAACGTAATGCTATATAACGTTACGCGTTATAACGTGATACTATATAACGTTATACGTTGTACCGTATTACTATATATCGTTATACGTTGTACCGTAATCGTATATAACGTTATACGTTACACTGATGTGCTACATAACGTTTTACGTTATAACGTAATACTACATAACGTTATACTTTATAACGAAATACTATATAACGTGATAAGTTATAACGTATTACTATATAACGTTATTCGTTATAACGTAATTCTATATAACGTATTGCGTTATAACGGAATATTATATAACGTTATACATTATAAAGAAATATTATATAACGGTATACGTTATAACGTATTACTATATAACGTTATACGTTATAACGAAATACTATATAACGTTATACGTTGTACCGTAATACTGTATAACGTTATACGTTACACTGATGTGCTATATAACGTGATACGTTATAACGTATTACTATATAACGTTATTCGTTATAGCGTAATTCTATATAACGTTACACGTTATAACGTAATGCTATATAATGTTATACATTGTACCGTAATACTATATACCGTTATACGTTATAACGAAATATTATACAACGTTATACGTTATAACGTAATGGTATATAAAGTAATACGTTATAGCGGAATACTATATAACGATACACGTTATAAAGAAATATTATATAACGTTATACGTGATAACATAATACAATATAACGTTTTACGTTATAACGAAATACTATATAACGTGATACGTTATAACGTAATACTACATAACGTTTTACGTTATAACGTAATACTACATAACGTTATACGTTATAACGAAATACAATATAACGTTGCACGTTATAACGTAATACTATATATCGTTATACGTTGTACCGTAATCCTATATAATGTTATACGTTACACGGATGTGCTACATAACGTTATACGTTATAACGTATTACTACATAACGTTATACGTTATAACGAAATACTATATAACGTTATACGTTATAACGTAATGCTATATAACTTTATACGTTATAACGAAATACTATATAACGTTATACGTTATAACGAAATACTATATAACGTTATACGTTATAACGAAATATTATATAACGTTATACGTTATGACGTAATACTATATAACGTTATACGTTACACTGATGTGCTATATAACGTGATACGTTATAACGTATTACTATATAACGTTATTCGTTATAACGTAATTCTATATAACGTTTTACGTTCTAACGTAATACTGTATCACGTTATACGTTATAACATAATACAACATAACGTTATACGTTATAACGGAATACTATATAACGTTATACGTTACAAAGAAGTATTATATAACGTTATACGTTATAACGTATTACTATATAATGTTATACGTTATAACGTATTAGTACATAACGTTATACGTTATAGCGAAATATTATACAACGTTATACGCTATAACGTAATGGTATACAACGTTATACGTTGTACCGTATTACTATATATCGTTATACGTTGTACCGTAATCGTATATAACGTTAAACGTTACACTGATGTGCTTCATAACGTTTTACGTTATAACGTAATACTACATAACGTTATACTTTATAACGAAATACTATATAACGTGATAAGTTATAACGTATTACTATATAACGTTATTCGTTATAACGTAATTCTATATAACGTATTGCGTTATAACGGAATATTATATAACGTTATACATTATAAAGAAATATTATATAACGTTATACGATATAGCGCATCACTATATAACGTTATTCGTTATAACGTAATTCCATATAACGTATTACGTTATAACGTAATACCACATAACGTTATACATTATAACGTAATGCTATATAACGTTACGCGTTATAACGTGATACTATATAACGTTATACGTTGTACCGTATTACTATATATCGTTATACGTTGTACCGTAATCGTATATAACGTTATACGTTACACCGATGTGCTATATAACGTGATACGTTATAACGTATTACTATATAACGTTATACGTTATAACGAAATACTATATAACGTTATACGCTGTACCGTAATACTGTATAACGTTATACGTTACACTGATGTGCTATATAACGTGATACGTTATAACGTATTACTATATAACGTTATTCGTTATAGCGTAATTCTATATAACGTTTTACGTTATAACGATATACTATATAACGTGATACGTTATAGCGCATTACTATATAACGTTACTCGTTATAACGTAATTCTATATAACGTATTACGTTATAACGTAATACTACATAACGTTATACATTGTACCGTAATACTATATACCGTTATACGTTATAACGAAATATTATATAACGTTATACGTTATGACGAAATACTATATAACGTTATACGTTGCACCGTAATACTATATAACGTTATACGTTACACTGATGTGCTATATAACGTGATACGTTATAACGTATTACTATATAACGTTATTCGTTATAACGCAATTCCTTATAACGTTTTACGTTCTAACCTAATACTGTATCACGTTATACGTTATAACATAATACAATACAACGTTATACGTTATAACGGAATACTATATAACGTTATACGTCATAACGTAATACTATATAACGTTATACGTTATAACGTATTACTATATAACGTTATACGTTATAACGTATTACTATATAACGTTATACGTTATAACGAAATACTATATAACGTTATACGTTGTACCGTAATACTATATAACGTTATACGTTACACTGATGTACTATATAACGTGATACGTCATAGCGTATTACTATATAACGTTATTCGTTATAACGTAATTCTATATAACGTATTACGTTATATCGTAATGGTATATAAAGTTATACGTTATAACGTATTACTATATACCGCTATACGTTCTAACGAAATACTATATAACGTTATACGTTATAACGAAATACTATATAACGTTATACGTTATAACGTATAACTATATAGCGCTATACGTTATAACGAAATATTATACAACGTTATACGTTATAACGTAATGGTATATAATGTTATACGTTATAACGGAATACTATATATTACGTTACACGTTATAAAGAAATATTATATAACGTTATACGTTATAACGTATTACTATATAACGTTATTCGTTATAGCGAAATATTATAAAACGTTATACGCTATAACGTAATGGTATATAACGTTATACGTTATAACGTTTTACTATATAACGTCATACGTTATAACGAAATACTATATAACGTGGTACGTTATAACTTAATACTACATAACGGTTTACGTTATAACGTAATACTACAAAACGTTATACGTTATAACGAAATACTATATAACGTTGCACGTTATAACGTAAGACTATATATCGTTATACGTTGTACCGTAATCCTATATAATGTTATACATTACACTGATGTGCTACATAACGTTATACGTTATAACGTATTACTATATAACGTTATACGTTATAACGTTATACGTTATTCGTTATAGCGTAATTCTATATAACGTTTTACGTTATAACGAAATACTATATAACGTGATACGTTATAGCGCATTACTATATAACGCTATTCGTTATAACGTAATTCTATACAACGTATTACGTTATAACGTAATATTACATAACGTTATACATTGTACCGTAATACTATATACCGTTATACGTTATAACGAAATATTATACAACGTTATACATTATAACGTAATGGTATATAAAGTTATACGTTATAATGGAATACTATATAACGTTACACGTTATAAAGAAATATTATATAACGTTATACGTTATAACGTATTACTATATACCGCTATACGTTCTAACGTAATACTGTATAACGTTATACGTTATAACATAATAGAATATAACGTTATACGTTATAGCGAAATACTATATAACGTTATACGCTATAACGTAATGGTATATAACGTCATACGTCATAACGAAATACTATATAACGTTATACGTTGTACCGTAATACTATATAACTTTATACGTTACACTGATGTGCTATATAACGTGATACGTTATAACGTATTACTATATACCGGTATACGTTCTAACGTAATACTGTATAACGATATACGTTATAACGTATTACTATATAACGTTATTCGTTATAACGTAATTCTATGTAACGTTATACGTTATAACGTTTTTCTATATAACGTTATACGTTATAACGAAATATTATATAACGTTATACATTATAACGTAATACTATATAACGTTATACGTTAAAACGTAATACTATATAACGTATTACGTTATAACGAAATACTATATAACGTTATACGTTATAACGTTTTACTATATAACGTCATACGTTATAACGAAATACTATATAACGTGATACGTTATAACTTAATACTACATAACGGTTTACGTTATAACGTAATACTACAAAACGTTATACGTTATAACGAAATACTATATAACGTTGCACGTTATAAGGTAAGACTATATATCGTTATACGTTGTACCGTAATCCTATATAATGTTATACATTACACTGATGTGCTACATAACGTTATACGTTATAACGTATTACTATATAACGTTATACGTTATAACGAAATACTATATAACGTGATACGTTATAACGTAATACTACATAACGTTATACGTTATAACGTAATACTATATAACGTTATACGTTATAACGTTGTGGTATATAACGATAAACGTTATAACGTAATGCCATATATCGTCATACGCTATAACGTAATGCAAAATAATGTCATTAGGTATAACGTAACACTATATAACGTTATACGCTATAACGTAACACTATATAACGTTATACGTTATAACGAAATACTATATAACGTTCTACGTTAGAAAGAAATATTATATAACGTTATACGTTATAACGAAATAGATATATACCGTTATACGTTGCACTGATGTGCTATACAACTTTATACGTTATAACGTAATACTATATAACGTTATACGTTATAACCTAATACTATATAACGTTATTCGTTATAACGTAATTCAATATAACGTTATACGCTATAACGTAATACTATATAACGTTATACGTTACAACGTAATACAATATAACGTTATACGTTAGAACGAAATACTCTATAACGTTATACGTTATAAAGTATTACTATATAACGTTATACATTATAACGAAATACTGCATAACGTTATGCATTATAACGTAATGCCATATAACGTTACACGTTATAACGTGATACTATATAACGTTATACGTTGTACCGTAATACTATATATCGTTATACGTTCTACCGTAATCCTATATAACGTTATACGTTGTACCGTAATACTATATAACGTTATACGTTACACTGATGTGCTATATAACGTGATACGTTATAACGTATTACTATATAACGTTATTCGTTATAACGAAATACTATATAACGTAATACTACATAACGTTTTACGTTATAACGGAATACTACATAACGTTATACGTTATAACGGAATACTATATAACGTTGCACGTTATAACGTAATACTATATAACGTTATACGTTATAACGAAATACTATATAACGTTATACGTTATAACGTTTTACTATATAACGTTATACGTTATAACGAAATACTATATAACGTGATACGTTATAACTTAATACTACATAACGGTTTCCGTTATAACGTAATACTACATAACGTTATACGTTATAACGAAATACTATATAACGTTGCACGTTATAACGTAAGACTATATATCGTTATACGTTGTACCGTAATCCTATATAATGTTATACATTACACTGATGTGCTACATAACGTTATACGTTATAACGTATTACTATATAACGTTATACGTTATAACGAAATACTATATAACGTGATACGTTATAACGTAATACTACATAACGTTATACGTTATAACGTAATACTATATAACGTTATACGTTATAACGTTGTGGTATATAACGTTAAACGTTATAACGTAATGCCATATATCGTCATACGCTATAACGTAATGCAAAATAATGTCATTAGGTATAACGTAACACTATATAACGTTATACGCTATAACGTAACACTATATAACGTTATACGTTATAACGAAATACTATATAACGTTCTACGTTAGAAAGAAATATTATATAACGTTATACGTTATAACGAAATAGATATATACCGTTATACGTTGCACTGATGTGCTATACAACTTTATACGTTATAACGTAATACTATATACCGTTATACGTTATAACCTAATACTATATAACGTTATTCGTTCTAACGTAATTCTATATAACGTTATACGCTGTAACGTAATACTATATAACGTTATACGTTACAACGTAATACTATATAACGTTATACGTTATAACATAATACAATATAACGTTATACGTTAGAACGAAATACTCTATAACGTTATACGTTATAAAGTATTACTATATAACGTTATACGTTATAACGAAATACTGCATAACGTTATGCATTATAACGTAATGCCATATAACGTTACACGTTATAACGTGATACTATATAACGTTATACGTTGTACCGTAATACTATATATCGTTATACGTTCTACCGTAATCCTATATAACGTTATACGTTGTACCGTATTACTATATAACGTTATACGTTACACTGATGTGCTATATAACGTGATACGTTATAACGTATTACTATATAACGTTATTCGTTATAACGTAATTCTATATAACGTTTTACGTTCTAACGTATTAGTACATAACGTTATACGTTATAGCGAAATATTATACAACGTTATACGCTATAACGTAATGGCATACAACGTTATACGTTGTACCGTATTACTATATATCGTTATACGTTGTACCGTAATCGTATATAACGTTATACGTTACACTGATGTGCTATATAACGTGATACGTTATAACGTATTACTATATAACGTTATTCGTTATAACGTAATTCTATATAACGTTTTACGTTCTAACGTAATACTGTATCACGTTATACGTTATAACATAATACAACATAACGTTATACGTTATAACGGAATACTATATAACGTTATACGTTACAAAGAAGTATTATATAACGTTATACGTTATAACGTATTACTATATAATGTTATACGTTATAACGTATTAGTACATAACGTTATACGTTATAGCGAAATATTATACAACGTTATACGCTATAACGTAATGGTATACAACGTTATACGTTGTACCGTATTACTATATATCGTTATACGTTGTACCGTAATCGTATATAACGTTATACGTTACACTGATGTGCTTCATAACGTTTTACGTTATAACGTAATACTACATAACGTTATACTTTATAACGAAATACTATATAACGTGATAAGTTATAACGTATTACTATATAACGTTATTCGTTATAACGTAATTCTATATAACGTATTGCGTTATAACGGAATATTATATAACGTTATACATTATAAAGAAATATTATATAACGTTATACGATATAGCGCATCACTATATAACGTTATTCGTTATAACGTAATTCTATATAACGTATTACGTTATAACGTAATACCACATAACGTTATACATTATAACGTAATGCTATATAACGTTACGCGTTATAACGTGATACTATATAACGTTATACGTTGTACCGTATTACTATATATCGTTATACGTTGTACCGTAATCGTATATAACGTTATACGTTACACCGATGTGCTATATAACGTGATACGTTATAACGTATTACTATATAACGTTATACGTTATAACGAAATACTATATAACGTTATACGCTGTACCGTAATACTGTATAACGTTATACGTTACACTGATGTGCTATATAACGTGATACCTTATAACGTATTACTATATAACGTTATTCGTTATAGCGTAATTCTATATAACGTTTTACGTTATAACGATATACTATATAACGTGATACGTTATAGCGCATTACTATATAACGTTACTCGTTATAACGTAATTCTATATAACGTATTACGTTATAACGTAATACTACATAACGTTATACATTGTACCGTAATACTATATACCGTTATACGTTATAACGAAATATTATATAACGTTATACGTTATGACGAAATACTATATAACGTTATACGTTGCACCGTAATACTATATAACGTTATACGTTACACTGATGTGCTATATAACGTGATACGTTATAACGTATTACTATATAACGTTATTCGTTATAACGCAATTCCATATAACGTTTTACGTTCTAACCTAATACTGTATCACGTTATACGTTATAACATAATACAATACAACGTTATACGTTATAACGGAATACTATATAACGTTATACGTTACAAAGAAATATTATTTAACGTTATACGTTATAACGTATTACTATATAATGTTATACGTTATAACGTATTAGTACATAACGTTATACGTTATAGCGAAATATTATAAAACGTTATACGCTATAACGTAATGGTATATAACGTTATACGTCATAACGTAATACTATATAACGTTATACGTTATAACGTATTACTATATAACGTTATACGTTATAACGGAATACTATATAACGTTACACGTTATAAAGAAATATTATATAACGTTATACGTTATAACGTATTACTATATAACGATATACGTTATAACGTATTACTATATAACGTTATTCGTTATAACGTAATTCTATATAACGTTATACGTTATAACGTTTTTCTATATAACGTTATACGTTATAACGAAATATTGTATAACGTTATACATTATAACGTAATACTATATAACGTTATACGTTAAAACGTAATACTATATGACGTATTACGTTATAACGAAATACTATATAACGTTATACGTTATAACGTTTTACTATATAACGTTATACGTTATAACGAAATACTATATAACGTGATACGTTATAACTTAATACTACATAACGGTTTCCGTTATAACGTAATACTACATAACGTTATACGTTATAACGAAATACTATATAACGTTGCACGTTATAACGTAAGACTATATATCGTTATACGTTGTACCGTAATCCTATATAATGTTATACATTACACTGATGTGCTACATAACGTTATACGTTATAACGTATTACTATATAACGTTATACGTTATAACGAAATACTATATAACGTGATACGTTATAACGTAATACTACATAACGTTATACGTTATAACGTAATACTATATAACGTTATACGTTATAACGTTGTGGTATATAACGTTAAACGTTATAACGTAATGCCATATATCGTCATACGCTATAACGTAATGCAAAATAATGTCATTAGGTATAACGTAACACTATATAACGTTATACGCTATAACGTAACACTATATAACGTTATACGTTATAACGAAATACTATATAACGTTCTACGTTAGAAAGAAATATTATATAACGTTATACGTTATAACGAAATAGATATATACCGTTATACGTTGCACTGATGTGCTATACAACTTTATACGTTATAACGTAATACTATATACCGTTATACGTTATAACCTAATACTATATAACGTTATTCGTTCTAACGTAATTCTATATAACGTTATACGCTGTAACGTAATACTATATAACGTTATACGTTACAACGTAATACTATATAACGTTATACGTTATAACATAATACAATATAACGTTATACGTTAGAACGAAATACTCTATAACGTTATACGTTATAAAGTATTACTATATAACCTTATACGTTATAACGAAATACTGCATAACGTTATGCATTATAACGTAATGCCATATAACGTTACACGTTATAACGTGATACTATATAACGTTATACGTTGTACCGTAATACTATATATCGTTATACGTTCTACCGTAATCCTATATAACGTTATACGTTGTACCGTATTACTATATAACGTTATACGTTACACTGATGTGCTATATAACGTGATACGTTATAACGTATTACTATATAACGTTATTCGTTATAACGAAATACTATATAACGTAATACTACATAACGTTTTACGTTATAACGGAATACTACATAACGTTATACGTTATAACGGTATACTATATAACGTTGCACGTTATAACGTAATACTATATAACGTTATACGTTGTACCGTAATACTCTATGCCGTCATACGTTGTACCGTAATCCTATATAACGTTATACGTTACACTGATATGCTACATAACGTTATACGTTATAACGTATTACTATATAACGTTATACGTTATAACATAATACAATATAACGTTATACGTTACAACGTAATACTACATATTTTCATTCGTTGTGACGTAAGCCTGTATAACGTTATACGTTACACTGAAATGCTTTCTAACGTTATACGTAATACCGTAATACTACATAATGTTATACGTTACGCTGATATGCTATATCTTTATACGTTCTAACGTAATACTATATAACGTTATACGTTATAACATAATACAATAAAACGTTATACGTTATAACGAAATACTATATAACGTTTTACGTTATAACGAAATATTATATAAGGTTATACGTTATAACGTATTACTATATAACGTTATACGTTATAACCAAATACTATATAACGTTATACGTTGTACCGTAATACTGTATAACGTTATACGTTACACTGATGTGCTATATAACGTGATACGTTATAACGTATTACTATATAACGTTATTCGTTATAGCGTAATTCTATATAACGTTTTACATTACAACGTAATACTACATAACGTTATACATTATAACGTAATGCTATATAACGTTACGCGTTATAACGTGATACTATATAACGTTATACGTTGTACCGTATTACTATATATCGTTATACGTTGTACCGTAATCGTATATAACGTTATACGTTACACTGATGTGCTACATAACGTTTTACGTTATAACGTAATACTACATAACGTTTTACGTTATAACGTAATGGTACATAAAGTAATACGTTATAGCGTAATTCTATATAACGTTACACGTTATAACGTAATGCTATATAACGTTATACATTGTACCGTAATACTATATACCGTTATACGTTATAACGTAATATTATACAACGTTATACGTTATAACGTAATGGTATATAAAGTAATACGTTATAGCGGAATACTATATAACGATACACGTTATAAAGAAATATTATATAACGTTATACGTGATAACATAATACAATATAACGTTTTACGTTATAACGAAATACTATATAACGTGATACGTTATAACGTAATACTACATAACGTTTTACGTTATAACGTAATGGTATATAAAGTAATACGTTATAGCGTAATTCTATATAACGTTACACGTTATAACGTAATGCTATATAACGTTATACATTGTACCGTAATACTATATACCGTTATACGTTATAACGTAATATTATACAACGTTATACGTTATAACGTAATGGTATATAAAGTAATACGTTATAGAGGAATACTATATAACGATACACGTTATAAAGAAATATTATATAACGTTATACGTGATAACATAATACAATATAACGTTTTACGATATAACGAAATACTATATAACGTGATACCTTATAACGTATTACTATATAACGTTATACGTTATAACGAAATACTATATAACGCGATAAGTTATAGCGTATTACTATATAACGTTATTCGTTATAACGTAATTCTATATAACGTTATACGTTATAACGTTTTACTATATAACGTTATACGTTATAACGAAATATTATATAACGTTATACATTATAACGTCATACTATATAACGTTATACGTTAAGACGTAATACTATATAACGTATTACGTTATAACGAAATACTATATACCGCTATACGTTCTAACGTAATACTATATAACGTTATACGTTATAACGTAATACTACATAACGTTATACATTGTACCGTAATACTATATACCGTTATGCGTTATAACGAAATATTATACAACGTTATACGTTATAACGTAATGGTATATAAAGTTATACGTTATAATGGAATACTATATAACGTTACGCGTTATAAAGAAATATTATATAACGTTATACGTTATAACGTATTACTATATACCGCTATACGTTCTAACGTAATACTGTATAACGTTATACGTTATAACATAATACAATATAACGTTGCACGTTATAACGTAATACTATATATCGTTATACGTTGTACCGTAATACTATATAACGTTATACGTTACACTGATGTGCTATATAACGTGATACGTTATAACGTATTACTATATAACGTTATTCGTTATAACGTAGTTCTATATATCGTATTACGTTATAACGTAATGGTATATAAAGTTATACGTCATAACGGAATACTATATAACGTTACACGCTATAAAGAAATATTATATAACGTTATACGTTATAACGTATTACTATATACCGCTATACGTTCTAACGTAATACTGTATAACGTTATACGTTATAACATAATACAATATAACGTTATACGTCATAACGAAATACTATATAACGTTATACGTTATAAAGAAATATTATATACCGTTATACGTTGTACCGTAATCCTACACAACGTTACACGTTACACTGATGTGCTATGTAACGTGATACCTTATAACGTATTACTATATAACGTTATACGTTATAACGTATTACCATATAGCGCTACACGTTATAACGAAGTATTATACAACGTTATACGTTATAACGTAATGGTATATAAAGTTATACGTTATAACGGAATACTATATAACGTTACACGTTATAAAGAAATATTATATAACGTTATACGTTATAACGTATTACTATATACCGCTATACGTTCTAACGTAATACTGTATAACGTTATACGTTATAACATAATACAATATAACGTTATACGTTATAACGAAATACTGTATAACGTTATACGTTATAAAGAAATATTATATAACGTTATACGTTATAACGTATTACTATATAACGTTACACGTTATAACGTAATACTATATAACGTTATACATTGTACCGTAATACTATATACCGTTATACGTTATAACGAAATATTATACAACGTTATACGTTATAACGTAATGGCATATAAAGTTATACGTTATAGCGGAATACTATATAACGTTACACGTTATAAAGAAATATTATATAACGTTATACGTTATAACGTATTACTATATACCACTATACGTTCTAACGTAATACTGTATAACGTTATACGTTATAACATAACAGAATATAACGTTATACGTTATAGCGAAATACTATATAACGTTATACGCTATAACGTAATGGTATATAACGTCATACGTCATAACGAAATACTATATAACGTTATACGTTGTACCGTAATACTATATAACTTTATACGTTACACTGATGTGCTATATAACGTGATACGTTATAACGTAATTCTATATAACGTATTACGTTATAACGTAATACTACATAACGTTATACATTATATCGTAATGCTATATAACGTTACACGTTATAACGTAATACTACATAACGTTATACATTGTACCGTAATACTATATACCGTTATACGTTATAACGAAATATTATACAACGTTATACGTTATAACGTAATGGTATATAAAGTTATACGTTATAATGGAATACTATATAACGTTACGCGTTATAAAGAAATATTATATAACGTTATACGTTATAACGTATTACTATATACCGCTATACGTTCTAACGTAATACTGTATAACGTTATACGTTATAACATAATACAATATAACGTTGCACGTTATAACGTAATACTATATATCGTTATACGTTGTACCGTAATACTATATAACGTTATACGTTACACTGATGTGCTATATAACGTGATACGTTATAACGTATTACTATATAACGTTATTCGTAATAACGTAATTCTATGTAACGTTTTACGTTCTAACGTAATACTGTATCACGTTATACGTTACAAGGAAATATTATATACCGTTATACGTTATAACGTATTACTATATAATGTTATACGTTGTACCGTAATACTATATAACGTTATACGTTACACTGATGTACTATATAACGTGATACGTCATAGCGTATTACTATATAACGTTATTCGCTATAACGTAGTTCTATATAACGTATTACGTTATAACGTAATGGTATATAAAGTTATACGTCATAACGGAGTACTATATAACGTTACACGGTATAAAGAAATATTATATAACGTTATACGTTATAACGTATTACTATATACCGCTATACCTTCTAACGTAATACTGTATAACGTTATACGTTATAACATAATACAATATAACGTTATACGTTGTACCGTAATACTATATAACGCTATACGTTACACTGATGTCCTATATAACGTGATACGTCATAGCGTATTACTATATAACGTTATTCGTTATAACGTAATTCTATATAACGTATTACGTTATAACGTAATGGTATATAAAGTTATACGTTATAACGGAATACTATATAACGTTACACGTTACAAAGAAATATTATATAACGTTATACGTTATAACGTATTACTATATACCGCTATACGTTCTAACGTAATACTGTATAACGTTATACGTTATAACGTTTTACTATATAACGTTATACGTTATAACGAAATATTATATAACGTTATACATTATAACGAAATACTATATAACGCGATAAGTTATAGCGTATAACTATATAACGTTATTCGTTATAACGTAATTCTATATAACGTTGTACGTTATAACGTTTTACTATATAACGTTATACGTTATAAAGAAATATTATATACCGTTATACGTTGTACCGTAATCCTATACAACGTTATACGTTACACTGATGTGCTATGTAACGTGATACCTTATAACGTATTACTATATAACGTTATACGTTATAACGAAATACTATATAACGCGATAAGTTATAGCGTATTACTATATAACGTTATTCGTTATAACGTAATTCTATATAACGTTATACGTTATAACGTTTTACTATATAACGTTATACGTTATAACGAAATATTATATAACGTTATACATTATAACGTCATACTATATAACGTTATACGTTAAGACGTAATACTATATAACGTATTACGTTATAACGAAATACTATATACCGCTATACGTTCTAACGTAATACTATATAACGTTATACGTTATAACGTAATACTACATAACGTTATACATTGTACCGTAATACTATATACCGTTATGCGTTATAACGAAATATTATACAACGTTATACGTTATAACGTAATGGTATATAAAGTTATACGTTATAATGGAATACTATATAACGTTACGCGTTATAAAGAAATATTATATAACGTTATACGTTATAACGTATTACTATATACCGCTATACGTTCTAACGTAATACTGTATAACGTTATACGTTATAACATAATACAATATAACGTTGCACGTTATAACGTAATACTATATATCGTTATACGTTGTACCGTAATACTATATAACGTTATACGTTACACTGATGTGCTATATAACGTGATACGTTATAACGTATTACTATATAACGTTATTCGTTATAACGTAGTTCTATATATCGTATTACGTTATAACGTAAAGGTATATAAAGTTATACGTCATAACGGAATACTATATAACGTTACACGCTATAAAGAAATATTATATAACGTTATACGTTATAACGTATTACTATATACCGCTATACGTTCTAACGTAATACTGTATAACGTTATACGTTATAACATAATACAATATAACGTTATACGTCATAACGAAATACTATATAACGTTATACGTTATAAAGAAATATTATATACCGTTATACGTTGTACCGTAATCCTACACAACGTTACACGTTACACTGATGTGCTATGTAACGTGATACCTTATAACGTATTACTATATAACGTTATACGTTATAACGTATTACCATATAGCGCTACACGTTATAACGAAGTATTATACAACGTTATACGTTATAACGTAATGGTATATAAAGTTATACGTTATAACGGAATACTATATAACGTTACACGTTATAAAGAAATATTATATAACGTTATACGTTATAACGTATTACTATATACCGCTATACGTTCTAACGTAATACTGTATAACGTTATACGTTATAACATAATACAATATAACGTTATACGTTATAACGAAATACTGTATAACGTTATACGTTATAAAGAAATATTATATAACGTTATACGTTATAACGTATTACTATATAACGTTACACGTTATAACGTAATACTATATAACGTTATACATTGTACCGTAATACTATATACCGTTATACGTTATAACGAAATATTATACAACGTTATACGTTATAACGTAATGGCATATAAAGTTATACGTTATAGCGGAATACTATATAACGTTACACGTTATAAAGAAATATTATATAACGTTATACGTTATAACGTATTACTATATACCGCTATACGTTCTAACGTAATACTGTATAACGTTATACGTTATAACATAACAGAATATAACGTTATACGTTATAGCGAAATACTATATAACGTTATACGCTATAACGTAATGGTATATAACGTCATACGTCATAACGAAATACTATATAACGTTATACGTTGTACCGTAATACTATATAACTTTATACGTTACACTGATGTGCTATATAACGTGATACGTTATAACGTAATTCTATATAACGTATTACGTTATAACGTAATACTACATAACGTTATACATTATATCGTAATGCTATATAACGTTACACGTTATAACGTAATACTACATAACGTTATACATTGTACCGTAATACTATATACCGTTATACGTTATAACGAAATATTATACAACGTTATACGTTATAACGTAATGGTATATAAAGTTATACGTTATAATGGAATACTATATAACGTTACGCGTTATAAAGAAATATTATATAACGTTATACGTTATAACGTATTACTATATACCGCTATACGTTCTAACGTAATACTGTATAACGTTATACGTTATAACATAATACAATATAACGTTGCACGTTATAACGTAATACTATATATCGTTATACGTTGTACCGTAATACTATATAACGTTATACGTTACACTGATGTGCTATATAACGTGATACGTTATAACGTATTACTATATAACGTTATTCGTAATAACGTAATTCTATATAACGTTTTACGTTCTAACGTAATACTGTATCACGTTATACGTTACAAGGAAATATTATATATCGTTATACGTTATAACGTATTACTATATAATGTTATACGTTGTACCGTAATACTATATAACGTTATACGTTACACTGATGTACTATATAACGTGATACGTCATAGCGTATTACTATATAACGTTATTCGCTATAACGTAGTTCTATATAACGTATTACGTTATAACGTAATGGTATATAAAGTTATACGTCATAACGGAGTACTATATAACGTTACACGGTATAAAGAAATATTATATAACGTTATACGTTATAACGTATTACTATATACCGCTATACGTTCTAACGTAATACTGTATAACGTTATACGTTATAACATAATACAATATAACGTTATACGTTGTACCGTAATACTATATAACGCTATACGTTACACTGATGTCCTATATAACGTGATACGTCATAGCGTATTACTATATAACGTTATTCGTTATAACGTAATTCTATATAACGTATTACGTTATAACGTAATGGTATATAAAGTTATACGTTATAACGGAATACTATATAACGTTACACGTTACAAAGAAATATTATATAACGTTATACGTTATAACGTATTACTATATACCGCTATACGTTCTAACGTAATACTGTATAACGTTATACGTTATAACATAATACAATATAACGTTATACGTTATAACGAAATACTATATAACGCGATAAGTTATAGCGTATTACTATATAACGTTATTCGTTATAACGTAATTCTATATAACGTTGTACGTTATAACGTTTTACTATATAACGTTATACGTTATAAAGAAATATTATATACCGTTATACGTTGTACCGTAATCCTATACAACGTTATACGTTACACTGATGTGCTATGTAACGTGATACCTTATAACGTATTACTATATAACGTTATACGTTATAACGAAATACTATATAACGCGATAAGTTATAGCGTATTACTATATAACGTTATTCGTTATAACGTAATTCTATATAACGTTATACGTTATAACGTTTTACTATATAACGTTATACGTTATAACGAAATATTATATAACGTTATACATTATAACGTCATACTATATAACGTTATACGTTAAGACGTAATACTATATAACGTATTACGTTATAACGAAATACTATATACCGCTATACGTTCTAACGTAATACTATATAACGTTATACGTTATAACGTAATACTACATAACGTTATACATTGTACCGTAATACTATATACCGTTATACGTTATAACGAAATATTATACAACGTTATACGTTATAACGTAATGGTATATAAAGTTATACGTTATAATGGAATACTATATAACGTTACGCGTTATAAAGAAATATTATATAACGTTATACGTTATAACGTATTACTATATACCGCTATACGTTCTAACGTAATACTGTATAACGTTATACGTTATAACATAATACAATATAACGTTGCACGTTATAACGTAATACTATATATCGTTATACGTTGTACCGTAATACTATATAACGTTATACGTTACACTGATGTGCTATATAACGTGATACGTTATAACGTATTACTATATAACGTTATTCGTTATAACGTAGTTCTATATATCGTATTACGTTATAACGTAAAGGTATATAAAGTTATACGTCATAACGGAATACTATATAACGTTACACGCTATAAAGAAATATTATATAACGTTATACGTTATAACGTATCACTATATACCGCTATACGTTCTAACGTAATACTGTATAACGTTATACGTTATAACATAATACAATATAACGTTATACGTCATAACGAAATACTATATAACGTTATACGTTATAAAGAAATATTATATACCGTTATACGTTGTACCGTAATCCTACACAACGTTACACGTTACACTGATGTGCTATGTAACGTGATACCTTATAACGTATTACTATATAACGTTATACGTTATAACGTATTACCATATAGCGCTACACGTTATAACGAAGTATTATACAACGTTATACGTTATAACGTAATGGTATATAAAGTTATACGTTATAACGGAATACTATATAACGTTACACGTTATAAAGAAATATTATATAACGTTATACGTTATAACGTATTACTATATACCGCTATACGTTCTAACGTAATACTGTATAACGTTATACGTTATAACATAATACAATATAACGTTATACGTTATAACGAAATACTGTATAACGTTATACGTTATAAAGAAATATTATATAACGTTATACGTTATAACGTATTACTATATAACGTTACACGTTATAACGTAATACTATATAACGTTATACATTGTACCGTAATACTATATACCGTTATACGTTATAACGAAATATTATACAACGTTATACGTTATAACGTAATGGCATATAAAGTTATACGTTATAGCGGAATACTATATAACGTTACACGTTATAAAGAAATATTATATAACGTTATACGTTATAACGTATTACTATATACCGCTATACGTTCTAACGTAATACTGTATAACGTTATACGTTATAACATAACAGAATATAACGTTATACGTTATAGCGAAATACTATATAACGTTATACGCTATAACGTAATGGTATATAACGTCATACGTCATAACGAAATACTATATAACGTTATACGTTGTACCGTAATACTATATAACTTTATACGTTACACTGATGTGCTATATAACGTGATACGTTATAACGTAATTCTATATAACGTATTACGTTATAACGTAATACTACATAACGTTATACATTATATCGTAATGCTATATAACGTTACACGTTATAACGTAATACTACATAACGTTATACATTGTACCGTAATACTATATACCGTTATACGTTATAACGAAATATTATACAACGTTATACGTTATAACGTAATGGTATATAAAGTTATACGTTATAATGGAATACTATATAACGTTACGCGTTATAAAGAAATATTATATAACGTTATACGTTATAACGTATTACTATATACCGCTATACGTTCTAACGTAATACTGTATAACGTTATACGTTATAACATAATACAATATAACGTTGCACGTTATAACGTAATACTATATATCGTTATACGTTGTACCGTAATACTATATAACGTTATACGTTACACTGATGTGCTATATAACGTGATACGTTATAACGTATTACTATATAACGTTATTCGTAATAACGTAATTCTATGTAACGTTTTACGTTCTAACGTAATACTGTATCACGTTATACGTTACAAGGAAATATTATATACCGTTATACGTTATAACGTATTACTATATAATGTTATACGTTGTACCGTAATACTATATAACGTTATACGTTACACTGATGTACTATATAACGTGATACGTCATAGCGTATTACTATATAACGTTATTCGCTATAACGTAGTTCTATATAACGTATTACGTTATAACGTAATGGTATATAAAGTTATACGTCATAACGGAGTACTATATAACGTTACACGGTATAAAGAAATATTATATAACGTTATACGTTATAACGTATTACTATATACCGCTATACCTTCTAACGTAATACTGTATAACGTTATACGTTATAACATAATACAATATAACGTTATACGTTGTACCGTAATACTATATAACGCTATACGTTACACTGATGTCCTATATAACGTGATACGTCATAGCGTATTACTATATAACGTTATTCGTTATAACGTAATTCTATATAACGTATTACGTTATAACGTAATGGTATATAAAGTTATACGTTATAACGGAATACTATATAACGTTACACGTTACAAAGAAATATTATATAACGTTATACGTTATAACGTATTACTATATACCGCTATACGTTCTAACGTAATACTGTATAACGTTATACGTTATAACGTTTTACTATATAACGTTATACGTTATAACGAAATATTATATAACGTTATACATTATAACGAAATACTATATAACGCGATAAGTTATAGCGTATAACTATATAACGTTATTCGTTATAACGTAATTCTATATAACGTTGTACGTTATAACGTTTTACTATATAACGTTATACGTTATAAAGAAATATTATATACCGTTATACGTTGTACCGTAATCCTATACAACGTTATACGTTACACTGATGTGCTATGTAACGTGATACCTTATAACGTATTACTATATAACGTTATACGTTATAACGAAATACTATATAACGCGATAAGTTATAGCGTATTACTATATAACGTTATTCGTTATAACGTAATTCTATATAACGTTATACGTTATAACGTTTTACTATATAACGTTATACGTTATAACGAAATATTATATAACGTTATACATTATAACGTCATACTATATAACGTTATACGTTAAGACGTAATACTATATAACGTATTACGTTATAACGAAATACTATATACCGCTATACGTTCTAACGTAATACTATATAACGTTATACGTTATAACGTAATACTACATAACGTTATACATTGTACCGTAATACTATATACCGTTATGCGTTATAACGAAATATTATACAACGTTATACGTTATAACGTAATGGTATATAAAGTTATACGTTATAATGGAATACTATATAACGTTACGCGTTATAAAGAAATATTATATAACGTTATACGTTATAACGTATTACTATATACCGCTATACGTTCTAACGTAATACTGTATAACGTTATACGTTATAACATAATACAATATAACGTTGCACGTTATAACGTAATACTATATATCGTTATACGTTGTACCGTAATACTATATAACGTTATACGTTACACTGATGTGCTATATAACGTGATACGTTATAACGTATTACTATATAACGTTATTCGTTATAACGTAGTTCTATATATCGTATTACGTTATAACGTAAAGGTATATAAAGTTATACGTCATAACGGAATACTATATAACGTTACACGCTATAAAGAAATATTATATAACGTTATACGTTATAACGTATTACTATATACCGCTATACGTTCTAACGTAATACTGTATAACGTTATACGTTATAACATAATACAATATAACGTTATACGTCATAACGAAATACTATATAACGTTATACGTTATAAAGAAATATTATATACCGTTATACGTTGTACCGTAATCCTACACAACGTTACACGTTACACTGATGTGCTATGTAACGTGATACCTTATAACGTATTACTATATAACGTTATACGTTATAACGTATTACCATATAGCGCTACACGTTATAACGAAGTATTATACAACGTTATACGTTATAACGTAATGGTATATAAAGTTATACGTTATAACGGAATACTATATAACGTTACACGTTATAAAGAAATATTATATAACGTTATACGTTATAACGTATTACTATATACCGCTATACGTTCTAACGTAATACTGTATAACGTTATACGTTATAACATAATACAATATAACGTTATACGTTATAACGAAATACTGTATAACGTTATACGTTATAAAGAAATATTATATAACGTTATACGTTATAACGTATTACTATATAACGTTACACGTTATAACGTAATACTATATAACGTTATACATTGTACCGTAATACTATATACCGTTATACGTTATAACGAAATATTATACAACGTTATACGTTATAACGTAATGGCATATAAAGTTATACGTTATAGCGGAATACTATATAACGTTACACGTTATAAAGAAATATTATATAACGTTATACGTTATAACGTATTACTATATACCGCTATACGTTCTAACGTAATACTGTATAACGTTATACGTTATAACATAACAGAATATAACGTTATACGTTATAGCGAAATACTATATAACGTTATACGCTATAACGTAATGGTATATAACGTCATACGTCATAACGAAATACTATATAACGTTATACGTTGTACCGTAATACTATATAACTTTATACGTTACACTGATGTGCTATATAACGTGATACGTTATAACGTAATTCTATATAACGTATTACGTTATAACGTAATACTACATAACGTTATACATTATATCGTAATGCTATATAACGTTACACGTTATAACGTAATACTACATAACGTTATACATTGTACCGTAATACTATATACCGTTATACGTTATAACGAAATATTATACAACGTTATACGTTATAACGTAATGGTATATAAAGTTATACGTTATAATGGAATACTATATAACGTTACGCGTTATAAAGAAATATTATATAACGTTATACGTTATAACGTATTACTATATACCGCTATACGTTCTAACGTAATACTGTATAACGTTATACGTTATAACATAATACAATATAACGTTGCACGTTATAACGTAATACTATATATCGTTATACGTTGTACCGTAATACTATATAACGTTATACGTTACACTGATGTGCTATATAACGTGATACGTTATAACGTATTACTATATAACGTTATTCGTAATAACGTAATTCTATATAACGTTTTACGTTCTAACGTAATACTGTATCACGTTATACGTTACAAGGAAATATTATATATCGTTATACGTTATAACGTATTACTATATAATGTTATACGTTGTACCGTAATACTATATAACGTTATACGTTACACTGATGTACTATATAACGTGATACGTCATAGCGTATTACTATATAACGTTATTCGCTATAACGTAGTTCTATATAACGTATTACGTTATAACGTAATGGTATATAAAGTTATACGTCATAACGGAGTACTATATAGCGTTACACGGTATAAAGAAATATTATATAACGTTATACGTTATAACGTATTACTATATACCGCTATACGTTCTAACGTAATACTGTATAACGTTATACGTTATAACATAATACAATATAACGTTATACGTTGTACCGTAATACTATATAACGCTATACGTTACACTGATGTCCTATATAACGTGATACGTCATAGCGTATTACTATATAACGTTATTCGTTATAACGTAATTCTATATAACGTATTACGTTATAACGTAATGGTATATAAAGTTATACGTTATAACGGAATACTATATAACGTTACACGTTACAAAGAAATATTATATAACGTTATACGTTATAACGTATTACTATATACCGCTATACGTTCTAACGTAATACTGTATAACGTTATACGTTATAACATAATACAATATAACGTTATACGTTATAACGAAATACTATATAACGCGATAAGTTATAGCGTATTACTATATAACGTTATTCGTTATAACGTAATTCTATATAACGTTGTACGTTATAACGTTTTACTATATAACGTTATACGTTATAAAGAAATATTATATACCGTTATACGTTGTACCGTAATCCTATACAACGTTATACGTTACACTGATGTGCTATGTAACGTGATACCTTATAACGTATTACTATATAACGTTATACGTTATAACGAAATACTATATAACGCGATAAGTTATAGCGTATTACTATATAACGTTATTCGTTATAACGTAATTCTATATAACGTTATACGTTATAACGTTTTACTATATAACGTTATACGTTATAACGAAATATTATATAACGTTATACATTATAACGTCATACTATATAACGTTATACGTTAAGACGTAATACTATATAACGTATTACGTTATAACGAAATACTATATACCGCTATACGTTCTAACGTAATACTATATAACGTTATACGTTATAACGTAATACTACATAACGTTATACATTGTACCGTAATACTATATACCGTTATACGTTATAACGAAATATTATACAACGTTATACGTTATAACGTAATGGTATATAAAGTTATACGTTATAATGGAATACTATATAACGTTACGCGTTATAAAGAAATATTATATAACGTTATACGTTATAACGTATTACTATATACCGCTATACGTTCTAACGTAATACTGTATAACGTTATACGTTATAACATAATACAATATAACGTTGCACGTTATAACGTAATACTATATATCGTTATACGTTGTACCGTAATACTATATAACGTTATACGTTACACTGATGTGCTATATAACGTGATACGTTATAACGTATTACTATATAACGTTATTCGTTATAACGTAGTTCTATATATCGTATTACGTTATAACGTAATGGTATATAAAGTTATACGTCATAACGGAATACTATATAACGTTACACGCTATAAAGAAATATTATATAACGTTATACGTTATAACGTATTACTATATACCGCTATACGTTCTAACGTAATACTGTATAACGTTATACGTTATAACATAATACAATATAACGTTATACGTCATAACGAAATACTATATAACGTTATACGTTATAAAGAAATATTATATACCGTTATACGTTGTACCGTAATCCTATACAACGTTATACGTTACACTGATGTGCTATGTAACGTGATACCTTATAACGTATTACTATATAACGTTATAGGTTATAACGTATTACCATATAGCGCTACACGTTATAACGAAGTATTATACAACGTTATACGTTATAACGTAATGGTATATAAAGTTATACGTTATAACGGAATACTATATAACGTTACACGTTATAAAGAAATATTATATAACGTTATACGTTATAACGTATTACTATATACCGCTATACGTTCTAACGTAATACTGTATAACGTTATACGTTATAACATAATACAATATAACGTTATACGTTATAACGAAATACTGTATAACGTTATACGTTATAAAGAAATATTATATAACGTTATACGTTATAACGTATTACTATATAACGTTATACGTTATAACGAAATACTATATAACGTTAAACGTTGTACCGTAATACTATATACCGTTATACGTTGTTCCGTAATCCTATATAACGTTATACGTTACACTGATTTGCTATATAGCGTTATTCGTTATAACGTAATGCTCTATAACGTTATACGTTATAACGAAATGCTATATAACGTTTTACGTTGTTGCGTAATTCTATATAACGTTATACGTTACACTGATGTGCTACATAACGTTATACGTTATCACGTAATACTACATATTGTCATTCGTTGTGACGTAACACTATATAACGTTATACGTTATAACGAAATACTATATAACGTTATACGTAATAACGAGATACCATATAACGTTATACGTTCTAACGTATTACTATATAACGTTATACGTTATGACGTAATGCTATATGACGTTATTCGTTATAACGAAATGCTATATAACGTTATGCGTTATAACGAAATGCTATATAACGTTTTACGTTATAACGTAATGCTATATAACGTTATACGTTATAACGAAATACTATATAACGTTAAAGGATGTACCGTAATACTATATCACGTCATACGTTACACTGATGTGCTATATAACGTGATACGTTATAACGTATTACTATATAACGTTATTCGTTATAACGTAATTCCATATAACTTTACGCGTTATAACGTGATACTATATAACGTTATACGTTGTACCGTAATACTATATATCGTTATACGTTGTACCGTAATCCTGTATAATGTTATACGTTACACTGATGTGCTACATAACGTTATACGTTATAACGTATTACTACATAACGTTATACGTAATAACGAGATACCATACAGCGTTATACGTTCTAACGTATTACTATATAACGTTATACGTTATGACGTAATGCTATATAACGTTATACGTTGTACCGTAATACTATATTACGTCATACGTTACACTGATGAGCTATATAACGTGATACGTTATAACGTATTACTATATAACGTTATACGTTGTACCGTAATACTACATAACGTTATACGTTACACTGATTTGCTATATAGCGTTATTCGTTATAACGTAATGCTATATAACGTTATACGTTATAACGAAATGCTATATAACGTTTTACGTTATAACGTAATGCTATATAACGTTATACGTTATAACGAAATACTATATAACGTTATACGTTGTACCGTAATACTATATTACGTCATACGTTACACTGATGAGCTATATAACGTGATACGTTATAACGTATTACTATATAACGTTATTCGTTATTACGTATTACTATATAACGTTACACGTTGTAACGTAATACTATATAACGTTAAACCTTGTACCGTAATACTATATACCGTTATACGTTATAACGAAATACTATATAACGTTATACGTAATAACGAGATACCATACAGCGTTATACGTTCTAACGTATTACTATATAACGTTATACGTTATGACGTAATGCTATATAAGGTTATACGTTATAACGAAATGCTATATAACGTTTTACGTTATAACGAAATCCTATATAACGTTATACGATACAAAGAAATATTATATAACGTTATATGTTATATCATATTACTACATAACGTTACATGTTATAACGTAATACAATATAACGTTATACGTTCTTACGTAATACTATATAACGTTATACGTGATAACGTAATACAATATAACGTTATACGTTATAACGTATTACTGCATAACGCTATACGTTATAACGAAATACTATATAACGTTATACGTTGTACCGTAATACTATATATCGATATACGTTGTACCGTAATCCTATATAACGTTATACGTTACGCTGATGTGCTACATAACCTTATAGGTTATAACGTATTACTATATAACATTATGCGTTATAACGAAATACTATATAACGTTATACGTTATAACGTAATGCTATATAACATTTGACGTTATAACGAAATGCTATATAACGTTATACGTTATAAAGTAGTATTATATAATGTTATACGTGATAACGTAATACAATATAACGTTATACGTTATAACGTATTACTGCATAACGCTATACGTTATAACGAAATCCTATATAACGTTATACGATACAAAGAAATATTATATAACGTTATACGTAATATAGTATTACCATATAACCTTTTACGTTATAACGTAACGCTATATAATGTTTTACGTTATAACGTAATACTACATAACGCTATACGTTATGACGTCATGCTATATAACGTTATACGTTATAACGTATCGCTATATAATGTTTTACGTTATAACGTATTACTACAGAACGTTATACGCTATAACGTATTACTACGTAACGTTATACGTTATAACGTATTACGATATAATGCTATACGTGATAACGTAATGGTATATAACGTTATACGTTATAACGTATTACCATATAATGTTATACGTTATAACGTAATACAATATAACGTTATACGTTCATACGTAATACTATATAACGTTATACGTTATATTGTATTACGTTATACGTTATGAAGAAATATTATATAACGTTATACGTTATAACGTATTACTATATAACGTTATACGTTATAACGTATTACTATATAACGTTATACGTTGTACCGTAATACTACATAACGTTATACGTTACACTGATTTGCTATATAGCGTTATTCGTTATAACGTAATGCTATATAACGTTATACGTTATAACGAAATGCTATATAACGTTTTACGTTATAACGTAATGCTATATAACGTTATACGTTATAACGAAATACTATATAACGTTATACGTTGTACCGTAATACTATATTACGTCATGCGTTACACTGATGAGCTATATAACGTGATACGTTATAACGTATTACTATATAACGTTATTCGTTATTACGTATTACTATATAACGTTACACGTTGTAACGTAATACTATATAACGTTAAACCTTGTACCGTAATACTATATACCGTTATACGTTATAACGAAATACTATATAACGTTATACGTAATAACGAGATACCATACAGCGTTATACGTTCTAACGTATTACTATATAACGTTATACGTTATGACGTAATGCTATATAACGTTATTCGTTATAACGAAATGCTATATAACGTTATACGTTGTACCGTAATACTATATAACGTTATACGTTACACCGATTTGCTATATAACGTTATTCGTTATAACGTAATGCTATATAAGGTTATACGTTATAACGAAATGCTATATAACGTTTTACGTTATAACGAAATCCTATATAACGTTATACGATACAAAGAAATATTATATAACGTTATATGTTATATCATATTACTACATAACGTTACATGTTATAACGTAATACAATATAACGTTATACGTTCTTACGTAATACTATATAACGTTATACGTGATAACGTAATACAATATAACGTTATACGTTATAACGTATTACTGCATAACGCTATACGTTATAACGAAATACTATATAACGTTATACGTTGTACCGTAATACTATATATCGATATACGTTGTACCGTAATCCTATATAACGTTATACGTTACGCTGATGTGCTACATAACCTTATAGGTTATAACGTATTACTATATAACATTATGCGTTATAACGAAATACTATATAACGTTATACGTTATAACGTAATGCTATATAACATTTGACGTTATAACGAAATGCTATATAACGTTATACGTTATAAAGTAGTATTATATAATGTTATACGTGATAACATAATACAATATAACGTTATACGTTATAACGTATTACTGCATAACGCTATACGTTATAACGAAATCCTATATAACGTTATACGATACAAAGAAATATTATATAACGTTATACGTAATATAGTATTACCATATAACCTTTTACGTTATAACGTAACGCTATATAATGTTTTACGTTATAACGTAATACTACATAACGCTATACGTTATGACGTCATGCTATATAACGTTATACGTTATAACGTATCGCTATATAATGTTTTACGTTATAACGTATTACTACAGAACGTTATACGCTATAACGTATTACTACGTAACGTTATACGTTATAACGTATTACGATATAATGCTATACGTGATAACGTAATGGTATATAACGTTATATGTTATAACGTATTACCATATAATGTTATACGTTATAACGTAATACAATATAACGTTATACGTTCATACGTAATACTATATAACGTTATACGTTATATTGTATTACGTTATACGTTATGAAGAAATATTATATAACGTTATACGTTATAACGTATTACTATATAACGTTATACGTTATTACGTATTACTATATAATGTTATACGTTATAACGTATTACTACATAACGTTATACGCTATAACGAAATACTATATAACGATATACCTTATAACGAAATATTATATAACGTTATACCTTATTACGAAATATTATATAACGTTATACGTTGTACCGTAATACTATATTACGTTATACGTTACACTGATGTGCTATATAACGCGATACGTTATAACGTATTACTATATAACGATATACATTATAACGTAATGCTATATAGCGGTATACGTTATAACGTAATACTACACAACCTTATACATTATAACGTAATGCTATATAACGTTACACGTTATAACGTGATACTACAATACGTTATACGTTGTACCGTAATACATTATAACGTTATACGTTATAACGAAATCCTATATAACGTTATACGATACAAAGAAATATTATATAACGTTATACGTAATATAGTATTACCATATAACCTTTTACGTTATAACGTAATGGTATATAACGTTATACGTTATAACGTATTACTATATAATGTTATACGTTATAACGTAATACAATATAACGTTATACGTTCATACGTAATACTATATAATGTTATACGTTATATTGTATTACGTTATACGTTATGAAGAAATATTATATAACGTTATACGTTATAACGTATTACTGTATAACGTTATACGTTATTACGTATTACTATATACCGTTATACGTCAGACCGTAATACTATATAACGTTACCTTATATAGCATTACTATATAACGTTATACGTTATAACGTATTACTATATAATGTTATACGTTATAACGTATTACTACATAACGTTATACGCTATAACGTATTACTACGTAACCTTATACGTTCTAACGTAATACAATAAAATGTTATACGTTCTAACGTAATACTATATAACGTTATACGTTATAACGTAATACTATAAAACGTTACACGTTATAACGTACTAAGATATAACGTTATACGTTATAACGAAATACTATATAACGTTATACGTTATAACGAAATATTATATAACGCTATCCGTTACAACGTATTACTATATAACGTTATACGTTATAGCGTAATACTATATAACGTTATATGTTATATCGTAATGCTATGTAACGTTATACGTTACAACGTAATACTATATAACGTTACACGTTATAACGTAATACAATATAACGTTATACGTTATGACGAAATACTATATAACGTTATACGTTATACCGAAATATTATATAACGTTATCCATTACAACGTCGTACTATATAACGTTATACGTTATAACGTATTACTATATACCGTTATACGTTACAACGTAATACTACATATTTTCATTCGTTGTGACGTAATACTGTATAACGTTATACGTTACACTGACATGCTTTCTAACGTTATAGGTAATACCGTAATAAACATAATGTTATACGTTACACTGATATGCTATATAACTTTATACGTTATAACGTAATACTGTATAACGTTTTACGCTATAACCTAATACTACATAACGTTATACGTTATAACGTAATACTACATAACGTTATACGTTATAACGTAATGCAAAATAAAGTGATTCATCATAACGTATTACTGCATAACGTTTTACGTTATAACGCAATACTATATAATGTTATACGTTATAACGTAATGCTATATAACCTTATTCGTTATAACGTAATGCATAATGAAGTCATTCGTTATAACGTAATACTATATAAAGATATACGTTAAAACGACATACTATATAACGTTATACGTTATAACGTAATACTATATAATGTTTTACATTATAACGTAATACTACATAACGTTATACGTTATAACGTATTACTATATAACGTTATACGTAATAACATAATACTACATAACGTTATACGTTAAAACGTAACGCAAAATAAAGTCATTCGTTATAACGTAATACCATATAACGTTATACGTTATAACGTAATGCTATATAACCTTATACGTTATAACGTAATGCATAATAAAGTCATTCGTTATAACGTAATACTGTATAACGATATACGTTAAAACGAAATACTATATAACGTTATACGTTATAACGTAATACTACGTAACGTTATACGTTATAACGTAATGCAAAATAAAGTGATTCATCATAACGTATTACTGCATAACGTTATACGTTATAACGTAATACTATATAACGTTATACGTTATAACGTAATACTATATAATGTTTTACATTATAACGTAATACTACATAACGTTATACGTTATAACGTATTACTATATAACGTTATACGTAATAACATAATACTACATAACGTTATACGTTAAAACGTAACGCAAAATAAAGTCATTCGTTATAACGTAATACCATATAACGCTAAACGTTATAACGTAATGCATAATAAAGTCATTCGTTATAACGTAATACTATATAACGATATACGTTAAAACGAAATACTGTATAACGTTTTACATTATAACCTAATACTACATAACGTTATACGTTATAACCTAATACTACGTAACGTTATACGTTATAACGTAATGCAAAATAAAGTGATTCATCATAACGTATTACTGCATAACGTTATACGTTATAACGTAATACTATATAACGTTATACGTTATAACGTAATACTATATAATGTTTTACATTATAACGTAATACTACATAACGTTATACGTTATAACGTAATACTACGTAACGTTATACGTTATAACGTAATGCAAAATAAAGTGATTCATCATAACGTATTACTGCATAACGTTATACGTTATAACGTAATACTATATAATGTTATACGTTATAACGTAATGCTATATAACCTTACACGTTATAACGTAGTGCATAATGAAGTCATTCGTTATAACGTAATATTATATAACGATATACGTTAAAGCGAAATACTATATAACGTAATACGTTATAACGTAATACTATATAATGTTTTACATTATAACGTAATACTACATAACGTTATACGTTATAACGTATTACTATATAACGTTATACGTAATAACATAATACTACATAACGTTATACGTTAAAACGTAACGCAAAATAAAGTCATTCGTTATAACGTAATACCATATAACGTTATACGTTATAACGTAATGCTATATAACCTTATACGTTATAACGTAATGCATAATAAAGTCATTCGTTATAACGTAATACTATATAACGATATACGTTAAAACGAAATACTATATAACGTTTTACATTATAACCTAATACTACATAACGTTATACGTTATAACGTATTACTATATAACGTTATACGTTATTACGTATTACTATATACCGTTATACGTCAGACCGTAATACTATATAACGTTATACCTTATATAGCATTACTATATAACGTTATACGTTATAACGTATTACTATATAATGTTATACGTTATAACGTATTACTACATAACGTTATACGCTATAACGTATTACTACGTAACCTTATACGTTATAACGTAATACAATAAAACGTTATACGTTCTAACGTAATACTATATAACGTTATACGTTATAACGTAATACTATAAAACGTTACACGTTATAACGTACTAAGATATAACGTTATACGTTAAAGCGAAATACTATATAACGTAATACGTTATAACGTAATACTATATAATGTTTTACATTATAACGTAATACTACATAACGTTATACGTTATAACGTATTACTATATAACGTTATACGTAATAACATAATACTACATAACGTTATACGTTAAAACGTAACGCAAAATAAAGTCATTCGTTACAACGTAATACCATATAACGTTATACGTTATAACGTAATGCTATATAACCTTATACGTTATAACGTAATGCATAATAAAGTCATTCGTTATAACGTAATACTATATAACGATATACGTTAAAACGAAATACTATATAACGTTATACGTTATAACGTAATACTATATAACGTTATACGTTATTACGTATTACTATATACCGTTATATGTCTGACCGTAATACTATATAACGTTATACCTTATATAGCATTACTATATAACGTTATACGTTATAACGTATTACTATATAATGTTATACGTTATAACGTATTACTACATAACGTTATACGCTATAACGTATTACTACGTAACCTTATACGTTATAACGTAATACAATAAAACGTTATACGTTCTAACGTAATACTATATAACGTTATACGTTATAACGTAATACTATAAAACGTTACACGTTATAACGTACTAAGATATAACGTTATACGTTATAACGAAATACTATATAACGTTATACGTTATAACGAAATATTATATAACGCTATCCGTTACAACGTATTACTATATAACGTTATACGTTATAACGAAAGACTATATAACGTTATACGTTGTACCGTAATACTATATTACGTCATACGTTACACTGATGAGCTATATAACGTGATACGTTATAACGTATTACTATATAACGTTATTCGTTATTACGTAATACTATATAACGTTACACGTTGTAACGTAATACTATATAACGTTAAACGTTGTACCGTAATACTATATACCGTTATACGTTATAACGAAATACTATATAACGTTATACGTAATAACGAGATACCATATAGCGTTATACGTTCTAACGTAATACTATATAACGTTATACGTTATGACGTAATGCTATATAACGTTATTCGTTATAACGAAATGCTATATAACGTTATACGTTGTACCGTAATACTATATAACGTTATACGTTACACCGATTTGCTATATAACGTTATTCGTTATAACGTAATGCTATATAAGGTTATACGTTATAACGAAATGCTATATAACGTTTTACGTTATAACGAAATACTATATAACGATATACCTTATAACAAAATATTATATAACGTTATACCTTATTACGAAATATTATATAACGTTATACGTTGTACCGTAATACTATATTACGTTATACGTTACACTGATGTGCTATATAACGCGATACGTTATAACGTATTACTATATAACGATATACATTATAACGTAATGCTATATAGCGGTATACGTTATAACGTAATACTACACAACCTTATACATTTTAACGTAATGCTATATAACGTTACACGTTATAACGTGATACTACAATACGTTATACGTTGTACCGTAATACATTATAACGTTATACGTTATAACGAAATCCTATATAACGTTATACGTTCTAACGTAATACTATATAACGTTATACGTTATAACGTAATACTATAAAACGTTACACGTTATAACGTACTAAGATATAACGTTATACGTTAAAGCGAAATACTATATAACGTAATACGTTATAACGTAATACTATATAATGTTTTACATTATAACGTAATACTACATAACGTTATACGTTATAACGTATTACTATATAACGTTATACGTAATAACATAATACTACATAACGTTATACGTTAAAACGTAACGCAAAATAAAGTCATTCGTTACAACGTAATACCATATAACGTTATACGTTATAACGTAATGCTATATAACCTTATACGTTATAACGTAATGCATAATAAAGTCATTCGTTATAACGTAATACTATATAACGATATACGTTAAAACGAAATACTATATAACGTTATACGTTATAACGTAATACTATATAACGTTATACGTTATTACGTATTACTATATACCGTTATACGTCAGACCGTAATACTATATAACGTTATACCTTATATAGCATTACTATATAACGTTATACGTTATAACGTATTACTATATAATGTTATACGTTATAACGTATTACTACATAACGTTATACGCTATAACGTATTACTACGTAACCTTATACGTTATAACGTAATACAATAAAACGTTATACGTTCTAACGTAATACTATATAACGTTATACGTTATAACGTAATACTATAAAACGTTACACGTTATAACGTACTAACATATAACGTTATACGTTATAACGAAATACTATATAACGTTATACGTTATAACGAAATATTATATAACGCTATCCGTTACAACGTATTACTATATAACGTTATACGTTATAACGAAAGACTATATAACGTTATACGTTGTACCGTAATACTATATTACGTCATACGTTACACTGATCAGCTATATAACGTGATACGTTATAACGTATTACTATATAACGTTATTTGTTATTACGTAATACTATATAACGTTACACGTTGTAACGTAATACTATATAACGTTAAACGTTGTACCGTAATACTATATACCGTTATACGTTATAACGAAATACTATATAACGTTATACGTTATAACGAAAGACTATATAACGTTATACGTTGTACCGTAATACTATATTACGTCATACGTTACACTGATCAGCTATATAACGTGATACGTTCTAACGTATTACTATATAACGTTATACGTTATGACGTAATGCTATATAACGTTATTCGTTATAACGAAATGCTATATAACGTTATACGTTGTACAGTAACACTATATAACGTTATACGTTACACCGATTTGCTATATAACGTTATTCGTTATAACGTAATGCTATATAAGGTTATACGTTATAACGAAATGCTATATAACGTTTTACGTTATAACGAAATACTATATAACGATATACCTTATAACAAAATATTATATAACGTTATACCTTATTACGAAATATTATATAACGTTATACGTTGTACCGTAATACTATATTACGTTATACGTTACACTGATGTGCTATATAACGCGATACGTTATAACGTATTACTATATAACGATATACATTATAACGTAATGCTATATAGCGGTATACGTTATAACGTAATACTACACAACCTTATACATTTTAACGTAATGCTATATAACGTTACACGTTATAACGTGATACTACAATACGTTATACGTTGTACCGTAATACATTATAACGTTATACGTTATAACGAAATCCTATATAACGTTATACGATACAAACAAATATTATATAACGTTATACGTAATAACGTATTACTATATAACGTTTCACGTTATAACGTATTACTACATAATGTTATACGTTATAGCGAAATATTATATAACGTTATATGTTATATCATATTACTACATAACGTTACATGTTATAACGAAATACTATATAACGTTATACGTTATAACGTAATACTACATAACCTTTTACGTTCTAACGTAATACTGTATAACCTTCTACGTTATAACGTAATACTATATAACGTTTTACGTTATAATGTAATACTACATAACGTTATACGTTATAACGTAATGCTATATAACGTTACACGTTATGACGTGACACTATGTATCGTTATACGTTGTACCGTAATACTATATATCGATATACGTTGTACCGTAATCCTATATAACGTTATACGTTACGCTGATGTGCTACATAACCTTATAGGTTATAACGTATTACTATATAACATTATGCGTTATAACGAAATACTATATAACGTTATACGTTATAACGTAATGCTATATAACATTTGACGTTATAACGAAATGCTATATAACGTTATACGTTATAAAGAAGTATTATATAACGTTATACGTGATAACGTAATACAATATAATGTTTTACGTTATAACGTAATACTACATAACGCTATACGTTATAACGTAATACAATATAACGTTATACGTTCATACGTAATACTATATAATGTTATACGTTATATTGTATTACGTTATACGTTATGAAGAAATATTATATAACGTTATACGTTATAACGTATTACTGTATAACGTTATACGTTATTACGTATTACTATATACCGTTATACGTCAGACCGTAATACTATATAACGTTATACCTTATATAGCATTACTATATAACGTAATACGTTATAACGTATTACTATATAATGTTATACGTTATTACGTATTACTATATACCGTTATACGTCAGACCGTAATACTATATAACGTTATACCTTATATAGCATTACTATATAACGTTATACGTTATAACGTAATACTATATAACGTTTTACGCTATAACCTAATACTACATAACGTTATACGTTATAACGTAATACTACATAACGTTATACGTTATAACGTAATGCAAAATAAAGTGATTCTTCATTACGTATTACTGCATAACGTTATACGTTATAACGTAATACTATATAATGTTATACGTTATAACGTAATGCTATATAACCTTATACGTTATAACGTAATGCATAATAAAGTCATTCGTTATAACGTAATACTATATAACGATATACGTTAAAACGAAATACTATATAACGTTATACGTTATAACGTAATACTACATAACGTTATACGTTATAATGTATTTCTATATGACGATTTACGTTATAATGTAATGTAATATAACAATTTACGATATAACGTATTACTATATAACGTTATACGTTATAACGTAATACTATATAACGTTTTACATTATAACCTAATACTACATAACGCAATACGTTATAACGTAATACTACATAACGTTATACGTTATAACGTAATGCAAAATAAAGTGATTCATCATAACGTATTACTGCATAACGTTTTACGTTATAACGCAATACTATATAATGTTATACGTTATAACGTATTACTACGTAACGTTATACGTTATAACGTATTACGATATAATGCTATACGTTATAACGTAATACAATATAACGTTATACGTTCATACGTAATACTATATAATGTTATACGTTATATTGTATTACGTTATACGTTATAACGTAATACTATATAATGTTTTACATTATAACGTAATACTACATAACGTTATACGTTATAACGTATTACTATATAACGTTATACGTAATAACATAATACTACATAACGTTATACGTTAAAACGTAACGCAAAATAAAGTCATTCGTTATAACGTAATACCATATAACGTTAAACGTTATAACGTAATGCATAATAAAGTCATTCGTTATAACGTAATACTATATAACGATATACGTTAAAACGAAATACTGTATAACGTTATACGTTATAACGTAATACTACATAACGTTATACATTATAACCTAATACTACATAACGTTATACGTTATACAGTAATACTATATAACGTTATACCTTATATAGTATTACTATATAACGTTATACGTTATAACGTATTACTACATAACGTTATACGTTATAACATAATACTACATAACGTTATACTTTATAACGTAATGCTATATAACGTTATACGTTCTAATTTAATACTATATAACGTTATACGTTACACTGATGTGCTATATAACATTATACGCTAGAACGTAATGCAAAATAAAGTGATTCGTCATAACGTATTACTGCATAACGTTATACGTTATACCGTAATACTATATAACGTTATACCTTATACAGTATTTCTATATAACGTTACACGTTATACCGTATTACTATATAACGTTATACCTTATATAGTATTACTATATAACGTTATACGTTATAACGTATTACTATATAACGTTATACGTTATACAGTAATACTATATAACGTTATACCTTATATAGTATTACTATATAACGTTATACGTTATAACGTATTACTACATAACGTTATACGTTATGACGTAACGCAAAATAAAGTCATTCGTTATAACGCAATACCATATAACGTTATACGTGATAACGTATTACTATATAATGTTATACGCGATAACGTAATGGTATATAACGTTATACGTCATAACGTATTACTCTGTAACGTTATACGATATAGCGTATCACTACATAACGTTATACGTTATAGCGTATCACTACATAACGTTATACGTTGTAGCGTATCACTACATAACGTTATACGTTATAACGTAACGCAAAATAAACTCATTCGTTATAACGTAATACCATATAACGTTATACGTTATAACCTAATGCTACATAACCTTATACGTTATAACGTAATGCAAAATAAAGTCATTCGTTATAACGTAATACTATATAATGTTATACGTTATAACGTAGTACTATATAACGTTATACGTTATTACGTAATACTATATAACGATTTACGTTATAACTTAATACTACATAACGTTATATGTTATAATGTATTGCTATATGACGATTTACGTTATAATGTAATGTTATATAACAATTTACGATATAACGTATTACTATATATCGTTATACGTAATTACATAATACTACATAACGTTATACGTTAAAACGTAACGCAAAATAAAGTCATTCGTTATAACGTAATACCATATAACGTTATACGTGATAACGTGTTACTATATAATGTTATACGTGATAACGTGTTACTATATAATGTTATACGTGATAACGTAATGGTATACAACGTTATACGTTATAACGTATTACTATGTAACGTTATACGTTATAACGGATTACTATATAACGTTATACGTTATACAGTAATACTATATAACGTTATACCTTATAACGTATTACTATATAACGTAATACGTTATAACGTATTACTATATAACGTTATGCGTTATAACATAGTACTACATAACGTTATGCGTTATAACGTATTGCCATATAACGTTTTACGTTATAACATAACACCTCGTAACGTTATAACTTACACTGATATGCTATATAACTTTATACGTTATAACGTATTGCATAATAAAGTCATTCGTTATATCGTAATACTATATAACGATATACGTTAAAACGAAATACTATATAACGTTATACGTTATATCGTATTACTATATAACGTTATACGTTATATCGTATTACTATATAACGTTATACGTTATATCGTATTACTATATAACGTTATACGTTAAAACGAAATACTATATATCGTTATACGTTATATCGTATTACTATATAACGTTATACGTTATAACGTAATACTATATTACGTTTTACGTTATAATGTAATACTACATAACGTTATACGTTATAACATAATACTACATAACGTTATACTTTATAACGTAATGCTATATAACGTTATACGTTCTAATTTAATACTATATAACGTTATACGTTACACTGATGTGCTATATAACTTTATACGTTAGAACGTAATGCAAGATAAAGTGATTCGTCATAACGTATTACTGCATAACGTTATACGTTATACCGTAATACTATATAACGTTATACCTTATATAGTATTACTATATAACGTTATACGTTATAACGGATTACTATATAACGTTATACCTTATATAGTATTACTATATAACGTTATACGTTATAACGGATTATTATATAACGTTATACGTTATAACGGATTACTATATAACGTTATACGTTATACAGTAATACTATATAACGTTACACGTTATAACGTATTACTATATAACGTTTTACGTTATAACGTAATGCTATATAACGTTATACGTTATAACGTAATGCTATATAACGTAATACGTTATAACGTAATACTACATAACGTTATACGTTATAACGTAATGCTATATAATCTTATACGTTATAACGTAATACTATATAACGTTATACGCTATAACGTATTGCCATATAACGTTTTACGTTATAACATAACACTACGTAACGTTATAACTTACACTGATATGCTATATAACTTTATACGTATTAACGTAATGCAAAATAAAGTGATTCGTCATAACGTATTACTGCATAACGTTATACGTTATACCGTAATACTATATAACGTTATACCTTATATAGTATTACTATATAACGTAATACGTTATAACGTATTACTATATAACGTAATACGTTATAACGTATTACTATATAACGTAATACGTTATAACGTATTACTACATAATGTTATACGTTATAACGTAACGCAAAATAAAGTCATTCGTTATAACGCAATACCATGTAACGTTATACGTTATAACATAATACTACATAACGTTATACGTTAAAACGTAATACTATATAATGTTATACGTTATAACGTAGTACTATATAACGTTATACGTTATAACGTAATACTATATAACGTTATTCGTTATAACGTATTACTATATAACGTTATACGTTATACCGTATTACTATATAACGTTATACCTTATATAGTATTACTATATAACGTTATACGTTATAATGTATTACTACATAACGTTATACGTTATACAGTAATACTATATAACGTTATACCTTATATAGTATTACTATATAACGTTATACGTTATAACGTAATACTACATAACGTTATACGTTATAACGTAATGCTATATAACCTTATACGTTATAACGTAATGCTATATAACGTTATACGCTATAATGTAATGCCATATAACGTTTTACGTTATAACATAACACTACGTAACGTTATACGTTACATTGATATGCTATATAACTCTATACGTTATATCGTAAGGCAAAATAACTTCATAATTTATAGCGTAAAACTATGTAACATTATATGTTATAACGTAGTCCTATGTAACGTTATACGTTCTAATTTAATACTATATAACGTTATACGCTATAACGTATTGTCATATAACGTTTTACGTTATAACATAACACTACGTAACGTTATAACTTACACTGATATGCTATATAACTTTATACGTTACAACGTATTGCATAATAAAGACATTCGTTATATCGTAATACCATATAAGGATATACGTTAAAACGAAATACTATATAACGTTATACGTTATATCGTATTACTATAGAACGTTATACGTTAAAACGAAATACTATATAACGTCATGCGTTATAACGTAATACTATATTACGTTTTACGTTATAACGTAATACTACATAACGTTATACGTTATAACATAATACTACATAACGTTATACTCTATAACGTAATGCTATATAACGTTATACGTTATAACGTATTACTACATAACGTTATACGTTATACAGTAATACTATATAACGTTATACGTTATAACGTATTACTACATAACGTTATACGTAATACAGTAATACTATATAACGTTATACCTTATATGGTATTACTATATAACGTTATACGTTACACTGATGTGCTATATAACGTTATACCTTATAACGTATTACTATATAACGTAATACGCTATAACGTATTACTATATAACGTTATGCGTTATAACATAATACTACATAACGTTATACTTTATAACGTAATGCTTTATAACGTTATACGTTCTAATTTAATACTATATAACGTTATACGTTACACTGATGTGCTATATAACTTTATACGTTATAACGTAATGCAAAATAAAGTGATTCGTCATAACGTATTACTGCATAACGTTATACGTTATACCGTAATACTATATAACGTTATACCTTATATAGTATTACTATATAACGTTACACGTTATAACGTATTAGTATATAACGTTATACGTTATACAGTAATACTATATAACGTTATACCTTATAACGTATTACTATATAACGTAATACGTTATAACGTATTACTACATAATGTTATACGTTATAACGTAACGCAAAATAAAGTCATTCGTTATAACGCAATACCATGTAACGTTATACGTTATAACATAATACTACATAACGTTATACGTTATAACGTAATACTATATAACGTTATACGTTATAACGTAGTACTATATAACGTTATACGCTATAACGTAATACTATATAACGTTATTCGTTATAACGTATTACTATATAACGTTATACGTTATACCGTATTACTACATAACGTTATACGTTATACAGTAATACTATATAACGTTATACGTTATAACGTATTACTACATAACGTTATACGTTATATCGTAACGCAAAATAAAGTCATTCGTTATAACGCAATACCATATAACGTTATACGTGATAACGTGTTACTATATAATGTTATACGTGATAACGTAATGGTGTATAACGTTATACGTTATAACGTATTACTATGTAACGTTATACGTTATAGCGTATCACTACATAACGTTATACGTTATAGCGTATCACTACATAACGTTATACGTTATAACGTAATGCAAAATAAAGTGATTCGTCATAACGTATTACTGCATAACGTTATACGTTATACCGTAATACTATATAACGTTATACCTTATATAGTATTACTATATAACGTTATACGTTATAACGTATTACTATATAACGTTATACGTTATAACGTATTACTATATAACGTTATACGTTATACAGTAATACTATATAACGTTATACCTTATAACGTATTACTATATAACGTAATACGTTATAACGTATTACTACATAATGTTATACGTTATAACGTAACGCAAAATAAAGTTATTCGTTATAACGCAATACCATGTAACGTTATACGTTATAACGTAGTACTATATAACGTTATACGCTATAACGTAATACTATATAACGTTATTCGTTATAACGTATTACTATATAACGTTATTCGTTATAAGGTATTACTATATAACGTTATACGCTATAACGTAATACTATATAACGTTATTCGTTATAACGTATTACTATATAACGTTATACGTTATACCGTATTACTACATAACGTTATACGTTATACAGTAATACTATATAACGTTATACGTTATAACGTATTACTACATAACGTTATACGTTATACAGTAATACTATATAACGTTATACGTTATAACGTATTACTACATAACGTTATACGTTATACAGTAATACTATATAACGTTATACCTTATATGGTATTACTATATAACGTTATACGTTATAACGTATTACTACATAACGTTATACGTTATAACGTATTACTACATAACGTTATACGTTATATCGTAACGCAAAATAAAGTCATTCGTTATAACGCAATACCATATAACGTTATACGTGATAACGTGTTACTATATAATGTTATACGTGATAACGTAATGGTGTATAACGTTATACGTTATAACGTATTACTATGTAACGTTATACGTTATAGCGTATCACTACATAACGTTATACGTTATAGCGTATCACTACATAACGTTATACGTTATAACGTAACGCAAAATAAACTCATTCGTTATAACGTAATACCATATAACGTTATACGTTATAACCTAATGCTACATAACCTTATACGTTATAACGTAATGCAAAATAAAGTCATTCGTTATAACGTAATACTATATAATGTTATACGTTATAACGTAGTACTATATAACGTTATACGTTATAACGTAATACTATATAACGATTTACGTTATAACTTAATACTACATAACGTTATACGTTATAATGTATTACTATATGACGATTTACGTTATAATGTAATGTTATATAACAATTTACGATATAGCGTATTACTATATATCGTTATACGTAATAACATAATACTACATAACGTTATACGTTAAAACGTAACGCAAAATAAAGTCATTCGTTATAACGTAATACCATATAACGTTATACGTGATAACGTGTTACTATATAATGTTATACGTTATAGCGTATCACTACATAACGTTATACGTTATAACGTAATGCAAAATAAAGTGATTCGTCATAACGTATTACTGCATAACGTTATACGTTATACCGTAATACTATATAACGTTATACCTTATACAGTATTACTATATAGCGTTATACGTTATACCGTATTACTATATAACGTTATACCTCATATAGTATTACTATATAACGTTATACGTTATAACGTATTACTAAATAACGTTATACGTTATAACGTATTACTATATAACGTTATACGTTATACAGTAATACTATATAACGTTATACCTTATATAGTATTACTATATAACGTTATACGTTATAGCGTATCGCTACATAACGTTATACGTTATAGCGTATCACTACATAACGTTATACGTTATAACGTAACGCAAAATAAACTCATTCGTTATAACGTAATACCATATAACGTTATACGTTATAACCTAATGCTACATAACCTTATACGTTATAACGTAATACTACATAATGTTATACGTTATAACGTAACGCAACATAAAGTCATTCGTTATAACGCAATACCATGTAACGTTATACGTGATAACTTATTACTATATAACGTTATACGTTATACAGTAATACTATATAACGTTATACCTTATACAGTATTACTACATAACGTTATACGTTATAACGTAACGCAAAATAAAGTCATTCGTTATAACGCAGTACCATATAACGTTATACGTGATAACTTATTACTATATAATGTTATACGTGATAACGTAATGGTATACAACGTTATACGTTATAACGTATTACTATGTAACGTTATACGTTATAGCGTATCACTAGATAACGTCATACGTTATACCGTATCACTACATAACGTTATACGTTATAACGTAATGCAAAATAAAGTCATTCGTTATAACATAATACCACATAACGCTATACGTTATAACGAAATACTATATAACGTTATACGTTATAACGAAATACTTTATAGCGTTATACGTGATAACGTATTACTATATAATGTTATACGTGATAACGTAATGGTATATAACGTTATACGTTATAACGTATTACTATGTAACGTTATACGTTATAACGTATTAATATATAACCTTATACGTTATAACGTAATACTATATAACGTTTTACGCTATAACCTAATACTACATAGCGTTATACGTTATAACGTAATACTGCATAACGTTATACGTTATAACGTAACGCAAAATAAAGTGATTCATCATAACGTAATACTGCATAACGTTATACGTTATAACGTAATACTATATAATGTTATACGTTAAAACGAAATACTATATAACGTTATACGTTATAACGTAATACTATATAACGTTTTACATTATAACCTAATACTACATAACGTTATACGTTTTAATGTAATGCTATATATCAATTTACGTTATAACATAATACTACATAACGTTATACGTTATAACGTATTACTATATAACGTTATGCGTTATAACATAGTACTACATAACGTTATACGTTATAACGTATTACTATATAACGTTTTACGTTATAACGTAATGCTATATAACGTTATACGATATAACGTAATACTCCATAACGTTATACGTTATAACGTATTACTATATAACGTTATGCGTTATAACATAATACTACATAACGTTATACGTTATAACGTATTACTATATAACGTTTTACGTTATATAGTATTACTATATATCGTTATAGGTTATAACGTAATGCTATATAACGTTATACGTTATAACGTAATGCTATATAACGTTATACGTTATAACGTAATACTATATAACGTTATACGCTATAACGTATTGCCATATAACGTTTTACGTTATAACATAACACTACGTAACGTTATAACTTACACTGATATGCTATATAACCTTATACGTTATAACGTATTGCATAATAAAGTCATTCGTTATATCGTAATACTATGTAACGTTATACGTTATAACGTATTACTATATAACGTAATACGTTATAACGTATTACTACATAATGTTATACGTTATAACGTAACGCAAAATAAAGTCATTCGTTATAACGCAATACCATGTAACGTTATATGTTATAACATAATACTACATAACGTTATACGTTATAACGTAATACTATATAATGTTATACGTTATAACGTAGTACTATGTTACGTTATACGTTATATAGTATTACTATATAGAGTAATACGTTATAACGTATTACTACACAATGTTATACGTTATAACGTAACGCAAAATAAAGTGATTCGTCATAACGTATTACTGCATAACGTTATACGTTATACCGTAATACTATATAACGTTATACCTTATACAGTATTACTATATAACGTTATACGTTATAACGCATTACGATATAAAGTTATACATTATAACGTATTACTATATAACGTTATACGTTATACAGTAATACTATATAACGTTATACCTTATATAGTATTACTATATAACGTTATACGTTATAACGTATTACTACATAAAGTTATACGTTATGACGTAACGCAAAATAAACTCATTCGTTATAACGTAATACCATATAACGTTATACGTTATAACGTAATGCTATATAACCTTATCCGTTATAACGTGATGCAAAATAAAGTCATTCGTTATAACGCAATACCATATAACGTTATACGTGATAACGTGTTACTATATAATGTTATACGTGATAACGTAATGGTATATAACGTTATACGTCATAACGTATTACTATGTAACGTTATACGATATAGCGTATCACTACATAACGTTATACGTTATAGCGTATCACTACATAACGTTATACGCTATAGCGTATCACTACATAACGTTATACGTTATAACGTAACGCAAAATAAACTCATTCGTTATAACGTAATACCATATAACGTTATACGTTATAACGTAATGCTATATAACCTTATCCGTTATAACGTGATGCAAAATAAAGTCATTCGTTATAACGCAATACCATATAACGTTATACGTGATAACGTGTTACTATATAATGTTATACGTGATAACGTAATGGTATATAACGTTATACGTTATAACGTATTACTATGTAACGTTATACGATATAGCGTATCACTACATAACGTTATACGTTATAGCGTATCACTACATAACGTTATACGTTATAACGTAATGCAAAATAAAGTGATTCGTCATAACGTATTACTGCATAACGTTATACGTTATACCGTAATACTATATAACGTTATACCTTATACAGTATTACTATATAACGTTATACGTTATACCGTATTACTACATAACGTTATACGTTATGACGTAACGCAAAATAAAGTCATTCGTTATAACGCAATACCATATAACGTTATACGTGATAACGTATTACTATATAATGTTATACGTGATAACGTAATGGTATATAACGTTATACGTCATAACGTATTACTATGTAACGTTATACGATATAGCGTATCACTACATAACGTTATACGTTATAGCGTACCACTACATAACGTTATACGTTATAGCGTATCACTACATAACGTTATACGTTATAACGTAACGCAAAATAAACTCATTCGTTATAACGTAATACCATATAACGTTATACGTTATAACGTAATGCAAAATAAAGTGATTCATCATTACGTATTACTGCATAACGTTATACGTTATAACGTAATACTACATAACGTTATACGTTATAACGTAATGCAAAATAAAGTGATTCATCATTACGTATTACTGCATAACGTTATACGTTATAACGTAATACTATATAATGTTATACGTTATAACGTAATGCTATATAACCTTATACGTTATAACGTAATGCATAATAAAGTCATTCGTTATAACGTAATACTATATAACGATATACGTTAAAACGAAATACTATATAACGTTATACGTTATAACGTAATACTACATAACGTTATACGTTATAATGTATTTCTATATGACGATTTACGTTATAATGTAATGTAATATAACAATTTACGATATAACGTATTACTATATAACGTTATACGTTATAACGTAATACTATATAACGTTTTACATTATAACCTAATACTACATAACGCAATACGTTATAACGTAATACTACATAACGTTATACGTTATAACGTAATGCAAAATAAAGTGATTCATCATAACGTATTACTGCATAACGTTTTACGTTATAACGCAATACTATATAATGTTATACGTTATAACGTATTACTACGTAACGTTATACGTTATAACGTATTACGATATAATGCTATACGTTATAACGTAATACAATATAACGTTATACGTTCATACGTAATACTATATAATGTTATACGTTATATTGTATTACGTTATACGTTATAACGTAATACTATATAATGTTTTACATTATAACGTAATACTACATAACGTTATACGTTATAACGTATTACTATATAACGTTATACGTAATAACATAATACTACATAACGTTATACGTTAAAACGTAACGCAAAATAAAGTCATTCGTTATAACGTAATACCATATAACGTTAAACGTTATAACGTAATGCATAATAAAGTCATTCGTTATAACGTAATACTATATAACGATATACGTTAAAACGAAATACTGTATAACGTTATACGTTATAACGTAATACTACATAACGTTATACATTATAACCTAATACTACATAACGTTATACGTTATACAGTAATACTATATAACGTTATACCTTATATAGTATTACTATATAACGTTATACGTTATAACGTATTACTACATAACGTTATACGTTATAACATAATACTACATAACGTTATACTTTATAACGTAATGCTATATAACGTTATACGTTCTAATTTAATACTATATAACGTTATACGTTACACTGATGTGCTATATAACATTATACGATAGAACGTAATGCAAAATAAAGTGATTCGTCATAACGTATTACTGCATAACGTTATACGTTATACCGTAATACTATATAACGTTATACCTTATATAGTATTACTATATAACGTTATACGTTATAACGGATTACTATATAACGTTATACGTTATACAGTAATACTATATAACGTTATACCTTATAACGTATTACTATATAACGTAATACGCTATAACGTATTACTATATAACGTTATGCGTTGTAACATAGTACTACATAACGTTATACGTTATAACGTATTACTATATAACGTTATACGCTATAACGTATTGCCATATAACGTTTTACGTTATAACATAACACTACGTAATGTTATAATTTACACTGATATGCTATATAACTTTATACGTTATAACGTATTGCATAATAAAGTCATTCGTTATATCGTAATACTATATAACGATATACGTTAAAACGAAATACTATATAACGTTATGCGTTAAAACGAAATACTATATAACGTTATACGTTATATCGTATTACTATATAACGTTATACGTTATAACGTAATACTATATTACGTTTTACGTTATAACGTAATACTACATAACGTTATACGTTATAACGTAATACTATATTACGTTTTACGTTATAACGTAATACTACATAACGTTATACGTTATAACATAATACTACATAACGTTATACGTTATAACGTATTACTATGTAACGTTATACGTTATAGCGTATCACTACATAACGTTATACGTTATACAGTAATACTATATAACGTTATACCTTATATAGTATTACTATATATCGTTATACGTACTTACATAATACTACATAACGTTATACGTTAAAACGTAACGCAAAATAAAGTCATTCGTTATAACGTAATACCATATAACGTTATACGTTATAACGTAATGCTATATAACCTTATACGTTATAACGTAATTGCAAAATAAAGTCATTCGTTATAACGCAATACCATATAACGTTATACGTGATAACGTGTTACTATATAATGTTATACGTGATAACGTGTTACTATATAATGTTATACGTGATAACGTAATGGTATACAACGTTATACGTTATAACGTATTACTATGTAACGTTATACGTTATAACGGATTACTATATAACGTTATACGTTATACAGTAATACTATACAACGTTATACCTTATAACGTATTACTATATAACGTAATACGTTATAACGTATTACTATATAACGTTATGCGTTATAACATAGTACTACATAACGTTATGCGTTATAACGTATTGCCATATAACGTTTTACGTTATAACATAACACCTCGTAACGTTATAACTTACACTGATATGCTATATAACTTTATACGTTATAACGTATTGCATAATAAAGTCATTCGTTATATCGTAATACTATATAACGATATACGTTAAAACGAAATACTATATAACGTTATACGTTATATCGTATTACTATATAACGTTATACGTTATATCGTATTACTATATAACGTTATACGTTAAAACGAAATACTATATATCGTTATACGTTATATCGTATTACTATATAACGTTATACGTTATAACGGATTACTATATAACGTTATACGTTATAACGGATTACTATATAACGTTATACGTTATAACGTAATGCTATATAACGTAATACGTTATAACGTAATACTACATAACGTTATACGTTATAACGTAATGCTATATAACCTTATACGTTATAACGTAATACTATATAACGTTATACGCTGTAACGTATTGCCATATAACGTTTTACGTTATAACATAACACTACGTAACGTTATAACTTACACTGATATGCTATATAACTTTATACGTTATAACGTATTGCATAATAAAGTCATGCGTTATATCGTATTACTATATAACGTTATACGTTATAACGTAATACTATATTACGTTTTACGTTATAACGTAATACTACATAACGTTATACGTTATAACATAACACTACATAACGTTATACTTTATAACGTAATGCTATATAACGTTATACGTTATAATTCAATACTATATAACGTTATACGTTACACTGATATGCTATATAACTTTATACGTATTAACGTAATGCAAAATAAAGTGATTCGTCATAACGTATTACTGCATAACGTTATACGTTATACCGTAATACTATATAACGTTATACCTTATATAGTATTACTATATAACGTAATACGTTATAACGTATTACTATATAACGTAATACGTTATAACGTATTACTATATAACGTTATGCGTTATAACATAGTACTACATAACGTTATGCGTTATAACGTATTGCCATATAACGTTTTACGTTATAACATAACACCTCGTAACGTTATAACTTACACTGATATGCTATATAACTTTATACGTTAGAACGTAATGCAAGATAAAGTGATTCGTCATAACGTATTACTGCATAACGTTATACGTTATACCGTAATACTATATAACGTTATACCTTATATAGTATTACTATATAACGTTATACGTTATAACGGATTACTATATAACGTTATACCTTATATAGTATTACTATATAACGATATACGTTATAACGGATTACTATATAACGTTATACGTTATAACGGATTACTATATAACGTTATACGTTATACAGTAATACTATATAACGTTACACGTTATAACGTATTACTATATAACGTTTTACGTTATAACGTAATGCTATATAACGTTATACGTTATAACGTAATGCTATATAACGTAATACGTTATAACGTAATACTACATAACGTTATACGTTATAACGTAATGCTATATAACCTTATACGTTATAACGTAATACTATATAACGTTATACGCTGTAACGTATTGCCATATAACGTTTTACGTTATAACATAACACTACGTAACGTTATAACTTACACTGATATGCTATATAACTTTATACGTTATAACGTATTGCATAATAAAGTCATGCGTTATATCGTATTACTATATAACGTTATACGTTATAACGTAATACTATATTACGTTTTACGTTATAACGTAATACTACATAACGTTATACGTTATAACATAACACTACATAACGTTATACTTTATAACGTAATGCTATATAACGTTATACGTTATAATTCAATACTATATAACGTTATACGTTACACTGATATGCTATATAACTTTATACGTATTAACGTAATGCAAAATAAAGTGATTCGTCATAACGTATTACTGCATAACGTTATACGTTATACCGTAATACTATATAACGTTATACCTTATATAGTATTACTATATAACGTAATACGTTATAACGTATTACTATATAACGTAATACGTTATAACGTATTACTACATAATGTTATACGTTATAACGTAACGCAAAATAAAGTCATTCGTTATAACGCAATACCATGTAACGTTATACGTTATAACATAATACTACATAACGTTATACGTTATAACGTAATACTATATAATGTTATACGTTATAACGTAGTACTATATAACGTTATACGTTATAACGTAATACTATATAACGTTATTCGTTATAACGTATTACTATATAACGTTATACGTTATACCGTATTACTATATAACGTTATACGTTATACCGTATTACTATATAACGTTATACCTTATATAGTATTACTATATAACGTTATACGTTATAATGTATTACTACATAACGTTATACGTTATACAGTAATACTATATAACGTTATACCTTATATAGTATTACTATATAACGTTATACGTTATAACGTAATACTACATAACGTTATACGTTATAACGTAATACTACATAACGTTATACGTTATAACGTAATGCTATATAACCTTATACGTTATAACGTAATGCTATATAACGTTATACGCTATAATGTAATGCCATATAACGTTTTACGTTATAACATAACACTACGTAACGTTATACGTTACACTGATATGCTATATAACTTTATACGTTATATCGTAATGCAAAATAACTTCATAATTTATAGCGTAAAACTATGTAACATTATATGTTATAACGTAGTCCTATGTAACGTTATACGTTCTAATTTAATACTATATAACGTTATACGCTATAACGTATTGCCATATAACGTTTTACGTTATAACATAACACTACGTAACGTTATAACTTACACTGATATGCTATATAACTTTATACGTTACAACGTATTGCATAATAAAGACATTCGTTATATCGTAATACCATATAAGGATATACGTTAAAACGAAATACTATATAACGTTATACGTTATATCGTATTACTATAGAACGTTATACGTTAAAACGAAATACTATATAACGTCATGCGTTATAACGTAATACTATATTACGTTTTACGTTATAACGTAATACTACATAACGTTATACGTTATAACATAATACTACATAACGTTATACTTTATAACGTAATGCTATATAACGTTATACGTTATAACGTATTACTACATAACGTTATACGTTATACAGTAATACTATATAACGTTATACGTTATAACGTATTACTACATAACGTTATACGTAATACAGTAATACTATATAACGTTATACCTTATATGGTATTACTATATAACGTTATACGTTACACTGATGCGCTATATAACTTTATACGTTATAACGTAATGCAAAATAAAGTGATTCGTCATAACGTATTACTGCATAACGTTATACGTTATACCGTAATGCTATATAACGTTATACCATATATTGTATTACTATATAATGTTATACGTTATAACGGATTACTATATAACGTTATACGTTATACAGTAATACTATATAACGTTTTACATTATAACCTAATACTACATAACGTTATACGTTTTAATGTAATGCTATATATCAATTTACGTTATAACATAATACTACATAACGTTATACGTTATAACGTATTACTATATAACGTTATGCGTTATAACATAGTACTACATAACGTTATACGTTATAACGTATTACTATATAACGTTTTACGTTATAACGTAATGCTATATAACGTTATACGTTATAACGTAATACTACATAACGTTATACGTTTTAATGTATTGCTATATATCAATTTACGTTATAACATAATACTCCATAACGTTATACGTTATAACGTATTACTATATAACGTTATGCGTTATAACATAATACTACATAACGTTATACGTTATAACGTATTACTATATAATGTTTTACGTTATATAGTATTACTATATAACGTTATAGGTTATAACGTAATGCTATATAACGTTATACGTTATAACGTAATACTATATAACGTTATACGCTATGACGTATTGCCATATAACGTTTTACGTTATAACATAACACTACGTAACGTTATAACTTACATTGATATGCTATATAACCTTATACGTTATAACGTATTGCATAATAAAGTCATTCGTTATATCGTAATACTATATAACGTTATACGTTATAACGTATTACTATATAACGTTATACGTTATAACGTATTACTATATAACGTAATACGTTATAACGTATTACTACATAATGTTATACGTTATAACGTAACGCAAAATAAAGTCATTCGTTATAACGCAATACCATGTAACGTTATATGTTATAACGTAATACTATATAATGTTATACGTTATAACGTAGTACTATGTTACGTTATACGTTATATAGTATTACTATATAGAGTAATACGTTATAACGTATTACTACACAATGTTATACGTTATAACGTAACGCAAAATAAAGTGATTCGTCATAACGTATTACTGCATAACGTTATACGTTATACCGTAATACTATATAACGTTATACCTTATACAATATTACTATATAACGTTTTGCGTTATAACGCATTACGATATAAAGTTATACATTATAACGTATTACTATATAACGTTATACGCTATACAGTAATACTATATAACGTTATACCTTATATAGTATTACTATATAACGTTATACGTTATAACGTAATACTATATAACGTTATACGATAAAACGAAATACTATATAACGTTATACGTTATATCGTATTACTATATAACGTTATACGTTATATCGTATTACTATATAACGTTATACGTTATAACGTAATACTATATTACGTTTTACGTTATAACATAATACTACATAACGTTATACGTTATAATGTATTACTACGTAACGTTATACGTTATAACGTAATACTACGTAACGTTATTCGTTATAACGTATTACTATATAACGTGATACGTTATAACGTTATACTTTATAACGTTATACGTTGTAACGAAATACTACATAGCGTTATACGTTATAACGTAATATTATATAACGTTATACGTTATGACGTAATACTGTATATCGTTATACGTTATGACGTAATACTGTATATCGTTATACGTTATGACGTAATACTGTATATCGTTATACGTTATAGCGTTATACTATATAACGTTATACGTTATAACGTTATACTGTATAACGTTATACGTTGTAACGAAATACTATGTAACGTTATACGTTATTACGTAAAACTATATAACGTTTTACGTTATAACGTAATACTACATAACGTTATACGTTACACTGATATGCTATATAACTTTATACGTTATAACGTAATGCAAAATAAAGGCATATGTTATAACGTAATATGATATAACGTTATGCTTTATATGGAAATACTATATAACGTTATACGTTATACTGATATGCTATATAACATTATACGTTATTACGTGATACTATATAACGTCATACGTTATAACGAAATACTACATAACGTTATACGTTGTAACGTAATACTGTATATCGTTATACGTTATGACGTAATACTGTATATCGTTATACGTTATACCGAAATACCGTATAACGTTATACGTTATAACGAAATACCATATAACGTTATACGTTATAACGTTATACTGTATAACGTTATACGTTATAACGAAATACTACATAACGTTTTACTGTATAGCGTTATACGTTATAACGAAATACTACATAACGTTTTACTGTATAACGTTATACGTTATAATGAAATACTATGTAACGTTATACGTTATTACGTAAAACTATATAACGTTTTACGTTATAACGTAATACTACATAACGTTATACGTTACAACGTAATGCTATATAACGTTATACGTTATGACGTAATACTGTATATCGTTATACGTTATGACGTAATAGTGTATATCGTTATACGTTATAACGAAATACCATATAACGTTATACGTTATAACGTACTACTATATCACGTTACGCGTTATACCGTAATACTACATAACGTTACACGCTACACTGATATGCTATATAACTTTATACGTTCTATCGTAATGCAAAATGACTTCATACGTTATAACTTATAACTATTTAACGTTATATGTTATAACGTAATCCTATGTAACGTTATGCGTTCTAACGTAATACTATATAACGTTATACGTTACACTGATACGGTATATAACTTTATACGTTATAACGAAATGCAAAATGACTTCATACGTTATAACTTATAACTATTTAACGTTATATGTTATAACGTAATCCTATGTAACGTTATGCGTTCTAACGTAATGCTATATAACGTTATACGTTGTACCGTAATGCTATATAACGTTATACTGACATGCTGTATAACGTTACACGTTATACTGATATGCTATATGACGTTATGAGATATACTGATATGCTATATGACGTTATGAGATATACTGATATGCTATATAACGTTATCCGTTATACCGTAATGCTATATAACCTTATACGTTACACTGATATGCTATATAAGGTTATACGTTATAACGTAATACTATATAACGTTATACTGATATGCTGTATAACGTTATACGTTATACCGTATTGCTATATAACGTTATACGTTATACCGTATTGCTATATAACGTTATACGTTATACCGTATTGCTATATAACGTTATACGTTACACTGGTAAACTATATATCTTATTAGGTTATAACGTAATGCTATATAATGTTATGCGTTATAACGTAATGCTATATAAAGTTATACGATATAGCGTAATACCATATAACGTTAAACGTAATAACGTAATACTATATATCGACATACTTTGTGACGTAATACTGTATAATGTTATACGTTATACTGATATGCGATATAACGTTATACCTTTTATCGTAATGCTATGTATCGTCATACGTTATAACGTAATACTATATAACGTTATATGTTATATCGTAATGCTATATATCGTTATACGTTCTAACGAGTTGAAGTGGTCGCCACTTCTAAGAATACTCTACATCTGGTCTTTAGTTTTCTCAAGCACTGACGCCATCGGCAGCGCATAGACAAAAGACTGTCGAGGGCAAACCATAAACGGTACACGTGCAACGTTGGCTTCAGTGTTTTTCAGTTATAGAGTAACACTGCTAGGGTGCGGATCTGGTCCAGCTCATATATATTGTATTCCTTCTTTGTATTTACACTTCAGCTTAAAATATATATATTTTGTATCTTACAATTTATCCACGCGTCTCTTTGCATTCCTATACATCTAATAACCTCAACAGGTTATGGGCCCAGGGCAATAAATTGTAAGATAGCATCGCGAAGTGAATAAATCATAAATGTATTGTGCCTAATAAAAGATGTGATAGTGCAAAAGTGGAATCAACAAGTGCAAATTTTGAGATGTTCCGTGGCGAAGAAAACTGGCTCCCGTGGCGTTTTGTCTTGCGTACACTTTTCGAGGAAGATGACGACCTGATCGACGTCTGTGAAGGGAATCTGTTTTATCCAGGTAACAGTGTGGAAAAGGAAGTCGACCGTAAAAGATTTTTGAAGGCAGATCGGTTAGCGAGGAAATTAATTGTGACCTTGGTAGGAAGGAAATCGTTGGATCTTCTTTTGTGCTGCACAACAGCGCATGAAATGTGGAAAATGTTGAATGCAGTATATGATATGAAGGTGGATGAGAATCTTAATATGGTCCAGAAGCAGTTCTTCAATTTTAAGTGGGAAGAATCTGAAAATGTTTCGCGCAACTTGTCGAAGTTGGAACTGATAGCGGCCAAGATGAAAGCCCTTGGGAGTGAAATCGGCGAGAAAATGCTGATAACGCGCGTTCTATCCGTGTTACCACATAAATTTGACCATTTTCACTGTGCGTGGGATTCCGTGGAAGAAGAAAAGAAGACCTTAGACAGGCTTAGTACCAGACTAATGGCAGAATAAATTAGATGGAAGAAAGACGACCAGGAAATATCGATGGCTCTAATAACAAAAGGTAATAATTACAAAAGGGAACAGCAGGAGCAGTCGAGCAAACGAGAATGCGATAAACAAGGAGCAAGCTGTTTCATCTGCGGAAAAGTTGGCCATCTGAAAAGGGATTGTTTTAGATGCTTTATATGCAAAGGGAAAGGCCACATCAGTAAAAATTGCTTCAAAAATCGTGCAAGAAACAACAGTAGAAACAACCAGGAATCCAGAAATCAAAATCGAGATCAAAGCGGAATAGGTCTATTAGGAAGCACCTCAACGATACATGCGGCAAACCATGGTGTTTGGATAATCGACTCAGGATCTACGGATCACATGACAGGACGACAAGAATGGTTCAGCGTCTTCGAAAAATTCGACAACACGGTGAAGATAGAAATCGGCGATGGTACGTTCATGGATGCGTGCGGCAAAGGAAAAATCAAGGTAGAGACTTTTGTGGACGGCAAATGGATAGCATGTACAATGAACGATGTCCTATATGTACCAGGTATGAAAAGAAATCTATTTTCCATTAGATCAGTCGCAAGGAAGGGCGTAAATTTCTGTATTTCAAAGGAAGGGAAAAATTGTATGTTTTTACAAAACCAGAAAATGATAGCAAGAGGTTCTGTTATCGGAAATTTATATAAGGTCGGTATGCGAGTTATCATACCGCCAGAGTTAGAAAAGTTTAAAGTTTTCGGTACTGAGTGTTTTGTACACATACCTGCAGAAAAGAGAAGGAACCTTAACAAAAAGGCTAACAAAGGACATTTGGTATGCTATTTAGATGACGGACGAGTGTATGTGCCGACAGTAACAAACGTAATATTAAGCCGTGACGTAATATTTAAGCCCGAACGAGAAACTACGAAAGTCGTTAAGCTAAGTTTACCGAAATTTGTCGAACGCGAAGATGTGTGTGCGCAGAGCGATAGAGAATGTATGTATGAAAGTGCAGAGAGTAAACATGAAAAACAACCTCATATAACTAACGAGAATGTAAGATGATTGAGAGATAGAGATAAGATAAAACGAATCGATGTTTATGGTAGTCCAGTAACGTACGTGGCGGAAAAATTACCGGTGGATTTTAACGAAGCGATGAGATCCGAAAAGAAAGAGTTACGGAAAATAGTTATACTGATATGCTATATAACGTTACACGTTCTTTAGTAATACTATATAATATTATGCGTTACACTGATATGAAATATGACGTTATACGTTGTACTAATATGCTATATAACGTTATACGTTATAATGTAATGCTATATATCGTCATATGTTATAACGTAATACTTTATATCGTCATACGTTGTGACGTAATACTGTATAATGTTATACGTTATACTGATATGCTATATAACGTTATACGTTATAACGGAATACTATATAACGTCACACGGTATTACGTAATTCTATATAACGTTATACGTTCTTTAATTACTATACAACGTTATGCGTTACATTAATATGACGTTATACGTTGTACTGATATGCTATATAACGTTATACGTTGTAACGTAATGCTATATATCGTCATATGTTATAACGTAATACTTTATATCGTCATATGTTATAACGTAATACTTTATATCGTCATACGTTGTGACGTAATACTGTATAATGTTATACGTTATACTGATATGCTATATAACGTTATACGTTATAACGGAATACTATATAACGTCATACGGTATTACGTAATTCTATGTAACGTTATACGTTACAATGACGTGCTATATAACGTTATACGTTATACTGATATGCTATATAACGTTAAACGTTATGCCGTAATACTATATAACGATAAACGTTATAACGTAATACTATATAACGTTATACGTTGTAACTTAATACTATATAGCATTATAACGTAATAGTATATAACGTTATAAAGTAATACTATATCACGTTATACTTTATAGCGTAATAGTATATATCGTTATAAAGTAATACTATATCACGTTATACTTTATAGCGTAATAGTATATAACGTTATATGCTGTAACCTAGTACTATATATCGATGCTGCGTAAAGGAACAATAGGTTTTAATTTCTTTCAAAATACGAAATCGGTAAATTGGTATATTATATTGGTAAATTATATGAATACAATGTAGAAGAATAATTTGAAAATCAGTAGGTGTTTTGTTACGTTTTTACTTCTGTTGTTCGGTTTCCGTTACCGTTATTTTTGAAATTCAGGTAAATAGTAGTTGCTGCCACCAGAAACAATCTAAGGATTGCTTCAGTTAGAATTTTTGTTGTCGTTATCTTTCGACTAAACTCCACCTTTCGGCTAACCCGCTATGCGCAGGAGTACTGGCACGGGAGAGGATGAAAGTTGGCGAAGATAAATGGTCGTTTATCTGATTATATTGTAAAACAATTAATTTTCACAACAAGAGTTTATTCTGATTTTGATTTTGATTGGTTATTAACAGAATTATTTAGAATATTCGAATTTACAATTGATCGTGATACGCTTTAATGATTACAAGATTTAAATTCGCGTGATTATCGATAGTTTGCAAATTGACAAATACGAGCACGTCGATTAACAAAAATTGACAAGAACTGAGAATTAAACGAAATAAAGAATTAAACTAAAGAATTAAAGAATTAAAGTATTTAAGAACTAAAAACTGAGAAAACTAAAAGATAAAGGAACTGAGGCTAAGGAGCTAAGAGCTAAGGAACTAAAGAACTAAAGAACTAGAGGTCAGTAGTAAGTCAGAAGTAACAGAAATATTAAGACCTTGACGAATTGAGAGCGAATCACTATAACTAAGAAATTACTTGCCAAAAGCTGAGGGACTGATCACCAAGAACCCAGGAATCAATCACCAAGCACTGAGGAACTAATCACACAGAACTAAGGAATTATCTGAATAATAATGAGCACAACAATAATGAATTATAATGAACTCTATCTGAATAATAATGAATACAATCTGAAGAAATAAATGAACTATAATGAACGTCCTTCCATGTTGCTACGTGTATTTATAGTTTGTTCAAACATATACGAGGGGGGGGTGTCATGTGGCGGTTTGCGAAGCTCGAATTCGGTTTTTAACCGAATTGTTAGATTTTATTTCGAGTTGAGGCGCCGTCTCGCGCTATTGGTAGATTTTAGCCCTTTGTTACGGCGCGTGCGCAGCGCGAGACGTGACAGTTTAATACGAACATTTGAAACCTTTTTATAAACATTTCTAAACATTAAGTGTTTTTTATGTATCCAGAAATGTTTCTACGTAAAATTTGTCTTGAAACACGAGTTAGTGTCATCGTGTCATTCAAGTAGCTAGCGATGTATGAATTTCTAGGACCTGCACAGAATTAATCTGTTTTAGTACATTTCAAATTCTCCAAAAAATACCGGCAAACTGAATTTAATTAACTTCCAGAAATATCTTTAACGCGATCCTTATGGAATGTACAGTGTGCAGCCGAGAAAATCCAGATACACGCGATACCGAGAAACCTTAAGGTCGTTAAACTCAATATCGAAGGCTCCGAAATATGTAAGGAACAAAATACGGTATCAGTGACTTTAGGAGCTATCCTATGTCTTCTAACTACTTCTGGACCGAGAAACTGGATTTCAACGGTATGCGATATAACAAACTACAAAATGTAGAATTGTAGATGCTCAGGATACGTAAGAAGACGTTTGAAATCATAGTTCTTAGTGTGACGTGAAAGATTAGATTCATTCGCTATGGAATAATATAGGAACATAATAACAGCATATTTGTAGTGTCATTTCCATAATTTGACGTTGTTAATCTCATTGTATCAAATATTATACAAATATCAGTTCTTAACCATTGTTATCCGAATATCAAATCATCGATGATTGCTACGTATGTAGAATTTGGACGTATCTAAGATTACTTATAAGGATTCGGCGTATACATGAGATGTTTCAATTAGGATGAAATAGATTCTAGCAACTTTAGATGTTTCCTGGTGCCACGGTATGTATTTGGAATTGTGTTAGCAATTCTGTATAGGTCAGAGAGGATTTGCGTGTGTTAGATGGTTGGACGTGGTCCAGGAAAGCCAGAGTTACTCTCGATGGTTTATTTTTTGAAGCAAGTGGAATTGAATTTAGCGTATTAATATGTTAATGCGTATTGTGACGAATCTTTAAACCTCACAAAATCCTTTCGGATCCGCTACTTCAATGTTTTTTAGTTTTTTCTAGCATCAGTTATGAAACAGGTATACGTTATATTTGGTTTAGTCATTTTATTGTATTTCTCTTAGGCTGTCAAACATGCATGTAATAATTTTTACAATAACTTTTAATCAGATTTCTATATTAGAATTCTTGTAGTTGCCTTTTCAATGGATATTTTCTTAGACGTGCTTTGTTTCTTTAAAAATCATTATTAAATCAGTGTAGTCAATTCGATATATTTAAATTTACTAATACACATAGACATTTCCGTTATTAGTGTTATCGGATAAAACGCGTACTGCGAAGTTCATGTACAGATATTTATGTGGATCGACATTTAGATCCAATTGTTGCAGATATGTTTTCAGTACCTATATGCCTTTAAACAAGTGATTTCAACCATTCCTGAATTCTGTTGCGATGACATTCAGGAGTTTTCGATATTTTCAATCAAATGAAACAAATTTTTCCATCGGCCATTCAAACAACAAAGCATTTCTACTTCAAGAATTATTGAACATGACACGGAACCATTAACAGTCAAATTACTAAATAAAATTATAACAATTCGAATAGTCCATTCAGATAAAGAGGAGCGTATCACAATAGGATCCAGGGAAATCAGCAGAAGAAACTTCGTTGGCAAAAGTTTCGTCAAGTTGGATGAAGAAAATGAACGAAGTGTGGTTTCTATCGCAAGTTCCAATCTTGCGGAATACCACTTGGAACATGCTTCGAATATTAATGAATTTCTTTGTATAATGTCCTACCTATAATTTGTTACAGCGTCATACACAAATTCCATGATAAATTTTCACCTCGATTGTCAATTTTATTCGTATTTCATCCAGAGGAAGTACATAATATTTTACTAAATAAAAATAAACATTGTACGCCCTTAACATTGCACTCTGATACAAGTATCGTGTTATCCTTTTCTAAGTGACCTCATCGTGCCAGAAAACTCAATAATGGCTTGTACTCGTACGAAGTTGATTTAAATTAAAACGACATCTTGTGTACCTACGTGCGACGTTTGTAATGCTCTACGTATAACGTCCAGCATAGGGGATGACGCAAGGTAAAAATAGATAGAAATGAGATATTTTCAAGTGGCAATCGGAGCACAAGAGGGAGGAGTTTGTATATTACGTCATTCTGACACTTAAGTTGGGACAAACGTGGGCGAATGATCAGATGTTGGACCGAAGTGGAGAAAAGATCCGAGAAAATGGTCTTCGTGTGATGCCTGAAATGAGTAAGAAGACCAACACGACGTATTGAAAGCAAGCCACAAAAATTCTGGTTTTCTTCGACCGAATACCGGCTACTTTTCAGAAATATATTTCTCCGTTCAAGCCACGCGGTCCAACAAGACTGTTACATAACTTTTGATATATTTGTACGATTTATATTCGGTCGGCTGATTATTGTCTATAGACGCAGAATTATACGAATTACGGAATAAATTGAAGTTTCTGTTATTCGTTGAATTGGGATACATTCGTCTAACTAATAATTGCAACATTCTTATTTTCCGTCATGTGGTAGAAAAGGATGTGCGTATAAATTTATTTAGTGAAATAACAGTTTAAATTTTAATTAGTTATTTCATGCCATGAAATAAAGTAGAGTAGTTTCATGAAATACATGGTCAAAGACGTCGGTAACTACTGATGTATTGCTGCAAAGAGCAATACAGACCAGAGCAAGTAGTATTACCGCAGAACAAGGGAAACGATTTCCCAGTGGTACAAGTCAGCATTTGATGCTTGCTTGGGAGTAATGACCTCGTTATTGATACTTCCACATCGTAGCTTGGTTTAACTTTGTCTGTAAATAACAAGTGATACAGATTTTGCGAAAAAATCAAAAAGCAATAACCGGTGATTGAAAAAATGATTGTCGAACGTTATGTATAAAATATTTTGTACTGCCATCACATCATATCTTTGGACAGTCGACTATTATATTGTTCTATTTCAGATGATTCAGAAGAACAAATTCTAGACATTGCGTGTCCTCTAGATCGTTCAACGTTATATTACAGTCGCTTCTCACGCGAGCAATAACACTTTACATGCAACCATCGCAATGAACCAATTTTCTGCCTAAGATGTGTGGGTTCGAAATATTTGAAACTTACGATGTTAACAGCTTCATGATTTACTGACTATACGGTAGAAATATGTCAAAACATCATTCCTGTTAAAATAATATTTTTCTTATAATATATAAAAGCTTATATTTCTAGTTGACATTTACTTATACCAGAAGAATGATGAATTTGTAATGATTATAAACATTCAATGTAGAACAGTCATAAATTAATGAAAAATATAGGAATAATAAAGAGAAATAGTCACTTTCCCGAATTTTTAGTTCATGACTAAATATAGTAAAGAAATGATGATATATTAGAAAGCAAGAATAAACGAGACACTTGAATGAACAGTAAAGGAATCGACTAAAGTCTTCTAGTTCGTGCTTGTATCCTGCTTAATTAATTTTTGATAGAACGTACCAGGTGGTGATTTCTACACACGAAAAATGTTTACACTCTATCTGGCACGATACCTATTGCAATAATTAACAGCGCGTTATGTGCGACTGCGTATTGCATCGCATAAACGATATAAAGAAGATAAGAATAAAGCAAAGAGAAAAACAAAAAACGGTAAAAAAGATCGTGTATGATTAATCGCAGTGTTAAAAGAAGTGTCCTGAAAGATTTGAGAAACAAGTTGACTGAACGTCGATTGAGCGTGCAATCGTCGACAGAAACGTCGAATTAGAAATGAGGCAAACGATCGAAGCAAAATGCACGGCAGTTCCGCGAGAGCAGTCGAAAGGGGTGGCTGATTCGTGGTTGCTCGCCGAAACGGTCGTCAAAGGTCGGTGACGTTCGTGTGACTCCGACGATACGACGCCGGCGCTATGTGACCTGCTTGACGTAGCAAGATGGCGGCGGCGTGTCGGAGGCGTCTCCGTCAGCACAGTGCTCGACTTCGAGCAGTCCGCGTACGTTCGTAACAACGTTTCATCGCATTAATGTGGTAGTGCACCCGGAGCATCGCACACGTCCGTGGTCACGGTTCAATCTCGTGTTTCATATCGTAATATCATCACAATTAAAGAAACAACGTGCGGCACTGAGACGTCGCGAACAGTGCTAGCACGACGAAAATATAGAGAGAGCAGTGTGAACTCAATTGGTTCCGTTCGCAATAATTCTTGTTAATTTTGCTCGTGGTGCGTGCTATTCATCCCCTCCATATCCTTTACATTTCCTCTTCCCTTTTTCCCTCCGTTTCTCCCTCTCTCTCTCTCTTTTCTCTTTTCCTCTTGTTTTACGTCCCTCTCGTTTCTTCTTACCTTCTGTTCGCCGATTCCTTGCGAAATTCTACTTTCATACGCATATACATACATACATACATACATATATATATACACACGAGCATATATCTTGTTTCTTTGGTTTCCGATCCGTGTTCCCTCTATCCGTCCCGTTTTCCTCTGTGATCGTTGTGAAATGTCCGTGATAACCGGTCGTGCCTCTCGACGACAAGGAGGACGTGACGCTTGTCGTTGGTCTACGATTCCTTGACAAGCACGGTATACGTGCAAACCGGCGCATGCACTGCAGCCCTTGCTACTATGATAATAACGAGAAAGGTGGCACGGTGGGCGCTCCTCCTAAAGCGAGAGGCGCTCGGCCGAACCTACGGTGCACAAAAGCGGTTCGAGCAAGCACCCCGCGGTGCCACGGCAATGCTGCCTCATTCCGGCCGGGTGGTAGATGACAACATCGACACCGACACCGACACCGACACCGACACCGTGGCCACCGACCTACACAGGATCAGCAGCTGCGTCGCGTTGGCGCTGCCGTTGCCGTTCCCGTACTACGAATACTACTACTATCCTCATGCTGGGATCGCCGCCTCCTTATTAAATTCAGATCGCCGCACGCTCACCGACAAACATGAGGACAACTATTTGCTATCGTTACTCGCAAGAATCGACAAACCGCCAGCACCAAAGTGCTTCGATTTATTGTTAGTAGCATCGACCAAAATACAGTCAAAGGAGCTGAACGAGCAACAGGACGAACAGGAGGAATACGGTGAACAGGAAAGGGAAAACGTGGCCAGTCCGACAAACAACGAGGAAGTAAGAGTGCTCGCGAACGTGAACAGTAACCGCATTAACCAGCAGAACGGGCGAGCACGATTTTCCGCGTGACCAACAGCCACTCGCTGTTACGCCGTGTCGATGGTAATCGCAAGTGCGATTCATACAATACCGGCGTGGTATAACGGTTACGACTGGAACGAAACGACCCTCGTGCAGACACAGTATACGCTAAACGCAAAACATACACATTAAATCGCAGTTCTAATAATTAAGCAGACCGAGCTTCTGAGATACTCACGTAAAAATAGGGGAATTCGAATGCAAAGTAAGAGAACGAAGTACGTATATACATTGTCATATATACGCGCGTGATCCCTCGTGTGTATTCTTTGTGGCTTTCAGTGACAGTCGAATCGACGAGCAGAGTGCGCGTATGTAATAAATTTGGGTTATAAATTTTGTGGACTGCTTGCTGGTCGTAGTTTCGAGCCTCCAAGTACGTGGAAATTTTCGCCGGCATTTGTGTAGAGTGTACGATCAACGAGAACAGAGCGTTGCGCGACAGCCTCGCCGGGATATCGTAGAAGAACCACGATAACCTCATTGTTGTTTTGGTGCACGCGTGCCGGGTACGAAAGAGAAAAACTCGTTGCGAAAAGAGGACACGACTGTGAATACGTAGTGCCATATGCGAATGAGAGAAAAAAAGAATAGTAAATACACAAAGGAAATATAGAACAAAGGAATGGCAGAAGTGTGATATCGGACTGCCCGTTGCATTCGTACTCCTGCCCTGAAATTTCGATTCGTGTAGCGCCATATCGCGACACACATATACATATTGTATCTTTCTCTGTCTATCTGTCTCCCTCTTCCGCCTCTTTCTTTATCTCTTTTTCTCTCTTTCTCTCTCTGTAATATTTACATATATATGCATACGTATTATATACACATATACTTATATATACGAGTATATATGCACGTATAAACACACGCGAGTGTTTTTCTCGTATTCGCACGTTATACGTGGGTACAGGAGCACAGTGCGGAAAAGAAAAAAAGAAAATAGTAATATCACTGCGGAAAGGGGGTTGCAAGTACGTCGTATAGGCGAGTGTGCTCCTTCGATCCGGCGTGTCTCGTTATATAGCTGCAATCTCTTTCCTACGGATCTCCACGCTACATGAAGTGTCGCTCGACCAATTAAGCGAAACTCTCAGCGTTAAGCCGATCTACCAAGAACATCTTCGAATATGTCGCTGCTCAGCGTCACGGGTGAGTCTTTTTCACTTCTTTATTTCTTTTTCTCCTTTTCTTCTTATCTCATGTATTTCACTACACGCGCCGCACCGCGCCGCACAGGTTCAAGATGACGACCGTTAACTAGAAAATATTTCGTTTTATCGTTCCGCCATCGCGACACTTTCCATCTTATCGAAATCGCTTCCGATTATTACAATGTTTTATTTTATGTATTTTTTATTCCTCTCTAATCTTTATACATTTACACAATTAGTCGTTTATTTTAGTGAAAAATTTGACTTTTAGTCGTCTCTTTTATTTTATTCGAATTTTTACATAATAGGAAATTGCTGTAATCGCTTCTCTGCAAATGTCGTATTACTTAAGTGGCTTGGTTTATTTTAAAGCGGGTTACCCGAAATTCTCCGGATGAACGTGAAATAGAGTTGTAGAACTGACGATAAAGTAAGGTTAGAACAGCCTTGTAAGGATGGCTGCATCAGATTTGGAACTTTTTTCTTATTTTCGAATAAACTGCTCGAGAAGAGCAAATGCTTCTAAACAAACTTGTAGAAATGGAGAAATACTTGAGCACGAAGTAAGGCGAGAAGAAATTTCCAAGATTCGTTCTGAGAATATTAAATACGATGGAAACGAATGTATTGATTAATAATCATTGTTAAAGTTATTCATTGCGCAAGTAATTAAGAACATTTCTTCGTATGTTCCATATTTTACGCATAGTAAACAATGCTTGAAGCGTATTTCCTTCCAATTTCTTTTGGTCTGGAAAGGTAAACGCGGCGTATTTATTTCTATGGAATGTGCAAAAATAACAGGAATGAGAGGAAACATTATTTCAGTTATTATACGTTGTCTCTTAAATCGTCGCAAGTGCAAGAAATATAAAAGATAAGCTGTACATAAAGACAACAAAGGAATATTTGTTACTCAACCCACTTTCTTAATTACTTAATGGTTTTCTTCGTTTCGCGTCTAAAGTCTTTGATATGCAATTTACAGGTTCACATTCTATTTTCCGTGTATAGAATATGCAACGAAATGTCTCGCGATTTTAATTTAATTAATACGTAACTGGGTTAAGTTGCTGTTTCGTTCTTAAACACGTAGATATTAATATAAGGAAATTATAAAAATGACGAAATAACATCTATCGCCGCTACACTGTTAAATTTGTTATTATACTCTAAATTGAGGCGTTTAATACGAACGTAGAAGTTTAACATGTCGTAGGAGTAATCCTTTAGAGATGAGTAATTCTAGATAAAGCAATCACTATAAGTACGTTGGATAATCTTCGTGGAAAGCAAGTGAGCAAAAGCAATTGGAACATCTGTACAATTTATAGAAACTTATAACTTACGCATAAGAGATATTTATAGTTAAAAACTTCTACTATTTTTACTCATATTTTATTCAGCATCGTAACTTGTATCTTTTTGTTATCTGTTTATATGGTTGGTTGAGTTTCTCGAGCGAATTCCAGTTTAAAATATATTTTTCGTACAATTTACGTATTTAGGTGCACATATTTTCAACGAATAAAAAGATTTTACAGTTACAAAAAACATTTAACGCAAGTTAAATTCAACGTAAGAAAACAAAGCTACATATAATTTTTAATATGTGCAGGCTATTTTCCCATATTACTGTAGCTATTTTTATCCCATGCTTTTGAACCGAGCAAATCATTTCCGAACTTCGTATTACACACGGAGTTTTTCGTGCGGCAATTGCTAAAACGACTAAAGTTAAAAATTACATTTCGTAAAACGAGCGTTCATACAAAGTGAGAGAGGTGTCCTTTTTATTGGAAAACCATTCAAGGATGAGAATAGAGAGAGCTAAGGTTAGGGTTAAAAGACGATGTGATAATTGGATTAGTATATGAAGCAGCGAGGTTATTCTCCGATTTTTCTGTAGCTTTGATAGGTACTGATTTATCCGTGATTCTTACATGAAGTTAATCACTTAATTAATTAAACCTGATTTGTGTTTGATCTTTTTATCGTTCGATTTCAATGATTTTCTACCGAGGATTTCTCACACTAAATCGATTTTCGTTAAATTACACTTATATTAGCTTTGTATTACTCCATCTTCTGATATTTCAAATTCTCAGTTTAAAGGGCTACATCTCGTCCATATCCTTATTCCGATTTGAATATAAGGGGAAATTCCAGTTTCCAATATATATAAGAGCATCAAATCTGCATCCAGGATTTTCTTTCCATTCCGACTTTTGTATACGGTCTCGTATGATCAGAGTTTTGAACGACTTAACCGACTAGTATAAACGACCAAGAGAAGAGTTACTCGAGGGTTTACTTCTGGGTCGAGTCAGTCCTCGATCAGTGACCGCCATTGATATCCTTTAACGTATCGTCTCAGACGTATATACATATGTAGAAATGCAGTATGTCCTATGAGATATAACGCGAACAGATCCTTTGTATTCATAATCGGATCCGCCTGTACGAATCGCAAGTTACGATTTTCAATTGTTTCACGTAGAAAAAATCAATGCGTAAATCGTGGTAGCTGCGAGCGGGAGGATTTCCGGCAATCCTTCCAATAACCATGCAGGCCAAACGTTAAAGACGCATTGACCAGCGAATAACGAGAAGCGATTCTCGATGCTTTTTTTATCTTTGTCCTATATCTGGTCATAAATATCGCGAAGGTTTTCAAGCTTTCCTGTTCATCTAGGCACGTAGACGCACGTGTACAGACCGCGTAGATGTATTCAGGTGGTAACGTTTCTTCGACAGTGTGCAGTCGGTATACACTGATAACAAAGTGCATGAACGTTCGTCTATGACTACGGAACGGCGAGAGGGTCGAGGGCGGTGGGAATGAGGAGGCGGATGAAGGGGGTATGTTGGAGGGTGGAAGGTGAGAGGGCAAGAGAGAATAAAGAGAAAGGCGACCAGAAGAAGAGAAAGAAAGAGAGGGAAAGAGAGAGAGAGAGAGCATAGTGCAACGGTTGACCCCGGTATACGGGGTCATTCCCTTCTTCAACCACCACTACCGACCCCTAGTGCCTCCGGTTCTACCGCCCCTACTACTGGCTCTTCCACCCCTTCTCATCCTCGTATCCTCCACCAACGCTCTACCATCACAACCACGCAACTCGACTCTCCTCTCGCTCACCCGGCCAGCGATGTAGCTACGAGGTGCTACGGGAACGTAGGTTCTCGTGCATACGTTGGGCTGACAGGAACGATCTCGGGGCAAAGTTCCACCTAGACCTTCCTTTGCTTGTCAGTCTACCAGACAGGTAATAACTTACGAAATATTTGATTTATGATAATGTTGATAGTGACGGGTTCAAGCGTGTATCGAATGGTCAGGATGCCAGCTTGCATTTGTCGAGTTAATGATCGCGCACATAACACACTGGAAATTTGATTTGAGCTCCATTGGATTGGTATAAAAATTTCATAGGATGTATATTTCTCTTTGTTCTTTAGATTACAACGTTTTCATGAATGCACTAAATCACCGGGCACACTCGGTGGATAGGTAGTCAGTTCTTTTTTATTGATTTCGTTCGAATTGATGGGAAAACAGCGTAGAAAACCGGGACAAGATTAATAGAGAAATCTCAGAGGGTTTGCAGTACTAGAGATTACACGGATCAAATTTAAATGTAACAGGAATTTACGTTGCCACGTTATTTATTGCAAGGTGACTACATTTCGAGAGCTGCAGCTTTATTTATTCGCCATTGGTGTATTCACGATAAAAATAGGTCGAACTGATACGAAACGAAAAACGTCGCCGAGTCATATCTTTAGAACTGCACTTGCAAGATATCGTCTCGCTTCGTAGAGAGGTATTTGCTTCGGTGTTTATTATCGGAAACGATCAATCTCATGAAAGATCGACGACAAGATATCATAAACAGACAAGTACGTAAGAGCATATGTACGTGGATCGTCGATGGATAAAATCATAGCTACGGCATATGTATACGTATCTTTAAGGTATGTATTTTTAAAATGGCTGGGGTCATACAGGTTATTCGGGTCACCTCGAAATCCAAATAAGTCGAGGGAAACGAGACTAATAAAGGAATGCTTTCGCGATACTTTTGATTACGTGTGCTTTTCGAGTTATTATAAAAATGAAAGTGAAAAGAATGAGAACGGTCGAGTATTTTCTTAGGGAACACTGCTTTAGGTTTGCGTAGGCGTGCGCCGGCGTTAATTTATTCGTGATCATGAAAGTGCGAATTCCTGTTGCTTTTCGCGACAAAGAGCACGTACATATAACAATAGCAGCATCGAGAAATCTCCCTGATGGGAAACCGAATGAAAGACTTCCCAGAGCAACGACACGTTATTGAAAAGACGACGAAAACAGAAATGAAAATATTGCGTGGTTTAGTACTCGGAATAGATATTACGCTTCTACGTGTTTCGAATCATTCGCTTGCAATTGATCTTCCATTCACGTAATTGCCGTATACGTATCGTAATTACGTTTCTTTCGTGTGTTTGAAAAATTACGTAACTCGCATTAATGGCCGATAGTAACATTTCATTCGAATAACGCTCTTGCGTCGACAATATGAATTTATCGTTTACCATTTCACATTCGCGAACGATACATCTCTAACGATGTACGCGTTACTTTTTTTATTAGCAGTGGAATGGGAATAGAGAGAGGTTGACGCACCATGCGATGGCAAATTTTATTCGCGGCGTACGCCGATTTATCGGACGGACTATAAATTAGTATAAGAAAAAAGACAATATGCAAAAAGAGTTCAACTACTGTTTAGCCGATCTATTCTATTTCTTTTCCTTTTCATGCTTCATTTTTCTTTCCCTTTCTTTATTGTATGCTCAAAGGATTCACACTTGCAAATCCCCAGCTTTAGCCTTTTTTCCATTCACTGCCTATAATATTTAAAATGACAATGTCTCTGCCAGAGACCTACTTTTTGCAACTCGCACTTAGAAAGGGAACAACGTTGCATTTGAACGCCGCGTTTTTCACCATGTCGTGGAAATGTGTCAACGTTAATGGAGATGCATCACCTACAATAACGAGGACAATCTATTTTACACTCGTAAAGACCAGCCAAACTTTATTTCGGCCTGATGGCACGCAGAATCGTTGCTATGGAGGAACTGGAATATGTCCCATTATTTTACATCAAGTTCTTTATGAACAGAAACGCTCGCATTTCACGTTCGATACATTTATTCTTCGCGTGTATGAATGCACGTTCGGTCTCTGTGCGAGGGAAAATACAAACGTTTAATGTCACTATCATGCATTTATCGATAATTTATATAAATTGCGTTGTTCGTTTGCGTTCAACGTCGAGTGAAATATTTGAACAAAGAATTTCAAACTGAAACACTGAAACTGAAAAACAATTTACGACGAAGATTGTTTATTAAGTTACACGATACGCGTTTCTCCATCGAGTTACGAGAAGAGATGTTTTCGATATCTCATATATACATACATACTATATCGTACGCTTTCTTGTCCTTTATCGAGAAGTTTAATCGTACCTACGTAGCAGACAATAGGAGTCATAACCGGAATATGAAAGTGCATTTGTACGTGAGTTACGCGTAGCTGCGACATTTCCAGTTCCATAAATTTCCCTTGGCAGAATCTTTGTTTCTATTCAGGAAACGACGTTTTCAATGCTTCGCCGTATTACGTACTGTGTTTCTGTTATTTCTTCTTCGTCATCGAACTCGGTTTCGTCGTTCGAACAGAGAGAAGTTTGATAAGTGACTCGAAGTATCTGCATATTCTTGATCGCTCAAAGTTTAAAGTTTAAAGCGTCGTGAATGCGCTGTTATCCGTGTACCTATGCATGGAAACGTAGTCGAGCAGCGTTAGGTAGGTTCCTTTAGAAGCAAGAATAGGAAACGTTATCGAGCACAGAAACCATCGCAGTTACCCTTCGCAAACGAAGGTAGATCTTGTCTTCCTTCGCCAATGATATTTTCCGGGTATTTTCTCTTCAGACTCTCAGACTGAAACAAGACACTCCAGCCGTGTTTCGATCGTTTTCTTTGAGTAAGAGTGGTTCAAGAATGCCGTCGCGTCGCACCGGTTTTAAATGAACCTTAACATTATTTTCTTGCCACGAAAGGAGCAATTAATTTCGATTACTTTCGGTCGACGTAGCGGAAATTCGTTAGTTTTAATGTAATTTCTTCTCCCCTCCTCTACCTGCTTAGAATCAATCGAATTTGCATTAGAGCATAATGCAGCAAATGGTTACAGTTTTTTATAGAGATATTGTTATAAAAGCGTGACGGTAGCTCGCGTAATTAATTGCTACGAAATTAAACGTGAATTACGTACTAATATCGCAAAAGCAATTACGCTCTGTGTCAGAACACGAACATCCCTTATCTGATAATATAATGACGTCAAACGATGTAACGATGCCACGTTGAATGATGTATGAGATACAAGTAGGAGAGTGTTCGTTACTCGCTATTACTCGTTACTTGAATAACAACCGAAAATCGCTGAACTCGTCTACTTATACCACAACATGTATACAGTTGCCTTCATTTACGTCGCTTTTTCGGCACCGATCGATCGGTTTCTTCTCCCACTAAAGCGCCGTCATGCTCTGAAAACTTTTCAAAGGTAACAAAAAGTAGCTCTCACGAGACAAAAATATTAAAAGGTTATTCGGGCCTTTCACGTTTCAACCTCTTTCTTACACGAGTATCTTCGTCCAGACAATATTTTTAAGAAGCTTTCGTTATCCTTTCCTCGTCGTTCGTCGAGAAGCTCCTTCAGGTTACCACTTTCGTTGCAGTCTACTTAGGTTGATTGAAAGGGTGGTCTCGTGCAAGCAAATAGAAGACGATTTCGAGTGGCTGTCCACTAAAAATAACGATCGAGAATGGCCACGTTTAAAGAGCGTACGCGACGTAGAATTTCTGCTTATCTTCGTGAACTAACTGGTGGCTTGGCATCAACGATACCTACATTGTGGACTCGTCCGGAATGAACTTTAGGAACGCTTTGATCTAGCTTGCCACTTTGTGTCTCCACTTTGGTGCCCCGACGCAACGTCCATATATCAGGATAGCCCGAAAAGGTATGCGCTCTAAATCGAGCGCCAGTTAATACTACGTAGATAGGACAGGTGAATCGACGAAACTTGGAAATTCCTGTTTTTTCGTGCACGACGACGATCTCCATCCAGATCTCCATCGATGACATCTTCAAATGCGTACATATATTCGCCGACTGTTCCGCTCCACCGCTAAATAAATGCACAGCGTACCTGAGCATTAATTGGAACACCAATATGTTAATTCAAATACTGACCATAGTTGCAAAAATACTGCGAATAGTCAAACGATAATGAATAAATTTCTGAAAATCTATTTTGGAGAATGCCTTTATATTTCTGTTACGGAATGTTTTCGTAGCGAAGCTTATATTGGATTTTAGAGTCTCGAATATAGCAGCGAGTAATCAACCAAATCGGAGAATTCCTATTTGCTTTTTCTAAAAATAGAAAGATTCTCACCAAAATTCACGGTAATTTACATTAAACGGTACATTAAATTACTTCGATTGTTAATTGATAGACTCGTATGTCTGTGTTTAATGCTTACGAAATACTAATATGTATGTGTTTATATTTAAACCATTTAAAAGATTATATTTAATCTTCAAAATGATACTGGCAGCTTTAAAAAGTTATTTTCTTTTTTGACACACATTGTTCTGTCTCTGTACTTCTGATATATTACATCCATCTAACAAAAAAAATTGGGAATCCTGCGTAGTTTTAGTACTATTAGAATGAAAATAATTTTGTCTGTATACACGTAAAGTTAAAGGAACGCAACTGTACCCTGTTCCCATTGCGTAGCGATGAAAATGGATTTTACGAACCGTTCCTCGTCACAAATAATACGATGAAATTTTTATGAGTGTAATTCTTTAGCTATGAATACGCGTTAACGACAACAGGGTGGCCAGGTTCTTTCGTGTCGGGGACATTTTTCGTCGGTAGACAGAAGTCGCACGCAAAACGGACTTTAATCTACGTCATAAATATGCATTACCTGGGCGCCATCCCAGGAAGCGACAGTTAAAACCACGCTGAGCAAGTTACAGATTACAATTGCGCAAACAGTTTCCAATAATCTTAACCGACGAACCAAACTCATTACGCATCGACAACATATGAGAATATAGTCTCATATGTCCTATATAATATAATACCATTGAACATTTTTGTAACAAAAAAAAAAAAAAAATCAGAAACAAAGGGAAGAACTTTCTTAAATTTTCTTTCCGACATACATGCATAATAATACGCAAGCGTATTTGTGATAAATATTAGATATATCCAAGCATATTTATGATTTCAAATCGATGCTTCGATAAATCTGATTATAAGCGTACGTTTCTTCTGATTAAATATTTTATCTTATTTAATACCTTTTTGAAGAGTATTCCATCAGCGAAACCGAACAGGTGAGATTGTACAAGTGATATTAAATGATATTATCTATACTTTGCGAAACATGGATCATGTATACGGAACACGGGAATATAAGTACTTCATCATAGGAATTATGGGTCGTTAGTCAATTAGTTTCCTGTGAATCTACTCTTTAACTACGAACTCATTCAGATCAACTCCGATAACTTATAAATCATTATATACGTATTAGTCGGTCATGCACCTGCAAGCGATGCAATCCATCTCCATTTTCCGACGTTCAGAGCAAGATAACTAGGTATCGTGATGTTTTGAAGTGGAGAGGGTAGGAATCCAATATGAGGATCCTGTGGGAGTTTCTAGCCGCAGGAAGGATCGTCCTTGGTTAAGGATACGGGCATCGTCATTATAAATGGGGTGCTTTGAACTCCGAGAACGATGCGTTGGGTAGAAAACCAGGGGTTTGTAGGAAAGGGGAAAAGCAATAGCTTGACTGTCGCCAGACAGCGAGCTATGAATTCTATCTCCCTTCTCTTTCTTTCTCTCTTTCCCTGGTACGTTTTCGATCATCTATCTTTTCTTTCTTGTCCGACTATTCTCTCGTTCTATTTATTTTCGATAAACGGAGAAAATCCGTGACGTGCAGAAATCAGGAAGGTTGAAAGGAAATTTCAGCGGTAAGCCATTATTACTTGCGCGTACCCGGTATGCTCCGATGATGTTATTGAAAAATGCGTAAATATTATCTGTCATAGCATAGCTTAAGTTAGCATTTTATGGTATAAGTAATAAAATTACTTGTACGCACGCCGGTTGAAACTATTTAATAACTGAAATAATACGTACTGCTTGAAATAATTAGAGAATCTCGACTACTTTCATTTGATTTAGCGATTTCTCCCGTTACTTTGACTTTTACATCCACATTTCCTGTTTCTGGATTTTGTTGAATTATTTTCTTAAAGTCAATCCTTGTATCCAACATCGTACGAACGACGTATCAATCCATCAAACCTACAGAATTTATAGATATTTGTTTGATCATTGAATCGTCTATAATGCCGATCCTTTAATTATCTCGAGCAGATTATTATTAACAATCTATAAGTTAAATGAAAGTTTCATTTAACTTGACAACAACAGGAGATTTCTCAAAACCAGATTAATCGTCTCGTAAAAACATCATTGAATTGAAATGAATCATGACGTCTTTTTAATTAGCGCTGGATATTTCTATTAAGACCTTTTCCATCTGTTAAAACCAAAGGAGAGACGAGTTTCTTAAAATTGTTCGTCGACTTCCCTCGGATATAAAATATTCAAAAATGTCGATATAACAGGTAAGGAGACGTAAAGACATAATAGCGGTTTCTTTATAGTTATACGTATCAGCAGTGCCAATCAACCATCTTTATTCCTCTAATTTTTCAACATGTATCCGCGTCATCATTGCCTCGCGTGTATCTCTTTTCCTTTCTGCTGACGACACGAGATCTGCCGGTAACGTTGGACGATTTTCGTGTGGTCGTGTTATACGCGAGTAACTATGTTGTGATGGTTATTGGTTTTATGGAACAGCTGGAGCAATCGAGAATTTCAGGAGAGAAGGCGGTGCGCAGGCCGGTTCACGTGCTAGACAGGGAGTTAATTACGCGCGAAAACAATATTATCGAACGAATTATCGGACAGGAGAGCGGAACTCCGTTAAGTGCAGAGCCGACGGGGTCACTCATTACCGGCCTCTTCCACGTAAATGTACTGTACGACATAAATTATTTAGGCGGATGGCCAATTGGCCGGATTCAAAGGGAACCGCTGTTCACCCTCCCTTCTTTTCGGTTTGCTTTTTCTTTTCCAATTTCACTCCGCGTTCTTTCTTACCACGCGCTTTAATCCTATTATAGTCGATCGAGGACAAGGCTTTGACCGAGATTTTCACCCGACCGGGAAAATTTTTTCGATCGTACGTGTAATATTACGCGCGAAATTGAACGCTTGTTTTTATAAGATGAAAGGTATTTAATTATGAAATCGTTCTCCTTAGAATACCACCCACCTTCTTTTTATCGTCGTAGGAGGCTGTATGGATCATTGGTTAACCAGGTTGAAAGCTTTACGAAAGAAACGATCGATTTCGCTATGTTTAAGCATGGTAGTTGATTGAATTTTAATAAATTAAACAATTTTCTCGGTGTCTTTAATTATGATTGGAAATTTGTTAATAATCAATTGTAATACGTTATTATAGGAAACTAGAGATTATACTTGTTAACCATTCATAGTTGCGGAAATCTTAGAATGTTTAAGGCGGCTTTAGAATATATCATGATCTGAAATATTCAGTGACTGTTTTGGTATTAATGACTGACAAATTTTGACTTATTTACATTTCACACTGAATTAATTATTCTATAGCAATCCTACTATCGATAATCTGAATATGGAGCTATGAATAGAATTTTCTATAATTACATTTACATTGCTACGTTTATTCTTAGTTTCTTTACTTTCATAACATTTAATTCCAATTTTTCTTATAATCTCCAATTGCATAATTTTATTGGGAAAGAAGAATATTGATTAACGAATAAAGGTAGAAGGAGGTAAATCGTATTTTTGTACAACTACTTATTAACGGGTGATCTGCTTGCTCAAGCAGTTGCATAATTGTCGTACAGTAATAAACCACAGGTTATTAGCACGATATCCGTTAGACACATGGGATCTTCAGAATATTTATTTACCTTTAAGATGAAATTTTTATTCTTCTTGGGAAAAGTGCATTAAAGTGCATGAAATGATTTCTGTAAAGTCTAAGTTCAACCTACTTAGTAATCCTCTTTCGTCGCTGTACGTAGTTGATATTTGAATAAAGAAAGAGGAAGGAAACGTCTCGTTGGTGTAAATTAAATGGGAGCATTACTCGATCATTCTTGATGAATTTAGTTAAAAATTAAACACTCTGTAAGAGAATTAAAATTGGGTCGTAACTTCTTGATCGAATGGTTTCACTTTGAGAAATCGTGTTTGTTCGAATCGCGTGTTGTTTTAAACACGATGAATTTTTAATATTACAGAGTGCTGTCTTTCACGCGATGCACAGTCGAGTTCGTGATATCGATTTGGTTTAGTTTACGAGGCTAGTGGACGATATTAATGAAAGGGTGAAAAACCACTAAAAACTTCTCCTTCTCGGGAAATTTATTATTGCAATAAAAAACGTTTTATTTTCTCGCTATGCGCATTATCGATAGTCGAACTCAACAAGAGAATATTTATCGATTACAGGTTCGAACGCGATTCCTCGTCAGTTCGCATAAAATTGTAAGTTTCGCATACGAGATATCAGATTTTACGGTAGAATGAAGACGGATAAAAGTCGGTCTTGATTCACGTCTCTTTCGAAATGAACGAAGAAGGAACGCAAAGATATCAGGTTTTATAATGTTCGTGTACCTACTTAGCGAAGAAAAAAACTGAACAGTTCTGATCCATTGATTTTTCATTTTGTAATTTTGTATCACTCGAGTGTTTCAAGATATATGTAATTTAAGAAAAAAAAGGGTTAAATTATACATATCGCTGTGTGTCATGAGTGTAGCGGCAACGCTCTTTGGGACGATATACATGCATGTAATGACAGATAGCTCGCCGCTATTTAGCCTCACCATAATTTATAGCTGGTCCGAGGGTTCAATAAGGACCCTGTCACGGTACAGTGCTTGAGTGAATGTTTGGAAAGTCGATAACTGGCGATTCGAAGTCGCCGAGCCATGAGTTATCGATGATACGACTGTTTAGAGTTTAAAGGATGCGTGACACAGTTTAAAAATAGCAAGCGGTCCAACGTTGCATTGCCAAAGAACGAAGACATTGTTCAAACGGTTTAAAAACTGCCAGAGATGTCTTTTATTTAGCATGGGATTAGAACTTTTTACTCTTCTCAGCGTCCACTAGTCCAAATAACGAATTTTTTTCTTTAACGCCCTTGTATATATATCAAATATACGTAATACATTATATATGTTACATTTTATAGAGGAAGTATTAGTTTAACGATGGAATAATAAATACAATATCTGGATTTTCAAGTATTAGCAAAGTATCATGCAGTATTAATAAAAGCTTGATGTTTATAAAGCAGTTTTAGATCTACAAAGTACAGAAGCCGTCCGTAACTATTAGACGCTGAATCCTGAATAAATTAGAATCCCATTCGAGGGTATCAAACTGTCTGATTTTATCGAGGAATGAAACCGGCGAGTTTTATTGGTTTTCAAGGGGCTTTAGAAATCCTTAGGGTAAAAGGGAATAAGACATCATATCCACGATCTTGGGAATTCGTTTGATTCACTTTGGATGGGGCATATTATTTGGTATTGTTGTTCTAAACATAAAGTTCGCCAAAAAGCACATTGGATAAGTAATTCTTTCAACGTTTCATTTGATACATCATACATTCTGTTGATTCGTTTCTTGTCTTATTTTATGTTTAACTCTAATAGACAATTAACAAACTTTCTAAAGTCCTTAGGTTTATTTCACGAGAGTTTATTATTCCCATAATTATTTAGAAAGTCGACGTATTCTCGACTTTGAGGATCTCTAAATACGTCGTGGAACTCAACGGATTCGAACAACTTTTTCCTGCACATGTTACCGCCAGGCTCTTCTACTTTTCAGGATATTCGCGAAAGCTGTCGGTACCAATACGGTGAATTTTGTCCACACGTGCCTATCCGTGTCACAACCACAAGCATAGCCGGTAAATCTGCTGCCTCCTTCAATTTCCGTTTACGTAAACTACAAACAAAAGATAAGAATTAGATTTAGGTTGGATGTTATTTTATTCGGCCACTTATTAAACTCAAGTCGCGCGAAAACAAAAGGGCGCTTCTTCATCGTATGCAAATTGTAACGATACGAATGCGTTCGATGCATACGTGTGATTTGGGTTTAAGCTTTTGGCGTAGACGCGTGCGTCGAACGCATAGTGGAAATTTCGCCTTAAAGTGACTGACAACCGATGTTGACGCATATGCTGTGACGGACGCACAATTATAAGCAGAGTGTATCGTAATGGTGCCGTTTTTTGCGAATCTCTGAAAAGCTAGGAGATTCGTATACGTACGTGTATAGGAAAAGCATGTTCAAAATGTTGCTTTCTTTAAGATATTTAACGATCATCGAAATCGAGAACGCGTCGTCTTTCTAAATACGTAATTACCATTGTTTCTTAAAATATGTATGTCGCATCAATAAAGCCATATGTTCACTTAAGGCTGTTTGTAGAAAAACCGTAATCGCAAATACAGTTATCTTATCTTTCTCATACGTCGTGTCTGGGACATTTAGAACGCCATTGAATCGGATTTATAGCAATTGATTGTTCCTCTAGTTTTCGAAGCAATGAATGGAATTTCTTTTTTTCTTTTTCACAAAACCTTTTTGTACGTGAATTTCATTGAAAATTTACGATGACACGTGTTTCCTTTTATTATCTCTTTTCTTATCAGTCCTGACGACTTATGGGATACACGCGCTTTGTATACATGTCATTTATACGCTTGCACCACATTATGCAAATCACAATGTTACGTAAGAAATATCGTTTGAGAATATTGACAGCGATTGCATGTTTTCACACGAAGGAGACGAATATTCTATAACGGACTTGCGTTACGTAAAAATATTACGAAATGGAAACTAAGGAGTTTAATTGTTGTACAAGGTGAATTTTATTTTTCATATTTGACTTATCGAAACGTGCAATGAAGGAAAAGAGAAAACATATAAAGCATCGAAATTATCGATTGTCTGCATATGTATAGTACGTACAGTATTACGTCGAAGATCATCTAGATACCATTTTCAACATATAGTATCAGCAATGCGCTTGGTTTGATGTTCGATTCGAGACGATCATTTATGGGTGATTAATTTTACGATTAATCCATTCGGGTTGTAATGGCCGAATTATATTATTAATTGTACTTATTAAGTACGCTAATTAATGCTTGCCAATAGCTTTGTCGATGACGAATCGCCACAGAAATCATGCTAAGATTATTAGCGGCGCACATAAGTTCGAAAGTGAAGTAATTAATTGATACCGCGCGGAACGAACTCTCCTTTGATTTATCTCTAATGTCTCATTAGAGATTCCATAATTACGACGAATCTGTGCTGCTTCACCCGTGTCTGATGACGTAAGAAAATTTTAGGGTCAATCACGTTTGTGCAAAGCTCGTGTCAGGCTTAATAAACTTATTAGTTACCACTCTGCTTTCTTTTCTTAAAGCCTGTTACAGTTTCTCGTTTCCTCCTTTACACGAATATTCCGAGATCTTTCCGATCAATAAAGGTGAATTAATTCTGATTAAAAAATGTAAATAAATGATATTAATTGATAAATAAATAATAAGAGGAATACTGAAAAGTAAAGGTGAATTGTTCTATGATATTTGGAGAAACATCTGCTTTCTTATTTTTTTGAATAATTACATTTGTAAGTGGTCCGAGTGATATATATATATATATATATATATATGCTCATAGTAATTTTTAACGTCACTAGAATTTGTCGGCTTTCGTCTAAATTGGTTCTGTTGAAAATCAATGGTTTATCTAATCAGACTACGGCCTTTATCTTCCTTCGATATCGCCTCATTAACCTTTTAGTTGGGATCGTTTTATATGTTTTTCGTGCATGTACCGGTACTGGAGGATCGTGTACGCGCATAGCCAACTGTGGAGCGATTCAGCGAAATTGTTGGTACGCCTGGCACATGCGACTCCATCGTAATCCTCGGTGTCATGCGACTGCAGAAAGACGCTGTTTCATAAGGAAACAACGACAAAGCGCCCGTACGCTTACCGACTTACGTATTACAGACATCTAATAAGGAGTCTTTGCCAGATGATTCTTCCTCCCTTTCGTCGTTCTCTTTCCATTCGTGAATCCCTTTTTCTTCCTTGCATCTAGCCCTTTGTAATGAACATGGTAGCCGTAGCCCGTAGCCTCGTTTCAAAATGCCAGACGTTTTCACGTTTATTCCATACCTTCGGCCGGCTTTACTTATCGGAGAGAACGCGCGAATAACATTTCTATTGAAATAGAAACCAGATAGCAAAAGTATGGAATGTTTCTGCAGAGACGTTCCGTGAGTCTTTTATTGTCGGCCAGAGAGAGAGAGAGAGAGAGAGAGAGAGAGAGAGAGAAAGACGACAGTTCAGCAGGCATTCGAAGAAGAATTCCTTTGCAAGAGGAAAGCCGTTCAACTCTGCGTACAGGTTCTTGAAAACTACCCGACCATTTCGAACGAGCGCACGTATCCTTCTTAAGAGTCGGGAAGACGAGTTTCATAAAGATTTATATTTTTCCTTACTTGGTACTATTTATTTCTCTTGAATTATATTTCTATATTTTAAGTCTACAAGCGTATATACGTTAGGATTTTTATATGTGAAAACAACGAGTGTTATTCTTCACAGCTTTCTCAAGAATCGATGTTATTAGTAAATTTCATTTTACGTTGTATGTATGAGTAGTATCCTGGCAGCGAAAGATACGAGGAAAACGTGTTTATTGTACAATTACGCGATGAAGTCGATAAAATACCGTATCGTGTTTGTCTCTCCCTCGACGATAATTCGCTGGGATGGAGCAAAAAGTGCCTGTCTCCTCTATCAGATACTTCTTCTCCCAACCACGCATCATCTTATTCTCATTACCCGATAGGAAAATCTTAATCCAATACACAAAGTATCAACAAAAAGTATGCCAAGATACATTAACTCTTATTCGTCACAATGTCCTGCTCAACAGTTGATATGTTCTCCTTGAACAGGAATATAATCACGTAGCATCTTTTATGTATCGAAACGATTTCAGCGTATGAATTCAAAATTTGTTTGCGAGAATAAAGACCGCATTCCAGACACAACACCGTCTTCTCATCTTCCGCCAGGTTGAATCCTTATTTCCGAGGTTCATTCTCGCCATGATGCAGATCCTCAACGAACACGGTTCAACATTTTCAACCAAGCTGATATGATGTGACGGGGTTACTTTCGAGGCAGAGACATCATCCCATCCGTGAATATTTCACGATTCTGTGATAAGCCGCGATAACGTATCGGATTTACACGTCACGTAAATATTATCTTTAATATAACTGAGTTATAAATAACAGCTGGGTTATACCGTGGCCTCTCATCGTCGATCCAACGCGTCTTCACCGTTCACGAACATTGCGTTTTCGCAATATTGAGACGCGCGACACGGGGAAAAAGTATGGGGTTGAAAGTATTCCATTAACTTGGTGCAGGTGCGCGCACACATGAGTAGCCTTCGCACGTGTGCTCGCTGAAGAACGGATACAATGGAACACGCGAGTGCGGCACAATGTCGACAAGAACATCGACAAGAACTTCTCGTCTGGTATTCATACGTAGAAGCCTATTGTCTCGAGTTGTTCGAAGGTAAAAGACATCACGCGCAACTTCGTATGCGAAGCGATAGCATATAGCTTCGCGCACATTTTCCATAGAATTTTGTCGCTTCTCGAGCATCATTTACTCTCTCTTCGCCACTATCCTTCTCTTACCTCCTTCGTACCAACCTAGAACCGTCGTGCATTTTAGTTTATGACGTTTCGGCAACACTTTCGCTTTGTCTACGTTACTCTCGTACCAGCTTTCTAGAAACTAGACGGTGGCTAAGCTTCTTTTACAGGTCGGCTATAGTTTTTATACAGAACTTTACATCAAAGTGGCGAGCAACTTAAAAAAAAAAAAAAAAAGAAAAGAAAGAAAGAAAGAGGAAGAATGAAAGAAAGTAATTTGAACCAACAATTCTTGCGATATCTCTTTCGTTGGTTCCCTGGAATATATGTTTTAAATACTCAATTTGTCAAGTACCGTGGGCATAAACATACGAGGTGTTCCATCGATGTTTTTTTATTTCAAATATCTCTGTTATTTTGAATAACAAACGAATATTTATGAAAGCTGTGTAGATAGAAGAAAGACATAACAATGCAATCAGGTGTCGATAATTCTTTATAGCAAGAGGCGGAGATAAAGGTTAAATCGAATGTTCGATTTGTTATAATCAAATTTAATAAAATATCGAATTAGGTCAAAGATGTATAACATAGAATGACTTTAATAATTATATTTCATAGAATAGTAAGTTCGGTATATAAAGCTAATAAGGTACTTTATTTATTTTAGACTTTACCGCATTCGAATTTCTATTAATGGAATTGATTATTCATAGTTGACACTATTTTACTAATCATGAATTAAACCAAGTCCACAATTCTGAATGGGTTTTCCCGTTTTACTATGCTATTGTTTTCCCTGTTGGGCAGACTGGTCAATGCTCTGGAAGTCATCCAATCTAGCATAAGCAAACAAGTCTACTTACAAACTTTGCTTTACTCACACAGAGTATGTATGAAGATACGATTTGTAAACAAAAACTCCATCAATCTTTGCAAATTAACTCCCACAATTAACCAACTCGGCAGCTTCTAATTTGTCCAAGAATAATAGTTGGCGTCCTCGATTAAAGAGAGTGCTCTGTACATGTCATGATCATTCGTGTCTGCGATTATTTTCTGTAAATAATCGACATATATATATATATTAGTTCTATCTGGCAATGATACATTTGACGATAAAAATAACAGGTGTACGTTAAAAATCTGTGATAGTCACTCGTACGTCGATTTCCATTGCTCTTTCAGTTTTCTGTTTCAATTAATTTTTTGTATTATTTGTTACTTATATCTGCGAAGAGACTGGAATATCAAGCTTAAAACTCTAGAAACAAAAAAACTGAAGAATATAGTAATATGAATTTAAACTCGGACGCAACACACCGAAATACTTTGATTAAAAATTTTTGATTAAAATTCTCCTAGAATATTTGCATTTTATTTCATTTCCGTGCCGTTTCTTTGATATTACAGTGCCAGGGCATTAAATACGTTCCCACTAGTTACATTTCTTCTATAAATAATTCTGAAATTACGTATGAATATTTAAGTATCGTTTGATTTACGTAGCGATTCTGTCCGATTTCGTGATTTCAGACTCGATTTAGTACTAACGGGACCTTTTTTTCGTGCTTTTGGTATTGCATATTGGATTTCAATTGCATCTGGCTAGACGCCAACCTGTGTAGATATCAAATGACATCATGTACGGGGAAGGACGGTATTTTTAAGTGGTTCAAAGTAATTAATTTGGAAAGAAAAGATAATTAAGTGATATGCACCTGTTGGTTGTAGCCGGTGTCCGCTGGTCACGAACTTTGAATGCGTAGTCGTGACAGTAGCTCGAGCATGCACCGACTGTTTTAAATTATTATTTTCCCGCGAGGTCATCGGTGTTGCTTTACCAAGATTTCCGCAACATATATGAATTTTCATGCACTGTTAAAGCTAATGCAACGATATTTCGTTTCTATTTTCCACTGTTAAATCGATATTGTTTTCGTTTCACTCATACGTTTGGTATCAGTTAACCGTAAGCTGTAGAATTATTGATAAGCTGAAAAATCGTATGTTTTTCCGCTAAACTTTGCAAAAAAAAAAAAAAAAATGAGAGAAGAAAACGGAATATCAACGATACAGGACAAATTACGAAACTATAAATCGTAATTAATTTGCGCTTAAGCGAACATGCTAACTTTTTTCCCCTTCGTCGCTTTACGTGCGTGCGTTCTTTCCTGAAACGGTCTCTGCATACATGTTTAACGTTAAAAAGTTTAATACTAGAAACGAATTGATACGAGCCGAATGGAACCTCCATCGTCAACTCCGTGCTTTCGTGCGCTTGGGAAATTATGATTTCCCGGAATCGTAACACTTCCGTGCGTCCCATTTGACCTGTTATGTTAGCTAAAGAGAATATTACGTGTAACTTCTCCTGGAAATTGTGTTAACGTGGAAAAATTAGTATCAGGATTCTTCGCTGATTCAAATCTTTTTGCTAAAATGTGTGTATGACGTTACATTAATGAACCGTGTGAAACCGCAATTGCACCTGTTTCGATCGTTCTGTCGCTACAGAAGCAATTTTCTTATCAAACAGCTTCCATCTTTCAAAGTTACAATCTTCTCGATATGCAGGTTGCCCTTAAAAGTAAGTGGAAACTGGTGGTAAATGAGATATCAAAGAGTTTGGGAAACGATTATTTATAGAGATATAATAAATACTTTGTATTAGAAAACATCTGCAAATCTGTCTTAGAAATATCAAAATAGAAATATGATGAGTCTATTTCTCGCCTGCTTTTCCTATTTTTGGTGTATATGTAGGTGAATCGAGGTTTATTTTTGAGCAAGTGAGTTGAGAAATTCTATTTACGTAAGTAGCTGTAACAAACATCTAAATTGTATCTGCTTGCGTTAAGTTTCAAATACAATTTCTACTATATTTAAAATTTTAATGCAAACCTAACCCAACTTTCTCGTTTACTTCTTGAGAACAAAAGGTCCTACAGAAAGTCTTGTATTCTGTTCACATGACCGATATTTACGATATTTATTGGATATTTAAAAGCGTAAACATTTACAGAAAACATATGATAAACGTTAAACGTGATCTCATCGAATACCGAGACTTATTAACATTGTAAATGCTTGGCTGCTCAGTGCTTTTGTAATCTCCGCAAAATATAATACTTGTATTTAAATATCTTGTCTTTTTTATATACATATATTTCCAGATCTGATTCCAATTTTATCAATATAATTATGCCAATTCAATCTCCTATAATGCATACGATACATTCACAGAAAATGTCTACAAATATTTAAATACCTTCTTGAGCCTCTTCTCTACGAGCCATTTTTTTAAAACACCCAGTATATCATAAATATACACACCAAACAACCGCGAAATCGATGTTTCTGGGTAGCGAGCTTTTTCACCCCTGGAATGGTAGAAGAATCCATTCTCTGCTCGCGAAGCGTTAATAAGAACACTTTTTCGCATGACAGAATAAATGCGGCTGATTATCGTCCTACGGACAGTTCGGATTACACGTCGCGTGGCTGTGTACGCAACTAACGACGCTTGCGTGTGTACTACGGCAACTTTGGTGAAGCCATTCTTGTGTCTTGCAGTTAACCTTAGGCTAGTTATTCGTTCGTATAGGTTCCAGCTCATTGTCGGCATTTATTAGTACAGGTCATTGCTTTAAATCTCCGTTGGTTCGTTAAAATCTTGCCTCTGTCCGCCGATGAGCACGCACACTTACGGAAAGGAGCACGAACCCACGGCACGTTAGCCTTATAAGCTTGCGCGAGTCAGGATACGTATACGGGTCACTTCGTGACCTTTTCATTAGGACCGTTAAAAAAAGATTAGCGTCGGTACGACGTTATCTATATACTTGAATCCTTATTTACATTCGTGAAGTTTGCGAACACTCGATCTTTCATTCATCTGCTTTATTGTATTTGATAGGCGGAGGGGAGAAGAAGCGAAAAGATTTAATTTAGAAATAATAATCCATGAAATGAAGATTAAAAGTTAAAAGAGAGACACGCTATGTATACAAAGTGCATTGTTCGATTACCACAAATGCTTCCACGATCATTGATGAAATGTCTAGAGGGATTGTATAAGGAGGATTATATTAAAAAAGTCAATAAATTATATATTTATTCTAGGTTTTTTTTTATAATTTTATGGGCCATTTAGTACTTTATCCGTGTCAGGAAAATTAATTCCATGTCAGCTTAATAATTTTTTCAAAAGTTACTTTTGGACTCTTCATATCATGGATTTGCTTTTTTTAAATGAAATTTAAAAGGTATTGCTTATAATTTAGGATACTCTAGTGGACTCTAAATTCAAGTAGCTTTATTTATTTGTAATAAAAGATCCCCGGTTTTCAATTTTCATTTTAACTCTATTTATATCGACGATAGATAATGAAAGAGTTAGAAACTTCGCATATACAGTGTTTTTAATCCATAACAATTGGGTGTAATTCCAATCGATATTATGATCTACGCGTGAATAATACCTGGATTGTTTGACCTAGACGTCTCTCTGAATCTGATTAAGTCCAATCGGGGTATCACGGTGCGGTGCTGCTACTGTTCAATATGTTGTACGATGAAACAACAATGTAGAAATAGCCTCCTATCAATGCAACGCTGTGTTCTCGTGTTCAGCTTTACGGGTTTCCAGTCAAAACTCTAACCTACGTATATCCATCAAAAACACATTATTTGTACCGTAGAATTTGTTTGAAATATCATCTCGATGGTCAACACATATACAGTAACACGATATCTAATAATATAACTTAAAATATTAGATTTTTATGGATCAGTTGATCATGTGATTCAGTTTGCAAAGTTAGTTGTTTCAAGTATAGTACACGTAATATAATCCCGATAATCTTAAAGCAAGAGTTGACTGTGTTGTTCGGCGACTATTACGTTTTAGCTTTCTATCTTATTTATAGCTAATTTTCAACAGGTAGGAAGAGAAGCCAGGAATTCGAAGTTTTACGCCTACTGTATGTGGTATGCATACAATGTTGCTAGTGACAAGAACACGAAACTATATATGTGTCTAGATAACATCGATGTTAGTATAGAGCGTAGGCTTTTGTGTAGGTGTTCTTTAGAGTTCAATCAGAGATCACTTTCGTCGTAAATCAACATTGATAGTGTCCTATATCAATTATAAATACTAATTGCCCATTATATTATCGACTGCGTAATTCTGGGAAAATATATGTATAATTAATTTTCAATTAAAAAGAAAAGTATATGTGTTACCATAATATAACGATATTCGAAATTAAGATCCATTAATCATCAAATACCAGATTTATAATTAACAGCAATATATACATATATATACCATGGAAAAAAGTAACGTAAAATAAAAATGTATATATTGCATACTAAATACTTTGCATACTAAAAACAGCAGAGGAGCAGAAACTCAGCAGCAATTATCGCATTCGAGCGAACAGTACTCAAATATCTACTCGAACAAGGAAATTCCCTTTCTGAAGCTCGTTATGACGTAGAGAATTAATTATTTTTGAGATTCCAAGAAACACGATAATAAGTCTTTCACGGTATTGTCTTCGCTGTATTCTGAGTGCCGATTTAAATGCTATAATAGAATGCACTGCTACGTAAAAAAAGTAATTTTGATAGCTTGATATCGAAGCACAAAGCACTCAAACATCTGGAGGAAATTTTTACGATCTAGTGAAACTGTATTTGTTAGAACTGGTTGTTGGACAAGATTGATTATATAATCTAAAACGATAGCTGTTTTTGTGAGCCCAAATTTAATGTTCTTATCATATCTAGTTATGTATTACACGATTCATCGTATTTTAGATAATATACAATCAGTTTAATAGAATTCTTGATTAATATTCAATATATTATAAAAATTTGTAAGCTCTTTTATCCATACTTAGAGCGTTTCAAGGTATGCGTAAGAAACATATTTTTAAAGTCTACATATATCACATAACGCATAGGTGACATAAAGTCTACGTATATCATTGCAAAGATGAGAATAGAATTTTTCGTATTATATAATCAATTACATGTAATCGGTTTAAAAATACGATGTTTAGTGTAATGTTTCCAAATGTCATCTTTGATGTTGTCGTAAATGGATATTAATATTTATATTTTATATAGATTTCTTTTTCATATTGTTACGACCGTTCGTGGAAAGACGCGGGCGCGAGGAAAACGCGTCAGCGAGAGGCGTAAATTCTTGCTACGATTCGTATAATCGACGCCGCGAATTAGTCGTTCCCCTGTTTCGGTTAAGATAACAGAGGTGGTTCAATGAAATTAACACTGTGTTAACAGGTTAATATAGGTTATATATTTAATAATAAATTATGTAATAATGAAGACGTCACAAATTATTTAGCGATGAATACAGTTAATGCGTTACAAAAATTCGACCCGACTTTACGATATCTCTCAATGAATTCGTTAGATTAAGCGACTTTAATTTTAATCGTCAGACCTCTCGATATATGTCGTTTGAATCTTTAAATGAGACTGATTGCCCTTTGATCATTTCTTTGTCTTCTCGGGGAGACGACTCCCACTACGCTCGGATCACGCCACCGTTTGCCCTATGACCACGTGTGCCACCTTCTTTATGTGTGCGAGGTAACGGTCCGAAATCGACATTTCTAGAACTCGCTGCTCGGTTACAACTATGCGTTAGTCGATACATTGTGTGTTTTTCATCGGGCAGATAAGACGATCTGTCTGCGACGCTGTAGGACCACGAGCGACGGTTAGAAATACGATCATACTAAGCCTCGTGGCGTAACACATATTCTTTTCCTTCTCTTTTCTGCAATGTGATGTACAAAATGCGTTTTATTGCTCATCTCTCAATAATAAGAACAATTACATATACAATTGTATTGTATTGATCGAATAAATTCACCATTGTATATTTCAATACTGACATTTTCACAATCATACTATTACTCTGTTATAAACCGCATATTATTTTCATTATGGATCTTTCGATCATTTTCACATGACGTCATCAGCCAGTTAATCGGACAACACTGCTTTTCTTTCAACCGTTCCATGTAAGATCAATCGGTCAAATACAGGTTTTATAACATCATTACCGATGCTTTTCTCCGGAAGAAATTGAATTCTCTTCTCGTTTTCAAATAGTCAGATCTAATAACGTCTGGACATGCGTGTGTGCAATTGTACAAGTGTGCACAGCCCTATCTGTCTACGCGTTCGGTGAATTCATATATGGAAGCCGTTTCAAGGCAGGCTCATTGTCGTTGAAGTGTCACACGTGAATTGCGGCGAATTGATTTATTCATAGATAGCGGATGCTCAATGGAAAATCGTGGAACGTCGAAATCGAATTCACCAGCCACCGGCTTCAATTTCCGTGTATATGTGTCTTCGGGATGCATTTAAAAGTGGCTGCCTATTTTTATGACCAAGCCGAGCTTCCCAACGGGTTTCCATGGAATCGAAGATCCAAAGATGCAATGTTTTAATGTTTCAGTTAGAAAGTATAAATCCAGGATTAATTTGAAGAATAGAGTTCTGCAGATTTCGAACATTTAGTATCGTTTGTCCTATAAATTAAATAGTTCATATTATTCATATTGTCACGAAAAAAAGTATAATTTCATGAAATCTTAGTGGTTCGACGTATCGACTGATGACCAGCTCTACTCTGTTCTTTTTTTGTATAATATGCATGAATTTGTTGGAGTGGACATATACTGTAATTCGAAAAAAGCAATGTGCAATTCAATTTGACGTTATGGTAAGAAGATAAATATTTGTTTCGAATCCGACGAGAGTCACTCTTGTAATTACTGCGCGTGATGATTCTGCGCGTGATGATTCTGCGCGTAAAAGAGGATTAGATATTGTTTCCTATCCTCGTCGAACGATCTTGGCCTTAGGATAGAATGGAATTAACCATTGACTCGCTTGCGTTAAGACAAATAAGTGAAATAACCTACTTTCGTTTTAATTATTCCGAACGTTCAGCTGCGTGCATATTTACGTATGCTTTTAATCGAACCAGCGTGTTTTAATTCCATTTATGCACATGCTCGCACGCTCATACAGTTGATACGTTGATTTAGCGAAATTAAGTGACCCACGAGAACTGTTAATATTATCTTTCACCGGTATCGTGTAAACAATCATCCGGAATCAATCGGTACCTTTGACTTATGACCTATTTTCGTCTTTTTTGTTGCAGTGAAGAAGGCGCGGTTCGTCTGCGAGGAAGGTTTGTATCCTATGAAAACGGGAAGAAGAGTCTAATTGGGATCCAAACTTGAAGTTATTCTAAAATGAGCCTTAAAGACTTGCACGAGCGTGGCGCAAATAGGTACCTACATATGCAAATTACAAGCGATCAACGTTTACCGTGGGACGATTGTTTCGAAAATTGAGATAGAAGCGATACTATTCGCGAAATGAAGTCTTTACTCACGCTCCAGTTTTAAGGTTCGGGCAAATTTGTTGCACTCCGATTGGAACGTTTCCAAGATAAAGGTTATGCGATTCCTCAACCGGAATTTCGCGATGTTCTGTTCATGCCGAAATAATTTTTCCGCGGTACCGACGTGCAGATCCTTCGCGACAACGCGACTGCCAGTTTCTCAAAATCTTCTCCTTTCTTCTTTTTACCGATGTTTGCCTCGGTTTGTTTTCGAACATGAAAATAAGCTATGCTCCAATCCATGAGAAGACTCCAGTTATATTAAACGATCAAATGCCTCGTAACTACCGACCGACTTAGTTCTACTTAGATGGAAAACTTAAATCGCTCTCTACGTGCTTCGTGAAGGAACGTGTCCTTGATCTTTCTTCGATAACTGCATTCGCTCATTAGTATCGTTTGTTCGCAAAAACGACTCGGTTCGCGAGAAACCTAATGTTGCAGGGAAACGTTTCGAACGAATTATTAGAATCGTTAACGATGAAGATGTGTATCATAAAGGATTTCTTGGTGTTACGCGATTCGCTGAAAATACTCGAGAACGACATTGGAAATATGCAAAAATTTGTTATTCATCGCCCTAAATCGTTCCATTTACTGTTTGAGAATGTCACGAATTCGCGATATCACAATGAAACTGTTTATACCGGGTGTAGAATTTATTCTTTATTTTAAGGCGACGGTCTTGCTGCTAGTCATGAATGATCGTGATTTTTGTCGTGTCGCGGCGTTATTTAAAGCGAGTCAATTTTCAGGAACAACAGCGATCTTTGCACATATATGCTGTTAACGCGTTTAAACTTTTCAGATCATAGTAATTTCCTGTTACGTCTAGCCAGTTTACCGGCTCTCGTGTTTCATAGCATTCTCTCGTTAGTTATAGGCAAAAGCCTCGAGACTTTGAGTAACTTCGCATTCATATCGCGCGTCTTTTTACGTTAGGTTACGTGTGTTACATATAGCCTGAGGCTAGTAGAATCATTGTTTTTCATGTAGATAATGTTGTGTATAGAAATACAACGTTTATGGATTATTTTAATTGTGGAGTTCTCTTGCAAAATTGAATTAATGCTATTGAAAAAATTGTACAAGTCACGATGAATTGTCTTGCACAACAGGAACAAGCCTGATAATAAAACATATAAAATTCTAAAAGTAAATTTTGCAGCTAAATTGCAAATCGCTTAAAGTTATAAACTTATCAAAGTGTCAACTTACTAATTGTTAATTTTCTAATATTATTAGTTGGTAAATTACTATGCAAGAGAGGCCTGCACGAAGTGTTATCAGAGTCAACGTTTCAGTGTGAAAAGCCCTTGATTTGTTGTTCATAAAATCATACGAAAAAAATTATTCCTATCAGCATTTGTGTGACCAATTTCTATCGTTAGACAGGTACTGCGTAGATTGTCAGTTTCTTTTGTTTCACACACTTCTGACGAGACATAACAACGATTCTGCTACATAAACTCATTGATATTTTCATGGTATATTGTTTGCTGAGGCTCTAGTATAATTTAGCTTAAACAATATGGCAATAACAAAGTTACCAAGATTTCAGAACCATAGATGTACATATATAAACCTTTACTATCAGAATTCACTTGACATACCACGGGTATTTATACCTTGGAGCCAAGGTTTCTCTATCACAAGGGACTATCTGATTCCGCAGTCCTGTTGTCGCAAGAGTTCTCTTAATCCGAAGAACCATTTAATTCCAGGGTTCAGTCACACGAAAGGTCCATTTTTGGCCATAAAGCTTGTTTAACCAAGGTTTTTATACCTTTTGGAACCATATAGCTTTTTGAGGCTGCTGGTTTTTGCAATCTGTTTGATGATTCTTGCAACTTCGAGGTCGAATTCGTTTGGTTATAGAGTTCATTTGACCTGAGAGCTCACTTGGCGCCAAAAATGTTGATTCTATAAATAACTTTGTCGCACAATTTGCTTGTGCCAGCTCCGAGGATTTTTAAAGCGATAATAATTCTGAATCCGAATCGTCACATACCTAAGTAAGGCTCTGGGTCCAAATTGACTAAGACTTCTAAGACTCGTGGCCGCTGCCATAGACGATAAATAGGCCGTATGGAAGTTATCTGTGAAACCAAGGTGTTTTGATAATCTCCTTGTATAAATAAGTCCTGGCACTATGCGGTTCCCTGTGTTAGGTGGACATTTTTGAGTCAAGCGGTACGCAATGCTATGTGGTTTCCTGGAGTAAGTGGATTCCGGTATCGTGTAGCAAGTAGAGCTAACGGCTTGAACTTTGAACGACTTTAAACGATAGACGCTCTGTAGTCTATGGTGTCGTATGATCACTAATACCAAAGCATCAGGCGATAAGTAGCGTATATGGTTTGCAACGTTAGACAGATTCTCCAGCTAAGTGAATCTTGGTACTTCGTGAGCTGTAAATCCTTAGAATTTCTACAATTCATTTATTATACAATCTAATTGCTTATTGTATATCTTGTGAATTTAAAATTATCTATATAGCACGTCTTATATCTTAACAAAGAAGTTATCTGTGTACCGTTTTGTAGATTCTTGTCTTTATCCAATATCTTCGAATAAATTTGCACGAATCTACAGCCATTCGAATCTTGTTTCTCTTATCTGAATGGTTTGACATCAGACTTCGAAATTCCAAGAAAATCTTTTTTTGTTCATCTTGCCATTGACTAAACTCGCTAAATTTACTTATCAGCTATTACAAGCTCATTGCTCCGAATTCTCCTTCAGCTCGACTATTTTGTACATTTCCAATATTAATATCGTCAAATAGTTAATGTCGATTCGTATATATATATATATATATATATATATATATATATATATATATAACTTTAGTTAATTATAGTTAGTTTGAAAATTTGATTCTAGTTATTGAATATTAAAGTCGTCGATTGAATTTTTAAATAGTCGGACAAATCCGGCTAGCGCTGGTTATTCGCTGCAGCGATGAGAACGACCTGAAGCTATGCTAATATTGCTAATGTATGCACGTACTTAAATAAACGAATGCAAGAGCTTTCTGTACCGAAGTAACCTCGCGTTTACTTCGATGTACGAACACGTGAACGAGGAATTGTTAGGAGATTCTGATAACAGGCAATATATCATGCAAATCAGAGTGAAACGTTCTTCCTGTTGTATCGTTGGAAATACGATCATTTCAGATGAAATAAGACTCTAACAAGAATTTCAATTATGCAAAACAGTTCAGGCTTGCGCTCGTGTGTCCCACTTAAACGATAACCTCCGTTGTTGTTATTAATAACTCGTTTTACGGCAATTACATTAACCGTAATTAAATATTCATCGATAATAGAAATTGTCTCGCTTTATGAATCAATAAAAATATACTGCAATACAAACTATATCGTAAGCAAGGGAATTGTAGATCGACATCGAAATTTCATCTATTTCTCTGTATCTCTATACGTAATCTCTCCATTTGAAGAAATTTTTCATTTTATCAAGAAATTAATAGAATATTTCGATTATTTCGATAATTATTTCAACTTTCTATCTAGACGATCCATATATTACCCCGTTTATCACATTATCTTTCAGTTCGCTCATTTCCTTTTCTACACGGTCGTATAATTTTTAATTCTCGATAATAATAATTAAATCTTGAGCGTTTTTGGACGAATTAATTCGTCAATTCTGAGTATCGATCCATGCGTAGCTTCGTTGATTCGATCGCTGTGATACAAACTTCAATCGGTAGGAATAATTTCGTTGCACGTAGTAACAAAATATCTAGTCAGTCTAGGTGAAACACGCATCGAATATCGTAAAACGGATTTTTTTCACGAGTTATCGAGAGCTTGCAGCCGGAATGCATACTCGTGCACAGACGACGGAGTCGAAAGCTTATAGAGCTTTACGGTTCGTCTGCACCGTTTTCCAGGCACGCAGATGGGTCGACAGACAATCCTTTGGTAAATTGAGAAACGATCGAGCTTTCTTCGAAAGAATGTTACGATTCTATGTATCTGCGTGTCTCTGATCTTTTGTTATCGATTCGATATCGACTTACGGATGTTCACCGTCTCCATGGGTTGTTAGACGGGTCAAGCTTTGACAGCTTATCGAGAAAACATGGTCACGAAGGATAATCGTTTGTCTTTCTTTAATTATATGTACAGTAACTCACGAAAGTATTAAATCGTTCGGAAAAATCGTAGCTGAAGTTAAAAAGGATTTAAGCGAAGTTAAACTATTTGCCATCTATAACTTCGTGATTTTTTTCTTGAAAAATCGCGTGTCTTTTTCAATAATAAATTCCTTCGAGTAATTTTTTTGAGGCTTCTAGAGTACTTAATTTCTTGTACATATTTTTCGGATAAAATGTAATATAATCTGACTTACGTTCTTCTTTAGTGATTTTTATATTTTAAGATCGATATTCGCGCCGTATACTAATCTTCTAGTAAACGTATGTTCGTAATAGATGCTTGTAACTTCCATACATATACATTTTCGAATTTCTTTTCAATTTTATCGGTGTAATATAATTATCATAGTCGCTCTCGTTATAGTGCTAATGAATTTTAGAAGCTTTCATATGACGCACAGGATACGTGCATAAAAATTGTTTGGGTTGAGTGTCTGTTGAACATTTTCACGAATCTTGAAACGAAACACTTGAAAGTGTTTCGGTAATTTCCATAAATAACGCTTTAATTGTTGCATGACGAGAAGGTACGCGACAGAAATATAACGATGTTTCGGATATTCGTTACGAAGCTAACTGCGATTTTTCGTTTCCCGACTGGATAAAAGTCCTCGCCGGCACGGAAATATTTTATTATTTTTTCAGTCGCGCGCTCGTGTTTGAAATATAAACGCGCGACGTCCAGTTGCGGTAATTAAAAGATTTTTTTTAATTAAAGCAATCGCGATTCCTTTCTCTATCTGGCATGCTCAGATGCGAAAAGAATGTAATTTCGTGACCGTTCCTCTAATCAAGCGTTGGATCTTATGATATTAATGAACAAGAACGGATACAAATGAATGAACGGACGATTAGCGAACAACTCGGCTAATTTCGTTCCTTCCTTTCGATGAAAGTGTCTCGAACTATGTGTCTACGATCTTCTACAATTAGATTAATACAAAATTAAGCTTCCGAAAGAACAACATTATTCCTCGTGAGAAAGCAAACTTTCATATGCGCTTAATCAAATATTGCGTTGACAACTAAGTGATTATGGATTTTGTCATTAGGTGGTAGTGACAAAATCTGCAATCACTTAGTTGCCAGCCCAATACAAATATACAAACGCCATTAAACAATTTAGATGAGATTCTCTAGAAACAATCAATTCTAAACATTTATACACGTGTTGTGTACATTCCGTTCGTATCAAGACCTCCGTTGGAGAATTTCAATAATTAATTTTTTATCTCGACGTACTGCTTCGGCCTACGCGAGTCGACGTTTCAGAACGCGACGGTAAAGCGTAACGTAGCTTGTTCGATTTAATTTATTGATACCTTGATGCTGGCCATTCCTCTCTGCGGCTGGCCCTTGTCTATTTATCAACGTCAACATTCCCATTTTCGCGAGACAGATTTCTTTTACAAGCTGCATTGTGTGTCTTTCTTTGCACGATCAATCGAAATCGCATAACCCTGGCCTGGCCGTGATCGTTGCGCCCCGCTCGTTCAAGGGAAAACAAACCGCTTGAATTTTCTCGGACCCGATTCAGATTCGATCAACCACGATTTCAGCGGAACAATTCAACTCCTACGTAACACTGAAGCTGCAGAATGTGAAGTCGACGACAGTCACGGTGAAAGGGGCCAATCCATGCTGGGAGCAAGATTTTCTTTTGTAAGTACATATCTGTGAACGTATTTATTAACAAGAAAGGTCGGTAGGTCTGCTGAATTTACGATAGAGCCCTGAATATCATCCCTCGGTATCCAATGTTTTCCACGATTTCCCCCTTCGAATAGATAAGAGCATAGGGATAAAACAGACGAAAGGGACGGACCGTTTCAATTTCGAATTTGCAGTTCACCGATGTTCCAAGTTCGCCATCTGTTGTAGTCTATCGCTCGTAAATGTCTGGATATTATTTGGATTTGTGCGTGTAACAGCACGTGAATTTCTTTAAAGCGTATAAATCAACGGTAGATCGATAGAAGCAGTCTTTGCTACTTCCTTATGTAATTATTAGACTGTACATATTGAGATATGTATAATTTTGTGTGCTAGACTAGATTGACTGTGTAGTAGCGACACACGTATGCGAATACGAGTGTGTAGAAGTATGTGTGTGCGTGGCGTCTCGAAAAACAGATGAATGTAACTGTTTCGTTGGCAGTCTGGTATGGAAGATGGTGAGACAAAGAGATTGCTGAGACGCGTGCAAATGTATATCGGCGAAGATCCTGGAAATTGTTTATTAAATAAATCTAAAACTATTTTAATATGAATTCTAAGTGTAACCTTAGTGTTCCTTTACTTTTATTTCGGCAATTAAGATCCACAATTCTCAACAGTACATTTGAATAATTTGTTAAAAAACTTAGCAATGGTATATCTTTCTTTCTACGATAAAATCATCATCATTGACTTTGAATATCAATGTTTGTAACGATGTCGGTTTACGAGAATCTACTAGCCGTGCCCAACTTCTTTCGTCTCCGATAACAATATTTAGTGGGTCGGTGTTGAATGAAAATGATAAGAGTCGAAAGAAATCGACGAGATCCGAAGTGTGTACGTTATCATTGCTCGTTCATTACTGAGTTTGTGTCCGAGCTCGATAACGTAGAGGTTTTGCGATCGACTATGGAATCCCTTTAAGAGGTAAAATCCTCCCCCACTTTAACATCCCTAACTGATATAATAAATATACGCTTAGTCGGTTCAACAAAATAATCTATTCCTTGTTGAAGATAATACGATTAGCTAATAGGTAGTTGTATTTTGTGGCTCGATCCATTTACATTCGGACTAGCATCCTCATTTGCTTATGATATTTCCCATTCGAGTATCGATTTATCACGTCGACAAAAGCGAACTTCGTTCCTTTGCGGCACGGTATGGTATAATTACGCTTTAGAATAATTCTGTCGACGTCGCTTCTCGGAATGCTTTATCATTCTGATATTATCAGTAGTGCGTGGGTGTTGAGAAATATAATGTGAGATATGATTTGCTTATTTATAAAAAGAGGACGATGATGATGGATGTAATATTCAAATATTTTCTGGTTGCTTTTTATTATTAGCTTAGTTTTCTTTTTCTCTTCTCTCTCTCTCTCTCTCTCTCTCTCTCTCTCTCTCTAACTTTTTCTTTTTTTCATCCACTTTATTCGCCAGAAAGTTAGATTCTTCAATGAAAGTTTTCACGATGTAATTTTATTTTCGATATTAAATGGAGCACGATATAAATTCATTGAAAAAGTTTATTTTGAAATTGCACTTTAATAGATGACAATTTAAAATTGGAAACAATCGGTTATATTCGTTAATACGTTATCAAAATTGGAACAGAAAATTCGGATAGTTCAATTTTCAGAATGTATTACGAGAATGTGCCAGTTATTATTAACAATGGTTCACTTGATTTTCAATCGCACGAAATAGTACGAGCTACGTGAAAAATATACATACATTAAATTTTTCATTATTTCAAGACAATTTAAAGGATCAGAAAATTCGCGATTTGTTAATACTCACTCAGAGAAGCAAATTAATCGACGTATTAGTACGTGTGTGTAATATTAATATTCGATACATAGTATAAATATTTTTCTATAGCGTTGCTAACAAATCTTGCGGTTGATGCGACATTAAATCAGAATTTAAAAAAAGGGGGGGGGGGGAAATGACGGAGATGAAGAAAATATCTGTCTATCTGCAGGCAGCATTGTAGTTGACCGATGTTCGAGCAAAAGTTATGGAAATTTCGAATAAAATTACGACCACGAGCAGCGTCTTTTCTAAGGAAGAACTTTCGACTTAAAATCCCTCGTTCGATTTTGCATGGCTGGTGTTCGCGAAGAAAGCACGCAGCCGCGTTCGTTTTTCCGTTTATACGAGTCGTGGGATAGGTTTCTAAAGACGAATGAGGTCTATCAAGTTATGTCAAGTTATGCGACGTTATGAACGCGATTCGCATTTCTGTGCCGATATGCGTCCAAGCTACACAGGTCGAAATAAATGGAAACGAATAATTCTACACTGATTCATCAATTTCCATATTTTGTCAAAGCTTTCGCTTAAATCTTCGTTTAAATTTCGCAACGATGTCGAATTCTGATTTACGCTTTTAACGATTACTCTTGCTTAGTTTACATTGTTAACGCGAAAATCAGATCGCGTGAAATGGTCGACACGAGAACACGCTATTGATCGACCGTCCAAAATATATAAGGAGGACAATTGCGAATGGTAGAGGTGGAAAATAGGAGAATTTTGGATCTTAGCTTTCTGAAATATCCTTACTGGCGCCGTTAAATCCTCACTTGCCAAGTTGCGAACCTTTAACCTACTTTCCCTTTGATGCCTCCCTTTCTGTACGCGGCTGGGCTGCATTTAAATCGTATTTATTTAACCTGTGACGAAACAACCGAAAATAAAAATCTCGACGATGTTATCGATCAATTTCCCTCGATTTAGAGCATCCGTATCGATTACGTTAATAATGCTGTTACGAAACGTCTATTTATATTTCCTATCGATCCATAACGATGTAAGAGGCAAAAAGAATCAGCTGATTGGATTGCTGGTTTTCAATATAAAGGCACATTTATTCGTCGATTGGCCAACGCAAACGTGGTTAAGCAAACGCAAATTATTCGTTAGTCTTAGTCGTTGTTTAAGTTTACTGTTCGTGACGATTCCGCTATTAAGATGTGATAAATCGTGGATTTAACATCAACGTGACAATATCTAACGGGACAGTAATAAGAATCGTGGACGCGAAAGTTGTGTTTGCATGTTGCTTTTAACAGCTACAGGGAACGAGGGAAGGATCAGTCGATATCGAGTCACCGGATCGTGATTCGAATGCGAATTTTCTATTTGCCGTTCTAACTAATAAGTTTTCCAATCAGTCGACGAATTGTTTCCCCTTAAGTTTAATGTTTAAACTATCCTTCGTCTAGAATAGTTAATCGTCTAGAATATAATACTTTTTCTATAGAGCGACGTACAAAAGTTTCAGATAGATTTTTCACTTTATGTCGGAAAAGCGATATCGAAAAGAATTTTGATCGATATCGAGTATGAAGAGTACGAGGATACGGCATGTTAACGTGATATTAGTTAAGATTCTTTAAAATATCATTTTTAGGATATAAAGTGAAAAATCTGTGTGAAACTTTTGCACATCGCCATAAGCGACAAAGATTCTTTGCCAATATAATAAAACGACAAAATAAGAAGCGAAAAGTGTAGAATAAAAATTTGTTTGTTACCCAGCGAAACGAACGATATGAATACGGGCCTTCTGGTGGAAGTTTGGTGCAAGGGTTTCCTGTGGGATCGTTTCTTGGGCTACTACTACGTCCCATTATCAGAAGTGTCCTACATGAATGAGGTAACGTCTAAGCAGTCCTACAATACATCCACTGGCACGGTATCGACAGGGAAACAAGAACAACAACACATATCCTCTGACAGCATGCGAGACACGAACAGCAATACACAGCCACCAGACATCATCAGCACGGTACACTAATTGATACATGTAGCTAGCCAGATTTCTGTCTTACCAACACTGCAGATTAATTTCTAACCATGCATGCGACCCCGCTGTCATATTTCCGAGACGCGGTTACAGTAAAATCATGATTACACTCTCGATGTACATAGCTCCTAAACGGAAGTGGGTGTCCGTAATATTCGAGGATCGATTAGAAGCGGCGTGTCTTGATATTTCGTGCACGTGGCACTCTTATCACGATATGAACTCGATTTTCGCGTGTACGTCGACGTCGTGTATATTAAATGAACCCGTGCTCGTTCACGACGTATATGACGTAAAGCCGGTATAAACGAAAAAAGAAAAAGTTAAGAAACTAGGAGAATAGGCAAGCAGCGGTTCTTCGGTAAAAATATTACGTACTAGCTGCTACGAACTAATTTGCAAAATTGTAATCGATGGTATTCGAGATTTACGGTCTAAACATGTTATCGATACTTAACCGTGTACGTATATATTTCTCATGTTCGCCCTGTTGGTTGAACTGTTTCGCGAAGCGGCGGTATCTTCCGATCGGTGTAGATACAACTAGGCGCGAAGGAGCACGATTGCGAAGTAGCGAGACGTTTAAAAGCGTACGAGTTCCCCTTTACGACTGATCGATGATACAACACGTCAGGCAGAAATCCCGCGACACTTACGTGAAATAGCGATAATTTTTTTCTGCTGACTAGTTTCCAAGTCAACCAAGTCAGCATGTGTAATGTTGCATGGATTTGCTAAAAAGAATTAATCACCCCTTGGAGACCGATACCTCGAACCGTGCACTGTTTACCGTTTAACTTGGGGCACGAGGGAGACATTTTTTCAATGAACATTGACTAAACACGATCGACATGGAAAGTGTAATTAGTACATTGGGTGAGATCTTGGACCTCTTCTTATTAAAAAGGACTGGTAGGTGTATGACGAAGCAGAAATTTGATTTGTTGTTTATATGCCACTACGAACTAAAGGCAGCTATTCGTCGAAGAACGACGTCAAAAGCATAGCGAATTCTTTATTCGTATCGCTCCCTTCCCCGTCCTGTTATTTTCCAAACGACTTTCTCGTAAACGCCGCGGGATCGCGCTCCATCGAGCATAAACTTTGCACGATTTTGTAACAGAGGAAAGAAAAAAGGAAGCGTGACAAAATAAAGGCATGGGATATAAGGCTTGGTATACACCGGCATACGGCATACTGACAGGTTTAAATGGCATCGCGTGAGTGTAACTGATCGAGAAGGCTGCTCATAAAAAAATAGAGGGTGCAATACGTGTGCAAACGACCGGTTAAAAAAATCCCGTGGATAGATCGGTGACACGATACATTGTCGTGGTAGGCTTCTGTAAGAGATTTTATGCCACTTCGTACCAGGTATCGCGATAGTAAACTCGTGTAGGACACAATGTATATTAATAAATAGGCCGCCGATGTTTATCCATTTACGAGAAATTTAAATGTGCAAAAATGTAAATATAGTATACTTAGGCATACAAAATGTTCTAACGTAAGTAAAGTGGTCGTGAAACGAATTTTTATTTAAACTCCTTCTCTTTAGTCGTGTTCATAGAAACATGAATTTGCATAAGCATCCGCAGTGTGCTAATGGATAACACGGATGAAAAATGAGATTTTTCTATTTACTTCCTAATTATTTTATTTCGAATTTAAATATCTTGTCGCGGCGTTCGTAAGAATCGTCTCTCGATACTGATTTTTCGTTAAGAACGATTTCATCGAATTTATGAGAATTACTTCTCTATATCAGTTTTTCATTAAAAACTATTTTTTTTCCTTTTAGAAAGTTTCATCGAATATTATCTCAAGTATTGATCTCTTCTTCTTTGTAGTAACACGACTGTGAGAAACTGGTGAAATTTTTATCGAACGAGTTAAGGGTGTATGGAGCAGAGTAATGGACGTATGAGAAAAGAGTATTTGTTTAGTTCGAAGTGTGAGAGGTGCGAAAGTAGAGTGTTTGAACTAATTGTAAGTTCTTGAGTCATGACGCGAATGAACGTTCTACGATCACCTAAGGTTTTCAGCTGTTTTCCTTTCTCATTATATATCCTTTCCATTACATATCACAGTGGCTAACGAAAGTAATCGAACGCACATTATTAAAACAATGTTACAACTAATATAAGATATACGTATCAAGATTACATATCTAAAGTTTGGGACGAATTCGGTAACATTCGTCGAATATTACGAAGCATTTGTGGAATGTTATGAGACATTCGTTACAACGACGTACATAAACAAGGTCAGGGAAGTAATCGAACGTCTAGATGTTAGGCGAATAAACAATGCTTTTGTATACAAAGTGGAATCATTCGTAGGCTCAGTTGATGTAGAAACATCGTGTAGTGAGCTTCTCGTTACGCTGTGAATAATATCAGTTTGCGTGCCGACAATGAGTTCGAAAATACTAGAAATTTGAAAGGGAATTGATATTAAAATTGCACAAAGATGGAAAATCATATAGGCAAATCGCTAAATTGTTAAACGGAAGTGTGTCTACGATACATTATGTTATCAAAAAAACGAAAAAGCGAAGTAATAGTGACAAGAAAGCACCGTGCTGTCAAGTCAAAGACACTAACTAATAGAAAAGAAAAAGCTATTATACGCGAAATAAAGAAGGATCCGAATATCTTGGCTACGAAGCTCACTCAAATGGTTGCCAACTACTTCGGGAAGAATATTCACGAGGAAATTATGTCGCAGAATTTTGTGATGTAATGATTTCCATGGTGGAATTCCAAGAAACCATTCGTTAACAAGACGAATCAAGCCAGACGTTTAAACTCCACGAAGCAATATATGAACGAAGATACTACTTTCTAGGATAAAGTTATATTCTCAGATGAAAGCAAATACAATGTATTTAGATCGAATGGACATCGTATGTCTGGAGCAAAACCAATTCAGAAACGAATATTAAACATTTATGTTCTGCTATGAAGCATAACGACGATTCCGTGATGTTGCGTGTACGGCTACCAACGGCACTGGGAATCTCGTTTTCATAGGTGATATTTGTAGAATATTATTCTAGACACGTATAAATCTTGAAATATTTTTAAAAAATAATTTAAAAGGCAACGCTACAAAATTGAATTTATTAAACAATTTTTCTTTTCAACGTTACAATGACTTCCAAGCAAACACGGTCGGAGTCGCGAAAGAATTGCGAACGTGAAAGAATTGTCGTATAATACGTGTAACATACGCCCCCACAAAATCCGGATTTTAACTACATCGAACATTCTTGTGGGCGGAAATCAGTGAAAGATAAAAAAATTACGACATAACTTGGAAAGACATACTGGTAAAACAGACAAAAGTTTATTGAAGTATGGAACTATGCATCTATTCGTTATAAACAAACCTTCTGTGTGTCTTATATTACATTCAAAACCTTATACCAGATTTCCTCCTGTTTTTTACGCCAATAGGCTGAGCGCAGGCTGAAATTTGTAAATTCCGCACAAACGTAATTTGCAAATTCGCACAGGTAATACGCGACGATGCTCTCATTAAAATGTTACGGCCAAAGAGTTCTGTTTTCTTTCAAATTTCGTTTATATAACCCACAAAAGTAGTGCGCGGTCTACATAAGCAAGCAGAGAAAACTAGTCTCGTTTTCACCGTCAATTCCCTACTTTTGATTTATGAATCTTAAAATTAAGAATGATAGCGAACTACATATCTCTATCGATGTTTCAACTTATTATCGATATTTAAAATATTATCTTGCATTTGAAAATCCATTGCAGAAATTCTACAGCTTTTCACTTTCTCTCTCAAACGCTGTTTCCTTTCACAATTAGCAAAGCGCGAAGTATCGACATAATTATTTCGAATCAACGTGTCATTCGTGTTTCATCATTAGACATCGGATACCGCGAATTATTTATTAAATAATCTTGGAGATCAATAAGTGAACAATCGGCAAAAACAGAATAACGAAGGGTACGCGCACGAAGAAACGTAACGATATCGAGCGTTGCACGAACGGTTTGATTCGACTACGGCTGTTTGTTTCGTAGAAGCGTTGGCCCATTCCCGATCGACCAAATATCGCGCGTGGCATTGAGTGGATCATCGAAATGACTGGATATTCTCGCAGAGCTCGCCGTACATGTCCGGTAGTGAACGTGAAATGAAACTAAAACGAGCGTTTAGTGTTTACACATGGAACGAACCTCGGATCAATTGACGCCGGTTATACGTTCGGATGGAAGTGCGTAACGAGTTTCAGGTTAGCCTTCATGATGTCGCCGTTACGCCGGTTTGGTCTGTGCATCGGCCCAAACCTGGTCGATAATGCGATTACCGGTGGACGCCAGTGTTTGCCTCTGTGACTGTCGCGAATCGGGGAAATAAAATGTGATATCTTGAAAGTTCCGCTCGAGGAAATCGCCAGTTTCTGCTCGCTCGAGAATTAATTCGATCGCCGCCGATAAAAGCTTCTTCATCTCGATCGAGTTCGATGTTTGATCGTCCTGAAAATCGTGAGAACCTCGAAGCCCGAGACACGTGTGCACGCCCGAGTGTACATCTTCAAAAGGATATACGGGATACAATTTTGAAATTACTGTTCAAGTTATTTCACTTCCTAAAATATTTGTGCTACGATGAAGATGGTTGTCCAAAAATGATAAAAACCTTGCCACGATTAATTCGTACAGCGATGTAGGTATTTTCAATGAATAAATTATGTACGTTACTGGTTTACGCGAAACTGCTTAATAAATAATTTAAATTCATAACCAGTTACTCGTATAGTATAACAAATATTGCTTTTAGTTATTAATTTATTGAATCTCATATTTCCGTAGCACTCGAGTCTGTTAACGCGAATTGATTATAAAGTGATACTTATCAATGGTGGTATACACGTATTAACCTTTCGATTAGCGAGATCGAGAATTTTCCCGATTGAGTTTTACCCTCAGCACGATTCGTCGATAATTGGAGAGTGTAGGTAGCATCTAATCCGATCTATCTCGTTCCGATTCTCTTATCTCTCATCTTCTCCATATCGATGGTTTCTTCTTAATTTAGAAGAGTAACGATACGATCGCGGGTGTAATTACGCGATGCCAGCGTTACCGTTAGCTTTGTTAGCTTAGCGTATAACGCGATTTCATACTCTGTGTTTCTTCTATCAAACTTTTGTAGCGAAAAATTTTTTTACTCCTTTGCAGATAACCATATTCGCGACAAGAACGGTGGGATTAATAAAAACAATTAGAACTGAGAAAACGTATTTAGCGTTGAATCATATTTAGAAAGGTTACAATGGTTTAAGTAATTAGCCTTTTCATCAACGGAAATCGGAAAATCACATCAACGGATCGTGTTACCGGTGAAACACGGCAGACTGGCCCGTCTATATGCAGAATCCGTTTTCACTCTGGTGACACAGGTGAACTGCGAACTACAACAGGCTTACAGCTTACAGCCTGTCATAATCGATCCCAGAATTAGATTTCCTCTTGTTAATGTCATAGTACGCGCAGGTCGATCGTTCGTCGACTAGGAAGTTATTTTTTCCTTTCACCATTTCTCCGTTTTCTCTTTGTTCGTTATCTAGCTTTCTTTTTTTTCTTTTTTTTCTGAAGAAAGACGGTGAACTTCCTATTTTTCCTTTCTTTTATCTCTTATCTTTCCACATCGTCTATATTTGTATTTCCTTGCCTTTCTCCTTATACTTTTTTCTTTTGCAACTGGCGTCCTTTACGTGCTTGCAGAACGATTATTTTTACGCTAATGGCAGTTCGTCTCCGTATATAAAATAAATAAATAACGCGAGAAAGCAATCGTCGAGCAGAGCGGAGAACTATCGAAGTTTCACAATGGTAGAAGTCGTAAAGGAACGAAATGTCTGCACGCGAAAGGTTCCGTTTGTGGTCACAGAAGTCGTTTCCATTGTTCCGTACAAAAATATCGGGTCTCTGTTCCAGTTCGCGATCGATTCGATATTCGGAAGGAAAACGCTCGTTCCCGTGGAAATCGAATGGCCGACTAATCGTCGGAAAAAGCGAAAAAAACTGTGTCCGACGATGGCCTCCGCTATTTATGCTTCGTCTTGTTTCGCTCGCAGATTTACAATTCGTATTATGCTAATTAATAGCTATTAATAATTAACAGCGAATGTTAACGATACTTGGAAACATAATTTCACTTATCTTTCGCATCGTCCTTGTCGGCTATTTCTTCGTTCCGTAAAACACACAGTCCGGGAAACTCGGTGATATCGATTTGCATATAAAGTAAGTTGGCCGCTACTTAGAAGTCGTATGACAAATTGGTCGTGTGGAGCAATTTTACTTGGCAAATGGATACCTTCTTTATGGCGGCGGCCGGATTGATTGTTTTCACGCGTCTCGATGGCGAAAGAAGGAAAAATTACACCTCCCTATCGTACTTCTAATCTTAATATTCGTTTTGTAATGTATCGTCCCTTTGCATTAAAAGCCGCGTGATTTATGTGAAAGCGTAAATTATACAGAGACATCAGCCAAAACAGTTCCTTCGTTTAATTTCGTTATCCTTTTCTTTTCTTCTTCGAGATCCTTTTAATCGCGAAAGGTCTAATTCCTTTCTCTACATCATTCTCAAAACAAAAGGTGTGAAATCCACGATGAAATTAAGGTCCATTACGTCACGAATCCTAGTGGCCATTCCCCGAGGTTCTTGAACCTGTAAGATATTTTCCTGCGAGAAATTTCGACCGAAGAATTCCTTTATCTACCGTTCTTTCTTCGTTCGCAAGACTCCGTCCACTGCACTTTCATACGACGATAAAAGGGAATTCATGCTAATTAAATTGGACGACTTCTTTATCAGAGACGAACAGAAGAAACGAGGGCGTGACCATCCTTGCATTCAACAAACGTAGTTTTTCCCTTTTTGTCAGTGAAATTAGAATACTTGGTTCGAGAACTTCTCATCCCTGTTCGCCGTTTCTCGTTTCAATATTTTCACGATGTGTAGCCTACTCGCCGTTCCTTATCCTCTTTAAATATAAAAGAAAAGAAAGGGAAAATAAAGAACGAGGAGAAACGTTAATTGCATAACCGAATATCGATCTTCGATTAAAAATAACTCGATATTCCTTTCAGCTACTTATTCGGTCGGTTAATTTGTCCGCGGTAACGAGGATATCGAGTTATAATAATATTCATCCCGTTCCCGCAAGTCGATCAATATTTTTAAAACGAGACCCAATTTAATGAAGTCAAAATAGAATCGCAAGGTTCACGAGGTCGCGTTGATGCGTAGAGAGGCTGCTCTTTAAATGGGACGCGACAACGTTTCGAGCGCTGGTGAATTTATAATGTAGCCGTAAACCAACTGAAACGGTGAATCGGATTCGACGAATAGTGGCGATTGCAAAGTGCAAGAGCTTAAAGCAAAAGAAAGCGAAAACTGAAAGGCCCTGTTTGCTTTTTTCCGCACGAAGTGCACCAAGTGCATCTTGTCTTTCGATGGGAGGATCGAACAAATTAAATTAGAGGGCAGCCTTACCTCGGATAGGGGTGTAATTCAGTCACGTGCGAGTGGCTGCCCCCACTTTTATACACATTCGAATACTCGTGTCGCTCTTTGTTTGGCAGGCACAACCATCTTGCACAGATTTGTCGTAATCTTCTTGTAAGCGTTCGAGCAAACGATAGGCGGTAATCATGGTATATATCTATGTTTTATTGCCCATGTAGGTATTCCTTTCTGTCTGTATCTTTAAGATCATTCTTAACGGTCCAAATAAATGGAATAATAAATTTAATCGGAAAGGGAAGAGTCGAGTGATATTCTTCGATTTTTCGTTGATGCACGCGAAATCCTCTTGGTTAATACGATCCTCGGGAACAAAGACCCGCTGCGGCTACTTCGCGGATATTAAACGCTTTTCTATATTACACCAGCTATGTTATAAACGCAATATCCGGCTTTACGACCGTACGATGGCCGCCATAAAATAACAGAAATGCGAAAATTCTTCATGGAACAGAGGACAATGCTTCTATCGGCGTTTGAAATTGATTCAGAGATCATTCCAGTAACCGACAAGTCAAGTTTCTTTTTTTTTTTTTTTTTTTTTTTTTTTTTTTTTTTTTTTTTTTTTTTTTGAAATGCCAAAGGAAACAACAACGGATAGAAAACCAGAAACAGAGATTAGGCGAAGGATAAGAAAGGGCGAAGAAGAAAGTGGAAGATCCTGGTCGCTGCATTTGCCAGAAATTTCTCTGAGAATGGAGCAAATTGAATTACGAAGTGGCATGAGTAAGAGTTGTGTTTTAAAGGTGGTATTCCTGTAGTTTTCTTGACTCTGAAATCAACTGGAAGGCAGTGGCACACAGAAGCTCTCGGTACCACTATCGGCAGCTCTGTTCCCTGGCAACGATATCCTCCGCGGTTCCATCACCACATCACTGCTGACAATCCCTGAGTGTCTTCTGGTTGTGACGTCATTTGGCGCATAGCCAGCTCGCAACGCTCAATGAAACAGTCGGAGAAGCCAAGGCGACGTGGTTCACGTAGCTTTACGCCGGCGTTATGCTGCTGCGTGCACACATTCGAGCTTGGACTTGTGTGGCAACGACCTTCGCAAAAGATTTCCTGGATTTGTTCACGCGCTTCTCCCTCTCTTCGTAATATTCGTATCGTACAGTCGCGAACAGCGCACAAAAGAGAGAAAAAGAGAACTGTCGAGTAAACAATTGGAATTTTACTGAGGAAAATGGTTCGAACGTATCGTCGTTTGATATTTAGAAGTCATCGAACGGAGAAAATTCTCGAAAAGTAAACGTTGCTTGAATAAAAAACGAAATATATTTACATTCGCAAACAGAGAGTACGTGATTATAAGCATCACGGTTCACGTTCATCGAGGGAGAGGAGGGAAAACATTCGTAACAAATTTCTGTTTGCTGCGTTAATTGTCTTTGCCATTGTTCCATTCTATTCTATGTCGAAACTCATCGTGGAAACTGCGAGAACGCATTCGTGTAGTTACGATAGACTCTGTCCGAGCTATGAAATGTTTCGGTCGTGGTTACGGAAAGAGGATTGATGAATCACCGGCAAACTGGTTCCTTCATATTTCTGGACGATCGATCGACAACCCTGGCGTTTCAGGGCTAGCGATAGCTACGTTGACGGAAAAGAGGACGGTAAAAGTAGATAGACGAGAAGAAAGGAAGGGATAGAAGGCGAGCGTAAGGGTATAAATTGGTGGGAAAGGGAGAACGAAACGAGGAAAATAGAAAAGTACGATAGTGGAGGAACGAAAGAGATGGCGATAATACGGAGAGCGCTAGATAGAGAGACGATGCGTGAAAGAGAGACAGAGTTAGCCAGAGTTTACTGATCAACGGTGAACAAGGAAGATGACACGAAGGATGCGGTAACTCATACACGATGAAAAGGATAACAAAGGCGCGATGACGAACAAAGGAAACGGGACGAAGATGTGGCATGGCAAACATGGAAAATGAAAGAAAGGGAGAAAGAAGAGGAGGGCAAGTAAAAGCTGAGGAATGAAGCGAGATTTGTGAGTGGAAGCCGACGGCAGGTTGCTTTTCCTGTTGCGAGGACAATCTGGGTCAAGCCCGGCTTAAAATATTCATAAAGCTGCACGCGAAATCCACGTACGACCGGTTCGATTCACATTAGAAATGCGCTGACTGAGGTATGTCAAGTAACTCTAGAGGGATGACGATGAAACATCACCGTTGATTCGTCCTCGCCTGTATTAGTGATCAGCGGTAACCGGTGTTCGTGTACGCCCACTCCTTTCTGACAGAGGCTTGACAAAGCTCTTACCAACACCCTCCGCCTCCATTTTCCTGCCCCACGCGGTGATGGTCTGCCATTTCTGGCTGCTTCGGGGCTGCATACGTCGCGGTAGCGACAAAATCCTTGATTTTACCAGTCGAAGAAAGCTTTACCCGCGCGTATGAGCGGATTTTACTGTGTGAAACGTGTCAGGTCTTGAAAATGAAAGTTCAAACGTGAACGGTATGCTGCCGAAAGGAATTCCGGTCGCCGCTCCAACGTCCCCTTCGCTCCACGTCAACGGTGAATACTTGCCGAATGACTGGAATAATATCTTCATTCGCCTACAAAGCCAGCGTCCATGTGAAATTATTGCGATAATCCGGATCCCTTGTGTTTCATGATTAATATACACATACTCGCAAGTCGTACGTATGCCAGTGTATATTACGAGATTAGCGAATCGAAGGAAGCGACAAGTAAAACTATGAGGAATCTCTATAGTCGATTCTATAACTGACACCCAACTGACACTCAAGAGAATTGTTACGACCGTTCGCGGAGAGACGCGATCGCGAGGAAGCACGTCAACGGGAGTCGTAAATTTCCGTTACGATTAAACGATCGACGCCACGAACTGATCGTTCCCCTTATTTCTATTACGATAATAGGGGTGGTTTGATTGAATTTACACGGATTTAACGAGTATAAATTATTGTTTATCCCAGCAGCTTACTAAATAGAAGGAATTACATTGATGCGTCGGTGCGAGTTAAGTAAATGTTTAAGGGTAGAACCCGTTGCAGACTTGACTGTTCTGACGACTTTGACTTAAGGGTAGAACCCTTTACAGACTTGTTGATTGACTTAACGTTGAGTGACGACTGGCTTTTAGTTACGATGCTATGTTGGAGGAGAGCTAGTGATGGGTGTGTCTAGTGCATGGGACCAGCGGATTTGTTCATCATTTTTTGTTAGGAAGTGAGGGTAGTGGACATTGCTTCTCATTGGCTAATAAGATGACTGGTAGACTAGGAAGAGTCTTAACCGCCCTCGGAAGAAAGTTGGTAGTGGGAAGCATCGTACGTGCGAAAAACTAACTTTCCCGTAATAGACAATAAACCTTAGAACAGTTGTTAAACAGATGCTACATCCGGCTCGTAGGATCTTAGTCCGAATTTCCTAAGGTTTATGACGGGTCCTTGAGGCTATTGAAGGTACGCGACAAGGATGTGCGGACATCTGGCTGCCATCCTGCCCGCGGTGTGTAGCCCGGCCCAGGTAGAAAGTCGACCGACGTAACAAGAATCAATCGGAATCGTACCGATAGAGTAATCGATCTTTCAGTGATTCCAGGTTTTCGTCAAAAAAGATTACTTTCCGAAATTTACATTTTCATTAAAACGACTTAAAATTTCGCTGAGCGGTGCTCCGTCAATAATGTCGTCCTTCGTTTCGTTACACCGAAAGAGGGATTTGTCGTTAATCGGGGATACTTCGGTGCTTCTTTAATGCGTTTCATTGCGCTTGCGGATTAAGACAGAACCACGTTCGAAGCTAATCGCATCTATGAATGATTTCTGTGAAAAAAATTGCCTGGATCTATCCGCGTGTATAAACATTCCGTGGAAAATAAAGAAGAGGTAATGGTATATCTGAGCTTGATGGAAAAAAGATCCAGGGTCATCTTCGTGATCCATGGAAGATCTCAGACTGATGGATGATTCCTTGCTAACCAGCTAGTGAAAGCAGAGTGAAAGGAAATTACGGATCGATCAACTTCGCTTCCTTCGTTCCATCTTCATCCCATCTTTGTCTATCCCACTTTTCGTTTTCTTGCCCCTCTCAAGACAAAAAAAGAGTGGACGCCACTAAATTGTTTCTCTAATCCTCGAGAAATCACGTCCGACCGACACGTGGTCGAGTAGATCCTCGTTGTGTACGCTCGTTACCTGGGTACGGGCTAAACGGGGCTTACCAGGAGGTCAAACCTTTGACTGGATATTCATTTGTAGCGAGCAAACTCTAGCTGGAGTTACCTGTTTGCTCTTCGTCGTAGATTGACGTGCCTTCGATATGCGAATTGTTGACTCGAGAAATTGACGAACGACCATCGGCTAACTCTTCTTTCGTTCCCTCTTTTTTAACCGACGTTCGTTATGCCACGGTGGATCGTGCCGAGCCACAGCCGGGAATTTGATTGAGTAATTGCGGTTTATCTATCCCCATGTAACATTGGCAGTATCAGTTTTGCGGTATCTTTGCGTGACAGATGTCTAAACAATTATGGAACAATTATAGTCCCTTTCATATATCTTCTATGTATTAAACGATCGAATTTTGTTTCCATGGAAGCGACGAATTTGAAACAGTATTAGTAGAGTCTAATCAACATTTAGAATTATATTATCTTATAGCGATAAAACGAAGGACCGATTGAAAAAGCTTTTTACTTCGGTATAATAATTAAATGAATGTAATAAAAATAAAATTGATAGAATTTACAGTACGCGAATGTAACTTGAAATCGAATAAATATGAAATGTCTGCATGAATCAGGGTTAATCCAGTTTTCGATATCCTACAGATAATTTTTATAAGGAAGAACTTCGATATTGACTGTCCATTGTAATCAGCGATATCAAGTATACAGGGAGAATTAACATAAACAAAGAGGCAGGGTGGAATTTTAATTCTCCGCTTAATTAACCAAGTCCGTTATCATTTGTCCCTTAATGATTTACATTTCTCGTCAAGTCAAGCGAAATAACGCTAGCACGCAAGGAAAACTGCCATTGCATATGTCAGATAGATCGTCGGTCTTGTCGCCCGTAACAAATGTGCCTGTAAGTAGATGCAGGCCTGCAAACGTCAGACGTAGAAGCGCGTGTCTTCGGATTCACGTGATTAATATACACGTATTCCGCTCAAATAGGCAACTGGTATCCCCATCGCGCTATATTTACAGCAATTTCCACCTGACTTGCTGGAATCCGACGTCACATGTTCGCTATGCCTCGATTCTAAGAAAATTGCCCCATAAATCGAATTACGATTAAAAGTTGTTTTTATTTCGGGTAATAGCATCGTTTATCAATGGGGCCATTTTTTATTAGTCTTTCTTCAAATGTCTCATTTTCGATTTGCCTTTTTCTATCATTTATCATTAGTAGACTGAAGATACTTGTACTGTTTCATATTATTACCATATGAATACAATTAAAGAAACGTAAATCAGGTATTTGTTTTAATTGCTAAATGTTATAAACAGTACTTTGTTTCGAATATTTAATTTATGTTATGTATATTGTGTATATTTGTTTATCTTTGTTCCTATAAATCCATAAATATCCACAGTTTACTAATCAGTCTGCAAAGAAATAATATTCCATTCTTATGGTACTAGTTTTTCGCAGTTAAATATTGAAACTTATTTTAGCATCAGAATTCCAATCTTACACGTCGTCTCGGTTTTCAAAAAATTAACAAACTCGCGGTTTACAAAAACTCAGTCCTCGAATACGTTTTTCGACACAGATATATGTACGTGCATGTATATATTCCGTTCAAACCAATAGTCAGCATCGCTGTACTGCTGTAACAGGTAAAATAGAGCTTCCTAAGCTTCGAAGCTTATCTTAGCCGGCACTTTCTTTCGACGAATCATGCTAACAGCATCGAATTTAAATTTTACCGTCGACGTCTTTAAACGACGTTTCCTCCAATTTACTACATCGTAATTTTCCCAGAGCATTAAATTTTCCAGCCGAAAGAACGTCGAGCTAGACATACTTGCGTCCGAGTTAACGACGTTTCTCACAAGAAACGTCGCAAACAGATGAAGAGTTCGAAGGAACGTTCATTATCGCGTTTCTTCGTTCCTGTAGTAAATTGAAGGATGCACCATGTTTGTCTTGGCGAAACCCTCCCTTAGAGGGGGAACTTGGTCATTAATATACTTCACCGGATATCTCCCTTGACGGAGACGGAAATCGTCGTATTCGTTCGCCTTGCGCGATGAATTCGTGCGGCGCAGCCTGACGTTAGTAATCATTTCTAGCCAGCTCGAGAGTCATTGTGTCGTTGCGCTTAATTGCGGAGGTGTCTTGTCCCATTCGCGAGTATCCACCAACGTCACCCTTCGTTGCGACTGTAATTCCCTTTTTGTCCCGGCCCGGTTCCATTGCGAATCTTTACATCTACGTGACACGGTCACCATCGCAACCACGCTAACGGTGTCACCAGTAAGTTCGCAAAAAAGATACAAGCGAAAGGAGAAATGAGAAGAATGCGATAGACGTTAAGAATCGTGTCGCCTACTCTCTTGTATATCGTGATACCTTGAATCAAGATATAACGTGTGTTTATGACAAAACTGTTCGGGATTTACGATGCATTGGGTTTTTATTAAACTTGACCTTTTTACGATCTTTACGACACTTATCGAAATTTATTGGTATTTTCTGGTGATTTTTTTATGGTTGCGAAACGTTGATACCGATGATCGTACAGGATTTATTGATGTGCTTTCTTTCTGTTCTGAGAGAAAAAGAATCTGTTTTTCGAAAGTATTATCGGTATATACTTAATGATTTTGTGTAAAGTGGTTGATATACTGCACGCGAATAAGATGTAAGTGAATGGATCGTTAGAAAACAAGTAGAATTTTAATTTTCTAAAAATATATCTCGACTACATTCTCCTTTAGAGTTTGTTGACATAAGACATGCTCTATTTCTGTAAAAAAACTAAAAGATAATAAAACGATACATTATTTCATTAGCCAGGTCTGAAATTTCTTTTCAATTATGGCTAATTAAATAATTTCGATTCGCATGATCATCAAAACTATGCGTATAATCCTAATACCTCGTTCAGTCAATAAATTAACGGCATAATATCAATTGTTGAAATATCATTGCTATTTCAAACGACTCGTCATATTGATCAGATAATATGGATATTCGTATTATTGTACTAACATGAATATTTGTTCGATGCAGATAATTCTCGCGCAGTAAATTTACATGTTTTCAATCCCATTTTATACATATCCCCTGCACTGCAATATCATTATTTGCTAGATTTCGTAATTATTTCTTCAACGACTGGCCACGTTTTGGACCAATCGAGTTCGTTTGCATAGAAGGAACGCGATGAAGGGCCGTTTTGTTTGTGGCGCTAGCACGGCCGAACGAGAAAGGAAAGGGCAAAGGAAACGGAAATGACGGCCGATAAATTGGAGAAAACTTGTTTCCTGTGCGGCGAAGGGACTCGTTGAGAAATCATATTGAGAAATCAAGGCGCCTGATGAAAGAACATATTCGTTTGGTGAGCGAACGAGAGATCAATCGGCTCGCTTACTTTTCCATTTTATGTAGCTGTAGCCGCTGTAGGCCGGTACAAGTACGTCTTCCTCGTGGCTCTCTCTCCCCATTCAATCTCCTATTTCTTCTCACGTGGTCGTCACGATAATTGGGCTCGGTTGCCCGGAAACAGATTGATACCGGAATGGGAACAGAAGGGACACAGTGTGCGTCACACCAGCACCACCCGTGACTGCTAACCTAATTTGCGTCTCCCTGATAGCACCATAATCATATAGAATTAATTGGAACGAATCTTCGCCAAGATAGCGGCGCTGCACTTTTACCACGACCACCTCGGAAATGTCGGTCCTCTCGGCTCGAACGCCGCTATCCCAGACGAAAACAAAGTTATACTTTTATAACAGCTGTAAGCAGATAGTCGGATGATTATATTCGTAGTACGGACAAATTAGTTGTGAATATTGCTATAAATAAGGGACAAAGAGAGATAAGTGAGCGGTCGGAGTGTAGGTCGATTGATCTTGTACAACAATAAAAACGATACGCATAATGAGCATAATGAGTTATATATGTCACCGAAGCTGGAGAACATGTAGCGAACAAGAAGTCATTTTGACTAGCGCGCCTTCTCTTTATCTTTTGGCTTTCCTGCTTTCCACATCCCTGTCATCGTGTCTACGGATTCTATCGCGTTTCATTTTTGATGTTCAAGCAACGTTTTCATCCTTTCGTCTGTCTCATATCCAATCTGAAAAATTAAATTTTACGCCAGTTGAGATGCAAGAAAAATCAATAGCCGCTGCTTGTACGTTTTCGCTATATATCATACACACATGACTTCCTGCCATTTCGACGGTCAATAGATTTTAATAGAAGGCTTGAAACGATCGTTCGCGTAATTGTATTTCCCTCAGTTGATTTTCGTATAACAACGAGCAAAAAAATAATTTTGCAATTGAAGATAATTTCCCAAGCGATAACGACAACTTTGAATTGCCGGTTTGTTTTCCCGCGAAGATCACAGAGAGAATTTCTTTGCATTCGTTAGTACGCACTATCGCGATATCTACTTTTATATTCCTGCGAGATTGCATCAAAAACTATTATACTTTGTATTATTCTACGGTATTTCATTTTCATTGATGTATTTAATAGCAATCAATTCGTATAGTTAGAAATGGAAATTGCTTTACTAAAAAGGTCAGTTAAATTTTGAAGCTAGAATTAAAAATACCGAACAATGTGGCTTCGTGTTTTTTAATTGCGTGAATAAAACACGTTTATAGTTGATGAAATTACGTCGAGTCGTTATTTGACGCTTATTTTGGTATTTGCAGATGCACCGCGGGTTATTAAAATTTTATAAAATTACACAGCTATGAATAATTCACTTTTTCTTGGCCGTGTGACTAATAATATGTTCATAAAAGCAAATTTTTAATAAAAATAAACTTGATCTCATTAAATATCAAATATTAATCACGATGTGTTAGAATAGTAACATTGATACCTGGGTATTTAACAGAGAATTTTACATATGCAATTACATGTGTATATAATTATAGAATTCTTCAAAATACATTCATTCGGAAATACGATTCATTCAAAAAGTAATATAACAAATTTTTCGATACGGATGTTCTGGGAACTCTATGCCGCATTATTCAAATCTGCCGCGTATTTAAGCAGTACTGTTATAACTTTCTCCGATAGATAGAGCGATTGTAGCTAGAATACAAGATGGAGATGTGTAACGCGGTGCGTGTAAAGCGAATAACGATGTTTCAAATTTCCTAACAAGCAACTTGGTGTGTACTTTTTGAATTAACGATAAATACATCAAAATGTTTGTAACGAAAGTGTGGATAAGTAGCTTCCCGTAATAGTAACATGTGAGTTTTGGATTGGGAGCGAAACATTGGATTTGGCGCGTTTCCACTGTCAGATGACAAGATTTGAAATCACGAGGTATTTATCTACGATGAAAATATATGTACATACACTCAAATATAAGTTTTAATCGTACTAAATATACATCTTTTTAAGGAAATATGATATTATCGAAAACTCAAGCTGGTAGAGTTATACACTACGGTAGGGTTATGAATATATTACATATACATACATACATACATATTAGACATCTAGCACCTTATCGTGTAAGCTGTACTGAAATAAATCGTAGACCAGGATATGAGAAGTATCTATTATTCTCGTAAAGAAGATTATTTACAGGAGAATATTATTCCCTCTTGATGTACAAAAATCAATTTAACTTTAGCGTTTACACTGTTTCGGAATCAATTTAGATAAGAACAGTTTATTCCTATGGGATCTCGTTGGTAGTAATGTCACTGTTACGTTTTTACTTCTGTTGTTCGGTTTCCGTTACCGTTATTTTTGAAATTCAGGTAAATAGTAGTTGCTGCCACCAGAAACAATCTAAGGATTGCTTCAGTTAGAATTTTTATTGTCGTTATCTTTCGACTAAACTCCACCTTTCGGCTAACCTGCTATGCGCAGGAGTACTGGCACGGGAGAGGATGAAAGTTGGCGAAGATAAATGGTCGTTTAATCTGATTATATTGTAAAACAAGTAATTTTTACAACAAGAATTTATTCTGATTTTGATTGGTTATTAACAGAATTATTTAGAATATTCGAATTTACAATTGATCGTGATACGCTTTAATGATTACAAGATTTAAATTCGCGTGATTATCGATAGTTTACAAATTGACAAATACGAGCACGTCGATTAACAAAAATTGACAAGAACTGAGAATTAAATGAAACAAATAATTAAACTAAAGAATTAAAGAATTAAAGTATTTAAGAACTAAAACTGAGAAAACTAAAAGATAAAGGAACTAAAGCTAAGGAGCTAAGAGCTAAGGAACTAAAGAACTAAAGAACTAGAGGTCAAAGTAACTGAAATATTAAGACCTTGACGAATTGAGAGCGAATCACTATAACTAAGAAATTACTTGCCAAAAGCTGAGGGACTGATCACCAAGAACCCAGGAATCAATCACCAAGCACTGAGGAACTAATCACACAGAACTAAGGAATTATCTGAATAATAAAGAGCACAACAATAATGAATTATAATGAACTCTATCTGAATAATAATGAATACAATCTGAAGAAATAAATGAACTAATATGAACGTCCTTCCATGTTGCTACGTGTATTTATAGTTTGTTCAAACATAGAAGAGGGGGGGGGGTGTCATGTGGCGGTTTGCGAAGCTAGAATTCGGTTTTTAACCCAATTGTTAGATTTTATTTCGAGTTGAGGCGCCGTCTCGCGCTATTGGTAGATTTTAGCCCTTTGTTACGGCGCGTGCGCAGCGCGAGACATGACATCACCTTGGTCCCTGAAATACTATAGTCTAGAAATTACTTTAATCTCGAAGTAATTTTGGCACTCAAGTTACTTTAGTCCTTGGAGGTTATTTTGACTGTAGTCAAGGCTGAAATTACTGTAATTTTATAAATCTGTTTTTAGGACAGAGTCATAGCAGATTAGAGATCATTTTGATCTTTATTCACGTGTTGACAAAGTTTCTTTAATTTCAGGAAACACTTTAGAGATTACCTTCGTCTTTGGTTTACCATATCCTAGAAGTCAGCTTGGCGTCGAAGACATTCTGTCTCGTAGGAATTTCATACCTTATCAGGAATCACATTTTCTTTTGGTCTACCTTGAACTCAAGATCCCCTTAATATCAAGGTCACAGAGATTCGAGGCTTCGTATCTATAGTATCATAATATCACAGCATCGTTAAGGTTTCTAGATTGCTAGCGTTCTTAGATCGTAGATTATCGAATTTATTAAGATCGTTACGACCATTAGAATGCCACAATAATGCTCCAAAATTACGTAATTATACCCTAAATTCGTTCCACTTTCATAAGAAATTTAGTACCCTATACCGTGATTGTATCGTGATATCATAGTCATAGTCATTGTTTTTATATTGTCATTTAATGCGTATATATTATGGAATATTGTTAATTTGTGGTATTCTTGTTAATTTTTCGATTAACCCGCGTACAATACTTTTCTTATTTACGAATAAAACAAGATATTTGCAGATATATTTAGCCATAAAAGCTTTAACTATATTTTAAATCGTCTTCTTATTTTCTCTTATTTATCACGTAACATAGATATGTTTACGTACTACGATCAGTTAAGCGAGTACATTGAATGGCATCATTGTTTAAGCGATCTATTAGAGTAGTTTCGAAGCAACGGCATTAACAATGAACCGACCCTTTCCTAAATCTCGAAATTTGTAGCTACCTATCGATATTGTTACTGTCGAAGCACTAGCCATAGTACACGTGTTTCATTATCAGTTTAGTTAATGGAATAATACCCATGGCTATATCGTGTTGTTAATAACTTCATCGGTAGGTTTATATGCGGTCTGATAGGAAAATTTCTTTACATATACATTTATTTTTGCTCTGGACTTTCTCTTGTGTTTTATTCGCGAAACCTCTTTCGATTTCGAATCCTTGGAAGTAAAATTAGTAAGGTTTAGAATTGTAGGCATCGTGATCGTTGACCTTGTTTTCCACGTATTTTGTACATAACTCACGAGCGTTTTCGTTCTCCGGTTTTATTATATACGTCAAGTTTTTTCTATAATAGATAAACAGACCGATTTCTATGGAAACGGATTGGATAGATACGGTTCTTACTTTCACGAGAATCAGTTCCCTAAAATAATCCCTATTTGTTTCCCAACGCGAATCAGAGCTAACGTGTATTATCCATTCACTTAAACAAGATATTTGATGAGAACGTTAGCAAATAAACATCGCGTCTTCTTCTATTCTTTCTTTATACATCCACAGGATTTCTCCGTAGAAACATGTGAAAATTCTTGGAGACTTGTTCTTAAAAACTCTTAATCCTTGCCTGGCGGAAGAATATTTTATTTCACAGCGATAAAGCGGAGAGCAGACTGAAAGATAGACTTTTTGTGTCCATGTGATACCTAAATTTACTTGAAACATAAAATTTGTTCATATAATATAATAGAGTAATAGTACGTAAATGTAACAGAAAGCTATAAACGTAAAATATCTGCACGAGTCCAGGACTGGCACAGTCTTTCGAGTGATAAAAATCGAATAACAAAAAGAAGTTTTACGTCCACCGTTTAGATTAGGATATCAACGTTAATCTTATGAAGTAGATTTTTCATCCACTTATGGGAAATTTAAAAAATACGGCATCGGTATGACATTAAGCTTAGTTGCGTTGATAAAAATTCTCATCTGTTAATGGTTAAACTAAAATCATTCCGTCATTAGATATTCAATCCTTCGATGTTTGTCGATAGTTCACAGAAAAATAACAATGTTTACCTTTGGGCAACGCTGCGAATTCGATCGCTGTACCTGGAATAAATTTTTAACGAATACCTATGTCGGATTTCCTGTATGCCATTAAGTAGATGGCCGGCACGACCTTTAAATATACGTACAGATTGTCGAAAAGGATCGGTTCTGCACGTAAAAATCCAAATTAACGGGAACAAAGGTCTCGCTGTAGCGTGATTGATTTGATCGTTCAGCCGTCACCAAGCGTTTAAGCCGCAAATCCGCCCTGGAGTTTGAGGTTGCGCTTTTTTTAAACGATCAAATATATGGAGGTTTTACAGCGTCGCGTCACCTCTTCCTCTCTGGCCAATCTATCGAATTTTTTACGGTTCTGTAATCACGCATAACAATCAGTTTAATTTGGTAACGACCATGTGCACTGACTACGGTCAACTTTAATGATTTGTTAATGTTTCAACGTTGACCTGCTTTTGACTATTTGGCTGCCATAACGTGTTGGATAACGTTTAAGGGTATTAAAAATAGGACCGTCTTATTTTAACCTGATCTTTAATTAGATACTCTGGAGTATTTGCGTGCCTCGTATCATTTTTTTGATGACTGAAAATGTTTATTAACGTTGCAAGTTACGTGATAAGCAACTGCATATGCATTTTCGATCCGCTTGTAACTGGTTTTTCTAGGCAAGCCTGATATTTTTGTCGTTATATTATGTTTTTAGGTAGATTTGTAACGAATCTCTAGGTATTAATTTAGTTTAGTATATTAGTCGGAAATATTAGTCGAAAAAGTTCGAATTTTGTAACTCGGAGATAAATATATCAGGAAATTTATTATTGGAAGTAAGATACAAATAGAGATGAGAAATGAAATGAAGAGATAGCAAGCTCCGAAGGATTCACTACGCTTGTTGTATCTTTTCAATAATTAAACGTCATATTTTGCTCATGAATACAATACAAAGCTCCTAACAGAAATTAGATTAATCGCCCATTGACGTAAAATCTTAAGCCTTGCCAAATGAAAGCTATTTATTCAGAACTTTAAACATTAACAAAGGCGAGTGTTGAATTATTGTTATTAATGTAATATCGTTGTCTGTTTTGCTCAAAAATTTTTTTGTATATACCAAAAAAAGTCTTCTCTTTTTATTAAATCTTCAAAAATTGATAAGCAAGCTTACGAGAATATCACGTGTACGTTTGTCGAAAGTCAACGCCAGTAGTATGAAGTCTAACATTGATACAACAGGTGTAAACAGATAAGTTGATTTGTAGTAAAAGCAGCCCGTTGAATGGAAAGCCGTATTATCATAATAAACCAATTGGCCTCGATTTACATTTCCCCTACTGCCGTTACATTCCTACCAATATCACGATGTTAGAAGCGTAAATTTACGAAAGTGCCTTATCTTCTCTTGAATATCGTAACCTCCGTTTACATTGTGAATCGTAAATGTATCAATATGCCGGCGATGTTGCGATTCAGCTCCTAAATGCGAACCTAAACGCGAAACTACAGATCGTTCCATGGAAGTTTCGTTCAAACTTACGCTTTATTCATCGGTGAAACCGATATTAGTGGAAACACGCAGATACGAATTAAACTCGTCTCAGCGGAATTGTTGCCGACGCTTTTCCTTCGAGCAGAAAATTTTTTTATCACCATCAGTGTTAATGCGTTTCTCCGAATAAAATATCATCGACACTGGAAAGTAGAGACGCAGAATATTCTAAATCCAAGATCTTTCTCACAAGAAAGTAGTGGTTTATCGACTTTTTCTTTCTTACTTTTATGCGCAATGTACACGTATAACTACACATTTTCCTACGAATAAATTTTTATTCAGACACACAGGCAATCAATTCAGTTAATTCACGCGGTTAGGAGGATAAGATAAAAAAAGAATCTTGGTCGAGTCAAAGTCTGGTGCCGTGCCCATTTCGTAAACGGAACGCGTGTGGCGGTAAATTTGAAACAGTCGCGAAACCTGCTGCGTATCGTTTTGATGAAATCGGTAGGACCGGCTAATTGATCAACGTGATCCCGTTACAAATAATTAAGAGGAAACAGCACGGTGGTAAGATCCACGTAGGCCGCGTAACTTGGAAAAATATGACTAAGCCATGGCAGTGTTCGTTTCGGTTGTAAGTCGCAGCCGGCGGCAGCTGCGGATAAAAGAGAATTGTCTTAATTACGGCATGCCATTTGCAAACAGCCGCGCGTGCACTTTGATAGCCATGCTTCGCAGCTCGTTTCTGAGAGTACGAAACGGTGAAGCCACGGAAAGAGGCCTTTCTAGAATTTATGTACACGCGTTATATGCCTTTAGTCGCGGTACATGGCCATTACCAGTCTGCGCCGCTGTTTCTACCACCGATATTAAATCCTCTATGTACATTATGTATACATACAGCTATGTACATGTCACGCGTATAATACAGAGTGTATGCAGAGTGTGATCATAAAGAATAAAATCCTCGCAATTCGATTTATCCGGAATTTTTAAATTAAAATCGATCGTGTCAAGAATACGCAACCGCCCGCAGAATTTTGAACGCCGGTGGACATTGCGTAGCGAGTGCGTATGGCATTCCAGAAGAAAGTTGTATCGTATCGTCGCATGACATACTCTCGTGCCCTCGAATTTCTGTATTTTCCTTGGAATCCGACGGAACGCAATAAGTTAAAATTGAATTCTCTCGTAAAGCTTGATTACGCGCATTTGCATCCCTTTGTGTTTAATCTTAACAATTATTCCATAAATAGAAGAGCGTAACGTTTCTATTCCTTGTTACCAATGTTTGATTTTCATTGTAGGAAGGTTCCGGACAATGGGTCAGCCTCGATTCGGAGCTCGAGATGAGAGGCGCCGAAATTATCGGCACGAAAAAGCCAACTGGCCACTCGCTTCTCATAGACTGCCGTTTGGAGCTTCCGTTCGGTAAGTTAGCAGAAAATTCCTTCTTATTCGGTGTAGAACAGTGATGGAAGCATGTCTGTCGAATGTAAGCGTACGTGTCCGCGAACGTATATATGTACCCCAGATTACAGATAAATGAATAGAAAATTGGAATATTAATATTGAAAATCTGAAGAAAAGTCACGTAGATTCTTGGAATAATTGGAGTAGAAAATAAGCGAATATGAAAATAAATACGTAATCCAATTATCGAGTCGGATTAAAAAAGGAGAAACAGCAGACACTTTGTATCTTTGAAATGGAAAATATTACCGTGGGCGAAGCTCTCTGATTTGCAAATACGCCGTAGTTTCGATCAATGTTTAATAGTCATCAAAGATGTGGCATTGGAAATCCTTAGCAGTTCATTCTGTTTCTTCGGTCGATCGATTCTGTGTGTTGTTTCAATCTGTGTTATTCCGATATTTTCTAAGGCTTCCATAGAGAGAAAGGGAGAACACAATTGATTTGAAATAATCTAATGCTGCTTGTGAATTTGAAGTGCCTGTCGAGGTATCGTTTTACAATTCAAAACAAATAGTAGAAAAAATACTTTCTCGTTAATGCGTTTTTGTTATCGATGTAGACTGAATCGTTTGACCTTTCGCCATGAAAATTCATTCACAATTTTTGTCATGGTTATTAGTTGTCACATATGTAGATGAAAAACCAGAAGAAGATTTTGCTTTTTCAAATGCTTTTTACAATACGTTTATAACCGATCATCGAGGTATTATATTGGATATCGCATCAAATATATTTTAGCTTAAAACAAATGTCGACGGTTATCAACATCGTAATTTTCTACGTTGCGTAGATCCATAAATTCATTTTCTACTTAAACATCGATTAGTACGTTTACCAAAAAACAAAAAAAATATACACCTCGAATAAAACGCTCGAATAAAACACACGAGAAACAACGAATCGATGAATATCCTAATTAATGTTCCACGATTTTCATTCCAAACGATTGATAACACGATTCATTTTCTATTCATTTATCCACCTTGCCCACCCAACATGAAGACCTTATGAACCGTCATCATGGTGCACGCAATATGCGCCATACTTTTCACGCGTTAACCAAGTACGATCACGTGAATCAAGTAGATTGCTCTTTACTGTGCGAGATATCGTCGAGCCTACAGCGATTGCCAAAACTTACCTATATACCACAACCGTCTATTGCCACTCTCGTACTTGACAAACACGATTAACATGCAAAGTATCTTATCGAATCGTATTCCAATCCTACTGACTAGATCGTCAGTGTCAGACGATGTAATCGGTGGAAGCAAACTGTAACGTTAAACCGGTGGAAAAAAGAGGTAGACAGAGGTTAAACGAAGAGAATGGGATGTAGTTGTACTAAAAGAAGGTGGCGACGGGTGGGGTGGAGATAGGGTTGGGGAGTAAGAGGGTGGAAGCCTGTAGGGATGCATTGCAGCGGTGAATCTAAGGGGTCGAGTGAAATTGCCTGGCAGTAACCGGCAGCACTCATGTAATCGAGGCGATAATGAAATGCCAGTGGATCGTGCCATTTCCTCGTGATCGACGTAGATCCACTTGAGAAAAAATGAAGACAGAATGGTTCTGCCCCGTGCACAGTGCACCCGGTCCTCCACGCCACTCCGTCCGAGTGGCTGGAACTTTTAATTGAGTACGTCTAGAAACTTGTCGAGGCGTTGGTTTGGCGCCTGTTCGCTTCCTGTCGTAGGTATGTTGGTCGCTCGATGCATCGTTATGTCCGGCACAGACACGGCTGAATACTGTCAATTTGCAGGATGTACGTATGTACTTACACATCTCGGTTTATATGTGTTAGGGCACTTACTGCCTTCCACGGAACGTAATAATTGATCGAAGAAAATGATTAGTCAAATAGAAGTATTTTCGTATCTATAATACGATGTAAATATGTAAAGTATAGGCGAAAAAGAATGTGTAAAGATGATTTACAATGGTTGAATGAAAATAATGAATTAGCGATTATACGATGACAATCGCAATGTCCTAAATCAACAGTGTACGGTTAAATAAAATATAGAATATTTGATATAAATATAATGAAGAATTTAATAATATAAACGTGTAGATTGATATAGACGATAAATACGAAGGGAAAGAAACTTATTTTGTTATGTGTACATATATAATGGACAGGATTCTTATATGGTGTCAAACATATACGAGTGTCACAGAGTCCTAAGTTACAAACGAGACAACAACTCTTGAGGTTCAAAGTTCCTAGTGATTCTTTAGATTCGTTTTATTTTCCTTTGTTTATGCCTTAACACTTACGAAAATGCTTGTATGTACTTACGTGTTACCAAGGAAAGTATATCGAAAGGAAAACGCGTGATTGCAATGCACGTGGATGAAAATAGGAAAGATTCGCCAAGTTTCGTATCGTCGGCGCGAACTTTTCCCAGTTCCTGCTGGCCTTTGTAACAATCGTTGTTCCGTTGTTCGCCTGTCTTTCTGAAAAATTAAGGGGACGTGAAACGATTCTCGCCGGTTTATTTTCTTGATTTCGCTCGCGATAAAACACGGTCGAAACACGCTACACAGGAAGTCATGCACAAGGCACGAAACGAGGTTTCAACGCGTCGGATCTAGCGTCGTTAAAAATTAATTACTAAAAATGTATTACTAAATCTGGATGCGAGCTAACGCCGTTAATAAGCTCGATAAAAGGAAAGAATCGTAAGAAGTTTTGATGAGTTTAAAATGGTTTGTTTACGGTCTTTCTTTGTTCCAGGCTTGTTAATCTCGAACGATCGATATTAAAGTATAGGCCAGGAGGAATTCCGTGACAGAAAGAACGGTATTGCTGCCACAAATGATTGCATACACGCGTCGATCTGATCCGTATGTAACGCAATGTGAGAAACATGCATTATTTCTAGCAAGGCGCTGAATAACTGCGAAAAAATGTAAATCTGGTTTCCCATGAGCAACGAGCACAACTCCGACTGATTTAGAGCAACAGATAACTGGTATTTTTGGAGAAACGGGCCCGTGTGGAAAACGTAAACAATTTTGAAGAAAGATAGAAGATAACGAATCTAGATAGCGATTTCACGGGCGAAATTGACTTTCTCGTCGTTTTCCTGCGCTGTAGATGGATTTTTTTTTTTTTTTTTTTTTTTTTTAAGCTCAATAATTTGCAAATTTTTCTAATTAGAAACAAAGAATGAATTTTGAAGGTAATTTTGCAAACGGAACGTGTTCAAAGTTCGAGTGTAGAAAAGATAGCAACACTTTTAGAATCTTTAAGACGGTATAACGGAGCTTCGAAGAATCTTATAAGTAAGGAGAAGACATTCTCTGCAAGAGTCGGCGGAAATTAATTCTTCCAATTGCCTAGGTAGTACTAGATAGCCTTCTGCAGCGGTATTCTTTCTTTTGTATCTCGCGTAGCCTATTTCTCGAACGTCGCTGCCTCGATCTAAGCAATCAAATCTTAGGGAATAATTGCCACGAAGCAAATTCCACTCACGCGAGCTCTCGTTAACAAACGCAAAGTCGAGCAAGATTAATCTTATCGAGTGCGAGAAAGGAGAGAAGAAGGAAAAGTAAACATAAGTAAAACGAATACTATAAATAACATTTCGTTATTCATATTTCTTCAATGATCATATTAGCTCAGCACGTAGCGTAGCGTAACGTAACGTACACGCGTAAAGAAGAAATAAGTGTACGTAGTACGATAGTGGATCGATACAAATACTGTCAAAGAACAATCGAGGTATACGGTATCGGTAGCAGTACAATCGTAACTTTACGACGATCTTTGAGCTTTCCAATAGTACGTATGTTATTTGTTTTCGGCACTTTGACGCCATTCTCCTAGCAACAAGTCCACCGTTTTTACGACTTTTGCATAAGAATGTAGCAAGTGCGCGGTGGCTTTCATCGAACTTTTTATTCTCAGGGGATGGATAGAGGGCTCGTTCGGTTCTTCTCTTCTGAAAGTAGCATGCTTTCATACATTGCCCGGTCACCGGCACATCAACGATCCATTACTATCGATCCTTGGTTCTCTCGAAACAGGGTTAACGACACGTTACGATTCAGTCGTGGTTCTTTCATTGGCTCCAATTTCTTAACTTGTATGAACGATCGAGGATAAGAAACCCCTATAGATTATATAGAATTGTTTGCATTTGAAAGAAACATCTTTTGATAAATGATATTTCTATTATTGTACTTTATTTTATATTATTTTTACACAACCGATTTATTTATAACGATTATTAAAAAATGTTACTTCCAAAAGATTGTTGAAGATACAGTAACATTGTTTGAAGGTTTTTCCTAATGTTCAAAAGTATAACAAATGGACAATTTATACGACTCCTTTTTTTTCTCTTTCAGTCGGAAGTACATACATCACGATATTTATTTTCCACTTTTGCGCAACGATGAATTTCAGGAATTATATTCATCGTTTTAAATTAGTCTCATCTCACGTCTTTAACCGTGATCGATCCGCGCCTCCATTGAAATACGTTTGGCGAAAAATTTTCAATTATTTTACATCGTTTACGGAAAGTTTCGAGCGCGCTCGAAACGCTATTATATTCATATTGGCGGTCGTGGGGGTGCGCGATACTTCGATGACTCGTTAAAAAAGTTGCGTCGCGGTTCGTTGATCGCCGAAACTTTTTTCATCAACGCGTCTTTTTAAATTTACACCGACAAACCGGACAACGAGGGATTGTCGACCGATTTCACGACCGATTCGCGAATAATTCGTGTACGATCGTCGTTTCGCACTGACGAAATTTTCCTTCCGTTTCTCTTTGTTTGGAAAGAACCTCGGTTCAGTTGTGGCAGTAGCTTTCTCGACCCAGAGGCGCAAATTATTTTTCACCACGCGATGCTCCACTTGACCGTGTTGCGAAACGAAGAAAACGAGGCCGTTTATAATAAACCTACCGGCAACGAAAGCTGACGTTTCACCCAGCGCTCCTTTTCCCTTTTTTCCTCTCCTCATTCTTTCCCGCTTTTTCTCTTGGTTCGTCTCTCCTTGTTTTTCTCCCTCCTTTTCGCGTTTTCCCTCTGCGTGTTCCTTCCGTTTCTCAATCCACGTCAACTAGTTTAATGGAATTCCGCCGAATGCTGCACGCTGTTCCATCGTTTCTTTCGCGTACTTTTTGTTGGTGCTTGCTCGTACGCTGAAAACGCTTGGCGCGGTGCGGGGCAACGCGGTGATCCTTCGTTTTGAATATTAAGCTCGTCGAGGAGAAGAATTTTAACGACCGAGAATACGTAATTTAATTACCATGGTGTTATGTTTTTCTCTATATTCTTCTCTTTGTTGTCGAGGGAATGATTGATGGTCGATAAAATTACGGCGTAAAGATGGAAAATACAGTTGCTTTGTTACGATTACGATAGCATAGCAAATTTTCTGCCTACACGGCATTAATTATCTTTAATAAAAAATTTACATTCATTGCGTGATTGCATGTATTTATAAACTTGTATTATAGGTATATACGTATTTGACACCTTTTTCATATTTACATATCTTTTTACACAGAAGTTGGTACACCAGCGTAGGTTAAAATCGCCAAGATAAAATGCGATAAAGGTGGAAGTTGCTTGGAAGGTGGAGTTTTCCTCTTGTCGTTCTGCGTAGAATGCTTTTCGTATCCACTTCATATTTCAACTGAGTTTTCAAATGTTTGTAGTGTCTAATTACATATACTTTAAAAGAATCCCCCGTCTGCTTCGAATTGCTCCATAGACAAGTTAGACGAAGTCGTAGTTTGTGTCTCTAATTAGCTTTCACAAATGAACGAAATGTTTTCTATTCTCGGCGGGATTTGCAAATTTACGTTAATTAAGCGTTTGTTACGACCTAGATCGTAGTCTTTAATGTCAGATTTAGTACACTACAACGTCGTTCTATTGTAGCTGTACGCTGCAATGTATTGTTGCAGAATTTATGACCGAATTTATTGACGAAAACGCGACAGAAATTTTTTACTATCTAACAATATTTTTCTAAAACAGCATCAAACAACGTATAACAGTAATACGAAAGAATTATATTATCAATTGAATATCAGAGCATATCATTTAATTATTGACAAACTGATCAGATTCTCTATGAATTTCCAAACTCAAGTCAATTACTTTATACTTCCATATTATTTCAGCTCTTGAAAATCACGTACTGAATGATTGATTCTTTACATACAACCAACATCGATCGAAGATAGTTGATCGATACCAAAATGAAAGAAAGAATCGAATATGACTCGACAAAATAATATTTAACATTGTTATGTGTTAGAGAAATCAAAGAAACGTCATAAACAATTAAAGTACTAATACATAGTACTCTTCCAAATGAAACGAAATCTTTGAGGTCCTACTATTAAATCGAAAAATAAATTATACCGATTTAAAAGAAGAAAAACGACTACCTATGTTTATGTTCTTTTAAAGTTGTCCATGTCCCCTCTGGCATATTTAAAAATATACATATTTAAAATCGTTATATAAATAAATAACATATAAATATTTAAACTCGTGTATATTTAAAAACCTACCACACACAATCGACCGCATCCATGCAATCTAAATTCAACCCGACGCTGCGCTGGCAATTATTTCGGCTACTTGGCCACTCGGATAATACTTTTGAAATTCACTATTCACTTGCCGGATTCGCGCAAGTTGTCCTCGAATCACGACTGTTATTTCGGATTCCCAGGACGCAACGCGAAGATAAGATCTTCTCTCGCGAAACAACCGAGCCGTCCCTCTTCCACCCTCTTTTCTGCCGAATCTTCCCGTTTGTTTGTCTCGCTCCTTGATCCCCCTGGTGGTTCTTACTCGCTCGTGAACCTTCTGTCTACTGAGAGGAAGATCGACCCGATCACGTTTCGTTCGTTCTTCCTTGCTCCTTTGTATCGTTTCGTTGCACAAAGAGAGGGAGAATCAGTATCGGAAAACAGATAAAGAATAGCTGCGTGATACGATCAACGAAGTCGAAAGAGTCTGTTTATCGAGCAAAGTATCGATATGTTGGAGGGATGCGCGCTCACAACGATGAAAAAGTAAGATGACTATCGGTCACGATGTACCAGCTTCTTGCGATAAAGCGAATGTTCAGTAGCATCGCTGGCACCGGGGCCAAGATACGTTACCAAGAGAAAAATTGCGCGATGCACGATAAGGGCAGGAAGTTTAATTACATACGAAGCGTGGATTAACACGTTCATTCGTTCTTATCGATGCGTACGTTGCGTTGTTTTCATTTCCAGATGGTATTAGTACGGCATAAATTGTTTTTGACGAAAGTCTGAAAAATGAACTGATTGTCCTTTGAGTTCTTCGTATGTTCGTAAGGGTGTCATACGATGTAATGGGATTTTTCTTGACCTCAACGAAATAAGTACAGATTTTGGTTACTGTATCGTAAAATAATTGTAAGTCAAGGATCTTTTTTAACTTTTTTTTCAACATTTCCATTTTAGGAAATTTTCGTAAAATTGTTTACGTATTTTAACGTTGTATAAAGATCATGTTAAATCTGAGAGATCAGAGCGTGACGTGTGGTAGTCTGAAAAATCGTGCAAGAGGTATCCGACTCTGAAGATAAAAGATTTCACTGTAATCGTACCAGCGAACATGGACACCAAATGTTGTCAATACTGTTAGTTTTATAATAATTATCTAAACTAGTAACCTAATATAAAAAGTGTTAAGGAAAGTTATTATAAATGCCATTTGTGACGTGCTCAATTAACTGTTCTAAGTGAGGAGGTAAAGACAGGCAAGTACGAAGATAGATATTGGGAAGTACGTCTTGTCGTATAGATTCTAATGGTATAGATATGTAAATAGAAAATTTCTATACACGCTAACCTCTTTCTACCTTGTTCTTACTAAGAAATTGCCGTATACGACGCTGGAAGTTCGATCGAAATAACGCGGGGCGGAATATTGGCAACAAATTGAAAGTTTCATTGTTTCTCTGTATCCAGCTCGATTTATTATTGATTCTTTGGATTCTGACTTTGTGTTATAGTATATCATAAATTATGCAAATCGGTGCACTATAGCCATTCGCAAACAAAAGGATAATCGCTCAAAGCAACGATTATCAACATCTTCTTAAACCAAAGAAACAAGGGAAGGATTGTTTTCCTTGAATTATTTTGTGTTTTCTTTCCAAAACAAATCGCTCGTCTAAGGTAGGACGATCTTGGAATAGAAACAAAAAATACTGAAACGGGATTTAAACTCTTTTCCATTGTGTAAGTAAAATAACTACATACGAATAGTTTGAAATGAAAATTTATTCTAATCGAAGTATAATAGAAATCGTTGAAGATATTATCTTTGGTAATCGCTGGTAGGCGATGGATCTCAAACGTTGAAGGGCTGAAAAATTAGGACATGATCGCTAATCGGATCATGCACGGCCGATCTTCAGTCTGATCAGTCTCTGACCAATCAGGAAAATGCGAACAACGAACGAGATGGAAAGCCCTGCTAACGAGTGAAACGGCAATGCAGTTGCGAGCAGCCCGGCCCATGTGTGGCTCAGGTACCCTCGTCAAGATCCTTGGTCCTGATCGTAGGACCGTCCTGACTTCAGGATCGTCCTTGATCCCGAGATCTTCGTTTCGCTTTTAATATCCTGGTTTTTCTGACCAATGCATCTGACTTCCACACGATGTGGATTTCTCGTCGATCGTGCGTCGAACTACGGTACGAAACACACGGATTTTGGTTCGTCTTTCTCTCAAAACATAATAGGCATACACGCAATCTTGGCAATTCTTAGCCATTCGCATGATCATTGCGTACATTTCGTTGTTTTTATTATATAACGCGTTATGATTTTACGTGATTTCGTTTATTACATTTTCGCCGATTTACGTTTACATTTGTTAACGCTGGAACGCTTACAACGCAAGGTTTCGAAACCAATGGAACGCGCACACGATCCACGAGAAATAAAAATCCACGCTGTTTGTACGTAATTAGCGATACGTAACCCCCTTCTTGCTCGTCAGCCACTGCACCTGAGTTTTCTACTACGATTCTAATTTTACACCCACTCTTTCTTTTTCTCTATTCTTCTTCCCCTCGTATATTCCATTTCAGAGACGGAGCGCCGCTCGTCAAGCGCTCCGCGACGATTGATCGGTTCGCTGGATATCGAAAACCGCTTTAAATATTGTCGAGCGATAAGCATGCTGAAGAAATCCATCGTCGATAATCAATCGTGTTACGCGTTGCCTCCCATCCAAGGGAGGAAGAAAATCGACCGAGACGTTTTAGCGTAAATCGAGACGCGTTTTGGAAACTATGCTCAACTTTAACCGTAACGATTAAGAGATAGCTGCGTTTGATACAACTACAAGCACGAAGCCGCGGTATTTCGGTCGCGTACTTTTAGAGTAAACACTTGTAAAAGTCCGCAAGTTTGCGTTGAGTGGTAACGAAAAGCATTCTGTTAGGAAATGTATGCGGATTAATTAGAGCCAAAGCTAATCTAACGAAGGACTCAACCTAAACCTAAGATCGCGATATATACTAGTTGGCGAAAGTATTTGAACCATCGGCAAGTTTATGTCCATATTATATGCGTTTTATACAAAAACACTCTATATGCTAATTTTTTCATTACGTATATGTCTGTAATAAATATTTTGTAATTTCTACATATGTCAATGAAAATATTCAGACTGGCTCTGTCAATATAATCAAGATAGTGCTGTCTCCTTATAGTGCTAATAAAATTTCAAACGGTTTTGTATAATATGTATACAGCAAGTTTCCATAAGTGTGCAGACATTTTCGCCAACCGCTGTACGTAAATGAGATGTTTAGAAAAGAAGAAAATAAAGGTGGCATAGAATGGAAGGCGACGACTTTTCTAACGCGTCGGTGGAAGAAAATGGGAGGAAGCTTAACTCCAGGACGAGTCGATACCGAGAGTTGACTTATCGAAAAAGGAATTTCCGGCTTTAAATTATATTCGAGGAAGAAATCCCCGATTGAATTATGGAATTCCATTAAGCGTTCTCGATGCAACGTCTTCGTTTAATATTTTTACAAAATTATTAAACGTACTTTCAAATATTACATAAATACGGTTAACCCCTCCGCCCGTTGGCTCGATTGATCGACGAGAGCGTGGGAGAGAGAGAAAGAGAGAGCCGAGTTCTCATCGGTTGCGAGATTATTTTAAAATGTCGAAATGACACACTTTCCCCGTTTCCCGTGATGTACATTTTTTCCGTTCTCTTTTATCACCCTTTTCAGTTTCTTTCCTTTTTAGTATTTTTCCCCCAATTCCGGTTTCAGGGGTGTTTCACGGTTTTGTATATTCGCCCACCCTTCGATCGTATTTCATTAACTTAATTGTAAAGGGTAGACCTTTGAGTTATACCGCGTGTATACGTGCTCGTTGGACAGGCTGGTTGAAGTTCGGTGGATAAGTCACGCCATTGAAACCCGTTTCAGTCGTTACCGGTGTACTTTGATGATTGATTAAACGACTTTAATTATTCTATCAGCGGTATGATCGCGTTACCTATAGGACCGGAGTGATAAGACCGGGAGGAAGTTCTCAATCGCGAAAATCACCGGTGGCAAGATATCGACGAACCGATACTCCTTCCCATTATTTTCTATTATCCTTTATCGTTTATCGAGTCTGCACACACACACACACCTGTGATACGAACCGAGCAATCGTCGCAGCTTTCAGAAGAAAGGACTCGTGTCGACGCATACGTACACTAATACGTAAGCAGACATATAACACATACCATGCACAGCGTTCTTTCCAAAACAAGCTATGTTTTTCACGTGACACATACGTGTCAGATTGGCGTATGCGTGTGCGAATTAAATCAAGGGAACCGCGGATTTGAAATTTTCGACGTTCTGCTTTTGAGGTCCTTTTTTCTCTGTCTGTCTCTCTGTCTCTCTCTCTCTCTGCCCTTCTCTTTCTCTCTGTATCTCTTTCTCTTTCTTTCTTTCCCTCTATTTCTCTCTGTTTTTATTCTTACGTTTCTCTCTGCCTCACTGTTTTTCTCTCTATCTGTCTGTCTGTCTGTCTGTCTGTCTGTCTGTCTGTCTTCTGTCTTTTCTGTCGAATGCGTTGCGAGCGAGATCGCGACGACGCGACGACGTTTTCTCGTTGTCGCCACTTTCTCTGCTTCGCGAAGAGAACGGGAGGAACGGCCATCGTGACGAGTCGTCCGCCGGCTGCCTCCCGGGCTATTTTCTTGCTTTTGATTCTACTTTATTCTCTATTCGTTCGGAAAGTTCATTTTTAGAGAACACACCGGTTCGCCGTAGTAACCGAACGTTGCGTGCCTTTTGAGAGACAGCACCGTGTTGTTGAGTGAAGCACGTAGTGAAAGAGAACTTCGTTTGATACCCTATAGGAAGTATTTTTATAGGTTAAATGTAGTAATAAGTTGCGATGAGAGATAAAAGAAAAGGAAATGACTTTTCCTTGGACATGTCGACCGCGGAAATCGGTTCCTTAATTAGTAATTCCGCTATTTCGTATTCGTGATACGGTGAATGACGGAGTAGAAAAGATGTCAGTTCCTATATATTTGTTCCATTTTTACGCATCCCTTAATTCGCGATTGTTTAACGCGTAGGAGACGATATTTGATTATTTTAATTTTGGAGAATATGTTAATTAAATTAGTTTTGGTTTGTACACTCTCCCAAGTGTTCGTAGACCCACAATAGTTCAATCGGTCATGTCTATACAAAGTTAAAAAAAAAAAAGAAAAAAAAATATATTTCGATCGTTCTATCCGAATTAGTTTCGCGGAGAGATATGAACGATGAATGAGCAACTTCTGTTCAATTGGTCGATATTAAATTGAATCGACTGAGGACAAAACTCTCGGGAGTTTTTCCCCCTTTCGTGCATAACTTTCGTTTCAGCACAAATTCACTTTGGAAGCACCATAATCGCACGTGCACGCAGTGGCGCGGCGATAGCACAAGAGGGGGAGGGGGGATGTGGATTATTAAAGCAAAGAAAAAAAAAGAAAAAGAAAAAGAAAAGATCAATGAAAATTAATTGAATCAAGTATGAAATTAAAGATAGATTTAAAATGATACGAAAAGATCGTAGAGAAATTGAAAGGATCTTTTCTGCTTCGCGAAGCTGTTATGCTTACAGCGGTAGTGAAAACCGTCTATTTGATGCAAAACTTGTCTTCCTTTGAAATGTACAACTATGAAAGAGGGTACCTGCAGATACATCGAGCTATGGCTGCGACACTGTAATCAGTTACCAATTGCCCGTAGACGTTTTGTCTCCTTTACCTTCGATTCTTTTTCTTGCTCCTTTGTTTGCTACACGAACTATACATTACGATTATTTTTATCGACATTACGACGTACGATTTTGTCAGACGGAAACGTCGAACACGCATTTTTCGCCAACTGATCGATGACACGTTCTACTTTTATTCGATATATTATATACATATACATATATAATATAATGTAACTATATAATATATGTATATGATTCTAATGGATTCGATTAGAATGGCAAACCTTTTAGACTAGAATTTTTTATTCACGCATGAACTAGCATCGTAAACGTTGTATTTTGCTCGTCCGTTGGCGTCTTACGATAAGGAAGGGTATCTTGTAATAATTAAAGAGCACAAATATCGGGGTAAACGGTTATTTTAGTCCGCCGTAAAATATGTCGTTATTGTTAGGTTCGCGTTATTCTTTCGAAAAGCGAGGCTATTTTTACAATCACATATGGATCTTGATTTAGAAAATAATCCTGTCGAAGGAAAATATCGCTCCAATGAGACACCGTTTTGTTTCAATCCTTGAGAAGCTCGAGAAATCGTACACGTTGCTTGAAAGAAAGATTCGTATCACAACGAAAACGAATATAAGCGAATATAAGTGTCTTGTTAGTCTATCGATTTAAATCCATAAATTAAATTATCATTTGAGACGACAGAAACGATATATTTCGAAAAGCTTTACAGTAAAAAATATTTGTATTGAAATTGATTTATATTCATCGATTTTACCAGTTACATCCGTTTGAATGGCTCTCTTAATCAAATATTTTCAAAACAAGATTGTAATTTTAAGCTGGAAAAACTGTTTGTACCAAACTTGATTCGCTGAGGCTTTGTGCGTTCAGTTAATTTTTATTAAAAACGGAAGTCCTAGTTTTCCTAGTTTTAAAGCGTCTCTTGAGAGTCATAATTAGAAAAAAAGCAGGAGGAATAATTAAATGGGCAGAGCAGATAGGAAAAGAAAGAGTAATCAAATGGCAAACAGGGAAAATGGAAGTTGTAAGTGTTAGAAGAATAGAAGATGCGAGGGATCTTTACCTTGCGAAACCTCAAGAGGCCATGACGGTTAAAAACTATCTAATAGCACCCTAAAGATTCTAATTTCTCTCTTTTTCTCTAGCGTGACTTTAGAGTTTTAAGTGGTAGATGGGGACGGATGGTGGAAGGCCGATGAGGAAGTTCTGGGCGGCTTTTTTAAATTCATGCAGTTTGCATAAAGTGGGCCATGTACGTATGCGACGTAGAAACCTTACACATCTCCGTAATTTTAGTGTTCTACAGGGTTTATCGTTGGTTAATCGTTGCTTAAAATCTGTAAGATACTTCAACTTGTGCGACCTTTGATCCTCGGGTTTTACAAGTTTTCTAAGGTACGAATATGTTCCTTGAGAACGCCGAGTAACAGACGTTCATAGTCTTTCGAAGTGATAGAAAATGCCATCTATGTTCGATAGTAGTAGGGCTCGAGTCGATTCAAAATGTGCTTAATCGGAGCTCGATTATCAAGATGTTTCGATATAGTTGCAGAAACTTAACTAACAGTGTCGTATAGTCCAATAAATTGTATAAAATACGGGAGATGTCGAGGTTCTTGAAATTTGTGTTCACACGAATAAAATTAAATTCAAAGGGACATGGAAGAATTCCTAAGGATTTATGATAAATCAAAGTCTAAATTACGGACAATTTTGCCTTTTTTTTATTAAAAAAAATCAAGAAAACAGCTTCCAAGGTTGTCGATGCGTTTAATCTCCGTTACGAGTTTCAAAGCGAGCCTAAACCGTTTTGGAACTAGTTCGTTCAAAAAGTAGGTAAAAGCGTATAATGAAATCTCACTGGTGGCGTCACCCGTCATTATAATCTTCGCCACTTTTCCGGCGAATCGCGCAGACGACTGTTACGCCAGAAAAACAGTTGTAACTCGAAAACTACATGGAACAGGGACCTGGCGCAAACTTTGTCGATTGTTCGTGCACGGTGAATTCAGCTGCAGCGAAATTAGCTCCACGCTCTATGGTGCACTCTTTTCTAACCATTGGAAAGGCTGTCTCATGCTCGTCGGAGCTGTCGCCATGACCGTTCGAGCAATCTTGTACGCGTGACCTGGGTTCCTCCTTCTTTGGTCTGTTCTAATTTTTCTTGTCGTGTGGAAAATCGCTGACAAAACTGGTCAAACGAAAATAGACTAGTCATACGGTTTTTAGCTGTCTCGTGCAGACAACCGAAGGAGTAAACCAGACAGTATGAGATTAGAGGAGGTAAAGGTGGCGGCTGGCGATTAGCAGAACGAAAACGACTTTTCAGGGATTTAAAGTTTCCTCTGTCTAGTATATCAGCTCGGCTGACTCGTGAACTTGCGGCGTATGCGGGTAGCCTTTTCTCTTTCGGGCTCGAAACACATTAATCCATCGTTGGAACCCGGAGGATAAAACAATGTACATTATATCGTATACCGCAGCCGAAAGATCCAATGGCAATAGTTCTGCTTTAAAAGCCAAATAAACGTTTCACCATTAGAGAGCTCAATTAACTCGATTAACTTACGCCGTGGCTTCTTGGTAGGCAATTCTCGCCTGGTAAAAGCAGTATTCATCGAGTTCGACTTACTGGTCAAGCTCGTTTTCCGACGTTGCGTCTTTTGTACCGTTTTTAGGTATTGAAAGCTCAATATCGTGAACCAGAAACGATTCGACTCGAGCCAGTTTCGGTTTAACCAGAGTGACTTTCCATTAAAAATTGAAAGTCAAGTATGGTTTGGAATCGCGAGGTGGTGAGTGGTACGTCTGTACGAAGGTTAGATGAAAAGTAGCTGGGATAATGGTCGGATGTGCTGGCTGGATACGAGGCTGCTTGCACGTATAATACAAGGGAAAGTGTTGTTTGCGTAACAAGTTTGTTAACATAACCGCTTATAGTTTATTGCTCACGTATCTTGTCTCACGCTGAATTTTATTGAGATGGATCGCTTAATACTCGAGATTGAAAATAGCGTTTACGTGTAGCGACGAGAGTTCAAGTCTTGCGTTCATCCTTGCGGATCGTATTATTCTGGTTTTCTAACCATTTGCGATAGAATACTGTAGCTTGGCCGAGATCCGTTATCTCTGTTTTTTATTCTTAACTTAAGAATCACGACGGATATAATTAAATTTAAGCGTAGGTGAGATATAAAAATGTTTATCCTGAGGTTTTCTAAGTAACGTTCAGCTCGTATGACACGATATATCATAGATGATCTCGCAATGACCCTTTCGTGACCATAAAAGATCTCTTTGAGTCACAGTAACAAAACATCAGTGACCCTATTTAACGATTTGCAAATGATATTTAGCGTTTATGAGAATGGTCTTCCTCTTGTCTTTCGTTGTAGGTAATTTCTTTAAACAGAAATACGTACTTCGGAAATCTTCATCACGACCACACGACAGTTTCTGCTTTTTGATTAGATACTCCATCCTTGAAATAATTCTTAAATAGTATTAACAACCATGATATTTTTAACATAATAGTATCGGTTTTCAATGAGGATAGACTTTTTCAAAATAAACGATCTGAAAACATATTAGCTCTTGAATTAACGTAATTAGGTGTTTGAATCGTACTTATTAGTGCTACGTACTATACTTTATTGATACTTAGCTTGTATCAACGTTCTTGAAATATGATACGACCGTTTAAATTTACTCCATGTTTGTGACAATGAATAATCTCATGTAAATTTCGCTCTGCCTCTAATTTCCAAAATTGACTTTGCTTTTAATAAAATAAGTCTGAAGTTCAATATACATTGTAAATTTGGAAAAAATAATCACCAGAAGTTTTTCCTATATACGTACTTCACGAACTCACCCTACACCTCATCGAACTAACCTCAGTTTAGCGTCAGAAGATAATTTCATCTAAGCATATTTCATTTAAGAATTATCCAAAAAACATTTCTCGCGTAAATTCTACGCATCACCTTCAGTTTGTCTTCGTACTTTGTAATTTATGATTCTTTTCACATCGAGATTCACGCCGCCAATGACAAGTAGAGCCGACGAGACTCGATCTAAAGAAAGGCATAAAGAGAAACTCGAGGTTCTGTGAGTCAGTAAGTTTCGGCTGACAAAGACGGTTTGCGGTAAGACGCTTCCTCTTTCCATTGTTTTCTCCTTACGAAGTTTGTCAATATATCGTCGACTAGCTGTTATCGTTCGTCCGATTATTACTACCAGTGGGTGGCATTCTTCCATTGCATTTATTTCGAACGATCGATCGCGACAGCGACACGACACGCCGCGCCGCGTCGAGCCTCGAAACTGTGCTCGCGGGAGTATGACCACGGCGGACAGGAAAGTGCAAAATACTTTGATCCCCGGCTCGAGCACCGGAATGGCTGAAGTGCAGCCAGTAGAGTTTTCTTTTTTTTTTTTTTTTTTCTTTTCTTTACTTTAAAGAGACGTCCCAGTGCCAGGGTGGAGGACCTCGATGCACTTGGGGTGATGAGGTGGTGGGACACGAAGCGGCATCGTGGTGGGATAAGAAAAAGGGCGGTTGGCAGAACAGTGGGAAGAAGTTGGAAGGGGTTGGAGGCGGCGAAAGCCTCGCCAACAGGGACCGGGAGGTCTCAAAGAAAAGAACTACTCGCGCTGCCGAGACGCTCTCCTGTCAGGGCTTGACCTTTTTTTTAATTGCATCCAGACCAAAGTTAGAAACAACGAACGGTGCCTTCTTCGCTGGTATGACAGAGAAATGGCTGCACGAGGGAAAGGGACGAAAGGAAAGAGAAGAAATGAACGAAAGACGAGCAGGAGTGTGATGGTCCACCACCGGAAGAGACGGTATACGTTGGAGAAGACAAACTGCGAATTCGTACGTGTCTGCTCGATGTTTGAGCATCGGAAGGAAACGATGGAATGCAAAATATGTAGGTCAGGGTCATGCTCGAGAGCATCGAGTTCGTTTCCTTTTTCTCTCTTTCTCACTCTCTCCCTCTCTTTCTCTCGTCTGCTTTTCCACTCCAACTCCTCTCCTCTTCATCTGTTTTAGTCCCAGCAGCCTCGTCCTTTCCTTTTTTTCACCTTGCTCTGTGCTTGCTTCAAATCCGACCTTAATGGGCTCGTGCGGCCGTATTACATTTCTGATATTATTACGAGAGATTTTTGCGGAGAACCGAGGGATTAGGATTCCTTAGACGGTCTCTTCGGTTTGCGAAGGGCTTCCGCAGTTTTCGGCCTTATCGTTCATTAACAGTTCGTTTGCTTAATCGTGTTTAAGGATAAGTCGACGCGATTATTTTCCTGGATAATTGGAACGCATTAACATTGAACGTAATCTCGGCGCTGGCGTCTTAGGCTTGACATTGTTTCAGACCTTTGTTCAGCATTGTATTCTTCGGTTTGTACAGGATTTTTATCTCTTCATCATCCGGCTAATAAAGGGATAGAACGTTAAGAAGAAGCATTGTTAAAGAAGTAAAATATTGAGACGAAAAGACAAAGATCACGTGTTGTTTATCTTCTGATGATTTTGTGCTTCTGCTCTTCAATTTCGTCCTTCCGTTTCTACAGAATTTTTATCTCTCTGTTGTCTGTCTTAAAGCGGTTCAAAAGTAAGGAGAGACACTGTTAATCGTAGAATTGCCAAATTAGTCGAAATGACCAATACCAAATTTTTTGTTTTGTTACTTACTAAAAACTTGCAATCTCTGGTAATTTGTTATTGAAACAGAAACAAGATTACGTATATATTACATATTTTTGTCACGTTGCTTTAAATTTAATCAACTACGTGCAACGTATCAAAAATCGGTAATTTTATTATTAAACGAGTAGAACGTAAAAGAGAAAAGAGAAAGTTCAAGTATTATTCATCTGATGACTTTACATATATTTTATTAAGCGTACAGTCACGTGTGCGATCTACAAAGAGATTAAAAAAAGATGTCCTATTTTACTCGATAGAGTGAGTTTAGGACGAATCAGTGTAATCAGGATGTTCGATCTTTTTGAAATTTTATGCTTACATACAGAAAGTACGATTTTCACGATTTCGTCATTATCTCGCATCTAGGTTTGCGGAACGCTAAGTTCCTTGAATGAGTGTTTTATCGATTTTGTCTGATGAGAAACGGCCCCGAATGCCAACAATAAAAGTAATATTCGCGTGACTGGGACACATTTCATCATACAACATACGCATACCGTGTATTTCTAAGAAACAAGTTAAATTCACTAAACTGATTATTGCTAAATGTATGGTAATCCATTAACACGCCCATAAACATTACATTCAACGCATTAACATACATATATCGCGATTTATATCTCGTTTTTAAATTTTTATACAAAATTATATATATTTTCTTATTACCGACTATATAATGTACGTATATAAGTTGGCAGAGTTTAAAAATCTGCTCAGATAGAAATTTCTTTGTTTCTCCATTCTTTCCTACTTTTGTTATATATTTTCTAGTAGGTACGTTATAATTTATTTCCTACTTTGTTCCTATTTTTCTCGCAAGTTACATTCTCTGTAGTCGATAGAAATAGTACGTAATCGATAAGTTGCTGCCAAATCATCAAAGTAAAACTAGGTAGACTAAATATATCTTGCACATGTTACTTTCTTGTTACATCGAGTCTAACCATCGACGATAAGGAAATAAATTGAGTCGGCTAGAAAGGTAATCGAAATCGAAATTCTTAATTCTCCTTGTATCGTCATGTTGAAACTTTCACGATATGGAAACCGGGGGTCGTACTATTTTATAATTCAACAAGAACACGAAAAGAAGAAGGTAAAATATGTGTTTGTCATTCATATTTAACCAGACTGCTAGCAGTTACGTTATTGAACATTTAGAATATTATCATATGTTCCACGATCGAACAACAACTACGTCTAAATTATTTTTATCGATATCTAGGTAAACTAACGAATGCGTGACTGATTGTAGGCTTATGTATTTCGCTGTTACGTTTTAGAGTACAATAAATGAATATCTGTAGTAAACATATAATGTTGATTCAACGATCGATTCGTATGTTAATTTATGCAGATGTGTGTGTTAATAAAATTAAACTGCAATGTAAACAATTTGAGATAGAAACATCCAAACGAAAATAAGTACGCGCAGAAAGTCAGAATTTAATAGAAGCACAAAATAAGGGGGGTTCCAATTAAACTGTTTCATAAAACTAGAGAGTAGTTTCAGAGATTAATTCAGTAATTTTAGTAAGTTTCATTTGAGTCCAATCGATTTTCAATGCATTTATACAAATATGATATCATAGGTTTTTAAGGAAAGTAAAATGTCGCGCGAAGGAATCGCCAAATAAAAATATTATATGTAAGGGACGAATTCGAGTGACGAGTTTACTCGTCCTCTCCAGTTAATACGTTAAATTCACCCCCTGAGATCGCGTCCACGATCGTGAAACGGTTCGAACTTCCACGTAGCAATTCATTTCCAGTTCACCGAAGAAGAGGGAAGCAGGGGATGGTCTGAAACTTCTGATCTCTAGCGTACGCTCACGTAGTTTTCATTTAGGGTTTAAGTTGGTAATTTTGCTTTCTCAAGCACGCTAGTCAGCCAAAGGGTTTCGACGCGAGTCATTCAACTGGTTGCGTAATAAATCGTTCTTAAGCTGTGGAATTAGCGCTAGTTACGTAGATCCAGCCGATGCGGACGCGTTTACGATGGAATCTCTAAAGGACGATGCCAGCCATATTTCGTTCAAATGCGATATTAATAAACCGCTGAAGCGAGTAAGACCGCAGGTCAATTTACACGGCTTCGAATGCCTGTGTAGCATATAATTATGGTTTAGGATAAATTAGGCTACAATGGCATCAATAACGGCGACATGGTACGGTAATTACGGACGTAACTACTTTTCAGAACGTCGAACGTGTTGCGTTTACGACTTATTAATCGAGAACATTAGACGATAATCGGTTCGAGTGTAATTCAGAGGATCCTCTTAGGTCATGGTTATCTTTCAAGCAACGTGTAGATACTCAGTCGGATAAGAGCGTGTAATGGGTAAAGTAAGCGCGTAACACGAGTTTCCTTTCAAAGACAACGGCATATTAGCGCGCTCGGTCCGGTATTATCGAAGAAACGAGTATAGCCGATTTTTCATGCCTTTTGTAAAGTTCGTTAGAGAACATAACATATCACACCCTGAGAATAGTAAGATAATAACGGGATGACGAATCGAGGAGGCAGCCTCTCCTCGTCTTTCCTTAGATTGTCGAGTACCTATAAAACGTAATCGATGCAGATTAGAGACAGTAGAGACAGTCGAGACAGCCGCGATTAACCATTTCCCCACCGATGTCTATCTTTTCGAAAGACCCCGAGAACACGGAGGCGGCCGATCTGCAGAGGAAGCTGGAAATGCTGAACAACATGATGGACCAGGAAGCACGAGCCGAACAGGCACGACGACAGATATTGTACAATATAGGCCACTGTAAGTACTTGCCAAGTCACTGTTTAAGTGGCTGCTGTTTTATTCGAATATTCTCTCTAACACGAGAGGAACGTCCCCGGTCAATTGCTACACTCGACGCGATTCACCCGTGCGCCATCACTTGCGCTAATTTCATTTTCCTTTTTAATGCGCTAAACATCACGAACATCAATTATAATTATAGAATGTTTCCCCTATCGATGCGTTTTGCGTTGGCCGCGATCAGATCATCGTTATCATTCCGTTTGGATGAATTACAGATCGCAGGCGAAGGGACGATTGAATATTTACGTATATGATTTCACATTTATCGATCGTACGATTTCGTTCGATTCTTCATTTCTCTATATATCTGACACCGTGCCGTGGATGTAGGGCTATTCGAGTTGTAGGATATGGTTAATTGGTAAATTTGTTTAGTGAATGTAAAGAGAATGTTAAAGATCTGTGAAATTTCACTTAAACTATTCGTGTACAAGTCCAACGTTATGGTACAGATTTCCGTTTAAATCGAAAGTGGAAATAGTACTTGTTTTTTCGGATTTGTTAAATGATTGTTAAGACGTCGGTATAGTCGATTCACGATGAAATTCGTACAGATCAAACGCGTATGTTAACTCGATTGAAATAAAATTGTATAATAATTTCACACATTCACAAATACGTTTTACGTTGATTTTAGTTGTACGTATAATCGCAGCTTTGAGCGAATATAGTCGTATCGTCATATTGATTTTTATTTTTTACAGTTCTTTCGCAGAAGCTTCTTTGTTTATGGCTTCCAGACAAAATTCGCTTTAACGCTACTTCCGATTAGCGTAGCAAAGGCTTTGTACGCTGCCAGCTTTTCGCATAAAAGTCGATTCCAGCGTGATGTTCGTTTCTTTCTTGTTTTATTAGGTCATCCCACAGGTTCGTGCCGTTTTTCGAGCGGTTATATATGTTAAGATTGTTTACATACCTCTCAGTTTCATGAAAAAATGTAATCCCCCTCTCGTTGTACAACTTCTTCCCATTTTTCTGGTAGGGCCATTATTCCCATTCGATAAAAGTTCTCTTGTTTTTCTTTAAAATAATTTTCTAAGCTATTTTTGAGAATGTCAATATTTTCAAGTTTTTTACCTACTAAAAAGTGTTATAACGCTCTGAACAGGTGGTAATCAGATGGGGCAATGTCTGGGGGATACGGGGGATGTGGTAAAATTTCCCAATTAAATTCAGACAATTTTTTTGTAACGCTTTTCGCGACGGAAGATAACGTTGTTCCTATTCGCTAAACCTGGTCGCTTTTCAGCTAGTGCTCCCCTTAATTTTTCTAACCGAGTACAATATTTGTCTGAATTAATGGTATCACCATTAGATAAAAGTTCAAAATAGAGTATTCCTTTATAATCCCACCATACACACAAAAGAACTTTACGTGGATGTAACCCTGGTTTTGTACAACGTTGAGGTGGCTGATTTCGTTGGGACCAGCTACGTTTCCGTTCAAGGTTTTCGTAAAGTATCCACTTTTCATCACCAGTTACCAGGCGTTTAAGGAATGGCTCGTGTTTATTACGCGCAAGTAATGACATGTACGCTGTCGTTCGTTCGAGACGGTTCCGTACCGTAAGTTCATGGGGCACCCAAACGTTCAACTTTGACACCATCCCCATTTTTTTTTGAACACCTATGAATCGTTGTCTTAGGTATTTTCAGAACATTTGACATCTCTTGAACTGTCAAACTTCGTGATTTTTCAACAAGATCCCGAATTTTAGCTTCGTCTGTCCGAGGAGGACGCCCGGAGCGTTCCTCGTCTTCTAAACAGAAATTCCCAGCTCTAAAACGTTGCAACCACTTCCTACATGTGCCAAATGAAAGCGCATTTTCGCCGTAAACAGCACATATGTTTCATATAACAATGAAATTCATATAACACGAGATGTCGAAAATGGATACGCATTTCACTCATGATTTTTTACTGTTAGAAGTCACTGTGTTCACTATATTACGATCTTATACCCACGAAAATCTACTCTAGCCTGTTCTCGATCAGCTAAGCTCAAGTGCATTGGTCCCTTATCGCCGTATGTTTATAAATCGACACATAAAATGTATACACAAAAGTCGGCACGAACTTATGGGATGGCCTAATATTTGCGACCATCGACCATAAGAGTACTTTATACAATTGCAATTGCATTATCTACGGAGTATGCACGTGGATATTTTCAATCAGCAAGTATGCTACGAAATGCCACTCCCGTTGTTGGTTATCGACCATCGAGAATCGTCGGTAACTTATCCCTAAAAATTCAGCCCTTGTTCAAAAATCATTTGTCGCCATATCAATGATCGCTACACCCTTGGCATGGTAAAGTTTTTTTAACGATGAATTCTTTCTTTTTCTGTTCCATGCAAGTAATGGAATCTCCGTCGATCCGCCTATTTCATTCCTTTTTCTTCATTTTCAATTGTTTCGTCCTCTTCGTTTGTGGACCTCCTTTTTCCCCTGAATGAGAATTCTGATGATTCTCCTGACACGTCAAATACCTCGATAACAACGATCAAATCGCATGGACATTAACCGTTTCTGTTTCCCGCTGTTGCACCGTTTCAATTTTCGGATTCGTCCAATATCGACCAATTTCGTTCCCGGTGAAGCACATTTAAAATTAACACGATCGAAACGATGAATTATACGCTTTACGAGGCAGAAGACAAACGAATACCGTTCGCGATTATCTTTTTCTTTCTCCAGTACAATATTCCGGTAATCGTCGTTTAATATCTTCTCTGCCCTGGGGACAGCAAACAGAAGGAAAACTCATCGTGGTTCGTTCCCGATATTTTCTTCCTCGGAAGAATTCACGATTAGAAGGATTTTAGGATATTTTTCAGCAACTTTATCTCTGCATTGTTACACACATTTACACGCAATTTGTACATTTGATTTTATTTAAGACAGCAATCTTTTCGCTTCCGAACGTGTTTTCAATTAGCCTGTAAGAAAAAGTGGTTGTTAAATCGCACGACAGTTAGCGAACTTGTTTTTCTCTGCATTTGACATTTTCTTTTCGAACAACACGAGTCTCACGATTCTGCAACGAAAGATTTTCACTATGCCACGGTAACATTACATTTGAATTGTCTTTCAGCGGGGTACTCAGAGGATTCGGACTATACGTCAGATCTGAATTATCCAGTCGGCGGACAGGGTGCAAACAGCTCGGCTTCGCAGTTTCGTACCGCTGCCAACCAATTGGCTACCCCTCAAAGATCCCTCGAGACCTCCAGAGAAAATAGCTACGAGAGGGACGATCATCAGGTATTGTTAGAACGATATTTCGATATCTCTGTTTATTAATTATAAACATTCGCAATCACTCGATATCACAAAGACGTTGATCTTTAATCACCGATCGAGGTTTCTTTTATCGTATTAAAGTATAACATTAAATCGCTATTGACTCCTTGATGAATAATATTTTTATAAAATTTTATTTAAAGGATCTATAGAAACATGCTTGAATTATCAAACGTTCCAAAAAGTATACGAATAGAGTAAAGACTGAAGCATTGCTACTTTATAAACTATTCGTTAAATAAAAATATAGAAATATCGTAAATTTAAGATATAGAAGCCTAAGAAACAAAAATTCCAAGAATATCGTTATCCAATTTATACAAAGAAATTATTGATAGAAGCACTATCTCTAATCGTTGTTCATAAACATTACATTAATTTATTTGTAATACTCGAATAAAATTTGCTTCGCAGAGACATCGAAATCCTACCGTAGTTTGTTCCTTTTAAATCAGTTAAATATAGCACGTAAGATAAATTTCTTAAATATATATATTTCTATTGGAAGTGACATTTAAGTTTCGTTGAAAGATTAAATCTCGTCTATAGTATCTCGTAGAAAGCGTGGTTCACGGAACCGTATTTTATCGATTGTTCATGCCATCAGATTCCAGCTACAGTCGGAGGAAGACTAGCTCCGAGTAATTACGGAGGCTATGGTGGATCGGGCCACAGTCCACGATATGACGAACCATATCCCGAAGAAGGTCCACCGCAAAGGTATCAGTCTCAGCACACTTCAGAATCTTCCGAGCCACTCTTCTACAATAGTAGACCAAGACACTATAAGGAGTACAGGTATTTGACATTTACCGAGCCTTAAAATACAATATACACACGAAATCGATAAAAAGTATCGCACGTTATACCAGAAATAACAGTTCCTACAGTAAAACTTCTTCTTTGAAACGACTTGCAATGACCAGTACTCGTGATACAACTACCAGTAACTTGCTTCTTTCTCTTCCTCCTACTTCTTTTTCTTTCTATTTCGTTGCTACTGCATTGAAATAAAAATTAACATAAATTTACTCGAATAATTATAGCTGGATGTTAAAAGATGACAGATAACAGGGTCGTGCAGTGAAAAAATAGTTTAGCATTTAACTTTAGCGAAATAGATTTTTGTACATTCGTCGTATCCGATGAATGTTTAGAACTTAACTGGAAACAATGTGCACGATTCTGGTCGTGAATCGCGTGATTCGAATAGGGGAAAAAAAACGTTTATTATTTTCTTCTGCCTGATTTAGACGACGGAAGCACACGTGGGATTACGAGGACAGGTACGAAACAAGTACCCCAGTTCTGTCTCGTGAGAAAGTCTACGATTTTCATCGTATAACTCGCATTTTTGAATCGTAGATCACACATTTTCATCTAACATCTCCTTCATTAGCGTGTCACCGTTAGTTCAGTCCTGTGCCTTGGAACACCATCGAAATAGCTTTTACAGAAACGTAGCACACGAATCAAACACACATAGTTCGTCACACGATAAAACGATTATGCAATCACTTAGTTCGTCACAATTCTCCGTAGATCATTCGTAGCTGTTCATATTCGACATTTACTCTGTAATTTTTATTTTATACCATCGATGAAATTGCAAATCGTATAAACTTGTTACATAAAAGATCGATATAACGGTTGGTCGCATATTAATTTTTTTGCATTTACGAATGAAATATTTCGCGTCACGGTATTCTGCATACAACGCTTCGAACGAGATATTTTGCGCGTTTATTCGTTAGAAATCGTCGTTTGTATCTGTACGTGATAAAAATTAACTTGCAAACTACGACAGAATTAAAAAGAACGTAGAATTCTAATATTTACAGGATAGTATTGGAAGAAACGAAAGAAGAAATAACGTAGACTAAGATACTATAGTTCGATGTTTAATAAGTTAAAGAGAATGCACTGAGCGTTCACAGGTAGTTTTGCATGGCGCAGTTAGTGACGCTGCGAATATTCGAGGAAATTGTTGGGAACGCCTTTTAACCAAGCGTATCATGCTTTCAGCAAACATCATCATTTAACGCGGGTCATTTCATCTCCGCTTTTATCTCTCCTATCTGATTATTACGGTTTTATCTCATCGTCGTCTCGTGATTTCAGCCAAGATGGTTGGCATAGCGAGGGTTACGACTATCATGGCACGAGAGTCGACGAAACGAGGATCTATAGCGACACTGAGTATTATCCAAATACCACAACGAGTACTTCGAGACGAAGAGGTAAGACGTATAGCAGCATATTTTGTTGGTTTTCGGCCAACAATGGATACATTAGTGCTTTCGATGTATGTTTTGACATATATAGCGTACGCGTCTCTCTAACAATAGTAAAAGAGATCTTAACTCGGTTTATTTCTGCATGTAAATAGGTCCTCATAGAAGACCGTCTTTGGAAAGACAGATGACTTTGTACGATGATCATCCATATTATACCGACGGATATAGCAGCGATGGAAGAGTAGGGAAAATGAGCGCTACGTATCCTGAATGCCAAACAGACATTAGGTACAATGAGTATTACGATAGCACTACGGGATACGGTTATCAAGATGAAAGGTGAGTATAGTAATTACGTACTATTATTTGACTTTCCATCTCGATGTATTTTTGTACAACGCAATGTAAAAGAAACTGAATTAGGGAAAACAATAAGGTATCGGTTTGCTTTATTTATAAATTAAGTATTTAAATATAGAAGATAATATATGTTAAATTTTTCTTTTATTTTAATTTTGAATGTGTCACCAGGTATGGTCAAGACGACGAAGATAGGCAATGGGATAGCGGAGGGAAATGGTACTTAGGAACTAGCACCTATTATGAGAACAAACGGAATAGAAAAACGCTTCCACAGAGGCCTGCATCTAGTATCGGTATTCATCGACCCGATTATAGACCAATAGTTACCCGACAACGCAGCTATGAATCGGAGGAACTCAATCACAGGTATCAGTCAACTTCCTTTTCTTCAATTATATCGATATTACCAAGATAAGTATTTTAATACGAACCTTTGTGTTTGTTTTTAATGGTCGTAGCACTCGTCGTCGAAAACCGCTTCAACCACAACAACGACCGCCGTCTCGAACAGAAGGCACTGGAAAGAAACTACCTCCGACACCAACAAAGCCAAGCAATGTTGTTATCAATCGTAAGCTTGTCTCTCTACCTGCCACACCGAGCAGGCAACTGCCAAAGACTAGAACTCCTTCCGAGGAGAGCTACTACAAGCCTGATTACAACCAGGACTACAATTACGCTTATCGCAGCCATGATAATTTACCTCAGGATACCTATATTGACAGTATATATAGCGAGGAAAGAGGTTACGTCCAAATGCATGCGCCTGACAAAACTCAATACGGGTCCAGTTACATGCCCCAGGTCGATGACCAGTATACTAGTTCGTGTCAAGAGCCACAGACACAGGATAGATACGATCAACAGTATTTACAAAACTCGTATAAGGACGAGTATCAAGACCCTTACCCACAACAGAATAACCAGGTTTATCGGAATACGTATGAAGACATGATATATCCGAACGTGAGTCAGCCAAATGATCAATACACTAGCCAACCAAACGATCAATACAGGAAGACAAGCAGAGATAGGATAATGGATGATAATTATCAGGTGAAGGGTTACGAACAGAATAACGTACAATATCAGGACAGGAAGAAAACTTACTGGGAAGATACGTATAAAGAGCAATACGATGGTTACAGCGTCTCTACATCGAGCGTATATGACCAAAATAACGTGACAAATAAATACAATCAATACCCGAAAGAGCAATACGATTCTGAGTACAATATAAATACGTCGACTGATTATCAAGGGGCTTATCCAGATACGTATAATCAGGAAATGTACGGTCAACGAATCTACGATCAAGACACATACATTCAGGATATATATAAGGAGGATGGCCAAAATACTTACACTGAAGATACTTACAACCAGCAGGATCCGTACACTCAGGTACCCATTACGTCGCAAAGTAATTACGGCGATACTTATACCACAACAGGACCACAAAAGGATTACGTTGACTATCAAACGCCGTATAGCAAAGAGGAAACCGTTAGTAGATCGTACAAAAATGACTATCAGAATCAGTATGAAGAGCCTTATAATCAATACGAAGAGTCTTATCCTGATTCTTATCAGGAACCCTTCAAGGAACGTTACAAAGAGAGTCCAGTTACCAGTACGGAAAGAAGAACGGGCGAAGTTCCGGAGTTGTCGGTAACTACGCCTAAAGGCCAGACGAGAACGAACGGATATCAGTCGAGCGAGTCAGACTATTACGTTCCCCCTCAGGAAAGTCAGGATATATCCTCGACTGGTGTACAGAGAAGAAAGAAGTTCGAGAAACGTGGACCTAGCCCACTCGTACAACAACATACAGATTCCTTGGAGTCCAAGGACGACGAATTAAAGGAGTCTATCGAAACTGCCGTGAGTTCAATTAGTAGCATTCCACAGAAGAAAGGAATCAGCAGCGAATATTCAACAGCTGCTGACTCTAGTTCCGTTGCCCCTACTTTGATCGAATCTCCGCAAAGCACGGTGCAGCCCGCGACAACGATGGTTAATCATGTAACAGCCAACCATGTTCCAACTAGTATGACGGTGACGGCAATGGTTCACACAGGAGCTAATGGAAAACGATTAACGAGAACTGAATCCTGTCAGGAGGACGTTATCGAAGACGAGGAATATCCAGAAATCATACCGAAGGAACCACAGAGAAAAGACTCGCAGCTATCGCATCAAAGTCAACTCAGTCAACATTCTTCCCAGCACAGCCAGCATTCTCAGAAACCAAAATTAAACAGAGGAGATTCTTATGCCTCCGACCACTTCCCCGACGAATCGTACAGCAGAAGAGGTTCATACGCGCAACCTCCAAGAAAAGACTCCTTCTCATCGATTACGCAAGACACCTTCAAACCACCTCTCACCAGGACTGACTCGTACCAAACGAGAGGTAGCTATGAACAAAACGTCAGTGCTCTTCAGCCCGTTTCCAGAACTGAGAGCTATTCGCGTGGATACTTCAAGGACCAAGAATCTATAGAGGAACCAGAGGTCAGCTTGAGCAGCGCGGTGAATGACGATTATAAGATGAGGGACGAGTCTCTTGAAAGGTAATGTAATAGATTTATAATTGTTTAAAAATATGTAGAATTATTGACATATATTAATACATATATGTATATATTGAATGTTTATTTGTGAAGGTACGAGCGAGGTGATGACGGAATGCTTCGTGACTCTCGAGAGGACTCGTTGGTGGACACGTACAAAACTACGCCACCGATGTCGCATACCGAAAGTCCACGTGGTAAGATTACTCTTTATTCTGTATTTTATTACATTTTTGTGAATATCTATGTATGATAAAAGTTATATATTAATGTTCTTGCTTCTTGATTTACAGGAAGCATAACAAAACAAGCTTCATTAGAAGAAAGTGTTCAAATGGATACTCCACCGAGGAGTCCACCCGAGCCACCACCAGATAAGGAACTTCTCGAGATGGTTGGAGCTGCTTCAGTGCCTACACAATTGAAAGAACGACCGGAGATGACATCAAGGCAACGGTGGCATTGGGCGTATAACCAAATAGTAATGCAGCTGCGGGTAAGTAAATCATATTTTGATTTAGGTATTCAAAACGAATACTACTATATAGAGAAATGTTTTATTAATTCTAGACTACTAAATAATATTAAAAGGTATGGAATTTTCAATGAAAGCGAACTTTTATAAGATACTGTATAGATAATAGTATAGATTGGCAAACAGTTCCAGATATATACTATGCTGAAATAGTGAAGTTGCTACAGAAATAGGTATACAGATCTCAAACAAAATGAAAATGACTTTCCGTCACATCGAGGCGCTAGCCAATGACCTAAACGGCGACCTTCCGAAAAATGTAGCGCTTCATGCCGGCAACCCGCATTTTTCTTACTAGTCCTTCGCTGTTGCAACAATAGCCTTGTCAATTATTATCTTGTATCGATTCGTCACGTACGTTTATCGATCTCGAGATCGCATCTAGGGGTTCTGTACTTTATCACCCATGTAGCTCGTATTGTTCGTTGTCAGTTAGAAGGTTGCCACAAATTCGTCGATCCTTATCGGTAGTTCACGGGATAACGAAAGTTTGTACACCAATGGCACGAGTTATACGTACGTAGATGAATTTGAATCGACGAGTGATTTACTATCTGATATCGAAGCGCTAGAAACCAACGAAACTCTTAATTTTCCGACTATAAATAATTTTAACGACTTAAAAACTTATATAAATATACATAATTGTGTCAGTATAAATTAAATTAAAACTTGCTTAATTTCATCGTACGAAAGTGTAAAAAAGCACTTCATTAACCACGAAGAAACATTAGTCACCGAATATTACGCACGTCCCAGAAAGCAAAGGCGCGCCGATGCATAAATTACGAATAATACATCGCGATATCACGGCAGAAATAACAGTCGCGCTATTATCTGTGTCAGTCGTTGTAAACGAACAATGAATGTTCATTAGTGTATTATCGGGAACCTTCGGGAAGAAATACGAGATTATGTTCGCGCAAATACTCATACATACATAGACACACACGGAAGAGGCGTAACTATCCTGAACAAGAGACAGGTTTCAATAGCAAATTCAATGCGATTATTCTCAATGCGTATCTCTCGGAACGAATAAACGAGGGAGAAAAATGAGAGAAAAAGAAAAAAAGAGAAAAGAGCTTGTGAATCGAATCCCATTGCATGGAAAGGAATCCCTGCCGGAGTAAAGGGTGTGTTTATCGGCCTTCTCGCTGCCTTAAAAATACGCCGCTCATCGAGGGGACAAGAGATGGGTTAACGGTTAACTAGCTGCGACACGAAACTTCCATTAACGCAACCTTGTTACCCAATCCTGGCACCCTAAGTACGCACCTGACGCGCTCCTGGGAGCCATCGCAGTCGATATATGTGTATATACCACGGAGAAATTCGCCTCCACGATGGAAAATGTAGATTCCACGTGGTAACGCACGCTGAGACAAAGCCGATTGTTCGCTCGCATGGTCCGGCTGCGAAAATTTTCACCGGAGCCAGCCAGTTGAAGCATCATATTTCACTTTGCGAATATCATTTACATTTTCTGCAAATCGATCGTGAAGCTCTGAATATTTACGTCATGATATTATTGTTACTATTATTGCTACTGTAGCCTATATCGCGTTCGGAGATCTAATTGCTCTATGTAGACTGTAATTTGTGATTGGACGAGAGGAATGTATCGGTTTGATATAGGGGTGATACAAAATGGTTTAGAAGCATCTAGAGAGTAAAGTCCAGAGAAATAGCAAATGATTTATTTATGAGATAAAATATTTCTACAAGATTTCTAACTTTTAATAATTGTTTATCATGCTTTTATTGGATAGAATTTTAAAAAATTTTGAAACTGAATACTACGTACTCTGTGCTTCTATCTTATTTTAAATAATACTTTGGTTTCTGACCAGCAATCGTATAAAAATATTTTCAGAATAATCAATTTATTTCAATTTGTCATATTTATCATGAAAATGGTAGCTGAGGTTTGAAATTATTCTCGTACGTCCAAATGCGATTTAAAATAGCGCGGATAAAAGAATTAAATCGAGCTATCTGTGTCAGCATTTACGTATCTTGTTTTTCTCGAGTGGTTACATTTCGCTAAATTCTTAAAATCTTATCCCGCGCAGCTTAACGAATTAAGAGCTTCTTTGCGGTGAAAATTTTCGGCTTATCTCGCGAAAGCTAAATGCATGGCCATTTTGTCTCTAGATTTTTCTGCTATAAAAGAAACAGCTAGGAGAACCGTTTATCTGGAAAGCTTTAAGCCGGACGAGTCATTTTGTTAATTGTAATAGTACTAAAGTAATTTACAAAAGCTCACTGTAGACATCAGTGACCGTTACTTTTATACTTCATTCTGTCCGAACCACTAAGGTGGTTTCCAGACCGACTAGATCTTCGTGATATTACTCCATTTTTTACGTATTCGTAGATCACCATGTTCCATGTATATTTTGCACATTGGTATAATTTCTTATGCTTCTTATACAATTTCTTTAAGACCTGTTCGAGTTTCGTCAGAATTTTTCAATCTTAAAGATTTCTTTGTTACAGATACGTGGCGATGGATTGTTAAATAAATTGTATTTGTAATAACATTAGCGACATCGACGTTTGGAAGGTGTCGTACATGTAACACGTGAATATTTCATAAGATATTTTATCAGTTGATATTAAAAACCGACTCACTTTTCAATTATTCTAGTTCGAGTCGCGTTATGATTTCATTGATAGCGCGCATTCGTTTTACAAAGAAATTTTTTCGAAGAGATTTGAAAGAAATTAACAGAAGATAAAACATTAAAATAATTTCTCCAGTTGTATGACTCACTTTATCCGATAATTGTATCTAGCAGTCATTACTTACCGGTAAAATAATTGCAAACGTTTCTAAAAAAAAAAAGAAGCAAGTAAAAAGAAACGGTCAAGGCACAGTTGTATCAACCTTGTGAAAAGAAACTGTACAAATCTGCATTCAAAAGCTAGGCACGTTCCTCCTATCTTCCCTGCAGAGGCTCGTTTCTTTTGCCGCGATAGGACCGTAAGGGCCGCAATCTATGTAGGCCAGTCGGTCTAACCGCAATCGGAAGCCCGTATATCGAGTTGGCAGCCTAGAGTTAGTGGTATCACCTTCACCGTCAAGGTCTCGTCTCCCGCCATTTCGTTATCATCGTTGCCACTTGTCATCGCGAACGAACTTGGTATCCTTCAGTAGCGTATTAGTTTACGGGACGATGACAATGTGAAACCATCTATCAACGAGGCAGGAAAATATATTTTTTATCAGCGTACGTCGAGTAGCGTATTTTGAAAAACGCACGGAAGAATCCACATCGAGGACGAAGAAAAGAGTGAAAGCCGAAGCAGCGACACTATCGATCGTTATTAGGCTTTTATTAGACGGAAGTATCGCCGATAGCTCCCGCAAAGGGAACATCTACACAGGGGGTCGTGTTAACTTAAGTGAAAATATCACCAAGAGGTCCGTCAGGGGCTGACCACCTCCTTTGCCTTAATTCCCGTACGATCTGTCACAGAGTCTGATCGGGCTGCTGCGAGAAACAGGATGCTCTTTATTCTCTCGTCCTTCGTTCCTCGTGTTTCATCGATTTCGACAAACAAGGATGTCCCGTTTTGTAAAGGATAATCAGTGAAATTTACGTGATCGATGGTTGTATAGTGTATTTAACGGGGTAAAAGGATCTTCTCAAGAGAACTTTTCGATATAATAAACTGTGTTTGCGGTCTTGTTCGATAGTAATGTTGGATTACGAAAGTGTTTCGCGGAGCTTGTTGTATACTGGAAAACGAAACTCGTTGGAAAATTATCGAACAATCGTGGCTGGAATGCAGAACCGCGTTCTACAAATTCCAACTTCCGAAGCTTGATAATGGTCTGACCGGAAGGGCTTAAGCGGTACGCCGGATGCCGCGCCGGTATATCGCGTGGATAATGATATCCTGCGTGTAGCTACACGTCACGGCTCTGTGAACAGGCAATTATCGTAGAAATTGCGCACCAACGAATTTCGCTACTCTTTTTTTTCTACCGACGTTTGGTACATTTTTTAGAAACTTTTTTAAAATCAACGAAAATAATATTGTTGTCCGTTTTATAATTTTTTATATCAACGGTCGATCGTTGAATCGTTGAAATTGTTCGATATACGAATAGGAAGAAAAAGTAAATCAAAATGGAAGCTCGTGAAAAGTCCACCGAATGGGCTCTACTATTCCCTTTGAAAGCAGGCTTATTCGCGATGAAGTCTTCCTTGTCTTCAAAGAGCGTGCATCGCGAGAAAGAACGAATAGCCAAGAAGAATCAATTATTAAAGTCAAGAATTCGCCGTGGATCTTCTTTGTCGGACTTGGACAAGCTGCAGTGTAAACCAATGCTACCAGACGTGATTAGATCGACGGATAAATGCTCCGAGTCTCTTCCACATTCGCCAGCTGTGTCAAGAGCGAACCTCCAACTGGGAAATTTGTACGTGAGAGATAGCATAGGCGATCTGATGAACATGAAAAGGTATGGCGCGTCCACGTGGAGCGTTAGAAGCGAAAGTTTGATCGCAAAAGTGATGCCGTTGAGCACGGTGACCCCAAGACACAGTCCGCCGATGGAAAAGAGCATGGAGGACCTCGAGGATGAAATGCAGGATGACTTTCATGTATCCGACAAGCCTCTAACTTGTGCTCAAAGAACGCAGAGGCTCAGCAAACTCATCAAGAAACACAGACGTATCATGGTCTTCAGTCCTAGAAGCCTGAAGCGAGATCTCGTAAGTTAAGGCAAACATTCAGAGACCGAGAATATGATTGAAGTTTTAATTACTCTAAGCTTCGCTTAAAAACGTCTGAGAGTGGTTTGCAAGATGCCGGACTTCTTGCCGTTGATAATGTGGCGATGCCAGAGTATCAGTTGCTGAATAGACTTATTTTGAGAAAGACAATTGTAATTTAAATATAATTAAGCGTGATATTAGGTTGTCCGAAAAGTTTCTTTCGTTTTATGAGGAAATAATAGACGCACAAGGCCTTTTATTTTATAGTATTTTGTCGAATTACGTACGATCCATTTTGTTCTGTTGAGACAAACATTTCACAGACTTGATTTCACGTTTGTATGAAGGTACACTGTTGTAAAAAAACATGTTTGCGAAGGAAGAACACTTTTCGGACAACCTAATACATATTGTTTCTAGAAAGAGAATATAAGAGGAAGAATAGAGGAATTTTTATGTATTCAGAGTTGTTGTTTTACGATTTTTAAAACTGTTTATAGATTGTTTAGAGCTAAGAAGCGATTGTTTGTACGCTAAGAAGCGATGTTATCGACCGTGTACAATGGGGAAGCTAAAACTAGAGACGCGTTGCTAAATTTGAAACAGCTTCTGCAGTCGTGGCGAGAGACACTTACAGGGACTGAAACATTCATGGTACATCCGTCTTTCTCACTCTCATCCGTAGATTGCTGTATTGGCAGGTGGCCTGCACTCTCTTCCCAACGCTCATCGTTATGGCCGTTTTTTTGGATAAATCCTTTCATCCAACGAGAAAAGTTTGTACTTTGCTGTTTTAGTCGAAGAAATTAGCCAAGAACATATTCGTTTTTGCGAGTTTAGAATTTTATCTTTTCATATGCAATAGGTGTAGAAAATATTTTACAGCTTTTGGAGTCTGGATATTATCTGAAGATTAACTTTACAAGCTTTTTGCTGATTGTACCATTTCTTCTTTTTTAAACCTTATTGCGAATATGATTAAATTTTTTAGAATATCATTTTTTTTTACCCCGTAAGAAAAATTATTTTCTGTCGATCATTAATAGAAAAACAGTTTTTTCGAAGAATTTTGTAAAAAATATGCAATGTACTGAAAGTAGAGGCCTGCTTTATCTGAGATATGTTAATTCATACCATTCGTAAAAGTAGAGTGTTGGTACAACATAGAAGGGTTAATAAGATGTTGGAATGTTCAAAGTTATTTAAAATGTACTTGTCTCCGTAAAGCAGCAAACTTATTTCTGCCGTTTGTGCGCAAAGCACTTTGTAGCTTCTCGAGCTTGGAGATTATCCCGGGATTTAACTGTAGGAGCTCTTTGAATACATCATTCTGTTTCTTCGGTAAGTTTTATTGTAAAAGTGGATAGTAGGATATATATATTGAGATATTAAAAAATATTTGTCATGCTTTATCGCATTTAGAATTTATGTCATATACTTTTCTTCCATTTCGTAAGATCATTTTAGCGGTTATGAGTACATTAACGCTACGTTATATTGCTTTTAGATTGAAATTCATAAATTCACAAAAATTGTCGTAATATGAGAAAAATGTTCGTTTACTTACAAGTAATTTATTCTGTTTACAAGCTTCGTCAAAGCTTAATTAAACAAATATTTCATTGAAAACCCGAAATATGCGAATGAAAATATTTTTGCCATTTACTTCACTCCTTCATCTTTACGTTAATCAACAAGATTTTCAAGAATCTCTATCGTTTGAATAGATTCAACTCGTTAAGACTTTTCGACGAATAGAACTTGATTTGAAAACAAAGCATGCATTTATCGAGGATTTTTGTTAAATGTATGATTCAAAAATCAAAGATTTGGTTGATAAATAGTTGCGTAATGTTATTTATACGAAAGAGCGATCATATTCCCTTCGAAATGTCCTTTTTCTTCATATTCTGCTTTCCTACTACGTTTTGAGATTTCTTTGAAATTTCCTCTTCCTTCCGTTGCAACCGCCATTTCGAAATATGTTTTAGATACGTACACACTTTCCGTATGCAAATACTTTTCAATGTTCTGCATGTGTCTCTACTTTCAAACACTTGACAGTGCAAATACTTCTGGATATAACTTTCAACGTATTGACATTTTACACGATACAATTGTCTATACAGATGTGCAAATTATCAGACCAAGATTATAAGAAAGTAAGTAAGAGGAGATTTCTTCCAAACAATGCTATATTCCTAGTTTATAAACACTAGTTTGATGCTTTACGAAGTTCGATCGGAACTTTCTTTCTAGGAAAAGTCTTCCGTTTCTTTGAATATTCCAAGTTCATGTAGCAGAAAAAAATTAACAATCGTAAGAATTTCGGACAAATTGGTGGAAATTGTCTGAATTAAAATCAACGAATGTAATCTCTGAAGATTTAACAATGTACTAAAATTCAACAAACATCGCATGCGCCCTCGTGTTTATATTTTATGCATATAATTAAAGTAATACGTATTAAATTCTATGACAACGAATATCTTGAATCTTCAAGATGAGAGTAGCAGTATGAAATATTTCCATCGTCGTAATTGATGCTAATCCACAAAAATTTAGACATCAAATTAGTAAGGGATTATCTTTGAGCATGTCTTTTTAAAAACTTATAAATTCCAGAAACTGTTAAGGAGGTGCCTGATTTAGATTATTCTAAAAGAGCGTTTTTTTGTGATTTTTTTTAAAAGAGAAAGAAAGAAATGAAGTTATTGAATTTTGAGGTATGGTTTTATATATATTTAACGAATACAAAGAATTTTTTTTTAAAGTAAAAAAAAAATTATAACAGATTTTTGTCTATTTCATGGGCGTCTTGTCGCTGCATTCTTCAATCGGCGGGAAAGATCCACCTCGTAATTCTTGACTGAAACAAAAAACTAAAAAAAGGATTAAATTATTATATATTTTTCTTCTGGATGAACTAAACAAAGGCAGAAAAGAAGTTTATTTAAATAATTGTTATAGCACCTTAAAGTTTATTTGTTTTTAAACCGCCAAAGTTTTTAATTTTACATTTTTTTCTATATTTTTGAACATCGAAGTACATCCGAAAGTTAATCTACTCATCGTGGAAAGATCATCGAAATAACTTTCAATTCAAGATTTCTTTTTCACTATTCTGTAGAAATTGCTTCAACACAAGTTAAATGAATGAAAGTTTAATCCAGAATTTTGAATATAGCCTATAGAAGAAGATGGAGAGTGAGAAGATCGTTTCACAGTCGTTGAAGATATCTGCGATCTCCCTTGAATTTTTGAGTAGGCGACCAGAAATCCTCGGGGAAAATCCTGACGACACTTGAACCACTGCTCGAGAATGACAACCTCTTGTCAATTTGCATAGTTTTGTACGGTTATGTAGCCTCTGGTAATTTTTCCTCTTCCACGTGTCACTCGCGGAACACAAGCCACGTTCGAGCTTTTAACTTTTCTCTCGCGATTCTCCGGTCGTTTCTGTGCGCCAAGAGAATTTTTTCGGTTACTCGTTCCAATGAATGTTCGTTTTGCGAAAAAATACAGTGTACAGTGTACACGCGATGGTACAAAGTTAATGAACGAAGTTCCTTGTTGCGCGGAAATGCACGCCGATCAAAGTACAAATTTGGCGTTGAAATATGGCGATTTTTTTCTGTAATATTTCGCGTTATTTGCCTAAAGAGTCGAAGAGCCGTGAATTCGCGTAATTGACTAATTTGATCAGGTATTGTCGGCAGAAAACAGATGTATTTTTTTTTTTTTTTTATCAGAGGCAGTTATTTCGATATTGGATGTCAGAACTCTCTCGCATAGTCGAACTATTATTGATAAAATCTGATACGTCACGAGTTATTAACATTAATAAATTCCCTTGCACTTTACTGCAATAAGCTCGATAATAAAGAAAAATGAAATTTTACAAATTGCAAGTTATCTGATTGGTTTATTTCACAGAGAATTATAAAATCGTGAAGAAGAAATCTATTAATGGATAAATTATTGTACAAGGAGATCTCGACGATATAACATTGTACTTTTGACTGAAATAATCGCGTAATATGATAATTAAGAATCGTTCAAGGTACAGTTTAACTCATCCTAATTGTTACCATCAAATTGTAAGCTGAAGCGAAGTTTCAAGTGAACTGTATGAGATTAATTTCTCTGGATCAACGACGTTAATTAGACTTGAGCATTGCTTATCACAAGATTACGCTCACCTCGACCTGTGTTTACTAACTTCTCATTGACTAAACACGTATCAGAAACAAGCTGTAACTATAATTCTATTTGAATCTCCATTATGCGATATAAATATTTATTAGTTATTCAACTTGTTAATTAATATCGCGCCCTTAGGACGAAGAATCTAGTGTCTTGAATTTCTGGTCCCGGAGGTATTCACAAAACTTTCTATTAAATTTTGTTTAAAAATTCAGAAACCTTCTTACGAACTCGTAATTAGCTTTAGTATATTAAGTTTACAACTGTTCGCGCTATTAATAACGTAAAAATTAAACTCTAAATATCTCGAAAAAGTTGGGATGAAAATTACTTCCTTCCTTTTTCTTATAATATACAATATATGTGTAGGTATATGATTTCTAACGAGAGTATCTGGTGCGATGTTTAATTCCGCAGGGAATTACCTATATCTGTAATTCTGCAGTGAGGATTACCGTGTAGATAAAGAAAAGACTTACAAGGATAATCTTCTTTTATATCGCTATAACATCCTTGGCATAGTTAATTCTAACGAATAATCAGCACCAATGATCAAAACGAAGGGAGCAATTACATTAAGCAGAACGAGAAACTGAATAGTCTTGTCCTAAACGAGGCAATCGTCCGGCAAATAGAAGGTTTGCGTTCGAATTTCGGTTCAGCACTAGCGATCCGATTGATCGATCTTTTCACGTTATATGGAATGTAAAAGGAGGTTCGAACAATCAAAATTTATCGTCGTATTAGTAATACGACAATCTTTCTTGCACCGATAGAGCTGTAGAAATATGTGCTGTTTGTGTGTCAACCGCGACTACCATCGTATCTGCGGCTCGACTTTTCTCGCGAAAATATCTACGTGTGAGAAAGTTGGCAGACTGAAGAAAACTTCATCCTTGCCATCCGTGCACTTCCTACGATTCCCTGGGGAGTGAAAAAAATAAAGAAATTTAGCGACATACGCGACATTACATTTTTTGATGCTTCGATGACCAGCGAAGTTCCTCCTCGAGGTATCCTTCCGAGAAGGATACTTCGAATATTTGTCATCTCATATCTTTGAACGGGAAATTTGTAGCTTCATGTTGTGGGAGAATTTGAAATATTTTCTGCGGTAATTTTAATCGTGCTTTAATCGTTTTTATGGAGAATTATAGCGTACTTTGGGAAAGAGGTAGAAATATGACTAGAGTGAAATAAATTGGAGAGAAATTTCTGGTGGAAGTATGGCGAAGAAAGCTATGGTAGACATAAATAGCTCGGAGGATACTGCATAGGCACTTTTCATAATCGTACATTGAAACGAAGTAGTTGTGATCGGTCTAGTTGTAGCTCTTAATTTTTAGAAAGTACTTATACATCACATTTTACGAAAAATATATACAAAATTTGCTACAAACAATTTGAAAAATACGCGTTACGAATGTCAGAATTAATACTAATATTATACGCTAAACATATTATCCGTGATATTAAAATATATTTAATTTCCTCGGATTTCCACTGAAATTGAAACTTAATCTTAAACTTCGGAATCGCTAGATATAGAAATGAAAGATTTTTAAAAAGATATTGACTTATAATTTTGTTAAAATTAAAAAATCGAATAATTGAAAAGTTGAAGGAAATAGGAAGAATGAAATGAAAAATTAAAGAAATTAGAAAATCCAAGAGATCTTTTTTGCAGAAAATCGATGAAAACACGATAAATCGCTATTAATATATTTATCATTAATCTCAAATAAATAACAAACTCAACACAAGATTCGATATAATTGTAATTCGGATACAGTTGCAAATTTTTGGCCGGTAATGCGCGTTAACGAACTTAACACCCATCGTGGCCTTATCGCATTGACAACAGGCTAAAATCAATTTCCTGTCTAAGCATCCTTCTCTCTGGCTGTGGAACATCGTGTACATAATTACGACCCTTTCGACGCGCGAACAACACACGGAGGAGCACGTGTTTTCGCAGGCAAACACATTCATAACACTAGTTCAACTATCGTGCCACTCTCGACATCCTACTATGTAAGCACGTAATCGAACTCGTGGCGGACAGCTTTATCGAGAAGAGGGTGCTCAAAGGGATAAGAGATCCTATATCAAACGCGAAGTCGATGGACAATGTCGGCAAAGGACAGGAAAACGATCAATCCGGGATTAACTGATTCCGCGGTCAACTCGAGTCTTGGTTTGCACGTCCTTCACGAAGCGCGGCTAATCCTTCAGGCTCTTGTTAACATAGCCATGATCGACTTGTAAGACGCCAGTGTAACAAATGACGTGGGCGTTGGACGAAAAGTTTTGTTTTCTATCGAGATTGTTCGTTGGATCGTTTAATAAATTACGCGTAAATCTGGGCAACATGGTTTACAACATACGAATTTTCTTTATTATCGTCGAGAGAATTGTCTAACTTTATGGTTTCAAGTTATCGTATTCTAAGAAAGCCTTCTTAAATCTCCTCATAAGAAACACTGTAAGCTTCAATATTAAAAAGTACACGTGATAAAAGAATAAATGATTGGCGTATTGTTGCAGAGAAATGGAATAGTTTGGTAAAATATTAGAATTTTTTAGGTATTACTTGTATGAAGTGTACTTGTTGCTCAATTATGGAAGAACGCGGTATATGTTAAAGAAGAGTTCTCGTGGCAAGTGATCGTAAATTTCTACAGTTTCAGCCATTAACATTTTAAGTAAGCGTATTACCGACTCCTTTAAACAAAATATTGTACATTACTGTAATCTTACGCCAAATCAGATCGTCGATCAAATTATTCAAACGTACGAAGAAACTCGTTTTATACGCTTTTTGTGGTTACTCTGTTTCTCCATAATTGGGCTCTATGACAGACCACGCTACATATTTACAAGTATGTAAGCTTTCTTGTAACTTGTGTACAACTAGTCACACGCATAACCTTACACGATCCTCCCCTAAAAACATTTTATCGTCTATCCGTATCAAATCCCTTCTCGCTGCTGGAAATTATTTATTTCGAGGAATATTTTTGTGCTTTTAAACGCAATATCTTCGATGAAGATAGGATAACTAAACTGTCAACCTTTACGCATTTATGGGAAACTTGAAGGTGTACAAATACACAGAAGGCGCTTAATATTTACAAACACGTTTATAAAATAATCGAAGTATCGCGATACTCGTTATAATATTTAGTAGGCGACATGATTTTCCGTTTATGTTCTATTCTTTCAGTTATTTTCGTACAAAGATGAATTTCCATAGATATCCGCAATCTAGAGATAACATACGATTCTACGAAGTCATCCCCTTGAATTTTGTCTAGAGAAATAAAAAGAACATTTGCCTTTTAATTCCCGGTATGAACACAGCAGTCCTGGACCGGGTTCCTTTCAATTTCCAACGATTTCGTATTTACAGAAGAGATTGCCCGATGCAAAAGAAATTAAAAGATGCCCTGACCCCCGGCTCGCTTTGAAGATGTTCATATCTGTTGAATCGGTCGAATTGCTTCTGGTTCAAATCCCTGGAAACGTACCCTTTTATCTGTTTCGTCAGTCAAACGAGACGGCAACTATCTCTTTCTGTGCTCTAACAATACTTTCTTCTCCTTCGCGACGATATCCGTCTGGGGACAATCTTTCTGTAAGATTGTTTCGTGAGATCCTATCGATCGGGATATCGCTTTAGATATTCTCGGTTAAAGAACGCCAGCTTAAATCCTCAATTACGTTTGATGTGGATGAAATCTCGTCCTGTGATCGAGGGTTGTTGTTCTTCCCTTTCAGTTAAAATTGACAAAGATCGTACAACGCGATGTTGTTAGCAAAATTTCACAGTCCCTAAACCCTAAATCTTTGCCAACGGGACCGATTCTCTTGGCTCCTTTTATTTCGCTCATCCATCTGCTATTCTCTCTTGCGTGTTTCTAGAGGCATTTTCGGTACCGTAGGTAGAGCTCATATTTATTCATGGTATCCAAGGAAATAATTGGAACAACCTTTCACAGTTGTTTCTATTTACGAGCAAATTTCGTCAAACTCGCGGTACTGCGTCTGAACGTGGTTAATTTAAAACAATAATGTGTTTGTCGATACAAATTGCCTCTCCTGTTTTTAATTTATATCGTTTAAGCTTTACCGTTGAAGTTTACTTCCACCATCTGCATACATTTCGAATGCAAGTGTAATTTATTGCCTTTTGCACAATGTTTACTGCATTCGATTGGTGGATGTTGAAACAACGATTTAAAAATACAATTCTTTATTGAAATTAAGGAAATTTCAGGGTTCCGCAATATCCTCGTTACTTTCTACGTCGATTACCTTGGCAGAATTTTATTATAACACGCGTGTTTCCACTTAACTTTTTGTCAATTAGATTTTTGTCGAGATTTGAATGAATTATTTTAATCTCATTTAATACGTATACGAAGATCTTTCAATTTCGTATGGAAAAGCTGATTGAGCAAGCTAAAAATTGAAATCTGCTGAATTATTATTATGTACCGATCCTTTTGGAATTATTAGTCCGTCTCCTGCCACGTTACAGATGGTTCTGACATTTGACTAATTGAATGTGTGCCGAGTTTCAAATGAAACGCCCTTCAAGAAGGATCTGTTTGCCAACTGGAATTCATGAAATTACGAGTATTTTAGTTGTCACTCGTAATTTTACCAGTCATGATTACATTCGCACGAAATTCTCTGAAATTTTAGCGAGCTTTTTTAATCAGATTACAAATATCAGCGAACAATTGCTGTCGATACAACAAATGTTATATATTCTTGGCCTAGTCTGATATTGATAAATACAATGACATTATGATCTTTCAAATTGTTCGAATAATTATGAAGAATTTATGGGTTGTGTATTTCTACAATATTTTTACAATAAGAAAAACATTTTATATGTATATGTACATGCGTTAAAATTGACAAATTAAAATTAAAATATCTGCCAAACTAGTGGTTTCTTGATATGAACAAATTAATATCTCTTTGTAGCGAATATCCAACTGAATGGACTCTATAGTGTTATAACATACGGTGTCGTTTAAAAAATTCAGTCGCATCTGTCCGATCAGTCTCTTGAAACGAAACATATTTCATTTGAGATATTTTTCGATAAAACCAATATGTATGTATAGGTATGTAAATATGAAACCGGAATTTTTGTATAGAAAATGTACATTTATTGTATGAAAATGATTAAAAATATTTTATTCGAAGTATTGCCCATCGCTAGCTATACATTTTTCCCACCTGTCTGGCAATTGGTGGATGCCACGCCAAAAAAACTGTCGCTCTTTTGAGGCAAACCAGTCATCGAGCCATTTTCGTACATTTTCGTAAGAAGGGAAGTGCTGGTCAGAAAGTGCGTGTCCTATCGATGCAAATAAATAGTAATCGGACGGAGCCAAGTCTGGTGAGTAAGCCGCGTGCGAAAGTATTTCCCAACTGAACGCTTCGATCGTTTCCTTGACCGGTTTTGCTGTATGTTTTCACGCAAAGCTTGATTCAAATCGATTATTTGTTGTCGGTAGCGCTCAGTATTAACGGTTTCGCCAGGTTTTAACAGCTCATAATAGACCACACCCTTCTGATCCCACCAAACACAGAGCATTGTCTTCCGTCCATAGCGATTTGGTCTATTAGTCGATGTCGGTGGTTCGCCTGGAGCTACCCATAATCTTTTACGCTTAGGATTCTCAAAATATATCCACTTTTTATCGCCAGTCACAATTCGGTGGAGAAATGACTTTCTTTTGTATCTGGCGAGCAGCATTTCGCAAGTGGTTTTTCGGTTTTCTTGCTGTCTTTCATTCAGTTCATGTGGAACCCATTTTCCCACCTTCTGGATCTTTCCCATAGCTTTCAAACGTATGGAGACGGCTTCTCGTGTCACGTTTAATTGATCAGCGAGTTGTTGTTGCGTTTAAACGTCATCCTCATCCAACGATGCTTGCAATTCGCTGTCTTGAAACTTTTTCGGTGGTCTTTCACGTTCTTCGTTCCTCGCATTAAAATTGCCACTTCTGAATTTTTTAAACCACTCAAAGCACTGTGATTTACCAAGAGCATGCTCGCCGTAAGCTTCGACAAGCATTCGATGCGATTCTGTAGCAAATGGTAACAGAAAATCAATGCTGTCCGCAAATTGTAGTTTCCAGGCACAAAATTCGACATGTTCAACGCTATTACAAACTATGCTGTTGTATGAAACTTGTATTGTTGTGAGTCGAAAATGTTTGTGAGATGTCAACAAAGACTTTTGGCATGAATGACGCAGTTTAATGATAACTACATTATCAGCTAGGGCCATCTATAGGCAAATTCCGGTTTCATACTTACATAAGTATCGACTTATTTTAGATAATACACATTTCTCATTAATTCACCTTGTATACGATATATCAAGTATTTATCTAATTATTACTTGTTTTCTGTTACAGGTGAGTACTTTTATTTGTTTAATCTCATCCGAGAATCGGATCGATCGATCGTGCGAAATAGTCGGCCGCAGGTGAGTGTTATCTCAGCACGATGTTTTGCCCTTAATTATGACGGTAGACGAGCAAAGTCGTCAGGCGTATTATTACGACGTTGAATAAACGGTATCAGTGGTATGATACCGCCAATTTACGTCTGGTCTGTAAATTGTTGTTACAAAGCGTTACACCGCAATATAATGCCCCATAAACGATCGAGGTTTCATATAAAATCGCCAGACGAAAGTGCACCGGATGTCATGAAACCAACGAGGCGTGTACAATGTCTTGTTGCATTGTAACAAGAACTTAGATGCAATTTGTCGGTGGACAAGGTATTTCGCGAGCAAAGCTTCACTTTTCGCATCATCATCGTCTTACCGTGGAATCGTGCGTATAAACTGATTTCACCCACTATATTTTGATTTACAGTTACGAATTCTAAGATCCTTGAAAAATAGATCTTCGAAACTTGTGACATATTTGATGTGTACATATATATATTTTGGTATATTATTGTTATATGAAGTTTTAATAGAGAAACTACGTATATTTTATATATTACAATTGAAATTGTTGAAACGAATAAACGTTCGAGTTTGCTTGTGCAAAGGGTTGAAATATCGGCGATTCAACTTATGATGGTGAAATTACCGTTTAAGATATAAAATTTTGTTAATGATAATGAAAAACCACTTATTTTTAGATATATCTAACTCTAATTCTTTCATAGCTACTATTTTAGACTAATATACTAATTCTTCAATATTTAGTGGAAATAGAGCAAAAAGGTAAAGACAAGGATAATAATTTGAAATTGAAAAAACGGATAAAACTATTTATTTTTGATACATAAATATTGTCTACTTTATTATTACAAACGAAAAAAAAAATATTTATCTTTCGAGTTTACTCGAAAGCGCGATACAGTTATCCGAAGAACACGTCAGAGTGACAAGTACGTTCAGTCATACGGAAGATGACACGTTCTCGGAATGACAAGGTGATTAAACATGCACGAGACGCCTCCCAATATACTTTATCACGGGACCATATGATCATATCAACGAACAAGTGTCCGGAGATGGAAATTTCAACGGTTCACCATGAGCCGGTATTAAAGAAAATTTTGAATGATTTACGCAGACTCAGCGCGAAATACTTATATCCAGTCGAGATTCAATAATTCTTTCAGTCGGTAAATGTCCTACAAATGCTATCTTCACCTTATTGAACGAATCTCGTCAAATAAATTTTACTCCAATGACAAGTTACCTTCGTATAGTTACTGGTTTGTTAAAAATCTTTCTCTTTCAATGTTCGATTAGTATAACATTTATATTTGGTTTAGACAACAAGGAATACGTAACTAATATAGTATTAGGTTGTCCGAAAAGTTTTTTTCGTTTCAGAAGGTGATAATAGATGAACAACAATTTCTATTTTATATTATTTTATTGAATTAGGTATGATCCATTTCTTTATATTTCTATTATTATATTCGCGCATAATTCAATAAACTAATATAAAACAAAAAACATTGTGCGTATATTATTTCCTTATAAAATGAAAGAACTTTTTCTGACAACCTAATATATCGAAACACAGATTGTCAGAGCATTATAGTTATTGACAAAACAGGATATTATTTTTATTAACGACTTTTCCACCGTTCTAATGAAAATATCTGTGTTATCGGCGAGTATTGTTCGTTTCAAAGACAAGAAAAAAAAAAAAAAAAAGAAAAGAAACAGGTGGCAACGAGCCACAGCAATGAGAATGTATGGACTGGTGAATTGTGGATGAAACGTTTGCAATTGATTGATTTCAAATGATAAAGCTAGTAATGTGCCGTGTATATTGGATAAACTCATAAATGAAAATTCAATTACGGTTTGTTGATCGAATCCACTATTTTTTAATTTCCGTGTTATTCGATTATATTTTCAAGTTACGGTAGATTGTGCCAATAAATGTTTCTTGTTTCTGGTTCTGCTGTTGTTTCTATTAACTTCTTTATAGAGAATATTCTACAGTTTTCATCCGTTATTATTCAAATTATCATTCAGTTTCATTATAAATTACGATATTAATAATTGGAAGCCTACATTTCTAGATTTTTTATTGTTACAGTTACGATCTTTTTAGTAACGCAACGAGATCAGGAACACGAGTAAATTTGACACTTATTTTAACGAAGAATTTGATAATATTAAATTAATAACGAAGTATTGGAACTATCATGGTAATCGTCCAAATATCGAAAGATTTTGTTACGAAGAAATCTAAGTGTAATTGCTCGAATTATCGAAAATACCATACCTCAACGGCAAATTTGACGTTATTGCGACCAATATGTTCGTTGTCTAAACAAGTCGACTTTCATAAATACGAGATAGTCTACCTCCGACATAATTCGTAATATCGTCGTATGCATTTGAAACCATTTATTACTGTTTTACCGCCACTAAGAACAATATCCAATTTGCGGTAGTATACGAATGGTGTCTGAGCTCAACGGGGATGTTTTCTAAGACGGTGCGTTTCACGGAACCGTCTCTCACCGAATTGCTGGCTAGCGAACGTTGACTTAATGGGTGGTAATTTAAGGTCGGAGACTTAATGGTTACGAGAAAATCGACCCGTTGGGAACACAACGGGGAATGGAGTTATGGCAGCTGAACACGAGTGAAAGCACAGGATATGAAGAACTTAGCTATCATTAAGCAATGGCAGATGCACGGGAGATTGACAAAGTTGCGTGTCTGCAACCTTGATAACTATTCGCTGTCGTGTATCTTAAAATGGAAGGATTGGGTTGAAATAGAAGGAAAGAGTAATATATCAGAGTGACTATAATTTCAAGTTTTAAATTTATTATAATTTTCACGTTCCATCGATTCTAATTCTTATAGGAGATTTATTAGAAAAATATCATATTAATGTATTCTATGATTTTGGATTTCATATGACTGAAATACATAAATATTGTTATTATTATTGTATTGATAAAAATTAGTAGTTTCAAGCTTTCTAACTGTAGGGAAAAAATCTACACGAAAAATATTCAATAAAAAGATACGAATAAAATTAACGATATGGGTAAAATTCTACTAAAATTACGTTTTTTATTCAATTGCGTTAAGTCATATAGAGTGCCTTTCGTAATTAAACACACTAAATAATCACTTTTTCAAAATTGGTTATTTTTAATTAACCATCAACTGATTTGTTTCTCATTAACTTATTTTTAAATAGTCGATCACTAAGAAAAGTTTCTATCCAATTATTGTACACACCATAATTCTAGGTTGGAGAATTGCTTGTTTAAATTTTATTAACTCATAGATCCAAGCTTTCGTTGTCTGCGCTGAGAAAGACGTAAACGTCACGTCTAGACATATTTTCTATACTTTTCAAGACCCACGTATCTTTGATTCTACGCTTATTTGAAGTTTCAAACTGACCACAGTTTATCGTAGCTGTATAGTAGTATTTCTACATGGTCTCGCGTGTGTTATGAACTAGTTGAAATAATTTCCTCACGAGGTAATTACATGGAACTTTACAATTTAATTCTCAACAGACGTGGCATAATTTTTGTTTATCTTCCATAAATGAGAAATTGCATCTCACTTGAAAAGTTTGTCACGAATCACGTCTGCGTCCCAGTAACAAAGAAAATCAATCGTCGCTTGCCACTGCTCCACCATTCGTTCTTACTTGTTTGTCTCCTTTCTTTTTTTTTTTTTTTTTTTTTTTGTATTTTTCTCGTATTATCCGAAGTCTGTCAGATGCTTGATACCGCGTAATGAATCGTGATAAAAAACGATCGCGGTCATATGACCACGTTGATACGGTTTTTCCTGTATTCCCCCTCCCCCCTTATTTTCTTTTTTGTCAATTTTTTGAATAAAAATTCAACGTTGGGGGAAACGATATGCCAAGTGTGATTACTTTTTTATCTGACGTGATATTATCGCAAACGCGTGAAATATCAAACGTGCAAACTGGTAACACGCCGGAGATGAATGCGCTGTGAACGTCAACTTCTCTCTCTTGGGGCTATGCAAGAGAGTTCTTCGATATCTGGAACTTCGTTCCGTGGAAGTTCTTTGCTGGAAACGTAACCCCTTCTCGATACGGTCGCTAGAAATTCGTTTTTGATCGACGTTGAAATTCGCAGGTGTTCCTCGCGTATAGAAAATCGCTTTGGCAACCAGGAAATTGGCTTTGAAATTATAATGTTACAGGAGAGAAAGAGGAAAATCTAACAATCTATTATAGCGATAAAATAGAAGGTAACGAAAGAAAAGTAACTAGGTGAAAGTAATTGACTTGATAGTACGGAGTTAAACGAGTTAATGTAACATGCGAACATTAGGACGATATGAAAGGAAGCTATTACGTGCATATCAAAGTTGCACAAGAGAAATTGTGTGTTATATTTTGTACAAAGGGTAGATTATAAAATACATTGTCTTACGTTATCTGACAGCTTAAAAATCTATGCGATCCCCGAGAGAATGTCACAGTGACAAAGATCAATGTTATATTATCCTCTCTTGGGATCTAGAACCGTGGTATGCAATAACCAGAGGTTTCTATCTGTACCAGCAGAGTACGACGTTAAAAGAAAAGGATTTCATATTGCACAGGATTAAAACGTCGACAGATATACAATTCATTCTGATTTTGATACTATTAGAACTGAAATTTACTTTGTATTTTACTCCAGAACTTTCTACTATCCGTGAAGATACTTTTGTTAGTAATTCTTTTTTCAAATGTAATTCGTAATCGAAAAAGTTACAAACTGAGTTTCAAACGATACTTTTAAATCGACTGAAATACAAATATTTTAGATCAATCACGAGCCACACAATTACGCACGATCACATGTTTCAAGTGTTAAGTGTATCATCTTTTTAGTTCCATAATTAACGAAATCATAACTTTATTCTCTGTCGCAATACGTTTTCACAACTCGAAAACACGCAATCTTCACATATCGATAAATACAAAACACTATTTCATAGAAACAAGCAGTGGATCGACTCACACCAATGTGATTCTCGGTTTTCCAATTAAATATATCGTCTATCTGTGTTTTCAATCCTTTAAACGATAAAAACTCTGTTTCTACAAAGTGAGACACGCTTCGGGACCGTCATCTCCACGAAACAAATCACTTTATCCGTTACAAACAATTAAATCAATATTCCAAACACACCAACATTACCATGTTACACAATGCTTCTTGTAAGAACGTCGTCGAATTCAATTTCATAAATCATCGCTCCCCTGGATTTCCATTACCGATGCCGCGCTTGCCGTTAACAGCACAGTTTCACGCTGTAGAATAATCGGAACAATCAAGCGAACCTACCTTTATGAATTTCTAATCGTGCAAAAGATTAATCCCGGAATGCGGTCGGAATTGAAACGATACGGTATCACGAGGACAGCCTCTGAAATTTCATTGTCGGCTTTGACGACCGCCGCTAACGGATTATTACGATTTTAGTAATTGACAGGTAACGACGCGGCGCGGTTGCATCGCCAGGGTACATCGAATAGCGTCAATTTCGGCCACGATACGGCCGGCCGATCGTTATTCATTACGTTAATTCGCATCGCCTCTTCTACCTTGATCCTCTTGTTCCGCCATTATACGCGTTTCGTCGAGCGAGAAAGTGTAAATATCGGGCGATCGGTAGTTGGCGGTTTCGTGGATCACCGCAACGAGCTCGCAAAATCTAGAACGAGAAAGGGCCGATGAAAGAACGACGAACTCGTGCCGCGATCGGAATAATTGGCCGACAGTCGAACGTACTTCGGTTTATTAGCGGTGGCTCGCGGTGGTGATTCCGTTGCAGGTAGATCGACGACGAGCAGCTCATTACAGGCCGATAATGGCAACAGCATACTATCGCCAGGATCGGTCATTCTCTATGCGTTTACTTGACTCCGATTCAGATTCCATAAATATCATAATTTTCAAGTAGCCTCGCGTCTCGTTGAATTTCCAGTGTGTTCAATTGGTTGGATAGGAACTTGATTAGGTAGAAATAATAAATATGAAAAAATACGGGTCATTATAATTTGTGCAGGTCGATTGTTGTTCGTTAGCTGAAGTTGTCTTTGCACAGACACTGTTGTTACCGGGTTGAGGTCGCATAAATGACGTCCACGTTCGATGTTTAATGTTTGCTACGCGATCCTGTGTATAACTACGTATTTCGCAAATGCTTTGAAACTGTGGGGTAAACGAGGTTGTCGTTTCTATAAAATGTTGCAATGGTGTTGTTGAATGTGATATTATGTTTTTCGATTTGTACTTATCACGAATCACTTCCGATTACCTTTTGAAGCAAGACTCTAAGTACACATGGATTCACTGGGGCATTACAGTTGTATATTTAACTAAATTTCTAGTTTTATAGTAATTACATAATTTCATTATTCTGTATTTAAAGAAAGTTGTCAATTATAGAATTTTTCGAATGCTGCTTTTGCAGCTTTCTTGAGATACGATCAAAGTTATGAAAAAGACATAGTTTAAAATATGTGCAGCCATTTACATAATTCAGAACCAGATACCGATAAACACAATAGGAAAATTAGCGATACAAATGTCGAGAATGATTGAAACGTTCATTAACAGACACAAGTGATATACGTATAATATAGACGACAAAGATATTCAACTTAATTGTACATAATTAACGAGATTGTTATTGATTGATTGATTGATTGATTGTATATGTATCTTTGTAATTTAAGGTTTCAAATGATATAACGATTGCTAAAGATTTCAATAATTTCCTAATAATTAGTAAGATTTATCACTTTTCATAAATGAATATGGTGTGTACACATGGTTTTTCCGTCAGACGCTTGGACATGCGTTAAATGGCACGCGTTACTGTGACACATGCCAGGCTGGAAATCATTGGCTCGTTTCGTGTATCGATAATTGCATTTGCCGGCAAGCGAATCACACCGTTCCGCCGATTTGTCTCGTACAATTTGATCGAGGCTTCATTACGGCCGCCAGCTTTGTTTGGTTTTATCCGACGCCGCTTCTCTACGTAAATCCGACACGCGACTCTCGTATCTCGACATGTCTATCGTCCCTTTGGATCGTTAACGACATTTGAAACAACTCGTCGAATTTCCTAGAGTGTGAAACTCGGACATGTTCCGTGGACGTTCGATTCGACAAATCCTTTCGTCGATATGTTATTAAGGTGATGTGCTCGATTCCTTTTGACGAGGATGAACATTTGATATATGATTTTTGATCGGAGGATTCTTGTGTTCTTTCCCTTCAAGTTTTTTTTTTTTGTAATAGAATTTATATTAATATAAATTGGTCATAAGCTTAACTAGATCTTAAATAAAGATTTGGGCATCGTTTACGTAATATAATTTATTTCGAATTTGTTTTTGCACTTTTATATTTTGGTAGTTAATTGTAAAATGTCTCTCTCAGAAAATGTCGATACCAGAAATTTACAAATTGGTCGATGGGTAGTCTGGCAATCAGTTAAATTTACAATGCGATTTATGTTTATAATTCTTTTGCAATTCCAACGATTCCAATCTCATTCTTCGGTAACGTTGTCATTCTCAGTTATACTTAACTCCTCAGCAAAGACGCCATAATGTACTAATTCAAAATTATAAGATAATTTCCAAATAGATTGCGACAAGTCTTCGTTATATATTATTGCTTCAAAATTGTTCCTTCAAAGACTCGGTTACTTTTTACACAATTAGTTTTTTTTTTTATAATTCTCTTTAGCTTAATCGATTACCGTTTCCATGATCCAAGCAAGAACACTGAGTGTTATTCACTTTGCGTTTTTCCTCGTCACGATCACTGACAGCTCGTGCAAATATATTTCCTTTCAATATTAAATCGCAACGTATAACATTTCCAATTAAAATTCTATATAAGTGAAAACATTCTTAGCTGTAAAATAATATACGAAACACTACGTAGAAAAAAATATTCGTATAAAGTAAGAGAGATTTAAACGTGTTACACGATCATATCCGACAGTCTAATTTCGTATGTCACAACCTGATATTTCGTTACAAGATTTTCAATCATATTTAGCCAGGCCACGTTCTCGCCCTTGAAACGTTTCTCCGCCATTTTCTATGGAAAAAGCTTTGTCGAAAATTCACTGCCGGCAGATGCTCTTTTTTTTCACTCAAACCTCGACGATATCAGAATCCCTCCGTTTTTCTCTCCCTTCTCTGTGTCTCTGTGCTTTTTTCTCGCGGGTTTCATTTCGCAGGCGTTTTCGCTCGGTTCGTGAAACGCACGGAATGCGACGCGCAGTTCGACGCTAGGCGGAGAGCAATCAGAGAATCGGTCTCTGTCGCCCCCGGTGATTTTCGCCAGCCACGACGGTTCGAATAGAACGCGAAGGAAAGTCAGTCGAGCTCGTTCGAAATTCCTGACAGCGACAACCACCGGTATTTTCCGTTGGTTTCATCGCGACTCGAACGAGAAAAAATTGTGAAGAAACACGGGGCAAACGGAAGGACAAAAGATGAGAAAGAAATCAGGAGACGCATTTTGTTGTATTTCGGTGGATAGTATATGAAGTTTTTATGTACAGGTAATAATAAAAATACGATGATACTAAACATGTACACTGATGGTTATAAGTATTACGAGACTCGCTGATATTTAAAGAAGCAATGGTTTCTAGATATTTTATTATAAATGTCTTAATGTAATAACAAATAGTAAATGAAATAAAATTTATTAAAATTTTCCAATAAATGTAACGAGTAGGTGTTCTGATACTTATGGCCAACGTTGTATATACTTGGCCACTTAAAATATGTTCGCGCAATGTGCAATCTTCGTTTTCCAATTATTAGATCATCGTTGTACAGTAGAATAACAAATATTTATCGAAAATGGATACCGATTGTGAATATCAAACATAGTTGCTTTTGTGATCGGCTATGTGGCAGCATGTTAGACGAACAAAGCAGAATTTTTGTGAAAAATAAGATCCGGTAAGTACAGAACGCTGCTTCAATTCTAATTCTTTGTATAAGATTATGAGAGAAGGGTAATTTTTCGCAGAGATAGGAGTAGGGCAAATTCTATACTTTATTCTATACAGTATGACAAGCGTTATTTGAAACCGAGTTTAATTTTGCAGAAAATAAAAATGTTTTTCTTTTGGAATGAAATTGAATGGAAATTGTGCAGAACGAAAATATAAATAACATAATTCTAATAAAATTCGTCTACTTTCCAGCTATCTTATTTAATTCACATTTTGCCTCGTATTTATTATCAAAAGAATGAAAAATTCTTTATAGTGTCGGTTTTACGAGGCAATTAAATGTTCGTCATACAGTTGCGAAACATTGTTGCGTTTGTAGACTATTACAGTCTAACGTTATTTGTTTCGTTATTTTATTTTGTAGAATCCATTCGATGAAGTAGTATAGATCAATCATAGCAAAGATCATACGTACATTCGGTTAAATAACTGCTGCAATTTTCTGAATCCACTTGGTATGCTTTGTTTTTTTACATCAATAAATGAAATTTTGTATAAAATAAATATATTATTTATTACGTAGTTAACATTACATAAATATACTTTTCCATAAATAATATAATAATATGTATGTCGTCGTCATTTATGTAACATAAAGTAAACTTTTATATAGAAATTTTTATTTTCTTCGTGATTATACAAATCACGTGGTATTTTATTCCAAGTTTCGCCCATTGTGAGTTACGCCCACGCAATTCTCCAACACATCCTACGTAAAGAGAACAATTTATCCTAACACACGTTCGTATTACTCATCGTCATCTCGTGAGTGAATTGAGGCGTCAAACTCGAACGTTCTATGTATTGGCTACCAAGAGAAACAGAATAGGAACCCAAAGAACTCACAGTGTCATCTCAGTGCTGCTTTCCATGTATATAAAGTATTCCCATTGAGGATTCTCGAGCTTTAACGTCGAGACAATATCGAAATGCGTACAACAAAGTAGCCAAACACCATTGATTTGGTTCTATTCGCATCTTTGGATGGCATAATGTCTCATTGCTATATAGTACACAAGCTTACGACAATACTTCTGTACCTGGCGTAAAAAGCTTTCGCGTCGAAACATCTTGAAATTTCACTAGCACTGTAACGTGAGAAAATATCGAATCTCTACGTCCATGAATCAATATTAAAACGAACTAAAAGGCGATATATTCATTAAGAATAGCATTAGTATGCTTGTAAAGTTTCTCGATAGAGTTTGAAACATTGAGATCAAAAGATACATTACAATATCTAATTAAAAAACGTGACGACTACTTTGAATTTCCAATAATTTTGCCAGATTTGAAATGTACATCAAATATATCATTTTCCATTCCATAGATAAATCACTCGTTCTATCTCGATTATTATGTCATGACGAACGAGAATCTCTGATTTTTCCTCTCATAATGGTCAATAAGAATCGATTAAATTTCTCGAACGTTATCCATAATGTCAGATTTATCAGACGCGGACGAAATCAATAGATAAACTGGAATACCGACTAGAATACCAATAAGTGGATAGATTCGTGACGATAAGCGACAAGTCGACGAGCAGAATTGAACTTTATGTCGATTTTAATTCGCCGCGCGCGTTCATAGCGTATAAATAGTGGCCGATATCTCGGCGTGTGTAAACTTTAAATCGCTTTGGGTTAACCGTAAATCATAAATATGTATACGATTAATCATGATTAGTCGGCGAATCCATCGGTACAGGTGAATATTCATGAAACGAATCAACCGCGAATCGATCGACCCATTAATCTCGTCGAGATTTCTTCCGCTATCTTTTACATTCATGCGACTCGACCGGCAGCTTTTACCGCGAAATATCTGGCAACGATGCATCTTTCTATTTTATGATTCGTTGTAAATTTTTTAAATGTATTCTTTTATATCTGTCTCCGTTTATTCTCTTTTTTTTCTTTTTTTTTTACGAAAGAAATCGTACCAAACGCGTCGTTACGATTTACCAAATAGGATTTTGATCGCGTCAATTAAAGATTTTCATGACAAGAAGCGATGAAGGTATGAAATATCTTTGAATATTTAGATTAGACTGATAGAAATACGAAAGAGAAGTGTTTGAGATTATCACGTGAACAAAGCGAATCTATCTGACGTTTAATAGGAGCTTATCAATGTATAATACAGCGAATGAAAAAATGACAATAATTACCGAAAAAGAAGCAAAGAAAGAGAAAAAATGAACTTCTCCAAAATAGGAAAACAGCATAATAGGCTTATTCTTCTTTTATAAAATCGTAAAAATAACACAGAAACTGTCATAGGAACTTACTATAAAAATCGTAACAATATGACTTATCACCATGTCGGAAAAACTATTGACAACACCTAACAGTCAAACAGAGCAAACTTCGGTGAATTGAAAATGCAAAATTGGCAAAGGAAAAAGAATTTTTTAGATAATCTAGAGTAAAATCTTTGAGCGAACGACATTGCGTAGATTAAATCGTCATTATAGCTGTATTATCAAAGTGTATTTTTTGTTATTTCATCTATCATTTTTCCGAGCCAAAACTTACCCGATGCCCAACATTCCTATATAGTGTAATACGTCGTCACGTGAAATTTATGGTCGTAACCCTTCACGTTCGATTGCCACTTAATGAATTCGCACTGTCCAAAGTTCAAGTTCTACGCATTGATTTATTCGCCGGTTAATAAATTCATTTCCCTCAATTCAGGGCTATTTATTTTTGTATCTTTCTGTTCTACAATTATTTGCTCGTCAGTTTGTCTTATATAACTCGGCGATCCATATTCCAATAGGTTGGATACTTTGTTTTCATGTGTTTTAATTTTAACTCCGCTCGTCAAACTTTCCAACTATTTGTACAATCGTTAATTTGATTCGTCGTTTGTTTCCGCTGGAATTCGTTCGATTTGCCAATCGGTATTTCTGTCCACTCACCTGTACACTCATCTATTTACAACGTATACATATCTGAGAATTTATTTATCTGATCGGTTTTTACATTTATTAAGTTATCAAGCACACGTGTTTCAGTTACAATATTAGTTTTGTTTTCAAGATTAAATGTTTTCATTGGAAATTCTATTGCGTGTGTATCAATATTCATGAGACGCGACTCACTTCCTGGGAAAATTAAATTGTCGCGGCACATGAGTTAGAGAACAATTCAAATCATGTTGTTGTTTCGCCTTGGAGTATCAAGATCGTTAGGATACACGTAATGTAAGAATAAATAAACTCCGGGCAAAATAATGTCGCCGTTACGTGCAACCGTCGAACAAAGACGAATCTGAATTTTCCGACTCTCTCCCGACCAGTATAAATAAGCGAACGTGATCGCAAGGAAAGGAGTTACAGTCAGTTATCGATCAATTGTCAACCAGTTATCAACGAATCATCAGCGATTTAATTAACGAGTCTTAGCGAATCCGTTAGTACGAGCGTCTTTGCGAACATTATCTATACTAATTTATTTATCATTTTAAATATATTCGACGGTTTCAACAGCAAGCAATCTCGTCATTAAACTTCACCGACCAACCATCCTTTACAAAAGTCCTTTACAAAATGAATTATCGTATTTTTATATTATCCGTTGTTATGCTTTGGAAGACAAATGTCACAGGTTCGGACTCGAATACCGGTCCTTCTATTTCTTTCACCACTACTATACACGTATACGTACAATGTATTATGCTAAATCTGCAAAAGATACAACGTGAGATAGGTTCCGTTCTACGATGTTCGCCTGGTTGCTTTCTACTCGAATCCTTAATCTTAAAATGACGAGCTACTTCGTCGAGCGACATTGATTAATTGAAACACGACTGGTGTAAGTAAGGAACACGAGTGAATCTATGTTACATCGTAATTGGTAGAATTAAATTGAAAAACAACACTCAGAAATAGATATGTATGTGATGTAAATTGATATTTAGTTTGAGGATCTTGCGAGTTGTCATTTTCGCATTTACATAATTTTGATAGGATCTCGTCTTAATCTACTGATTAATCCATTGCAAAATGGAACATCGATGAAGTCTTCGCTGGCACAAGCTTCTTGAATTCCGCATGGTACATCTGCTGCTTGCAAATTTCAACCGAATCCATTATTACTTGGAAACTGATGAAATACCAAATTCGAGGCTGATTGGTTAGAATTTCAAATCGCCGTTTATCGAATGCTTCAACAGTTACAATGTTATGTACACAATTTACCAGGTTAAATATTGGAAACTTAGTATCTATTATTCGTCGATTAAAAATGTTTCACATGTTACCCACATTAGATCTAATTTTAATTCTAATCATCGCTAATTGACAGCCAACTTTAATTACTACCTTTAACGCTGTCTTAATACGATCTACGTGAGAAGATATAGTACCATTTATCGTAAGTTAAATAATTTGTCAAATTTTCAAATATTCAACTATTCAAATATTTAAATAACTTTCGTGAATCGAACACTGCAAAGATTCCAAGACTCGGAATTTTAATTCGAAGATCAAGATATTCGGAAGATCCAACTATTTAAATTTAAACAATTTTTAATCCTCAAATTTTTTCATTTTTCAATTTTCTACCGATTAAAACTCGCAAAATAAACCCACGACGGTGCCATAGTTTTCAACATCTACGATTATTATCATCTTGTAAAGTACTTGAAATTTCCCGCAAGCAAAACAAAGGAGGCTCCATTCAAATCGTAACTTTTGGTCGCGAAACAGTTCACATGGCAAGTGTCCAAGATTTCGCAATTCCCTTAGCTAACATTCCAAGGAAACTAGACCTGGTGATACGCGTTTCTTCGGCATAGAATGTCCTTGAAGCGGAAAATCGGATGATCGACCGATCATTTGCGATTTCATAACTTTCTCGGTGCTCGGATAGGGGCTCATGTTCGGCAATATGTCGGTCTCCGGTCGATAGATCCGCGGAATTGACTCGTGCACAGGGGGAAGTTGCCGAACGGTTGCCACGCTACCGAAGTGACGGGAACGGTCTGGCCGAAATTCAGCGGTAAAGCGCATTCAGGCGGATTGATTTGCCGTGATACGAAACTGAAGTCAACGGGACAGACTCTAATAGATCTGCCATATGGCATAAGCGGCTATATTGTCCTACATGAGATCGATTGGTCGAGTCGTTCTGACCTAAAAAACAATTAACCACTCGTTGGTACGAGGACCGATTATTTGGAAATTTCATATCTCGAAATTCTGTTCCACGACTATCCGTACGCGTGTCGTCTGTACGAAATCATTTTACAAAGAATATGTTTCTTATAAGTTTGATATCTAAATAATGAAAATCGTTAGAATGTGTGTTTTATAAAAGGATAATAGAGAACGTAATAAAAGGACGGAGAATAATTGTGAAATATATCTGATTAATTAATTAATTGTAACAATGTATTCGTGTTCCTTATCGTCGTGAACATACGAACAGATCAAATGTTTTCACGAAATTCAACTTAATTTAGCTTGTGACTATCAATTGAAATAGAAAGTACTTTTTATGGCGAATTAATTTTTCATCTTATTGTAGAGATGCAGATTTCTTTATCAAGTTTATTCCTCTTATACACAAGGTATTAAAGAAGATATGTAAAATTTTAAGAACCATGAACAAGCATACAACAAGAGATAACGAAGAATTTCTTTGTTGAAATGGTGCGGGGTACGTTAAAATGCGAAGAAATTTTCTTAAAACACGCGATCGTATCTCCTCAAGCCGGATTTCGAGATCTTCAAATATTGCTTAACTACTACAACTTTCACCCTGCATAGTGAAAACCAACATCTCGACATGCAAGGTATCACAGTCGTCGCTACTTACTGCGAAGTAAGAAAATGCGAACACGCCAGATTATCCTAAAGCGACGTACGAAGAGAATGTTAAGACGCGCAACACCGAACCAAGTGAACCGAGAAAGAGCTCCGGTTCGTTTTCAATGCTCGACCCAGAAAGACGACAGTGGCGAATTGTCGAAAGACGCAAAACGGTCGAGCGACACAGCAATAAAAGCGACAATGGTAGCTTTTACGAAGACAACGGCGTGAGAACGGTTACACGTATCCGCATGCGTCTCCGCGCTGATGTTCCTGTTTTCTTTTTCGCCTCTCCGTTCCCTTCGTCGCGATAAATCGCAAACCCGGCGATAAGTTGTCTCCGTCGACCCGTTTCCCTTCCGTCTCTCTCTCTCTCTCTCTCTCTCTCTCTCTCTCTCTCTCTCTCTCTCTCCGCCAACGAGATACTCGAGTTTCAAACGCTTTTAAGTGCTTTCCGCTGTTGTCTCTGAACTACCGAAAATCTAGCTGTTGTGTATCCACCTCGGATCTCCCTTCTGTTCCAGCCATCCACCGGAATTCCTTCGCAGAAAAGAAACATACCATGGATCTGGCTAAGCTCGTGGAGCAGAAAGAGGAACGCGTATCGCGACGTTTGCGACGACTAAGCACCGCGAAGAGAGACGAAACATCGTTATTTTATTTCGTAGTATAGAAGTCATTACGCTTGGGATCAAAGGGGAAACTGCGGGCTGAAACAGGTTTTCGGGGATGGATAGAACGCTGGCTCTGAAAGCCTCGTCTCGCTTATAAACATTCTGCTCGCGTTCTTGCCTCGTTTAACGTTTTTCGAGGCGGGGATCCTTGGACGTGGTTGTGTTCTTCCCCTCTATGCGCTTGTTGCTTTTTTCTTTGGATCAAAGTGGTGCAGAAGTATGGGATTTCTGGCGTTTTCAAGAGGAACGCAGTCTCAGATCGATGAATAGAAAAGTTGGCTTTTTAATTGATATGACTGAAAATGCGATTAATCGTATGCGCTATTTGTAGTAGAAGATGAACGTAGAATGAGTTTAAACGAGGCCAAGGAAGAAAGAATTTATTTGTGCATGTAAGATTCATAGGTTCGTAGATGAAATCTTATCGTAGTGGATTTTGGTATTGATAGTGAGCTTGTCGTACATGGAATTTGGGAATTGTGCACTGAGCTCGTTTCATCTTGCTCCTAGAATAAAACTGATTGAAATATAGCCTTTAAATTTTAATACATATCGAAAAAACAATATAACGTAATATGATATAATATAATATAAAAGAAATAAGAGGAAAATACAATGGAGGATTGGTAGAATTAACGCGACAATAAACATTTGGTAGATTTGATCATTTTTGATCGCTGTTATATAAAATCCCATATCAAAAATTGCTCGTATATGAATTTATACATCAATCCATTTATCAATGAATTTGTCCTATCTCAAGTCAATACATTCGTATTAACGTTTTACCAATCGATACAATTTATATATCGAAGCCTACCGTTATTGAAATAAATTACAAATTCGTACTCGGTTTATAGAACCCTATCCTGTATTAATTATTTTATATTAATAATGTATTATTATATATTATAAAATTATCGAACAACACAATCATCGTCGAATAAAAATATCGCAAAAGTATCAGAAATAAATCTATCGAAAAAGCTATCGCGGTACAATTGTTCCCATTCTAGCGAAATTTATTGCGTAAACTTTTCCAACATGAAACAGAAGCGCTATAATTAAACCGAGTAACTGAGCCTCGTCAAACTAATCGTAAACATAATCAAGCATCGCGTATGATATCGTACATATACATGATATACATAATATGGAGTGAAAATTGAAAACAACAACAACGATGAATAATGAAAAATCACCATCGCAAAAGAGCAGCATCGTAATTCAACTTCGATGTCAACGATATAACTGGCGTAGTTATTTGGCTCGACAAGCGAACACAATGATTGGAAATGATGTCGGATCTCAGGGATGACGAACGTTGGTTGCATACGTGTTGCACAGTGACCTCCTGGCACGTCTCCAGTTTCGCCCGTGTCGTTTTTACCAGTCGTAATTGAGAGTTTGTTTGAACGACCGCGAAGTGGAAAGTTCGAATTTTCCATGGCAAAAGTTCACTCGTAACCGCAGTTGTCATATGATTGGCGGTTTATAATAACGCGAACTGTACCCTTCAGCCTGCCGTTTGTTGCCTCTTTCACGTGTAGCTGTACGTCTAGTTCGTTAAACGTGTCACGTATCGGTCAACCTGAATTTATAACGAATAATTTCCTAATTAGGTCACGGAATAAAGTATTAATAACGGGACTCGAGTATTTAGAGCTGCGATCGTTTCCATCTCTCTGTCAGAGTTATCTTACGTAGTAACTTACCAACAATCGTATTAGGTTAATCAGAAAAGTTGTTTTTTCACCGATTTCTTTTTGTATATTTATAACTTCATCCAGAGATCTCTAGAAATCGTAGATCCTTGAAATACATATATATTTTATTCGTCTGTACATACAATATAAATATTTAATATATTAATGTAATAAAAATATCAAATAAATGACCTAGAAAGAAGTGATTAATAAATTGCTATAAACAGTATTGGTTAAGAACATGTTTAACGTAAGTAGCTTTCGAAGTCTTTCTTAGATACGCTGGTAATTTTCGCAAAACAAGATGTTCAATACTCCGGCACAAGAAGAAAGAAGAATATTTTAATAATAAAATTGAAAAATTCAACAGCGACGTATTTAATAAACGAATCGGGATACAGATAGAAAGCAATCGAAAGGCACGACCAATACCTTTTAACGCGCTGCCATTCAAAGAACAAAAGGACAACATTTTTCCATCGATATTCAACGATATTCATTATTGCGATAATACTAATGAATTGGCAAGCAAAAGATCGCGTAACAGATTAGTAGATTTTAATCGCGCAATTTCACGGTTTTATATCAGATAGGACAACTAATTAGAGCTGATAACTTGCAACTTGTGATGCATAAAATTCTGTTACCCTTTTTACATAACTGGAGATTTGTACAATGGATTTTAGGTCGAGTTTATCGACAGCTGAATTGTGATTTCGTCTTGTAATTGTAACAACGATCGATCGTAATTTCACGAGTGGAACGTAAGGATGAAAACTGAACGAAGCAGATTATCGGATGTTTCACGACGATTTCCCTTTGTAACGAATTAATTGAGAAAAACGCAGCAGACCATTTTCGGACGTTATCTGGCACGAAAATTCCGAAACATTGGAGCGGATTTTACATTTGTAGCTGCAAGATGAATTCGAAACCAGAAGCGAAAGTTGAAAAGCTTTTACCCTGATTCCGAGGCAGTATCTATACGTAGGAAAACGCGATAATGGATAACGAGATAAAAGCGTACGTTCCATTAAATCCAACATTTTTTCCAACCAACAAGACGCAACAAATCCTACCAGCCGGTTGTGGCAAGCTTGTTAATTGGTATTTCACATGGGAAATGTGCTGAGTTTTTATCATCGAACGAATCAATCGATATATACAAGAGAGTCCATCGTCTAATTAACTTTCCGTTATATAATGAAATTACGTAATTTTCGTGGACAAAGGCAAGTTGAAAAAGTCTGAATGAGTCGAAAGTAAAGGGCTTTGTATTCGAATAGATACGCATCGTAAACACATTATGAAACCACGGTGTAATCTCCAGCGAGGAAAACAGTTCCTTGATGGATAAGCTAGTGGAAACTTAGTATTAATATCCAACGAGAGCGATTACATTGACGAGCTACTTTTCACGAAAACATAGACTGCATTCAATGCACGGCTGCATGCAAATACCGCAAATGATGGATTACACGGGCGTCGAAGATTTTCCAAAATATTGGCGAACAGAGTTTTAAAACGTGAAAGTGGATTATTCTGGTCGTGAAGTTGCTGTGAAACTAATACAATAATTATTCATTCGCTGACGACGAATTTTTGGTGGACGAATAGGACGTTTTTAAGAAAGGAAAGTTTCTGGCAGTGATGGTGAGGCACTTTCACCGTTACCTGGCTTTATCGTCCTTTTTTTTATAATAAAAGTTTTACACCTTCCTCTGAAGGCGAAACAATGTTTTTTTGACACAATATGAAGTTTATTCGATCGTTTTTGAACGATAACTTGGACCTTGAGAGTTCTTCGTTTCGGCAAGATATTTTATTTGGAAATCAATTTCCATCTTTTTCGAATTTATTTGGGTAGAATAGGTAATTGAAATTTTAATAATCGCAAGATCGTTTAAAAAGCTATTTGGAATTTATATTTTCGGAAATAAATTACGCAATAATCTAAACAGGAATGTTAAACAGGTGTAATTAACATAATTTGAAACTTAAAACTTTGCTAAAATTTCGCTATGTAAAATTTCAATAATATCGTTAATTCAATCGTGCGAGAGGGATTTAATAATGCCCCCCTCATTTTCATGTTATTGTTACTGATTAAATAACATCACCGTAGGCAAAGTATATTGTTGGAACGCGACTTAAAGAGTTTATATAAGAGGCACTTTACGTGGAAGTACGAACATACTCTCGGAGCGTGCTTCTCGGATCTATCGTCAGTTTCATTATCACTGAGAAGCGCTTAATTAAAAAAGTTTGGTATTTTGCCTTGTTCATAGACATTTTGATGCTCAAGTACTCTTTCTGATTAAGTATAATATATATTATATTATATATTATATATATATATATATATAGGTAATATCGATAAAATTAATTCTCTGGTAGTGGGTTTCAGACAATAACTTCCAGAGAAATACAAACGATTATTAATAGAAAAGCTATTATTTAAATAACTTCCTTAATTCAATAATAACGATAATAATAATAATAACCTCAATTTCAAAAGAGATATAAACAATTAAAGTGAAATCCGTTATTCGTGGCTGTTAATAAAGTTTAAACATCTGTAACTTACAACATATACGTAATATTACTTTTAACACCGATTTTAATATCGTTCCAGACAGCAGTTACACGTTACAGTAGTTGTTTGAGAACAAAACATAATTCCGAGCCTTTTACTTCCAAATCCGACTTTTAGTCATGCGAGCCACCGAGGCATTTCCTTTAATACCTCTCCCGCTTTATCCTAGCAAAACGCAAAGTCGAGCACAGATCTGAAAACACCAAGCACAGATGCACACGCGGTCTGTTTTGAAAAGCACGATCCGCAGTGAAACAGTGGTGTACACCTTGCAATCGGATATAACAGACAGACAAAAAAACTGTGACACACTGTCCTTGTTTTTGATTCTACTAAAGTGTACAGGTAAAAAAACACGATAAGTCGAACATATTTCTCATGTTGTGTTCGAGAATAATTTTAACATTCGAATGTGTTTCCCTCAGATTCTGTATTTCATTTACATAGTATTAAATTTTTATGGCCGTAGGCAAGTGAGAAGATATTTCAGCATCTGACGAATAGATTTTGTGCGTTATAAAAAGCAAATTTGAAATTTCATTAGTACTGTAAACAGATTAAATTATCATGATTATATTAGCAAACTTGGAAATCCATCTAAATATATATATTGTATGAGTATATATGTGATAGTATATATATTTAGTATGAGTATATATGTGATGGAAATTAGAGATTATTTAAGAGTCTTCTTGTCCACTATATTAATAAGCCTCAGTATTCAAAGTTTGCAGGAAATATTTTGTCACTCTTATATATATTTTCAGATTGGTTTTAAAATACCCCGATATAATCATGATAATCGTGACTCATTATAGAAGTAACGAAATTTCAACATATTTTACATAACACATAAATGCTAGGTGGAGAGATAAAAGCTTTTCATGCTGAATTTCCAAATACTTTTGTTATTCCGTATAATGAATTAGTACGTAAGAGCTGTAATAAAAATGTACAATTGCGCGCTAATACTTTTTGTAACTATGGTATTTCATATCATATATACCTTTTTACCCGGCGAGTAACATAAAAGACAGAAAATTAATAAAAGTGGACTTATCCTATTGTTCTCTTGTGGTATTCAAGTCTACTTACCGGCGAATAAAAACATTTTTTCCTTTTCTCGTGGGACAACCCTAGGTCAATGTACATGATTCATTTAACGTCCTGACCGTCACGTAACGACCGACCGCTTAGAGTCATTATGTTCACAGTTCAGCTTTTACTATTTTCTTAAACAGATTCTTTCCTTACCAACAACCTTTTCTCGTTTCCACTACATCGACTTGTTCTCTTACTTCTTTTTCACGTTCCCTTGACAGAACCGTTTTTCGTTGGAAATGTAGCACGACCAACCTGGTCCACTCGGTTTCACTGATTACTATTCAAACTTTCGGTTACATGACGCGACTTTCCAAGTGCCATGCCATAAACTCACGTTTCTACCTATCCGGTAGATTTCGGCTTCTGCCTCAGTTACGTTGTTACGTTGGGAAGGACGAGGGTTGAAGGAATGTGAAGAGAGGTTCCTGTCCAATGGAATGTGACGTATGAAGTAAAGAGACATGTTCTTTTTATTTCTTCTTTCAATTTCAGGAACCACTTTTCTTGAATTTAATAGCACATTTAACTTTTGTGTTTGGTACTGACGCAGAAAATAATTGAAAGGCAAAATTTTGTATGAAAGATATTAAAGTGCGTGAAAAATGTATAATATTAGAAGAAAACTAGCTTCTATGAAATGTTTGAATTTTCTGAAATGCACCATCGTGAATCTATAAAATATATTACAACAAATTATGAATTTGTTATTTTGTCCACTTTGATAGTTCTATCGTCAGTAATGATATTCTGATTCATGAATTCTAAGTTCTTTGTTAATGGACAAAAATTTGCAAAATATACAAAAAATATTAAATTATATTTATAATATTAAATTATAACAGTGAGGACTAGAAATATTTTGATTCTCATCGCACGTTCCATATTCAGATTTTACGGATCCAGTTTTCTCAGGGCTAAAGCAACAAACCTTTACTGAACAAATATAACCTTCATCATTCTGCTTACTTGTGTAAATTGGACCCTTTCAATTATTCTAAGTGTTCCAAGTGAAAACAATAGTATAGTCACATTGATACAAAGAAATAAGGATTAAGAGAAAAAGATACCGAAATCTGAGTTATCTGCTGACAAACTTATACTGATTCCAACGTTACGTGACGAATCACGTACTCGCAGTTATATTACCAGAGAAGTGTATGTCGTGATTTTAAGCGACTGACAACCGTGGATAAAGCCAAGTTCTTCGTCACTCGTTTCACGTTACTGAAATATCAACGATTTTCTCCAAGCTCACGGGATTCCACGGAAAAGCACTCGATTTGTGCAATGTACTACGCACTGGCAAGCGCATCATATCGTCCTTAAAAATATTTTTACACTGCGCGAATATATAATATACAATATCACACGAGAGCCACGGTATTTTCTTTTGTAGATAGATTTTAACATCGCATTAGCTGCACCTATGCGGTTACTAGCGACGATAATACGAGCAGAGAGAAATCTGCGTATTTCTTGAAGGGTTTACCATATTCTAAGAATTACAACTTTAACTCTACTGCAAGCTCAGTCTTATCTCAACAAGTATTTCAGCAAAACTTCAGCATAAAATTGAAAGAAGAAATCATGTCCTTTTTATTAATGTTGATAACGATTCTATTATATATTTTTCGAAAGTACAGAAATTTTTGAACCATAGGAATTGGGTCGCAGGTAACTCGAAGAACTTGATGTATTATAACAATGTGATATTCTATGACGGTGAAACAGATATGCTACTGTTCGTAATAATATTCTATATTACATTATATCATTACATTTATTTATTTAAAGGTATACAACATTCGTATCGTGTAAAATATCCAAATTAAAATATTCCTTAATAACATTTAATAAACAAAATAAATCTCTATTCATATTGAATTCTCTTAGTAATATCCGCAACGTAGTGATTATGCATAGCAATCTTGCGTAAATCAAAAAGTTACTTCTTTCATATAATATCTCGTTTCGTAAATCGAGGCGAAAAAAAATGACGATTGTCATTGACAAAGTAAAATGTTCTCTGATCGTTTATTGACTCTGTTGGCCACGGTTACAGACGCGATTAATCATCGAGCTTTGTTGGAACTAGGTAACGGTTCCGACGGTCCATATGAGGGTACCCTTACTACCAAAACCTTCCGAGTAAACTACCGTCGTTCACAATCGTTTCGCTTGTTTATTTTTCCTCGATTCGAAGCTTCGTTCGGTTATTTTGTTCGTAGCTGCACGAGCAGAGATCTTCTCGAATAATTCTTCGCGAAGAATCGAATGTTCTTTTATCCACTTACATACATATGTATATCGATTTGATGGAGAATCTATGGATCGAGAAATTGTCAATTTAAACGCAAAGACGACTTGCTCCAACTATTTTTCTGCTATCATAATTGTTTATCGTTTTAGGAGTGCTATTGGAAAAGACACTATTTCTCTGCTGAAATAGCACGGAGGGATAAAAGCTGTACCGTAAAACGTCTGAGATAGTCGTGATATTTGTCAGACGTCCAAATTTATTTCTTGTTCCAGGTTTAAAATCTTATTAGATGTGGCTCGGTTACACGTATATCGATGGTATCTCGATGATAAGTTGTTGCGTTAAATACTGATATTCCTCTGAGAGATTTGCAGAATCTTAAGAAGTCATTTTCAATGTTTTTTCTATTTTATGTACGAGTAGAAGATATATCTTGAGTGAATTGTTCACTCGTATTTGGTGAAAGTAAAGTGATTGGATAATTAGACTGCAGATATTTATGTAAATTTGTAGTTGTATGAATACAACTAAAAGAATAGGACCTATACAAACTCGTGAAATATTACAACGAATGTAGGATCTTTTTGGATATTTTATATATGTTTCTTATTAGTAATAAATTATTATAATATAATTTTACATATCCGTATTCTCGCATTTCTGCACTCTTAAACTTTCCATAGTTGCATAAAAATCTACAACACAGTAGTATCGATGCGTAACATTGACGACACGCTTTCAAAATTGATAATCTGAAAATTACATTTGTCTATAAATGTCTGTGTCTTCCGCTAACTATTAATGAATATAAATGTATTTCCTTTGATTGGATAATGTTCAATTCAAAATTCATTAAACGGTTGGTGCAGAAGCGATAACGTGTTAAATGAAACAGTTCTATGTTCAAATGAATTTTGACAGTAGCCGAAGTATGATACGCTGGATTAAATCTGACGATCAAATTTCAAAGACTCTATTCTTATATTCTATTTTATTAACCTATTTATCTACCGAATATGGTTACTCAAGAAGAAATGGTTGAAGAATCTTAAATTTCAATACACAATTTATCAAGGATTAGCGTGTTGAAACGATTTTGTGAGAAAGTAAACTTGTGCGCTAGGCTGAAATATCATACCTCAAGGATGATACGATAAAGTTAAAACATATTGATCGTCGTATAATGGTTCGGTTTTCTCATTAAATCCGTAAATCTAAGATCAATAAAATTCTAGATCAGAGAATCGGGTTTGAATTTCCTTAGACGCTACTTTTATGCATAATAAATTTCTATTACCTTTTATCGATTTTCATAAATATTTATATATGCAAATCGAATGTAGATTGAAAGAAGCAATAAGCTTCTTTGGAATTTTCTGTTTTTCACTATATGGCAATATTTATCAGATACACGATTTTCTCTTAATCTGTATAAAATCGTCTATTTATCTATGTATATCGTAGAAAATATTATAAATATTCATAATGTTTAGCGTACACTTGCATTAACATTGTGTCACACATCGCTAATGCTTGTTGCTTTAATACGTGTGAAGATTTCGTTAGTTTTTTAATTTAGTTTTAATTACTAAATTTAAAATGTAAGTTTAAATACTGATCATTATCGGAATTTTCACGAACAGCTGTTCTAATTTAATAATTAATAATAATTCATAATTTGTAATTTCTGCTACTATTACAATGCTACTTTTATTAATTAAATTAATTAAATATCACTTTAATTCTTGGGATCGAATTACAGTAGTTTGATCTTCGTTTTGAGCGACAGTAACTAGTTAAGTGAAACATAATTCACAATATCTGGATCTTAGAATCACGTCGTACTTTGTGCAGGAAAATTTTCTTTGCTACGTTTAATCTTTGTTGACCTAGCAACGTAATACGCGTGACAGATTATATCAATGAACGAAGATTATAGTCATCGTGCTTGACTGACCATTAAACGCTTCGTTAACTTTCTAGCGACCTAATGCGTACACTATAAGCGACTACAAATAAAGAAATATCTTGTTTATAACTTGAATAACATCGTGGGGGTATAATAAATAAGTCTGTAAGTGACATGTTATTACTTTGTAGGTACAATTTTTGAACGATTTAGACATATTATTAGAGAGAAAGCTATGTACACTGTTAAAAAAATCAAACATGTTAGTGGAAAAACAATTGTCCAAAATTCTGTCGAATTTGAAACTTCAAAATTGGTAGGTTTGGAGTAGATCTATAATATCGGTAAATTTTTACGCAATTGAAGAAAAAAGAAATCAGAACAAAATAATAATTTATTGTCCATTTGATATATTTTTCGAAACTCTCGAGAGTATTTTTAAATTCTACAATATTAGTGGTTTTATGAACGAAAAAGTAGCCACATTTGTTAGATTATGAATAAAATAATTTATTACGCTTTCGATTTATTTTCCGAAATCCTTGAAAATATTTTTCTGTTAAGCATGGTGATCATATTCCTTACATTATCTTGAGACCATTACATGTTTATAAGAAACTCCAGCAGATTTAAATAACTTATATTTTTATACCGAGAAGAACAAAATTACTTTTCTCCAGAATGTTTCATATTTTTACTCTCGAATATAGTATTCTTATAATCGAAGTGCACGTCAGTGCACCAGCTAAGTTCGCTCGCCATCTGCCAACACGGCAACTTTTACAGGAAACAACATAGAGCGATTTTGAACCCTCCGCCCTGTAGCCCAGCCTCACATTATGCTAAGATTATGGAAATCATGTTACTTTATCTTGGATTTAATCTTGAGAAAATGCTACTACGATTTCACATTTCTACCTGAAGTCGTTTGGAATTTACAAAGATTGAAAAATCGCCGATTTCTTGTTCCAACTGATTAGTCGACTGATCGAGTGGCTGACAAATCTAATTGCCATTTATAAAGAACTTAAAAATTTCAAATTTGCCACAAAGGCAAATCATTGTATCCGAAACATGAGAAAACTGGGAACCGAAGAATTCAAAATTCGAAGGTTTAAATCCCTTTCAAGCACTGTTTTCTCGTGCAAACGTGTCAGAAAATTGAAATTCAGCATGCGAATAGGTTCTGATCCACAAGCCACGGTAAGACAGGACCCAGAGTGGCGGCCTAAAGTCGATGACAAAGCAAACATAAATGAAATCACAACAAAAACATGTCTATAAAAAAGGCGCCAATTTCCTGACCTTCCAACTTGTTTGTCCCTGAAAAGGATAGAGATTTGAAAAGAAGCCAAGTTTGGACAGGACAAGATCTACAGTTTCGTTCGCTTCTAACTGGAGAAAATACATTTTGAACTTGGCAAGCTTTCTTATAGAGACTAGTCTCTATAGTTTAGTTCCTTGTTTTTGGGATACCGTTTCTATTCCCTCGCAATTTTCATCTGCTTTTAAGCTGTTTTGCACCTTTCGCACGTGGTATCCGAAATAAATCGACTATCTTCTTTTACCTTTTTCTTACTCATTGGAATTCCTCGTTATCTTCTTCCATTCATGTAGAAAATGTACAGCTCTATGAAAACTTGCCAAGCTCAAAATATACCTTCTGCATTTGGGAGCAATCAAAACTGTAGATCTTGTTCTGTCCAAGCTGAGCTTCTTCTTAGATGTCGACCCTTTTTACGAACAAACAAGTTGCGACGTCACGAACTCGGCGTCTTTTTTACAGATATGTTTCCGTTGTCATAATGAGTACACGATGTGAGAAAATTGTCTCATTAAATTTTCATAGTGTACAAAAATAAAAAAACTGGTAAAATTACCAATCTGCAACGATACAAGACATCGGGTGAAATACGAAGGAGATATTTATTCTCCTCTTTGCATCGATTCAACATGCGCTACTAGTTTCTTTTCTTTTTATTACACGATTTCTTTCATTCGTAGTCTCGAAATCTCTCATTCATCGGATACGGTATTTTAGATATACAAGGCGGTATCTATTTCGAATTTTTTCGCTCCGTTATGCCTCACGGATATACGATATTTCGCGGATATCGTTGTAAATGCAACTGGAAGCAGTATAGGTAGAACCAAACGGATTGAACGTTCAGTTCGATGCATATTATGCATACAGGAAGTACAATCTCCTGCGCATTCTATTTTCCTTCGATATGTATTAGTCACAAATTTATGCGCGTGAACCGACTTCTGTCGATATGTCTGCCGCGATGTTATTTCCGTGGTTCGATCGACTGTCTCTACGTAAATTGTCGAGCATACTGAAATCTTTCGTGCGTGTCAAATATCGAAATTTTGCTTAGACTTACATTTACAGATATAATGTGTTATGTATATCTGTTATTCTAAAATCGATATGTACTATATGATTCTTTGATCGGACACAATAAGATTAAATCAATTCTCGTAGTTGAAAAAGCTTTTAGAAAATTTGAAATTTACGTTCGATAGAAGATTTTCCCTGAGAAAGATATATCCACGTGTTCTGTTTTACGTGTCAACTTCTAGATTAATATGACCTATGTTCTTGCGTTTATATAATATATAAGACAAAGTTAAAATATGAAAAGTACAATACACGACAAATTTAAAAAGTCAAGCTCCTACAATAATACGAAAAACCAACAAACACGATTCATATTAATCGAAGTCGCAATAGAATCAAAAGATTATAATACAATTTTCCCTTGTACATTTTCATTCGAAGCAGATAGTTCGACGTACAAAAGGATGAATATCAAAATTTCCACTATTTAATCCCTTTCACACAATTCCTTTTTACGCGTGCCTGAATAATTACGATTCGCGTAACATTTGCCCGCAGTTCCCTTTCCATTGGCGAGAATACGATGACACCACGAGGTTCAGTTAACCACAGCGAACGACGACATCAGCCAAACGTGTCTTTCGTTATCTCTATAAATCACTTTTCTCTGTGCAGTTTCAGCGTAATACGACCGCATTGTTGCGGCCGTCTCTCGAAACCTCGACTTTAACTACTGCCAGTTACACGGCCGACGCGACGCCACGCTGTACAGGCATATCGCGCTTTAATTATTACCGAAAGCTTCCGACTTGCCGGACTTTTGTCACTTGTTAGAAACCAGTTGAATCCTGTGGGTCTAATCCCCTATCTGATCTTCTCGTTACGTCCACGTTGATAATACGACGCATCGACCAAAGAGATTAGCCTGCAAGGGAATGAGTTGGAGGAAACTGTCGCAAGAAGTGAATTAGTTGAATCAGGCAGATGTATCGGATAGATGATGGTTTATCATTCCGCGGATGTCTAAGGGTTTGTGTGTTATTTCGTGGTGATGACAAGATTACATCTGTATTATTTAAAGTTGAGGGAAAATAAGATAAAGAGGAGAGGAAAGATCGTAATATGGGCCATGTTTTATTAACTTAACATTTTATTTGCATCTGTTCGATGAATCTGCAGTTTCGAATTCTGTTTCTTCGCATTATGATTGTAAAAGAGAATGTTACGGAATGATTGCACACCTAATATCTTCACTTTTTTTCTTTTTATCTAAATTCTAGGATTTTATAAAATTCGAAGAAATTGGTGCTTTTGATATTACGATATTACGTGATAAAAATTATTGCTTGTCCTTAATGGGTCAGATATCGTCGTAACGTAAAAGATGTAAAATGTGGTACCAGCGACTGATACAGGAATGATAGAAAAGGCGTATCATGTTCATATTTTTTTACTTAGCCTTATCTTTAAAATTAAAGGTAATAAACTATTACTAAACATGTTCTGATTTAATTTTTACAATAAACCTAATCTATATCGCGATATGTAGAAACTTTCAATATACATTACCATATACTTTCAGTATACGATCATAGAATTGAAACGCGTCTATCGTTATCCTTCTTATCGTACTGGAAGATCGTCGTAATTGACCGAGGTATTAAGAGTTCAAATTCTATTGGAATTTAATGAGAACAGTTTTCTGAAGCACCGTTATAGGACTGAAATCGTTCTTTCAATCAACCCGTTATATTTCGAAATGCGAAGCTAACAAGTCCTCGCGAGACTCGTTGTTACAGATAAGCAGAAAGAGTTTGGAAAGGAACTGGCAAATTTTTGCGTATACTAAGCTAAAATCTTGATGATTTATCTGTTCACACAGGAATGAATGCACCTTTTGTCCTGTATCTCGTGGAAACAGCGAATCCGCGTATCGCGTGAATCCTCGTTGCTGGAGTCGACGAACTTCGAAACAGGCGTTCGTGAAACTTTAATCGGATGATTCATGTAGTAGAACACGTAGCTTCCTCTGGATATATTTCCTGCTAGTTTCTGACCATGGGTTTAAGATGATCGATAGAACAATGGTATTGACGAATAAATACGTGTTTAATATAATTATTAAATATTATTTATAGTAAAGGTTGGAATTGTATAATGAAGTACGTAAAGAATGAATCGTTACAAATTAATTAATCGAAATATTTCGTTCGTTTGACATTTTAAATATTATTTATGGCAGTGTACAGAACTTGACAAGAAAATACATATATTTATGAATTTGATGTTCCGAAATGTAGCGTTTATTCGAAATTTAAAATACGACAAGACAGAATCCTTATCACGGTTCTTAATTAAGTATTTGAAATGAATATACACATATGACTGACAGGAGAGCTTGATACTCTGTTATAATTTTAATTAATCCAACTTTATGTCCGTTGAACAGAATTTCTGTTACATTTCGCGTTTTCCATCAGAGATGAAATTTCCATAACATACGTTAATATTATTAGGTTATCTAATAAGTTATTCAACCTCTTCCGCGTAAGTAACACGAGATAAAATATGTACATAGTTTACGAAATAGAAATAGTCACAAACATACATATTTTCTTTTTCCATTTCAAATTTTCGTATTTCGTTCTCGGTTCTTTATAATGTTGATATTATTTACGGAATAACGTAGTGTAGAAAATTAGTATCATAAAATTATATAGGTAAAGTAAATTTCGTACCTTATGGTATATAGTATACGGGCGAGTAATATTACAGACGAGGGTCTCTTTATTATTTTTATGCAAATATCTTAATATTTTTGTATATAAGAATCAAGGAACTTTGATTGCTCTTTTTCTACACTGTTTATTTAAAATTAAAGACATATTTTCTGAAATACTTATATATCATATTTACGCGTGTTTACATCGCGCAATGTGATTATTTCACACAGACCGTCGATTGGCTAATAATATTAACAATAAACACGATATTACGTGTATTTATTTTATATTAATGACTCTATATCTCTTGGTAATTAATATGAGAAGTCGAGATAAACCGCGATGTAAGACTGCTTTCAGTTCCACCTTTATTTGTTACTGTTTCCCTTTGTGACGTCGCGCAGGTTTGCGTCTAATTACAGTGTAATCCGGTAATGTGACACAGTTTTTTAATTGGTACGACCATGGCTCATAATTACCTGGATAATATCGAATTACAGCAGTGTGGGACACGTAGCGGGAATTCGTGTCAAATTTTGCTCTAAAAAGAAGCACAAGGTGTCCGTGTCGTCGAATCGATCGCGAGAAACACAAGGGGCACGATACTGTTTCGCTCGTGTTTCGATCGTATCTTCGCCTGGTTCAACGAACGAGCCAAAAAGAGACAGATAAGAAATCTCAATTATTCCATCCACACTTTTCAGAAGTCAATGTTATTACAAGAATTAATTAGCCTTCTTGTTATAATTACGACGCAACGATGAAATAATGAGTAAGAAAAAGTATGTAGAAGTTCTTACAAAGAAGAAGATATTACGTCGAACGTAATAAACGTTGTGAGATAAACAAACTTCTTATTTGACGTATTTTATTTACACAGTTATTTTTAAAGTTATCTGAGAACCATTAATTTGCGTTTAAGTGGCACCGTGTAGCTCTAACTTCATATTTTATCTTCAAATACTATAAACTTCATTTTATTTTTTTCCATTCTTAAATACTAACAGGGATGCACCAAGGGACAGAAGTGAAATTTATTCCCATAAAAAATATGTAATACAAACAGCAAGTATAGCATGTATTACATACATAATGTGGTCACAAAGTATGAAATATAACTTACAATTAAACCATGGATCATATTTTTATGGACGTAATTAGAGAAAGAAAATCTAATTAAAGATTTGTTTCGTGCAATGCATATTATAACTATACTTTATACATTCTTTATACATTAATTTTGCATCTCTAAATTTTCCACAAATGTATAAACGTTTCCAGTCTACTTATAATATTTGGACAATTTCTTTCGATTAAGTTTTTTCTTAAGCCAGTATATTTGTAGAGACGCAATTCTCCCATCAGAAATTTCTTTCTTCTTTGAAAAATACCAGGTGCTCAGAATGTTGCGCACGTAGCGGACATTTGTTTGTTCATGGTAGAGCGAGTTAAAACGACATCAGCTTTGAAAATAATGACACACTCACCTATGTAATTCATTTTTCTTTCGTCATTGCGAACCACACAGTAAATTCAGACATTGTACTCTTTTTTTTTTGTCTGGTCGTATCAAGTTGCACGAACAAATAGCAAAGGTTTCGATTTAGATACATATTAACTGAAAAACGCATGAAACGTTAATGAAACGCACAACGGATCTCTCAAATTCCATTATCAAAATTATATTTCCGTACTAACGAATCAAAAATATCGTACATACGAGTCAGAGGAGAGAAAAACCTGTTGACCAACGGTTTTTCGAACTTCTTTTTAACAAGCATTTAAAATACTCTTATTCCTATCGTGGTTCTAAATAAACTGAAGACCATCATCGTAGACTTATAATTCCAGGAATAAGAAGTAAAATAAAAATTTGTGTTCTGACCTAACGGTAATTGATTTTTTGCCTTCTACTGTTATTACAGACAAAAATGAGGCAGAGGTTTTTCGTCAAACTATACTAAAAGAAGTTCGTAACGTGTATGGTATAAAACTGCAAGAAATCTAGAACCTAATTAATTCGCGTGATGATTTCTTGATAAACGACTCTTCTTTCGTCGATAAGTTGCTTCTAATGATGAAAAATGTCGTTGCACCAAGTACAGGTCAGTCCTTTAATTTTGGTAACGATCCACGTTGGCACGCATGTGCAGCTCGTGAATTGCTTAACGAGCATTGCCTGATACATCGAGTAAACTGTTCCACGTTAGTAACATGCGACCGATTCGTATGTGCAATCGTGTCATTACTCATAAATGGTAAAGTTGTTTTATAAGGGGAAAAATTTACGAGAGAAGAAGACGACAGTTTTGTTGCTCGGTTTCTCAATTTATCGGGGATTAGTATACGAAGCATAATCTTCGATACGAACAAACGAAGGATATAGTTTGTATACGAAGAAAATTTAATCTGATCCAAAGCTTCGAACGCGCTTTCGAATTATTCAAAATTGGCAGAGTAAATGTACAGCAAGAAGAATACGAAAGAAAGACATAGCAAGAGAAAAGCGGATATACAGAGGAAAGAAAGAAGCTGAGAAGAAAGATTATAAAGATATAGGAGGGATTCGGAAATATAAATAATTTACTTTATTCGGCATACAACAGTTATACATATATCTTATACTCTGAAGACCTCGTAAACCTACTCGCACGCACGCTTGTTGTCAACCGACTCTTTCAGATGCTTCTAAACGACTGCCAATCGTCTTTTGTTCCAACTATGGCCTGGACGCCCTCTAACGCTTACACACACATTCACATGTACAGTGTAAATTTATCATCTTCCTAACAAAGATATAAATAAAAACAGATAAAAAGAAAAGAAAGAAACGAAAGGAAGGGGGTCCATATCTCATCTGAAGCTTTTACAATCTGAATATCGAAACGTTTTATATTTTAATTACACTTATCACATCAACTGTTACACACACTAATTACTTCCGCAAGATGCGCATGCGAAATATTGCCATAAGTATTTTTGAGTACTTTGGAGTTGACATTTTGCGTATTTTGTAGTTTACCGATAAAAAGATGGGTGTTATACCATAAATAAAACCTATAAATGTTAGTTACGCGCAATTGAGTATCGCGGAAGTGGCATTTTATTTTCTATCCGTTTTCTTTTGTCAAGTTAACCGATTTGATAAATAAGCAGCTCGTATCTTACATTTTAGCACGTTTCCTCGGTACGTACATATACCTCAGCACATTACACACATAATACTCGTTAGCTCATCACCAGCGCAGGTCGAGAATATACCGTATGTGGTATATCTCGTAAAGTGTAGCGATATTTTCCTTATTCCCCGTTAAGAAAAAATATAGAGCCTGTAACGTCGAAAAAATGACCCTTGGTCCTTGGATTCATCTCGACCTATTGATTCCTATTACGAAGGAGGACGTAATTGACGAATGGCCATTGAACGAGGGAGACTGCGTAAGAATAAATCGAGGCGGCAAAGCATCCCTCCTATCTCCTTCGCGCTCGAGCCCGCTGGGCATTTTCTTTCAGCCATTAATTCAAAACGCATTATCCCGTCGCGTTGCTCAATAGAGCGGACGTTCCACATAATAGATGACGTAGAAGATGCTGATGAAGAAGGCGACCAATACGTCATTCGATTTATTGTCCTCGCGTCCAGCCTGTAATATAATAGATGATGCTGGTGCGTCGACAAAGAAATTAATTTCCACTTATTTCCGTAAGTGTTCCAAACACGGATAAGGAATGGCGACGTTCGACGCTGAAACAACTGTTTAATAGTTCTACCGTTTTCAATTATTCGCGTTTATATTGCCTCTTTATATTTAATTATTTTGAAGACGTTGGAGAGGACATGTTTACAGTTCTTAAGGTGAACATTATATTTATACGAATAATTGTCGATGGGAAAGATACGTGTCGTATATGTTTTTTTCGAGAAATATTTTATAGAAATATTTCCTCTAAATCGACGATTCCTTAACGCATTACCGAATAATCACAAAATATTACCCATTTAGTTCTTTTTGTTAGTAGAGTAAAAAGAACATAAAATCACAAGTAATTGCTTCATTTGGTAATTAAACACGTTCTTTGCATACTACGCGGATCCTAGTTGGTAGTTGGTTCGTACTTTTTCCCATAATTTCGTGATTTTTACTTCACGTTCTTAAGCTTTTCGCTGTCCAATAAAATTGCGAAAGACACTAAAAAAGTGAACTATTTTTTTAATGATGAAAATACGAAAACATATATCTTTATTTGTATTTCTTCATTATTTTGAAAGATAGTATACACAATGCAACGTTGCGGTCTCAGCAAATAATATTTCGTGTCTTTCTATATCCGCTTCCGCTTCACATGTTTCGAACACCACATCAGACGCTCTTGTGAATTCGTCTTCGTTCCTGTTAAAACCATAATTCCTAATGGTATGTTTGTTAGAGTACAGCATTAAGAAAAACAGTTACATCTCTCGAAAATGTTTTTCCCCTTTACATATTGGAAACACGCTAACAACCTTGGTTCTCTGTGTTGTTGTTTCACAAGACATAAGAACACGTTACACGACTCGAACGAAAGTAGTACAGCGGTTGGATAATTAGTTGGATAATTGAATGTGCATGTATACATTGAATCTTCCGTGCGAAACCTAGCGAACTTTGGCTACTCGTATTTCATGGAGTAAAGTCTTTCGACGACAAACTATCCAAATGTTTACGATGAAGAAACCATCATTCCGCGAAGGAAAAGCATGTTTACTCGAGCAACGGATTAGACCGCGATATTCTATGAAACAGTGTAGGAACAATAATGAAATAGCACGTTGCGTGTCGTTCTATGTTAGTTGCGTCGACTCACCTGCATATTACACAAGTGTTTACTTTAACCGGTACATAGCGATACGCCGTGAAATTACATTCATTTCGAAAGAATACAGAACAAATTGAATTTCTTATTCAAAGGGTGCTCGATTCGAAGTACTAAGGAGATTGAAATATTTTTCCTCGTGATTTTTTCTCTTCGCAGCAAATTAAGTTGCAACGACTTGTTCGTTCTGTCCTTTCTCTTCGTTTACCTATCCTTTTCAGTTTGGCTTGTTGAACTGATCTTTCGATAAAAGACGGAAATTCATAGATGCTGCTTGAGAATATTGTTTCGTCTCCTACGCTATTCGTGCAATATCGAATTATATAGAAAATATTTCATTCGCCAACATGCATATGTTGACTAAATAATAAGTGTAACAGGTAAACGAGTTCGATATAAAGTTGACTAAGATACAAATTTATGGTGTATAGCGTTGTTATGGGATTCTTAACTGAGATCTTAACGAAGGTATCCAAATATGTATTACTTTATTTGTCTTTGTGTAGTAACCTCTCTGGTGCTTAAATATTTATCGAGCAGAATACAGCGCTTAATCCTTTTGAGACAGATTTTTCTTTCAATAATGAACACAATAATAAGTCTTTATTCTATGTCTCTAGATATCAAAAAAACTGTAAAAGTTAATACACAAATTGTAACTCAGGAAGATTACAATAATCGTGTAGCTTGTTTACAAAATACCTTTTAAATTTATTGTCTCGTCAGTCCCGAAAGTGCCAAAAGTTTTAACCACTGTCAATTAATAACTCCAATAAATATTCCAACAATGGTTAATTAGACAATTAATCGACTGAACTTCCTTTGCATTTGCGGAAAAACTTCGATCGTAGCATATCAAAGGTTGAAATATAAGAATTCACAGAAATAGCAAATGTTCAGCGTAGTAAACCTAGTGTATTCTATTGTAACATAAACAGAAACAGTAGAAAATTTAAGGATACAATGTCGATGGATGGTATGAGAACCGATAGCGTAAGCCACAGACAGTAAATATAAAGCACAACGTATCTTCTTATCAATATCGACAGTGTTTCAGACGGAAACTTCGCAGACTTGGAAAGTTGCGAAAATCCCCGGCAAAACCGTGCAACTTCCTGATGAAACTTTTCAATTTGATCTTACCTTTGCTCTTTCGTGTTATGTACAACATCTTGGCTCGATGTTTTTAAGTAAATCCGCGTTATTGCGCCGGTGTTCGTAAAAAGTTTTGGATAAGTGGATATCGTAATTTCTACATGATGTTCCGTTAATTCTATCGCGAAAAGTTTCGAATTTTCTCTATGATTTCGTGATATGCTAATTCCCCTCACATTTCTGACGAGAAAGGACCTTCGTTTCTAATATGCAAAAATCTACAGTTTTCTTTCTGAACGGATAAACGAAGATCTGACTTTGTAAATGCGCTATTGTTCAATTGCTAAAATGCTGCTATCCAATTATTACATGCTCATAACATTTCTATTGAATCGAGTAAATTGCGTGTGATATAAGAAACTGCAGAGAAGCGTAAGTTCTGTCTTATTGAGTGCACCGCGCGTCTGACAGTAACGACTTCCCGTCTTCCTTTACGCTCAACCTCTTTAGCGCATTATATTTTCATAACACTAACCCGTCATATTCCTCTGAGTTTTGCAAGAATTGATTTATTTAGGAGTAACGTAAAGAGAGAAAAAGAAGAAAAAAGAATAGGGAGGAGACGGTGCGTAAAATTTATATCAATTTTGTTTCGCATTATCCAATTTCAACTCTCATTTGTTAGAGTACACTGTACGAGATAAGTGTGCAAGTTTCTAGGAAAAAGAACGAAAGGACTGAAACAGAAATTACGTAGATTGTATATGGCGAAGACAAAAATTTCACGGTGCATCGCGGATAGGTAAGTTTGGTGCAAACATCACGTGTTTTGGCCAAGTCACACTTTCAATTGTGAAAGAAGAAAGTCGTGACGGAACACTAACAAGCTCGAGTTTGTCAAGCTTGATTTATTTTCACGCGGCGATTTGTGCTCGCGAACGAAAACTTTGTGCTGTATAATAAAAACGAACGTGGCTGTTTGCTGCTCGTGTCACCTTTCACAATTGGTCTCCATAACGTGCAACTTCCTTTAAGTTCTATCCTGCAGTCTGTATTATTTCGCAAGTCTTATCACGTTGCAGTCTCTTGGACACACACGAACAGTGCTAGCAGAAAGTTCTGACTTTTAAACACTTCTCTTCCCGGGCAATTCGATTCGAAATTAAACTTTCGAATAATAATAAAGTTCGTTTCTGTTTGAATTGACTAGTGAATTTTTGCATCTTTACTCTCTGTAGTTATGGTAAATATAAGTATAAATATAATGTGAAGATAGGAGTTTTATTGCGGTGGACGAATTAAACGAAATATCGGACGCAGAGGGTATATGCGATAGTTGTTACAAAATTTATTAACAAAAGATGTAATTGATTTTGTGATTGCGGATTTTTATGCATTTATAGGAAATTTATTTATACTCGCTATAATGTTCAGTGTGTGAAATAAATCTCTGTATACGTTCTATTTCCTTTGTTAAATTAAAAAAAAAGAAAATATACGCTATAAAATTTATATACCCAATAATAATGTGAAACGTAGCGTTAAATTAAAAATACTTGGTAGTCTAGTTCATTAGCATTATTAAATATCTTCTTAGAGACACTTGTACCTTCATTAAAGTTTTAAATCTTACTTTTAGCGAGAATAATCATTTTGACGAAAAGTTTTCGCAAAGGCACAAAAGGAAAAAAAATGCATAAAAAACTTTTTCTCAGCTAAAACTTTTCAGCATAACATTACGGGTATGATATTGTTGGGGGTAATTTCATTCCCTAAGCGTAAATTTCTTTATCTAGATGGTATAAGATTATCTTGATTCTTTAATTTCATTTATTCTAAAATTCATTACCAATAAAAATTCATGAAATTTCACTGCTGTTAGCATCGAAGTTTTTAGACGACGTGATCATGTCCTTCTTTAAAAACAAATTATACTAAGTATAAATTAATCCTTTCCACCCCAAGTTATCCTTGATCAGTAGAATAAACTCCAAGTATAAATTACTGTTTAATCGCTGCATACGGTTTCCCCTAATTAGAGTAAAATCTCTGCTGTCATTTTCTGGTGCAAATTAATTAAAGCACAAATCCATTTAATACTTGGGCACCTGGAAATTAAATTCTTCTCTTTAACGAAAAGAATTGTGTAAAAAATCATTCGGCTATTGGCTTCTGAAATAACTAAACGAATATCTGTGAGAAGACTAACGAGCGAATAGTCAAAGAGCAATTGTTTCGTAAAATTTGCTATGGAAACTGATACGAGCTTATTTTTCCACGATAAGGTGAAACGATGCTTCCGCGAAAGTTCCAGCAAACAAGAAATTTAATTAAATTCCACCATACCTACGTGTAATTTATGCGGAACGAAATGATCGTTCGCGTCAAACGAAATCCATTCCTTGTATCGCCACAACCGGCGTGCTACCAGTGATTATTTAATAGCAGAAGTAAAAAGTTTTGGGCAGACGACGCTGATTATATTCCGTCACAAGATGAATAATCGCGCGGTTCGTGTTAACGCGCAGCGTCAGCCGAGTTCACACGGCGCGTCACGAATGTTGACGAGTAGAAACGGACGGATACGAAGTCGTCTGACTAAATACGAACAAACTCTACTTTATGCTTGATGAACGATTCCTTGTTCAGTGCCGTACGAACTCACGGCACGGAAGCATCGTATTACGTACTTGATCTGAGCACTATCCTTAAATCGTTGAAACACACAGAGATATACGTCTGTAAAGAAACGTTTTCATATTTATCCTATGAAATTTACATTATATATTATTTAATCTGTTGTATACCGACGAAGAATCATGGCCTCGTATAATCTTATATTTGTGTTTCGCCGTGGTTAAAACATTTAGAAAATTAATCATAATATTAATTTTAGAAGTTTAGTTACATCGACGTTATAACAGTTACAAGCGACTAAACGTAATTTTGAATTTCATTGTCCTAATTAGTACAACTTATTACTACACTCGAATAATATCATGCAAAGTGTATTTTATCACTTATACACGAAATAATACAGAAACATTTTCAACCAACGTTTCATTAATATAATTTACAAAACGATTCCGTCGATCGTGAATTATACACATGCTGATTATATTACGTTCACCATATTAAGTACAATCACAGCACACGACATTCAACTAGCGTTCAGTCGATAGTTCGATCATCGTTAATTATCACCTTTTCATTATCATTCGTTTATTTCGCGGAAATATTTACACCAACCGGTACATAGACCGCCATCTTCGAACATAAATTCAGAGGTTACTTGTGCCAACAACGAGGAAGCGGCTAATCCCACCCTGTCGGTTTATGCTTTTCTCTTTCTTTCTCTCTACCTCTTTCCTCCAGCTAAAGCTCCAGTTCCGTTTCACTTTCTCTCTTTCTCCATTTATATCCCTCTCTTCCTCCAACTTCCCATCTTACATCCCCGTTTTTCGTCTCTGTCGCTCGTACTCTTCACCGCCATTCTCCCCCCTTCCGGAAAATCAATATGGAGTGGCGTTGGTATACGATGTGGTGGTTGCTACCGCATGCTGCTCTCCTCTCCTTTCCCTTCTTCGCCGCGTTCCCTTTAACCCGCCCGTTTCCCTTGTATCTTCCGTTTCGTCGCTCATTCTACGTAGCATCGACCCTCTCAGAGCGTTCTTCCTCTCGTTGAACGTATTTTAGGTCGCGTCCCTCATCTTCACCCCGTCTATAGAGTCTGACACCTCATCATCAAGCACACAGTGAACTACCCGCAAAACGTGACTTAGCTTGCAGCAAAATCAGTCATCGAGTTGCTTCGCGACTTTATCCTGTGTCACCCTATAGGTCAATATCCAACTTGGGTATATTACCGCCACTGGTTGAATACACCGCGTGCGTTGCGGCGAATTATCGCACTTTCCGGCTCTCTCGCCGCGCCATCCACCGACCGTGCTTTGGGTCGCAATATAATTTCTCTGGAGAATACCTTGGCGAACCGAAGAAAGTCTGAGGATAAGAGGTTGGCAAGGCAGAAGGCGGAGCGAAGCTGTCGAGGGACGAGAAGAGCTTTGAGTTAGCTGGGTCTCGTTGCTCGAGACGCGGTTCCATTTTCGCGACGACTCTGACACCGAACCACGCGCAATTCTCGGGTGTGCTTCTTAGTTTGTCTACTGGGTGTTTCCGAAGTAGGTAACTTTCGAGGCTAGGCTTTGGTTGTGTTGGCATGAAGGGAGATTCGTGTCAAAGGCTTATCATTTGCATAGTAAACATCGAATGTATCACCAGTTTGTATAGCTTGAGCGAAAGAAGCAGAGATAGTAACGGCAGAGGAAAATGTTTCAGGTTAGGAAGTTATTCTTACGGATTTTTTTTTATTCAGATATATTTCCAACGATTCAACTCCATAATAATTAACATATGCAGACGAGATATCTCAAGTAGAAACTTGTGATTGTTTCACTATGTGTAAGTACACCTCGTACATCTAAAACCCAATCTTTTTTCCTGTCACGTGTCCAAAACACGGGACAGCAGAAAAGAAAGACTTCCAGACTGTCATTTACACCAGCTGTTGCCACTGCGAATGCGACAAGCCACTAAAACGTTGCCATCTGCTTCCTGAACCACTGTATGAATCATTGAAATCCCGAATCTGTGTTTCTCGATTGCTTCGAATATGTCTTTCGCTCGATCTTGCTGGTTGGCTTTTCTAAAAACTCTTTCTCGGTCGATTCTTCGGTGTCTGTTGAAATTCTTTCGCGACGCTAGTCATTGTCCTCGAGGGTGGTGCATTTCAAAGCATCCCTGCTGCTCACGGAAGACTGTTGAATGTAGGGTAAACTGTTGAACGTGACACAGTTCGTGCACGCGGTCGCGCGTTTTGTCACGCCGGACAAAAGCGCGAGCTTTTCCGCGATCTTTCATCGTTTACGGGCACGATACCAAGAATCGGCCAGATCCTGGCCTTCGGATAAATGTTTGGCCACGCATGCGCCATTGCACGCAACGAACTCGTTTCGATTTGATGAAGTAGATTTTTAAGCGGTCGTGCGTGCTTTTTTGTCTCGTTACGCTTTCTGCGAACGAGTGCGTTGTCGATGCAACGTAACGGTGTTACGCGTAATGAAACACCCGCATACGATCGGTCGGAGCATTCTTTTTCTTACTTTTTTAAGTTTTGTAAAACTTTTCCGAGTTAGAGGGAGAGTTTGCGTGGTTTTTACGAAGCACTTCGTAGATATTTCAAATACACGCAGGAAGTAATAAATTAGGGTAGTTTGAAATAAAATTAACAGCTTATTTGCTCTTGTATATGCTCTGCTCTTGTCTACACAAGCAGAATTAGAATAATTGATATAATCAGTATATAGTCGTAATTTGAACTTGTAATATCATACGAATTCTCCCATTAGTTTGGATCTAAAACGATTTAGGGTAATGGATTAATAATGGAAGCAAGATGTATAACGAAGCGACAACTTGTTGTTGTTGTTATTCAAGATCATGAATAAACATCATTGCAAAGAACATTAGAGAAACTTCAATAACATAAATTATCATATGCTGACTAAATAAAAAAAAAAGAAAATACTACATACGTAGCTCACACGAAGCAGTAAATTCAAAAGACAAAAACCTACTGCTAGGAAATGACAAATTTGTTTGTATATTATAAAAGTATCTCATATACGATATGATAATTACGTTTTACTCGTCTTCTCATTTTCCAATAAATATTACCATTTTCTTTTATTCGTCTCCTTCTTTGTCCTCGAGTGATTTGTTTTTAATGTTCGAGTCCTTAGATATATTGAGAATTGTTACTTCGATGCAAAGATCCTATATCCGCATAAACGACAAGAGGAACGAGCAATGTATCTACTGTGTATAAAGAAGGTCTTAAAGAGTTTTAATAAAATTCTTCGCTGCATCTGCATAAACACACGCAGCGTCGTAATCCACTCACACGCTCCCATTGGGCAACACGCGAGGAAAGCGTGCCTTCTAAAAATATCCTAACAAGTTCTTCGAACTACTTACGCGTGGGATTAATAGAGTGTCGACCGCTTGGAAATATTATGCGCTACGCGGCTTTTTTTTGTTTTATTTATTTTACGATGACGATTATTACGTAATCGAGCATATGTGATAAACGAAAGAGAAGAAGAAAGAAAACGTGTACTGTACACTGTACAATGTACAGGGGCAATAAATTCTTTCACAGCGCTTAAATTAATTCCAAAGGTTGGTCATTTGAGAATAATGTAAAGTAATGTTTGTAGTTGTACGCAAAGGGAAGTGTACGTGTACACTTCGTGTATGTGTATGTAGAAACGAAAGAATAAAAGTTTGTGGCCTGGTTCACAATTTCAGTGAAAATAGGAAAATAAATTGTACATGTGATACGCGGAACAGGAAAGAAATAACGATACCATACGGAAGAATTGTATAGATGCATTAAACAGAATTTAAAATTGATTTCGTTTGAGTCATCGAAAGATTTTTATCGTATTGTTATCGACTCGTAAAAATTCGATCGCACATCAAATGTCACAAATTTTGGCTGTTTAAGGTAGAAGAAATTAAGGTTAATAAAATTCATAGATTCCCAAAATACTTTTTTACGTATGAAGACAAACGTTACTATCAACGAATAATGTTGATCTCTGGTGCTATTATCAAAGTTAGATCAATTTCGATCGATCAGAAATTATATTGATGTTTTTCAAAGGAAAGGGACATTTTAAATGATTGATCAGGTAAGAACGTCAATATTCGATTTTAAAACAGAAGGCTCCTTATTAATTAGTACAAAGTAGAAGGAATAAACGAGTTTTAATTTACTATCTACCTTTACTCGCTATAAAAGACGTATGAAATAGGAATAAAACAATACACGCTTTGCCTCCCTCCTCCTTTAATTGCCTACCTCGTCTTGAACGAGTAATTATAAAATACGTTCATCGATAACACCAGGAGAAAGTCTGTAATCATAAGATTTCAATAACTGAGCAGCAACTGTATTAATTTATACGGCAACAGAAATTAGTCGTCGAGCATAAAACGCGTAGAAGTTGCAATCGTACCGTAATCATCGTACAATTTAAATTGCCCAGTACTGCGTTTGATACAATGATTCCTAAGTGTAAAACTTGACAAGAAGAAATTCATTCTTGTCAAACTGCCACCCAGCCCAGCGAGTTCGTTGAACTTGCAGTAACGTTATCTTCGCCCATTGCTCGTACCTGAAAACACCCATGTAACGACCTAACCCAGACACGAAACAATGTCCGTACGTTTACCAATTTTTAAATCCAAATCCTATCGCATACATTTACGTTGATAAGAGCAAGTCGAATCGATAGACCAGAGGAAAAAATGTCACCCAAACGAACGTGTCAAAGATACACGAATAACGATATTTTACGCATAATTTCACCTATGATACACTTACGACATCTAACAATAGCTGAGATAATTAGAAAAGGGGTAAAAATACAGAGACCACGAAAGACGATGGATCGACCGATAAGCGTTATGTGCAGAGGCGCCCTCGATACGAGAGAAAGAGAAAACAAAAGGGGGAAAAAATCGACCGATGGAATTCCGCTCGATGAGGGTGCACAGGGTAGCTCTGATTCGGTACGGCACTGCGGCATGCGCAATGTACGTAGACTCGGAAGGGTGGTGGTTCGAGAGGTTGATCGTCGTTGCCGCGGTTGGACAGAGGGGGCTACTGGAGCAGATATATCCTCGTGGCGATGGAGGGGTGCTGCGGAGAAGGGTAAATGCGATGGAGGTTCGTAGAGAGACGGGGGAGGGAGAGAAGGGAAAGGAGGGAGGTAGGTTAGTAGCGAAGGTACACGTTGTGCCAGCCGGCAGTAACGAGAGCCGTGCTTGCCACGGCCCACACGGCGGCGTGTGCGTATGCGTGTGCGTGTGCGTGTGCGTGGGTCAGCCTTGCCCCACATTCAGACAGTAGTCGCGCGTCTTTCGTCGAGCCGGCGCGACGTTTCCGTCGAGCGTAGCGTCGAGAGAAACACCGGGGATGCTAGTAGCGAGGAAGTGCCGGCGTCGAGCAGCGTCCTCCCGCCGGTTACTCGCGCGACGGCGCTCCGAGAACGCCGGCAAGGCTTCCGAGTGAACGAACGGCGACCTTCTTTCGCGGCTTACACACCGGCCGACAGCGTTTTTCTGTTTCCCTGCCTTACTAGTCGTCGTGTGCCACACCATCGAGAGAGGGTCGGTGCGCGTGGCCCAAGTAATCGTCCAGTGCGTCGACGTTGGTGCGTGCGTGCGTGCTCGCGTGCCTGTCTGCGTCTTGCCTGCTAGCTTGGCTGCGTGCACGCGCGCGCGTGCTTCCATCTATTCGCGTGTAGTAGGAAAAACGGACTGAGGTAGAACGCGAGGTGAAACGAGAGATGTAAGTCGTTGCTCGGTAGTCGGGGAACAGGCTCTCTTGGTTGATCGGTTTCCGATTGCCTCGCGGGATCCTCTGGTGCACGCGAGTGTGATTCCTTACTCGAGACTCGTGAAATTCGATTTACATGGAATCGTGCTACTTTGTGAGTGCAAGGAAATTTGTGCGATTCTACTACGCATCGATTACGAGATAGTCGAAGATAGTTCGACGCACGCAGTGATGTTCTTTGAATAAATGTCCAGTTTAAATGTGATGCTTCGCTTTATCGAGATATTTCGTGGAATGTCGCGTCGTGGAAAAATTCGAATTCGAACGGGTTCGAGGGGAGTGGGAAACAAGCCGCTAGGAACGCGACGCAGAAAAACCGGTCGATGCCGGGGCGGTCGCTTTAAATTCTACGATTTAAAATTCAAGCGAGAGTACCGTTTCTTACGCTGCCCGTGATGCTTCGCGAGATACGAAAAAGTCGGAGAAACTCGTTGTCGTTGGGGGAACACGGAATGCTCGGTATCATCCTTCTAACGACTTAAAATTCCAATGGAATGCTTGTCGGAGGGGAAAGGTTCGACGTTCTTTGAAGCACGGGAATTTCGTGGCCGTGAGAGAAACGGCGCGCACCGGAGAAACGAGCCACCTTTGTGATTGCTGCCAGACAAAACGATAATACGCGTTTCTTCCACTTCGAAAGCGAGCTATGCTCGACTTGCCTCCACGCCAGTCTTCCTTCCTGTCGGAAGGGAGGTTAAAACTAAGCAACTCGGGCAAACTTGGAAACGTTGAAAGCTCAAGACGACCGAAACTCTTCTTCTCCCGATCGAAACTTCCTCGATACGGAAAACTCGCATTCCAACTTGGAAATTTATATGTTGAAATGCCCGATCGATTTTACATTTAGTCAAAGTTTTGCGAAACCAGCGATATGTTACAGTTATATAATTCGACTTTCCGAAGAAGATATAATTAATACCATATAATTCCATGCTATAGAGGTGAACCGCGATATTTATTATCAGAAGCATTCATTACACTGAGAGGAATTATTTTTTAGTTTAATATCGATAAAAAGAAACGAGGAAATGTCGAATATAATAAATCTCATGTAACCGCAATTTCTGATTGTAAAAGTAGTTTCCGAATATCAAAAACCTACGACAGAACTATTAGAACTTTGAATATTTAGAACATCGATGATTATAATTAAAAGGACGCGATGAAAATACATAAGTATACATACACGATCATGTTTCTATCTCGATAAAAATCAGCATCAATGGTTTTTAAAAGCTTTTGGATGTTTTTAGTAATTGGAAAAATGACAAATCTAGAATCCATTCTTTTGACAGATATTTTCAAAACTTTCGCTAATTAATTATAATTTGCAGACTTATACGTCATAAGTCATGTTAAGTTATCGGAAGAAGGCTGGAAACAACTTTTTAATCAATCGAAAGTATTCGTCTCATCTTTGATACGCGGTTACAGGTTAACATGACAAATGGAAGGTAGAAACGATCGACTGGATTCTATGGTTACGTTCCCTGTAATAAAAATCATCCGCAATTGCGCCCCGGAAATTGGATTAGCGGGTCAATAGCACGTTAGCTCAACGAGTTGAAGAGAAGGCACGCGCGTGTGTTCTCGTCGGAACGTTTGGAAATTCCCTATTTTTCTTTCCCTCCCTTTTCTCTCTCGCGTTTGTTCTGGCCAGTCGATCGATCGCAGGTTCGTTATAAATTTTCAGCAAATTTTCATCTCAAAGGCCGAACTTTACGCTGAATTTTATGCCTTCCGGTATCGAATCGTTGCGTTAGAAAACGTACCGCGTAAATCACGACCATCTGTATATCATTAGCCTGTTGTTACTTGATCTTCACGTTCGAAAATTTCATTTTTGCAATTTAATGTTCCGTTTCAATTACACGATATCCACCAAAGAGAAACTCTGTCCGAATAACGAGATATATGATTATTTTCGTTTGCAACAGCAAACGTACAATCTTATTTCTTGCTTTGTTTCGATCGTTAATATTTAGAAATTTTGTTTCACGCGTTTCGTTTCAATAAAGCGAAACATTCCTCGTTTTCTTATGGAATTAGCATCATCTTTCTTTCTAGCAACTGTCCAGCGTCGTTTCAATTATACAATATCCTTTCACACGAAAAATTACCTCGAATCAATTCTTATCAACGTTTCATTGTGAAATATAGAACAATTTCCATCTTCTAATTTGATTGCAATTTTTCAAAGACTTGTGTAGTACTTTAAATTAGTACTGTCAATTAGTGTAGTACTTTTTTTTCGATAAAGTAATATATTATAATTTATTCATAATTTATCCCTCACAAAAAAACTCTTCTTAAGTAGTTTATATCGTCTTATTACGAATGTCTTGTACAACATTATTCCATAACAGGGTTAGATATTCAGCTCGTCGTCACTATCCTCGATTAATTTATCGCCTTTATTCTATTTCAGTACAACAATATCTCTGCGGGATAAACCAGAAACTTTCTTCGAATAATCCTATACTATTTTATTCCGACATAGAAAATTATTCTTACCGAAGGCAAACATAGTACTCGCAAATCTGAATATAATTCTGGTAACGTACCTAGCGTAACGTATCGCATGTTTTGTTTCGAAACGGAGCAATAAAGCAGAAATTCCAGTGCAGGTTCATTTCGTATATACGAACTAACGTATACATTTGGTTACGATATCCGTGATTAATCGTTTCTCGTTTCGTTACGCTAGAAATAGAGGCACCAACGCGGTTTCATTGAGAATACGATCCTCCAGGATTGTTGCTTCGAACTTCCATCTACCGTGACTTGTACATTGTATACGCGAAAATAAATCGCGTAACGCGAACGCAGGGGTCCCTCAAGTGATTCGCTCTGCTTTTGAAACACGTATTTCACGACTCGTAAAGATTGTAAAAAGAATCGAGTAAAAAAGGGTTTTAAAACATTTCCTTTTTTGATTTTGCTCCACTTTTTATAGTCCCTTCGAGTTTCATTTGCGACGATTGAACTCCAAAGATTTATTTAGGACATTTCACCGACGTAAAGATAATTTGAGAATATTTGAACGATTCTTCAAGCACGCTGTATAGGATATTTCGTTTGATCTTTCAAGTTGAATATATATGATTTTATCAGATTCATTGCTACGATAGCGTCATTTTATTGAACTACGTTTATCTAATTCTGATTGGTGGAATATAATGTCCGAGCTATGAGAATTCAATAATATACGACAAGGGGAGGTAACACAGAAATAGTAACACATAAAAAAAGAGATACAAGATAGATAGATATGTACTCTAGATAACTAGAACATAAAAATCTACATGGATTACGAAGCATAAAACATATTCCCAAAGCCCTTAGTTCCTGTTTCGGAAATACCCTTCACGATTCGTGCGAGTTTTTAAAGCAGATAGTCTATGACAATTTCACTACAATTCCCAATAAAGAAATATCGCTGGCGACTTTAACTCTTTCTCAACTTTTTTATTCACTTTGCCACAATTCTATTAAAAAATAGGCGGGTCCATTTAAAGTTCCACCATTATCGTATTAGAGACCGTTATCTGCAGAATATCACAGGCAGTTGGAGAGCAGACAAATATAGGAGTGAGTCTCGAAAGCCCCGTAGACTTTTCCGCTGCCCGCAGCTGACACAGTATCTTGCGACGAACATGTTTGGTATCCTCGGTGAAGCGAGACACGAAATATTTTCTGCATTCGAAGCGAGGACTTAACCTTCCCTCGCGAGAAAACAAGTTTCGCGTTCTCGTTTAAAGCGATAAGCTGTTGCGGAATGGATCGATAGGGCGCATAGAACTTCGAAACAATGCGTAAAATAATTCGATATCTTGAAATTGTACAGTATCCCTTACGGTTTAAAGGATAAATGAAACTTCTTTAGGATGCAGGTCAAGGGAAGAAATACGTTCGAAGTTATCGTTAAATTTTGCTATTATCGATCTATAAAATTGTTAATAAAACATTTTCCAAGCAAGAAGGATCGAGCGGTTAATTCTTGTAGACACAGTATTGCTCTCCTTTTAAGGCAACACGATCATACTATGTTTACCATACCAAAATTTTCTCGTTCTAAACAATCAAAACACTCGATACCTAACAGCAATATAACTTCGAGTCATTAGCTATCGTCGAACATCAACTTACTTGTGCTTTCACTAGCTACACGAAGTTTAGGTATTTGTTATAAATTGCCCCAAAGCTGAATAGCTAATCGACCAACTATCCTTGACAAGCTTTAAAGATCGCTAACAAACACAAATATAGAACGAAATATCGATCGATACTTTCACTTTTCAAATTATAACTGAGCCTCGTTTTCTTCCCAACGACACTCTTCTTATCGTTTTCCAATATATCGTATAGAAGAATCAGAGTCGTCATCAGAAGCGCGCTTCGCACCCTTTTACGCTGTTATTCCCATTTCTACGGCCGCGAACGTTAAAAAAGTTATCGAAAAGAAGGATAATTTTGTCTCGAGATAATAACCACGATGTTGGTCGGATTTTGCTTTAAAAAAGGGGGCGTAGATCTCGATAAAGCTGGGCGACGCTTTTAATGCCTAACGGACGTTTGAGCGCCGTGAACTCAGGGGCTCACCGAATTTCTTGCTGCCACCCTCGGCGTTATCTCGCGCGAGCAGCTCCGTGGCCGCGTTTAAATTCTGACGAGTGACGGGCAGCGTGTATCAGTGGCAAAAAGCGCGGTGATTCGCAATGGAGAAAGGAGATCGTAGGTGGTTTGATCGCAGCGCTCGCGTTCCTCGTTTTTTTGCACATTCCCCGCTGCGCGACATGACGCGACACTGCGTGATCACCGTACGCATCACCGCGTGAAATTCCGTTTGCAGAGGCGGCGTGATCAACGAGGAAAAGTGTCTTATATCGGCGGAAGGTGCAGCACACGTTGGAGACTGAACGAGTTAAGAGCTCGGGGAGAAACTCGGTACCGAGGGAAGGAACAGGGATGAATAATTTAAACGAACGAATGGGAACAGTCTGACATATCGATTAAAAGGAAGGAGAGAAGAGTAGAGAAGGTTTTAGAGAACGAAGAGAGGCTCGTCGATGGAATCACGATAGCTAACGTGAGATTAAAGATACCACTTACATATGTGTATATGGAAATGTATGAATATATGATAATTAATTATTAAAAAGAAAAATCTACTAATATATTAAACGTATATGTCTCTGGAGAAAGAAAGAGTTATTATTCGAATCTATTGTTTTATCTACTTGTTCGAGGTTTACACGTTGTCCGATAAGAATATCTATGTTAAGCCTAATGGTGCGCGCAGGAACACGCGCGTAAGTATCAGCGAGAAACGTGTGAACGGGAACACTTTCGAATTAAGAGAGAGAAGAACGACCAAAACGAATGTTGTCAATTAATATTGTATATTATTCAGATCACTTCCGGAGTTTACGATTTCGCCTAGTTCAATTACTAACTACCTTCACGCGCCGTTCCCTCTGTAGCCGTTCTTCGAATTCTACCTCCAGCTTAAGAATAATTTAAGAGAAACTGAAAGAGTCGACAACGAAGGCGAAGAAGAAGAAGAGGAAAAAAAGAAAAAAAAGAGGAAATTGAAGAAAGAAGAGGAATAAATGAAAAAAGAAGTAGAGGAAGTAGTAAGAGGCAAGAAGGCGTGGAGAGAAGAAACAGGGAGAAGGGTAAAACGGCCTACAAACGTATTTAGATTTAGTGCGCGTCACGGGTCCTCGACCGGACCCTTCCCAATGGTTGTACCTGGTTTAATCTGCAATTAAGACTTCACCCGTTCAAAACGGAAGCTACGTTCGGTTTCCGTATTATTACGAAGGTAAGGCAGCAGTAGAATAGGTCCTTCAAACACGGTCTTTACGATTTCGAACAGTTTTCATGGTGCTGTATGACTCGTGGTTCCTATCCAACTTTGGATATCTTCGTTTTCAAAGATTCAACGAGGCTGCGCTGTATTTCTTATGGATATGTAGAATGAGTATATAACACTTATTGCCTCTGTATTCTTGAAGTAAAGACACCGGAAGAAACAGGTTCAACAGAAAAATATTTATGAGCATCGTGCATTGTAAATGATTACAACGCGTTAATATTCTCTATATTTAATATATTGCCATTCGTTTCATTCTCGTGCAGCGAACATGTCGTTTGAGAATTAAAGTGACGTTTACATGGACGAGCTTATTGTTTCCGGGATAATGTGGTTGCTTCGTCGTCTTCTTCGTTACGCGATACAATCGTACCAGTGATTTCGATACGACTGTGTAATATCTTCGTTTCATCCCCTGAGAAAAAGAATCCATTGGTGATAACGCTTGATTAAACAATTTCGTGGATGGTTGGATAATTGTTACGTGAGATTAGTGTTATTCGGTTGTACAATGTTCAGATTAATTTTTACGTGTTTGTCCTTAGAATGTCGTATTTACTTATGGCCCAGTATTCTGAGTACTTTGGTATTTCTGAGTGCTAAGATTGCAAACTCCCGCTGGAAAGTTTAAGGACGATTATTATTATATTTGTTTTAAAATTGGAAAAAGTTGCGAATGAATTATATCGTAATACGAAATTTAACATGATAATTTATACAATAAGCAAAGTGATATATTATACTATCGATATATCAACAATTTTATTAAATGATGCGTACAATTTAAAATCCACAATCTACGTGAAACATAAAAATTGTATTATAAATAGAATAAAGAGTGTGTATTAATAAAAAAACACGTAGAATCGTGATCGACACGATCAGCCAAATTAGATTCCTGAAGATCCACTGTGTTTTCAGGAAACACCAAGGAAATAGATTTTTGAAAATCGAAATTTTCATACGTTAAACTATCTTTTGTTCGATGGAATAGGCTTGAAAGTTTGTCTTGTTATAGGTTCGATGGTCATTAGTGTCTAAATATCCCTGTAACTATCAGAGTTACGAGAAGCTCTTGTTGGGACAGAGTTAGCCAGTTCGAAGCGACTCGTTCTCTAATCGTAATAATTTCTTTGTAAGCCTAAGTTCTCGTTGATTTTCCAGTGATTCTAAACAAAGTATACAATTGTTTCGTTTTCAGAGCTTAACGAAAATCATTCGGTTAAGTTTTAGGATGCATACAAACATTTTCTCAATTATTCTCTGTCAATTGTTTCAATATATCGCTTTTGAACGAATATATGTTTAATGAATATACATCTAAAGATAGGAAATTCGTATCATCGAATTATAATGTCAAAAATCAATGAAATTGGAGCGTTTAATTTATTTCTGGATTAGCGACTATTATTTAAATTTATGATAAACTATATGTTCTATATTCCATGAAAGTTTACGTACAATTTATTAGGACACTTATCCATTAATAATCGTTATAATACACAGTTCTGATATGGGTGCGAGTGATTGTACGATTAAACATATCGAGCGAAATTAACAAAATCTAGTCGCTGATGAGTGATATCCTCTGGAACGAGTTAATTAATCGATTATGTATAACAATATGTAAGCCTACTTATAAGATACAAACTTCTGTGAACTTTCAGGCATAAATACACACGCTCGCTGGCAAATAAAAGTATTTATTTTACATATATAAACACAGAACTATAATTTCACTAAAGCAATCATAAAATATTAGGTCGTCCGAAAAGTTTCTTTCGTTTTATAAGGAAATTATTATTAAATATTATCGAATTACGTATAATCCATTTTGTTCTATCAAGATAAAGATTACACCGTGCGACAGATTAGGTTTCATGTTTGTATAAAGATGCGTCGTTGGAAAAGACGTGTCTGTAAAAGACAGACGCTTTTCGGACAACCCAATAGAAATCGAAATTTATTGATTGCCTTTAGAAGCTCAAATAAGATCAATACGATTAAACGTATCAAACTGGATTAAGTTTTTCATCCATTTTTCAAACATGATTGTTTATATCTCGTACAAACTAGAAAAACTTTTTTCTTTCAATTAGAGGCCTGTCGGCAGGCGGAGGAAGCGTATGGAATCGGTGACACGTGGTCGGAATAATTCTGCCATTCTCGTCCCATTCTTCTCTTTATGGTTTCTCCGACACGTTCTGTGTCGCTGCCTTCAATTAACTTTCCGGTCGCGTCCCACGGAAAAAAAGAAGGTTTCGTCCTGTAAGGATTCCTGGACGTTTCCCAGTTGAAAGCCAACAAGGAAAACGCGGTGGAATAAAACATGCATGATCATCTACTTGGCCTGGACCCCTGCTCGTTTCACGCAGAAATAACTCTTCGGGGCACGCTATCGTGTCGCTCTTTGATTAAAATTTATGAAGGACAGCAGGGTTCACTGTCTCGTAGTTGCAACCTGGACTCGGATAATAGCTCGTGAAAATGTCGATCTCGATATCGCTTGTTCTTTCGTATTATTTTTAAATTAACGATACCCACTTTCCATTGTAGTTTCAAATTGAGAGAGTACTGTTACTGTCTTGAAACACTGTCGAGCGGTAAATTGGATTAGTAAAATGTAGTGGTAAAATGGATATTAATGTTGTTAGGCGTTGAAAAAGTAGGAAATGTTTGATTGTAATTAAAATCTCAGCCCACATGAATTTTGTTTTAGATTGTAAATAGAAAAACACGATAGAAATAAACAAATATGTAATTATTTTTCTATCAAATCGTATTGATTCTGTAAAAAATCTCAACATATTTTTAGTAATTACAAAAACAAGAAATGTGAAACTAGAATGAAACATTTTGAATAATTTGGTGTTTCTAGTTTTAAACTAAAATAGAATAATGTCAAATAAATCGCGAGAGAAGGTAGTTTGTTCGAGAAATTGTGCCTTTAAAAGAAGCAAACGTAGTTCGTAAAATATCCCTTTTCCATTGTACATAAAACAGTATCGTTTTATGGGTGAAATAGCGCGATTATGAAGGAAGGTACAATAACTCAGCGATGTTATAGCGCAAGAAACCTCTCTGTGATTTATTTGAACGACAAGCTCGATTGCCGCTCGTGAAATTAAGCTTTTGGTCACTTGGCAGACACGCGGCGCAATTTCCTGGTCGCGTCGCGTGAGAACAGAGCGCTTTTACGAGTTTCGCCAGGAAGAAGCCTAGCTCTGAAAAATCGCTTAAACTTGCCAAGACACTTGTTGACATCGCCTTCCGCTCTCTATCGCACTTACCATCTCTTTTCTTGCAACATGCGATAATACATCTCGAAATCGTACTCAGAATTGTCAATTATAAGCGGGACGTAGAAAATACATATGATTAATGACTGATATTGTTCGGTGCATAAACAGTTAACGAATAATAATAAAATAATTACGTAGAATTTCGTAGATGCGATACACAGCGACACGTATATATATCGAAGAAACCTTTCAACGTATCAAATATGACGAAATCGTGGAATTAAAATAGAATAGCTTGAAATTAGCATTTTATATTATAAAGATATTGTATAGTGTTATAAAAACATAATCAGTTTTTCCTACGATTTTTCTTAAATTATTTATTTTATTTAAAACGTGACTCGTGTAGTGTAACTCTTTCATTGTGTTAGTACAAATTTACGTGAATCACGTAATAATTATAAATACAATAGAAAAATTATTCACATGGACAAATTTTATACACTGGAAATACAGTGCTCGTCTTTTCAATAAAGTTCTTCTCAATGAACATTTGTTTCTTGAACAAACTGAAGTATCTTCTTAATAAAAACAAAGTTTTACCACCACAGACCATGAAATATATGAAATATTCAGAGTGCAATCAAGGAGTATGCATTAATGGTTAAAGTTGGTCGACAGCTATAACCGAATTCTACGGAAGCGTGACAGTAGATAAACCTCGTTCATTGTCAGACAATAAAGCTGTTATACCGGCAGCGATAAAGTAGCTAGGATTAATACAGAATACATTGGCTACACATTCGAGTACGATATTCAACCTAAACAGTTTCTTTAAAGGCTTTGTTAAATATTAGAAATATAATTATAATTGCTGCGAAGGTGCAAATAATTGTGGTATGCAAATCATACAATAGTATCTTTAATAAATTTTAAAAGGATGTTAGAGAAAGAGAGAGAGAGAGATTATATAATTATAATAATAAGAAGTATTTTCACAGATTAATTATTAATATAAATTTTGATTCTGAATTAATCGTTATTCTGCAAGATACGCTTATGTAATTTAAAAGTATGACAGTTTTTAAATATCTGAATACTAAAGTCTTTTTCCACTTGCGCAAATATCAAAAATGTAGTTATAAAAATATAAAAGTAGCAGAATTTTCGAGAACCAGGAAGCGAGACGATTAAAAAATACACGTTGTATGATATTTAACATATGATATTTGCAGAAATATAAAATTAATAGAAACAAAATATACAAAACTTCATAAAACCAGGAAATGCGACTAAACAAAAATACACTCTATTCTAGAAAGCTATCGCATCATTTTCATTAATAGAAATCCATTCCTTCGCTATAATCTTTCATACGATATGCAACTGTGCTTACTTTAAAATATCGCAGAACGTTTCTCGAACAAAGACAAATTTAGAAGCGTCCTAGGCGACGTGACGGTTCCTTTCGGTTGACCTCGACGAACAAGAGATTGAACGCACAATTTCACATGACCGTCGCGCGTAATTGCTTTATGAACGTCGTCTGTGATCCAATGGAAAGCGACGCAGTAAGCGGAGATCGGTGTCCAGTTTCCAGGACATCAAATGAAATTGTTATCGCGCGATCTCACCCATTGTTATCCAGATATTTTCGTTCTGTCTGGAACAACATTTTTATTACTCAAACACGGACCGATATCGGGATGATGCGTCGATTATGCAAATCCGTGGTATCTTACGAGCTCTTCGTTTCGCTTCATTCCACGTATTTTGTTTGCATCACTGCTGTAAAATTAAATTCCCGCGAGAACCAATTTGCCTTGTCGCCGCGCCATCGTTTTCTATCGAGACATATCTGCTCTTGATTGCGTCCAATGAATTTTTTCCTCTGTTCTGCGAGATTGAGAGCGAAGAAGCGCGCGGAAGAGGAAACTTAGCGATTGATTTTATGAAAGAAAATGGTATGCGATGTGTCCGATTGCAAACAATCGCGCGTTTTGAAATCTCAAGAAGATTCGCTGAAATTTTGAATTTTTCGAAATCTGACAAATATCTCTCTTACATTGTTAATTTTTTACGGTAACGATTCGAAAATTCCTCAGCTTGAAAACGTAAAGAAACGTCACACGTGTTTCCAAGTTCGCGAAAATAATTAATAACAACGACAAGGTATATAAATAAGAGTAAGAAACTTTGGATGTCAAGCGATTGAGAGAGGTCAGGGATGATGGCGATCAACCAGTGGCAAGGCAACAACCCCGTTTCGCGTAGTTGCGCTAAAGCGATTTGACGAATCCCATGCGACGCGTACCGTGCACATACTGCTTCACCCTCATCCGCTTCTTCATTATTTACTTATTCTCTGAGGTAAAGGCAACTTTAGCTCGAGCACCCTCTTGTCTCTGACCTCGTATTTTAAATATTTGCAATCGATACGGACGCCGTCTACGAGTCGTTGACTCCTTTTCGCTTCTTCTTCTTTTGTTTCTCTCCTCCTTCTTCGGTCAGACTCATTCTATTTTTGTACCTTTCCGTAATTCGGTCGAGCCCTTCTTTCTGATACTTTTATCTTTTTACAAGCATTTCATCTATCCTCAGCTATAGTCCAATTCAAGTAAAAGATTGTGAAAATTTCGTTTCTTTGAACGCGAATGGTTTTGAAAGAGACGAATGGATGCTGAATGGTAACTTGTCAAACTTATCACATAGAAATTGTGTTCCTCGTGAGACGATAGAAGTGTTCGTGTTCTTTCGTGGATCTATCTATAAATACAATTTTGCTCTTTAAAATTTGATTTACTGATTTCGAATATTTCTCATTTTAAAAATTCTTCGGTGAAATCGCCAAAGCGACAGAAGGAGGAAGCTTGACTACTTATGTCTGATGGAATTAGTTTGTCTCGTTGACTTCGAGTCAACCTAATCACATACTATTGACACCGACAATGACTCTGACCCTGTCGCGTGTTCTTCTACAACCGTATTATGTACAATGTACGTAATTATGCACATTACATGCTTCAAAGTTTCAGTTCCTTCCAGGCTGCTGTATAAGTACGGAAATACGGAAAAATTTTGTTTCTATTTTTTTTTTTCTAGAATGTAAAACTTTTGTTTACTGACTTTCTTCCACTTTAGAGCATGATAAATATAGAACGAACGTCGTGTTTTTACTTCAAGTAAAAAATATAAATTAAATTAAGACAAATTTGATACAAGAGTTTCCTCGAATTGTATTAGGCTGTCCGAAAAGTTTCTTTCGTTTCATAAGGTGATACTATTATAGATAAGCAACAATTTCTGTTTTATATTTGTTTATTGAATTAGGTATGATCCATTTCGTTCTACTTCTGTCATTATGTTCGTGCATAATTCAATATACTAATATAAAACAAAAAAACATTGTGCGTGTATTATTTCCTTATAAAACTAAAGAAACTTATCGGACAACCTAATATACTGATCACTGAATATCTCTATTCTTCCTCCCTGTACGTTGTACATGCACATCGTAACGACGTTACACGTAACATTCGACTCTTACAACTTACAACTGACGTACATTTCTAACGAAAAAGAGAAAGAATCAAAGTAACTTTGAAGTCTAGGAAATTCGTCTGCAGGAAGTAAAATCTAAGCTTCTTTGAGAAGGATGATATTACTCTCTATTCTCATTGGAAGTCGTTTGGAAGACGCAAAGATTAAGGTGGAGTAGCCCAGTGAGTTTACTTTGGAAACGAGTACCCTCTAAACGCTAGAACCGCCTTTATTGGTTCATAAAGTCGAGATACCTTAGAGTTTAGAGTACCAAAACTCCTTTGTTCCGCGGGGGAGCACTTATTCCGTGGAGATGAGTTCGATATCGCACCGTTTAATCTAGATTTATTTCACCTCGAATGCGAGATCGCAACGCCGTGAAATTCTCTCGGTAGCTATATACCTTTTAGCGAGCCACCGCATCCTGAAAATCTTCACCGCGCCGGAATTACTTGGAACTTGGAACAGTATCCAGCTTAAACGCTGTCACGATTTTCATCGCGGTTCAGCCTCGTCGTCGACCGAATATGGACTATCCGTAGCGAATTATTTCGCGATGCTTTCTCGGTGTTAAAATCGGCTTATAATTTAAACAGGGGCGGATCACACATTGCCACGCAGCTAACATTGTTATCGCGACAATTCAAATCATATTGTTGTTTTGCCTTGAAGTATCAATATCGTTAGGATACACACAATGTATCAATAAATAAACTCTGGACAAAACAATGTCGCCGCTACGTGCAACCGTCGGACGAAGACGAATTCAAATTTTCCGGCTTTCCCCCGAGCAGTATAAATAAACGGACGCGATCGTAAGGAATTCAGTTATGAGTCAGTCGCACGAGTCAATATCAGAGTATCTATCAGCTATCAACGAATTATCTGCGATCTAATTAGCGATTTACACTGTCTTTAGCGAATCTGTTAGTACGAGCGATTATTGTCTGTATTAATTTATTTATCATTTTAAATATACTTGACGATTTTCAACAGCGAGTTATCTCGTTACTCGAACAAACCAGCCATTCTCTACAGAGACTAAATCCTCTACATTGGTAATCCCGACGTGAGTTGAACACGTCTAAACAGTCGTACTCTCTACAAATTTATAGGAAATGGGTATTGTAATAGTAAATTTGAAGATGTGATTTTAAGCGCGGAAATTAAATGACTGTTGTTGGTTCAAATTTCGAAGAAATAAAGTTTCATATAAGACTTTATGTACTTACGTATACACAGACTCAGGAAATTATTTGAACGCTTTTAGTATTACCATATGTATCTCAAGCCGAAATGTGGTATATACGCGGTTTCGTTGCCCCATTCGAATCACATAAATGTACATATGATAACAAAAGACTAACGGTTGTATTGCGTGCCTCTGCTGCGATATTATATAACGTCTTCTGGGAACATTAGCTGGAAATATGAAACGAACAACTTACCGGTAATTTGTGTAACGTATATGTATAAAGAAGCAGTTGTTGCTCCTTTCTTAGAGATAAAAGATTTCATTTATTGTTACTGTTATACCGTTTAATTTTGACGTTGATGGATCACCGTTATGAAATATGGTAATGGGAAAGAAAATGAAATTTAGGTTGCAATTCCTTTCATAACCTTGACCCTTGAGAAAAATGACAATGCAACAATTTTCAATATTTTTTGCAGAATTTTTCAATATTCAAACTTTTAAATATTCACATCTCAAAATATCTAAATTTTCAAATATTCCAATTTTCAAAATCATATTTTCTGTATATATATTACTTTAACTCGTGGTTTCTTTTCTTTGCCTTTCAAAAAAGGATTCCTGTCAAAAATAAAGACATGGGCGTCTCGAGACGGAGACGCGTCGATTTCCTACCGTCTATCAGAATCTCCTGGTATCCCTTTATCCGTGCTTTTACAATATGATGCAATCCACGGAAAGGATAGGTGTCACTTTGCATCATGCAGCGGCTATTCACTGGAACGTTTCACCGTTATCGCTTTCGAGTCGCTTCAGAGTAGCGTGACCGACGTACATATTTGGAACTGTCAGGGTTTCGTTAGTACACAACCATTGGATAATGGTTCCCCATTGACTGGATCGCTTACGTTCGGTCTCGGGTGTCCGTTTCGCAGTTCCTCGTCTTCCCAAACGTTAAATCGGACGCTCATTAATCGTTTGAAATCTCATACGCGATACGCGCAAGCTATTACGTCGTCGACGTTTGTTTCCCATACGGGTAAACGTATCCACTAAATTGATCTTTGATGAATGATTGCCTCTTTGGATAAGTTTCTCTTCAGAGAAGAAAAATTTCCTCTTGAGAAATTTAGTCTGCTTTGTATAGGACAGGATCAAGAGAAGCAAGTTCTACATTATCTACGTTAATCTAGATTATATTGATCATTAGTAATAATTATTAATCTGTGCTTAATAGCGTTGTTAAAGGGTAAGTTTTCGAGGTAACCTTCTGTTTCTTTAATTTCTATATAATTATATATTTTCTTTTATATGAATAAATATGCACATAGTATTCGTGTTCGAATTGAGAAAGTCGTGTCAAAGTCGTTGCCATACACAGTCGTGGCCTGAATCAGGGATTCCGTAGTGTCTCAATCGGCGTTAAGCACTGGCGTCGATTGTTGGGACTCGCAGGAAATGTCTCTGATCTAGAGATCACCTTTGATGACTCCTGGGAGAGAATCGCTAAGTCCCGGAGAACTGCTGATTGGTCATTGTCTTTAGTAAGGCAGTCAGCAACCTTGGAAATTCTCGATCAGGATGTCTCTTAGAGGAGGTAGGCGGAAGACAAGAGAGATAAGGAAGACAATTTAATTTCGAGTCAAGCCAGAGAATCAGAGGAACTAAGATTACAAGTAAAATAGTTGTCAATCAAACAACAAGTAAGAATCAGTGTCGATCAAGAGACTTATAATGATCATGTCCCCAATACGTTAAATTGGGTAGTGCTTCGAACATAGATGGCACGTAGTTGTGCAATGCTCAAGGCCAAAAGGAATCAGTTGGAGAGCAGTCGAGTAGAGCAACGTTGCGGATCTAACAAAGAAAATGATAAAACTTCTATCTTCTTCAGTTTTGGAATGGTAGATAAGACATTTTAACTAAAGAACGTAATATGCGTGTTTAAACATGTAAACATGTAAAATATATCCGAACTAAATGGAAAGACACAAGTATATTAAACTAAATTTTCGTACGAACATACTTCTATAAAATGTCATTTTTTTTGTAAAGATTCAGTTGTCATTGAATTTACCTCAACATCATATTACACGTATAACAAATACAATTTCCACATAATTCTCTCAATTTCCTTGTACTCGTCCACAGTCTTGTCTTATATTTTACTCCAGCATTTTTATGCCCTTCTTATTTCTTACGAATTATTCACCAGTTTTTATGTTCACGACTGCATCATATTTCGCGTGAAACAGAATTAAAAGAGGAGATGTTGCTATGTCATAGCGCAATCTCTAGAAACACACGCGTTTTCAGTCGAAATATAATATATTCATACCATATATAATACACACTAATTGAAAATGTTGTATTAATGAATTTGTAAACGTTGCAAATAAATCAAAATAATCCTCGTTTACAGCAATAATAAAGTATTACTAATGGAAAAACAATACTTATACATGGAACAATGAAATGTTTGATTTACATATAAAAATATGAAATCTTGAAAACATTATAAGAACAATCAAACTTTGAAGTGTACAATTTTCAAACTATACTTTAACGTTATATTGTCACTTAAATTATCGGGATTATTTAGGAAAAAATTCTGTAATAAATAAAATAATCACTTACACCTCAAATTTTGAGCTCCACTTATTCTTTAATCCATCGGCCTAGAAAATTTCGTTTATGCAGCGTTATGCGACCCTCGATTTCCTCTCGCCATTCGTTTTAGAAAAAGAATTTTGCTCTATCCACATCGTCCTCCCCCGCCTCGATTGTTCTCTATTTTATCTACATTCCTACCTTCCATCGTCATCTAGTCTGTCTCTCTGTTTGCCCGTTATTTTTTCTCTAGACAATAGTACACGATAGTATATTCGAAAAGATCAAAGTATGGAGCAAGCGTGCTCGTAAACACGTGTTCTACCGACACAGATAGCATTGTTCTTTGCTATTTCTTCCTTTCTCTTGCTTTTCTCTTGCTTTTCCCTGCGTTTTCCCGTTGTCTGGTTTTTTTCTCTACTTTTGCTTTCTTTCATCTCGTAATCGTTCTTTCTTGTCAGTCGAGTTTCGTCTACATGCGTTAATTTTGGACGATTGTGTCTGAATCGAAAGCAAATGACGGACGGCTAGTATCGAAGGTTGTTTGAAGAAAGGAGATGTAAGAAAGAATCCTTGAACCATGTAATAAAACGAAGAAGTCAGATTGAAGGATTTACAAAAAGATTACGTGTCTTTCTATGGCTAAGATTTTTTCAGATACAAAAAATATATTTTTCTATAATATATATATTTTTTAAATTAATTTTCGCTTATTAATTATAATTCGACGTTGTAGTTTAGTTAAATACCGTTGAATATTCTGAAATACTTGTTGAAACTAGGACAAGTGGGTTTGGGATTAGTTTATATGCTCTGGGAAATTTTTATTTTTAGAATAATTACGAAGCAAGCAAGGTTGAATTTGGTATAAAAACTTTTAAATCTGTTAATAAATTTTATTCTTTTGAAATCCCTCGTTTTTTCGATATTTCTATGCTCTACACAAACACAATAATTTTCCACATTGAATTCACCCACAGACACATCACGTACTTTATTATTAATTCTTGCACGTTCCTCGCTGTGTTAATATCGACACCAATAATTCCTGCTCGTTGCATTGATGGTAATTCCGATTCGAAAACAGAGGCAGTTTGTACTCTTGACGAAGTTTAATTCAAACTCTTGGTTAGCATAATTTCCATACTTCAAAAGGATACTTTGAACGTCTAAATACGAAATGATGTCAACTATATTTATTTTACATATATATACACTGCATAGTATATGTACTATTAGCAGAACGTGTGACTAACGTACGTAACAAATGAGCCATTAGTGTTCCTTCATAACCGAGTATAATATTTTGGTATTATACGACCTACTACAGACTTGACTCACTCGCACAATGTTGAATAATTAACGACATCTAAAGTAGCCACTGAAAAAATCATAAGATTCATAAGGACAAGAGGCCAAGTACGGTAAGAACGAAGTAAGAGTGACAGCCCATTTATTTCAGTGACCTCACTGTTATCGTAACGTAACGATTGGGTAAAAATAAAATAATAAAAACTGTAGCGTACTTGTGAAGTGTTCTTCAGATATTTAGAGATAATTTTTTAGATACTAAGTGCTATTCACAAGTTTGAAAATATTTATCCTATAGACAAAGGTATATTGAGAGAGAGAGAGAGGAAGAGATGATTGTTTATTCGTTGAATATGTAAAAATTTGAAATGTTTCCAAAACTAATGAAAAAGTTAAAAATTTGCGGAATACTAGTAAGTTCGCAAATTTCAAAACTAAGAAATTTCTCGAACACGTACGATTTAGGATATTTTGAGAAACTTTCATACAAGAAATTGCTTCTTTAACAATCCAAACATTAAATATTTTTTACTTCTTGGGATGATTTTTGCTCGCCTATTTTTATATTTGTCGAGTTTCGATATTTACGAGAGTGATATGAAAATGCAAGGAAAGATGTATGAAAGATATTCTTATCTTTCCTATAGTAAGGTAGCATACATGTAAGTCAGTGGTACTTACCGTTCTGACAGTAATATCATACTTCGATATAAGCTGCTGATACGAGAAGCTCGATTGAATCGACACAGTGGCAAGATTACAATGCTACATTGACAAGGAAGTTCCTTTTATCAGCAGAACTTTTCATGTCGCTTTAAATGGCGCTTCTCAACTTTACTCTGCTGCTAATGTCTTGCGATGAACTAATATCTGTAACTTTTGATATTCGCCTGATGTATCGTTGACATATACTACTGCCATGCTAAGATATCGATTCACTTGAGAAAGTTAAAAGACGTATTTAAATTCCATAATGGTACTTTTGCTCCTCGAGTTCTCTCCAATATTCATTTGAATTTCCGCGTTTTTCAAGTTGTTGAAATGTTCACTCGAGTATTCATGTATTAAAAATATATACGAAAATAATACACCTGTTAACATATGTAATTCTTATGATGCCTATCATAACCGTATATCAAGTCTAACTATCTTTATTCAGAGATTTATTAATTTACTTATTTGCAGATTTGCTGACAAATTAGATATGATTCTATTTATGTAGACATAAAACATAATATTGTTGCAAATACATTTTGTACAAGTGTTAGATCTGCTTGAAAAGAAGTAAAAGATTACCGATTTCTTATTCATTTCAAATATTAATCAAATGGTAAATCTTCCATGAAATTTCACCATGAAAATGTTAAAAGAATTGTGCATAGCTGTCAAAATGAAGAATTATTCGTTTCCATATTTTTCTCCACATTAAAGAAATGTAACAATGCTGTTCAATTTTCAAAATTATAAAACACTCTGCTTAAAGCTGTATGTTTTCTTACAGAATAAAAGAATAATATCAATTAACAGTAGCATGGGACGCATTTAGAAGATTAATTTAAACCGCGATGCCACCCGTGAAAGTAGCAGTGAAATTCAATCGGTTCTCGCGTATTTTCCCTACGCGATTGCCGCTCGTAAAGAGAAAACGCAAGCACGCCTTCCCATTATTCGCTTCGTTTTGCGTTAACTTGGCCGACTCGTCTCGGAGGTGAATAGAATTAAGGTAAATGAAATTGATTTTCGTAGAGTACTCTTTCGGTCTCGGAATTTTCGATGTTACGCGCAATACGTGACGGAAATATCGCCGTTCGTATTTTTCGTTGACGAAGCGTGTCGCGCAGCGAAACGTTATTTTGTTTTTTTTTTTTGTCATTTTTCTCCATTGTTCGGTTGGAATGCTCACGTTTTGTTTCTCGAAATTATCGTCAAAAATACGCAGATTCACAACTTTACAGAATTAAAATTCATATTTAATTCGTTTCAAATAACGCGTTAAACGATGTTAGGACAATAATGAACTTAAACGCTTACTGAAAATTAAAGCAAGATTACGCTTAGATTTAATTTATACGAGCGTCTTTGATTATTGTCTCTACTAGAATAAAGCAAAGAGAAAGTAGATAGGCAGTTTGATTCTGTTTTAAAAAAGGTGATTTCTCCTTTTTGTAGATCTCTCCTAATTTTGTAGATCTCTTACACGAATAAACTAATAATATTAACGAAAGTTTGCAAGTCACGAATCATAAATTACTAGTAATAACAAATTTCCCTGTATAATAAGAAAACATTCAACGAGAAATCAACCAAAATTTACAAGTTACAGATCATCCAATCGTGCTCGATGTGCGATTGTAAAATTATATTAGCAAATTGCCAATTTACTATTATTTACTAGTATGCAAAAGGGTTCAGAAAATCGCTTGTACGGTTGTCAGCGAATCTGAAAAAAGAAAAAGACATCGTAGAAAAATGCGGGGGATTTGAAAACACGACAGGATTCAATTTCATTTTTATCTCGTCATTAACTTACACGTTCCACTCAAAATTCGGAAACAAAATTTCAGCAACTTTATTATCTCAGCCGACAAAGTATTACAAGCAGACGAGGGGAGAATGAGGGATAGTAGGAAGCTGAAGAAGATGATTGAAAAGTTCGCGTTCTTCGGCATAACAGTGGAAGGAAGCTAGAGACGAATTCAAATTCCAACAGGGCGCAGACTTGAGTTACTAAGACCTGATAATGGATTATCCGCGTTACTTTCATCCCCATTCCAACGTCTCGCCATCTTTCTATGGAGATTAATCTTCGTTTAATACTGGTGTCGACGTCATGAATCAACGCCACGAAACTTCCTCCGTCGCGACTTTCTTTCATGCAAATGCCGGAAGCGTCTTGTAGTAGAAAAGCTTTCCACGTCCGGAATCGTCTGGATTTCTGTCCGTTTCTCAGCGTCGACGTGCTACTTGAGCTCGCGAATCGATCACTCGACCACCTTGCTGCGTCAACTTCCACCTTTTACGCTATATAATGTACTTATGTATGTAAGCGCCATGACCCAACCGCATCGGAAGAACATTCAAGTTCAATGTTCAAGTTCAGCTGTTACGTGTATTTCCGAGTTTCAAATGGAATCGTAGATGAATTATATCGATCATTATTTCAGGGTTCGTTGAAGCTTATCAGCTTATTGGTAGATAATAAGATATTGATTGTTCTTACAATGAGTGTTCTGGCAATATAATTTCGGAGAAATATCAAATCAAAGTTCGGAGATATATCTATGATAATGTTGTAGATAGTGTGTATACAGAAGTTATAAGATGTTTATTGTAAAATGCAGGTAAAATACAATGCGATCATCTGAAAAATAATAGGTGTCGCAGATGACCTTACTGAGCAGATTTATTAATTTGGATACTCACCATTCGATGCGTTTATGATCTCTGATCTGTGAGATATTATACTTGTATTAAATATCTTGTAGCTTTTATGCACGTTTTCATATTCATTTAAAATTTGACCAATATAATTATGGTAATCGCGTCTTGTTACAGTGCTAATACAATTCCAAAATGTTTTATACAACATATAATACATTCATAGAAAATATTTTCATGAATCATTGTATTCTTATGGGACATGTCTCCTGATCGTTATTTATTTGGAGAAACATATAGATATGAATATGTAAACGTATTTATAAAACATGAACAGATGCGTTTGGTTAAGTTGTATATGGAAAATGAAATGTAGATTAAGGTGAATTATACTTTATTGTTTAAAATTTTTGTTGATTTTCATGAATATATCTCAATTGCTTTTAAAGCCAATGAAATTGGAACGAAACGATTCGTAACAAAATAATGTTATCATTATGTTAAATTTATATTAATTATACGTAACGAATAAATTATAGAAGCGAATGTGGTTAAAAAGTCAAATTTTTATTTGACCGATAGCAGCAAATAAAAACAACGTTTCAACAAGAAGAATTATCCCGTGGAAATAAAATGTATATGAGCGTAAATTGCATTAGCATCGTTTCAGATCAGATTTTCGGGCACATAATGAGACAGCTGTCTCGAGTATTCTGGAAGGGAAAACCAATCGTGACCTTCCTGCCAAACGGTCGTCTTGCCGTACTTAAATTCCGCCTCGATCGTTGAAAACGCCAGATGCGTTGGATACGACGGGGCAATAAGATTTTCAGACAGGAGATCGTTCCATTGCTTGTTTCATTTCACAAAATCTGACGCGTGTCAGAAATTGCGCCAACGCGCAGCATCTTAACCTTATCCGTTCTTTTGCCCCCCCCCCTTTTTTCCAAAACTAGTGACTCATTTATCGAAAAAAACCTTTAACATTATCTTGGAATTCTTCTGGTTTTCACAATGTAAATTCCGTAATATAAACCATAAAAATCAGTGAATATTTAACGAAATATTATGAAATGCATTTTGAGTGGGAAACTTATTCCATTTCCATTTTGGATGGAAATTTATAATATATTGTTATTATTGTTGTCATTATTACGACTTCAGTATCTCTGGTAATTTGTCAGAATTTCCAGTACAGAATGAGGCTATGATAACCCTTGCGATATAGTGAAATCTTAAACTGAAGTATCGGATGGCGGTACAGATTAATGTTATGGCGACAAAGGTGGCATGTAGCCTTTCATTTTTCGACAGAAACTGAAATAAAGCTTCATATTCTGCAACCCTACTTCTAGTTTTCAGCTCCATATCTGTTAGGATTTTGCTGACAAGGCAATTTATAAACGTAAATCTTTCATTTTTAATATCTCCACTCTAGATACCTTAAAAAGAGTAGAACACTCTGCTAATAATCTTTTACAAATAAATAAATTCGAAGCCAATTTTTAATATATTGCAACTTTACACTGTCTATGTGATCTTCGTACTACGATTTGGTCTATTGTGATATCTCAAGTCTTCGAAGTAGGACACTCTGTTAACAATCTCTTTCGCAAGTAATTAAATATTTAATGAATTCTCGATAAACATAAACTTGGTACTGTCGTAGCAAACAAACGGATCAGTTAATTTTCGATACAGTTTACTCGATCCTTACAAAAGACTAACTCTTTCATCGTTCTGCTTGAACAAAGCATGAAAGTATAAGTTGCTGACTTATCAGTTTTTGCAACGTCACACGATCGATTATGTATTTCCGGCTTCAAGATCTACCGTACTAGAAGTGCACAATCTAATGAAATTACGAACAAATCAGAGTAGGTAGTTCTGGTATCAAATACATGTGAAAAATAGATACTTTTAATTTCTTATAGGAAATAAAAATTACTAATTGATAAATAACAAATTACAATGAATAATACGTATGATGAAAACGTCATTATACATCAAATTTATAATACCATAATGCACAAATGTTTCAGTAATTACTATAATTAATAAATACTGTAATAGCTACTATATGTATATAATTAATAAATACTACAATACTTACTACGATATAATGATTACTATATTTAACCAATAGACGAATGACTACATAGAATATCTACATAAGACGACTCTTTCAAAATTTTCTTTCATAGCTAATATATTTGATTCTGACATCTTAAAGGTCAGTGAAAGAGGTAAAAATGACTTTGACCCGATCCACAACTTCGCCATTACCGTTTGAACCTATTATCATCTCCTCCCTCATCGCTGTTTCCTATGCGATCCCGGGTCGTATCGTTTCTCGTTTCAAGCACATTACAGAAACATATCGAGAACCTTATCGGTGAGCGAATATGCATTCCGTGAAAGGTAAAGAAGCTAACGCAACGCGATGCACATTTACACCGGAAATCGTATCCTGTTGATACGACCATTTTACATTCGCGATCCGCTTCATGCACGTACATATATCACGATCGAAGATGGATTACACGTTCATCAGAAAAATACCAAGTTGCTCGTATTTTTAGAGGCTTCAACTAGCTCCCAGAAAGCTTGGTCCAACGTTTCGCTCGTTTTTTGTCATCGACATTTTCCAGCGACTACGGCTAATGCCACGTGAATTATTAAGGCAGCAGATTCTTCGAACGTAGGTTCAGGATCGCCCGAACGGATGTTACTTTAACCGTCCGTGATTTCAGCAAGGGAACTTACAAGGCTGCGTGAAGCTATAAAGTGGAATCTCTCCTTCGTTTTCTGTTGAATTAATCACAACGAGAGTAGCACTCCCTGTGCTGATCCTCCTGATGCATAGAAAATTTTCGATATTTGAAAAACTTGAGAATATCTCGGGAATAAGGGGATCGAGAAACGAATCTTGCTGTGAATTATTCTATTGAACGAGTCACGTCGAGTTAGACATAGACAAGAGAAGACGCCTAAAAATAAAATTCTTTTAATTATCCACGATTTGGGAAAAACAACTTTAAATAATTACAGGACACTGCAAAATGAGATCTACGTTTCGTATTCTGTTGAATTAATCCTAGAATTATAAATAAATAGCACTCTATATTGGTCGTCTAATGTACGACACCTAAAGTTTATTCGATAGTATTTTATCTCGTTTATTTGTCGCACGTAATCCAGTAATGCAACGTGTTTATTAAAAACGGAAATACATAACTTCCTGTGAATTATTCTGTTAAAAAAAAAACAATATTCTCGATGCTTCAATAAATATAACGTAGGGCGAAAGAGCATTAAATCGTAGTTGACGTGATCATTTTGATCGAATTCATAAACGATACGATCCATTTATTATTACTGTTGATAAAACTCGCTTCGTTCCATAAACATCAAATTTTCACCCATAGATTCAGCATGAAATACCATTTACATTCTTCATCCTGAAACTTGATCAACAAACCTCACATTTTTCCTGTTCGTTTTTCGCAATTTTCTATTACATTCCGCTATTCCTATTCCTTTCCTCGCGTAACGTTTTGTTGAGTAAATAGTCGCATCGGTTATATCACTGACTCGCTCGTAAAACACGTACAGACTGTCGAGAAGAGTATACATGAATGTAGTCTTTCCATGTCAGTAATCTATAGCGTACCAGAAGAACATTTACGAAGGTATATAATTTCATCCTCTGATCCCGTCTTACCCTTTTAACGATAAATCATGCGTGCGCCCTTCAATGATCGTGTTATCTGATGCGCGGACAATTTCCCCGCTTACTACACAAAAAACGAGAAAGAAGCAGTGCCATTGTTTCTTTTCGTCTGCAAATTTCGTGAAACCTGGACGATCGAAGATGATGTCTGTTCGCGTTTCTTCAAGGTTGGTTTTTATTGCCTAGCTTGGTGGATGGACTTTCGATAAGAATTTGCAAATAAATCTCGCTGAAACTCGTCCCTCATTGACGAATTTTGATAGAATCGATTGGTATGAAGAAGATATTCCGAGAGAAATTTTAATTCTTTTCTCGTAAAGCAAATTCCTACAAATTCATCAAACTTTTGAAAAATCCTTTGATCGGACGTCATACGTAACTGATTATCGTTTCGTTCGCATGGTTCACCGCGTCGTGGTGTTAATTACTTGATTGCCTCAGTTGGAACCAATAATTACACGGCTTTATTGAAATTTTGCGACCCGTTATCAAACGTCAGGGTCCCGTAATACTCAATTTAACGATAAAATCTGGAGCTTCTGAAAATCAGAATTGATCCATATTGAACAGGCTACGAAATTTCGATAAACAGTGCAGAGCTGCGATGTGTATCTGATTGCGCTTTAATAAATAAGGACTTGCGACATCGAAATTTTCCTCCGCAATAGGACAACGTTCTCGTTCCACGAACAGCTGGCAACTGTATTTTTTGAAGAAAATGAAGAAAACCATTTTTACGTACGTGGCGTTGTTAGCAGTTTCTCCCGTTTTGTTACACGAAGCACGTGAAAAATGTAATTGCATGAAAGAGGAGAAAATGCTGCAACGATGTGATTCATCGAGTTCTTTGTTGTGTACATTTTGTCGAAAATGTACATTTCGAGAAAATGAAGAATAGGTAACATCCTATGGCATGAAATATCAAGATAATGAAATATTATGGTAGAAATTCTGGATGTTAAATTAAATGCTGGGTTAGCAAATTCTGAAGAATCTATTAGTCATAAATCATACTTCTATTCGATTAAAGATGCTTTTTTACGTAAATACGAAGAAGAGATTACGAGTTATTTGTTATATATAAAACGGTGAAAGAATGAAAAGAACGAATTAGATGTGAAAATCTAATGTATACGTATCGATCGCTTAAAATTCAATTTCTACAATTTTTTAGAACGTTCAGATTCTTCTTACAATCCTTTAGAATTTTTAATTCTTAATTATTTAATTTTTCAATGAAATTAAATGGAAATAAGATATTCTCTTCGTGCTAATTGTATCATTAATTTATTAATTTATCATTGCCAAGATGAACGATAGCAGTTAAACAGTAAATTAAAACATCTCTTACCTTCGTTAACTGTTTCGTTATCGCTAAACTTGTCTCCTCGAAGGTTCACTATTATTTCTTTTCTGTTCAAACAATCGATTGATGGGCTACGTCTCTCCAGTCGCCTCTGTTTTTTCCGAGCACGACGCGTCCATTGTCTCAAGATGAATGATGTCACGGAGCAGGCAAAAAAAATCCAATTTCGTTGGAGAAGCTCATCGATCTTCCTTCGCTTCCTACTCCCTTCGGCAGCTACGCGTCCCGCAGCCTAATAAATTGCAGTTGTACGTAGATCGTACCGATGTAATTGGACAAAATACCGGGACGAGGCGTTAAGCAAGGGTTATAGGTGTTTGGTGAGCTCTTGCTGCCGGTCTGAGAAATTTATGATGTAATATAACGTAATATAACGTAACGTTTCGCACTGAGGAAAGTTCGGTCGAGCATAAAGGGATTATTTGGAATTCTAATTGCGAACTGCGGGTCAGTAAAGTTCAGTGTGAATTAGACGTTCACGCTTTTCGTCGATCGAAATTTGATATATTCCTGGCTTCCGCGCAAATATTTTTCGTATCCTGTTTCAAGTTTATTTTTCAATCTGATCTTCTGACTTTGAGCTTTCTTTGTGAACTTGGAACATTTTGCCAGATTCCTCGATAAGATACCTAATCTTGTTGATCGTATATTTTTACTTATTGAAGCATAACTTCGTATCTGAAGGAGTTCGATCTCCATAAATACAAACTGTGAGGTCGTCTAGTCGAAGTAGAAAAATCACGATAACCGGATTTACATAACTGCACGCTCTATTTAAAACAATATTAACAATGTCGATACGAATGAATAAAGATGCGAATAAATGTGAATAAACGAACGACGAGAATCTATTTACAATTTGAAGCTAATGCATCACCTAAAAGTATCCTTACTCGCATATATACGAAGCACCAGTAAAAAATAAAAGTATTGAAAGAACTGTTGCAAAAGCTTCGAAAAGGAAAGAAGTCGTATTCTTTCAATAAGAAATATTAAAGAATATTATCAAATGGTACACTTTCTAGTAAATAATATACAATATCAAATAACGTTCGTCAAATATTTTCATTCCCTCACACTCTTCTGTTATCTTGTTACATACCAAATAATAGATCTATTTTTAATTGTCAACTATCCATATCGTGCAACTCATAATTGATCGAAATATACGTACTTAGCTCATCACAGCTCTGCGTTGTTATTTTAAAATACATACCAGTCTGTCTGGTTGTATATAGCGAAAAAATAAACTAGCAATCGTGTAATATAAGTAGAGCCAACCAGTGATCGATACGCCTGTCACCTTTATACATTATTCAGTCAACATGACCGTGTCGATAATTGGCACAACGTTTACTACAACGCTTCGATTTCAAGCCAACTCCTATTCATCGAGATATTTAACTTTTAATCCGATAATTAAGAGTAACGATTTTAGAAACTTTCTGTTTCTTCTTTGCCTCCTTTTTCTTCTATTTGTTCGTAGTCAGGTGCATCAAGACTGAATGGAGAGCATGACAATCCGGTCACGTGCAAGTCTCGCGGCTACGTGGCCGTACTCGTAATTTCCGAATTTAAGTGAGTCACTGAAAAAGCTCCAGGATGAAGAGGCTTCCCGACGACAAACAGGACAATCCGTATGTCACTTGAACGCGTGTAACTATCAGCCACTAGAGTTCCAATTTTTCCTTTTTCCCGCGTTTTCTTTTTTTTTTTTTTTTTTTTTTAGAGTAAATAACGCGAGATAACGAAAGATTTCGAGTTATAAAGTCCCGTGAACACGATTTTGTAGCGGATTTTTGGTGGCTCTGGCATTTTTGACTGAGGTAAACCTCGTTGTTGGATAAACAAACTTCAGCCAGGAGTTTACTGCTGCGTCTTGAGAAAGTATTTAGAGCGTTAAAGTATTGGAGAAATTATGAAAACTCTTCTAGAGAGGTTTGGAAAGTACGTGTTAGGATGTCGTATTTAGGTACCGAGTTCGAGAAGATAACGAAGCGTGGAATTTATGTATTATTTGTTAAAGCAAAGTAAGATTCTATGTCTGTGATTCGCACGATCAAAATGTTACGATTTGTATATGAAACACGCCCTCAAACATTTGATTCTTTAATGTATCCCTGCATAAATCCACGCAACTATAACATTCTAATTCATAATCAACCATGAACAACAAACTTTTGTTTCTACACCGTTATACACTGGCACATAGTACTTTGTCAAATTGAAAATTAATTCATTCGTGTAGAAAAAGGGAGAATTTCTGTTATTAATATTCAACGATGAATTAATTCAATAACCACGATTGGTATAACGAGCTCGCGTTAGTTTCGAGCGAAGTAATTTTGAAACGCAAGAGGGACATTCCCAGATGTTTCGTTTCAAGTCAACACGAAGTCGTAAAACTTCAAGATTTACTTCGAATGTAGTTTTATGTTGTAATTTTCGCAGCATACAGTGACGTGTATATAAATTGTAAAAGCACAGCTTCGATTTTGTACAATCATAGAGAAATACATGTTTTAGTGCGCTGGCCAACTAATTTGAAACTCTAGACGTACTTCTGTGCGTGTTAACAATGAGAAATTGTTAAGGTCCTGCATTTCGTGCGGAATGAGAAACGTGACGCTATTGGAACTTTCGAAATCTGGTTCGCCATATTTTCTGACTATTATTCTGTGGATCTATTATCTTCAAATCCGCCACATGGTTCTTCGTCTGCTGACTCAAATATGTATAAGCTTTTCTCGTTATAAACATTTTTTGAGAAAAGAAAGCACGTTTTTCTTCTCGTATTAGATATTGTTTAAATATTTGTTCAATTATCTTCGAAATGTAAGCTCGTTCTACCATTTAAATGTATTGAATTCAGTAAGAAAGTTACGTTTTCTGTTCCTTGGCAAATAGATTCAACTTCAGACCTAGTATTTTTTAATAACAATTAATTCTTACATTCCATATTATTTAACTGGAGATTGATAACGTCGTTATCATTTGACGCCACTTTGCTTTACCATATTTTCATACGGCAATTTCGTGTAATACATGAAACAAATATTTTATAAAATTTACGTATTATGAATATTGCAAACTGACACAAAATTTTGCCTTCTAAAAAGAAGGAGCCTTTAAGAATTAAATTTATATTTTTGTACTTGTAACCTCTAAATAGTTGTTCATTTTGTATTCTCTTACATTTCGTATCATTTAATGATCCTCGTCATATAACATACGAAATACAGTATACAAATTTAAATCAAATACCATAAGAATACTTAACTCGATTGAAATCAATTCGAAAATATTGTAGCAATATATGTGGTCAAATGAATTAAAGATTAAATCAAAACGTAACGTTTAAATGCATGATTAGCAAACGTTGTTACCTTAACGCGAATGTAATCGCTTTAAATCGTTCCACAACATGTTATAAATGCTAGTTTCGAACTCGACTCGAATTAAACGCGATTATAGCGTATTAGTAGTTCGAGAATCAGTAGGAGCATCGCCAAATTTATTCCGCGTTGATTCTCTTAAATTCGGAGAATTCATTGAGCGTTCGCACGTACACGTGTACTCAACGACGCGTTAATTTCAGTCCGGGCCACATGTGCACTTTTCAGCCAGATTTTATGACAGCAAAAATCCTAACGCCACCGATAATTACGCAACGATATATGATATATACCTCGGCCACTGTTACATCGAAATACATCATTGATCAAACTGTCACTGAAAGGTATCGATATATTGGGCTGGCAATTAAGTGATTGTGGATTTTGTCATTAGGTGGTATTGACAAAATCAGCAATCACTTAGTTGCCATCCCAATATATGAGATTCGTTTCGAGATCAACTTGTCTTGCATATAGTTCGTAGATGTTGAGGTTATTAGATGTATGTGAAGACAACGGAACGCGTGGATGAATTGTAAGGTAGAAAATATATATTTTAAATACTGAAGTGTAAATACAAGTCGGAATATAATTGAGCTCATCCAGATCCGCACGCTACCAGTGTTACCCTATGACTGAAAACCCTGAAGCCATCGTCGCCTGTCTACACTTTATGGTTTGCCTTCGTCCCAGTCTTTTATCTATACGTTGTCGATGGCTTCAGTGCTTGAGAAAACTAAAAGACCAGATGTAGATGAGTTTTCTTAGAAGTGGTGACCATTTCAACAGTAGAGCATCTCGATGTATGTATTAGGTTGTCCGAAAAGTGTCTTTCTTTTACAGACACGTCTCTTACAACGACGCATCTTTATACAAACATGAAACCTAATCTGTCAAACATTGTGATCTTTATCTTGATAGAACAAAATAGATCATACGTAATTCGATAAAATAATATAAAATGGAAAATGTTGTGCATTTATTATTTCCTTCTAAAACGAAAGAAACTTTTCGGACGAGCTAATACATGCTTAGTAACTGCGACAAATAGGAAATTGTTACACGATTGGAAGACAATCTGATTCGAAATTCAACGTGGAAGAGATCAGTTGCTTTCGCTCGCGTATTCTACGACAGGAAATTCTACAGGAAATTAATAATCTGAAATTACTAAATTAATAGTGTAAAATATCCGATTCAAACTTAATCTGAAAATGTTTTGATTGAAATGTTAATGATTGATTATCATTAACATTTAAAACTAATTATCATTTCAATAAAATAAGAATTCTACGTATTTTTGAAGTTCATTTTGAAATACGTAATTGTTGGATTTATTTCGTACCAAAATAAATAGTACGAGTTTTTATTATGTAGTTGCTTGCAAATTGTGATTCGTCTCTTTTGCATTGATGTATTCAAAAATATGCTACAGTGCACATACCACATTAATGAAAACGAACAGAGCTAATAGTATGTGCAAATGTTACAGGTGCAGTGTAGTATAAAATGTAATTACAAAATGTAATTATACCTTGAAACGATATAACTCGATGTTAATAACCGTATTAAAATTCAAAAATTCGTTTGACCTGTTATTGGACTGGCTAATGTAAAATGAAGAAAACTCTGTCCATAATGATGAAAAATAAGTGAAAAATAGTTTCCTGGATAAAATACAAAATTGTACCGTCGTAGAGATTATGCCAATTTTTTTTTTTTTTCTTTTTACTTTAACAGACGAACAGGCATCAGCCTATAAACGTATATTCCAGACGTTAAGATGGGTTAATGGTTAATAAATGTCTGTAATTAGGGGTTAATTAACATTTCTAAGGAATGGGCAAGGATGTGCTTTTCCTTCTCGATTTTTTAAGGATTACTTCGTAAAAGATTCCGGATCACGATACAAACGAACGTAAAAGAAATCGAAATTTCTCGTTAAAGATAACGCAAAGTTAATTATCCCATTTGAATATCATCGTTGGTGCTCGCTTAAAATTCATGAGACAGAATCCCTCGCGTCTGTGTCACTTCGCGAGTTAACTTTTTACAATAACGTTACAGTACCTTGCACGTAACCTGGCATCTTGGTCTCGAGTGACTGATGAGAATCACGAAGTAAAACTTCACCTGACAACGTTGAAGTTTAGTTGAAGTATTATGGTTGCTATCTCTTCGAGTAACTCGTCCAAGATTCTAGAAAGATTTATTATAACTATGTTAAAGTAGAGGAAACGGTTAAAGCGAGGAAAATATTTCTGTCGAATTAATATCATTAATTATTAGAACATAATTAGCTTTCTCTTATTAGCTCGTTAATAAATCGATATATTAGCTAACACAATACTTTTTCTCGGTGTACAAAATATATCTAAACTACCAGTTAGTAATTTTTTTTCTTTTCCTGTATGATCATTTTTACAGTCAGTGATTACTGTCGCGTAAACATAATTAGAATTCATAATCTCCGATTTCGAGTCCATTTTAGAATCTGCCGATATAGACCAAAGTTCGTGACGCAGCAGCTCCATTCTTCTCTCCGAAATGGATCTTTTACCCACTGTCCATTGAACCAGGTCGATTTAATCATTCTTCCACTGAAGTAAATTCTTAATGGTACGTCTTGACGTGACCAATCGAACAGAAGCGAGACGCTGGTTTAGCAGACACGATCACGACCACATTGATGGGTCTTAAAAAAGAAAACTATGTCACAGGTCGGATAAAGCGGATTTTCATGAAGTATGAACGGTATTATAGGAGCTGCTGCTTTTATTCCATTCCTTGCACCCTCGTTCTCGCTGTTTTTTCCTGTCATATCTGTAATAACGATGTTATTTTTCTTCGGTTACCGGATTTCCTTCGATCAGAAAAAAAACACACACACACACACACAGTAAAGACAGCTTCGCATCGTATCCCTCGATTGGCCTTTACCGGTTACCTTGCAAAGAAATCAGAGTGTTCGCACATGAAATCGCTGTATTTCTGGTCGACGCATTTAAAGGAAACGTTCTCGCTCGTTAAATTTTCTCGGAATTACTCACGAAGGTTTTAATCGAGATCGCTGGTCTTTCTTTCGCTCGGTGGTGGCTACACTCTACTGGAATTCCTCCGCTTTTGTGCAATTCCCTTTAATGCAACTGAATATTACTAGTGCATTGAAATATTGCGTATAATTAATCTTTATTAAATAATTGTGAATTATTTCAGAAAATTGGCAATAAGTTTCTTTTTTTGAATGTTAGAAGATTTTGTAAAGAAAGGGAATGGAGTTAAGTTGAAAAGAATTTCTACTGATCGTGGTATGTGGTTACGTTTGTCTCAATAGATAATTTTTTCTTCGTTTAACTTTTTCTAAACGGATTTCTTCTTTAACAAAGAGCGAACTAATGTGACAGTATAAACTATATGTATAACAGACTCAAGTTTGAGAAATACTGGATCATCATAATTTTTCAAGTGAGATATTTATAATAGGGTCTCAATAGGTTTCAGTGGTATCAGAAAAATTATGACAATCCAGCGATTTTCCTAACATTTATCTCGGGACGTACCATACCATTAATTTCACAAGGTTTGGAGTCCAGGTACTTTGTAATGTGTAATTGTGTATTTTGCAATCTTTTATTGAACGGATTTTTTCATTTTTTCTCCAGTCCTTCTGTCAGTTGTTAATTTTTTTACAAACATTTTTAGACAAACTTTTTAATTAAGAGCAAAGAGCAGAGAAATTTTTGTTAAACAGTTGAACAAATAAAAAAACGACCCCAAGTGATTTAATGAAACTTTTTGGCTCTACTGTTGTACAAATATGCTCCCAGGTGGAATTGAAAATGGAGATAAAGTCTACCATGTGAGAAGAGTAGCCGAGATTTGCGCAATGCGCCGCAACAAAAGGCGAGAAAAGGCAACGGGGTGACAAAAGAAGCGCAGTGGGGTGCAGTTTTCATAAACTTTTAGCGGAAAGTTTGGACAACGTTAATTTAAATGGCCAAAGACATTTGCATTTTCTCACTTTGTCGGGATTGCCAAGTACCGAGGAGCAGCTTTTAGTTTTTTTGCTGTTCTCTTAGTACAAATGCAGCTGCAGGACATTAAAGATAATGAGCTTTGAGAATGTTCAACATTTTCTTGTTAATCGTCTGTAACACGTTATCGATAAAATGTTCAAACATTTGAACTACGATAATATAATCCAAATATAACCAATGATAAAAATTTTTTTGAACCTGAATAACCTTGATAGTGAATAAAGTAACCTCAATGACCTCTATGTGACTTTCAAAGAATCTTAACAATGATACAATGATACAATGATACAATTTCGATGACATCAGTTATTGACTTCCCGTTTGCTCTTTCAAGCTAATAAATTCAACTCTAAATTTTAGCTGTGAATTTACAGCACTCGTAAATAACACTTCGATGATCATGATGTGATCTTTCAGTAACCCTGGCTTCAAGTACGCAACCTCGACGACTCCACTCCAACCTTTAGATAACTTTGAAAGACCATGGGCATAAATCACTATGAACCCTGCGTGACCTTTACAAAATCTCGACTGTTAATATCACCAACTCGTCGATTCTCGATACTCAATCTCAATAACTCCTAATGATTTTGACTACTAATCGATCATCTTTCATCTATCGTGAAATTATTTGGAATATAGGTATATTTACGTAACATCGATTGGCCTCCAATTCGAGAGCTGAAAATCCTAATGTAAATTATGATTATGAAAATTCTACAAAAATATAATGTATCTTTTACAATAATAAACGCAGAACTCTGTTTTATGAAAAGCGGCATTGAACTGATGCCATTATGATTCTTAACCTGCCAATATCATTTATTTGAAAATTAATACTTATGAAAATTAGATCAGTTTCTTCGTAACAGCAATTAGAATTTTAATACGAGGAAATAAATACCACTGTATTGCGTTCATAAGGACATGATAAGTAGTAATGTAAACAAAAATATCGGCAACGAATTTTTGAAATGCTCGTTAAAAAAGACAACAGTTTTCGCGGCAATCTAATACGAACTTGACAAGATACTATGATAGCACGATTGATTAAATCGTGATGAAATTCCTGGAACAAAGGCGGTGGCGAAGTATTTCGCAAGCTCCCAAACTATTATACTTGTAGGAAAAAACTTTCTTTCAAAAGGAACTTGTGCGCTCGCAGGAATGTGGCGTCAGTCCGTTAATCCAACTTCGTGTGGTAAGTATGGAACTTCAGATTGCCTTTAACCATTAAAGGGTTTTCACGTGCAACCGAAGTGAAGCTCTTCCCTAGATTTCCTCGCGCTTGAAAATGTTTTAGAACGCATCCTCGTTGCGTAATAGCTAAGGTTTGCTGACAGCATGTAAACGTAGTATGAGGCTCATGAAGGTATTTGAACGCATATCGTAAAGACTTTTACTCGTATGTTCATATCGTATGTATTGTAGAAAACATTTTAAGATTTCATTTGCAACGAGACGCGACTGTCATTGTTATATCGGTAAAATTTAAAACCAATCTGAAAATATATGTAGGAGCTACAAGCTATTTCTTCTCAAACTTTTGCCTCTCAGGCTCGTTTTTTCTACTGCTCGAAGGTGTAGACAGTTTTTCTTTCTTTCTTTTTTTCTTTTTTTTTTTTGTGAAGACGACGGCATATTTTGTATTGTATTTTTTTATTATTTTCAGAATGGTATTAAGGTGCTTGCGAATAAACCGATTAATTTGGAAAATATGGCAACTTTAATTTTGTCGATAATAATAAATAATATGAGTCTGTAATAAGCGTCGAACGAATATTTGATAGAAGTTTTATAATACTTCGTAAAATTTGTATTTCACGTTGAATAAATATTTGCCGTAAATCTTTACGCAATGTGGATTGGTTTTATCGAAATTTGAAATGCAAAACGTTCGAATATGAAATTTCATTCGCTGATTTGTAAAATGTAAAATTGAGCAAAGGCGAATAAAAATTAGAATGATCGATCAGCTCGTTCAATTCTCGTTACAAAATTTCTTTGTCATTTCTCTAAGGCAAAGTTATCCTTGGTAGTTGTCTGAGAAGAAAAATAGTTCAAACGTGATTATTGTTTGTTCCATATAAAAAGAAAAAAATATAGATTGCGGTATAAGTTCGTAAACTTTTGTTTCATCTTAACAGAATCGGTGAATTATTCAAAGCTAGAATCTAGAATAAACACTAGGCCATAGTTGTATTATTTATGAAAGTTTCGAAGAACCTTTTGACTGACAGGTTACGAGCAGAATAATCGTCCTTAATTGACAGGAGTGTATCAAAGTGTTTAAAAGTAGACTACCGTTCCTAAATATAGCTGAAAAAATTAAAATTGCCTTCGTGGGCTTTCTACATTCTATTAATTGCAATAAATAATTATTAATAATATGTTCGTTATATTAAGTTGCACATAGAATTTAATAAACCTGTGTAATCAAATTGAGTTGTTGATCGTTCAAACGAAATTTCATCCTTAAATTTCTTCGAAAAGAATTTTTATTTCTTTTAGAAATCCTTAATTATACAATGTAACAAAGACGTTTAATGTAATTAAGACAAAAATATCGCGAAATTTTTCCAGATTTTTCGAGAACCTATAACGTTCAGATATAAGCGTCCCAGTTTATCTAACTGTACGAAAATATGTTTTTCTATAGAGAGTTAATGGCGCGAAAACGCTTCATCGGTTACGATGATGCAACGAATAATCGAATATTTTACGCTTGTATTGTTGTATTTTTAACAAATTTGATAAAATATGCAAGATGCCTGCAGAATATAATGGTATGAAAGAGAATATGGTTTGGCATATAAAAAGAAATCGAAAATATAAAATAAATTTTTATTAAATCAAGCTATATTTTATTAAATAATAAAGTTTTTTTATTAAATACTAAATAAAGCTCCACTTTATGAGATATCGTACATAATATCTGCCAAATTACAATTGAATGGATGTACTTCACAATATATTCTATCAATTGGACGATTCAAAGATCAATGAAAGATCAACGATAAGATCAATGACATACTCCAAGTCTTACGTTCTCATTCAAATAAATTGAGGAACATTTCATTTTTATTGCGCACATTCCCGTTCCTCCACTGTAAATTTCATCCAAACTCGGTCGTTGTAAATTCGCCTGTTCGTTAAACTTTATCCGGGACAAAAGAAATTCCCACGATGGAGATCCCTCAACTTTCTTTCTGCTCGTACATAGATCAAGACCTTCGCGCTCGCCCACAAAAAAGGAAAAAAGAAAAAGAAAAAGAGATTGTCCTGCTCTTGTTCATTTCGATAACAGAGTACGTACACACATCTTACGAATATAGATCGCCTGACAAAAAGTCATTTCTTGATCGTGGAACGTGTTTGCATTCATATTTTAAAAATTGCCGGTCATTTGGTTGTATCGCGCCGTTCCCAAGAATACATTTTCGAATGCGACTTTCGAGCGATGTGATGTAACAGTACGCAACAACAATCATGTTCGTTTGGAGAACGGTACACGGAAATAATGCAACGAGTCGATGAATAACAACATTGGTCGAAACAGTTTTCAAACCGACGGATGCAGAAAGGCTTCTCTCCTGCATTGATCGAATTTGAAAGATTTCAAATTTCAAACTACCATCGTAAAACTTCGAAGTTTGCAGTTCACACTTTGCAGCTCGGATTTTAAATTTCAAATTTCAATCTCTAAACTTGGAACTGTGTGTTTTATTACGAAATAATTTAACTCGATGTGTTGATCGAAAAATCGTAAAAACTGCGATAATTGCAGAAATATTCTCGTGATCTACTAAACGAATCAATTTGTCCAGTATTAATCCACTTCTTTCCTCTTTTATTTAATTATATCGAGTTCGTGGCAAAATTATAGCGTTACTATTAAGATGCTAAATCGTTGACAACTAAACATTCTTACTTCTTCCCCGCCTACCTGTTAATCACGTTGGAATTGGAGCGTTGCTAATGAACTTGAAACGCGATCTAAAGCTTGTTCTCTCTAGACAATTACGTAAACGATGTCGGTTTTGGGTCGTTAAATTGCAACAAATTTCAGAGAAATTTTCATTTCTCACTATATCTCGAAACGAGATGTTTAATAATTCTAAGGAGACTCGCGTATAAACAGATTATCTGGAAACCATAAGATTGCGCAATATATTGATTCGAACAGTGACCAGTAGACTCCAAGTGTTTATATGTATTTATGGGAAATTTAAGGATGGGAAAATGTGCAAAATATCCAAACCGAAATGTTCAAAGTGTAATATTTAAAATACGAAACAAGTTTTCATTCACGTGTCGCTTCTTCCGTTATGTTTATACAAATATACACCTACAATGATAAAAACAGACAATCTACAGGCGGATAGATCTCTGGAGGTTGCGCATTTTTAATTAGAATTTTCTAAAAATTTATATACTGGGTTGGCAACTAAGTAATTACGGATTTTGTCATTAGTTGGTATTAAAAATATCCGCAATCACTTAGTTGCCAACTCAGTATAATCGTGCCGCAATATATAATACAAGTGCATATCACGTACTATCTTGATGAGTTAATACCTGTACACGTTCATGAAATATTAGTAGTGTTTGCACAACAAATTAAAGACACTGAGTTCAATTATTTTTCAGACAGACAATGTATATTTTACATCTTTATCATGGCCAAGGATAGTTAATTGGACTATTGGAACGAAGAACTTCGTTATCGATTAATTTCGTGATCAATTAATTTCAGAATAAAAGTAAAACAGATTGATTGTCGACGAATCGATTTCAAAGTGAAAATTGCCGGGATATGTAGTTAGATGTTTAAAGGGGCTCTTACCAGGGGTCTTTCGTCCTGAACACAGGGATTTCTTGGAAAAAGCGGGTTCTTTTCGGCTTCTACCGGCCACTACAATAGGATCAGATCTTTTTGTTTGATACCATGTAGCCGAGGCTACTTCTTACCGTAAGCTGAACTAGATTTTCACGAACTCGAACTCGTTCGTGACGTATCTTTCATCCGATTCTTGTTAATACTACGCATGACTGTTCGAACTTGTCAGGTCTCATTTTTTTTGAGGCAAAATCATTGTCGAGCGATCGAGCAAAGATTGCGGCTTGATAGCACTAAATTATTAAGACTATTTTCGGTTCTCGTTGCGTTTGATACAATCGAAAGTCATGTACTCGTTTTTGCCCTGGTTTCCGATAGATTCGCGAGATGCGAATTTTAAACTATCCCAAGTATAGAAAGTCTCGTTCTAAATTACAGATTAAGGAAACTTTAAACGAAGATCTCAACCATAGTAAGCAAATTTTAAAGATTTTTCCTTTCTCAACGACACGATGTTCTATCGCAAGAACTAACGTTCATAATGTTTTCAGCCTTCATTAACGTCGCTAATAATTACATATGTGTAATTAATGCGATGTTAAAGTTTAATGCAAAAGTTTGAAAGTAGAAGAATATTATAATTAATAGAAGGCAAAGACAATCTTGATCATTCGTTTCTAATGAAAGAATACTTTTAAGAAGCGAACCTCTGGCAAATCGACGGACGACAAAGTAAAAATTGAAATGAAGTAATTCCGTGATATATAATTCCTGATCCTCAATTAGTCGTTCCAATAGATCGAAGCAAAAAAGTAAAAGTGGAAGCTTATTTAAATTGAAAACAAAGCTCTATCTTCAGGATCTAATTCCATTTTATGTATTAACCTCACGTCCTTCCTTTTAATATTTCCTGGCTATCGTAAATGCGAAAACAGAGATACTTTTTTAAACTGTATTAGCGTATTACGTGCGCTGTATCGCCCATTCAATCACACGTGCAGTTCGAAATTCTATACAATTAAATGGAAAAGTAAGAAGTATGTTAGTTGTCCAAGGTCACTAGGCCACTTCCTCCCCACCACATTTCTATGCACTCATACACCGGCTTCTCTTCCTTTGTATCCTTTTCTTATATATCTTCAAAGAATGCCCATCGATAAAGTTTGATGAAATATTTCGAGCGCATCTTTTATAAACATAAAAATATCTCGTGCTCCATTATCGGAAAACGACAAACTTCCGAAGGTATCGTCGTGTCCAAACGAAGTGCAATGGGATCGTTTATCGCGAGCCTGACCAGGAAACAAAGGCTTTTCTTCGAAACATTCACGAAGGACTACTGGATGCGCCTTAGTAGATTGTTCGGTGATAATGAGAAAGAGAAGAAGAATCTTATAACCATATTTCCCGACGATTTATTCTTTTTCGATGAAACAGATTCGTCAGGATCTTACAACTGACCTTTTGGAAAATAATGGGATACGATTTTTAAGTTGTTGTGTAAGACGAATCGTCCTGCACAAATGAACTAAAATTACTATTAAAATTGGTCAAGTCGATCTACGCGGACCAATAAATTCTGTTACATAAAAGTAACAAATTTAATAGTAAGGAAAATAATAAGAAAAATGAGCAAATTGTACAAATCACAAGTAGAGTGTTTTACCTTATTCGATGTGAAAGTACAAGATTGTAAAAATCTTGTGCAAATTTATATTTTTCAATTGATTAGCAGTGCAAATTTATATCTCCACAGACGTGGTTAAAGAATTGGAACTTGAAGGATAGTACGATTTATCTTTTACACGCAGTAACGTGTACTTTTGTATTCGTCAATATTCTTGTACAGTTTTGCATACTTACACGTATGATAAATGCATAAATATCTGCAATCTGTTACTAGTATAATCTTATACGAATTTTGTGTGTGTGTAGTTATTTACCTTTCGTTATACGTTCTTCAGATAGTTGATTTGAAAGATAAAGAATGTATAGTTGGCTATGTGTCATTATAGCAGTTATAACCCTAACAATTTATATCTTTTAGCACACCCATAGTCAAATATATGGTTATCGAAATATATGGTTTATCGATAACAGTTAAACGATCTTCATATAACCCGATACAATTTGAAACGTAAAATCTAAATTACTACCAGCTTTTTTAATTACTACTAGGTTTATTGGTATCGGAAATGTTATTAAAGCGTTTGCAACAGCAAGAAACACTTATTTTACGTTCATCGTTCGAATTACTGCATCGAATTCGTCGTGAAGTTTGCATCGAATAAACGAAAAATGTATTTCCGAAGGTTTAATCTTACAAATATTACATTGTGTCTCTCTAGAAAAATCATGAAATTAAATTAAAATTTCAATCGTTGGTCGATTTTGCGCTTTGAGCGTGTCAACGAGAAGCAGAGTTTGGTAATTTCCTACTATATTTTGTATACGGAAACGTAAGTTTTGTAACGAATTGGATATTTTTCAATTTTGAGTAGTTATTACTCGATTTAGATTCTTACACTTCAGGCTTTGAACTTGTGTGCTTAGACTCTGAAGTTTGAATTTTTATTCGATCGCGTATATCGGACGAATTCGATGATAAATTTGGAATTTATCATTCGCTTGATAATAAATCTTGAATGATAGATCTATTAGGTTGTCCGAAAAGTTTCTTTCGTTTCATAAGGTGATAATAGATGAACAACAATTTCTGTTTTATATTATTTTATTCAATTAGGCATGATCCATTTCGTTCTATTTCTATTATTATGTTCGTGCATAATTCAATAAACTAATATAAAACGAAAGACATTGTGCGGCTATTATTTCCTTATAAAACGAAAGAAACTTTTCGGACAACCTAATACAATTTTGAATTATCTTCGATTGTAATCTCGTATTGTGAAGTTAAAGATCCGCCTTAAACTATTAAATATAATACAACAGAAGCTTAGAGTCCTGGCGCTACTAAAGCGTTGAATATAATCGAAACGCGTCATGTAATATTACAATTAACGTATCGCAGAAATCTGTTTTATAGAAGTTACTTCGACTTGCAATTGAGATTCGCGATATTGATTTCACAAGCGATAGAAACAACGTGCTACTGGGATTCCGAAGATACAAAGTTCACACAAATACAGCTTTAAACTTCGATATCAGAATTCTGTTATTGAAATAATGCGATTAACTTGATGAAACTACAGCAGTCGATCTTTTGAACGTTTGAAATTCAGGAAATTTAGTGTGACTGTACATTGTGAATTACTAAATTTGAACCATAGTCGTTGATCCGTGTACATGTTGCTGTATTGATATTCATAGAATTAATTTTCGAGTAGTCAGAATTCTCTACAATTGAAAGTGAACGTCGTGCATTGCTTTGGATTGTTTGGATCAAGTTGAAGGTTCATATTAAACCGGTACAGTTAAGTATCATTTCGGTAATCTTTATCTTCTTCACACTTGAGCTCTTAACAAGCCATACCGATCAACCCCGTGAATTGGAAAGCAAAGGAAAATGATATTACAAATATTGTTTTTATAATTTTTTAAACTGATTTTACATGTTATTTACGCCGTATACTTGTAACAAGTAAACTCATCGGATTAAACCACCTCTTTTTTTAAAATTGCACGTTAATTGCATCTACATACTAAAAATTTTTAAAATTTACAAAACTGAGCTTCATAAATTTGGCTTCTAAGAAGCTCGTTTAATATTTAAATCCTATTTATATTTTATTTGATACCTAGTATTTATCTATTTTTTCCTTTGTGTACGAATTACTGTTTTCCAAAGAAAATACACCAAAAATACTCTCACATCATATAGTTTATTCCGAATACATACAATAACAATAAAATTCTATGTCAAGCAATTGAATTATTGAAAGCAGCTACGTATTTGCAAAGTGTACGCCACAATATGTCAAGAAGGACTATAAATTCCTGGATTTCCGGATGCGCATGGTCTCATGCCGAGACACGTCGCCTATGCCAGCGTGTCGCGAAAACGACGCGGCGCAGCGCAGAGCCTATTAGCTTGGCCAGAGTTGGAATGCTAGCGAGGAATGCGTACACGTGCACCACGTCTCATTCTCTGCTGACATAAATATAATCGCTCACGTGTAACGTCGACACTGTGTTTCTATAGCTATCGTAATGTTAAACCTTTCGTGACGTGGCGCAAACAACTTTTTCATCGACATCTTTTGGCTTCATCAATGAAAATCTCTCAATGAAGACGTTGATTCACAAGATTATTCTAATCTCAAATTGAACTCGAATAATCGAACTTCCTACGAATACTTCCGATTAACATAACGAGAGGAAGTTGGAAAAACGAAAACCTCTTTCGCAAAAGATTTTTAGTCGAAAGATTTTGATTTATGCTAATTAAAAACCGAATACAAATTTTGTAAATATTTGTTAAGTCTACAATAGAGAAAAGCTAAAAAATACAGAACACAAGCTGCTTTAAATTAATCAAAGGATAATCTCGAAGCTCAGTTTCGTACAACATCAAACAGAAGTTTTTGTTTCTTACTCCTCTACTTTGAAACTTCGATCTACTCGTACCTATATTGATCCCCGATAAATTGGAACTCAAACCGAAAGTACTATGCCACGAATGCAACTGAAATTGCAACTGGGTGACTACCGTCCTGTCCAACGATGAACAGTGAACATCTCCTAAAGTCCATATAGCTCGCGTCTTAGCCATAGCTGCATCGGAGGGAACAAAGTAGAAACATCATCCTCAAACGCGGCACTCAACCGCAACTATTCCGTGCCATAGGTCGCATCAATTTGAATTCTGCAGTAACCCGGACTTATTCGCGTGCATACGCCATAACACGTTGCATTGCTATCGGACCCACAGGAAACTTGTCGCTTCGAGCCTCGGAGATCTTACCGAAATTTTCGAAAATCGTGACAATCATGGAATGCGACGAACGAGGCGGAATGAAACAGATTGTGTGAATGTAAACGTCACCGAATAGAATACGTGTATATAAATGGAACAAACATAAAGGCGATCTAAAATAAAATCTAAGTCAACGTAAACGGATTTTTATTTTGATTGAAATTATTTTTGATCTAATAGACTTGCAGATAGTAATTCTACGGATGTACCAAAGAAGAGAGTTGTAGATTTCTACAGTTGAGATAAGAATAAGAATTTGAAAAGATTCAGGAGTTTCAGATATTACGTTTTATATCACTTAATCTGGAAAGAACGAATTTCACTCCGACTGGAATTATCTTCGATTTCGTAGATTTGAAACCAATAATTTTATGGAAATTCTGAAGAAGAGAGTTTGCGTAATGAAAGTAAGAAATAGGGAGAGAAAGTGAGAGAAAGTGAGAGAGAGAAGCACTTGAAAAGTACGAAAATTTTCAAACATGATATTTTATATCGCTTAGTATTGGCGATTTAAGTAAATACAGGGAATTTCCATTTTCTTAAAGTTATTGGCGTCTGTACTATTGATATGTCTTAAGTGGCCATGTTTCATGATATCATGTCAGTGACCGTAGAAATAGCTAGATCTGTCGTTTCATTGAAGAAGAAGAAGAAGAAATTCATAGTCTACGAGAAGCTACTAAACACCATTGATAAGATATGTCTCGTACTTTTATATGTCAATCAAAGACAGTTATAGCTACTTCAGTAGTAAGTACTTGAGACCATAGATAGTTAAAAATTATATGATCCAAAAGAAATGAATGGCATGGGTAGTAATAAAATGTTTATAATGTGTTTAATATCATTGGACGATCAAGACAAGTTACATAACTGAATAACTTCTAGAATTAAATGGCTTATTTAAAAAAGAAGAGAGAGGAAGATAAGCGATGAAAGCAAGAAGTAAGGTATTTTGGATAAATTGGTAAAAGGTAAAATATATATAAATAGCACTTGTAACGAACGAGAAATGTTATTTAATTAATCATAGTGGTTAATGATGTATTAAATGGATGAGTATATTGACAGACAGAGAGAAACGTTAAAGATGATAAAAGAGAAAGGAGCTTAACGAAGAATGAGTCACTAAACGAATGAAAATCAGAACAACGCGCAAAAGTAAGACAAAGGATCAAAGAATGAATGTAAATTAGACTTTACGAAACGATAAACGACTGAAAGGAGGAAAAGCTGATAATTACGCGCAGAAAGAAGGTAGTATAAGAAATCGATCATAATGACCTAAAAATGAAATAGACGGTTAAAAGAAAGTACTCGAGTACAATAAAACCTTTAAGATTTGATGATCAGAAAGACGTTAAGTACAATTAAACATTATTCGTCTGATTGTTGACGACCACTTGATTCAGGAGATGAAGCTTAACATAGTGTGACGTGTGATTGCCGCAACCGGTGAGTCACTGGAGATCACAAAAAACACGAACGACGCACGAGAGATCAACTAATTGTGATAGTTAATAATTGTCCCGTTACGAATGTATACGTTTGATATACTAGCAAGTTTTGATAAGTACCAACAAGCAGTAAAATCAGTTTCGATGGAGAAAATTTTATTTCTCAAGTTGAAGTTTATTTCTCGAAGACCAGTTTCGAATTTATCGTCTTTTAAGAATCTTCTAAAAATAAGGAATGACATTCGAATTGGAATTATATTCGATATTTCTTTTCTCTCTTTACATTATTGTAATAGTTATGGTAATCTGCTTAAAAAATCTACTACGTTCAATCTGCTTGACGATTCCTAGTACGCCAACAATTTCTTTCCAGCCATCTACTCTCTTGCCGGCTAAGTATCTAACAACTGTTATTAAAGTAGACCGTAAATGTGCAAAACGACCAAAAATTTACCTATTGTATTCATCGATCGGCCAAGCAGGTAAGCAGATAAAACGTAATCACGAGATTCAAAGAAACGGAAAGAATAAGAATCATGGAACATCAAACGCGAGCAAAACTAAGAAAACGAGGCAGCAACTGCGAGGAACTGGCAATAAACCAGCGAAAATAAAAACCTGGCGATTCTATAAAGTCGGATCCAGAAGAAAAGAGATAGAAATCAAATCATCTCGATCGAACGCCAACGTCAACCAGCGATCAAATTCAAGAATAGGTGATCGCAAAATGGCCGGTAAAGAAATGAAAACAAGTATCGTCGATGAGATAATAAACGAAGAGAATAAGCAACAAGCAGGAAACGGACGATGAACGAACAAAACGAATTGAACTGTAACAAGTAAATGACGAAGAACACTAGGAGGCATTAAGAGGTTGGGTCCGATAGATGGCCATTTCGAAACACTTCGAGGGACATCGTAATGGAATGGACCTAGGCTTCAGTAGCACAATCTATATAGCTACAAGCTCGTATTTGTGCGATATCGATCGAATTTGAAACGACGAGGCTACGCCTCTTCGAGCATTTCGTTACCCCACGATACAGAAATAATACGAGGATATGCGCACCTGTCCCGCTTGAATTCGATATAACCGCCGACGAAACGTACTTCCGGTGAAGACTGAGGGGAATCGACGAAGTGCGTTACGTATACCGCGAATTTTCGGCTCGCAACTTCACTCGCATTTTGAAATTTAAAATAAAGAAGTCCATCTTTAAGGATTTGCAAAAACAGAAAAAAGATTGCGGTTAGGAAAATCTATCGACAGAAATTTGTGCTGATATCTGCGTGCTCAATCTGCTTGCATTCGATATAACCGGCGACAAAATAGTCTTCCAAGACAGACTAATAATAAGACGAATCAATGCATCGAGGATGTCAAATTCCGCGTGATGCACATCATCAGGTCTGTATCTCGTACTCGTGTTTGGAAATTACAAAGAAATAAGTTTGTCTACAAAGATCTCCAACTCTGTCATACGTTATTATAATGTTGAATTTAATGTTGTTCATAGATTGACAATCCTGTTTTACAATCGACATGTTCTAGAAAAGGGTAATGATAAATCATGGACGTTAAAGAAACTTTATACAGAAATGAATGTAATAAAAATTAATTGTTTCTTACTTTCACATCCTTACTCGAAGATGAATCGATATATTCCAACGTTATATTCAATGATCTCAATAAAATATTCAAATTACGAATAAAAATCTATCACTAAAAACGTATCAAATCATCCTTCGTCAATCTTCCTCGCTATTCGAGGATACAGAAAAAACACGAGGATATCCACAGCCATTTGAATCCAACCGAGTGTCAACTAAAACGAATTGATGTGTCAAAGATGTTACATGCGAGACGAAGTTTCAGCGAAAATCTGAATTTCACACATCGATAATCGACAATGTTACGATTGTATTTCGAAACGCGAATGAAAGGAATTGAAAGGAAGTTATTTTTCATGCTGCAGAATTACGATGAATTTACGGTGATCACCTTATAATGGCAAGTAATATTTTATGTAGTATTTATGGTTTTATATAGGAATATATCTTTGAATATTCTCTTCATGGACGTTATTTGCTTTTAGTTGAGTCAGGAATTTTATAAAAATAGTTCAATAAATCGAATTCTCAACGAAATGTTATAAAAGCTGTGCACAACGATGTAGAAAAATGTACATGTTACCACGTAAAGAGTGAACCGTCAAAGAAGAGAGGAGATAAAATACGTAAATAAATCGTTTGAAGCACTAGAAACTGAATGGTAAATAAAGAAAGATGAAACGAATTCATCGAATAATTATTTGATAACATATTTTGAGAAATATTATAATGCTTGACTACGAACAAAGCTACATATCGACTACCCTTATTGTTACGAATGGATAATCGACGCCACGAACTGATCGAACCCCTTATTTCTCTTACAATAATAAGGGTGGTTTGATTAATTGATCACACTGAATTAACAATGCAAATTAATGTTTATTTCAAGAACTTATTGACTAAAGATGTACAGATGAGCGAGGTAGGTTTCGTGATTGACTGTTACAGAGATGCATATCGAGTTAACCTTCGAAAGAGACTGACTGCCCTTCGATCATTCCCTTGTTTTCTGGGAGACGACCCCCCACTACGCGCGGGTCACGCCACCGTTCGCGCCTAAGATCACGTACGCTATTTTCTCTGTGTGGACAAGGAACGGACCGAAATCGAAGGTTCGAGAGCTCGGCGTTTTGATTCTATACGCGCTTGCCGCTACATTGTATGCACTTGGCAGATCCGTAAGACGAACTGTCCGCGACATTGCAGTACCGCGCGCGACGGCCAGGAACACGGCCCATAGCAGAGTCGGTCGACGTAACACTTATATTCATTCGCAGAAATAAAACATTTCTGACAGACTTATACACAGTGCTATAGCTGTTAATGAAAATGGGTGGTTTATTAATCTCAGGAATTTTCCCATGATGCCAGTAAGAAATGAAATATGAATTAAACCTTGAGCGTTTCATTTTAATATCGCACATAAGAACGAGCGAAATAAAAACAATGCGATATAACCACAATAGACGTAATTAATTTTGCTGTGAAAGTGATCCATGGAATATACGCATATATTATATTTTTCTCTTTATTTTATAATTTCCATTTTCAATTTGAAAATTCATTAAATATATACAACCCATTGATTAATTAAATTGCATCGAATTGAAAAGCTATTTGCGATTTATTGCACGTTTATCGACGGAATATAAATTTCGGTGATATCAAGAAAATGAGAGGGATTATCAAGGCAGTGATTGGCGATAATTTAGAAACTTCACCGGCAGTCAAGTTTTGGCCGAATATTATTCATAACATTTGAGAAACCTACAGGAAAACCAACGACGACGACGAAGAAAGTGAAGGGATCAAAGATTAAGTAACTATTAATATTCACCGAATAATTATCCATCGACTGAAGGCGAATTTTCCAGTCAATAAATTTACGCTGGTGTCCGGTCTATATTTGATAACGAAATGACCGATGACACCACTTTTCAAGGCAGAGTTCGTCTTTTTTTCCATTTATGAATAATAATCGTCGTGACATTCTGCAATAAAAATTCTCGTTTGGAATATGGAAAAATTTGACTTAACATCTTCTACGAAGTATAATAGATCATGGAAAGAACAACGGACGAAAGTCGCTTAAGAAGAAGAAAATTTATCTCGCCGGAAGTCTCTGGAGAGAAAACGAGATCAAGTAACAGCTGCGTCGATATATTGGAGGAGAAAGGTTTACCTTATCTCTCGTAATAATCGCATTAGTCTATCACAGTTCTCAGTCGATCTATGGGAAGGACCTTTGAGAACAGCTGTATCAAATACGCAAATTTTTCCGCATCGTTGTCCTCAAATAAATGAACGTTACATCGATCTATTACGCAACGAATGAATCATCAATGAATATTAATCTATTGTTCGGTTTCATAAATTTCGCGAATTTCATGGAAGCGAAAGTGCAAATTATTTCCATCGTTAAGCCAAGAACACGTGCCATTTTAACATCAGCCGTCGATAAATGAAGAAAATTGTACGCGAAGAAATGAATGGCTGGCTCATCGTTTACCAGAAAACAAAGAGATACCTTTGTTCAGTTTGTACACTGGCAACTTTGTTACTCGAAACAAAAAGATTTGTTGATAAAAGATGGTAGTATCTCTTTTACTCTACCTCGATTCGTCTCCATCCACACTTGGAAATTTCAAACACAGGAACTTATCTGTGAACATTTGGAATGACATGCTTCTCCTTTATGCTCTATACTAATTACATTCCACGCTTGTATTCTACGCCAAAGTTTCAGAATTAATGATAAAAAAAATCTTGGAACGATGTAGAAATTTAACAGATTACCGTTTTCCGCTCCTCCGATGATCCCCTTCCAAGTTATCAAATATCAAACAAAGAGAATTTACCGACAAAAGTCGACCCTCTGCCATTCTCTCGAACTTTTAAATATTACGCAGGGGAATTCCCCTATGAGAATTAAATGGGAGTCAACGGTACCGTCCCTCGAATTTCCCAGAGAAGGGACCATTGATTGGAGCAACATTTTTCTCAGCAATGCGATCGCTCGCTGGATGATACTTTAGTCAATTTAACTTGTGGTATGTGTGCAATCATTTGCAGAAAAAGAGAGGAAGGGAACAGGCCTTAATAACGATGGAATCAGGACAGCAGATAATCTTGAACCTAGCTACACTTTGTGGATTTGTACTTTGGTAAAGAAACAGTACTTTTAACAGACTAGAACTATCGACGATTTCAGTATAAAATTAATATTAAAAAAACCAAAGTGGAATATGTATGAAGAAATACACAATTCTTTATGTCAGACAGAAATCATTCCAAATTATGTGTTTCCGCCCGTTAAATATAAATATAAATAATATTAAATATAAATATAATGAAGGAATATTTGGAATAAAAATAGGGATAATACAATAAAAATTTAATTCTACAATAATGAATTATTCAATCATTCATTTAGAATATTCTCCTCTTTTTTCGTGCGAATAGCTTCCCTTGTGTTCATTTTACAGTTCCTTCGATCTGTCCAAGCTCTACGTTTATTGTAATTTGGTTTTGCGTAGGTTGTAATTAGCATTTATTGATGCTTGCAGAATATTTCAATTTGTTGGAAACAGCTTTCAAAGTTTCTCTCTTTAGAGATTTCACACGCGCAACGCATCCTCGTCATATGATATCATACATTCCAAATCTCGACGTGCATTCTCTGAATCATCTTCTTTACTATCCAACCCAGCGTAAACATTCCTCTGATTCTTCATCATTTACCACCTACGTAAATCCTCGCTTTCACATCAGTTTCTGACACGTAATTTCGCACCTTCCGCGATTCGTGTGTTTCTATTATAATCCGATTTATTCAAATGTCAAAGTACTTACAAGTACATCTATCATCCAGTTCGAAATTGGCTTTTACAATCAGAAAACTTCGTAACCACGTGAAACTTACATACGAAATCCTGACATCTCTGATGCTTGCCTTATGGTTCGCTATCGAACACTCTATTCATGTTCAATGATGCACAAAACCAACACACAGATAAGCGCTGCGTCGTGCTACCTAACTCTGTAGACGGTTGTTGCGGCCAAGTGGCCTCCGACGTTCGAGATTATTTTACATTAGCTGCGGAGAATGCGTCTCGATGGAACTTGACCTCTTCCGTATAGAACGCTTCACTTGTGCATAGAAGAAGGAGAAAACTTTCACTTTGTCAGAGCATGGCGTGAGTCAAGATAAGCAAAGGATCGATAGACCAGCCCTCGATAAATTCATTCGAACTCGCGAACAAATTTATTCGCGTAACGTTGCACGATCAAGTCCTCGTACCAGATCCTCTAATGTCTTTTTAATGCGCCGATGCATTATATGCTTCCGGATAACATTGTTTCTTCGTCATATCTTTTTCTTCCTCGTTCGTTCATATGGTTGAGAATAAGAACTCGAAAATTATTATTTTATCTGGAACAGTGAAAATAAAAAGTATTCGTCGATCGTAAATAATACAGTAAAATTTTTTCTTCTCTGTTAGTGATGAATCTTGGCGTTTATAGGTATTCATTTTTCACAAATCGGGTAAAGCCGGATTTAGTAAGCTCCTCTGAATTCCTTATCTAATTGATTTAAAATTTACTTCGTGAGACTTAAATCAACAGATCATGGTTGTTGATACGTGATTGTCGATTCGTTAGTTTTCTATAAATCGAGCGAATAACTTTGAAATTTGCTTCGGCGGATTCGGTGTCGGTGAAATTGCGTCGATGATTGTCAGTGATTTGAAGATAACCCGGAGAATAGCGACTAGTTTTGAAACTTGAACTTTCTTCAAAGTAGGTTTATGAAACACGAGAATCCGACATGTTTTCGTCAAAGAGCGGATGTTGTTGTCGAGATTGAATCTTACGATTTTGGAAAACTCGTTAAACTGACTTGCAGGCAACTTTTAAGCTCGGTTAGGAAATTTCAATTTTCTAAGAACAGGAAGGAAGTATGATATTGTTTCTGCACTAACTTGAAAACTTCAGAATCTCGTGAATTCGCGAACCATCGTTTTCGTTTCTTCACAAATAAAGAATGTTAATTGTTCGAAAACTAAATTAGGCTAGAAGTACGAAGATCTTAATAATTTACTGGGTAGTTTATATAGACTGTTGTGGTTTTTGAAAGTAGAAATAATTGTACGTAGAAACCTCAAGCGAAAGCTTCATATCCTAGCGCTTTCTAGCAATAAATCGCGGTAAGAGTTCGCTGATGTTTCTCGTAATTAGCATTCAGTTATTATAGTTATCATGGCACTTAGGCGATTTCATTTTTAACAAAATCCTTAATGCGGACTGGATGGTCGTGTTTCGACTGCGAGCGACTGCTTTAAAAGGCCGTTTACATGCTTAATAGCGATCTGAATAGGCAGCTGAAGTGTTTCGCTGAGGTCGGAAATCTTTGTGAAGCGAACAAGTTGGAAGTGAACGTTCAATGCTGGAGCAACTTGAATTCAATGAAAACGCCAGGAACGTTCGTCGGTCCTCGATTCATTAAATAGAAAACACTGCAGAACACATATAATAATTTATCAATGTTTCGAGAAATTTTTCCCTTTGACGTCAGATTCTGCATTTTGAAATTTGATAAATTAAAATTTAGAGAGTGATATCGCTAAGAAATTAAAAGGTACATTAAATTATACCGAAAAATTGTCCAGAAACGAATATAATTTTCTAAACTTATCTCAGTATGATATTATGCAATGAAATTTCCTTAACTTACGTAGAAATCTCTTAGAACAAATCAGAGCAAGAAATTTTTATTTCTTTACAAACGTAACTACGCGCTTCGATGATTCCTGATTTGTTCATATTCATTGATATTCTCTGATCGACACACAAATATCTCGTGCGTGTACGATTTACCAAAGCAAGCTGCTGCCATACACAAAGCGTACAATCTGAAGTCTGGATGCAGAATTATATGGAGGTTGTGTGATTGTGTTCGTATTGTGCATAACGTGCTTCTACTTGATGCATCTTGAACAATTACTCGGAGAAATCTGCGCTGCAGCGACCCGTGCAACAATTTCGATGTACCAAATGTCGGTCAATTGAAGATTTCATCGCAGACGAGAATTTCATCCTTGTTGTCTCTGTTGCTTCATCCGTGTAAACTTTATAAAAAGGAATACGAACGATAACAGACGAAAGTCTTCCTTACGATGTAATCATCGGTAAAACACGAAGATGGGCTCGAACGAAAGGAAGAAAGAAATAAAAAATCTTTTATAATCGATAAAAAAAGTCTCTCTTCTTGAATTCGTTGGTCCTGTTTATTATTTTCCTCGTTTCATTGGGAACGACACTTCGCTTCAGGTAGACGACAGGTAGTTTCAAACGTGCCGCTTGTAAAGAGTACTTTCGCGTGGCTCTAGAAGACCCTGCACCGGCCCACTTTTACGTGACACTCATGACAAAGTTGGAAATTCACATGCTTACAACTCCGGTTTATTGCGAAGTAATCAGATAGTCTTGTTGAATTATTGATGAAGTCGATAGCGTTGTAATGTTAAGAGAGTTTAACGTTGAACTATCATAGAGATCAATTAAGTACATATGCTTGTGTTATCACGTATGCACACATATTCAGTGATGTTTTATCGCGTGGTAAACTTAATTAAATGCAAACAAAGTATGCAAATAGATATCGATAAAGTTTTGTAATATATATATACGGCTTGTTTACACAAAGATGTGAATGCAAATACTTTATAAAACAGTTACACAGAAAATACGAAAACTAATCGATTCGTGTTAAGTCTTTATGTTTCCATTACAACATTTTCGGTTCTCCCTTTTCGACTACACGATTGACATCTTTGGGAGATCGAGTTTGTCGCTGTCTGAACTTGATGCTTATTTTGCTTCAGATCATTGAATGCGTCATGAATTTTCTGTATCAGTTCGTGTCTCGAATCAATTCTTCTGCGATTTATCGTTGCCAATAGATAAAAGTTTAACAGTGTAAGATCTGGCAATCTCGCTGACCGAACAATGTGACCTGCGATCTGTTACCTTCAGGTTTTGTATTTGCGTTATAACTTTTTCGTAAAGCGTTTGCACACCTACTTTTATATAACTTTTTGTCTTGTTTCTCGTCGTAAAATAAATTGATGAAGTTTGACCGTTTAAAACTGAGACACCCTGCATATAATTTATTGTAATGGATACTATGCGTGTATTGATAGTAATGTTATACAAATAAAAAATGTAACAATTACTATTAAACATAATAGATGATCTAGTAAATTAAATCGAATTATTCAATAAACTGTCTGATAATAGTTGCACCAGGACTGCAATGATGACCCAACTAAGGAATTCATTTGATTATGTCAATATTCAAAGTTTCTTCGTCAGTTGCATGAATCGTAATCCTGCGATGTTTCGTAAATTCCTCGCAAAGCGAATGAAAAAAATATCACGGAAAATAGTCTCATAAAGTAGCCATGTAACAAACCGTAAACTAAACTCGATGATTCGTTGCATGAATCCCCAATCGCGTGTATCGTATGGCCGTACACTTGTTTCTTTATTTTAAACTTACAAACTTACTGTTAGGTCGTCCGAAAAGTTTCTCTCGTTTTATAAAAAAATAATGGATGCACCACATTTCCCGTTTTATATTATTTTATCGAATTACGTATGATCCATTTTATTTTATCAAGATAAAAATCACAACGTTTGACAGATTAGGTTTCATATTTGTATAAAGATGCATTGTTGAAAAAGACGTGTCTGTAAAAGGAAGACACTTTTCGGACAACCTAATATATTTTTTTGTTCTTTGTAACCGTTACAATTACGTATATAATCGAATATTACGACAGATTGACTTTCAGAAACCAATATGTAATAATAGAAAGGTAGCAAATAAGCTGCTCGCGGTTATATTAATCCGAATAGTTCTGAAAGAAGATATCTGAATACTTCCGAATTTCAATATATAAATATACGCGTTCAGTTGCACGTACCTTTGATGCAGAGTTGCTCGTCGTATTTCGGCGGCAAAAACATTCTCATCCTTCAGCTTCCGAAACGATGGAGAATTACAACGCGAGATTAAGAATGTACGTCAAGACGCCTGGAATCGCGTTCATTTTACAGCGTGAAGTAATCATCGCGATCCTGTGTACGCTCCGTTACGCTTTTCCTCGGTTTATAGGCCAGCGCACAATTCACGAGGCTCCGCCACTTTCGTATCGATCCTCCGTAAGCATTCGCATGCCGACAGATGTAAGTGGATAAACCTGGTCGTTTCAGTGTCTCGATAAATTTACGGTTCGCTCTGTAATTGAAGGTATCAACGTCAGATACTAATTATCTTATATCACGAGATTATTTTTCAGGATGAAATTAATGTTGGGTCGTTACGTCTATCGTTGGCTACTTGTATAATTCCTTGGTTCTTTTCCTCACGATGAAGTTATCGACTAAGAAATCATTATCAACGGGTTTGTTAATAATGAATGTCGATAATAAACTTGAGCAAAATATTCCAAGTGTAATTCACAGCGTTTCGATGACGCGGAGGTCAGGATGCTATGTGTTATTGTGTTTCTCAATTTGTCATTTAAGATGGTGAAATTATATGCTTCAGGAATTTACAGGAATATTTCTAATTTGTAAAAAAACCGCCTGCTGTTTCGTTACGATGCAGGTAACTTGGGATTGAATCTTGTTCGATTCGTTCTACGTCGATCACTTGCAAACGATGCAATACAATTCTGCAGAATCTAAGAAGTTCAGGATCGTACGAATCTCAAATCTGAAGATAATGAAGAATAAAAATTACAAGAGTTCATATTCGTGACATACATTTCCACGCAAAACTTGCTTTGTGAATTGTCTCTAAATCGATTTCACTTTTCAAAACATGTTCCAACGATTTGTCTTGTTCCAGCGAGAAACTGGTGACATCGATTCGACAAAGGAACGAAAACGATGTCGGTTTCCCTCGCGAAAACTTACTTCTTTTTCGTCGTAATAGTCTAATGTTCTACAAAAGCAACGTTCTTCTTTCATCCGAGTCAGCGACTGCTTAGAGAAAAGAATGGCCACGCTTGAAGGAACATTTCGAAAAGAAAACTCCCATTTTCCGCGTGTCGTGAAAAAGTTTTGCACCGAGGTCGAAATCGTACGTTCTCTTCCTGTTTGTGTTGAAAACGGTTCGAAAGGACAAGTTTGATAGCAGAACCGCTAACGGAGAACGCGTTCCTTTCTTGGCCACGGCTTGGATTGGTAAAAGCTATTTCGAAACACGGCGATTTTAAATATCTATCCTGAATACGAACATTAAAAAAGTTGCGATCCAATCGTCTGACAACGTCGACGTTTTATGCGGTGTAAAATCAACCTTTGCCTTCGTTGGGAAAAATCTTCTTGGTATTTGTGTCTCGCGAAAAAGAGCCCCTGCAACTCTGTGTCTTTCATTTTTCTTTCCATTTCATATGGTTAGAATTCAAGTTTCTGTTTGTTGAGACTGAATTTGGGAAATTCAGAGGTGTATTGATAGTTTTGCGAAGAAAATTGAATGCGTATCGTGAAAGGAATGTATGTTTGAAGGAAACAAGTTATAAAATGCCTCGTGAAATTATTTAACTCAATTTACAGAAAAAATAGAAGAGAGTATATTGAATTTATTAGCAGAAAATTATTCAGAGAAATTTTACACGAACTAAAGATGAAACTTTAAGCTTCTCTTTAAATACAATTCCATATGACAAATAACTTAAAATAATCCGATCTACCAAAATTTTAAAAACAAACAAATTAAAAATATTTATTATAATGTGAATGCAATTTTACATAAATATCACTGTCCGAAGTTTCTTATTTAAAATTACATTTCAATCTTTCAATTCTTTATCAAAAGCTTGCCTTGTAAGTGTCATTCAAATCATCGTTATATTCATAATGATTCACCTAACGACGTACACCTACGTATATTTCCTTCTTTCGTTTAAAAAGCACGATGGATAAGGATGGTAATGCTTTCCAGATGTTAAAAGCTTCTGGTACCATTAGGCACTCGTGAACGAGCTTTTCATAAGAGACAGTCAAAGCGACGTTGCGCTCAACGAGTGTGACCGTCATGTGGTGCGTAGGTCAAAGCACTTCTGCGCGTTGCATTCGTGAAATTGCAAGACGGCCTATCCGAGTTTCTGAAACGTACAGCATTTACCCGCATGTTCTTCGTTTCGCAATCTTCGCTATAGAGATGAACATAACAAGGTCAGACCTTCCTAGGGAAATTACTTTGTAGCCCTTTTATCGCGATCGGTAACGAGGAACTGAAAGTTCTAAAAATCGGAAATTAGATATCTAGGTAAGATATCGATTACTAGGTGGGAATGTTCGTGTGAATTCATATTTCTGCGAATATACGTAATTCAAGAAGTAGAAGGTGAAAAATTAGTTTACTAAATATTATAACGAGTATGCTTTTTATATGCTTTTGGTATTTTATAGAATTTTGCATGTAATGTGTATTCTGTACATTTTTGCACCTTCTAATTTCTCATAAATGCATAAAAATCCACGGTTTGTCGATTATAATAAAATTATAAGACCGATTTCATCGATTGCAAGATTAATTTTAATTATCAAATTAAAAATAGTAATCAGTAACCTAACTACTAGACAAAATATGTATAATATACAGAAACGTGTATATTAAATAAGGTAAGTGATTATTCTAATACGTATCTAGTTTTAATTTTTTCCATGAAACGTTATACTCATAAAACTATGAATTTGCGTAAGTATCGCTAGTCTACTAATAAAGAAATAAATACAAATCAGAGGAATATATTTTCTTACACTTCTACCTTCTTCAGTGTGTCTTAACATTAATCGTATCCTTTCTATTAAATTTGTTCGTTTCCCTTCGCGCGTACCTAGTTTAATATTGCCACGAAATATTCATCTAATGTTATCATGAATATTCCATCAGTATGCTCTGTAAATATCCTTGTACCAATTTACTATTAGTAACGCTCGCAAAATCAGAACGTAGTAAAATTAGTCTCATTATGCCATACATTACGTTAACTGTGGCCTATGCAAAACGAATTAGCATAAGGAATACAATACATGGCTTGTTTATTCATAAACATAGAGATTTGTACGTTGTAAAGATTCTGTCAGTAACGTAAGTTGTTTGACACCGAAAATAGAGCTATGACGAAATTAAGTATACCAACCTTTAAATTTCACATCTATATTCATAGCTCAAAGGATTAATTTTAATTTAAGATTAGTCCACTACTATTTTAATAGCTTTAAAAAAAGAATAACTTTAATAGCAACATATGTAAATTCATAGCTTGACTTTATAAACTCATAAATTTACATTCTCATAATACTTTTAAAAATATTCAATCCAGCCTAACTTAAAGAAATCTCAACCTCGCTTTCCATATTCTTCATATCGACATGTTACTTGTGACATTGTGCAATGCTGCATCCTTTTGTTCTCATTTGGTTACAGTTTACAAAATAAGGAAGGGAATGGGGAAAATAACAGTGGGATGGAAAATAGAGAGATTGTGATCAGCTTTCTAATCGACCTGTTTTCCAGTGGTGAAAAATAAGCGAATTGCAAAGTCGTGACTTTAATGCGTTTCATCGATGTTTAGAATTAGGTCAAAGTTTTGCTATACGCGAGAAATGTGTTCGAAGAACAGGTATGTAACTGTTGGTGATAAACGCGGCCATTCGACGTGGCATCGAGGGTACATCGGTCCCGTTCGTCAGTGAGAAACGCTTGAGAAAAAATTAGATTTGCGCGCCCTTTTCTGGATCGTAATTTATTTTTGCGCTAGATACCAGAACTTTCTAATTTGTAGGTGTTCCTATAGCTTTCGAAGCGTACCACTTTCGAACAATGAAACGAATAAACAACCTGAAATGGAAGTTTAACACTAACCTTACCAGGCTCGGTGAAATGGCCGGTTCCAAAATTTAATTAAAAATTGTAAAATTCATTGTTATTTCTTTCGTTCGTCTAACTCTATGTAAATTCTTGTATCATCTGATTAATCAATTTCTCAATTTTTGTTAATGTAAGAATTTATATAAAGTTAGAATAACAACGAATGTATAATTTTAAATTGAATTTTAAAATTGGTCATTTCACCGGGCCTGGTAAGGTTAGTGTTAACAGAAAGGATTTTACTTTCGTCGAAGTCGGAAGAAACGTAACCGTTGGAGTGTTTGCAAAGAGAAATGAAAGGATGACTGTCATTTCTTTAATGACTTTCCTAAATCACTTTTCTATTTTCTCAGAAGAAATGTAACACGACGTGTAAATATTAACTTAATTCTACTTTTAACCTTTGAAGTACCAAGGAACATAGTATTTTCATAGATTTATCTTCTACAACGTTAACTCTGAATTTCGATAACAAAAATTTAGTTATATGAATATTACACAATTTACAATTTCTTCGTTACGATCGCTGATCACAGATGAAAAATGTGATATCTCAAGTTTTATGTCTTTTATAAAAGAATAATTTTAAGATTGGAGGTGTTATCAACCGATTCTACATGGGAATTATTTTTGCATTTGGTTGCACGATCACACAAGTGATTTTCTTACATTCTTAAATGCTTGAAAATTATTAATAACAGCAATTATGCAGATCAATATTAATCATTTAGAATACGTTCTTAGAACACATCGTGGATTTATCAAGTATTTTCAATATATTATATTTTCGAACCACTCACATTATTCTCTAATGCTTCTAAATTAAAATACCTGTTAACTTCATCAAATGTCGTAGGGTTTAAAAAATTAATAAAAATGGACTCATTATATATCTCATTTTTTAATTTTAATTTTGTTATCTTCCAAATTTATCTTTCATTAAATTCTTAAATAAACACAGTTTCGTCGACAATAGTGTCTTAAAATATGTTCTTATAAAGTATTCGTTGCTAAGCTATGATAAACTTTAAACCGTAAATTCCTCTGTACCATAAACAGAGGAATAAAAGACACGAAGACAACGTTTAAACTTTGTCTATCGGTTAAACCGGCTCACTTATAGAGGTAAAAATGTTATAGATTCATAGAATCGATGGAAAGACTCGAGGGAGTTTGTAGAGGCAAAGATCAGACTGATATATCTGTGAAGGTAGCTTAATCTTGAAATCGTGGAGTCGCTATTTCTGGTAATGACAAAGTATCGATTGTCGCTGACGCGTCCGATAAAAAAAATCGAGAATGGTTTTGCCGCGAGCGAATCGAAGGTGTAAAATTCATCGTTGACCTGGCTGCAAACGATTCTATCAACCGCCCGGTCACATCAATTTTATCGAATCGTTTTAAAGGAAATGTGGTTACGCAGCCATTTCGAGGCTGCTTTTATTAGATCTTCGATGAAAGATGCATAGCAGTCGACTTTCGATGGTGTTATATAACAATTCTATCACGGTTTTATCCACAGTGCTTCATGTTGTTAAAAAATATTCAGCTGTAAACAGTTTAAAACGAAACGAAACAGAGATTTTAGAAGAAGATAAAAAGAACAGTAATATTTTACTGAAATAATTCGGAATATATCTACTCCCGATTCTTTAAAAAAAATCTCTGAACTTTTAATTGTAATTCTTATTAACTATTGTAAATAGTTCTTTTCTTTCTCTACCTTTTGTTTGTTTGTATGTCGGTGCAGCTCTTACTAGAAGCTACCCAGTAATGTCTATTTCAAACCCTAAATTATTCTACATCTCAGGTTTGCACGATGATCTTAAACGTTTGTTTGAAACACTCCGTCATTCCTTTTAATAATAATTAATTATAAATTAAATATTCATCATTCGTTACATTTCTAACGAAGAAATAGAGAAAGGATTGATGGAATGGATAACCTTTTCATTGGATTTCAACGTAGCTATCAGGGAGAAGAAAACTTTTGAACTTCATCTAGTGTCATTGCGATTTCCATTTAGGATTTTCTCGAATATTTTAATAATTAAATAATTAAAAAAATTTTTGTGCCATTACAAATATTAAGCTTGCTTTATATGGATTAAAAGGAACGTTAATTAAAGAAAATAGGAGGATGTTAATATCTCGTAATAGGACGTAGAAGGTGTTAATGATTATCGCGATGTCGTTTAATTACAGAATTACAGAATCCTAATTTAAGCTACAGACTTTGTAATAAAATAAACTCAACGTAACCGTTCATATGAATCTTTGAAAGCTAAATTTCATTGGGTGATCCTTAATTAGTCCAGCGACATCTTCATCAACCAGGTCACGATTGCCATAATGGAACTGCTTCTTTTGTTCTCTGCTCCGATACCAAAACGGCCACCATTCGCTGAGACGTTAATTTGATTGCACGTAATTGCTTATTCTCATAGTAATTGAAGAACTTGTACAAAGAAGATGTAAAGAAATGACACTGCGATAGAACATGAAAAATGTTTTTATTTCTGTTTTATATTTCTATTCCATTTAAAGAATAAAGCACTGATAAATATAATATTGAACATTTGTTGCCAGTTTTACATTTCGTAAAATGTTTTATGATCTCAAAGAATATCGATTGAAACGAAAATATAACGTACCTAAAGCCAATGTATATTTACCGAAGAAATCACTTCGTTAATTGTACATTCACCGAAGGGTTCAACAAATTGCCTCCCTGTTCGTTATATGAATTATGTATCGTGCAAAGTATTTTATAATCCATTTTCACTTAACAGGTTTTATAGCTATTACTTGATAATAGGAAATGCTTTTAGCAACTTTTAAAAGTAAATTGGCCTCCCTGTTTATTGAATGTTCTTTCGCGTAGCAAAATTTATCCTAGCTATAGATAAAGATAAATACACCTAATGTCGTTAAGCTTTTCTCTGGTCGTATTTCTTTTTTAAAGATATTTGAATCTTTATTCTCGACGATTTTCTAAAGCTTCTTAACGAATCTCCCTCTCATTTCATTTCAAGTATCTTTATTTCATAACAATAGTTCCAGCGAAGTTTTACGGGAATTTTTAACAAGTTACTAAACAATACCTACGCTGTGTCTTAAATTATTCATACTCTTGTCTATTTGATCTTGCATTTACTATGTCCTTTGAAAATCATATTAAATTTCTTATTTTAACATACGTTTTATTATTATTTATTCTCGTACGTTTCCAAAGCATTCAAACAATAATGTAATCTCTCTTCTAAATGATTTATTTTAATATTTAATTTAATTTAGCAGATTTGTTACAAATTATTTGAATATTTTATTCAAATTACTTCATGAATTCAATGTTATAAATAAAAGTCTAAATTGTGGATACCCTTAAAATGTCTGAAACGAATCATAAAGTATTACAAGAACAATTTATAAAATATATTCGCTGTTTTTGTATCTTTATGTATTACAACCAGCGAACATGCTGACTTTCTACATAGCACACGGAGGTTCATTTTTCCTCTCGTTTCTTTATCACCAAAGTTTGTATACGTCTGTGCACATTGTTTCCCAGTGGCGAGCCCAATATTCAGTGAAACGTCAGCCGCACAACCTTTGCATCTGACCCTCTCAATCATGGGGTTGCGACAATCGTTGAGCCAACACGCACTTGCCACCGCGTGACATAAACCTGTACCACAGCGTTTCGAATAGTGTTTGTTCGAACGTGTTACTGCCCATCCGATGTTACATGTTTCGCAAACATTTCGACGGTCATTGTTCACTTGACCGATTGATCCGATCATCTTGACAAACGCCGATGCTGCTTGGTTTACATTTTGTAAAAAGAAAAATAAAGTTATCTGGTAGAAATGTACAAACTATCTCAAATAAAATATTTCATTATAACGAAGATGAATTTTTAAATATATAAATAATCATGGATGATTTTGATTCTTAGCAACTTACTACCGACAAATCACTTTCTTGAGAATTCTGAATTTTTATTTCACTTCCACGATTTGCAAGACATTCTTAGAAGTATCAACAATTTAACTAAAAAATATAATTGTCAATTAGAAAAATGTGGAATTAATTTTTTGTACAAATTATGGTATCAACTATCTTGGAAACATTTTTTTCTCCACTTCGTTCTATATAGAAGACATAATACATTTAAGAAAGGCATAAAACAGTTGTATTGTAAATTTCAGTCTTGACTTTCTTTAAAACCTTCTTTCTCCTACTTTAATCTGAAGTAATTACATACTTCTTCGTTGCGTAAAGCGCACACAGAGCGGCGTGAAAATTAGTCACGTCATTATTAATACTCAGCCTTTGTCTCCCTAATAACCGAGAAATTTACTATTAAGGAAAGTATAATTTAATTACTGTTTGTAATTAGTCTCTGGAACAATACTGTCCATTCTGCAGCACGACAAGCTACCTCGTATGATTCTCGTACAGACCAGTAACTTGTCACATCATTCAATGTACCAAAATCAACAGCTTGTTTTCAAATTTTCACATTCACACTTATATCTGGCTGGTTGAGAATCACTGTGGCTTAAGTAGGCTCAAGTCTGTTATTTTTTAGAAAATAATGATCTTTTTATGTCAGTGCCAAAAGAAAAAATTCTCATAAAGTTCTCACATTACCAGTTTACTATTTTCGAAGGTAGATCGAGTATTCAGCGCCAATTGTATCTACAAATTCAAATCTGAAAATTAAATTTTTAAATAGAATAATGTTCTACGTTTACTATTACGTTACATTATGTTAACTTACTTATTAAATATATCTTTTTAAGTGATGAGAACCTACCATCAAAGAGGGTAAGGTTATAACATAATTAACTATGAAACTAAGGAAATAATACTTGATTGAAATACGTGACTAAATTCAAATTCTCAAAATCTTGACTTGTACGCCATGATAATTTTCAGTCTACCAAATTACAGTTTGTTGATCGTTCAACATTGACGAAATTCTCTTTTTCTTCGAGACCTTTGCTTCACTGTCCGAACTATTCCATGACGTCTCTTTCGTCAAGCACGGACCATCTCGGCTGTTCATCGTCCTCGTTAGGGTTAATTAATAACTCTGCCGGATGGCTAGCAACAGCTAGTACACCATCTATAGGTAGCTTTCCATTCACGAATTTCCGCTTGGAGCAAGTAGCCACGTGGCTGATTTCGGTTCACATTGATGACGCTTCCGTCCTGCGTCGACGATATTTCGCGAGTTGACGCGACGAGACAAATTTCAACGTTTTGATTCGCTGCCTTGCGATTTCATGTCTTTGACGAGCGACACTTCCACGAGCTCAAATTTCTGGGCGGCTCGGAACTTCATAATGGAAGATCGATATCTCCTGTTAATTTATTCGATATTCTATGGTAATTTGTTCAATATACATATTTACAGTTTTCCAAACTGCGTGAGATAATCTTAGCGTATAGCATTGAAATGCTGTGCTGGAGTTTGATTTTTACACAAAAACTCTTTTCGCTTTCCACGTGCCACAGGACTCACCGCTCACTGCTACTATCGAGGCTGAATCCTTCCGGCTATTGGCAATACGATATCCTTGAAAATGAATTGACAGGTGCATCTTCTCTATGGAGAAGTCGAGCGTACAAGAATCTCTTGTTTTTCAGATACAATGAGTTCTTAAAGATCTTACGCTATAATTTGTTACTTATCCAAATCCCCAAATTCTCTCTCCCACAGTGATATAGGATACGTTGTAACGGTGTACGTGAGTGATTGATTCTTTAGGAATGGTAATTCGGTAATGGTAATTCAGTAATGGTCTTCAATGGGTAAAGTGTAACACGTTACGTGTACAATACTGCTTTGCGGGATTAATGGAAAATCATTGGAGAGATTAGTGCGAACACATGAATGGTTGCAAAGCCATGTTGTGATAACAGTGTGATAAAAAGGTTGAAAAAGGTTTGCTACCGCGTGAAAATTTGTGAGAGGGAACCAATTAAATTCTCGTCAAAGCGTCAAGTTCGTCAGGTCCACACAAATTGGACACACAATATGTAATAAAGTAAATACATGTAAATATGTATATAATGCATATACACAAACCTGTGTTCGAGTACGTTCGCGAATTTGTCAAGCGTTACGTTAGAGCACGACCACATCTGCGCGAATTCAACCATTTGGACATTCTTTAAAAAAATTGTAATTTCTTCGATTTTCTTCTTTTAGAATGTTATCGTTATGACGTTCAATCCTTAATTGACAAGGTTGGATCATATGTGATTAGCGGTTTGAAATAAATCGTTCAATTTTTATATATTTAATTTTCAATTATATTATTCGGGGTGAATCACAAAGGGATGAATTTTTTCGTTCAATCCTTTCGAATTCTCCATTGTCCTGTCCCAGTCTCATTGAGACGAACGATTAATCGGAATCCAACATTTCCACGCCGAGTAATGGAAAATTCGCTCGCGACAGAAGCGTCTCGATCGAACCTTTCCATCCTACGGCAAGGAGGGCAGAACCGTCGAAGAGATTTCGAAATCCGTAACCGGAGACCGTTTCTTTCTCGCGGGTCGTTGGATTCACAGAGAAACTTTCTCGTTCCACGAACGGCTTCTCTTCCTACCCGAAATATTCCATAATTTTATGAAAGCCTCGAATCCCTCGAACTTGTCCGGATTTATACTTGACGCAGCCGAACGTAACAGGCCACGTTTAAATCTCTGGTCGGATTAACCGCTTGCGAATAACCAGCTTGAAATTGTGACAAAGTTGCTGCTGGTGTACTGTATCCATTTCCACAAATTTGTTGACAAATTTCGTCTTAATGTCTCTGTTGAGGTTATTAGATGTATAGGAATGCACAGAGACGCGTGGATAAATTGTAAGATAGAAAATATATATATTTTAAGCTGAAGTGTAAATACAAAGAAGGAATACAATATATATGAGCTGGTCCAGATCCGCACGCTAGCAATGTTACTCTATAACTGAAAAACCCTGAAGCCAACGTTGCACGTGTACCGTTTCTGGTTTGTCCTCGACAGTCCTTTGTCTATGCGCTGTCGATGGCTTCAGTGCTTGAGAAAACTAAAGACCAGTTGTAGAGTTTTCTTAGAAGTGGCGACCACTTCAACAGTCTCCACATGAGAAATATTTCAAAATGAATAATTCTTCCTCTGCGAAAATCCAGAAAAAAAGAGTTTAATCTAAAGAACGTCGATGATGATACTTATTTGTGGAAAAGAAGATAATAGGAAGTAAAAATTAGAAAATTAATACTTTCCCGACGAAGCTGTCTCTCTTTCATTTTCGATAATCATTTTGTCAATACATAAGCGTGAGATAAACTTAATTTTATAAAGTATATACTTCGATTTAGTTGAAAATATACTTCAATTTAGTTGAAAATATACTTCGATTTAGTGCTTGACAAAGTAAGGAAGAGCTAAAAAGCAACCACTGAAAGTTTAAAAGGAAACAGCCACCCTTTTTCGCCACGAAATCGCGTTGCTTTCACATCCATCCTCTCGATTATCTCTCTGCAGCGGCGCGTTCGTTTCTTCGTGCCGATTACAGGAAATCCGAGCGGTGGTATTATTGTTACCAGTTACGATCGAATCTCCCGAGAGGAGCGGAAGCGAAGGTCTCGTAGGAAGCCCGATTAATCGCGGCCTGTCCAATTTAATTTCGCTCGGCTGCCTGTTGATATAACCCGTGTTACTGTTTTCATTTCACCGGTGACTTGGAATAGCGACCATGGAACAAAGGGAAAAGCAATCGAGTCGGTGCGTTAACAAAGAGACGCAGGGACAACGAACAAAAAGAGATAGTCATTTAATATCGAAGAATGCGAGAGGAATCGCGCACGTTGCGGACGTTCAAGCCACCAATGAAACCTGACTAATTACACTATGCAGCTTGATTGACATAAATAATAATTCCGACGACATTTCTTCTTTGGGAAATTCTAATGGATTTGATTTCTTGTCGTCGAACAAAATGGAAATGAATTTTCGCTTTTTTATTGTCTTCTACCGTGTCTTTTATTCCACGTTCACCGTCTCTTTGTTTCGTCTGTTAAGTTACATTGTATTTCTTCTTTTCTTCAACATCATGTTTCTCTCTCTTGTTTGTTACCCATGTAGATCTGTCGAACAACAAGAAAATGCGTTGTGGTTTGCGTATCGTCTTCTCACTGTTTTCTTCTTATATCTTCTACTTTAGCTTTTATCGTTTTATTTGTTATATTTCTTTTATATGTATCTTCTTTCTTCAAGTTCGTGTTCTCTCTCTTTTTTTCCTCTTGCACATATTTTTCAAATAAAATGAAAATACGTCTACGTTTCCATATCTTCTCCAACTATTACTCTCTTATTCTTTTCTATTATGTACTCCAAATCTCCTATTTCTCCAAATCTCATATTTCTCTTTCTTTCTTCCTTCCCTTGTACGGATCTTTCGGATTAAATGAGAATGACATGACATTTTCGAATTATTTTCATCTCTATTTTATATTCTCTATTTTATAGTTTTCTGTTTTTTTGTTTTTGCTCCTCCGATGCATTTCATCTTTTCCTTTCTCTGTCATCATTCAATTTTACAGATTTTCTTCTTTCTTCTTCTTGGAGGCAATATATGCACTTACCACCCATTACATAAATTTTAAAGCAAAATTTCATTTTATATTCATCATGTATATCTGACACTTTTTTTCTCTTTTACTTTTTTTTTACACTTTTGTGTTTCGTTTCATTTTCTTCCTACAATCCCCCTGCTTCCATTCACACATTTCTGTCTTTCTCTTCTTGCACATAAATCCTTTCTACCGCATTCCTTCAACTGATTTTATTACTCGGCAACCTCATCTTTCTCGTCAACAAGTTTATTTCTTTGTCTCCTTGTATCAGGCTTTTGTATATTATTCCCATTATTCCCAAAAATAGCTGTGATTTCATATCTTCTATTATCGCGAACTTTGTGTCGCTTTCCTTTCGATCTTTAATTTGTTTCTTTTATTATACTGTCGGCGTGGCTTCGTCTCTTTCTTTTGATACTCATTGCCTCAGAGTAAAGTTCTTCCGCATTTGACACAAAATAGCGAAATATATTTTTAGGTAATATAGCAAAATAGCGAATTTCTTCTCGGTTTTTCAAACGTCATCGATTTTATTTTTGGTTAGCTGCCGTTCTTTCCGATAAAAATACCATTAAAATCAACAAAAAAAAATATTTTCTAACTCGGAACAAAACTCGGTTATAGAAAAGGAAATAGAAGCGGAAAATCGAAATAATAGAAAAAGGTGATTATATTACAACCGTTACGTTTTAGAAATTCTTTCAGAATTTACGATTTGATAGACACCGTCTCACGCTGGCAAATAAATTTCCGGAAATAAATAAATCAGTCTTTAAAAAATTCAACATTCATCATGAGAAAAAGGATAGTCGGTCATTTCATTTTTTGAAAAAAATCTTCCGCCACAAAATTCTGAGGTAAAATATTTCATCAATTTCCATGGATGCAGTGATTCGTCAAATAATAAAATTCGCCCTCTAAAAGCTCGTAACTTATCAGGTCGTACGGCTCCGTAGTTTCCAGCAGTAACTCGCGAGTGAAATACATTTTCACTCGTGATCCAGTGGCGTTGAGATGTTAGCCGAGTTTATAAAATCGGAGCGATGACAAATTGCCGGAACGAAGTTGTCTCGGGCGCCTCATTGCGTTGGCTTGCGGTGAAAAGTGAAAAGCGAAACGTGGAAGTGGCGGTGTCCGGTGCCAAAACGTAAGAACACCGTCTGGCCTTCTTCCAAATCGCTATAAGTGATTATTTAGAGAATCATTGGAAGATATTTAGATTCGCAGAAACGGCCGATGTGATGAAATCGTTCCGTATTTTTACCAGTTTTACCTTGAAAATTGGCTAATGAATTATTTCAGGATGATTCCAGGCTGTTTCAAAGATACGACGTGAGAAGCGTCGTTTATTTAACCGTTATGTTCGAAATGTAGGTATGAAAATTATTTGATTTAGATGTGCTATAAATTGGAATGTTCCAAGCGTCGATATTAATATTAGATCTAATTTTAGTACACAAATATTGTATGGTAATAGATACATTGTGTTGTTTGTTTGGATATCTGATCATTAAAATGATTTTAATAAATATTTAATCATTAATTACTTTAAATATTGGATCATTAATTACTTTCAATGATAAAAGCTAATTAAATCCGAATTGTATGGATGCATTAGATGCAATGATTGAGAAATAAATACAGAATAACTTAAGAATATAAAAAGTGATAGAACTTAAGCAAACTTATAAGAAGATAGAATTAATTCGATCAAATTTTTAAAATTTTAATTCTGCTGAAAGATAATTATTGTTTTCTTCCTTAGAAAAATTCCAACGAATTCAATACATAGTAGAGATATGTAGGAACAGAAATCCAAATAAATTAAACAATTGCAAAAACTGAGTTTCTCCTCTATATAATCTCATATACTATTTTATTCTGCTAATTTACTATAGCAGTACATGTAGTTGTATTTATTGGTAATTAAAAGTGGTAACTAATACTATAGAAAGATAATGTATCCTAATTGTAATTTATCTGATGTATAACGTACTACAAGACGATCTACGATCTATGAAAGTTTCGATATAAAATACCTAAATCGATGTAATATAATCAAATGTAATACAATCGAAAAATAATCACAAATCTAAGATAATATTTAGAGTATTATATTCTTTTTTTATTAATTTTATGATTAATAGTAGAACCGATATTACATCTCAAAATTAATAAGCAACTATTAATTATGCTATTGCTATTTATGATTTTCTTTAATCGTGGCAATATAAAAATGATAAGAATTAACATTTAAAAAGTTATTACCTAAGGTATTAAATTGTTAGGGAAAGGTACGGTTCTTTGAATGATAAATCATCAGGTACTGTGGTTATGGTACAACTGTTACACGCAATTTTCTTTCGCGGCTAGAGGCTTGTATACGCGTCGAAAGCAATTAGAGTGTAAAACGTGGAAGTTTCTGATAACAACAGCGTTAGGCGTGCACGTGATCATCGTGTTCGAGACCACACGAAAGTCGTTCATCATTTACAGACTCTCGTTAATGCGAAAGTGAAAAGTGGGGTGCCGTAAAGAATAATAGGGAGCAAAGAAACTTCACTTCAAAGGAAACTCATTTATCATTTTAGTTTTGCAATCAGCGATCGAATGGATTCGAATGAATCAATAGCTACTCGAAGTAAAAGTTCATCTCTTTTAATTTCTCATATCTTACAGTGTGTATTCATCCATTTTCTTAATATTATTTTTCATATTTTTATATTCCTGGAATTTACATTTTATATAGAAGAAAAAGAATTGTTAATCTGTGGCAAACGCATTATATCTTGGTTTAATTCTACTCTCGTTTCTTTAAAAAATTGTCCATTTTTCCCCAAAAATGTTACACAAATTTCTAAACAAATTTCTAGAAACAATATAATTTGTATACTTAATAATTTACTATTAATTTATTTGCTATTTACTATATTTCTCTTAAATTAAAAAGTATATTCAAAATAATAAACGTTTGATTGAATAAAAGAAGATCCAAGTAAAAGTACATTGAAGTTTCTCACAGGACTGTAACAGCAAGATATTAGATTGCAACGCACGTACCATACTATTACGAAATAATAGATCGAGAGAAAAATTTCGTCTCTCTTAAACGTTATCTTAAAAAAAAAAGCGGTTTTCTAAATGCAATCGAGAGAACAATTTTCCAAACGAAGTTGGTTGCTTCGAATGTGCGGTGAAATTTATATTCAAATTAGGTTTCGGGAGAGAACAACGTTTTTATATGGCGAAGCATCTCGATAGCGTTTGCAGAAAGTGTCCCAATTCTGTGGCTCTGTGGAGGAAGTCTCCTCGAAAAACTGCGCAATGAATAAATATCCTCGCCGAGAATTGTATTTGCATTAAATTACTGACTGTCGGGGATAATTTCGCGAGCAACAGCGAATAGAATTTTCTATCTTGTTGAGAATTGAAACATCGTATTAATATTTTCATAGGATTGGTGTAAAACGATTAATAGCGTCAATATGCAGAATATTGATTTGTGCAGAAAGATTGTTAGAACGTCTAAATTATTTAAAAGAAAAAGAAAAACAAAAAATAATTAAAAGCAGAGTTATGTATTAATGTATTATGGTCCAAATTTTATCGTAAGTGTAAAGATAGCTATATTTAGGTGAGAAAGAAACGTAAAAATTGCCAAAAGTTATCAGATTCCGATAAGTATATTTTCTCAAATATTCGATATCAAATTTATTTTCGCGTATAAAATTACTCTACTAAAAATTTATAATCGATAAATTCTTTTTCATCTTGTATATCATTTATGAAAATTTACTTTCTTCATTAGTTGTTGCTACAGTGCAGAATAATAGCAAAGAAACTCAGTTGCATACCACGCACACAAACTTTCGTCTCTTAACATAAATATTATATACATATATCCTACCTTATCTTCGTATTATTTACAATAAATATACATTATTGTACGATAATTACTGTTAGTATAAAGTTAAGAATATCGTCTATTTAGAAAACTCATTTTACTGCAAAATTAAAGGAAGCTTGGAAGAAACTATGAGATATTTCAGAAGTATCAAATTAACTCACATTATAAGCTCATTTCCAGCAACCAAGTTTCTCGTATATCTACTACAAACTTTTCTTGTCCTGAATCGCGAGTTTCCTTTGAACGATCGCAACAATTCAGCCGACATCCCCAGCTTCAAATCGCTGGCTCTAACGATCGTAACGAACTTGAGGACAAAGTACAATTTCCCCCTCCCGTGACTCCCATCCTTTGGATAAAAATCCTTGATTCTCTTCCCGCAGGGGGATGTCCCTCCAATCACTCTTGTTACGCCTGGAAGTGTCACCCATCGATCCACTGATCCAACCCATTTTCATCCTTACGACTCTATTATTATCGAATGGTCGACTCGAAATTCGGAAATAAGCCGGCATAAATGTCACTGGAGGCTCGTGCTTTCCGACTTCCTCCTTCTTTTCTTTTTTCACTCCCTCCCTTTCAGGAGGCACAAAAATAGATAGATAGATAGATAGATAGATAGATAGATAGATAGATAGATAGGGGGATAGAGAGAGAGAGAGATAGAGAGAGAGAGAGAAAGAGAGAGAAAGAGAGGAAGTAGACCAAGAGTAATAAATTAAACGCAAGCAAAATTAAAAACTTTATGTTAAAAATGTGGAGTAGGGAAGCAGGGAGGTTAGATATATATTGTGGTAGATTGATTCGTTCGACGATTAGGTTTTCTGAAAAGTGTCCTTCTTTCGCAAACTTGTTTTTTACAACAGTGCACCTTCATACAAACGTGAAACCAAGTCTGTGAAATGTTTATCTCAACAGAACAAAATGGATCGTACGTAATTCGACAAAATAATATAAAACAAAAAACACCGTGCGTCTATTATTTCCTCATAAAACGAAAGAAACTTTTCGGACAACCGAATATAATTGAATGATGGTACCTTGCGAGAGGAAGAGTAGATAACTATCCGGACGACGTACTCTATCGGTCAAAAATTTGGGATCATAATGTGTTTGACGGAAACTGGGAATTTGAAATGAAGTTTCAAGTTGAAAGTTTCTTTATTTCAGAATATTCTTTACTAAGAAATGTGTCGGAATGAAAGGAATTACTCTTCGTATCTGTGACATTAATTTGTGAAAAAGATTCCAAATTTTTGGCATACAATGTACGTACCTATAACTGGTGAAACAATGACTGAAAGTGGATGAAAACTGCTGCTGAAAAGGGTAGGAAGGTTAAGTGACTTAATGTTCAATATTCGGACCTTAGAGAAATTGGAATATACATTTCTAGCCACATTCGAAAAGTTTATATAGATTTTATGAAAGGTCAGTTGTTCATTACCGATAAACATAGAACTCGAGTGATGTAACCATATTCTTTGAAATTTGGAATAATTTATATTGCTGCGATCTATTATCGGAAAAGTTAAAAAGAATTGTACAGATGAAACGATAGAAGATAGAGCGATCTCTCTACTTGAAGGGATAAAGATAACTTTATTCCAATGGGGAATCGATCAATGAAAAGCTCTGAAATCTTAATCCATCTGCACCAATCTCGCACCAGCTTGATCATCAAAATTTAATACGGTTGCCCTCGTTATTTCTGTATCACGTCTATTTCAATTAACAATTCGCGAGTAGATCGAAAATTGTTACTCTCTGTGGTCCACATGCAGCTGTTGATCGTTTTGCACGTGATATAACTACCGAGGGACGAAAGATCACTCTTCGAAGGAAAATTAGGCCAAGCTGTATTATCCGCGTGTATTGCGTTTAGAATGTAAACTTGAAACTTCTGTAATAATAATTTCTATAATAATTTCTATATTTTTGTACTTTGTCCATCTTAATTTAGGATTTGTTTATTTTTAAATTTAAAACCAATTTTTAAAATTATTGGAATAAATCAGCGCATTAATATATTATATAGGAAAATATAGTATTATTATTTCCTCCGCGTTCCATATTCTCGTTCCAGTTTTTTAACAAAGTTTTCAACGACCTTCAACTGCGGAGCATGGTAGAGTACCAAACTGTAAAATAACGTGTGTACATCTTTTATTTACTGATATTTATTTATGTTAAACTACTTGTTTTGTACGTACAGTTGTTAAACAGTGTCTTGCACGAATGTTTCTCAATTGAAGCATTTAAGAACCAGTTTAATATAGCTAGTGATATTATAAGTTGGAAATTATCTTTTTTGAAATTATTGTTAATGTAATACTTCAATTTATATGGAAGTTATATTTAGTAAAAATCGTGATTTATCATCTCTTCGTTTTATTTAGACCAAATGGCATCATCATACAGCAATCAACAAGAAATACGAAATACGTATATAAAATAAAATTTCATTTATCAGACTGGAAAGAATGGAAATTATCATTTTACAAACGGTTACTTACTTCGAGAGAACAAATTCCAGATATTTCATCGCACAAGAATCAAACAATTATGCATTTATTCTGAACCACTTTTTGGCTAACGATTCTATGTACCTGAAGAATTGATGATCTATCTGTCTCTCTCTAGCATAATAAATCAAAGTGTTATGCGTACATCAGATAAAGAGGAACTATATCCGTAAAATAAATCAACCTTCATCTTGATCGATTCGAAAATCCCAAGCGAAACATACAACTCAACGAGTAATATATTCTACTCGAACATATCTTCATTTATCAATGTTATTCGTGTTGCAAATTCGTCCTAGACAGACGTCGAAGGATTACAAATTTTGTTAGAAATAATTCAGCCACATAATTCGATTTTGTTAGAATATGACAAAGTAATAAATGTATCGTGTGCATGTGTGTTAAACAAAAGAGAATGCTCTTAACGTGAACAGGATGTGTAAATTAAATTTCATGAAAATACGTTGAAACGAACGGGGCACACAAAACATCTATCTAAAAATCATTACAAGTATCTCTTTAACGTGACAGAGAATTGAAAAATCTTGTCGAAGACAGCAGAATAATGCACTTCATCGTACGAAAGGAAAAGTATGCATAAATTTGCTTCAGAAGATAAGATAAGGTAATAAGAATTTCATTCATGTATAAAAGATATATAAATCTACTACTAATGACAAATTCTAATAAAGTAAATAGGATACATAAATTTGCCCTAATGATAGACGATAACAATTTCTATAGAATAAACAAGCAGATATAAACCTGCCTCAAGAAAAAATTATAAAAGTTCTTTCAGTATGCATGAGATGTATATATTATGTTCAAAAGTTTCCCTCAAATAAACAAGTCTTTCTAGGTCTGCCCCAACTATACAGATTCGTTAAAAAAATTTCTGTAAACGAGATATACATGAAACGAAAAGAATGTGTAAACCTAACTCCACGAAAATCGAGCTATCGAAAGTAAAAAAAAGAAAGACATACTAAATCTATGCCAACAAGAAACTACAAAAATCCCCTCGACGTAAACAGGATATACTTCGAAGAAAGAGTAGCGCAATTTCTATCCAAATGAACAGGATACATAAATGTACTCATAAATCTAGCAGTTCTTTCAAACTAAACAAGATGCATGAATCTTGCCGAGGAAAAATTCAGCGGAGATCAGTTCGATCATGGTGGATAAATCGAACGTATCGAACGAAACAAATTGTCGAGCTAGACGAGCTTCAGGCAGATATTGAGGGAGACAAAGAGGAAATCGACAGACGCCAGTTTCGTGCGGGGACTGCCTTAGAGCACGACCAAGAGAAGATCGAACAGGCTCGAGGGTTAAGTCGACACCGAGCGAAGGGATGAATGAAAATTTGTAGCCGGTTCGTTGAACGTCGAGTTCTCCGCTCTTTTCCATCGCCCCTTTTAGCCTCCGACTTCTGCCGAGAAGGACGCTGCTCCAAGACGCTGAATGAAGCTGACAGGGTTGAAGGACCGTGATATATGTTAGGCGAAAAAAATGGTACAAGCCAACGGTCGAAGACAAAGAGATATTAATTGCAGATAGCCCGTTGAAGTTTATAATATTTGAAGAAAAATGAGGGAAAAGGTCAAGTATGACAACTGACAATTGGTGGGTGATCGTATTGATTCGAATATTCTCATCGTTATACCGCGGATAGTTTTATATATTTACGACAAGTATATACATACAAAAATATGCGACAATATAAGTGAATACGTACGTATACGTATACACACGAGTATATGTAGAATAATATAAGCAAAAAATATGAGACGTGAAGTACATGCTACTACGTTTAGGAGATGGAACATACCTACTGTTCTTTCGTCCAGTCGCGGGGAGACGCGATCGCGTTGAAGCGCGTCAACGGGAGTCGTAAATTCCCGTTACGATTACAACAATCGAACAAGTCGATCCCCTTATTTCTTGTGGGACAATAGGGGTATTTGTTCTGGAATAAAACTGTAGTCTACAGTCTTATAATATTTATATTTTTAACAGCTTGTTACACTTGAGGTTCCGTCGTGGCGGAAGAGATAATTGATACAGGTGATGAAGAATAATATACTTGATAAATGAGTAGTAGTAATAAAGAATAGATTAAGATAATATCAGTTTGATCGAAGTGAGGATTATGTTTTAAGTTGACTACGCGAAGCTTATAGGAACAGTCATGTTGACTGCACGACGTTTGGTAGAACAGTGATGACCCGTCTCGTTCAATTACGGAGGAAAGCTCGGTATGGGTGTCCCTTTTAATGGGAAATACCTGCTGTTTTTAATGGACAAACAACCGCTTTCTCCGTAAGTTATAAGAGCGTGTAGTAAACCTAAGGACTGTTTTAAGGACCATCCATAAACCGAAAATACTTATGTGAATAGAAATTAAGCTAAAAAGATTCGGTTTATGGTGGCTCCTTAGGTTTATCGAGGGTCAGTATAACGGTATGTAGGCCTCGGCGGTCAGATCATGAGGACCGTCGCACGGACCGTCTTACGCGACGTAACACCTACCTTTAGTCAAATTTGAATTTTCTATCTATGTTTGCAAAAATCTGGATTTACATAAACTTCCGCAATCTACCGAATTATATTTTTGTAAAAATGATCTCAAGATTTCTAAATTTATTTCGCGATTTTATAGCACGGTTCAAAATCTTCTTGGAACATCAGATAGTATAAGATTTAATCAACGTATATATTCCATTTAGAAACGAAACTTACTCTGATTCGGTTTGAGAGAGCTCGAAGATTAAGGAATTTCCCCACTTGTACAGTTTTATTAATGTGTTTTAGAGGATCCTCTGTGTTTTGCCAAAGCTTTTTCTCTGTAGAGGATATTGAAGAAACTACGGATGTGTTTGGAACAAGAACGAAGAGAGCTAATAATTTTCCACTTAACTACACTCGACTACAATTCGAAGAAAAGGAATACATCGTACTTTGTCTGGCAAAGAATTTAGTTCAAGAAATGCATCGTATTTTGTCCAGCAAACTCACCGAAGCCAGTTCAACAAGTCGACATATCATAAGGCGTGGACAATTCGTAGGCAAGTTACCAAAGATAATAAAATTCGCTATAGGCGAAGTTTCAAAATCTGGAGTTTTAAACATTCATTGGCAACAAAATTTCAACGAAACAAAATATATCCATAAAACGTGCAATAAAAAATTCACGCGATATATTCATAGAAAGCTTCTATGAGCATTGGAATACTTTCACGAATTACAGTATATCAAACACTGATCGACCTCCAACCCGAAATAGAAAAATTAGGAACAATAACAGAAGAAAAGGGAAGGAAGGAAACGACAAAAAATTATTTCCATTTAGATACACCGGGGTTGGAGTATAGCAGTAAAAAAGGGGGTAGAAAGGATGGAAACATAAAAAAGGAGATCTGGAAGAAGATAAAACAGGAGATTCATGGTAAAAGACATTCTGCTGAAGGCGGACGAAAAAATATCGTGCAAAAGGAAAGCAGAAGTATTTACGTGGCAAGAGAAAAGAAAAAGGGCCGCTGGATAGCGGAGAGGAACGCGGAGTAAGAGAGAAACTCGCACACAATTTTGGACAGCTGCCGAATATTGATCCTCGGCGCGAGTTAAAGCTGGACCTCAAATTCTGCAGAAAGACCGCGTTTGATGTGTTCTATGGTCCCTGTCTTTCTTGTCTCTATTTCTTTTTTCTTTTTTATTTCGTTAATCACCAACCCACAACGTCGCATTATCGCCGAAACTGATAGAAAATGAGAAAATTTATGCGAATTTTCGCTGTGTAACTTTTTGCTCGTGTGAAATATAAGGAGGAAGTGTATTAAAGATCGGAGAGAATTTTTTAATTCTGTGACTAGTTTTTGGAAAAATAATGCATAGATATAGCGATATATTACGATTGATTTTGCTGTTACCGATACTATTGGTTCTGGTATTAATTAATTATTGATTCTGATCGTATTTAATTACAGACACATTTGATTGAATTGACTCATACAAAATGAGAAAGAAGTACGTCGAAGATAAGAGAAAACGCTTCAATGTTGTGAATTACTTAGTGACTTCAGTGTTCGTGAAAATAACATAAATAGAAGTTGCGATGAGTTTTACTATTGATCAAGTATTTAAATTGTTCAAATTTCGATCTACTAATAATTAAAATATTCCTGGGATTTCAGTTTTAATTGCAAATCTAGACGAATCTAATCTACACTCCCCCGGGAGCGTGTCATTTAAATAAAATGCCGCGAGCGCAAACAAACCAAATAATAAATACCAAGCGACGAAATCAAACGGAAATATATAATTGAAACACGCATAGCGAATTTCAAGCATCATAGAGAAAATTGTAATATCGAAATACTCGCAAATTGCTTTATAAATTGCTGAATAAATGAGAATTTGTCGAGTTCGAGGGTGAAACGATAAATTCTCTGAACGACATAGAATCGATTCACGAGCAACGAATAACGATTCGTTATCGAATCATCCACAGGTTAAAAACGAAAACGCCATGGGATGAATCGACAATGTGTTTATGCAATAAAAAGTGTTGCATGTGCGTGAATAGTCTATAAAATGGAGCAAAAAGTGAACAGACAAGCGCGAATAGAGAGAGAGAGAGAGAGAGGGAAGGAGGATAAAGTGAACAAAATGGAAAGATGGCAAAGGCGTAAAATAGCTACCTCTGCTCGGTATAAAAGTGAGATGCCGATAAACGTTACACACGTGTTTATGCTTTAATTGGAACACATGTCGTCCGAAGTGTGTTTATCCCTAGTCACCATAGGAGTTTTGGCTTTCCTGTAAATCGTCTCTCATAATTACCGTCTTTGTCACGGCAGAACACGCACTGACGTTGCTGTTCTCGTAATTAACCTAATTACCACGAGTAGTATGCGCGTATTGTTCCGAGACATCTATATCGGAAGATTCTTAAGGCTGCTTCAGCGTGAATCTTCTGACCTTTTCATTGTGCTTTATTAAGGGGCAACGAAATTCGTGTGCAATATAGAGAGATTCTTCTGTGCGGTAGAACTTTTATTAAGACCTCTGTATTGTACTATTGCACCTATGAGACAAGATTATCAGAATACATCAACAAATTTCTTGAAGATATTCTATCGAACACGGTGGTGTAATACATTAGACAGCTGGTTTTGTTTTAAGAAGATGACCATTCTTCTTATATTTATTTGTCATTCTTTTGTCGAGATACATTGGGAGACGAATTGTAAAATATGTTGGAATATGTTTTCTGTAACATTAGAATTTTGAGCGATTAAAACTAAATTAAAACTTCTGAACAGTATGTAAATTTTAGACAGTATTAATATAAAGAATAGATCGAGACTTTATAATCGGTAAGACAGATGATATAAAGTATGGAGATACGGATAGTAAACTGTAAGTAAATAAAGATTCAGTCTATTTGAAAAGTTCACCTAAAGATAGAGAATTTATGAATCACGTGAAAATGATATAAAAAGGAATTTTTAATATTTCGAAATATCGTCCATGTGACACTTTTACGAGAAATATAGAATTTACTTTCTAACCTTCGTACGCTTATCTATCGTAATATTTCAAAGTCCTTTTAGTACCAGAATATCGATATTTTCAACATTATCGAGTATCCTAAAATCTCCTAAACCACTAGTAAGTAAGTTAAGAATATCCCGCGTGTCATATCCATAGTCCTTTTTCGTTTAAAATAAATCTCTGGAGTTTACAAATCATATTAACATTAACTAAAGTTCTATTTTCCTTAGTTCTCTTATCGTATAGTTTGAAACTGTTAAAGCTAAAATTACTACTGTTACTACCGTTTCCAACATTAATCGAATATTTTGGAACTGCCATATATCTCTTGAACTACGAGTGTTCGTAAATTGAGAACATCTGGCGTGTAAAATTTATTATAAGTAGATTAACGGTACTTCTGAAAAGGATTAAAATCCAATAAAATTTCATTTTCATACGCTCATCTATCATGTTATATTAAAATTTTGATTGCGTTAATACCAAAATATCACTCGTTTCAGCATTAATCGACTGAAATAAAAATTTTAAATACCTTAATAAAAATATATTTCATAAATATCAAATATTTTATAACCACCGTATATCCCTTGGATCACGTGTACTAATAAAGTCAGACTGTCTTGATGTACCATATAGTTTCACGTTGAAAATCTGGAGGATAATTTATTGTACATCTGTCGGCGGCAGAGAATTTCGCGCCAACTTTATTCTGACCCCGTTACGCGCACATGTTGCCCATACAATTGTTACACGACGAGAAAATAGTCGGCCGGTATAACGTTCAAGTCCGATGAAATTTGATCAGGATCCAATTAATTCGCTAAATTAACAGAAGTCGCAATCGAGCTTTCCCGTTAATTCGCTGAATCTCAGCGGGTTTCTCTTAGTGACTAAATTAACCGGCTTCCATTAATTCACTGAGTTTCAACATTCGTTTGTTCGGTTTGGAAATTGAATTCGTTGGCTCTGGGTGCACCGTAGATTACCGGCTCGCTTTGGTCGAATTGAATCTGGCCACACAGGCAAGTCAGTCTACTTGACTCATCATATGTATATACGTCGATCTATTCTACTTGTGTGCACAAAGACGCCTCCGCTCTACTCGGTGACTCAGCGACAATCTAATTCTACTTGTCGTACAGGATACAAGAGTGTTCCACTTGTCCGACCAAGATTGATCCTATTCCACTTTAACGACTGCATACTGACAGGTTATTATAAGAGCCATTTGCTTGATTGATCGGGCAATTTTTATCTCTTATCTGAATATTCTTTTCATTTCGAAACTGATAAGAAAGTGTGGGAAATGTTAGAAGTATCTTTATTAGAGAAATAGATCTTGTGTTATCTTTTAACGCCTTTGACCGATACGAAGAAGAAGAAGAAGAAGAAGTTGAAATACCAGAGGCGAAGATTTCTAATGTAATTGGATTAAAGATGACGTTTACGAGTTTACTGCTAATGGTCTAAAGACATAAAATTAATTGTTCTAGTTCTTGTTGTATGGTTGTGATTGTGTCCAGTATGGTATTTACATTCTTTCTCATGAAAAACATTGAAATCTCCAATTCTGCTTGACAGTACCGTCCGGAAAAACAAGAACCTGAAGGTGTTCGTAACTTTATGATATTCATTCTCGAAGTCAAGAGGCTATTTTTTAGTCGAGATTTTAACATTCAGAACGATTTCTTCCTATTTTCTTTATTCACTATGTCCATCGTGTTCTCACGATCTCATCGTAAATGCGGTCACTTTCGAGATGTCATTAGCGACGTCTAACGGTCTGATCGGTCGAGGACCATTCGAATGAATTTCCTTCATTTAGAATTTACTTCATCGTTTCGAAGCCTCGTGTTCGTCCAGCTATCGCTCATCCTCTCCACGCGAAGAGTACACTTTGAGCGCATGGAAATAGTACGATACCTAACAAGCATGCTGATTAAATTTTCTTGCATTTGGTGAAATCCAATCAACATGTATATTCTTCAGGACCATCAGAGCTTGTTGAGTCTTGCTGAACGTTCGATCGAATTTAACTGAATCGAAAACAAAATTTGATTTAATCAGAATAGTTTCATCGCTCCAATTGTTGAAATCATCAAACATTTAGAGTCGCCTGAATCATCGTGCCGAAATCAGAATCATTTGATCGTCGGAATAGGTTTGTTTCAAACTTCACCAGTATAATCATCATAGTCGAGTCACATTACAGTGATAGTTAAATTTCTACACGTTTTACATAACGTAATGAAATATGGACACTAAAGCTTCCTATGCTAAGTGTTCAAATACTTTCGTCAACGTGTATATCTATGAAAGTAATTCACCAGATTGATGTTACATTCCGACAGACCATTTGCGAAATTACTATGCCGATATATCGATGCAGTTCTATTTGAATATTCCTCGTTATCGTAACAAAAGGCGTATTCTTGTTTCTTTGTTCGGTACCAAGGATAAAAGTTGGAAAGACCGGAGCTGAGCAAAATTGCAAAACGATGAAATGAAGAAGCTTGAAGGAACAGAAGATAAGTTCACCGACGTAAAGTCCGACCCAACTTCCGTCATTAATAACCCTTCTATTCAAGGCAGAGGAAAAATACTAAAAAGGAACCAGCAGGCGGCAGCGAAAATGTTCGTGTCCATGAACGAATAGGATCTGAATGGGAAATCGAACGCGCTGTGCAAATCTCGCCGATACACTTCAAATGGAAACAGCTGACGTTTCCAATACGAGACTTTATTATTCCACGTTGTTGTTATTGTCGTTAGCCACGTAAACTTTCAGCGGAAAATTGGAATGGCCGCTTTATGAAATAGCCATACGTATGTACGTGGAATGGCTGAAATACGGAAATGCGGTAGAAGATATTATACAGTTGTTTACAGATTAAGATTATTATTTTTCGTTGACAAGTTATTTTTGCTTGTTTTTGTGGTTACAAATTGAAAATAACGTAGAAATGTAACACTGGGTATAATTCGTAAGCGACTTTTCGTCGATAATTAAAATTTCCATATTTTAAAACTAATTTTCTGCATTTCCAGCCTTTAGTTATTCGTAATAGATGTATCAGCATTATACATATATTTGAGAACAGAAAACAGGAAATGGCTTATTCTTGCGGAAAAATTGAAATATCATACATTTGTTTAGCTGCCGTTACTCTTCAGCATTATCAAATTATTTTGTTTTTCTTCTCTATCGTATGTCCATCTGCGTAACTACATCAACTTGCAAACATTCGATCGTCAAACTCAATTGCTTTTGTATAATGAATAATCAGATATGCAAATAAAGCAATAACTAACTAATAGGGAATAATTATTTACACATTGCAACAATGTTTCTCTACTTGGTGTCAGGAGCTTTCGAAATTACGTTTACATTTTGGGTTATTTGTGTCACCCTTTCCATTCGTTATCGACGATGTGTAATTTCTATTATCTCCAGGTCTGATAAAAACAAAGAAAAAGTATACAAAAATTCCGACATTTGCGAAATATAATTTTTTAAGCTATGACATTTCCAAATCGATCGTCTTATTTCCACTATATGTCATTTCGACATCCTGATTTTATTTCAAAAATACCTCGCGCTTTCTTTAAAGAAGAACCATAGATATTTTCTTGACTGGAGCTGTATATATTCTTCAGCCAATTTGAATTTCTCAAATCTATCTCCTTACCCATAATTTCTAACCCCAAGGATTCACCGATCGAATTTCCAACGTTAGAAACCTGTGATTATTTTCGTGTTACGACATGCAGATACAAAGAACTCTCGTTTTTATTTAGTTTCACTTATTTCAATTCAACCTCGAGTTCTAGAAAGTAGCGACAAGCCTACGATGCCTTCTGAGAGTACACAAGAAGAAATTTGTGAAAAGAAACTATCCTCTTCAGAAGAATAACGAAGAACGAAATATATCAAACTAAATGTGGATTTAGCCAAGCGAGGTACAATAAAACGAAACTAACGGTGGAAACTGCGAAGTTGGAAGCGTATTCGACGGGATAAGCAACAATTTCACGTTGCATTTCCAGCGAATTATCGGATCGATGCGGCAATTAACACTTTTCTTTTTGAGATGTCTGTGGAAACGTTTTGTCAAACATTCGGCCGGACTTTTGCAAACTCGCCGTCAACGACATCGGTGCACAGCCTGTTTCGACGTTTCTCTTATTTACGTCCCTTACGGCGGATGACCGATAATGAGAGGCTGTCTCGACGTCTAACGAGAAATCGTGCGGTTAAAGAGAAAGGACGAGATGGAAGCGAACGAGGTGAACGCTTGAGAGGGAAACGGGATGAAGGATGAGCAGGCTGAGAAGGGGATTCGTTTGAAACCTTTAGAAATTGCGATGCCTCCCTTCTTTCATGTCGAAATCTGCCATCACTTGATAGAAATCCGCTTTTTATTCTGTGTAATTCTTCTGTATAGCGTGGTATTATTATGGAGTAATATAATTATTTTAAATAGAAATAATGATTATCCTGAATGGTGGATAAGATAAAGAAAATAAGCTGAAGAATAAATTTTTTAGTATTGAGAATAAACGTTGTTGTGGGTGAGTTGAAAGAATCAATTAGTGGAAAAATTGTTGGGAAAATTAGAAATTTCAGGGATTAAAGTTGAGATAATTAATCCTGTCTGTTTATTTCCTCTAGAAGTGTGCAGGGTGGTGTATACAGGCTTGAAAAAGATTCTTTAATATAACGTTGAAACGTGGACGTGAAAGTTTATTTAGACAGTTTCAAGATCTTCTTCACTTTTCTATAATAGATTTAAGCTCGCTTATTTTCGAAGAAATATGGATTATTCTAACAAAGTATTAATTTTGTCGAAAATGAATAATTTTGCGAAACTCCATTAAAATATATATTTTACTCATATGAGTGTAAAAATTGAAGTCGATAAGTAGTTATAGCGAAGTTGTCGGTATTTCTTGCAAGCTCAATTTATCAAGATTACGTTACAAAGAAAAGAAAGGTGTAGCTCGCAATACTTGAAATTATAGAACAACGTGCCGGAAAAGAAAAAGTAAAGAAGGTAATTCAGAAATTAACAAAAATGAAAGAAATTCCGAATCATCGATATTCAGAGGTCAAACTATAATGCGTGCAGAAAAAAGATGATATCTGTTTCAAGAAATAATCCTCGTTACTACAGTAATCCTTGACAAGACCAATCTACTTATAACGAAAACAAAGAAGAAGAAAAGCAATTCAATTTGAACAAATGAAGTTCCAGACAGAGAAAGAATAACAAAAGAAAACACTGAAAGTGGCTCGTTTTTCTAATACCCAGGCCAACTGCGAATACTTCTTGGACCCTTTATTTACAAAAGGATCTGTTTACTTAAATAATTTCAGCAAGGAAGTCAAAGGGCGTTAAAAAGTTTTCTAAAGTTACCGAAAGCATATTTACGAACACAATATGACGCGGTATGCATTGCTTGTAATTAACCTAAATGCCACGACGAGAATTAATTAAATTTCACAGGTACACACGGCAATTATGCGAATTTCGTTGTCCTGCCTGCATAAGCTATAATATTCCGTTGTGGACGGGGTTTTATTAATTTCAATTCTGCTGAAATGCTTGTACCAGTTCGGTTAGGGTTTTGTTTCGTTTCAAATGTTCATCCTTGTCGTTGGTTATCGTTAGAATGAAACAGACACTTTCATAAAAAGAGAAGCTGAAGGATATGCGACGTGGGTGATCTCGAACTTAATCGCTGAACAAAGAAATGCAATGATAATTAATGGGAGAATACAATGATTATACTACCTCTGGCAAGAAGTTCTCTAGTTAAAGATACTGAGATTTTTAAGACGGAATAATATTGCTTAAGTATAAAACACGTAAGGTGTATATATGTATAGAAAATAACCATAATGATAATTATTTTGTTATTTTGTATGTGGTTATGATCTGATTGTTATTTTTAATTAGACATGTCTTACATAATAATAGAATATTCGAAGGAATGGGTTCTTCAATGGATCTTCGAATTTATGAATTTATGAATTCCGGATGAATTCTTAAATAAATTCCAATTAAGAATGTGATTTAGGAATAATCATTGTTTTAATAGGGAGAAGATGTATAAAGATAGTTTATGAATATTTTGAAAAATTTCAAACAAGATATTTTTGAATCACGTTATATTTAAGATAATATTTAAGAAAATAATTGATCCTTTAATGCTTTGGCCTTTGCCTCATTTTATTTTATTTTTCTTTTCTCTTTGAATTTTCTTACTTACGTATGAATAGAAATATTTTCATAAATATTTAATATGATACGTAGAGCGCGAATATTTCAATAACAATCTGTAACAGAAGAAAACTGGAGCAAATGTTTGATATTTTCACCCAAGGTAAAGGATTGTTTTACGTGAAAGCTTCTTCCTCAGATTCCATATAAATAATGTTTCAGTTATTGAGTTGAAAAGAAAACCGATAAAGGATCATGATATATGATTTCCGAAACGATAAATGGAAGGAAAAATGGATGGAAAGTGACACGAATACCAGCCATGTCAATTTCACGTCACAAAACGCGTCGTACGTAAGCGTCTGTCAAAATGTTGATTAATCTGCTCTCTACGTCCAGCGACAACGATCAGCTCCACAATTTAGAGGAAAAGGTACTATGGACATCCTCTTCGTACTATTCGCATTATACTATCGTAATAGACATAACGAACTTTAAGCAAAGAATTTTTTTTTAAAGAAAATTTACTTCATTGTACGAGCGACTATTCCGTTCATAATAAATGTAAAGAATTTTGATAAAGAACTTTTTGAAAAAGGTAATCTTTGAAAATACATATTAAATTAGATACGTAGGTAAAAATAGAAGAAATGAACGATGTCGTGTTCTCGGTCGAACAATTAACGTTGAAAAACAAGACTGTACGATATTCTTTATAAATAAATTTCTTTATACGCGTCTATAAAATATTATCGTTTTAAATTTTCGAATCTCCCACATATCCAATATAAAGAGTGCACAATAATCTTCACTACATATCTGTTACTTTGTTCCATCAACGGACAAACAAGCTACGCTGCCTGTTTGTCCACCTACTTACAGTTCACTTCTTTATCCGATATCCCTCGCCATCATTTGTATCTGGCAAAGTTTTCAAAAAGTCTACGAAAATACCGAGAAAAACACGTAGTTTCCTTATCGTTAACAAGAAAAACTTGGTCATAACTTGGAGTAAACGTATAAACGCCGACCTAAAGGCAACCTCAAAACTTCTCCTTAAACGTGATCCACTTGGTAAAACTGTTACGATAAAGACCATTTTTCTAAGATTATGTCGCTACGCAATCGTATATTATTTGGCCACAAAATATAAAATAGATTTGAACTATCGATAAATTCCTACATAAGAGAAGAGCAAGTTTTTCAATTTGTTTCTTATATTGTCGATTCTTATTCCAAATTATTTACTATTCATCTGAAACTTTTAACTAGCAATCTACACATGGACATACATATTTCATCCAAAATCATGTCAAAAATATTATTTATCAAACTCGACACCATATACTCACAGCCTCGTCAACATGTCACAACAATACCCTTGCGATACGTCTTATACAATCGTTCTAATAAAATTGCGAATATTTATGCAAATTTTTCTATGCTTCGAAATTTTATAACGCGTTCACATATGTATTTTTATATATTATAAGTTTCCTATATACGCACAAAAGTCCGCCGTCTAACTATAACAAATCCAAAGTACAATAATTATACACCACACTGACAAAGTATTTATGTAATCGGTGTCATCTCTTTATTGGTATTCCAACAATGCCTTTGAAGCAATTTCAAGTGTCCGTGAGAATATATCCTGTCTAATGCACAGCATGAAACTTTTCAAATCAACTTTTCCAACTCTCAACTTCGTGTTATTCCGTTACGTTATTTTCCCACCGAGATTTCCCCGGTTTCCGGCACGTTGTTTCTCGGAAACGAAGACGCACGAGCGACATTACACCGGTGGTTGGTGTCGCATTCGTCAACGAAAACAGAAGTTATCGTAGTGGCTCGATTGCGCGATATCGTTCGCAGCGTGAGAAACAATTCCGTGCAACGTGGTCGTATGTGCTCGCGGAATTACGTGGAGGCCGTACGTGCAGCTTACAAAGGGAAATCCAATTTCATTTACCTCGCACTACACTTGGACAATAAACCTGCACGAAGCCAGCCAGATTCGTCTGTTACGAGGATGTGCAAGCACGTTCGCCTGTTCAACGTGTTAGCTGGCAAAAATCATCGCTTCCGGCGAGGCGTCTCACTGGTAAACGTTAATTTCGCAGATTGATAGAGGTCGTAAGATGTAGTCGAATCGAGGACAAGAGTACGATAGGAATATATAATCGTTTCTGGATTATCAGCGAAGAGTAGTTAGTAGTTTAATGCAAATTACATTACATACATTATTACATACATTATTATACGCAATTATGGTACCTTGATACAAGGTTTAAATATTTTACGATGCGTTTTACAATAAGTGTACATTAGCGCTTCACACTGTTATCGCAATATTTGGAATCGAATGTTATTGTTCTTTTAATGGAAATATTTCAATTTTAACATTGTCGACTATTAATGTAGTAACTTACAAAGGCGTTTTGTCTTATCTAGAGCAAGGACAAAAAAGGATGGTTTATTCAGAGTTAAGTTCAAGTTTATTAGTACAAGCAATACTCAACACAAAACTGACTACAATATCGTTGTACGTCTTAACACTCGACTTCCAACTTCTCAACCGTTCAACTCAAACTGCTCCACTCAACTGCCTCTTTTTTTTTTTTTTTTTTTTTTTTTTTTTTTACATGGGGGAAATCCTCATGGACGCCCGGCCGCCCTCTGGTAGGCGGTGGACAGTGTCGGACTCCTACCGACTAAAAACCCCACGGTGGTCGTCCCAACGGTTCTCAGGAGCGTCCCAGTACCTGTCGTTAATTTGCTCCCAGGACGCTCCTTCGTCGTTCTCTCCCTGTGTTGTTGTGGGAGGCAGCCTGGTTAGTTTCGGCAGCTAGGGGGGTGACCACCCTCCCCCTAGCGTCTCGTTTCCTGTGCCGTCGTGCAGTTCCGGGGAGGGAGCCAGACCTTCCTCGGCTTGACGGTTTCTTCGCCGCGTTCTTCTATGACGGCGGTGGTGGTGGTGATGCCGCAGTCTCACGGCGACGTGTCGTTGTTCCTCTTATTCCGCGGGTTACCCGGGTGGGGTCTCCTCGCTTCACCCTGTTCCTCTCCGCCCGCTCCTTCACTAGCATGACCTGCTCGCAGAAGGTGCGGACGGCGGCTAACTCCTGTTGTCCCCTCGTCATGGCCTCTACGACCGCTTCAGGGGATAACCTGTCGCCTATGGTGAGGCGTAGTATTCGGCGCGGTTCTTCCCACGCTGGGCAGAACTCCAGCGTGTGCTGCGCCGTGTCTTCTTCTTCTTTGCAGTGGTGACATATGGACGTCACCTCCCGCTGGATCTTTCGCAGGTACTCTCCGAATACGCCGTGCCCGGTGAGTATTTGTGTCATCCTGAAGGTGAGTGGACTCAACTGCCTCTACTCAACTGACTCTTCGCAATTTACTAACGTCTTCCGTCCCACGATTTTCGTATCCCTCTTTATGTTCTCCAGATGTGCCTGACCCATTCTCAGATACGTCCCTTTTTAATTTCCCCAATGTTGTAAAGGCCACAGGTATGACCCATTCTCAGGTACATCCCTTTTCCCGATACTACATTAATGATTCCTATGACATTGAACGTATTAAAGGGAATTAGCACTTTGACAGTGTCAAATCAGACATCACATCAGACGCATAATGAAAACAGATTAAATCTAATGAATAAAAGAGAAAATAATACAAAAGGGAGGAGAGAGATCTTGTGAGTAAGTTTGTGGTAGAATAATCACCATTTGTTAGATATAGAGATATTTTGATTGTATGTAAACTACAAGAAAATGAAGTTAGCACCAGTTTCTATAACTATCTTCGATTTAGTATCAACGCGTACGAGTAGTATTTAACATTTCAAGAAACAAATCATTTATCTTCATATAAGATAGAAGTTTCTCTGTAGCTCAATAATTTTGGAAAATATTTGCTAAATTGTTTTGATCTCGATATCAGGATTGATGTTTCTCATTAGTATTCTTGTCGAAAGTTTTAGATATTCCTAATCGATTTTCTTGCTACATGTTGCGATACCCGGCGCAACATCTACTTTTACCGTCATGCCACGTGCTCCGACTTCTATCACGTACTCAGCGTATACAAGGCGTACAGCACACAAAGTGTTACATTGAAGTCGCTATAAAACGTTACTTATTTTCACGATTCATCGTATCGTGATCGTATCGTGTTCTTACATACATCTGTCATGATGCGCATATGATAATAAAATTACGTATCTAACCTTCATTTATTGCAACGAAATTTTAACATGTGCTCAATAAAAGAACTTGCGTGAATTGAAATCATGAATTATCTGAACGTGAACTTCTACTAAGCGAAAGAAAATTCATTGATAATAGAAAGAATCAGTGAACTATTGTACGAACTCCAATTACATGAAACGTTCATGCCTCGACAAGTTCAAACGAATAAATTTTTACCGCATCTCCAACCGTTCCGACATAACGTAAGAGTAGTGAAATTTTTTATTAAAAAACTACAAATAAATCCTTTATGTCTCATTTACTACGAAAGTAAATTTTTAAATTTATAACATATTTTTACATTGTAAGTATTTTAAGGTAGTTTCCCTAATTATCTAATTTATTCAAAGACCGCTATAATTTTTTAGTCGACCGAATTTTTTATTATTTGATGTAAAAGTGCATTTAAAAGAGATAAGAAATTTTGTATACTTTACAAAGCACCGTGATTCGTAACATCGATAATAGTGGATTTTATATTTCTAAAGTATTCGGTTTGCTATAAACGTTCATTTTGTATGCAATACGTCAAAATATGTTGGACATTAATGGGTGGGTGGCGGGTTTTACGTTTGACGTTACATGTATTACGAACAACGACTATGTACGATCACAAGTACAGGCAATAAATATTTTATATTCGCGGTTTTGGTTTCTGAAACGACCACGCAGAAACTACGAAACGATGAATAGTAGTCTGTGTGAACGCGATATAATGTCGAATCTAGACCGTTCCCCCAATATTGTAAAAGTGAATACTTTCCTCGCTACTACCATAAAATAAAGTTATTATGTAAACAGTAAATTTTTATTATCGTTCAATCATGTTCATAGGGAATTCCCTTTATTTTCTTTATTGCGGAGGCAAATTGTTTTTGAGAATTTACGAACGAAACTTTGTAATTCTTCATTAACATCTGTTTACTCGCATTGAATTACAAAATTATTTAATAGATCATATATAAATATCAACAACGGGGTTGTGAAATATTTAATTCGCTTCTCGAAGCCGTACGTCGAGATTACAGAGACGATCCAATCGTGTCTGTTCACGACGCCTCTTAGCGTACTCTAAACATAGTTATCGAAAGGAAGCCAGCACGAGTTACCTATTAAAGTCACGAGTATCAAGTGAAATGAATACCGGGGAAGATAATCAGGTTAAGCTACGACTATTGTCACAATTTTCGATCAATTCCTAATAGAGAGATTAGTCGATTCTTATTCACACGTAATTAATAAGATTTTCCTTATTCTAAGCGAAATTATCTACCAGAAATAATTCTTCTGAAAAAGAAATAAAATCCAAATGAGACGCTTCTAAACATAATAGATAATGATCCTCCAATTATTTTGACCAGAGTATTAGCATCATTTGTAATATTCATACTGTAACATTTGTGTTATCATTTATAACATCGTATGGTAATTGTATAAATTTTCTACATATTTATCAATGAAATTGTTCAATAGTGTTCATCACTACCAGGAATGTACGTACGTTTTGATTGAAAAACAGCTTCCTTTCTTCGTTACATAGATACCGCTGGTTTGTAACAGTTTCATTGAACAATAAAGTCGTACGATAGTACCTCTGAACAGTAGATAACGAACACGAGTATCAAGAAACAAACAAGCGTGGCAATTGTACGTGTACGAATTCTATTTCACAAACCAGTGAACAACCTATATAATGTATTCGCAGTTAAATTCCGTACGAGCCACGCGATCGTGTTATTAATATCCATATAGTGACACTACAGTTAACCAACGCAATAGAACGAACCCAATGCCAAAAAAAGCATCGCGTTGGTTAATTCAACCTGTTTGCGCGATTAACATCGACCATAATCGGAAGATTCTGCCTATGGGATCGACGCCGCGTTTCGCCAAACCAAAGCTTCATCGTTTGTTCGTGTTTAACCAGTGGAATGCTTTAATGTTGCAATTTACCGAATTATCGTTGCGTTATCAGTGAATCGAAATTTTGCAGGTCGCTGCTTCTGTTTCGGCTTCGTGTCTCGTATAGACGAGTTGAAGAGCGACTTGTTGACGCTTTTTAATCCTTTCGATACTAATACGAGCCACTCGCAAGCCAAAGCTGATCACCTTCATTCTCTGTTATGTCAATTTCGTTACACAGGTAAACCACTGTATCGAATTTGTAGAAAAACAGATTGTTTCTACTAAACTCGTAAAAGGATTGCACAAGTAATTGAAAATTTCAATATGAATTTAAAGAGTACTGCTTCTGAAATCCGATCGCTTTCTTCCGCTTTTTAATTTATGAAATTGATCGGTATGGCTTCTTAGTGGCTCGTACAACTTTCCGAACGACTGTTGAGCTAATATAATTTTTCTAGCATCGTCGAGACTGATTGGAATTCGAGGTCCTGTTGTAAATGAGAGTACATATCTCATTTGAGAAATATTTAATTTAATTTATTTATTTAAATACATTATAGACTGTATTATCTAAGTATGACGACCACTATTAAAAGAGAAATACATACAAATCATATGATCTCACGAGAATAATGGCAATAGCCTGTAATTTGAAAATAATTGTAGTTAAAAATAATAATTTCGATTGGGAAGATAATGAAAAGGTAACCTTCATGAATTTTTAAAATACGTTTGAAAATTGAAGTGAAAAAGGGAGAAAGAGAGTAGAATCGAAGTGTGCTGCATAAGAAAATTCAAACTTTCATGACGTAGGAAATTATTACAAAGAGAATGACAAAAGTTTGATGGATTTTAAGTTTACGCCCGTATAAAAAATTTCATATCCAATACGATAATCAGAAAAATTATGATCGAATTTACAACAAGGAAAAGTTTGATGGATTTTAAGTTTACATCCTTATAAAAAAATTTCATGTCCAATACGATAATCACAAAAATTATGATCGAATTTACAATAAGGAAAAGTTAATTTATCCTAATCTACGTTACAGAGTGTAGGATTATTCTTGGATTATACCCTTTTAATGTCTAAGGCGACTTGAATTGAGGCATTATGTGGAGTATAAAGGAGGTTTTCTTTTTTAGGTCATTTAGAGGGCTCATGAATAACGTGATTTAGATACGGAGACTTCCACTGACAAAAAGATGTATTATGAGAAAAAAGTGTTAAATCAAGATTCTGAACCAAATTCATTCCATTTCAGGCTGTCGATAAATTTAAGAATATAGCTTTTACGGTGATAGTGTTTGAAATAATCCCTGAAACTCAAAGAGAATAATTTACATGGTAAAATGTTACGATAGATTTTACAGAAGATATTTTTCCTCGTTTTCAATCAAAAACAATTTTTACAGTTAAAGTTTTCCAACATTAACTATTACATCATCACATGGTGTTATAAAACAATAAACAAATATATATACGAAATACATATACAAATGTTGATACATCGAACTGTATATTCTATTTCGCACTAGATTTATCTTTCCCTTCAAAACAATCTTTAATTAAATATTTTGGGCGAAAGAAGAAATTCCTAGATTTTCTGTGATAGAATTCTTCACCGATAATGTTACCAGAATATTTCCATTGATATTTACGAAATGGAATATGATTGAATTTTAATTTAAACAAAATTTTAATATACTAAACTATACCTTCTGCTTCAAAATTACACAAAAAGGAACAAGCACCCTCGCTGATTAAATATTTTACATAAAAGAACAAGCTTCCTCGTGTCCTTTTACAAAGTTAGTGATCAAGTCATGTTTTTTCATGGAGAAAGTTTTTGTCCTTTTTGAAGAATAACCAGAAATGGGAAGCCTCTCGTGCTCCCCTCTACTCGTATCCTATTTCCTGCGTAACCTTCGATCTTCATCTCTCACGGGAATAAGTAAAAAAGATACGGAAGGACGATTCCACACGATCAGCGTAACGAGATTGCACATCTATAGCGAAGGTCTCACAAGTGGAGGACGATCAGCACTTCGACTAATGTGGATAAGCAACAAGGTTGTCTTTAAATGTTCGTGTAACCGTTTTACGTACATACGCACGTTTGATCGCCAAAAATAAATATTATTCTATTGTATTACGTTCGCTTCTGCCTTTTGCGATATTACGTTCTATTCTTATCAAGAATTCCTTGGGAATTCATCCTTTCTTCCATTTAAGTACAAGAAATGTCGTTTCAGAGGACATTTAAAGAGTAAGGACGTACTCGATTCTTCCGTGTATGTTGTTCTAAGGAGAAATTACTATTTGATTGTTTAAAATTGTTTTAACGGGAAAAGAGGATTGATTAAAGTATCAAGTATTGTCAATATTATTAGTAATAGCAATAAATATTATCATAAGTACTATCATAAGCTATCGATCAACAAAGCTATATTATTGTTTCGTCTTTCTCAAGTTTACAAGGAGAAGAGAAATACAAACATAGAAGGATAAAATAATATTCATCGAGTGTTTTCACCTTTTACTCATTCGTCGCTATTGTTCACCGTTCATAATTCATCGAAAATGATTCAATAATGAAATATCAATTCCCCAGCTTTCAACTGGTAAGAAAAAACAAAACAAAAAAAAGTAGCGGAAGCTTTTAATTAAAACAGATTTTTAAAAAAGAAAATATAGTCCTTGTAATAAAACGCGAAATAATATTTTACGAGCAGTATATAGTTAATGTAGAGAAACAGAATAACATTGACCGAGAGTTTTCACCATCGATACATTCTACCGCTAGTCGACGCGAGCAATTCGATAATTAAATGCCATTTTTCAAACTTGAATTCTTCTCACGAATTTATATATTACCACAATTCCAATCTCGTTCTTGGCTGCATCTTGCAAACCAGTTTACCGTAGCAGCGGTCGGTGGTGAATTTTCATTAAGCGAAACGGTAAGTCCTTGCAAAAATGGAAAACAATAACTTCTTAAACGTAATGATTGCAGTCGCGTTTCCAATTCAGATCTATTAATTAGACAACGTCCTGTTGCAATAAATCGATACTTTACCGCGGGTTTGCAATTGGAACCGGAAGTAAATGGAAGAAAAAGGAGGAGAAGACGGGAGAGTCTACGCGGAGGCAAGTGTTCGATGACGAAGTCGTTGCGGCAAAATTGAAAATTAAAATTTATGATTGCATTAAGCGGCTGAAGAGCGACACCGCGGCTGCGGCAAGGTAGGTTAGAAACTTTTGAAACAATGGCCGGCTAGCTGGTATGAGTAATTACACAGCCAGCTATTTTCTTTGCATACTCCCCTTTCCGCCTGAAAATCGGTCAACGAATTTTCGTTGCTTCCTCGACTTTGTGGCTTCCTGAAGACGAGTACACCTTCGCAAACGCAACCACAAGGAATTTTGGCACACAACGTAATGCCAGCGTTGGTCGTGGCTATTTTCATACTTGACATTATTTTATGGTAATTCGTCTGTGTCTTCTTAGTCTTTGGTCACGTTGCCATGGTAGAGTGAGCAGAAACTGCGTTTGTTATTAATTTTAAAAAACAAAAAATTATTTAGACTTCTTTGTTTCATCGAAACATATGACACTTTTTCCAAATATTTCGTCATGATGTAACAGATTTTAGCGAAATCTGAATATTTTTCTTTCTGAATATTTTCTCTCTGAATATTTTCTATTGAGTTTCACGATGTAAGCTTCCTGGCTATTCTACCATGACATACTCTTCTTTACGTAGGATTCTTCCAACTGTTTCCTCAGACATTTCTTTTTCTTAATTTTTTTAAATTGTTTATATTAATTCCTGGATTTGTTTTAATTTGTCTGCAAATAAACCTCTTATTGATTGCCAATAATTATCTTTTTTTTCACGTTCAGATTTATTACGAACTATTCCTCTGTACCTATTATTTTTTTGTACACTGGAACGAGCTCTGCTAATTTCGCAAAAAGATTTTCCTCCGAAATAGAATTTTATAATTAATTTTCGCGTTGAAAGGTCTCTGAACGTGATAAAATTTCGTCTTTCTTGACTAATCTGGCCTATGCCACGAGGATTGTAATCTGGCATCAAAACCAAAGGCTATGCAACAAAACATCAATATTTATTTGTTCATACAGTATAATTCCTATATATCAACGCGTACGGTAAATTTTGTGTCAGTAAAATACCGGTATTTTTATATTTTCAATCCAATATAAACAAATGGATTATTTTATCTAAAATCCTTTCACGAATTGTTTGTGAAAATATACGAATCAAATACATATCGCGTTTTTAATTCTAGATATGTGTATTTGTATTTATCTTTCCGCCAATATTCATTAGCAACATAGCGACCTGCTTAATTCTGTGAGTAACTGCTGTATATTGAAACAAATTCGAACAGAGAAGAATATCAGATTATTTCATTTCAAATATTACAAACAAAATCTGCTCAAAATGGCTCGCGTATAAATATTCTAAAAAAAATTAATTTTTTCTCCACTTTTCTACCTCATTTCGTAAAAAGAACGCAATGAACGAATTCTTTTTATTGAATTCACTCTTCGATTAACTTTAGCTCATTTTAATCGTACGAGTTCCAACGAGTTTCGCATGACAGCTGGAAACTTAAAAAAAGAGTTCATGTCATAAAGTTGATCTTCGAAAGATTATTACGTTCTCCTTAATTTCGCCAAACGCAAATGCAGATTTCTTACAAGACGCGTATAATACGAAATAAAATGCTTACATAACCAACAACTATCGATTCATTTAAAAAAGTTTGCATCGTTAACTCGACTTAGGTTGGCCGCTAGTTCCAGTGAACCAGCTGCATCATCCTCCATAACTATCCAGTTTATTACGGTTTGAAGGATCACGAATTTGTAGGAAAGTTCTACGGCACGGTGGCAGCTTCGCGAATTAATGAACCTGGCTCGAAGATCCTCGAAGCCGGAAGTGGAAGCACGGCTCGCGCACGGATAACGGATTCCATTTTCATTTTTCACGGCGGAACTTTCCTTCACATTGAATTCCTATGGCTATTGGAACATTCCTTGAGGACGGAAACGAGGCCGCGACGCCTTTAAGAGATTTATGGAAGTCCAATTTAACAATCGACATCGCCAGAACTAACTCGAAAACTCGCCAACACTCGCAGACATTCTTTTCCCCCCTTTGATCGATTAATTAAGGAATTTCTCTCGTCGATGTGGTTTTATAATAGAAGATAGTTCTCAGTTTTTCTGATTTTGCCCTTGCATTCAGAATTTCTAATATCCTGGTCGTTTGGTATAATCTAAATGATATAATAAAAATAAAAAATAATAATAATCTAAAAAATTTTAATTTTAACGTCATATGGGGAATCTTAGTAGTTCGGTTGAATAGGAAGTAGGAATTTTTTTATTTCACGATTTTGAAACAATATTTATAATTGCATCATGGTCTATATGCAATACCTAATGCTTTGATTCGATAATAAATAACAATTTGGAACTTTCTTGTATTTGAAACGTTGGACATGGAATTTTAGTATCTCGGTTTGATGGTAAATAATGATCAAAAAATTGTACAATTTTGGGGGGTTATTATATGCATGGATAAATTGTAAAGTAGAAAATATATTTTAGTACAGAAGTATGAGTACAAGTAGGAATATAATTTGAATTGGTCCCGATCCGCACGCCTAGCAGTGTTACCCTATGACTGAAAGCCCCGAAGCCATCGTCGCCTGTCTGCTGTCTATGGTCTGCCTTCGTCCCAGTCTATTGTCTATACGCTGTCGATGGCTTCAGTGCTTGAGAAAACTAAAAAGACCAGATGTAGAGTTTTCTTAGAAGTGGTGACCACTTCAACACAATTTTGATCGCAATATCGATCATTTCATAAAGTTCTACGTATATCAAATTTCTGGTACTTTGGTTTGATAGTAGTAAGCAGTAATCTAAAAGTTTTACACTTTCGACTTAATACAAAGTCTCGAGGTTTTGGTAGCTTAGTTTGATACTCGCAATTTTAATGTTTCGCAGTTTGGGCGTTATATACGAGATCTTAGTTTTTTACGAGATGGCCATAATGTGTAAAATACGAAACGACCTTAAGAGAGAGAGAGAGAGAGAGAGTTTAAATGTAAATTATTAATGAGACAGACGATGGAACCTACTTCTTGCAGGTAAAACAAGGTATTACAATATTTAACCCAGATGGCCACACGTTTACAAAAGCTTTACATAATCTTAGGTGCCACGTTGATGTAAAGTCTGAAGAATTTTTAAAAAGTAAAAGTTTCTTCAAAATGACTAACAACTCGGCCTCTAATTCTAAAACTAATTCTAAACGCGATTTTTAGAATTTCTATACCGGTTAAAGTTTTTTTTTTTTTTTTTAGATCTTCATACTTCTAAAAATTGCTAGCATAAGAAACTAGTTTCAGGTTATTTCAAGGAAATATTTTTATCCGCGAGGTTCAACGTTCAATTTATTCTATTCTTTCCGCATCCTTCTACGTGATACACGGACAAAGCAAAACTGAAATGATCGCACTTGGAAAGAACAGAAGAAGTGAAGGAACAATACACGCTGGAGGTACAACCGAATCAGCTAAAGCAATTTGACATCGCCCATTCGATTCATCATCAATTGGTTACGTAGCTTTAAGCTTAACCGAATTAAGTTAAGTTAAGAGTTAGCGAGGTTTAAATCAGATGGGAATAAAATCCGGCGCAGGTGCAAAACGCCCACAAAAGCTACTTATCGTGCCATGTTCCATTTACTCTTTCTGCCAAAGTCTGACTCTCTGGAGCAGAGAACTCCCTTTGAAACTTCGCGGAATAGCTACACGATATTGTCGTAACCATCGCGAAATCAGATAAGCGAAATGAAAAGGAAAGTTGGAAGCAAAAACGTGGGAAGTTCCCGATTTTCAACAGCGATTCTACTGTTTTCGTAGCGCTGCTGATTTTTATTACATCTGCGAAATTCTATCAACAACGACTAATCATCGAAAGAAGAAGGAAAGTATGGAAAAAAATCGAGTGAAAGTAAAATCGTGAAAGTAAAATCGTGATAGGTCTGGTAACCTTAAGTCTACTTAAGCCTAAGCCTTCATTCGAGCAGGTTGCAATATCTGAAAGGCATTCGATACGGTACTTTTCGAAAACGAGAACACAAGTTCCTTGAACGATAATATCGGGCCATCGAAACTTCTCGATTTAATCTACCCCCAGTTTTTATCCAGTCTGCTTCCTCTGTCCTTACATTAGAACTGAATTGGGTTAATCGTGGACTATCCGTGGAATACGTAATATATGTATACGTAATACGAAGAAGTTGTTAGTCGGAGATTAAAGGATTTTTTAAAGCTCGTTGAGAGTATTGAAAAGAAATTGGTTGGTAAAAACTAATACCTCCAAGAATATGTAACCTTTTGAAGCTTAACGTTCTAGTTTTCAAAAGTTTATAATTAATTTTCAAATTGTGTGCGAAGTAACGTGATTCGAAGTGAATGTTACAATAATATTTAGAAATAATGTACAACAGAATGTATGACAGAGTAACATTTTCCAAAAAAAATCGTATATTCTTAAATTATTTGAAATATTAATTTGCAACTTGTGTACAGCGTGTGTACATATGTGTAAGCAGGACAGAGAAGTACTTACGAATTACAAAGTAAACACACTTAATTAACCTGTTAATTAGAAAAAAACAAATTAACTTGCCACTTAGATTGGTAATATTTTTAATTCAATAATTTTACCGAACACAGTTACTTTGATATTTGAGATACTTACATCATAATAGTATAAAAATCGATATATTTACACCTTTAGGAAAGTTTCTAATTGATCAACATTCTGAATTACTTTTATAGAAAATCAGACAGCTCCAACTTTTATATTTGTACCAATAATTTGCACAGAACCTATGTACTGAAAAGAGGGCACTGTATCGGTAATTAAGCTTCATCGATACAGTGAGATACTCAAAAAGATATGCAAAAAGTAGGTTAACAGCAAATACCATTTCCGATTCTTCTTTCTTTTTTTGTACGACTGATGTTCCAACGTCACGGTTTGCATGTAGAATACCTGACCGATCGATCGGATTGCGTTTAGCAACAGAACACTTGTCGTAATGGCATCGTGGAATGCTATCGATTCGTACGAGGACGTCGATATAGAACACGCGTAACGCGTAATAATCGTCAACTTTGCTTAAGTGTGTGTGTGAAGTGAATATCAGCCAAATTCTTGCTAGATTCGTCTGTTCCTATGTTTACATGCCAGCAATTGCATAATATTTCGTATATTTACAAGGGTGTTTATCGATTTTCTGATATTTGCAGTGGAAACACGGTTCGTATTATATTTATTTCAATATTCATCTATCAAGATGCGACAGTGTAAATATCATTTTAAGCAAAGATAATCATGGGGAGACACAATGAAAACAAAATTGCAAAGAAATTAAACGCTTTCTTGGAAAAGAGGCTGGCTCGCGAGTATTTTACTATTTTCATATAGATTGCCTTATATTTTGATAAATGCTGGTTTTAATTTAAGGATGATCGTATATTACCAAAAGAGAAAAAAATGGGATCCCAACTATTTCAAATTAAGCACGAAAATCATCAACTGTGACTCGAAAGTCACACAGCTAACGTAAACCATAAATTCCGAGACTAAAAGTCTTGTTCCATTGTTCGCGGAGAGACGCGTTCGCGAGGAAGCGTGCCAACGGGAGTCGTAAATTCCCGTTACGATTAGATCGACGCCACGAAATGATCGATACCCTATTTTGTTTAGGATAATAGAGGTGGTTGAACTGGTTATAACACTGAAGTAACAGGTTATAATATACACTTTATTCCAAAACTTTGTAGACATAGACAGTTACGCTCGGTGCGTATAGATATAAATTAAACGGATGACTGATCTAAGGCTGATAAACCAGTCAAAATATAGACTGGTCAACGCATGAAAAACCAGTCAAAAGATGTTGACTAATCTAAAGATGGAAAACGATGCTGTCGCAGAGGAAAACTATTGCTGGGTGTTGATCGTCCCACCACCAGTCGCTTGGGAGTGGAAATGATCGTTAAACATGGGAAAAATTCGACCTTGCCATTTTTTACCTGATGGAACAATAACCATAAAGAACGTCTCGACTTGAATATATTTTATAACAATTAAGGACCCAATGGTAGAATACAAATGCTTAGTTTTATGACAGTTCCTTAGGATTATTGCGATCCGACTAATTATATTGGATGGATTCTGGGTTACGTAAAGAGTCGGCGTAACATCACGAACTGTATGAAGAGCAAAAAGACTAAATCTTACGTGAAACTTAAACTTCAAGTGCAATCACGTAAATTCGTTTCATAGAATCGTAATATCGTCGTGAAATTGCGAAGAAGCTGTTTATACTCATCTCTGCGATACGTCGGGTAGTTTTATTGCCACCATAAATGGCGTGTCTGTTTCGATGGATAAATAGAAGAAAGGAAACCAGTCGGAAAATCGCATGCTCGCGTCAGCTAATTTGCATTTCAACGATGACAGCGCAGAAAATCGTTCGCACTGTAACGCATGCACTGCCATTTCCAGGTGAAAGTGTTTGTTTCCATTGTCTTTTCTTTCGCAGATCAAATCATATCAACCGACGGAACAATATTTCCTAAGTGATCGAAGCTCGTGTTCCTTCGCGTTGCTTGAAGGGAAACGCAAGATCAATCGCCTCGCGTGATATACAGGCGAACCTGATGCAGCATTTATTATCGATTCAAACACGTGGCTTGTAATGAACAAAGATTGCTGAAATAAACTAATAGAATAGCATAACAACGTGAATTTCAAAAGTGAAGAAAGAAAAAAGTCATTTAAATTTCTAAAAATTACTGGAAATACAATTTCTATAGAAAAATTATTAACTATTAATTATCAAAATTTCTATTTAAAAAAATATTATCTTGGCTCCTCTTATATTGATAGGTATATATATTCGTCCACGTAATATCAGATTTATAACACCTTCAGCAATCAATCTCTTCCTCTTCAAGAAAAGGATTCTCATTTGCCAAAGATCCTCGTCGATCAAGCGGATAAAACAATCCTGAAAAATACATATTTTTTCCTCAAACTTTATAATGATAAAAAATGTCCTTCTCCATTACTCATTTCGAAGTGCAATTGCTCCACTTGTCGAACAATCAGAAGCACTTCAACGTAACCGTAAAACAAAATCGATGCTAATGAAAATATGATTCCCAAGCTGCAGCAATTACTCCACGCGCACCTTTTCCGTATCGATGCTCTACGATGCAGACTTTCATTATGCACGAGCTCTCGAAGCACCTGAGCGCGCGTTTAATGGCCTCTAATCCATATTCCTTGCCTAAGAAATCTTCTCGCCTTGATTGCAGATCCTGGGCGACGAATTCGATAAGGCGCGTGCGAATTTTACCATCGAACTGCTAAATATTTGAATAAAGCCTTACCGCTTCAAATTAGTTCGATGTTAGAGCTGATTTTTCATCGAGAAAATAATAAAACAGATGTTACAGTAGGCATATTTTACTAATTTTATTATCATGATATTTAGGTTGATTGATTTATCGAAATGAAGACTTGTGCAACGTACATGATTAAACGATAACCGAAATGTTTCACAAAATTTGGATGCTCTCTGAGGATTCACGGAGAACTTTCTGCTCTGACAATCTGATGAAGTTTCGTACTTTTTCATACTTCTTACTTTATACATGCATAAACATAATTTTCTTTATTACATATAGATAGCATTTTATTAGCAATACGATAAGAACAGACACTTTCCGGTGTTTTTCAGTTTAGACTAAGATATTTTGTGTTTGTTTCTCCTTAAAAAGGTTTCTTAAAGCGATCTCGTAATATATATTACGTTTGTATCGATTGTAAAAAATGTTTTACGTTCTTTTTCCTTTTTTTTTTTTTTTTGTAATTTTTCATTGGTTTGATTTGTGTCATTGATTTAAAAAGAAGAAAACAGGTATATCATGGAAGAAGCTGAATCAAATATACAGAAGATGTATATTGATTCGGTATTCATGAGAAATAAGCCAGTGTCTTGTGCACCTTTCTGATTGAAGTTCTTGTTTCTTAACAAACTCTAACATACTTTCGATAGGATAAATGTAGCACCATGGAAACTGTGTCAGCGGTGACTCAGTACGAGCATGTCTCGTACTAAGCCACGGCAATTCGTTTGCTCCTATTTTACAGATAGCGGCAGCGGCATGAATGCACGAGATTGGATACGAAGTGCCACTTGCAGAGTGCCGCGCGATCTCGTATGGTTCGTCAAGATCGCGCCCAATAATTATCAAACTTTGTGTATGCAGCTATAGTGTAATAGAAAAAAAACGAAGGGACGAGTTGATTAGAGGACAGAAAACAGAGAGACAGAGTGACAATATATAATATATATATATATTACGCGTAATGTAGCAAGTGAACGAATCATAGTGTACAATTCGATCGACGTGTGAAAAGTGAACAGTAGGAGGTAAAAAGTACAAGTAAAGAAAGAAACAGAAAAGGACAATCAACATGGGAATCGATAACAGTGCATCGAATTACCGTAGTTTGATTATGTCGAAAGTCTGCGCTGGATGCATTGAAGTGTCTATCATGTTCCTTTTCGGGCCACAGGCAACGCTGTAATTCTGTTTTCATTCGAGTCGCACAGTATGCATGATGAATCGCCTCAGGGATCATCGACAGCCTAAATATCATACTTGGAGGTTCGTCGAAACATAGGAAACACGAGGTCGACTCGACGTATTGCGTCATAAAAACGCAAACTTAGATGAAAATGGACTCGACGAAGCTAGGTGGGCCAGCCCCAACCAGCCCAAGGGCACACTCGCCAGCCCTACCGGCCTATAGCAGTACCACCACGGATGGTAACGTCGATTACATAATCGGAGACTATATGGAGAGACTCGGCACGAGGTTGAATACATTGGAGAACGAGCTGAGGTACGCCTGGAGGGCGTTAGACCTGCTCAGTCAGGAATACATCAAGATGTGGGAGAGGCTAGAGAAGTTAGAGGGCCTCTTATACGAACAACAAACGGTGATCAGTCAATTGATCGAATTCTACGCGACCGGTGGTACTCATGAGACTGCCAATGTGGTGGTGGAGGAGACATTGGCCAATCAACAGAGCACCGTTGGCGAGTTGGACGCGATCGCGAAGAGTATAGGCGCCACCATGGGTATAGAGGAGACGAACGCGATAAGAGAGAAATTAGCCCAGCAGGAGATCGCGAGAATGCACGGACTCACGCAGGACAGCACAACCGCTGCCGCGGTAGTTACCGACATGCATAGGAACGTGAGGAATCTGGACACTCTGGAGACTCTCGCGGAAGAGAGTAACATTCCAGACGAGGCGTTCTACAGAAGCTTGAACAACGCGTACAGGGAGGATTTAATTTGCGGCGACACGTCCAGACCAACGTCGCAACTTGGTATGATCTGGGAGGAGGCGGAGGATGAGGATGTGAATGGAAAGAAAGAGGCGGAGTCGAACATGTTCGACAAAGCTATGACCAAAGAGAAGGAACTCGAGGATTTGACTACGAAACCAACGAAGGAAGAAATTCAGGAATCAGTGACGAAAAAGGAAGACGAAGCGGACGAGGACGAGGGCGAAGTATTTAGCGCAGCTGATTATAAAAGTTATCGTGGCAATACGCCGTGTGTCAGCGAACAAGATCTGGCCCAGCTCTCCAGACTCAGTTCCATCGACCAAGTCGCTCTGGAAAAATTACACGAACTGGACAGGTTGACCAATAAATTACAAAAGGACTCTCAGAACTTGATAGAGTTACAGTCGAAGTTAATGGACTCTCCGAAACGACAATATAGTTCCGAAGCTGAAGCTAAACTGGCGGAAGAAGCGAGTAGTATAGACGAGCAGCTAAGAAAGATTTACGCCGAAACCGATGTCGACAGTTGGGCCTTCTCGAAAAGTCCCGGATCAACTGGTCGATCGATCTCCAGAGTGAGTACCGATAGCGGTCTAGCCACTGACGGTGACTTCACAACCCGATCAATTTCGCCAAGACTTACGTCCACGTCCAGAACGAACTTAGATTCCATTTCGAGTACTTACACTTCACCCAGGCTAAGTGGTTACACAACAACTGTACGAGAAAAGAGTCCAGAGCCAGTAATCCAGTTGCCTATTGACGTCGGTAGCTTCGCCAAAGGTTACGCGGAGAACAAAGAACTGACCGACCTCATGGCCGAAAGCTTCGCGGCTGTCACCTGCGCCTCTCCCACCATTTACAGCACCACTACTGACAAAATCCCATCTCCTACTCACTCTGCGGGAAGCGTCCATAGTGTCCATAGCGTCCACAGTGTGCAGAGTCTTCGAACCAGGCAGGACGGTTACTTCGGTAGCACTGCTCGACTGAATTTGGAATTCCAGGAAAGTAGAACGCCTCCAAGTCCATCACCCAGCTCGCCACCTCCGCCAGCTCCTCGAGACTCAACCGAGCCTTTCCTGATGCCAGGACCCGATCAGAGGGATGCCGAAACAAAACGACCTCAGAGTCCCACGTTTTTGAGGAGCACGGAGAAGCTGGTTTCCCTAGAACAAGGTCGCCTAAGTCCACGAACTCCTCACTCGCCTAAGTCGCCACGAGTCTCGCCTAAGCACACAACCAAGCCAAGCGTGGCCAACATCGTTGCAGCTAAGTCCGATTCCGGCCTATCTTCAATGAGTGGGTGGAGCAGCCTGGACAAGTCGCCGAGCTCGCCAAAAAGTACAATCACCAAGATGCTCACTTCGTATTCGGTAGATCATCCCAGATCAACTTTAATTCCAAGTACAACGACGGTCAGGTCTGCCAGTCCAATTCCACCTCTTCCGGAAACCACAACCTCGATCGTTACGCAGGAACCGCTGTATGATACGCCGGAAGGAAGAGACGCTTTCACGAGTACTACCACCGCCACTTATACCGTTACGAGTCACTCCTACACCGCGGCCATGAATCATTTGTCAGGCTACACGTCGATAAAGACACCGACCACCAAAGAGGAGTACAATTTTGTACCTCCTCCAGCACCCATCGCGACCACTTGTCAGAGTCCAAAGAAACGAGGTCGCCAGCAAACTTTACAGCATACTTACGACACCGTACCGCCTGGAACCACGATCGACTATGTGTATAGGTCTGAGCAACCTGCTATTTATTCCGTAGCTGGAAGCAATCGACAACAGGCCATCACGAGCGTCTATACCAGCAGCGCTGGGGGCTATGGTCCGAAAACTACGACCACTGCTTACTATCCAGATGCAATGGATCAGTATAACAGTTACCAGGATAATTATAGTGCTGTTCAATATCCGGAATCGGCCGCTGTAGGAGGTCACCTGAAGAAACCTTCACGAGGCAGCGCGTACACTGACGGAATGACAAACCACGAAGGGTACAAAGCCGCGATGTATCGCACAATGTTTCCCACGGGGAATATCACGGACGCACTATCTTACTATCCAACTAGCGCGAATCTGCCGCGAACGGAGACGAACGAGACTTCGTGGCTGAACTCGATGGAAGATCAGATACCTCACGATTCGACGTCCTCCAGTATCAGATCGCTGACATCGGACGGTAGCTATGCCCAAAGCCCGTACACCGATAGAAGATATCCTCAGCCACCGACGTATCAGGCACATCAGTATCATCACACGTATGCGAATCAGAACTATCCACAAGCTTATCAGCAACAGTACCAGCCATACAGTCAAAGGTTGAGTAGTTCCGAAAGCGCACAACTTACGGATGGATATCAGAGACAACGGCAACGAGAACATCAATACATTCAGGACCACGAAACAGGAAGAATGCCTATTGATCAAACGCAACATCAGCAAGAATATTACGATGCTTCGAGCGTGATAGTATCTCAATCAGGGTATATTAGTATTGCGTCGAATTTGAAGGACCACGAGATAGAAAATGCGAAAGCTGGCAAGAAGATAAAACGCGGTTCGTCCTTAAAAAACGCGATGAGCTCCATGAGCAACTGGTTGCCTGATTTACACTTGAGCAAGCGACACAGGAGTCACTCATTACCTGGTGGAGTGAGGAGGGAAGACTTGGATATGTCGCAAGAGCAACAGCAGAGACTTCCGCAGGAAGCAGGTATGGCGAGAGGTCGTGGAAGAGGCCAGGCAGCCAGGAAGAAGAAGAAACACACTTTGGTGTCCACCGTATCCGGAATTCTTCAGAAGGCCAAGAGACGAAATCATCAATCTCAATCTTTATCGGATCCTGAACAGTCCGAAACCGAATGGAGCAGTGGTAGACAGAGTGGTTTGTCAGAGGACGAAGACAGCGTGATGTCGGACGTAAATCAAGAACCTCCATTCTTTGCTAAGGTAAAGACAACTAGCACGAAACGTAAACAGGTGCCCCAGCCAGTTCCTCAGCAACAGCAACCGACAACTCAGCCATTACCTCTGCAACAGAAAGAATATATACAACAACAGCAGCAACAGCAAGCTCTTCAGCAACAAATTCAACAGCATCAGGAGCAGTTACAACAGCAAGCTCTTCAAGACGCTTGGGTCAAAGAGAAAGATCAAAAGAAGGATGTGGATCATGAGCTTCCTGAACAGATCAGTGGCTTCGAGGAAGAAACATCTGGGAAGAGCACAGGTTCTGGTTCTGGCGGTTCATCGATATTCCAAACTGTCGGGGACATTAAACGATCCGCTGGTAGCTCCGACGAAGCTCCCAACGAAAAGGCTCCAAAACTTCCTCCTGTGACTCTGATGGGCGGTGCAAGTATGGAATTTGCAGTGTCTAGAGCATTAGGCAAGTATCGTCAGAGACAATCCTCCACGGTCTCCGATGAACAACCTCCCAGTGAAGAGGGCAGCACCGAGAAGAAGTCCGACGAAGGCACCATCCAAACTCTGGAAACAAGCTTTGAGTACCCGGAAGATATGTCGGAGAAAAGCGAGAGGAGCGAGAAATCTAGCAGCACCAGGCTTCCCGAGTTGGTAACCAGTATTTCGGAGGAGGCTCCACCGTCGGAAGGAAGTCCATCCGCGTCAAGCACGAAGGGTCAGACGTCAGGCAGTCGATTCCTGCCGCGGCATCAGCAGTCCCTCGAAATTCCATGGACCGGTTCAAGACCGGGCGAATTGGACGAGGATAACCGAAGCACGCATTCCTATCGAAGTACGTCGAGGGTCTCATCCAGGCGGCAAAGTACGGAGGACTCGATCGATTCCGAGGACGAGTGGTACCGGTACGAGTTGAGGAAGCTCGAGGAACTTGAGAGGCAATCGCAGATAGAGGTAGAGATGGGCGAGGTGCTGGTAGAGGAACCGGAGGAGACTGATCAGTACCAGCCAGATGAAACGGTAAAGGAGAAGATGTCTTTTGTCTTGAGAGAACTGAAGATGAAGGCTGGCACTATATCGAAAGAGCAGGCGAAGGAGGATAAAGAAGAGCTACGAACGAGTAAGATTAACGGAACGATGACGAAGGATCGTCGAATCGAGGAACGAGACAGGTATCGAGATGAGAAACCTATCCCAAAACGAAAATCTGCGGAAAGTATCGAAGCGGTGTTTGCGAGGGTGACCGATTATCATACTTGGGCGCACGAAGAGGAAGTTAAGAAAGAGAAACTGTCCTCTGCTATGGAAGAAGGTTCCTCTGGAGAAACTTCCGGTCCTGATAGTCCCGTCCAATCGATGGACGAGGAGGAAGAAGAGGAACTGCCGAAAGACGTCGACGAACAACCATCGAGGCGCAGTTCGAGCGGCTCGACTTTTCGACACGGTGAAAAAATCCATCCTGGCTCTGAACCAATCTCTCGAGAAGGGAGCGTAAGTGTACCGCCTAGCGAGGTGTCTGTCAGCATCCCGGGTGCTTGGGATTCAGAGAGCACTGTCCTCGAAGGAGGCCTCGAGCGCGACGGAGCTGGTAGTGCAGAAACGGCTACTACGGCGACTCTGAGCCTGCCGAAAATCAAAATTGATTCCTCGTCTTGTGGTAGCTCGGATGTAACGTTAAAAGAGGGCCAGGTGAGTCCTGGTCCACCTGGATCAAAGTGGAAGTTGCTGAAAGCGTTGAAAGAACGAAAGGCAGAAGAGAAGCTGAAGGAAGTCGAGGACTCCAAAGAGACCACCATTTCTCAGGGACCCACAGCAGTGAGTATAATGATAAAGTGAGGACACGAAAATCTTTGTAAGGCGTACTCGAGATTCGGAGATTGGGTCAAGTCGTAGGATTAAGTAATTTATAGAATCTGATTTGTGGAGTATGTTTAGCATTGTCGCGATTAGGTTATATTGTGTTCTAGTAATATAGGTTTTTCGGCATATTCTATGCGCAGGATGTTAATGGCTGATGAAGTTTAACTTTCATTATTAATGTAAACACTTTCTAAAAATTAGAACTTGTTATCATTCGCACAATATGTATCGTACAATATGTTTTTTTTTTCACAAACTTTGTTTTTCGAACAGCATAGTCTCATCTTCGTTTAATATGTTGAATTATAATACACGTACTGATCTTTTTCATGTCGGCAGATAAAATGAATGTTAAAAATATATCGAAGAATCTTTTAACATCCTGCACAGAATTCGACAAGGAACCGAGTGACATAAGTCTAGAGAAACGACTCACAAGTATTAATTTTATACATCATTATGAAAAAAAAACACAATTTAGCTGTAAAACGTAGAAAAGAACCAAGTGTAATACAATCACAAACTTATATCACTCGACTTCTACCAGTAAGAAAACACCATTTCCTTGGAGTTATCTTAACAGTTCAATACCAGTGACCATACAACCCGATACAATTATTATCAGGACATTTTCCAATGCTTCTTTTCGCTAGCGAGTGTCGAGTACGTTGTACGCGTACAAATGGACTGTAAAGCGAAGCAACCTACGAATTTAAGCACGATTTCGCGAGTAATGTGTAACCATATGTGCGGTGCCATCCAATATGGCGCATCCAGTCAATACTAATGTAATACGATACTACGATAGAAGAAAGCGAGAGTGAAGCTTTGCCGGGCGTAAATCACGTCCCCGTGGTCCATTTTCGCGTCGATCGCGAAAATAAAGACCGAGATAGACGCGCAGGACTGGATTACGAACTTCGATATAATAAACGACATAATGAACTATGGTACTAGTCAATTCAGCAAGTGCAACGTCACTGACGCTTGGCCAAGCAATATACTTGTAGGTGATGAGAATTTTGGGTGCACGAATCCAAAAGCAGATCGATCGGTGATCGTGATCGACGATTCGATCGATTTCGAGGCCGCCGTTTAAAAATTACGACAAGTAACTATCGCAAAACGGCGGACGCATCGAACGCTAAAATAAACGAGGCTTACACTTAATTAAAATAGATCATAGGTATAATTAGATGGTGCTTGAATAATTGATACGCTTTAAGGTAGTATTAGTAGGAGCCGCGTGCCTGCGCGGTCTGACGAGGGAATTCGCGAGACGAGGCTAAGTATTATTCGGTCAATTAACGTTTCCCCAATACATGCAGGGGAACGATAAGTCTTTCATAGGTTCCCACAATGAACGAACTTACGCTCGATTTTCCGCGCGTCTCCATTCACGATTTTTCTCTCGTGGCTTTTCCGCCCGCATTCACGCACACGTAATTCGATATTATAACATAGCGTGTAAATAAAAAGATGTGCGAAATAGTGTGCATTTGTACTTAAAATGTATTAGAATCACACGGAAGGCTTCCTTAAGATACTTGTAGTGTTTATCGATGCAAGTGATGCACTTCCAAGTCACGAGATTCCAATCTATCGATACATCTGGACAATTAACTTAATCTTATACAGTGACTACCAAAATTGTACTATCTTAAAAATATTAATTTTTTACGTTCAATGTTAATCGATGATTCAATTGTTACGTGATCAATGATCGACTGTATCGTTTAAAAGACTTGCAGAAGAAAGTGATACAAGTGACAAAAATTTCAAGTTAAGAAAATCGTAAATCGAAGTTTAATACAAAAGCTTCTACGTATCGATATATATTAAGTGTAAAGAATTATTTAAACCATTCCTTTTATAAATCATACGTATCGATTCTTTTATTAATTTCATTCATTTTTTAACGATAGTTATTGCAAAGCGTAGCTAATCATTACGTTTCTAATGTGTGTTACTATATTTGAATTTCTAAATAAATTCAACAAATTGTATTTTTAAGAAATTGTACAATTTTATTAGCCACTACTATAGTCGATCATCGAACATAGTATTAAGGAACTTCTACTCTAACACGTTAATCTTCGGCATCGACCTACGTCAGGTTTAGTAACGGAATTAAAATGACTTAAAGAACTTCGAATAACTAACAAGTAACTATATGCTTCTTCCGAATTAAATCGCACGAATTTCTGAATAGTGCGCGCTGAAAGCACAAGCTCGTACAACGTTAAGGGTAGTTTATCGAGAAAAATGTTCGAAAATAGAAATGGTGGGAAGCAAATCGCGCAGGCACGATTGAAAAAGAAAAAGGAAAGAATCTCGCTCATCTCATGCACATCGAAATCAATCGCTTCCGAGAAGGCGTGAAGGGACGAATAGGAGCGAAAAGGAAAATGGATTCACCAATCACCGATATTTCGATTCACGGGGAACACGATGATATTTGTCTGATCGACGATAGTTTCGCCAGAGAAACATAGATTCCGTGATTCGTATCCAACCGTTTATCGATCCCGCGAAAGTAATAAAAAGCAACGCTTACGTAATTCCAACTTATTCTGGATTTGCCTGGGAAAATGATATTTCAATTAATAATACGTGCAATTTAAAGAGCAACAAAAAGTAATTATTCTTTCTGGGGAACTTTAGTAAAGTATCTGGAAACGTTCTATTCGTTGATAATTAGACGAGTTGTAAAATAATGTTCGCATATTAGATTTTAGTATCTGAACATAGTTTGAAATTGTAATATAAAGAAGGAGAAATTTAATAGGAGTCGTTGAAATTTTATTGCACTTAGAATAATTGTGCGTATAATTGTAGAACTGCCTAAAAGACTGTTAATTATAATTTTGCGATATATAAACGATGCATGCAGATATGAAATTAAATCCGTTCGTGAGTCTTATAGGTAATAGAAAAATTAATTTTTACGAATAATTCTTTGTCAGTGAGTTAGAAACGTTTACCTGCCCGAAAACCAAGAAATGTCGTAGACGAAAAAGAAGACAAACGATGCAGAACATCTAAAGATTTCCAAGAAATCTCGCTAATCTCAATTTAACAGAATTTTCTTACTAAGTAAAAACCAACAGAAATCTTTTTACAAATGCTAGCCATTCGATTTTCCTACTTTTATTATTACAATTTTTATTACGTACAACATATCAACAGTTAAAAAGAAAAGGTCCTGCCGAATTGTTTTTCAGAACATAAGTCTTTCTATAGAAATCCTATTTCTACTATACGAGTAATAACGTATGTCACGATTTATCTCAGAATTGCATTGAAATAATGTAACTTCGAATCTGTTCCGCTCTTCGATCTAATACGAAGGTAAAGTTCTCGTCGATCACGTGTTCCCCGCATTTTACAACACGATATATTCCGTTTGATAGAGCGTGAAAACGCAAAAGTCGATATCACGTCAATTCGCGTGACAAGATATTACGTGGACAATACATTACGTACTTCCTTCCGTTCTATTCTTCCCGCGCGTTGCACGAATGTCGCGAAATTAGAAAATTCCGCGTTTCTACGAGTTTCCATTTACGTTAATTCGAAAAAACTCGACGAGTGAATCTTTCTGTGAATATTTACACGATTGATCGTGGAGGGAAAACTTGTTTTTTACACGTTGGTAATTTATATGTTTTATTCCTGGTAGTTAAGGGTATGTTCTATCGAAGATTCGCGATCAATGAGTAAAGTTAACGATTGTTGTCGTGCATCTCGTAGTATTCGTAACTAGTGGACATTATATACGCTGATAGTACGATAGAAAATAATTAAACGCTCGATAGCTAAGCGATGCGGCACGTAGGTATATTCTTGAAACGGTTATCATACAATGGGGTGTAACATAAGACCGTTGCATAGCTGTTGATATCTTATGGAAAATATAATTAACGAAAAAATGTTTGCCACTTCTTCTTTTATGAAGAAAAAAATTGAATCAATTGGCTAGAATTGAACGCTCTTACTTTTAAACATTTCTGAATTTTTTCCAATTTCTTGAAAAATTCTACAATACGCACTGTCGAGATGCATTCTGTTGCGATATCTATAAAAGAAGATTTCACTGAAATCTGAAACGAGAAACAGATATTTAGATTTCGAGTCGATGGTCTTATTATTCGGAATTTTTCTAAAGCCTTGCTCGCTACTTGAATATACATTGCACCCACGATCTAGCACACGTTATTCCGCAACCATACGTCGATAGCGTGATTCAACAACCCCATAACAATCACTCTATTATCGCTTCGTAGTCCGATATACCTACGTCACACGCTCGTAAACGATCGAACGAGAGCAGCTAAGATTCTGCTCGCATACCATTTTGATATCTCGAAACGATCGATCGCGTTCCGTGTACCGATAACCGTTCAACACATAACACGAATCCGCAATAGTTTCGTAATCGAACGGATAAAACCAGAGACGCAAAAGCACGCCGATGCAACGATCATGAACTCGTGCAATCGTACGAATGGTCGTACTACGAGACAATTCGATCACATTCGAACGTGCGTGCAGTGTAAATGCAATGATAAACGAACAGGCGTAACACACTCGCGTCGTACATACGTCCAAAGTATATGCTTCCGTATCTAAAGACTTCGCAGCCGTATAATACTCTTAATTAAGCTAGAAATTAATTGATCGTGCGTACGTACATTTGGTGTTAGTGTTTTAAGGAAGGAGGAAGAAAACCGGGCACTGTACCTGTTCGCGATTCCGGTTATCTTCAGGTGGGATTTCCTATAAGCGGTGAAAGTAAATATCTAAGTCTAGATATTATCGCCTAGATAAACGTCTAGACATTTTCGACTAGACGCAGTGTTTCTTTGTGTATTTGTTATTTAAGCTCCCCAGAACACAAACTGATCAATTGCAGTTTTGTAAATTTCTCAATTTCATTATCCACATAGATAATTAGGGCGTATAATTAAACTTTTCAAAACGACGAATAATGTATTTCCCTAAATTTATTTGCAGTAAGAAAATGACAACTATCCATACATTCCAAGGAAATTAAAAAAAAAAAAAGATTATAACATTGAACACATTTTTCATTACTTTTTAAGCTATAGAGTTAATCAGTATAGCTTCTGAGTAAAACAAGGTTAAATATTTGCTTCTCTGAATTCTCGCAATCTTTAATAAATTATTTTGCAACGCACTTTAGTATACTTTCATCCTCGTCGAAAGGAAGGGGAGGTTTTCTTCAGCATTTGAAAATCATTTATAGAAAAACAGACGTATTCTTCTTCGTTATATCGATATAGATGCGTCTAGCGTAGTTGCAAATCGTTTAGGAGTATGCTTTCTCAATGTATCATAATGCAAATATCTCATACTGGTAAGAAATGTGACGAACAGAATACACTCGCGATTCGGAGTACACATTGACATACTAGAAACTATTGGGTTGAGTAATAGATTCGTCCGTTTTTCATTGGTATATACACTTCGAAGAATATTGTATAAATTATTTGGAGAATGTGAAACTGTATTTGAACTTTTTCATGGGAAAGAGATGAAGAAATAAGATAAATTACTCCCTGGTCAGACGGATCTCATATAAAGGTAGCAACATCAAAAGTGCTCTTTTATGAAAACACGAGTAAACTTACTACTCCGTTTAATATATGTATATAGTTCTCTCAACAAGCCAGATTTTTATAGAATATTCCTTCCTTTTTTTATTACAAACCTCGACGCTTTTATATATAGGAGAACTGAACTTGGAATCTATCTTACTTCCCTGTATAACTGAAAATGATAGCGAGGGTTTGTGACTAAAAACGAAAAGGATGATTCGAAGAAAGTTCGTGAAAATAAAGAACGATCAAAATGGAAATAGGAACTTCATCGAACTATCACAGAAATCTCTGTGTTCGAACGCCGTGTGCAACTGAAAGCGTCCACGGTCATATTGCGGCACAAATGCGACAGTCGCTTGGAAATATACGAAAAAGTGTTCTTCGATGTATCATGATAAATCATCTCATGCCGATGGAAAATCTCTGCGTTTGAACGACGCGTGAAACCGAAACTATCTCGACGGATAGGTGTGACGCCGATAAGAAATCCCACCTTTATCTAGAATAACGAGGCGATCGCGGAGTCGTGGCTCGGGATCTGACCAACAACCACGCGTTCTGTTTAATTGGTCAGAGCCTGGGAGCACGTATCACGCTCGGTCGGCCGATCGATTCTTCTGGTAATTGGCGAATCGTGCCATTCGTGCCGGATGGCCGCCTGGTCTTTCGAGACGTGATTCGCCAGTGATGTCAATAGCAGCAAAAAGTCGGGAGAATTGTCGTGGCCCTCGTTCCAAAGCGATATTCGAGAGGAAAGAGAAATTCCGGTGAGATGGTTAGTGTATCCACGTGACTGGATAATTAGCAATCAGACCCTTCTGCGAAGGGTTGATTATCGAGGGGCGTTGTTGGCTATGGTCGTGTTAAATAGCAAATGGCTTGGTGTAGGGGAAGGTCGTGTTGCCAGAAGGGACAAAGTTCATATTTAATAATAATAGGAACACAGGCTCATACTGCAATTTGCGAAAGTTTTATACGAACTAGGTTATTGGTTTTATAAGGGTAGTTAAATATACCTTTTGGATATGATTCTACGTGTTATGTAAAAGAGATGACAATGGTATAGAGGATGGTGATGCATTTTTATGATTTTTCCTGCGCAACAGATTTCTTGATAATGCTGTAGTAAAAGCCTGACCTCGATTTAGGAGAATACGTACCATGTGGGAAATTTTGTATGAAGTCACTTAGAACGAGCTAGGAGAAAAAGATGACAAGAAAGTCAGTTTTTAGAAGTAGGTACTAAGAAGAGAGCGAGGAGAATGTAAAAAGCGAAATAAGCAAAAAATGATTACTAATTGTTGGATTTAAATGCCTTTTCAGAAATGCTATCAAAATTAACAAATACTGGGGGTTTTACATCTAAGACTTTTGCATACTACTGCATCAACATAAGGGAAATTCCCTGTTTCAGGAACGGGTTTAAGGAACTCTTTTCCAAGTTTATAGAAGATTCAATGCATTGTAGAAAAAGCTTTGTACAATGAGTAGAAGAGAATTTAATGGGATTACGTTTTTAATAGAAAATTGACCTCCTTTTTATATAAATTTACATAACAAACTAAAGTACACTTAAAAGATTTAATACTTATTCATCGAGTTACTAGAACACGATTCATTCTCGCTCTACTTACGATTTAATCATTCATAGATTTCCTTTAATTTATAAAATGTTTTCCTTCCAAAATTATGAAAAATTTATTTTCTAAACGTGACAATGTTATTTCAAGAAAAACAATATGAAAAATTAAAGCTGACTTTTTTATGTTACAAGATGATAATAATTCCTCGAGAAACAAGCTTTCCTCTGTGTTCTGTAAAGATCAGTCTATTATAAGTCAGTGTCAAAATATAGAAACCTACCACGTTAAACGAAACCAGAAATGGAAGCTTCGTATCAATAAATTTTCAATTAATCCATAGCCGTCGGTCTTATTGTTAACAGACTTTCAAAAACTAAAGTTTCTTTGTATCTAGTGAATTGTTCTATAGCAATTTTGTAATGCTTCTTTTTTCCATTCGGTCTTGCTATTGTACCGGCGTGGTGATTCGAGTACCTTTGATATTGACCAAGTATTTAATTGCCAGTAGTGTCTGTTTTTTCACTCGTGCTTTAGAAATACAATTTTTTCGTTTATTTCTCTAGGACTTATTTTTACTGATTGCATTGTTCCATTAACTTTTTCCCATTCGATTCGATCGTTTCTTTTTTAAGAAATTTGTAATTGTACGTGAAAGTCCTTTCGATTTATAAAAACGAAGCAAGACTTTTACCGATGTTTATTGGCGTTTTGTTTTTATGAAATATGTAGGACATTGAACAGGAAGCTGTTGAATTATTCTGGTGATATACAGCTATAGTAGGTTAAATGTCTTTCTACGAAGATTACTGTCGTTTTAGGATCATGCGATTACACGCTACATGATACACATTGTAATTGTTGAAAATTGGATCAGATAGGAGCATGAGAGGAGGCTTACGTGACATTCTATAAAACGAACTAAAATAAAATTCTTTGGAATTTCCAATTACCTTCGTTATCTATGAATAAATAAAAGTTTCTCTTTCGAACGATGCCAATCGATTGGCAATAAAAATGACGTTGAAGCTGTAGAAATTAATTATTATAAAATAAATTACGTTTCTCATGATCTTGAAAAAATCTCATTTTACGCGTGGTCGTAAAATCAAATACCTTCGATAAAAGCCACGTTTAACGCTGGAATCCCATTTCTTCCGAAAGATGAGAAAAGAGAACGGCTGCTTATTGCGAATTTATGGTAGCGAGGAACAAAGGACGTGATAGTTTCAAGATACGATCCCCTATGGTTCGAGATTTCATGCAGCTAACGTTCCTCGTTACATTTTCTAATACAACGAAATTGCAGTTAGACGTGCGCTTAACAATTCTATGCGGCAACACGTGCCGCTCATAGAAAACGTTCTTTCCGAAAGCAATAACAATAACCACGTGAAAGTGGCACAAGTGATTAAAAGGTAAAATGCATGTATTCTATTGCTTGGAACTCTATAATGACGAGTTTAAATGATTGAACGTAGGTTGATTAAATGGGATTATTGGACAATTATTTACGTATTGCGAAATCCAAGCAATTCAAATTCAATAAGAAATCAATTTACAAGAAATTCAATATAGAAAGTGTTTTCATATGAAAAATTTATCGTTACCATTGCTAATTTGTACATTTTTAAATTTATTTCATCGCGTAATAGGAAATTGTATGTAATTTAGAAAATTGAAAATTTTGAAACAAGAAATCGCCACTTATTAATTCCATTTCTCCTAATTGATGTCACTTGCAATTATCATCGTTGATCGTCGTGTTGTATCGTACTTAGATCTTAGAATTTCGCAAGCATAGAAACAGTGAAAGAGAAAATCGAAACAGCTAGACTGAGATGAGAAACAATGAAATCAATTATTCGTAATGGCAAACAAAAGGCACAATTGCATATTTGCAATTCATTAACAAAAGTAAATTGCTTTCACGGAATTGCACATAAGGGGACAGACTATGATGTGAAAGTAACGCGAAATGCGTTTAATCGTTTAAAAACGAACGTTTAATCAAATAAGAAGAGATGAATCGGAGTTTCGAGGGAGTCTCCTCTGTATCTTCGAACAGCCTATAAATACGTTTTATTCGATGGTGATCAAGGCACCACGCATTAACCGACCTTTCCTTTGTTGAATTATTTCCAACAAAACGTAGAAGGACCGTGAGTTCCGTTTACATTCGTGGAACACACGACCATCTCCTTTTTGAAACGCTTTGTGAACGAGATCCAACGAACAAACACCCGGACCAATTGTGTACCATTTCTCACTTTTATATGAAACGAATTAAGGCGCAAGTAAGCAAGGATGAAGATCCAAACAAAACAAGAGATACATACTCGCGTCTAGTGACGTTAACTGTGTATCTATATTGTACGATTCTAACGATTATGGATATTGTATATGCATATTGTCACGTTGTCATTGTGTCTAACACGTTCTTAGCGGTCTTTTTCCAGTCCAATACGAGGCTGAAATTATTCGAAGATTCCTTTGGATCTTCGTATCAGTCATCGAATAACGTTTCCACATCATTCGATATTTCTATCAAGATGCTTCCTATTAAAATCCAAATCAATGGAACAGAAAACTGTGTCTAAAAACAAGAATACACGGTTCGTTTATAGAATGCAGGAACCATTAGACATCCATGTCGATGGAGACGACGTTCGATCACATGTTCAGCTTCCATTTAAGTCTCAAACTGGTTCTCGATTTTTCCATAAGAGAAGAAGATCAATTAAAGACAAGAAGGAAAAGTTTCTCCATGTCAATTCAGATTCGAAACAAGCGAACGTTATTCGACGATGTGTACTCGTGAGTCGAGGTTCACAGGAATCTCCGAGTAGTTCGCGCAGCTTCTGGAACTTGCACTCTATACGCGGGATCATCTTCGAAACTGAGAAATCGCGTGGTGTCGTTATACAAGTGCAGCGATCTCCGCGAGAGAAGATCGTCGGGAATCGATGAAGTAGGAAGATCGCGTCCGCTCCAAGTAGGTTGGAATCCGCTCCAGCTGATTCGGCACGCGATAGAGTTCCGTCTCGCGGGATATTCGACTAATAAAATCCTAGTCCCTTCGGGTAGTGCGCGAGAAACTGGCAATCAATCTCGTGGACGAGTATCGTCGAAGATAAAATAAAAACTAAATATTTATTACTAATAGAACTAAAATAAATAAGCCACACGAGTGTCTAGCACGTAAGTATGACATCGATCTTAGTAATCAACTAGAGATTAAAAAATCAATGTTGATTTATGCAAAGGTAGAACGAATTACGTAGAAACGCTCGAATCCAGGAGATAGTAGTAAAATGCAGAGGACGGTAAAATCCAGAGAACAGTATAATGTGGACAAGGGTTCATAGTGGAAACGCGACCGAAGTTCGAGAGTTTACCTCCGTAACCGAAGATCAAACCGCTTGTTACCGGCGAGCATCGAACACTCGTGTAACCCCGGCTTTGCTGTGGCTAAGGCCGCCATAAGGGTCATCATCGACGGATACTACTGTTAAGCTGCTTCGTTTCCGGCATGCGAAGCTTCTCGCGAAAAGCCCCGGTTGTTCTCTCACGGACGCGCGTAACTCGCACGCCCACGCGTTTCACGTGTATTGACTCACGCGCATACGAATACACACACACATACGTATACATACATACGCATACAAACAAGAACACACAAGTACATACACACGTCAAAATTTATATCTAAACACGTATTGTAATGGTATTGTAGTCTACGCGGTAGTTTTGTGTCAATTAATAACGTAACGAAACCGTTTAGCCGTGTATTCTCCAAGGGGACAGAATATTACGTAGGGTAAGAAGCTTTCGTGTGATAACTGGCAAACGCACGGCGAGGGAAACGTGTAGCTCGGGTTGCATCTCACTGGCTCATGCACGGAAGCGGGTCTAGAGGCATTGAGTTACGACAGGGGCAAACTTGTAGGGGAAAGAGTGAGAAAATGGTCGACATTGGTGGTATTGGTGATGTCGATCGTGATGTCTAAAAGGTTGTGTCCGGTTGCTTTCCGGGGAATGGAATGCGTAGATACTCGAACCATCTACTCACGTGTCAGCTACGTGAAAATAATGTTACAGCTGCTTATTACTGTTTTCCTTTCTCTCGTCTGTTTTAATTTTTGCAGAGAAGCGTATGGTATTTTGAAAGGGATAAACAAACATAGGACAATGTTTAGTTACGAAATAGAAAGGATGATATGATATAAGAAGCGTAGGTTTTAGGGAAAGGAAAACGAGATCGAGAGACGCTGATTCGATCTATGCATTGCTGATATGTATTTAGAAGTTCCGTAAGTTTCCTAATAGATAGTAGTTTGGGATAGATTTGGAGAAAAATGTTTTGATTCGTTTTGTTTATTTAATTTTCTCTGTACAATCCATTATCGCCTGAAATATTCGTGTCCTTCATCGATCCAATTTTGAATGAGCTTTTTAAACGAACCTGCCAACTAAAAATACTCACTTCGAAACTATTTTATAATTATAAAGAAAGAACAAAAAAAGGGAGAATTGACTGAAAAATAACCTTCTCTTAATCGAAACATCGTCAGAATTAAAGGATGAAAATAAATTTGAATTAAAACAGAAAGGAACAAAGAATAATTAGAGACAAGCTGATAATTTTTTTCTATTTGCATTAATATCGGTGTTTTAATTGCAATAAAGAAACGGAGAATATAATCCATTCAATTTAGCTGATGTTCGAGTGAAAAAAGTTGATCAGACTTTATAAATGCTCTTGTTATGTCTTAACTCCGCGTAAAAGAATTGTTTTACAGTTTAAGCAAATTGCTCGAGGTGAGAAAAAGTTTCTAAAGGAGTAACACATAATTAGACTCTGTTCTTAACTTTCTGGAGAACAGGGGCAAATTAGTTGGTTCAACGCAGATTTTCCGGTTAAGAAAGCAAGGAATGATGCATAACAGGAGCCTGAGAGCGGTAACGGTGTATAAAAAGAACTTAAAGAAATATGAAAAGAAAAAATAAAGAAAAAGCTGGCAATTAAAAGTATCGTAACTTTTTTCTCGTTTTTGTCAGATGCGTTATTCCTCTGTCGCGTTTCACAATTAAACACGTGTCCAGAAAGACTAGTTTTAATACACGGAACGATCAATGATTTAATATCTGATGAAAACATTAATTGAAGAAAGTGTACATTATGATTCATATTAACTGTTCAAGAAATCAAATTGAACTATTCGTCGTTGAAAAATAATAGGTAAGATAAAAATAAAGAAGAATTTAGAATTAACGTATATTAGAAACCAATTTTTATAAGAAAGAATTTACAGAAATAGCATAGCTCATACATTTTTTAATCCAAATTAATTCATAAATTAGAGATGCACACATTTATTTGACTAGCTTCTTTAACATCCGTTAGACAAATCCATCGTAACAAAAATTATTCTAAAAATTGCATTTGCTTTGCATCATTATAATAGCGTTCCTATAGAAGGTTGCATTTCATAATTTTAAATCACTCGCCGTTGCTTCTTCGTAGCACATCTATCACCTGTTCTTTGTAATTTCACCTGTAATTTCTCAGTACATCTCCATCAACAATGTTGCGCATCTGTTGCGGCGTTAGCTTCGATAACCATCACCTTGCTCTCTACTACACTCGTACAACTGTAACAACTCGTTTGTCTCGAAGATCTCTATTATTCCATCCAGTCTTCGTCGAAACTCTAAAATTCATTATTTTACTGTTACAAATTGTCTTTTGAAACGTCGCGCACGCGCATAAATGTTGATCGGTTTAATTTCAATTCTCGCAAACAAAGCATACGATAAAAGGAAATATATTTCGCGGGTTAGCTCGCTCGTTCAATGTTCCAGTGATCATGTAAATCCTTCTTTAATACTTGCATGACTCGTAAAAGGAGCGCATTTAACTTTGATCATTTATCATGGGACACCGGACCCACGTGTTTCTATGCAATTCACGACGAGCGAAATTATTGCACGCTACGACCTACATCATGCAGCCAGAAGTATGAACTTCAGAAGTTCTATTATCTCGGGGGTGGCGCGAATCATGCGAACAGCCTTGCGCTGCTATATTAAAGTTCGATATTTTATGAGGTAGTGCTCATACAAATCGTTTATTCTTCCCAACTTCTCAGAGAGATACTTTTAACTTACTTCTAAACGTAAATTGTATTATTTCCTTTATTTTGTAATATCTGGGTGTTTTAATATCGTAATTCATTTTTGTTAAGATTTTAATGACACGTGCTCTGTTCATAATAATTAATCCTTATTAAGATATTCAAAATCAATGTAGACACAAGCTAGGAATGGTAGAATTATATTTCCCTTCAAAAGTTTAAGAAATTTTTGTATGCGATATTGCGTTCATAGATTTGTTTTAATAATGCAGTAATTTATTTTTATTCGCATCTTAATGACGTTCTTTGTCTGTGCTAATTGACTCTGTTATTGAGAATTCTTTAGTAAAGTGTAAATAATACTAAAAATGATTATTTCTCTGAAAAGTTTCACAAATTTTTATATTAAACTATCGGACATGTGTGTAGTAATGTAGAATGTAACATGTGCAAACATCGAGCATAGTAAAGTGTTAGTAAGTCATGAAATATTTATAAAGCTGTGTAGTATGTTGCAAAAGATCTCTTTTCGTAAAGTAGGGCATGATTTACATCCAGAAGCTCTAAATGAAATTGATTACGAACAACAGACTATAAAATTGACTTGATATAAAACCTAACAAATCTCGAGTATTCGGTAAATATATTAATTCAAAAGCGCATCAGTTCGAAAAATGCAAAGCAACATAGCTTTTATAGATGCGTAATTTTTACGAAGATATCGACGGTATTTTGTATTATCAAGATTTCGAAACTTGAATTTTTCTACGTGTGTATTTGTAAAGATCTACTTGGAGTTTGTAATACAAACTTTGTATTCATATACATGATCCATTCTTGACTTTTGTACGCATGGATTTCCAATTTTGTACTGTCATACTTTCTCAATACCGAAAATATTTATTCAACGATTTGCCATTTTACTGTAGAAATTTTTCTACGACGGACTAAAAAACGTTTCCGGCATCTTTAAACGTCTTATTGCAATACCTTTTTTGATGAGAACAGTTTTTAATGTTGCTCTTTGTTAGTAATTAATACATCTCATTAAATGAACAGATGAGTATTGAAATGAACGTGCAATAATTTATTCGTCGCTTTTAAAGCATAAAATGGAATCTTCTTCTTAGTTTGATAATTCCACATAGAAGAATTTTTCATTTCATTTCTTCAAATCATTTTTCACTATATTATATATATATATATAAATCTTATTTGATGATAAAAAGAAGATATAAAGAATCACAGCGTCTCACGATCGAAAGAAAAGCATACGAATATTATTTTCTAACTTGGCTGACTATTCCATAATCATATTCTACAGAAGAATTATAATTAACGCGGCAGAAGTTTTGTCAATATTCTACATCCTACACCAACTATTAACAGACTCCACTTGTTTGCTAACTTTTTTATAGATAAATCTTCCTTATAGCTTATAAACGTATCAATTCGTCGAATTCTAAAGGCATCCGAGAACGGATGGCATTAAGCTTTATAGAAGTAAGATATAGCAAACTGTAGCCAGACAGAAACAAAAGCGAAAACAATAACGTGACATAAAATTTTAGTGGTATACAGTATTTTACAAATTTCGCTAGTCTAATAGCTGTGAGAATATGAGGATTAATCAACTTGTCGATGTTGGTCTTAAACTACTTAAACCACGCTGAAATAATTATACAATAATATACAGGGTGCTACATGTATAGGAAAGTTATGTAACAGTATACCTATCTATATATTAGTCTCTATGATCCCATTTTGAACAAGTTCTACAAAAAACACTGTATCAACAAGTGTATAAATATATGCATATAAATATACTACTGATAAGATGAACATTCAAAAAGTAAGCCGAACATAGTAAACCAACAGTAAAATATCTACAAAAAATATATTATCTTTTATATCATAAAGCTATTTGCCGTTATTTACGTATAAATTAAAACGCAAGAAATATTATAGTCTCCGATACAATCTGCAAGCACAAACAAGTAAACAATTTATTCTTATCTCTAGTAATAAATCCAAACTTGTAACTCTGTCAGTAATAACTCAATAGCTGATAATCATCTTACAAAGACGATCTCTGTCTATCGGAAAAACGATCACGCTACTCTAATTCATCCAATCTAAATCCAATCTAATTCATCCAAACTAAAACCCTTAATCACTGTAACCAGGTTACACGCGTTGTTACCCTTAACACATCTGAAAATCGCGCGAATTTCCATGAAAACACTATCGTCGAATTGATCAGCCGTGATTCACAGAAATATTGTATACGACTGAAATTTGTTGAGGCACGTTTGACATCATTAAGCCCGTGATGCAGCGTGGCCATTGAGCGTAAATGAACGTTCGCAGGCGCTCAATTGCACGCATGCGGATGGCTATCTTCTTGGCTGCATAAAACGGCTTATCGCCACAAATTTAACGACCGGCTAAGCCGACCGTTTTATTCGAAACGCTCGAGGATAAACCACAGCGTGAGCCGTGGGATGACTACCGGACTAGCACATGGGATCTGTAACTGGCTGCTCCACTAGCGCAATTAGCACAACCTATACCGCTATCGTTGCACGCGTACAGCTCGACATATCACAAATACGTACATGCGTATCACAGCGTTCTTGTTATCGCTGGAATGCGGACAGAGTTCTTGCTTATCCGTGCTCCCCATGTTCCGTTGACCTTCTTTCGTGAATCTTTCGCGTGTACACACGACCCTTTATTTATTTCACGCTAGGGTAGTTTACGTTTCTCATCGACTATGTTCATTGCTCGTATTGATTCTTTGTTTTGAATTGATTATTTGGTTATATTGCGTTTTTATCTACCGTAGCTTTTTTAGACGATCCTTTTTTATATGTTATTGACTCGGCTTTCGGTTGTAGCTGACAGGATGAAGTTATTTCGACCGTTTCTACATTTTGGATATACCCACGGCTTTTTACCACTTTTACTACTACATTATTCTATCGTTTGGTTTTTGTCAATATCTTTCTTCATTAGCTTTTTTAATTGATATTTTTAAATAATTCATTTTCCTTGTACTAATAGGAAATTTATGGTCCATATGTTGTTTGCTGGAAATTTTGTGTTGTTAAAAGTTCGATAATTTCTATCTAAATCTTCTTCGTGTTTTCTTTACTAGCTGTTCTTCCTTTACGATTCTATTACATTTTACGATTGTCTTCTTCTTTGCATACTTTAGTCTTGCTCCAAAATTTCCACGAAATCTACAATTCTACTTTCCTTGTCCTTTTTCTTATTTTATAATATGTTTCTCCTAATAGTGGCAATTTTTAAGCATTTATATAATCTTCTGTCAGTTTTCTTTATCCTTTATCCCGTAATTTTCATTTATTATTTCACATTATCCCATAACTATTCTTCCCCCATTTATCATCCCTTTAATCTTTCAATTACTTCCAATTCAATTACTTTTCTATCTCATCCGTTACTTCCTCTCTTACAACTTTCCTATTTTCCACATTTCCATTGCTACAATCATATCACTTTTTCGTCAATATGGAGGAGCTAAGGTCATCGGGTCGCGAATCGATCCAATTTTTCGTACATATGCATATCGGTCATTGCGCTTGTTCGTGGTTTTCGCAGTTCGATCTTGAATGAAATGCAAATTATCCTGGAGTTGTTTGCTTCGCAAAATGCGGGAAGCTCTTCCATTGACGTGTTTACAGTGCGTTATTCTCATACAGCTACGTGTTTACGCGTTACTTGCATTAATTATAGTTACAACCGCGATGTGTAAATAAAACACCAATTCTGTGACGTCCTCGTTAGTACGTCACTGAAGCAGAGTTAAAACACGAATTTTAAATCATAACTCGTTCCTATTCTGACATGCAATCAACCGGCAGAACGTTCTTTTTCATACTTGTGATTTCATAAAATTTTGAATTGATTTAATGATCGTTCTTTTATTTTGTAACATCTAATTTCGCGTTTTTGAACGGTTATATCCAAATTATACGTTTTTATTGAAAGAAAGACGTTTAAACATTACAATTTCACAAGCACCATCCATCGGAAAGCTACCGCCTGTTTTGCGAAGCCTAATCTCCGTTATAATAAGACACATAACCATAAAATTACTATGACCATAAGAAATTTGAAACATATCGACAAGAATATCAAATTGTTTCTAAAATAGACGAAAAATTTAGTAAAACAATCTAATCCACCGCCATATTATAGTTTTAGTATCTGGATATAAAAGACAACGTTATTGACTAGTTTTATGCGTCGGCGACGAAATTTCTGACTGACAAAATCTTTATATAACCGGACGAAATTGGAAAACGATTGAGTGACGCTTGCAAGCTTCAGGTTACAGTCCAGTTGACTTTGATCTGCATCAGTGGTTCCCGATCTGATAGTCACAGTAACATACTACCAGAGAAACTTAGAACAAAGTTTTCAAGATATCTTATCACGATAAAACCTACGCACTTCTTTCTACAATTTAATCTTCCAGAAATGTCATTCTTTTAATCGAAGACTTTAGAGGGCCAAATTCTCTTCCTATATTTCATACTTTCCCAGTATCATCGATCATCATATTTTCGTATTATGTTCTTCTGTAGTATAAAAATTCCTTTCACACTTCGTATTATTGGCAACCATGAAATCTAATTTTAGTACTCGTTCGATCATTTTACAACCATAATTCTATATTTTTTATCACCTTCAAGAAAGATGTCTCTATAAATATAATGTACATATTATTAACCATTATGGAAATCCTAGCATTTATTCTAACAATTACAGCGTTTAGAAAATATGTAACAATTAGATAAATCGAGTAATTGCGAGAAGAAATTTATTTACATCACAGCTATGGAATAACAGTAAACTTAAAAAAGAAATCACAGATGTATCTACATCCGTACAATTAAAAACATTCATATAGATATTCCATTGTTTCGTTTATCATTACTTGGCGCAAGAAGACAAACTCGAGTAAACGATTATCAAACACCAAACGTCAACAAAGAAAAGGAAATTATGTACCCTTCATCGATCCAATTCTCCTGGATTTCACTTGAAAGCAATTCAACCTTTTCCTATCCCATAACTTCTCTCGATTCAAAGTTACCGGAAATGAAAAAGTACATTTTTTCTTTGTCGATTACCGGTCAAAAGACAAACGAGCTCAAGAAAATGGGTCAAATTCCTGTGTTTTCGTCGGCTTGCGACACATAGAAACGTGACGCACTCCATCTTTCATTTATCAAACGCTCTTTTATATTTGACTTCTCGCTTTTCACTGACAAATTACGAGTGTCTGGTGAAGCAAAACCATAAAGATAGAGATACGAAGATAGAGTACGTAAGCAAGCTGAAACTGCGATATAACAATAGAAAGAGAACGTTGCATAGAAGCACATTCGTACAATAAATATGTCAGTATAACACCGAGTAACGAACGGCGTCAGTGTGCAATGTCTGATTACACAAAGATAGAAGGAGTCTTTATGCAGCCGTTCTCTTTCTATTTCCATATCGCATCCAATCATGTGCACGGTAACATACGATTCGTGTAATCTATCTTTACACATATTTCTATGAACAAAACACCAGTGACCGACATTTGTTGCGCGCACGCGCGTTTTCTTTGCCGCTGCTTCGTTAAATAAAGCTGCGTTTACAGTAGGCAACTTTCGGTTGGACGATCGATTACCTGGTGATCGACGTGAAGTTGATCAAAGTCGCTCGTATAAACACAGTGACAACCAAGTTGAAACAATCCTTCAGAATTGTTCCTTCTGTCAAAGAACAGATTTGAATGCGAGTTTAGTATTTAAAGCGAGAAACAAGTTAAACAATAACTTTTAGGAAACGAAGAAAAGAACAGTTTTCAGATCGATTAGGAACCACTGAAAGAGATTAAAAGAAGATTTGGCTATTATATCAGGACCGTGTTGAAATTTTGTAAGTCAGGAATTACAGATTATCGGGATTGATAAACGCGCTTGCACGATAGTAACAAGTTTGATAATAAAAACAAATGAAATTTTACAATCAGATGTTAGCGTAAATTAATTGCTATTTAGTTATGTTTGACAAAGATCGTAGCATAAAGAAGTTTGTAATCTGTAACTTATAACTTGTCAATCTGCTAATATTATTAATTGAAAGATTATTATGCAGGAATGCTTATATAGTAGCTATTGTGCTTTTTTATATAAGTAAACAAAGGAGAAACATACTGTTTATAGTTATTTCCATTCTACACGCTATCCGCATCAGTTTAGATTAATCTTGGTCACAGGTAAATTTTTATTTCCTTCGGAAAATGGCAAGCGCGATAAGACTTTAGATCTCTATACATCTCTATATAGCTTTCTTCACGAAACATTTTCAGTGACGATTGCATGTCACAAACAGGCTGTTGCTTGAATTAGTTGCGGATTAAGAAATTCTTTACTTTTCGTAGAGTAAAGAATATTTCAATAATCGTCTCGATCGTAAATGAAACTAATCTGATCATTTATTTCCAAAAATAAAATTCGTAATTAGGTATTTGAACACATTCTTTGTACAGAAAAAAATTTAGATAAATTATACATGTTTATTGTTAGCGAAAATACGTATGCAAATTTTATTAACGCGATACAATTGTTGCTTTACATTTTCTAATATTTGCGTTCTACGCTCTGTTCTGTTTTTCCGAGAAGTTTTCTGGAAGTTTGTTAGCGGTAGAAACTGTACAATTTCAGCAGAGTTATTCAAATTTTTATGATCATCTTCGACAGTAGCTTTGCAGGTACATTATACTTAGCATAGAAGTTCACATTAACGAAAAACTTTCCTAAACTTGAATTTACATTTAAGAGAGCAGAAAAGGTTAAAAATATCAGTATGGCCTTGGGTGCTAGTCACGCAGCAGGCGTTGACGTATATTGTAGGCATTGTCGAGATGTTACGATAACTGATTTTGAGAAGTAAAGTTTAATCGATGCTTTTAAACTACGATTCGTGTTCAACGCAAAAAAGAAAAAAAATGATTTGCATGATGAAGTTGTATACAAGTACTAACTACTTTTCCCATAATTTTCAATTCTATTATATGACCAGCAAGTTGCTGATAATTCTCCTGATAAGACAACTTTACCGTAATGTCTCGTAGGAGTTGTCGAATAGGCAGCTTTTACACTCTATTTCGAAAAGAAAAATCTAAAACGTGTGATGATAGATTCAGGCTTTAAATATGAAGATGAGTGAAAGAAGAATACTCTACATATTGGTATACTTCTGCCTTTCCTGTTTTAGAATATATTATGTTATCTAAATCTCATCGTAATTCGGTGTGTATCAGGCAGGAATAGAAAATAGAGATGGAAAGATACATTATTTCAAGTTTTAGTACTATTATACGTTTAAAGATTAAAGAAACAAATAGCTTATATCGCTGTAAGTACATATATACAAGTATAATAAATCTAATATATAATTATGAAAAAGGGAATGCAGCTTATATATATATCAAAAAAATCCAAATCTCAAACGTTTAATTGCGAAAACAGCGAACATTCACAAAGGATTTGCTTAAGTATTTAGTCACCTATCACCTTGAACGTATCAATCTCACGTATCAATTTCTTCTTACATATCACTGCGTCGTTAGTTCACACAACCGATTCATACCGTAAATCGTTGCAGCAGCCCCTTCCTCGATGTCCATCGATTACAGATCGATCAATCAATCAGACTCAAAAATCCCAACTCCCTAACACGAGGTTTCTAGAGCATGGATAAGCAACAGCAACTCGAAAGTTGTATCATGAATATATCACCTCGTCGAGACACCGCGACGACGAAATTCCACGTGAAATTTTCTAATGTTAATAACATGTAGATTATGAAAAATCGTCTTTTATATAAAATTAGAAGCCTCTGTAAATGTCAGAAATCTTGGCCATCTGAAGAATAACATTGAAGTTTAAGAAGTACTTAGCTACTTACACTATCCACCGGAAAATTGGAATTACATATACCGCATTTCACCAAGTGCAACAATCTTCTCGGACGAAAGTTAAGAAATTTCAGGTAGGAAGTATCTTAATACGGCTAAATTTTTAATTTTGAAAGTGAACCGCTCGAGAATTTATTCATTAATCATAGAATTATAGAAGGTAAAAGGGTACGAAGTAAGATTGAAAAATAAATGATTAAAAGGCTCTGTTCTAGTTCTACTTTACTCTGTACTTGATAAAATTCTTATTTCATTAATATACTCAGTCTGAATATGGTTTTCTTTTTTTTCAAACGTTATTGAATCAGAGTGTTAGATATTTTTTTAATGTGAAGATTTATTCGAACGCGGTTCAAATTAGACCAAAACGCTAAGGAATTTATTAATACGAAAACTCATAAAGACGACGTAGACTACTACCGATACTTAAAACATCGATCTTGAACCGAAGAAAAAGACTTGGAAATCTGCGCTAATTAATTATTACATCAGTACGATTAAACAGTACCAAACTTCTGGCTGATAGTGTAGATATCTTGGTCAGAGAAGTGTCGCCGAAAAATGATATTAATAATTAGTCAATACGAATGTTCCTTGCGTGTTATTGAACAAAAAATCGTCGCAGTGTCCTGTCAGGCGTTCACATCGTTTTATCGCACTTTTTCTCATATCATCGGTGTCGTTTGCCATTTCCTAAACATTTCATATCTCATCTAGGGACGAAGAGACGTCAACCATAAAAGATACTCTATCTTTTGGTTAATGAAAATCATTGAATCGAGGCTTCTCGATCTATATAGAGTGAATTTATATGGTCGTTGATTTGTTGCATAAAACGCACAGATCAACACGCCTATAAGGGGAAGGTACATACGTTTGTTAAGGCCTAATCAGTAATGGACAACTTGTTAGCACTGTAATAAGTACACGGTACTTTCGTTCTTAAGTAAACGCTTGTCAAAATTATACTCGCGAAGCGATACTATTCCACGTAGGTTATACGCGTATAGTAATTACTCAGTTGTAATTAACATGCCTTCGAGCGCGTCTCTGTCGAGAATTGATAACGTGTTGGATGCATGAATAAACAACAAGGCTTTGTTTTCACCCTTGATTATATTTGCTTCTATCCTAGGTAGTCTAGTTCTGGACCAAGAAATTCGTTTATCGTAAGATTTAACCCTTGTGTAATATAACACAAAAGAGAGGGAGAGAGAGAGAGAGTCCCCTGAGAGTTGAACAAACTGTCAAGTATATAATATTACATGTTTTATTTCTAAATTTTATTACACGCTACGTAATCGTTACGAATTATCAAATGTATATGGTATGATTTGACATAAAAGATACAACATATCTCGACGATAAAAAGATAAGATTAAAATTAATTCTTGTAATTGGTCATCTTTAAATTTGTTTAAAAAGGTTATAGGAATCAGAATAACGTTGAAAGTATTCTTAAACTTGGTTTATGTTATTTTATTTTGGAAAATATTTGATTTGCTGATAATGTGTGGTGTAAGTTAAGAAGAAGATAAAGAATATAATAGACAAATTGCTTTTTACGAAAGATATACTGTATTAATATATAGCAATTAGGATTCAATGATCAAATACAAAGAGTGACGTCTTCGAACCCTTTTTATTTCTAATTTAAGTATAAAGTAATTTTCTACTTTTTTAATTTGAGTATAAATTTTATTGAAAGAGAATTCGCTGTTAAAATGGATCAGGCACTTTCTGCGAAATGATTTTCCGATGTAACGCGATTTGCATTTCCCAACAGCCTATAACAACATCCAGCTAACCTACTGAAGCTATCGCTTTCAAGCTACACGTTGAACGTCATATAATTATCAGTGAAGATATAAAATGTCAAATTAAATACTCCCTTATAACTGAACTTTGCAAAGATTTTAGCTGAAAGTGTAAAATATGATATTATTTCTTTGAAAAAGCGGATACATAAATCAATCTGATCGCGTGAAGTGTAGCAGTAAATTAATATTCTAATAAATTACATCAACTCTATACATATCCATGTTCATTTACGCATAATCATTCCATTGCAATTGCTTCTATCAAGCAAATACATAGATCCAGTTTCTTCAAACATTTTATAAAACGTACCTATACTAGAGAAAAATTCTAAACTATCGAAAACTCGCTCCGTATTTTTGCTACGCGACTTTACAACCGCAAAAATAGTCCCTGTCTTCACGGTTCGACGAAAACTACATTCCGATCAAATGATTTCGGAGTTTCCGCGAGGAGAAAAATTCGAGATACGTTGTTAATAGCGTTATTCTCATCCAGAGGACGTGCTCGAAGGCGCCCACTTCGTGGCTAAACGTGAACGAAAACTAAGGCGAAAAAAATAAAAATGCAAGCAAGCAAGCAAACGAACGAAAGAAAAAACGTAAAAAAAAATAAGAAAACGAAGAAAAAAAAGGTGAATACGAAGTAAAAATTGTCATGCTCCAGTGTTGTCTAAATAAGCTTCTCGGGTGAAAAGAAACCCCCCTTTTTCCGCAAGACTGTTCACGCGAAACGATCGAGAATTAGGGCAGTGACAAGGAGGCAGGTAGATAACGGGGGATGGCGTCGAACGGCGAATAACGGCGTATAAGAGAAAGGAAGGAAAAGAGAAAGATGAAAGAAATAAGAAAGGGACGAAGAAAATACCTGTGGCTCTAACTCTAAATATACTTGTTACGCTATCCATAAGTTTATATTGTATCTCTATCTTGACAGAATTTACGAGGTATTGTACGTGATATTATATTTATACGGGCTGTTACACACTGTCTCCAATCTTCCATTCCTTCGTGCGACACCGGGCGAACGAGACGGATAGACAGATAAGGCGCAGGCGAGTGCATACGTGGCGAAAAGAGGTGGGGAATGGAGAGCGAGAGGAAGAAGGATAACGATGGAAATCAAAGACGAAAATTCATTACAAATCTTTCTAATAAAATTTCCACAGCAATTTCCATTCTTATTGCTCGCATATGATTATCGGCTGGACGTTATTAGACGACTGAAGTAAGAATGAGAACGAAATTCGATAAAATTATTCGAGGGGGAATGATAAGAAGTATAAAACGAGTCGTTGAAGGTGAATAATTAAGTTAAGGTTAAGAATTTTAGTCTCCTGCCACGAAAGGAACGTTCTTCGTACGGCTAAGCTACGAAATCGTCGTCCTTTGAACCAAAATATCCTCCTGGAAACTTTTGATTAACAAGTACCAGTGAGAAACCGTGATCCATGGGGAGGGAATTAACGGTCAGAAAAAGGATGTACTCGTCGGGGAAACGAAGAAAGAGGTTAAGCTAGGAAGTCGCTGCTTCGTCCCTGGTTCTGGTTTGGGCGGTTGTTAAACACCGCGATGAGAGTCGGGGCGAATTCGCAGAGACAAAAGGCGAGCCTGCGAGCAATAGAGGTGGGAACGAACAAGGTGATAAGACCGGAAAGAAAACGGCCACGAGGATAGAAGGTTTTAATCTGAGTCAACAACTGAGAGGAAGTGGTCGAGACTGGAAAGGACGCATCGGCAAAGAGGTAGCACGTAAAAGAAGAAGAAGAAAAAGAAGAAGAAGACGATATATGAAAACAACGAGAATTTCTTCCTTTTTCTAGTCGTCCCTGGAGTCGTAAGTTGAAGAGCAAGAGGGTTGCTGCGAGCGAAGAAGAAATTATCGTCTTCCTCTCGAGTCTCCGATCTGCGCTCGATTCTCTGTTTCAACGGAGCTTTTCTTACCCTTTAAGTCGACGAAAAGAGACTGATTTGTGTACAGGGCAAAGCATTGTGCGTGCGTGACCACGAAAAACGAATGGAAAGAAATTTCTAATCCTCTTTACGTGCTTCTCGCGAACAATTAATGAAAAGAAAAAGAAACGAAATCAGAGGATACGAACGTTCTCTTAATTTTTATTTATTTTCGGAATTGTCTTTCTATTTCGTTCCAGTGGTCACGCGTTTCTAAAGACTGTGTACAATATTTTTTCGTACGCCTGCGCCGTCGTTCGCGCGAACGCGCGTTCTCCCCTTGGTTTTTTCGAACTGTTACTAAGCTTGTTTCTTAATAAACTTGTTTTTTGTTTGTTAGAACGGCAGTGGACCTGGTGGCGAATCCGGTGGACGAGGCAACGGGTAAGTAGCATCAAACGTTTATCGATCACGAGTCCAATTACGTCATTGTAATCGTGCTAGATTTTTATCTTCCCTGTTTTCCACGGTGCAAACATTTTTCCTTGAACAACGAACGAGTCTTTCCGTTTCATGTCTTTGACGATTATCGTGTGAAATTTTTTTAACCCACTTGCAACTTCTGTCTATGAATATAAACGCGATTTTTTAGATGCTTGAAAAAATTACATGGTATTCAAGAGACGGAGGCAAAAAGAGAGAGTTTAAATATTAACTTTAAATTATATTTATTATAAGATCGCTCGCTTGATATTTTATATTAAATTATTCTATAAATAAAAATATTTTCATTGCAGTTATTTTCATTAAATCTACGTACATATGTATATATAAATATATTAATTATACTATGTGATATAAAAATTCCGAAAAATAATATTCAGTAGCGAGGATTGTTCAACGATAATTTTACGATTAAATTTTTGAAGGTGTCACGACTGGAACCTTTTCATAGTAAATTACATTGCATAACGTCCAGCTGTTATTCGTAACGTTCAATATGTTCCATAAAATAAAATAACAAAATAAAGGAACGGACGGTAGAGAAGAAATTTTTATCGTAACAGCTACGAATTCTGTAGTTCACATTCTGCGATAACAGTGTCATCGGTGAACAGAATTGCGAATTCTCTTCTGTCCATCTCGCGCACGTAAGAGACAAAATTCAATGGAAGGAATTTGATTTCATGGAAATAATTCGTCGTCGAAGAATTCAGACTCTAGCAGAAATGAAACTGCAAACGTCACATTTCTCGTTGGATCAGGAAAGTTCGATGCCATAAAAATTCTATCCGTATGTTTCTATTAAAATCTTCTTGTCCAATAGCGCCTGACAGCGGAATTGGCTACGTAAATGACAGCTCCTGGCTTATTTTTCCATTCCTTTCTCTCAGTTCACCTCTTCCTTTATATTTGTCGAATGTAAAATACATCATGTGACTTCTTTTATTACGCTTTTGTTTGCAACAGCAACTAACTGTTCTTCAAAAACCATGAAATTTATCTAATTACTTTCTTCTTCTTCGTATTTCAAAATACACGAGCTTCGAATTGAAAGTTTAACATCATTGCTCATAAATATTTTCTACACAGGATTTACAGAGTCATCGCGTATTTAAGAAAATTCCAACTTTCTAACAGGGATACGATCTATTCTAGCAACTAAGGAATAAATTTATAAAAATTCCAACTGCGACTTGTGAAAATCCTAATTATGTATTCGATATAATTTACCGACAAACTACGAGTCCTAAGCTTAATGATAATGCTTTCGTTCGAATATATCCAATAAATGAAGTTAACGAATGTATTACCATGGAATGAACAAAGATGTTTCTAAAACAAGAGTAATAAATTCTTTACTAGGTAGTTAAATTTATTCCTGAGGGTCGTATTGTTACATTCACGACAAAATTCACCAGGTTGAAAGCCACAGGCCATTTGTATAATTCCGTTGCCGTAAAAGTCGACCATATCTCTGTCCAGCTAACGTTTAGTCGATCGCGCATTACGAGAGCACAGAATTGCTGATTAAACGTTGTGAAACTCGTATAATAGCGATCGATTCTTCGAACCTACGTATAAAAGACATATTGGTCTGTAATTAAATTGTTGCAACGCGGTTCCCTGGCTTTAATGCGGTTTCTCGGATCTAACGTCTGATTCTGTAGAAATTACAAATTCAAGAAGACCAAACAAAAACAAACAAATCTTACGATGTCGTAATTTAATTAAATAGAAAATTAAATAAAACAATTTTCCAAGTATATACTTGAGATAAAACAAATAGATATTATTAGTAGCGTGTTCAGTATTCGAGTATTAATTAAAGAAATTAAAGTTCAGTAAAATATTTCAAACTTTGAAACTGAGATTATTAAAACGAAACTTATGACAGGTATTAAATTCAATATTCAACCTTGTACAACTTATTGCGTGAATATTATCAACTATTAATTTCTCAGCGAATACTATAACTTGGCTTTTGTGAAATTTTAAAATGCAACGAATACCTGGAATAAGCAGAGTAAACTTACATTAAGCTTAAAGTTTTGAACATGGTCTTTAATACTTTAGCATCCTGATAATTATCTAGGAAAGAAACTCGAGTAAACGATTTCCCTATGAAAGGCATCAACGCTAATTGCGATTCAAGTGCGAGTGATTTGTAGAAAGAAGGTTGCGTGTTCCCTGGATGAATAAAGTGAAAAAAAGAGACGATAATGGAATAAATGATTTGAAAGTGATGGATCGTATTACACAATCGCTAACAATGCCGTCTAACGTTAATTCGTAAATTTGCAAACAAAATCAGAATAACTGAACGCGAACTTGCGGAAAATTGGGTCATCGTTTAGATGAAACGATAAATCTCAGCTGTACGTATAATTTGAAATATGTACAGGTTCTCGTGTTTATAATCAAACACGAAATCTTCTCGATCTCTGATATTCTTAATTATATTCGATTATCTTGGTCGTGTTAATTAATCCCTTGTGCGATATACATCTAAAAATTCTCCGATAAGGAATATTTGATTAATTTCCGGCAAGTGAATTTTGAACTTCAATAAAAGGAGAAATAGCGTCCTCTGATGGTAATGGGGGAGGAAGATCGGATAAATGGGTGAGTTAAGGTTCCTTAAAACTTTCTGATCGGTTAAGTAGCTCGGCATGATCTTCAAAGACGAAGTTGCCAATTTAATCGAAAAGTTCGATTACTTTCAATCTAATATCGATCCGACCGGCAGCATAATTCACAAAAGATTTATTACTACGATCAGATACTTCCTTACACGCGATCCTATAGGTAATCTACGATCCAAGTACCCATAAATTCGGCCCCCGACCAATTATCAGGCATTCTAACGTTTTATAGGTTTAATTACATGATTGCTCCAGAAAAATATTCCCGAAATTCCTTGAATACTTCAAATTCATTGAATGAAGAGTATCGATCGGATATCGGGCCTCGTCTTCTCGGCAGGATCCTCGTTCGATGATCCTCATTTTCCAAACCATCGAGAAAAGTTTTCTAAGTACGAATAAAAGTTTTAGAGTGAATAACTAATTTTTAAATGTAATTTACTACGAAATGGATTCTATTTCATATTTACATAAACTTGTTTCGCCTTTAATCCTCTACCTTGTTTTTCTATGAAGGAGACCACCGTTAGATTAATAGTTCCAGATCACAAAAGTCTTTAACCCGACCCTGAGCGTACATCTGCTAAAACGATCCTTTAATCGAACCTAATGTTTCCAATTGCTTTTCTTTCAGGCATCCAGGAGACAATCCATTCTACAGCAATATCGACAGCATGCCGGATATTCGGCCGCGCCGAAAGTCGGTGCCATTGGTCTCCGAGCTGGTACGTAATCAATTGTCCATTAATTTAGCCGAAAAACGTCCTATCGTTTATGCAAATATGGATATGTACACGTATACGAGACACGGACGCGTATTCACGTTGTCCGAATTGTGTATGCCTACTCATGAAAATAAACAATCGTACGACGACGGTATCAGTTTGTTGGTTTACCGTTGTCTCGTCATCGTCCTTCTATTCGTTCTCTGTCCTCATCGACGTCGCGTCGTCGTCAATATTGTCGGTGTTCTAGATCGTGGTCGACGTACATACTTTAAAACTCTTGCAAACCAGAAAATTATTACAGCCTATGTGACTATGCTATTAAATTTGTCTTAATGCTGTTTATTAAATTCTCTCTAATACACGTTGAAATCGAAACTACCTCGAATAGACGACGTTAGACTGTTAGGATAAAGTTTTCCTATTAAAAACTCGGTCTTTGCCGTTTTATCGCAAACGGAGCGTAAACTTCGGGAAAGTGAAATCAGAATCTATTTTCAGGCTTTGCGGTCTCCTCTGCCTATACTTTGTTCAACTTGCGTTAATAGGTGGAACGTTGAATAATCGGTTGAGATTGATTACCAAACGTTCTATCGAATATAAACGATTAGAACATACGAAATTATATGACTGTTTTTGATGTTATTTTTTTTCAATTTTTTCTTATATTTTATAAATTGTGGAAAAAAGTTGAATTCTCGATTAAAGCATTTTTAGAGATGTTTCGGAAACACGTATAATTTAGATACCTTATTTTAGAAATTTGATATAAATGGTCAAGATAGAAGCAACTTTAACGTTCAAACGGAATTCAAACTTCGTTTTGATAATGAAACTCAGGTAACCTATGTATTTATGAGTTTTGAACGTTGCTGGGTATTCTTATTCGAAAGAATATTCTCCTTCGCAATTAATTTACACGGTACAAATTAATTATGCTTCAATTAGCTCTGTTCATCCTTTTCATTCGGGATCTTTGCCGTAGCTTCAATTCAGAACCGCTTCTTCGATTGATAGTTTCCGCCATTCAATTGAACTCTCGACCTTCGTCTCAACGAAGCTACTGATTAAAGGAATCATATAAAAGAAACAACAATGTTATTCGCATTCGTCAATCGTATCTTTAGAATGGTTAAAATCAAATTAAAATTAATTTGTAATTGAATTCAGTCATTCATATTGTTTCATTCTCTATTTTAAATAATTAATTTCACAGTTCCATTTGGTAAACGGAGGAAAAGGTATAAAATTTTGAATATTGGTCATAGAAAGTATAACATTCGTATTTTTGCACAATAAATCAGTGATTATTTACATAATAACAATACACGAATTTATGCATGTGTATGTGTACGTTCTTCTACAATTTCTTATTAACATACGTATAATAATAAATAATTCAATATATTGAATAATTCGATAAATCAACGACCACGATAGACACCGACCAAAGCTTTTCGTGACCAGTGCTTCTTAACCCAATCAAAATGTGCTCCTTCTAAAAATATGTCCGTATTCTCGCAGAAGAAAATGGGAAAGGAGAACTTCCGTTATGCAAATTTCTTCCTGCAACCTCGACCTTGTATCCCAAATGTAAACTCAATTCCCTCACGATCCTCCTTCTTCATCGATAATTCCTGTTGCACCTTGCTGTTATCCATGTTGAAAACGTCGCCATCCTTCGAATTCATTTGTTTGCGTGCTTGATCCTTGCAAGACGACGACGTCGAACACGTGAGGCTATTTTGTCGCGAGATCGATATCTGTTGTGCCGTTCGTGTTGCCTTCGAGAGTCATTTGCTTTCGAGATGATACTATCGAAAAGCGTTACAATATTTTAAGGTTTATATAAATTGCCAGTCATAACTATTAAAAGGATATTTGCTCGTTATATTTATAAAACTGTAAGAAATTTTAATTTATTTAGTATCAAATGATTTCATAAGTAATCGTCGTTGTCTTTTTAAATTTCTAAAATGTAGAAATTTAAATTTCTTTTACATTTCTATGATAAAATAAAACGGTGTTTACTAAGATTTACTAGTCAACGATTAGAAAGAGTGCAAATAACAATAGTATAGAAATGATCGATCAGATAATGCAATCGCAAAGGAAATTTTGTTTTATCATGATAACGATTAGTTATATATATTGAAAATAGTAGATAAAATGTTTAAGTTTCTACTAAATATTAAAGTGTCTTAATATTTATGACTGGCAGTGTAAATGTGACTGGAAGAATGGTATCTTTCTCGAGAGTGACTCGATTATCAAACGGCCCTTCTCTTCCTCGTCGTGCAACCTGATTGCGTGTACTGCGTTTCGCTGTTACGTCGTTTTTCGATAACTCAAGATTTTTCCAGAGGAGCGTTACAGACGATTTCACGATAAATTACCGACCATTCCAGCCTGAATACTAACAAAGTGGTAGCGTTCGTCTTTTCAACAAACTTTTAAAGGTTCCAAGTCGGAACTCTTGCGAGTTTGTTGTACCTTAATAGAAAGATTCTCATAACAATTACACGGAAAAGGGGTGTTGGAGAGTTTCTACGATGGAAATCTTTTAAATTTAATAGTTGACCTTTTAAGAGGATAATTTAAGATAAAGAAGATTTCTCGAAAATCGTCTGTAAACTGTCCGCTATTTGTATACTCCGTTACTAGTGCTTTGCAGAGTATGTTCGTTCGACGTTATTAAACTTTCTACCGAAGATCCGGGCATCGAATAGCGTTTTTGTCCGGAACATATGTTGGACGACTCGCTGTGAAGTGGTGACACAAGCGTTACATGCAGGATTCCTGTAACCTGTTGCTTGTAGAAGCTTGAAGAGTCAATGGAATAATCGTCGAATCGCTGTAACATTTGTACGGAAATTCTAACTAGAAGTAACAGCAACTAATTTATTCGAAGAACGTTAAGAATGGTTTTCTATCGGGACGTTTCGACAGACTTATATTTCACAGTTTATAAACCGTTGATTTTGAAGAAACAAGATTTTGATGATGTTCGAAGTTTTTAATCGGAAGTCATTGAATACGAACAAAATTGCTAGAAAGTATTTTTCAGACTAATTGTCCACGGCATTCTGTATCTTCTACGTAATTATTCACTAAAAGCATTTGAAATTACTTTCACATCAATATCTACGCAGAGTAGTAAATATCAGCGATATTCAAGATTCTTTCAAGATATCGAATTTGAGCAAAAGTACCGTTTTCTCAAAGTCAACGGGGAAAAAACTAGGTCGGTATGTTCGGTTAAATTGCTTCATTTGACAAATCCATACGTCCGCGCTATTTTTATCTGTGATTTAACATTTTCAAGAACGCGATGACCGACTTCCATTTAAACTGACCAAGGAACTTACCTCGCGAGAAGATCTTTTGTGTCGTTCTATTCGTTTCAGCTATATTTTCAAAATGCTGCCATTATTCGAAGTCAAACGTCTACATTGGCGCCACGATTTCCACCGATAAATCTGCGCGGTCCGGCCTTTTTTACAGCGCGACAAATCCTTCGTGCAGGGTATCATTTCCAAGATTACCATCGTCATTACGACTCGAACAACGTCCGTGAATCGCGTTGGTCGTTAAAGAGTACGCGTTCGTAAAACGCGCGTTTATCACGAAGACGAAGTCATCGCGTAAGCGTTTCTCGTTTTCGCTTTTCATCAACGTGTATCCTCTTTTACGCTTTGCGTCGCCATTTCATGGTCGTTTCGTCGCGTGGAGAGCTTCTAGCGAAACAATATGACGGCCGCAACGAAGAAGCAACAAAAACGCGGCACAAACACTCGCGTATCGCCAAATTTGTGATTCGTTTACAACTACCGTCCTCCTTTGACTAACCCTACGTTCTTAACGGGTCGAGCGAAAATTCCAAGGAGCCTTTAAGGAAATTGAATGGAGGTCGTAGACCTTTCAGGCATCGTTTGATGCTACAGCCATGTTTCGTGCGAAAATGAACGATTTGCTTTTTTTTTGACGACGTATCGAATGAACGCGATTTTCTCTTCTTTTTTAAAATAAGCAGTTTCTGGATCGAATTTTATTAGATTGTGATTTACACGATTTGAAACAGGAATACGTAAGAAGATACGTATTTGTGGTGCAAATGGAAGGGTGAAAAATACATACGTATATACTACATGTGTTAATTTTAATTATAGGCTCGAAGAAAATCTTCAAAAAGGAATATAATTTAGTTCTGCTTGCAAAACATGCAATTAATAATTGTAACTAATAAAGTAATTTTCAGGCGATAAATGTATTACGATTTATAGACGGTAGAGTATACGGTGAAAGAAAATTGAAGGTGTAAGATTAAAGTTTTTGATATGAGATTTTATCTCTATATTAGTGAAACTCGATAATTTATTACATATTATCTGGAATATCTTTTTATTATATAATAAACGAATCGTTGCTTATCGATATTAACGTCGATGTGTCTAGAAAATACTGCAATACAATTCGCAGAATAATTTGTAGTATATAGGCTTCTTTGAATATCATATAATCATGATCTATAACCAAAATTACTAAGAAATATAACTTCGTGCAATCTTTTAATATCTTCAATCTCATTTAATCGATTTTCAATATTGAAATCTCTCGAAAATGAAATTTCATATTCCACTCACATGTAAGAAACACTATTTTTTTTCCCAATTGTATTACAAATTATGTTTCGTCTTGTGTACAGCGTGATTCAATTCGACCGACATTGTAGAAACACAGATAACAAATGCAGCAGAAATTAAAGTGACCGAGCAAATTCCGAGGTACGCAATTTAGATGACTTTTTCCAACGAAAGATATCACTGTTAGCAGTAAACGTTTTCGATGGTCAAGCATTTGTTCTAGATATATTTCTCGACGATGGAATTCCGTAAAAGAGTTACGGTAGTTCTTTGTTCACCATGTTGTTCTTTTTTTTCTTTCGTTTAGAATCATTTTTAACTGTGTCGTTTAAAGACTTAACTATTAACGTTTTCGATCAAAACGCTAGATTAAAACAATTTCCGATGCTGTAGCTATAAGAGCAGTTAGAAACAAAATCCACATACTAATTTTTATCTGTTTCGTGTGAAAGAATTTTCGAACGATGCGAACCAAAACCACGTAGATACAATTTGATAGACGTAAAAAAAGAAAAATGTCGCCAAAAGACCTGGAAAAGAATTGTTCGACAAAAAACATAAATAAACCGAAAGCTTTTAAATTAATCTGACACAAAGTTCTCTGTGAAATCAATCTAAAAATAAAAACCACGTATATAGCCGAACGTATTTCCTTTTTATTCGCCGTAGGTGAAGTGCCATTCAATTAACGCGATAAAAGATTCTTCGTCAAGAAGTTAAATGTTGAATTTCCCACGCAAGGCTTCCTCAAACTTGTGTACATACGATAGAAATTTATTTTACGATATTCTTGACCTTGTTTTCTCATGAATACAAAAATAATTGACATATAGAAACGACTACAGAAAAGTTTTCGCTTGTTTCTGTATTGAAAAGTTTTACAGAAACTTTCCAAGCAAGTCGTTCAAGAATCGCTATAACCTCGATATCGTTGCATTTTCTACTTACGCGATTCATGTTGCATACTTAATACAAAGAAAAGTGGAAATTTCTCAAGGGCTAGAATACCGTCGCAATGGCCTAAAAAAACATGTTAATCGTAAGGAAAGCCGAGCGTGGAAAGCTTGAACGAAATTCTACATCTGATACGCGACCTAGTGTGTAACGGCAATTATCTGCGTACTCGAGAAGACGCGTCATGTTTCGAAAAGCTGGAAAGCTATGCTCGCTTACGTCACGGTCGCCCTTGCGACTTCCGCAGCTCGCGTGTTCCTACGTCGACTTTAAACGGAAACTCTTAAAAGCAGCGCGGTCCGATCGTGTTGGAAATTATAAACAAAATGGAAGAAAAAGAGGCTCGTTACAACGTTATTTATACTTTTCTCGTATATATGACTGTCTGAATAATCTGGCTTTTTGAATAATCACATAGGGATAAAAGGTGTTCAACTCGGCGCAATTTAATCCTTCGCGACTCTAGGCCAGCTTTCGATATTCCATTGCAATGTGGTTGAATCTATTTTTTTATGTCCTGATATTTGATATGAATTTTCGTTATTACGAATATACGTGTTTTGAAAGAATGCGAGGAAAGTAAGGGGTTTGATGAAATTTGTTAATTACGATGTTCAATAGAAGAATGGTAATGAGTAATGGTTAATAAAATAATGATATTTGATGTGATATTGGTATTGAATCGTGCAACGAGATGTCAACAAAATAATGAGATTTAAATGTTAAATTAAGAATAATTGCAATTACGTTTCATATCGACTTGTAATGACAACAAAATGCTTATTTATTTATGTGCAGTAATATTGGAAATATTATACAATAATAATCGTTAAAAAATAATACAGAATTCATATCATCCTATCCATGGTGTTCGTGTCAACGTATCGTAAATAATTTTGTTTAAAAGGCAACGAAATTTTAACTCTTCGGAAAACTAGTTAAACTTTGTAATACCATATCTTTTATATTTTAATGACATGATTGATATCGTCATTCAGGCTGTTGCAATGGAATGGATGAAAGCACGAACATGGAGTTCTAAGGATAAAAGATAACGCCGATGGAAGAATGTTGAAATTCTATCTAAGTCTAAATGTAAAATAAAAGAAATTCATTGGATAAACGATGACTGCATCGCGCGATTATTTTATTCAAAATCGAACGCTGAAAAGGGATTGTTTAGAGCCGTCTGTGTTCGTAATAGTGAAAAATTCTGATGAGAAGTAATTGCATGGTTTAAGGGTGTAAACCTTTCAAACGAAGCATTTCTTGGCGTTATCGCGAGAACCTTGAAATGCTTGCAAAATGCATGTTCTTGGAATTAGTAATCCATTGAAACTTTAAAATTAGAAACTTTCATACAATTTTAGCCTATACTCGCGAAACCATGTAATCAAAGCCTCTTAATCGCGGACGTAGCTGGTCAAAAACATGGAAGCACTTTTAGCATCATAATTTTACCGAAATACTGCTATGTTCTAAAAAATGAGCAGTTCTCCTTTTTTCAATTAAAAAAGAAAAAAATGTATTCGCCGTTTAGTGGAAATTTCTTTCAAAGCATGAAGATACAATTAAAGTAGCGAGTCTTAAAGTTTCTAAAAAAAGATGTCTTTGAGAAAAGTTATACACCATCCATAATTGATTATGCGAACCATGCAGCTGCGTGCTCCACGTACTTATGCGTCACGGATAATATTAATATTTAACCCTTATATCTCGAGTAAAAAAAAAACGAGGGAATATTTTACATTCGTGAAAAACCAGGGTAATATCCATCCATTTTCTAAAGAATTTTACATTTACGCTTACAAATATATACATATAGACGAGAATAAAAGTAAATATAACGAGTAAAGAGAAAAGCTAATAAGAGAAAAGCTAATAAGAGAAAGAAAGATTACGTTAAAAGTAGCTTACTGATATTACCTAAAACCCTTGTGTCTGTTAAATGATCACATCCTGCATCTCGGTTTACTTCACTAGCCCCTTTTCACACCCTCGCTACTTCACACGAGTGTGCAAATGGAACCCTTCGATGTAACTCGATACACATCAAGTAAAACATTAAACCAGTGCTATCCAGGATAGCTTTCGATTTTCGAAATCTCAATCATTTTATTTTCTTTACTTCAGTACAAAAACTATATATATTCGTTAACGTTTTACACATTAGCATCCACAGGTAACGATTCATTCAAGAAAAAATAAAACTGTGCGGAATATAAATTATGGACAGCGCTACTTTAACGCGTTTCATGGTATACGACGATTTAGCTTTAATAAAACTCCGGCGTCAAAGAGAAATACAATTACGTCGTACTTTGGTTGTACTTCGATTATATTCAGATTCGGGAAACTAACGTTTATCCAACTTTTAACATTCGGCATTTTCTTTGGGTCTACCTTGCACGAATAAAGAACCGAGGAAAACTTCACCATTGGTATTTATCACGAAATCAACGATGAGGCACATGCAGCGTAGATCAACTTCCAACGCTGAAAAAAAGATTCCAACAGCTCGAACCATGACTTCTCGATATTCGATCTTCACGTGGCCTCGAACAAAGTCCCGCTAATGAAGAGCATCGATTTTCGCTCGACCCATTGCGTATGTGTTCTGTGTGAAGTCTAGTGCAATCGATACGGACAGACTTCTCTGAAATTACGTATATTCCCAGCGACGAGCGGGATTCGAGGAGCATGAAAATAATTTCCACGATGGACGTCTTCCGATGCTTTCGACGGTCATGCAGCACGGCTCCTCGAATCGCCTCGAATCGCCTCGAATCTTCAAACCCCTTTAGAAATCTCGACCCGTCTGTCTGTGACCCCTATGTATGTTCGATGTCAACAATTTTTTTCTCTTGATTGTTGTGTACCGTGACCTTGCTCCTTGGAACCCCGCGTCCAAGAAGTGCATTGTCCCATCTAGTTGAACCGGAAACGAGAGCCCCAGGCGATCGATGGAGAACCTACGAAAGTTTGCGGGATCTCGAGGGCGTACAGAGGGCCTCGCTTGTTTTGGCGCAGTTTGTCGTTCGCGTTGTTGTTGTTTAAACGCAATTCACGGTATAATTATATTAAATACATTGAAGGGAGCATTAAGGGGTTATTGGAATGGAATATGCAACTGCGCCACTTCGATCCAGCAATTTTAGGTTCTTGCGTTCAACGAGAAGGAATAATATTCTGAAGCGAAGCAATTGAACTTGGAATTCGATTACGTTTGCAATATAAAGTTCGATATTGTAGATTCTTCCATGAAAAATGCAAATAGGATAAAGAATAATATGAAGCTTCGATTATCCATTAGATGCTTAAGTTTGGAAGATTATTACCTATCTTGTTGAAAGATCGACGCGCCGTTTCATGCCTCCCGTGTCTCTAATCTCTAAATGTATCTGTTATCCGTAATGTATAAGACACTAGAAAGAAAAAAAAAAATAGAAATCAAATTAAAAAAGATGCAACTGATAACACTTACTAACCGGCATATAATGCCATTTTTCTTTGTTTGTTCTCTGTGGCGCCCGTTGTTGTATCCACCTGAACACCTGAAAAAAACAAAACCACTCACTGAAAAAAACCTCTCAAAAAATCTCAAAAACTCTACCTCCAGGTCTTGAAGGTACTAATTAAATGCCTCCTTAACGAAGTTTAAATAAAAAGGCTTGTTTTCGCCATATGTAGCGCATGCTTCAGCTTCTATGGATAAGTATTATTCTACTTCTTTCTTTCTTTCTTCTTTTTCTTTCTTTTTCATTCTTTTCACTTTTGCAGAATTTTTCTTTTCCGCTTGCTCGCACTCGCTTCGATATGCACGCGCGCGCGTGTGCTTTCTATGTCTCACGCTTTTCGATTATTTCGCTTCGTTTACTCTTTCGGTTCTGTGATTCTACTGATTATTTCATCTTCCGTACATCGCAATCTCGCGAGCAACGTTTCCAACGCGCGATCTCTGCCCTTCTGGCGCGATAACCAGCTTAATTACTTCGTAACTCGCCACTACCCAGGGATTTTCTATATATAACCAAAGGATTTTTTTTCTTTTTTAAGTAACGTTACGAGCTTGCGGGTTGATCTCGCGTGTCACGATATAATTATCCGGGGACCGACGCGACGTTCACCCAACCATCTCGTTGCTGTACGAAAAACGAGATATGCCGGTAATTGAGGGAAGCGACCAACGCGCTTCCTGTATTTGAAAGAAAATGTTGCTCGCGACCACTTTTTAAACGTTCGCCACTTTTTTGCTAATTGTCGCCTCCGTATTCCGATCTGTTCTGCTGTCGCGTTACTTGAACCGATCTCTGACTGTGATCACACTCGGAAGACTAAATTTTTCTAATCTTCATAATGCTTCCAAGTTTTACAGCTACGATGTTTCCATAATTTCTTTTTTATTCCTTTGATTCAGTATCGTTACTGTGTCAAGAAAAAATAATGCGAAGACAAAATGGAAGGATTTAGTCATTCGGGATGTATTACAGACATTCGATCGTGATCTTATTTGGTACTTCAATCTTCTGAGTGTACCCGCATGCGTAAGAATGTTAATCACGATGATGCGCATGAACGAGTAGACGAAATATACGATAGTTAGTAGGTACAGAATACGACACGTTCGTATAGCATAGTTAGACGAGTAACTCTAGATTGACGTTCTGAAGGCCGTATCGCGATTACGTTAACAAATAATAAACTAACCTACGTGTCATTCCTCCTGCTCTTCCTTTCTCTCTGATATTCTCTTTCTTCCAAACGATGTGTCTTTTGGTTTAAAAAGCGAGAAAGGGACAGCAAAGGACAGTTTGTCGTACATCCTGTAAAATGTAAAGAAAAAAGAAAAGAAAGGTAGGAAAAAGAAGATGGACAATTGCAAAGGATATGTCGAAATAGACAAATATGTGCAATACTACAAATATTTGGAGAAATATGCTAGACGAAGTAAGGAGATCCTGTGTACGATTAGAGGATTGTGGCGATCGCACACAATTTCCATCGAACGTGTACAATTCGACGTGTGTGTAGTACGTACACGTACGAAGTAAGATGAAAACGTAGACGAAGCCACGGTGCACCGTGCGTGAACGCTTGTAAATATATATATACACGCCACGAACACGCTTTTGAGAGAGTAGAAAAGCCAATAGAGTCGACAGCGAATGTAGGTGATGCGCGAAATTAGACGCTCCGTATTAGTCGTCTATCCACGGAGACAAGACAGTAGCGCATGCAATAAGCACGGGGCCCCGTGGACAATATCTTAATTGAAATCTAGCCAACCGCAAATCCTACCACACGCCACACCAACCAGACGTCATAAACTAATTGGATTAGATTCTCTCCGTAGAGATTCACCAGCTCTATCTCGCTCTGTCTCTCGCTATCATCCCTACACTCACTTATATCTCTTTTCATTGCTCTATTTTATTCACTTTTGTTTTATTCTCTTCTTACATATTATATTCCTCCTTTCATTCGTTGTTTATTTTATTGCATTACATCTCATTGTGTTTTTTATTTCTTTTTACTTTTTTTTCTTTTCTCTGCATTGTTTGATCTTGCCCTTTCTTACTTCCTTTCTCTTCCTCCATCCTTGTTTCATTAATTTTAGATACTTTTCTTTTTCTCCGTTTTAGTATTTCATTTTTAGCACCGATTTCATTCAGCTACTTTTTCTCTGTATCTTTTACAAACGATAATACGTGTCTCTTTTTTCTGTTTTCGTATTTCTTTTCTTTCTTTTTTTTTTTTTTTAATAACGATTACAAATTCGTTTTCAAACAGAGAGCTTCTCAATCCTGTTTCAAATATTTGTGCCGATGTATCAAGTTTGTTTTGCAAATATGGCGAACGTTAAATATTAGCTCTTTAAATTGCATAAATATTTATTATTTTTAATTAGAGCGTATCGAACGTTTTTATGAATCAATTTTAGAATCAGCTGGTTTGTTCCGGGATAGCGATTTTCATATTGTTCTTCTTCATATTTGATCTTGTTATACTTGAAATGTCTTTATCTTGCTTTATTAATTTTCCAACGGACCTTACCTTTGAGCAGTAATGTTTATTGTTAATGTAATGTAATATTGTTAGATAAAGGATCAAGATGTTTGTTCTCTGGTCACGATAAAATGCTCGGAGCACGGCTTCGAAATAAGCCAATGTAAATAAAACACATCTTAACGTGACTGTAAATAACATTTGTAAATAACAACGCAAACGTCACAAATATATTTGGCATGATACATCCTTCATAAATCTTTTTCTTTGCTCGAAATCGCAGTTTCTTATACGCGACACTTCTCAACGCGTGAAATTTATGTTCCACGTTTTTGAATATCAACCGAATGATCTATGTTAAAATGTAATTTTCAGCGTCACGTTTCCATCATTTATTTCGTCAATTTGTCATCACCTTCTCTTTTTTCAATAACTTCACAATTGTTTCCGAATAAAATACGTTCGTAGTAAAACTGATGTATATTTTTGTAATATTATCGTTGTAAAATTTTTCTGTCTTTCCGATGATTCGTACATTTTATGAGTCATCGATTTATTCAGTTTTTCACCGATTTCTCTTCTCGTTCGTTCTCATAGTTCTTTTCGTTATTTTCTTTCCACTTCGTCATATTTCACCATTCAATTACCCTCTTCCTGTTCTTTATCTCTGTCTACACAATAGAAAAGAAAAAGACCGGAAGATATTGTTCTCAAATCAGATGAGCATTAATTTCTATCTTTTCTCAGACAATGGCGGCGACCAAGAGGAACGCGGCGGGTCTGACGTCGGCGGTGCCCAGGGCCACGTTAAACGACGAGGAGCTGGTAAGAATTCGTCCTTTAACCACTCTCCTTTCAGGCATCATCGTCATCTTTCGCGTTGCGTATTTAACAATTCGTCAACAATCTGCAATCGCTATACAGCGACGAATAATTTCTCAACGAATCATTGCTCGCGTGAAAAACGATCGCGCGTCCTCTTCAACCAATTTACTAACAAAATTAAAGACAACAAGAGCCTTATTTGATACTTAAATTGAACATTTAAAATAAAACTTCAAATTTTCCAATGAATTTAATGTTCAAAATTTTAAGATCGAATGTAGGAATATTAATATAACAGCACCATAATCGAACGTTTTTCACCGCGATACACGTAAAGAAAAGCTATTATCGGGATGAAACATCGATTTGTATCGCGATCGAGATAGAAAATCCAAAGAATCGACGTTTCGCGTTCCTGGGATGTTTAGATCTGTGTTAGAACCAGGGTGAAGAGCGTTTTCCGCGCGGAACGTCAAGAGATGAGGAAGTGAATTGAAATTAAAGAGACGTTTCCTCCGGTCGAAAATTTTAATATCCGCGAACGAAGCTCGTTAGAGGAATCTTGATAGTCAATTTTCGTGTGGATGTTCGTGAGAGAGCTGTGCGGAACGCGATGAAACACGGCCGCGTTGATTTCACCAAGTGTCGTAAAACATCGAGGTTCCATCAGCATTGATTGGAAGATCGCGTGAGAAAGATAGACAACCGCGATGTTTTATCGAAGGTCGCGACGACCAGATATCGCGAAGATAAACGTGCAGATTGTTTCTTAAAGTCTGAGGAGATTGTAGAGGTTGTTGAAAAAGTTTCCGATGGTGCTAGAATATATTTTCTTGCAGATAAATGATTTAATGAATAATGGTAAATCTCAGGTAAAATAAAATTGAGCTTACGTTAGAACTAAAAAGCTTCGAAGATCTTTGGAAAGTTACATATTCTGAAAGATTAGGAAGAGATAGTTAATGATATCGAGGACAAGGACGGATTAAAAAGTAAAATTATCGATGAAATTTTGTTCGCATTTATCTGTATTTAATTCGATATTCGAAATTGAGCAATTCCAAAATTCTCAAGATCTATAAGCTACATCAAGTATTTTATAAAATTTGCAACGAAGTAAGAAATTTCCGAAACACGCGAGTCTTGGAAAGTATTTTGAAATTCGCTAACATTTCAGCCCAGTAGGCAAGTTCCTTCATTTCGAAAGACAATTTTCAAGATGATCGTAATTCGTACGCCTTGAAAGAAAACTATATTTACCGTACACGTATACGAGATTCATGTTTGCCATCTCAAACTTAGCTTATATTGGATTTATGTTTACCAGAAGACAAGTAATTTTTCTGCAACCTTAACTAAACAACAGCGATAAGATATTTTCCATGCATTAAGAATCAATCTGTCCCAATTTTGCTATTTTTTAGGCTATTGAAGATACGAAAAATTGATTACTTAAGACAATGAAACTTTCAAGAGATATTTCTTGTCGTCGTCGCGTTATTTTATCGATCATTTTGATATAAATAACGAGTAAAGTTAACATAGTAAAAAGTCAAAATTTTTACAGAGGATTCATTAGAGACCCGTATTATTCGGTCGATTAAATTTATCGATACAAGTATCTAACTCGTTGAAAGCGATGATTTGAGCAAAAATTCACTTTTACTGTCGGTTTTACAATCTACTGTAAAAAAGGAACACGTTCGTATTTTCATCAGTCTAAAAAATAATCAAACGTCTGATCGTTTAAACGAGCTACGTCACAGAAAGAAACTAATTTCAAGCAGAATGACATTTCAATCTCAACGAGCGGTTGTAGGAAGAAAAAAAATAGGAAAAAGATAAAAGAAAAAAAGTAGCAGTTCGCGACACATTTTATCGGGTGACGGTATTTTAAAAGAAAGGTTCGCGTTGAGGGAAGCGCCGACGTCGACGCGATCAAGTTGGCATTAACCAAGGATCCAGCTCGCTGAAAGTCGTGCCATATTGACGTGGCGTCAAGGCGCGGCAATTTCATTCTGCGCGACGACTGGAAACATCCAGCGTTTCCACAGGGATGATAAAACACGAAAAATTCACTATTACGTTTAGTTAGAATGATATATTAGATAGTAGGATACGCGTCATTGTAAAATTTAAGATAATCAAGATAAATACATACATCCACGAGCGTTATCCAGCGATGGCTCGCCCGTGCAGCTGAACTATAACCTCTGATAATTTGTTTTCTTTTCACATGAACTGTGCTGCATTTTATCCTCATTTCCACGCTATTTTCTTTCACGTAAGTGTGACCCAACCTGTCTGTCTCTTTTCTTTCTTTCTTTCTCTTTCTTCTATCACTGTCTCTTTCTTTGCCTTGCTTCTTTTTCTTCTTCTTCATCTTCTCTATCTCTATCTCTCTGTTCTGTCTCTTTCTATTTCTTTGGAAAAAACATGTTCTGTGATACTGAGGAAAGCAACGTTCGTAGCAAACCTAGACGAGTCGTGCTCTCTCTCTCTCTCTCTCTCACACTCACTCTCTTTCTTTCTTCTTTCTTTCTTTCTTTCTTTCTTTCTTTCTTTCTTTCTTCCTTTCTTCCTTTCTTTCTTCTTTTCTTCCTTTCTTTCTTTCTTTCTTTCTCTCTCTTTCTCTCTTTAGCGGCTAGGGTGAACGTTTCAAATACGCATATCTGCATAATAATTTGTATTTGTACACACTCGTCGCGAGCATTGCCAAACGTGAGCGTCAGTAGCGATCGAAACGTGCAGTACAATCGCGATGTATGTATGTATATGGGTCACGTGTAGGTTACTCGCGGATATGAGATGCTACAATGGTCATGTAAACCGAGTATAATTAGGATAGAGCTAGGATACTCCGATCCCTGCTCATGGGTGTCGGATGTTCCCCGTGTTCGTCACGTTGTCAAACAGAATCGACCAGTCTACGTTTAGTGGGAAAACGTAAGACATACGGCTGTCAATTTCTCAACAATGTCCTATTATCAACGAACCTTGGCCAGAGAAAGGGCCTGAAATTTCTGTGCGAATCTATATAGAATTATAAATATTTGCAGATCGATTTCCTTTCTTGAAGGAAGCTTGATTAAATATACAAAAACCTCAAGATATTTCTTAAAGACAGATTTTACATTAGAAATAATCGCAATGGCAAATTGTGAGACTCTATGTTTCTGTGACATTTATATTTGGAGTATACGATATAATATGTCAATCATAATTCCAAATTCAAGCTTTTATGGAAGCATTCGCTCCACGTAGAAGCATTACATATTACAATTATCAACGTGTGCTGCTATAAATTCAACATTAACATTCAAGAGACGTAAGTCTTTACGTGAAAATTCTGCAGGTGTCTTATCGTGTTTTGATACAAGATTTTACACGAACGCAGAAAGCTCAAAACTGTTCTACATTGTCTGCTATCCGAAACAAAAACTGAGCATAGAAAAGTGGGGGACATCCTGAACTCACGACGTTATCCTTATAGTGCTTTTTAGCGGATCGATGCTTTTACATCCCTTGCAGAGCGTTCCAATAGTACAACATCTAGAAAACGTGCTCACCCTCTCTTTCTCTTTCTCAATCTGTCGCTCTTTCTCTCGAAGTCTTCGAGGCTATTAAAAAAAGCCAACCAAATCGGTACAAGGAATGCTTCATCGAATCGATAGGAAAAGTATTGTTTTTCTCTGAAGAAAAATGTTCCGATAATGTTCCATTCGTCGATCATCCGACAGGAGATCCTCTCCAAGTGTCGATACGAGAGAAAGATGAAAATCGAAGAAGAGGAGAACGGGGACGAAGGGGTCTCTCAAATTGACGACACCTCGCGCCCGTTTACTTCCGGAGACACGAAAGAAATAGATACTGTAACCCGTGATTCCTTGTAGCGTCCTCTTATAAACTCGACTGCGCGGATTTCAGCAACCAATGCGCTACCTGTGTACGTCAAATATGAAAATAGGTTGAAAAGTACAAAATCTAGACTCAGTTTTTTTTTTTGCTGAATAATATATTCTCTTTAATAATGTAGCACACGTTCTTTGTAACACAATGGTTTACCAGTGTCGAAGCTTCGATCCTTCATTCGATGACTCATCTTGATTTGAAATTGAAAATGGCACGAATGAAAGAAAAGATTTTTGAGGAGAAGAGAATTACGCAAGTCTCGAGTGTTAAGTATGGTAGCTGCTGATGATGTTTGTATTGGCAAAACTTTGTTGGAAACAAGAGCAGAATCGGGAGATATATTTAATTTTGTAGACATTCAATTCTTCGAACACTTCTATGAACTTTTCAAGTGGAGGTGCTTCGTCTTTGTTCGTCTTGTAAATACCATATACTGTTAATATTACTATTGATAAAATAATGTCAAAACAACCTAATATATAGGAGAAACTGCATGAAATCTTTGAGAACAGTGTACATAAATTTCATAACTTCAAAGCCAATAGAATTTACCAATGTAAATGCACTATGCCATATCAACTTTCGTAAGCGAATGTACATACGTGTTTTGCATATTCTCACTAGATTAAGCAGAACCTTCGTAGTAGAATCGGTTAGATTTTTAATTTTAACGCATTATGCCTACTATACGAAAACACTAGAAAGTATGTATTTCTATTATTTCTATTATTACTATTTTTCTCACAACCCAAAAATTATTCGGCTCTAAAAAATTCAATGAACGAACAAACAACTTTACAAATTTCGAAAAAATAAATCCAGCTTATTTCTCTTCTCTTCGTATTCCTACCGTGTATGTGTGTACGGTATACGTACATACGTACATGTATAAATACAGATACGTGATCTGCACAGGCAGCGTAAGCGGTTGGCAAGCGCAGATACACGCGTGCAACAGTTTAAAGAGTAACCAACCCAATCAATGGCTTGCGCCACGCAACGTTAGCCCCTTGGTTAGAGAGGAGATTCGGAAGGACTATACCGGCGATACCGTGCATAAGCAGGCATTGTATATTGAATGGAAATCCTTGCGAATCTCGTATACCTGATTAAACAGCCCAACCACCGCAACCTTCAGGGATTCCAGCCTCTGTCCTTTGTTTAATCTGTGTACACAGGATTGCGTATGTAATTAGGTCTCGCCAGGCACCAACTCCCTCTGGCACGTTATGATTGTACGCGTAATTATGTACGAGCGCTAGCGTGTCGTTTGTATGAATGACAACGTGACATGTACATATATAGAAAGTGAGTACCTTTGATCTTGCATGAGACTAAAGCAAGAGTTTCATGAAGTGAGTTGACGATAAGAACGATAGGAATAATAGGATGATTGAGGTAGTAGAGGAAGACAAACACGGTTTCAAATGGTTGCAGAAAGGTTCGAAGTTTGTAGAGATCGTTGGAGACTCTTCTTCAGTTTCGTGATTTCCAGAACAAAGAAGCAAGAAAGTTGGATTCTTCGATCGTTTTGTAACCGTGTTTGCGCTCTTCGTTAATTGGTCACACGCGAATGCTAACACTTTGACTCTCTGCTCAAACGAATAGAATAGTTACGAATTCCTCAAGCTTCTCCAGAATTTGAACTGCAAACGAGCGAAGCGATCGGTTGGTTTGGCTTTCACGAAGGAACGAGGAACGATTAGATGAATAGCTATTAGATGAACAAATAGATGAGAATAACCTCGGTTGGCAATCTGTGAAAAGTATAACTGTTTTTGTGCGTTTGATTCGTTTGGTGTAGTGTTTCGTAAATCGTCCTATGTATTTATAAATTACATAGTGTTTTCAGAGGGATAGAGAATATCAAAACGAAATCTTTTATGGCAGTAAATATACGTTTAGTAACAGCATCTTCTTCTCTCTATCGGAATTTAATAGCGTCACATGATCAAACAAACCAGTAGAACTTTTCGGAAGAAGACTCATCTTTGCTACAATTTCTCCGAGAGAGAAAATGTCCAAGGAAGACAATTCCAACAAAAAATAATCGTAACGTCCATATAAATCTTCCATATTAAACTTCTATAACTTTCACAAAAATGATTAAAATTCTACAAACATCTTTTTCCAAATAGGAGCTAACTGTGTTTGATTGGATACCAATATTGAAAGAAAAGAATAATAAAAGCTTGTTCGTATCTCGTAAGAATGTTCCCCAAACAGTTTAATAAACGTTAAACGTTCCTCGTTACCTTAGAAGGAACTATCCATTCGGTTAACGAGTAGCAGAGTCGGAGTCGTTGGAATGATCCCTGCAAATACAATGTCCAATACACTCCTTACCACGAACTTTCGATACGCTGATTTCTAACTTGATTGTGCAACACTGCTGCATCCGCAGAAGATGCACGTGTACAAGAAAACGCTGCAGGCGATGATCTACCCGATCTCTTCGACGACGCCGCACAAATTCGTCACTTGGACGGCCACATCGCCGACCTATTGCTACGAGTGCGAGGGTCTCCTCTGGGGTATCGCACGACAGGGGGTGCGGTGTACCGAATGCGGTGTCAAGTGCCACGAAAAGTGCAAGGACCTGCTAAACGCCGACTGCTTGCAAAGTAAGTAAACATTGTCAATTTTGCCATTAAAATCAACCTATGATTTGATATGTAACATATAAAAATTTACAAAAGATAATATTGTGAGTTATACACTGTATAGTTGTTAAATTATACGGTTAATTGAACTACGTTTCACAACGGTTATATCACAAATTGTTTGGGATTAAAATAGCAATTGCTGGGATTTCATAGACCCCATTTTGGGTCCATCGCTTATAGGCTAATTAGAAATTTGAAATTATTATAACTTGGTAACAGGCAATTATCAAAATTATCTCTATTTCTACATTGCTGAATTTTGCCGGCAATTTGATATCTCTATCTTTGTCGAGCATTATCGACGTTTTTGATACCTGCGTGTTTGGTATTATTCGCTATTAGATCGAAATTTGTAAACTGTGTTATGATTCCATTATTAATTGCTAGCTAATTAGTCACGACATAACTAACTTCATATGGAATTCAGTGACGAAGTTGAGTAATTTCAGCGGAATCGTTAGTTTTGATAATTACCTAAAATTAATTGTTTCCAATTTGTTTAATGATAATTTTGAGTAGAATTATGGACATCTAGCTCGTATATATTTTCATTTTCCAATTACAATATCAAATTATTAATATACAAATAGTACATATAAAATATATGATAAAATGTAAATAACTGATATTATAATATGAAGAATTTTTGGAGCCATGCTTCGGTCTGCACAGATTATTCAATGATTCGTATGATTAAGATTTAACAAATTAATCGCTAATTCGAGGAAACGGAATTACTTTGCGGTCTTTACAATATAAACTGTATTTAGGAACAAAGTTAAGAAGGTATTTTATTTACGTAATAAATTCCCCAATATAGAATATCAAATAAGCGACTATGAAGGATCGTGAAATTTTATGTAATAAATTTTGATATTAACTCGATATATTAATCTGATGTGAATAAAGATATAGACTAGAATTATGTGAATCGGTAGTTTGACAAATTGTAATTAAATTAGGCTGCATTCTATTGGTCAGAATAATTAAAATAGTTGGCACTTCGCGAATCGCATTTGTAAGATGCTGAAGTAAATTGAGCTGGAATACCTCTGATCTTCTGCTGAGTTTCAAACGAAACGCAGACAAATTCAATTATCGAAAACGGGTAAGTTAGGTAGGACATTTATTCATAATATCGAATACCAATCCTTACGGATTAGCAGAACAATTTTTACAAGAAAAAGTACGCAAGTATTTTATTAAATCCAACTAAAAATTGAAGAATAAATCTAGGATAAGAACGAAAGTAATCAATATAATGACAACGACTTATCGTAGAACATTTTCGGAAATAGTGGGTTGTCCGAAAAATGTCTTTTGTTTCATAAGATGTTAATAGATGAACAACAATTTCTGTTTTATATTATTTTATTGAATTAGGCATGATCCATTTCGTTCTATTTCTATTATTATGTTTGTGCATAATTCAATAAACTAATATAAAACAAAAAACATTGTGAGTGTATTATTTCCTTATAAAACGAAAGAAACTTTTCGGACAACCTAATAATTCACATTTCATTGAGTTTCTGATTTTCAAACGAATTTAAAAGTCATAGGTTTATCAATACGCAAACCAACGCTTCGTTTCATTAGCTATGAAACTATAATATGATTTATGTTTGATATTTAAATGCACGAGATCAAGATTTAGAAACCTTTAAAATCTACTTTATATATATATATTTCTTGACATAAGAAACTTTTCAAACCGGTACTCTTTTCTTGTAAAATTTTGTGTCGCGTATTTTAATGTCTATCTTGTGTGTAATGTTAATGACATTAATTATGGATTTATCACCTACCTACAAAGCCTTATATCTTCGTATCTATCAGGCCTTTAACGATAAACTACTTGTTTTCAGCCATCAGGTGTTATAAAAGTTGGAAAATCAAACCTTCCCATCTTCAAACATGAGAAACACGTCATATACTAATACATATATTCAAACATTCATATATCTACTAATTCTAAACTATAATTGAGTTATGATAGGTCCAAAAATTTCATTAAAAGCACTCATCGAATTCTATTTATCGAATTATCCGGATACTGGACGATAGATAGAATGAATCTGTTCGATGCATAATACAAAACGCTATTAACTGCAATTAGACGCGAAACGATAAAATAAATTGCAATTGCGCGAATTTTCGCTTCCCTTGCGATCTCGAGGTCGCACGACCTGCATACGAAACAAAACTATCACGACATTAACTTGGCTCGCGAGTACGTTGAGACGCGATGAAATTACATAGCATTTCTCCAAATTTAATTACCAGAAGCGAAACAGAGATATAATTAACGAGCAGTTCTAATATCTGTCGCGTAGAACGCGGCCGCAAAAAGCGGAAGGAACTTTAAAATAATTCTTGCAGCCACCGCGAAATTTTCGGTTCGCTGTGACGAAACGATATCTAAAAGCGCGGATAGTAGTGAACGTTATATTATTTATATTATACGTGTTATATATATCTGTAATTTCTAAATCAGGCAGAATGCAATATTAACAACATTCTTAAGGACATATATTTATAAGTACGCAATAAACGTTTACGTATGTATTTATAGGAAATGTAATATTCCAAAATGTGTACATTTAAATTGTTCATGTGCTTCCCAACATGCAATAATATACAAAATATCCAGAGTAAAGTACTCGTTGCAATATATTTAAAAAATATCTGAACCAAGTTCCTATTTAGACTTCTCCGTTGAAAATATGAATTCTCCTAAACATTCACGGTCTATTTATAAGAATAAAACGTTGCAAATAATAAATAGAATACGAATGAAGCGTATATAATAAGTGAATCATCATTTTCACTGACCCTAGCTGTTAACACAATTGGGAATCGCGAAATTTCCCATTTGCGAATTTATAAGGAAAATTGCGCGTCGAGTAATCTGCATATCTCTGTGTATTCACGGTGTTAACGCGATACTGTATGAATACGTATCGGCAAAGTTGCGAAATAAATATTTCACTCGACTCGATATCTAGTACTTTACGATTGACCTACCTAGCGAAGTAGAATTAATCGGCTATCTGGCAAGAGCAGTTCAATCGTAAAAAATAGTTCCCAAAGCGGAACATTTCAAAGCGTTTCAAATTAATCGCGTGAAGTATGAGAGAGTCATCGAGAGTCGAAAATGACTGGACGTTTTTACGCGACGCTTATTCATTCGATCGTCGATGCTTGAGAATTAAATCGACCAACGCTTTGACGCTAATAACTCTCGCCAGGCGAAAAGTTTGGCCGTTTTTTACATTGGTACATTATACGACGAACGCGCTGCGGGGATTTATCGACACGCGCACAATCGGATCTCTAGTACACGAAGAATTTTTATTTCAGTTAAATCCGTTCGTCGGACGTTGAATTAATAATGTGTTCGAATGCAGTCGAGTAACAACTAGATCAATGAATATCAATTACGAGCATGGAACGCGTAATCAATTGTTTACTCGGAATACTGAAACACACACGCAGCTTCGTAAAGTAGATGAGACAGATGGATGTAATGGGAATATAATCGTGCAGCTTCTTCTTCGCAAATAAATCCTCTTTGTTTGTTGATTTATTCTGCTACGATATAGTTAGTATACATACAGTAATAACGTACAGTACCACCGAGATATTCTAGAAAAAATATGCTGCTTTCTATGGAATATTTCTTTGTCATCGTGATTACTTACATTTCATTATTTGTTTTGACCAGCGGCAACATTTAATTCAGACGTTTTTTCGGATAATTTGTACATATTAAAAGCGTCAGCAGTTACTCTTGGGGCTCTGAATGCAACCGAAACGAGGGTATATCCTGCAAATGTTTATGTAAATTCATATTTCTACTCATACAGCTGATGCAACAAAACTCGAATGGAAACATGCTTTATTTTCTAAATGTAACGATATGTACCTTACTTTGGATATTTTATATTTTGAATTCACGGACATCCTCGTACATTTTTCCATATTTACACTCGTCAATCTTACAATCTATTTAGTAATTAATAATTAGCTAGGGTCGGAGATTTTTGTAACTACAGAAAATTCCCCGAACAAGATACGCATCATAGCAAGTGTTTATTCGATCAACCAAACAATATGGTTACTAGATTTTTGTCTTCTATGACTAAAAATATCAATGTATATATATCACAAAAATGATATTATTCCAGACGAACAGAAATCGCGAGGAAGCACGTCAAAGGGAATCGTAAATTCCCGTTACGATTAAACCATCGACGCCACGAACTGATCGATCCCCTTATTTCTATTGCGATAATAGGGGTGGTTTGATTGAATTTACACTGATGTAATAAGTATAAATTACAGTTTATTCCAACAGCTTAGTAAATATAAAGAATTACACTGATGCGTCGGTGCGAGTTAAGTAAATGTTTAAGGGTAGAACCCGTTACAGAATTATTGACTGTTTTTAACGATAAAGAACGACTTTGACATGAGGGTGTAGAACCCTTTACAGACTTGACTGTTCTGACAACGAATAACGACTTAACTTAAAAGGGTGGAACCCTGTACAGACTTGTTGACTAATCTAACGTTGGGAGACGACTGTCCTTTAAATGACGATGCTATGTCGGAGGAGAGCTAGTGATGGGTGTGTCTAGCGCACGGGACCATCGGATTTGTTCATGACAATTTTGGTAGGAATTTAAGGACAGTAGATATTGTTTCTGATTGGTTAATGAGACTGGCTGGTGGACTAGGAAGGGTCTTAACCGCCCTCGAGAGAAATTTGATGGTAGGAGGCATCGTACGTGAGAAAAACTAACTTTCCCGTGTTTTCCGGTAATAGACAATAAACCTTAGAACAGTTGCTAAACAGATGCTATATCTGGCTCGAAGGATCTTAGCCAGAATTTCCTTAGGTTTGTGATGGGTCCTTGAGGCTATTGAGGGTACGCAACAAGGATGTGCGGACATCTGGCTGCTATCCTGCCCGCGGTGTGTATCCTGGCCTAGGTAGAAAGTCGGCCGACGTAACATTTAGAAATGGACATGATATATATCTGATTGATAAATATATTAAATATTATTTGTGGAGATTGGGGTTGATTCGACAGATAGGTATAACAAATTCTTATACTATATTTTTAAAGTTTCATCGCATTTTATACCAACATCGAACATTATTCGTATTTGGTAAACATCGATAATATTACTTTTGCGGCGTATTAATTTTCCCTGGTTCGTGGCTGCTTGTGATCGGATCGTAACAGGTGCATCGATATTTCTCTCTTTGCTGGTTGGAAATCGTGCTACCGTAAATGACCTGGTTCGCCACATACAGCACGTTTTCAAGCACCAAAGACAACGATTTTAACCAACAGTATGGCATGGCTGGGCTCTGGGCTACTTGCCCAGCCTCAATTGAAACGTACCGAACAGAGAAACGCGTTGCACGGATACACGAGAAAATAGTGGTTGGAAGTCGTGCAATCGGACACAGTGGGCGAAATATATTGCGATCGCCATGAACTTCGATCGGAAAGTAACGCGGTGCATGTTGCGGCTACTGAAAAGATTGGATTCCATTTCCCCAGGAAACGATAGATTTTGGGATTGAAGCTCGTTTCTTTAACGAGTATCGGAATTTTGATTAGAATGTCAAACGTCGCTTCGAATCGGTATTATCTTCGTTCCGTTAGAGACCAGAGAAGAATTGCTGATGAAGTTGGAGAAATATTTGGCCGTTTGCTATAGTCGTAGGATGGTCTGTCGTAATTGATAAAGTTTAAACAGGTGGAACAGAGGCGTATATATTATATTATTATAAAGTTGTTAAATTATTATTACAATATTAACCATAGAATAGGATTACATATTATTACATATTATTTGCTCAATATTTCTAAATATTCGTTTAGTTTGGTTTTATTTAATTTATTTTATTGACGATAAAATAATCAAATGGTAGGTATTACTTGCAATAAATGAACGTTTCGTCACTTGCGAAAGTAACGAACGCTTGTATTTTAAGGTCAACTCCGCCGTATCTTTTCGTTCATTTTCAACACAGTCGTATTTTTCTATTTTTAAAAAGTTTGAGAAAAATATTTACCATTAAAAAATTACCGATTTACCGTTTCAATACTATACATAGAGATTTTCCAAAGATATCGTAGAGTCCATTTGTTTGTCGAAATGAAAGTGAAGCTACGACACGCAAATCTTAAAATAGCAGTAGAATTATAAAAGATAAACTAGTCGATGTACCTTTATGGGGATTAATTTTTACCAGAGATATAGGCGAATTTGAACTGTATGAATTTCGAAAAATTATTAATCAAACATTTATATTTATCTATCAATGGCTCATCATCTTACGCGCAGAATATTTAAGTATCAGATAATTAATTATGGAGCCAAAGTTCAATTTGACCATGGTCTAAACTATTAACCGAATGACGAGGTCGTGCATGAAAATTAAAAATTTTAATTAAAATTTTATCTAATGTATTCATACGATTCACCTGTTACAAGACTTGCTGTAGATATCCACCGTGTTTGCACATGGAAAATACAGCTGCAAAAACTGATAATGATTTTGCAGCTGCAGTTCTACGTACTCTTTTATCGTGTTCGCATTTGAACTATTAATTGCTTAAACATAGAGAAATATGTACTAATATTCGAGATAAATTAAATTATTGATTTAAATTATCGCAAAATTATTTGAAGATCATCTCCTTAATTATTGAGATATATTCCATAGTGAAAATGAAGTTGCGTCCAAACGTTCAGAGACAGAAATATTACAAATTCAGTTTAAAAAAAAATCAAGGAAACCGTTGTGCATCAATAACAAGTAAAAAGCTCACGTACTATATCTGAAACTATTTTTAATAATAGACTGAGTTTACGAGTAATTCGATGCTTTATTTTGTTCAATATTAAAAAATCCTCACCATAGGGGACGGTTTTTTCTACAATGCCGTTTCGAAATACACGCGTGGCTGAATATTTTCAATTTTTCTCCCGATTTCTACATTTAGTTGTCACAAACACAAAATACATTGAAATACCTACGTTTCCAATTTAAAGTTTTCTAATTACGCGAAATCATGTGTTTCATATTTTAAACATTTACTTACCACAAAAATTATACAGAACAAAAGAATTCACGGATATGTCACCTTTTCATCTAAAAAAGCTGTCAAACGTTCAATATATGTATATAGCCAATATTTTAAAATTCCAACATCATTGTACGTGTAAAGGGACCCTCGCACGATCGATGCACATCGTCAATGTAATATTGACGATATTCCAGTATTGAGAATATTTCAACAGTTCTTCAAAATACGCGCTACTTATACGAAAATTTTGAAAATCTTTTGGAATGAATATTCGAATTTCGCTGAACAAATTTATATGTGAGAATATACCTTTTCTTTAAAAAAACCACACCCCAACCTATCTCTTTCGTTTCTTGGTCTTTTCATCGATAATATTTTTTTCAAAATAATAGCTGCACAAGCTTTCGTCTCACTCGACATAGCTGAACGAACGCTGACTCGAAACTGAACGTATTATGAATGAACGTATTATGAATGAACGTATTATGAACGTATATTATGAATGTATTAGTCAATAAATATCGGTTTTTTTTTATTTATTTATTTGAATTTTACAATTTGTCCAGAAGGACATTTGGTAAAACGTTATTACTTGAAAAATATAGCATGTGGATGGTTACCCCCAGCGGGGTTCCATCTTCTAGGTTGTTTATTGTATTTCTATTGTGAGGTCTGCGGGATGCTTCTTCTTCAGTCTTCTTTCTATTGCGGTTTCATTTGTTTCAGCAACTAGCTGGTTTGGGTGTGTTGCAAGTCTTTCTTTGTATTTTTTTGCGTATCTAGCGATTTCCTCTTTAACAGTTGGAATTTTTAGATCTTTTCGGATATCGTCATTTCTGACGTACCATGGAGCGTTAACTATTGTTCTTAAAATTTTTGCTTGTTCCGTCTCTATTTTATTTATGTGACTCATTGCTACCGTCCCCCATAGTGGGACTCCGTATGTCCAGATTGGTTTGATTATCGTTTTGTATATATTTAGTCTATTCGTTGTGCTTAATTTAGATTTTCTATTGGTTAACCAGTACATCTTTTTCCTTATTTCACGTATTCTGTTTATTATTGTTTTTATGTGATGCTTCCATGTAAGGTGTGTGTCTAAAAGTATTCCTAGATATTTGACTCGGTTTGCATGTGCTATGTGGGCGCCGTTCAGTTGGATATCTGGTGTTATTCCTTTTCTAAGTGCAAATGCTATGTGGTTGCACTTACTGGTGTTCGCTTTTATTTGTTTTCTTTGCAGCCACTTTTCTATTTTTGTAATGTGTTCTTGTAGTAGTGCTGCTGCTGTTTCTGGATTTGTGTGTCTCACTAGTATGGCCGTATCGTCCGCGAACGTAAGTATTTTGCTGTTAACAGTTGTTGGTATGTCTGCCGTGTATAATGTGTACAGTATTGGTCCTAGTACGCTTCCTTGCGGTACTCCTGCCTTGATATTCCTGATTTCTGAATATGTATCCTTTATTTTTACTATAAAGGTTCTATTGTTTAGGTAAGATCTGAGTAATTTGTAGATTTGTTTTGGAAATTGCTTTTTGATTGTTTGAAGGAGCTTTTCGTGGTTAACTTTGTCGAATGCTTTTTCGATGTCCATAAAGAGTGCCGTGCAATATTGTTCTGTTTCCAGTGCCTTTAGGATTTCATTCACGAGTCTGTGCATTTGTTCTATTGTGAAGTGTTTATTTCTGAATCCAAATTGATGGTCCGGTATTAGTTTTTCTTTTTCTATTATTGGTTTTAGGCGGTTATATATTACTTTTTCCAGCAGTTTGGAGAACGCAGGTAGTAATGATATTGGCCTGTAAGATGCAGTTAGGTATGGGTTTTTGTTTGGTTTGGGTAACATTACGATCTGTGCTATTTTCCATAGTGTAGGAAAGTACTGTATTCTTAGAATTGCGTTGAATATTATCGTTGTTAGTCTTATTGCCTTTGGGGGAAGGCTTTTTAAGATTTTTCCATTGATCAAGTCAAATCCTGGTGCTTTACTTGTCTTTGTTGCCTTAATTAAGTTTGTAACTTCTTGCGCTGTTGTGCTGAGTATGGCGCAGCGTTTATCAGTTGTGTTGCTGGCATTTTCCACTTCTTCGTTTGTTTGCCATCCGGGGATGCTGTTATTAATTTCATACGGCGAGAATATATTTTGTAGGTGCTTTGAGAATTCTTCTGCCTGCTCTTCGTTGCTTCTGGTCCATGTGTTGTCTATTTCTCTGATTGCTGGGATTGATTTTATTGTTTTCTTCGCTTTGTTAGTGACTTTCCATAGGGAGTAGTTGGTATTCTCATGCGGGGAGAGTGATTCGATGAATTTTGAGAATTCGTTATTATGATGTTCCCTTATTTTATTTTTTAATTCTTTGCAAGTTTATTTAGGTTTTTCTTGTTTTCTCGTGTTCTCTGTTTTTGTCATTTTGCTTTCGCTTTTCTTTTTTCCCTGATTTTGTCTAGGATGTCTTGCGGAATAATTTTTGTTTGCCTGCTATTTGATTCATAGGTGGTGGCTGCCCGCGCTGCTTCCTGTATTATTTCTGTCAAACCTGCTCAATGTGTTCAGGTGTTTTCAGCGGGATATTGCAATTGATTTTGTTTTCGATTATTTCTTTGAAAGATTGCCAATTGGTGGTCTTATTGCATAGTGAATCTGTCCTGTTATAAAGTAGTGGTTTGCTTGTGTATTCTATTATAATTGGTGTATGATCGGAGTTAGCTCAAGGCTGGGTGTTATTTTTAATTTGCTTGCATTTAGTCCTTTTGTTATTGCAAAATTCAACAGGTCAGGTATTTTATTGAGATCTGTCGGCCGGTATGTTGGTTTTCCTGTAGATAGTACATTGAGGTTGTTGCTTCTGATGTATTTTTCTAATGTCTTACCTCTCGGCGTATTAATTCTCCAGCCCCATAATGTGTGCTTTGCGTTAAAGTCTCCCGCCGTTATGTATTTGTCGCCTAAGGATTGAAGGTACTCTTCCCATTTTTTTTGGTGTCATTTTGTGTCTCGGAGGTACATATACTGCTGATATCTGGAAGTAATTGTCATTGGTTTGTATTGTGACAGTGGTTGCTTGTAAGTGTTCTTGATTTGTTTGGCTATATAGGTGATTCTTGATGTCATTTTTTATTATTACTGCAGTTCCTCCATGTGCTTTACCTGAGGGATGTTTGGTGTCGTAGATGGCGTAGTACGGTATTTTCATGTAACTTTTTAGAGTGAAATGTGTTTCTGAGACAAGTAGTATATCAATATTGTTTTTATACAAAAATGTTTTAATTTCGTGGACTCGCTGTTACAAGCCATTGGAGTTCCAGGCTGCTATTTTCAACTTGTCCATTTCAATTTTTTACTTAGCAAGTTTGTGAGTAGTTGTAACATGATTGTTGTTTGTTGTACTTGTTGTCTTATTACTGTGTTTAACTCACTTATCATTTTTCCCAGCATTTCCATACCTTTAGTGGATTGTTTGAGCATTTCTTTGATTTCTGTAGCGTCTTCGATGTTATTGCTTTGGTTCTGATTGTTTGTAATCGTTGCTTGGCTAATGTTTTTGGTTACTTGTGCGTAGCTTCGGTTACTTTGGGGATCTATGTTACTGATTATAGCGCTCGGTTCATATTGTGCTTTCAAGGTCGTTTCATTTTCCGTTATACTTTGTTGTGGTTGGTAGTTATTGAATGTTCTATTGCGAAGTGGTGGAAACTGTTTCCTGATTTCGCATCCTTTATAGCTGGCTGAGTGGTTTCCGTTACAATTATAGCATCTAACTTCTTCTATTTTTCCTGTGTGTGGGCAGTGTATTATTAGGTGATTTTTTGCACATTTAACACATGCCGGGCTTCTGTTACAATAATTTTTTGTGTGGCCGTATTGTTGGCACCGCATGCATTGTGGTATATCTTTTTCGTATCGTGGTGGTTCTACTGTTACAATTGTATTTAATATCTTTTTTATTTCGTAAATTTCCTTGTTATTGGATCTGGGTTCGAGTTCTACTAAGAATAATGGTAATGGTTGCTTCGTGTCGTATCTTGTCATATTGTTTATTGTTCTTGTTTGATGGCCAATTTTTGCTAATTCGTCGCTTAATTTTTTTGTGTTAGTTTATAACTATTTTGTAGCTCCTTTCCGTTTTGAGCTGGTACGTGTGGTATATGGCATTTTTTTCCTTTAGTTCTTTTATCACTTTCCTATAAGCTTCGAGGGTGTTTGTTTGTATTTTTACTTGTTCAAGTTTTGTTTGTTTTATGGTGTAGTTATCCTTCCCGACAGTATTGTTTAGTAGATCAATAAGCGGGTCTATTATTTGGGCCTCGACAAATATTGGTGGTGGTTTTGATATGTGAGTTGGTTTGGTTGTGGTTTTACTTATCGAGTCATTGTCGATTTCTTCCGTTAATGAGCTGAAGGAGTTTTTTAGAGGTAATTCTTGCAGCCATCGCTGCTTTTCTGTGTCTGGGTTTCCGGCAGCACTTGTGCCTGGAATTATTTTACGTTTTTTGCTTGTTTTTGCTAGTTTCCAGTTTTCGTCCTGGTAACTCCTTTCGTTGTCGTGTCTGTACTCCTCCAGTCTCCACTGCTCTTCTATTTCTTCTGTTTCCATATCGTTTTGATTGTTACTATTTTGCTGTTGTTTCGAGCCTGGTAAATCTAACGACCCATTTATATAGTATTTATCGCCTTTGGTTGCAATCTTAATTGTTGGTATCTATTGCTGCATTTTTTGGCACTTTCACTTTTCTTAGCGCTATTCTGTTTCACTTGGCTGGAGCACACGTTTGCTTACGCACATCTGTTCACCTCGGTTGCCCGAGCAGGTATGCTAATATATCGATAAGTAGCAATGATGTTGAGGACCTTGGAACATTGACAATATTATCGATCATTTGAAGGCAACGTAAGCAAAGAATTCACTTCCGATAAATTATTTGATTGTATTCTTCAAAAATATTTTTTATCACAATAAACCGTAGGATCCTACTACAATTAGTTTATTTACAATGGATTAAACATGGCTAAACAAGAGACGATGGTTGTTTAACGTGAACTAAATACAATAACGTGCTATAATTAAGACAACTAAATAGTTAATTTGCAACTCTCGTCACTACTCACTCTCTCGACAACGCTAGCAACACTATCTCGATAACGCAATTCGCATTCTCTGACTTCTCGATTCGCACTCTCTGACTTCTCAATTAACACTGACTGTTTCGGCAGTCTAATCCGTCGAAGTACTGTCACCGAACGGAAACGCGCGCCAGAGATACGCACAGTGTGCGTGGTTGCTATATATACGTTTTCCTAAGTCTTAAATAACAATAATTCTTGTAAGAACCGTATATGAAATATCGTTTCACTGTCAATGGATTTAATAGATTTTTTAGCATGGAACAGTATACGATCGTTTGGATGTTTAAAATATATTGCGTAAAACGTTTTGATGTTATTTCAACAATGAGTAACTTTAAGAAGTGAAGTGATCAATCCAATATGTCAATAAAATCAACAGAAGATGTTCTGCTGATAACGAAAAAATATATTATTGACTACAGATAGCACTTGTATATGTATCCAAATGATTTTGGATGCCGAATATATGAGGTGCCGGATCCAGGAGTCGTCGTGTAGTCGCCGCCTATAAGCGGCGCTCGAAGCAAAAGGGTTAGTTCGTCTTACTCCCTTAGCATCCCTTTGTCTCTTGTCTTTTCTCTTAGCCCCACCAAGCACGTGTCCCGCAACCGTTCGTGGTCAGGCTCACGAAGGCTTTTTCCGCGTAACTGTTCCATTGAAGGACCGACGATACATTGTTGAATTTGTCGGCACTTAGGCTTTCTCGCGATATTGTTTATGGTTCGTCCGGTATCTCTTAAGCCTTTCGTCCACGATACTACAAAACTCTTCACATTCACGATTTCACAGCCATTGATAATGTACTAATTGCATACGCGTATAGAAAACGTTATTCCAACAAATATATCTGGTAAAATAACTTTCACCGATTTTTTCGTTTTACGATCATCTGCTTGTCGAGATATTTCAGCAGATTCGATGCATCCCTTGACCAACAGATATTTTTTCATAGTTGGTGACAAAAACACAAGGAATTCCCAGAAGTGTTGTCAGTCAAAGCGCGTCCATTTTCCAGCGGGAGAGATCGATTTTTCGCTAACGTTCGCCTGGAGTTTGCTACGTAGTCTACATCTGAACGATCAGAACGTGTAATTTCCGGTCTGGTTAAGCCGCGGTGATGTTACTCGCGCAAGAACCCAGACTCGTGCATGAAACGAGCTTAGGATGAAGCTTACACCGGAAAATTAAAGCTCGAATGTTCCGCTCGACGAAAGACGCGATGGTTGCGTTTTCACGCGTATCTCGCGGAAAAGCTTGAAGTGTGTGTCCTTGGAAACCGAGATCACGGAAACTGCTCGAAAAGAAATCGTTGAGATAAAGTTACGGAGAAAAGTTGCGGAGTCGCCATTGAAATCGTGAAACTTTCTTTTGGAAAGTATAGTCGCTCGAACATATTCACGGCAATAGTTGTTGTCTCTGTAATTTATTAAGTTTAATGGTAGACTTAATAAAAATTATTTTATTATTATAAATTTCTGATCACGCCGCATCGTGTTGATGTATCGCAAACGCGTTGTATCAAGTTATATGAGGTTGTCCGAAAAGTTTCTTTCGTTTTATGAGGAAATAATAGACACACAATGTTTTTTGTTTTATATTATTTTGTCGAATTACGTACGATCCATTTTGTTTTGTTAAGATAAACACCGTGACATTTTACAAACATTTTACAAACGAAAACACGTTTGCGAAAGAAAGACACTTTCCGAACAACTTAATACTTAGAAAATTCTTATGAACGTATTATCATGAGTATCATACGAGACTTCTTAAATTTTCATGAACGCTATAGTGAAAACCGACTGTCCGTGACTATAGAAGTAAAATCTGAAACAAGTCTCAGAATGCCTATAGAAGTCACAAAACATTTATTGGAAACACACTCTTGGTAAAAAGTTAGTATGCGACTCTCAAGTCTCTTGACTATATTTCAACTTGTCAACTTGCTAGTCTCGAACATACAAATAATTAATGTTAAAGATGGTGCCAGAAAATCTTGTGGCTTGCTAGAACCTTTACGAAGTATATGCTTGCGACAAATATTTTGTAATTTCTATGTACATATATCGTCGGATTGGTTTTCATTTTTACCAATATAAGCATGATACATTTCAAAGTATTCCGTATAACATAAAATTCGTTCAAAAGAAGCTTCAGGAAGCGCTTAAAAATGCTTTTGCGAGCCACTTTATCTTCATAAAAATATAAATCTTTATAAACAGATGCAGTCTAATTATAACAAACAGAATTATGGGAATAGTAGTAGTATCGAAATAAAATTACTGAAAAATACTCACGAACTGACTTGTTAAGATATAATGAAAATAATGAATTTTATAATATATTAACCGTATATAAATATAATACGTAACAAATAAACATCACAAATAAACGTAAAGAATAAAGAAGAAAAGAGAAAGGAAGAAAATGATAATATCAATTTGCGAACCGTAAATCTGTATTTTATCAAATCTTCTATATGCACACGTACTATTTATTCATTAGAATTTAGTTAGGAATTTAATAAAGCACAGAATGTGTGTATCTTATTTTTAACGTCACTCTAATCCCTATTATGTATCGCAACGGCGTGTTTATGCTGGATTAGTTATCGACCTACAGTAGCTGATTAAAACAGACTACGTGAATACGTCCTGCTAGTACAGTCGTGTTGTATAAAGGAATATATCCTTCTAGATCAGCTAAAAAAATTATAAATAATTGCGTAATCCGTACACTATTTTGTTCACAGTCTGATTTAATTAGATTTACGTCTATGAAACTGGCAAATCCCTTTACTAAGAGAAGCTTCTATAAAATATTAGGTCATTCCATAATTAATGCAGTTTTCATATGGAAAACAATGAAACTCGACGCGGTAGGAGTCTTATGGAAGGAAAATAGAAAATTTAGCATAATAATGGTAAACAAGTGTAGACAATGAGACAAAATACGCTATTGATTAGTTTCTTAAACAGTCGTTACAATTTAAAAAAAATGAATGAATAAAGTCACGAATCGCTACTGTAGGTTTCAAATGATGATGGAAGGAAAAACAGTCCGTTTTGCAGCTGTTCGTTTAATTTAGTACAGTATTAATTTATATTAATTTATACAGTATTACTCACAGAATTATCCAATAATAAAATACGGACATGTCTATTCTTTCGTGTTCTAAACGTTTCCGTGAGATCTGAACTTATACTTAAAGTGATTTTAGTAGACACTGACTAATACAATCTTATCACTTGTCTGTTTAATAAACCAACCAATATGTATAATAATCCACCTCATTATTATCTGACATAATTCATCCATATTCTGTATTATTCATTTTTAAATGCTATGTAAATACACAAATATGTAATCTACTTTGAGTCTAAACTTTGAATCCTTTTTATTTTCTTACTACCCTATACAGTTGATACAGGAACAGCAGCTGAAGCATGTGTATTTGTCACAAAATAAGCCTTATACAAAATATTCTATGTTCTCGGTAAGAGAACGTCATCGTCCTTAAAACCGGCTAAACAACGTTACGCTGCCGAAATAAAATCTTCATCGTTTGCCTTATTCATTTTCCCAGGAGCAGCCGAGAAGAGTTCGAAGCATGGCGCCGAGGATAAGGCGAACAGCATCATCACAGCCATGAAAGAGAGAATGCAGCAGAGAGAACGAGAAAAGCCAGAGATCTTCGAGCTGATTCGGTGAGTCCTTCTTAGCATATCTTTTCTCTTCTTCCCGATTTTCTTTTGTCGCAGCATAATCGACTCGACGGAAAATCCCGTCAGTGGCAACGAACAACTTTCAGGGAAGAAACAGTCGATCTATTGCGATCCACTTAGCTGGATCTATGATCTGTCGCCATTGCCTGTCAGTATAAGAAATCAATAATTAAACTCTTTGAACTCAAGGTATTCTTCCGTTCTTTCGGTAGAAGAAAATATAAATAAAATAATCACTGCTGTATACGTGGCTTCGAATTCAAAATATTTATTCAAAAATTGCAATTCTTTGAGAAAGTTTAAGGAAGTTGAGTCGGTGGGATTCATCGTCGAAAAATGATAATCCTTTAATCAAAACTCGTGGACAAAGATGATTATATAGCACAATAGTATTCGGTCAGTACCGAGATCTGTATTATTGTATATCCTGTCGAAAATAATTCAGAATTGTACATTTAAGATTATACGCATGATCGTTTGTTTTAAGCTACTTTAAAAAACACGAAACATGTCTATAATTAAGGAATTGACCAAAGTATTACAACTTTTGTAAGACTGAATTTTTCATAGAAATACATGAACATAGAATGTATAGGATACATGTATAAATTAGTATTTTATATCTGAAATCATTCCCTGGCTTTTCTCTATTTGAACATTACGCACGTACAATAACTTGCAAATAAATCGTCTAATAGTAATAATATACAATATTATATACATATTATTATTATATATATATATATATTATACTATATATTATTATACAAAATATCGTACGATTTTGATCATAAAAAAAAATTAAATTCTATAATGATAAACCAGAAACTATAAAAATGTTGACCTTTCCACAAGAAATAATTAATGAAATGATCGCTAACTTCAAACAAGAAAGACTCCTACGAATATCACCATCGCAAAAGCTTTTAATAATTCACTTATTAAAACAATTCTACAGTGATAAAGCACAAAGGATACAAATTTTCATTTATGTTACATCCGCTGAATAATCATCAACGAAATTATAAACTATGTATATTAAAGAGGAACAGTATACAATTAAAATTTTCATAAATTGAAATACTTTCGCGTAAACTATTTCAAAAACTGGTGAAAGGGAGCCTGTTACGTTTAAGCGCGTATTATTCCATTTCTGAAAAGACAGAAGCAGAATGAAATTCGTGTTACACGCCAACGAGCAGAGCAACCGGGTGCGAAGTTTCGACTCGCGTTGCAAAACGAGCTCGAGAAGTTTTTGCATTTGCATGGGTTAGCCGCGCTGAGTCCAGTTATAGTAGGACCGCAAATTTGCGTGCGCAAATAGCGGCATTCAGAATGTACAGGGACAGTGAAATAGATGAATTTAGGTTGGCCGTCCGTTGCACAATAAAGAGCTCTGAAAACGACTACGATCTTTTTCGTTTTCCCAACAACCTCACGCAACATGCCACGTCGCATTATTCTTTTTTACGGAATCGCCCGGTTAGATCTGTCCACGAGAGCACGGAATTCAAAATATGTATACCCCACTTTCGCATTTTCCAGCTGAAAAACTGCCAGCGTGCCTAATACGCTTTTGTTCTCTTGTACGATAGGAGAATTGTCGAGTTGAAGAATGCGGCCAGGCTCGAGACACGTGTAACAATTGGCTAAATTACAATTAGTCTGCCGTGAGAGCAACAAGAATGGACAGCAATTTTGTCATTAACCCGTTAACCAGCAAAGACGAGTTGACTCGTCATTTGAATTTCAAGATTTCAGATATTCCATTTGTTTACGTGTCATTGCATTTCTAATAAAAATAGACTACATTATATTTATATGTAAAAGGATTAAAATTAACGTCATCGATTCGTGTTTTTCTTTGGTTTTAGTTTCATAATTATAGAAATTTCTCGTCGAGGAATGAGTCAACTAACTAGTTAGGCTAGGGATTAGGATTTGTTGCAAACAATGTTTTATATGATACGAATAATTTTGTGAGAGGATTTAGGAATCGAATCTGGGTGTTTCTTGATTGTGTATTTGAGACCTTGAATAGACAGTAGGAAAAGTGAGTGGTAAAAATTAAATTCCAAGAATTAACTACTATTTATGACTTTTAGAACCTATCGAATCAATTATTGCTGAACTCTCGAGATTTGAAAATGAAATACGTAATATAATATTACATTTCCAAGTCTGCAATTTATATTGAACTTGATATCGATGCGAAATTATAGCGACGTTTGCTCGGTGACAGAAAAATAGATAGGTGTTTCCTGAATGAAAGAGCCCTGGTCCATTTTCTCTGTCAAGAGTTCCTCAAAAATGCCAACGAGACGATGCAGATTCGATGAAGGTTCGATCGATTGATCCAGATCAAACTTCCGATTGTAAAGCTGTAAAATTCGTAGCGGTATCGGGATCACGTCGAATGTTCGAGGTCGCCGAGCTAATCGTTATATCGCAATGCACATGGAATCCACTTAAATGTAGAAAGCGTTTTATTGAAAACCGTGTGAGAAATAATCATCGATAGCGTGGTCAATTTTGATATATTTTCAAGAATCTGATAACAATCTCGATAACCTCTCAGAGAGATTTAATTAAAATCTGCAGAAATTTCCTTGCAATCCTAAACCGTAATCTCAATTTCTGAAACAATTTCAATAATTCGATGTAACAATCCGTAACAAATTTTCATATAAAATTTCCTTGAACATCTCCAGTTATATTTACATAAAATACACACACGATTTAGTACTTTCACGGTGTAGTCTATTTAGCCGAACGTATTTAACATTTGTTAACGTTCAATCAATAATCACATACAATAAAATTAAAAATTGCTAAAAAGATTCCTCTATCAAACATCTTCTAAAAATCAATGATGCGACAAATGTAATAAGAACTTATTAGAAATAGGACTAATATAAAAATTCGTAAATCACCTCAAAAATCACCTCAAAAAGAGATTTCGAATCCTTGGGAATGTTTCCTTCGGTAACTTGGTAAACAGTACATAGCGTGTATGGGATTAAGTCGAACATGTAGGTACATCTGGAAGTTAACGTCGGTAGTAACTAGTTTTCCCCAAACGACAAAGTTGAAAAGCATTTCGGGTCAACGAGTTACGGAACTTGTTAAAACTCGTCACAAAGAACATTAAAACGTATAATCACACAGATCACGATTGGAAAACCTAAGGAACTTTTAGAATAATAAAACATCTTCTGTTGCATGACGATGGTTGCAAAGTTATGAAAATTCACGAAGAATATAAGTTACACGTATAACTATATCACAATACTAGTAATCTCTTTTCTCGGACATTCAAATATGTTGCGGTAAGTTTCTTGTATTAAAATTGAGCAATTTTATAGAATTAAATGGATCGATAGCAAGGAGGAACGATACTGTATCTTCCGTTACTTTTTACTTACTTCTTCAAACGACTTACGGCCACCACTTACAGCGACTCAAGCATTGATTTTGCTTTAAATCCAGAATTTACGATCGATACGTTTCGAATGTAAAGGGAAAATTTTTCAAAAGTCCGTCGTAATTATTTTTATGAAAAATTTAATCATGAAGATTTTCGAAATTTATTAACTTTTTTGTGGTTGTATCACAACATTTTACTATATACTGATTGTCAGACTGAGTTTTAATAAATGAAAAAAGAAAAGCTTAACCTTTGCGGTCGAAGCAACGTTTGACATTTCATTAAAGCCGGCTCATAATTTAACTGAACTTTCATATTTTCATAACTAACAACGTATTCATGGTGGCGTATTTTTATTAAGTTGATTTTAAGTACAAAATAATATATTCCATGTTTTAAAAGCGAGAAGAATATTGTGTTTCCCGAAAGAAGCAGAGCTTGTTCTTTGCCATTTAACTCTCGTTAAATAAATAAACAAATGCGATCTATTCTGGAAAATGTACTTATAGTACAAATTAATATCTATATCAGTAATTCAATTAATTCAAAATGCACATCAGTTAAGAAAACAAGCTAAAGAAAATAATCGATGCTTCTTCCTCGTTTTCTAAACATCTCCTCGATAACGATTTAATATTTCTAATAAAAATAAGAAAATAAGATTATAATTAATAAAAAAACTTGTTGTATTTAAACAATCGCGTGTTTCATAAAAAGTATTCAAAAAATTCTACAAATGTATAGTATACTGGTTAACTTACGATTAGAATCGTTACGGGATTATTAGTAGCTGCATAAGTCATTTCAAAACACATGTATTTCAAAGTTTAGCAGAAATAGATGCAAATCGAGGACTGTGTATACACAATTTATGATTCTCGTTACGTATCATGTATTTGTGGCATTTGCGAATTATGTATTATCGAAACTCTATCTTTACACTCGTTAATCTGTGTCATATTTTACAGTATTCTTAGCGATATATGTTTGTATACCAATAAGTCGGCGTCGAAGTCGATACGGCACTTGCACAGAAAAATTTTTATTCGACAAAGGAAAAGATAATATATTTTGATGTATAGCAGTCATAAAAATCGGTGGAACATGTCTCTCGGCGTTTCTAGTATGTTCGATGTAAATATATATCAGTTCTTTAACTTTCAATTTATCGCTATCGTAATCAAATGCAATCGTTTCCAAAATAATGATATCCAAAATAAATATTCGTCGTCTCTTGTTCCTATAATTTAGCGACGTGTTCTACGATTTTTTTTTTTTTTTTTTTTCATATGAAACACATTGATATTACGTTTACATTGATACAGAGTAAAATAGTCTATGTATATGGAAATTTAAAAGATTGAAACATATTATCTGTACATGTATACCAGTTATCTTAAAAGCCATGACGTGTACTATCGGATTCTGATTAATGATAAAAAGACAAAAAGACACTAGATCGAATTTAGTTTTCGTCGTTTGTTCTAGCAAAACGAAAATATAACAAGGAAAAGATACCTTTTTTTGTTTTTTCTATCAAGTCCTGTATATCTTAGAATGAAACTAAACAAATAACAAGTGCGGTACTTCCACTAGCTACGGTTCAAACTGTTTGATCTACGTATAACAAGGAAAGATATAACAAACTAACAGATGCAATAAAATTCCCGAAATAAATGTCGTATAGAATTCAATATTCACCTTCGCAACAATATCATACATACGTGTATTATTAACGAAAATTTGAAAATTAATACATCAATTTTAAATCGCATAAATGATTCTTAAAATTATGAAACAGGGAACGATTAATGTTTTCAATATTAAACAGAAAATTCTTGAAATTCTCACAATAGAAATAATTAATATCAATCTGAAAAATTAAAATTAATATTTAATATGCATTAATTAATATCCAATATGAAACGAAAAATTATATGTTATAATGATCGAAAAAACAATATGATACATGTATTTATTACCAATAAAACAAGTACCGAAAGATATTACTATACAACGCATTAAATTTCTTTATTAATTTTTTATTATTTTCTTTAATTAAATATTTCCAACAATTATAAATCGATGTACCAATTGTAGCATTTCCTCGAGTTATACGCGATGTTTGGTCCTCTGTTACGTCGGTCACGATCAATCCTACAAAATCATACTATCGACTTGAATGCGATTAGAGACGCGTCGATCGGACTCATTATCAGTTATTAAGTAATCGACAGCAGCGCATAGGTCAAAATTGCAATTTCCGATGCCGGTAGGCAGGACCATCGGTGTTGATCGTTCCGAAAAGCAACGGAAGTGCTCGTTCGTGTGCCTAATCCGCGTTCCTTTGCTTACTTCGAAACTTCAGCTAATAATAACGTAGTTGATCGACCGGATAATTCCATTGCAAGCCTCATAATCGCTACGACGCGATGCGACGCCATCCTAATCGTATCTTCACACGCTGGGAAATTAATCAGCGACGCAGCTGCCTTCCAGGGGGCTATTATTGATGATCCGCGGCTCATTAGTGCGGATTCTGTAATGAGACAATACCACCGTGAATTATAATCAGACAATACCATTATCGATGCACGTCTCAGCATAAGAATATTTGGTTTTCTGGATTATGTTATAAAGAAGTTATAAATTGATATGGAGTTTCTTTAACAATCTGTTATACGTACCTGTAGGATTTCTTTATGAAGATTGAGTTATTTCGATCGTTTCATCAATATATAGGAATACATAAGAATAATTATACGAATTCAATTATTCCTTATATTACATTTATCTCTTATCTTCATTTTCACGTAGAAGAAAATATATGCTGTCTTAAACGAAATTTTGTATTTCGCGACTGATACTAATTCTCAAGTTTGAGTAATTGAACGTAATTGTATCGAGTTAAAAGAATTATAAGAACCCTATAATTAGAGCTTATCAACGTTCTTGTCTGTACTTTTTTAACCGTAGTTAAATTCAGTATTAATTTAACAATTATATAATAAATTTCTATTTCGAGATATTTGAGACTGATCACAACTATCATTACAAATTAATATTATTGATCTTATTAGGAAATAAATGAACTTATTATATTATAGTATATTCATATATTATTCCTACGATATGAAAATTATTACGATAATATAATATATAATTCTTTAGAAAGTTATCTTCTTGATAAATATATCATACTTTTTTAATTTGTCTACCTAAACATTTAGACGGATAAAACATTACTTTGCAAAGTAATTTCATCTATCGTAACTCTTACTCATCCGCAATTATACTAAAGAACTACTTTCGTGAAATTACGCGAGTCAAATAATATAAATCACAAGCCAATCAACCATGTATTTCTTCTTAAATGGGTCATTCACTTAACTCAAAATATGTTTAGCTCCTTCTAAAAAAACTTGACGTTCATTTCCACGAGATTAACATTAATAGCCGATTATTATTCAAGCATCGTCTTTCCAATGGAGCCGGTCTTTCAACCTTTAGAGTTGAAAATATCGAAATATCCGCTACTCGAAGCGATGAACACGATCTAAAATGTCGATAAAAGCTACTAAGCGATCGGGTGTATAAATTAGTGGGAATCGGGGTTAATTAATACTGCTTCCCCGTTCGTGAATACGTTAAGAACTGATCCATCGAACGTCAATGGATAATTCATCGCGCAATGGTTGTTTCGTTTCAAGGTACTCCATGCTTGTTCATCGGTTACTAGTTAATGAAGCAGCTATCGTCGTCCTACGAATGAGAATTGCCAGAGAAATAAGTAAAGCGTCGTGTTTACCAGTCTTCGAACGTTGTATCAAGTATTTTTGCATAGCGTTTCACGCTTATGCCACTGGAAAATCAGATATCCCCGATAAATGAAGCGATGAAATGCAGAAAATTTGTATCTACACGGTGTAAAAATGAGTAAATAAGATGTGAGTAAAAGCAAGGGAACGAGTTCTTTCAAAGATGAAAATTTTCGACTTTTTTTAGGGAACTACAAACCGAGATTAATAGAAATACATTTCTATGTTTGGGCAGAATTCGAGTATTCTTTTACAGGAACATAACTGCACGAACGATCGATATACGAACCTATCCAGTTTTTGAAAGTTATATTTAAAAGAATTTCGAAGAATAGTAAGAATAAAAAGGATACTTTTCTAATTATAAAACTCAATCTTATAAACGGATAACTTTCACGTGCCTTTTTTCTCATATATTGGTACAAAATACGCATCTTCGTATTGTACGAATATATAATTTCAATATAAAATAATTGAAGGAATTATTCAAAGGATACGAAACGGACGGACAAATAATTTCTAAAAACGAATATTCCTTACATCACAGATCACGATTACATTTTCATCACGAAATTTCCTTCGTCTCATGATTTCGCACAGCCCGATATCAGCTAACATGAATGGTCTGCAATGCGAAATTGTACAAGATGTACAAAGCGGGATTGGAAGCAACGTATCCAATGGTGACAGCATACCGACACGATATAATCGGATAGCAATCTCTTTGAACGTGTCCATAACGTGAAAAAGGGCAAGGCAATGGCGACTACGAAGCCAGGGTAAAAAGGCGTAAGAACGAACGTGTGAAATGAACCGAAAATCTCGCTATCATGCACAAGGCCGGGTCTCGTCTTCTCTGAGGGGGGTGAAGGATCAGAAAAAAATGTGTAAATATATCTAGTCGTTGGTCGTACGTCCCGACTATGCCTTTCGAAAGGTCGAAGATACATAGAAGAAAATTTAGTTACTATCGGACAATCAACGACCTCGTTAACCGTCTGATCGATGACCAGAACGCGTTAATTACAAAAGGGCGCATGTTCGCTGAAAATATCCGTTCCATGAAAAATATTCGTCGATAAAATGGATCCACGTAGTAGCACGGAAGTTGATTTATGCGCGATCAGACCGTGATATCGACGTTTCGATAAACAGAGTTATTTGTCAGTTGAAAAGTTACGAAGCGTACATTTTCGAGAATTTTAAGTTTGAATAAATTGCGTTTCTTTTCCTCGATAGCTTTCGCGGATCGATCAATTTGTTTCAGGTCCTTTCGACGGGTCCTTTTCTTTAAGAACACAACATGGATAAACTTAGTTTAACGATAGCGTTATTGAATTTTAATTCCATTATGTAAAGAAACTTTGTATTTGTATTTATACGTATATAAATTCAGTTGTAAACAAAAATCTTGGACCTGATTGTTAGATGTATAGAGAAAAAGCCTTATCGGGACATATTCTGAATACAGCGTCGTGTGCAACGTGGTGTGCTCAAATTGTAATAAGTAGAAATTCAACGAGATTTTTCTCACATAAACGATGGTGACTGAAACATCAAAGAACAGAATGTATTTGAATTACTTGAGAAAGAATCTTTGCTTTTCGATTTCCTATTATTGACAAAAATTATGCTAGAGAAACCTGTGTTGTTGATTTAATTTATTTCAAGAAGTATCTACTGAAACAGCAGCAAAAGTAATAGAAAATGTTTTGAATTGTTCTGAAGCTGTTCCAAAATCACTTTTAATCCTTAAAACCAAATATTTTGTCCAATACTAATCAACAATAAAAAATCCAGAATTTAATAAAAATACATCATCGGTGTAACCTTACAGCTCGTTAATGAAACTTTCTCTTCCAACATCTCACTCAAAAAATCGTAGAATCAGCCTGAAAAGTCGTATACCGGTTCCGCGAGGGTGACGTTTTAAAATCCCGAAATCAGAATAGCAAGTGTAACAACAAGATTCATTTGGTTAGAGCAAAAATGCGATTGCAATTAGAGGAGAGAAAGCAGCAACCCATTAGTAACCCTCGACGCAGTGGATTATCCCGTGATGTAATTACCACGAGCACGCGTTACACGTTGCACGCGACGCTTGCAGAAAGAAAGAAAACGTTAGTCGGAGAGTAAACGATGAAACGTGTCTCGTGCGAGAGGAAAAGAAACTAAAGGGAAATCGAGTGAAACGAATGACCCGAAGTTAGAAAAGATAGAATGGAGAAAAGATAGGGAAACAGGGGGTGAAGCAAAAAAAGAAAAAAGAAAATAGAAAGAAAGAGATGAAACAGGTAGGACGAGATCTGGGCCATTGGCACAGCTCATGTGAAAGAAAGTCTCGTCGGAGTTTAGGTCAGTCTTCGGGGTCGACGAGGAAGCATATGCGGGTCACATGTCGGCGGTGAAGCAGTCAGTTCTGGACGGTACCAGCAAGTGGTCCGCGAAGATCGCCATTACAGGTTTGTGGCCAGCTCGTTGTGCCCGCCGGTCATGGCCGGTTATGCACCCCCTCCGTGCAACAAAACGATGAAACGTGCAGCGCTCGATTATATTACATCTATCTTCTCTATATACGATACATATTGTGTGTACCACCTGTGTGCCTCAATGTATTCTTCTTCTTCTTCTTCTTCTTCTTCTTCTTATCATTATTATTATTATTATTACTATTATTATTATTTGATATTTTATTTCTTTATTTATATCATCATTTGCAAAGTCATATTACACGCCACTTTTCACCGCGTTCTTATTTTATTCTATTTTCCATTTTCTATTTTCTCTTCTTTTACTTCTTCCCCTCACCTATGATCCTGTTTCTGTATTCCCACAACAATATGTATATGTTATTATCACATGATCGCGTATACATATTTATCTCACACATTGCTGTATCTCCTGTTTATCTGTGATCGTTAAATTTAATTTCATCGTCGAATCTGACGCGCTGCCGGCTGCTGCTGTGTTGTACTGACTGTCACGTCTATATATTATCTATATATTCTATATATTGTGATAGAAATTTGGCTGTGCCTTTGTGAGAATGCACCCGTTCTTCGCATATCTGTATGAAAATAGAGGACTATACAGGTAGAGAGAGAAAGAGAGAGAGAAAGAGAGAAATTTGGTTCCGCGGATCACTCGTGATTTTCTCTCTTTTTTCATTAAGCTTCTCTTTCGACACGTTCACTGTATCGCGTTTACATATACATTATACCAACTCAAATACAAAACAAAATGTAATGATGATGAAATTTTTGTGAAAAATGTTCGATATTGCGAGGCTTTGCACGTACATGAGAATATTTTGCGCGAGCTATTACGAAAATATCTATTGCAATCTGTCCGAATATTGCGAAACTCTCTATACGTATGGATTATTGCGAAAAGAAATCTTTATGAAAAATATTTGTATAGCATAGTTCATGAAAATCCATGCAACAGCGAACGTGTCAACTTATTCTTCCTTCTTTACTCTACGTCTTCTCTTTTCTTTGCCTATTGCTCTGCTTCTATCTTTCTTGCTCTTAATTTCTGCCTCTGCATCTGTCTTTCTTTAGCTGTATCTTCCTTTCTATTTTACAAACGAATTCTGGCTATGAAATGAGAGAAAATTACCTTGCGTTCCGTGACACCGGTCGAAAGTGTTCAAATGTTATATCGCAAGATTCGTAGATTGCATTGTTCGTGTCGATGTGTCTTGATGTAGCGAGTGAGTTTGCGTCTGTTTAATGAATTTTTTTGAGAAAATAATGGTGTGCATAGAAGCCATGCATACATATCATATTTTGACATAGCGAAACTGTGACACTACGCGAATTAGACGAGATGTTTGATTTGTCGAGTGGATTTAAACAAAGACTTGTAAATGTTACTTCATGGAAATAGAGTTGTGTCGATGACAGAGACACTAGCTTGTAGAAAAATCACGCGTTAGTCGCGAGTAGAAAGTTAATCGCAAAACACTGACAATGACCAATCTACACATGAAATGAACTTTTACCGATTCGATTGCGCGTTAAATTAGAAAAATACTGTGTATACTTGCTAGAAGTAATATAACAAGCTTGTTACTCGTGTTCCGTTTTGCAATAACATCTTATTAAAATTCGTATAATCTACATGCGCACATTCTTTTATCGGAGTTTAATCTCGAACTTTCTTCTTTTCAATTTCCAATAAATCTTCAATAAAAACATATTGTATACGATAGAATGTTCGAAATAATTGATAATAGTAAATGTATCCAAGTGTCGTTTCATCAAAGTTTTCAAGAACTTTTTTATCAAGAATTTCTTTTAGTCTTTGATAAGTTTCAAACGAAGACATATACCAACCAGTAACGATTATACAGAAGATTGCAAAATATGTAATTGGATAAAAATTTGGCTATATCTCAAAACAAAACAAAAATGTCCAATGCATGCTTGCAAAAAATATTATTAATGGATAATTTGGAAGATCAAGGAAGTAAATTCAAAATTGAAATGGCTTCAACGATTCATTTGTTAAATGAAAAATAACATGTACGTAGCCATAAGTAGACTAAAAATTAAAAATATGCGCGTAAGGTATATGCAAATTAAAAGTATATGAAATATGCAAATTTTTAACAAATATTTAACAAGTGAAAAACTCACAAATCTATATAAAAATTCACAATTTAATCAAGACCAACGCCTTGCAACTTTAAAACTTCAAAAGTATTAGGTTGTCCGAAAAATGTCTTTTTTTTTTACAGACACGTCTTTTACAACGATTTGTCGAACGTTGTGATCTTTATCTTGATAGAACAAAATGGATCATACGTAATTCGGCAAAATAATATAAAACAGAAAATGTTGTTCATCCATTATTTCCTTATAAAACGAAAGAAACTTTTCGGACCACCTAATACATATTTCTAGACTGTACTCTCTCGCTTGTAATACAGTTTTAAAGAGTTAACGTAAGTGTAACCTTCTTAAGTGAACCCCCAAACAACAAATACTCGTTTAACAGAGTAAACCTTGGAGGCAATCGCTTTACCAGTCTCCCGACCGTGTCTCAACCTACTTATTTCTCTATATGTACTGCTTCTAGCGAGTATACACGTACATGCACACAACGTGTAATTCCAAAAGGGACATGTACATGAGATGTGACGAACGGGTGCATACTTTTCACACGTCATCCTCCTTGGAGTACACGTAGCCCATAAATCCTACCGATTACTCTCACACGTCCAACCAACATCCTACACGCACGATGTTCGCTCGCGCGTTACACCGTGTCATCATTACACACAAACATACACACGCACACACACATACATGTCACCTGCATAATTTACATTCGTCTCTGGATACAACAACATCGTTCACCGGCCATTATCGCAGCCACATTTTCCAGGACGTTCGCCTAACCTTCCGAACACAACCTCTTCAAACAGTCCCCCTTCGCCAGTCACTTTACCTTTCGCCTCTCTCGAATGAGAATTTTGCCTTTCTTGGATAAAATTTATGCAGTTTAACGACTTTCCCCAATTTCTACTGTTCGACTGGAGCCTTATTTTGTAGAATTCATAGGATTGGAGAAGGTGTAAGGGTTGCTCTTTGAAAAAAACCCACGAAATTATACCACACTACGTATAAGGAAACGTTAAGCAAATTTTATATTTTCTTAGTTTAATCCACTTGGTGTTCAATATTTGCCAAAAGAATTAGATTAAATTAGATCGAAGTTAGATTGGTTAGTACCTTTTAGGGCAGCAATTTTTTAGACTGTGTAGTCCGACATCAAGTGGATTAAACGGAAAAGACGTCACATTTTGTAAAAATTTTCTTATTTCCTAAAAATGAAAAAGAAAGAAAGAGCGATTAAGAAAGATTAGATGAGAAAATACTATAATCGAATAGTCAAAATTGGGGAAAATTTCCTTCATACCATCTTTGTTTCTCATCGTTCGATTTAAAATACCTAGTCATTGTTCGGTCGCTTTGTTTGTGATGATGTAACTGTACTTAAAAGCCATGAGACGCAAGAAATTTCAAATATTTTATTTTAAAAAATGAATGAATACTCCATAGGCTATTGTAACTCGAGAAGGCAGAATTTCACGGCGTTCGCTCCTGTTCTCGAAACTCGTTCTCAACGAAGATAGATGAAGTAGAAATTTGCGAAATTGTCTGCTCGTCCTCGATCCACAATTTGGCAACCGATTTGCTAAAATTCCGAGGCAAGAAAATAGGAAACTTTCGTAGCAGCAATTTCGTGGAACGTCGCTAGTTCTTTGACAGTTATTTCAATGCTACCCTTATCCTTTTCGAAAAAATGTAAATGTCGTAGCTTAGAAGAGAGGGCACAGGGGGTTCGTACACGAATACCGCGGAATGAAGCAAATGGTAACGTGTAAGTCAATTTACATGCCCTTGCTACCAATGATAGTTCGTAAGATGAGTTTGTGGAAGTTCAGATTTGAGTTTGAAGAGTAAATTGTGTGCGCTGAAGGGAAAAGGGTTTTTAATTAACGACGCTTTCGCTGTAATTGATAACTACGTTTCATACACACCGAAAGATATTTCATATCCGATATTGTGCTAGATGTTATCATGAAACTGGCATACTTCTTTTAATACGACGTAACCAAGGTTCAAGGTAAAAGTGAACATTATTCATTTGTGTCAGGACAGTGCAATTACTATGGATCGTTGTAATTGAAGGCATATTAGGGTTCTGTTTGAAAGCATCCTTTAATCGTTATCGCCAAACAAACTTCCGCAGATCCTCTTCATGCTAATTACGCCTGTAATATTCTTTAAGCGTATGTTCGCTAGATGATCGTCAATCAATTCTTCCAATCGTTACATTCGCTCGACTATCATCGAAAAATCGTAGATGGCTAGATTCGATCATCGCAAGTGAAAAGTTTCGTTCGGATTAATCAGAAGTTATCCGAGTTCCAGTTAAATTCACTTTAAACTTGCATTCGTTCGAGTCTAAAGTTGTAGATTTAGATTTTAGAAATTGCTGCTTTTTTTCAGACCAACCGTTAGTTTAACGAACGTGAACTTCGTTTGGTGCTTGAAATAAAATATCGAATCGAGTAAGATAATATAAATTCGCATAAGTACAGTGTATTTCGTATCCTCGACTAATAAAAACTAGTATAGAAATTTGACAGAATCTACGAAAGCAACTAGGTAAGAAATTCACACTGTTAAAAACATTTTCGACTGAATTCGAATAATCTAACTAATCTGAACAAGACTTGAACTGCATTGGGTCACGAAAATTTACAATTCATCACGAACAATTACTGCAAATCACGTCTATCGTTACATAAAATTGCAAACAAATCGGAAGATAGCTGGAAATAAGTTTTTTTGATGCCAGCATGATGAATCGTCGTTCGATGAACCTTTTGTCCACTGAATCGTTGGCACCGTAATTTCTTCGTCAAGCACGCACATACATACGAATATGTGAGCATACGTCTGTGTATGCATCGTGTGTCGTGTGATTGTCCATCACGCGAGATGCCTGTTCCTCTGCTTCGGAGGAATTCAATCGAAAGTCCATTAAGGCCACACGGCAACTTGTTGTGGCTCGACTGTGTACCAGCGCCATGCCATTGTCAAAGCTAAGCCGGCTCTATAGATCCGACAACGTGAGCCAACGCCTAACCAGTCAGTACCCTCGATGCTATACGGACGTTTATCGGAAACGATCCGCAGCAACCACCGAGTAATCTATGGCAATGGATTTGTTGCTCCTACGATCCTCAAAATTTTCCTCTTGATACTCTGTAGTTTAACATTTGTGATCTGCGTTCGAATTGGCTGCCGTTAAAATAGAGTCGATTATATCTTATTGTGTGAATCGTTGATGTTTCGGTATTTCGAAACTTTGGACTGTTATCGTCTGTAAGAAGATCGTGCAATTGATGTTTTAATTGATCTTTGGTGTTCATTTCGTAACGTTGTAATCTATTTGACGAATAATTAATTTCTAAAACGACGAAACTGTGCTTGAGTAATTAATTGCTTGTTGAGGGTTCGCGAAGGATTCAAAGCGAGAGAAAATTGTGATTCTTCAGAATCAGTAAGTTGCTCGATATATTTCGAAAATAATTTCAAAAGTTCAATTTAAAATTTGTATTTCTTTTACCAGGGTCATCCTTCGATCTTTTCAATGCGTGCTGTGCAATATTTATGATCGAAGAGTACAGGAAGAATTAAATATCTAGACATTTTTACAAGTCACAGTAAATGATTGAAAACGTCGTTTCTTCTCGTTTAGGAGTCTGTGAAATCCGTAAAAGTTACAAATATGGATTCGTAAAAATTACAGTTGTAACGTTTCTAGAATACGAGAAAAACATCGCACTAAACCGCTAGGAAAATTTGCCACGTGTATAAAAGCATTAAAAACCTATGATTGAAAGTATAGTTTTCTCCTAAAAATTAACGTTCACAGAATTGAGCAACAAAGAGAATTAAATTCCAATCTGTTCCACTATTGTTTAACGAAACAATTTGTCTTGCAAATTGCGTTAGTTCTCATTACGTTGCAAATTTAAATCTCGATTAGAAAATTTAAATATAAAATAATAAGATCAAAAAAGAGCCTCAAAGTTCGAAGAATTCAAAGTTTTGAGATTAGAAGTGCAATTCAATCTTGTTGGAGAAAATAAAAATCGCTAAAATGATTATAGGCATGAATATTGGAACTGGAAATTATATTCGTTCTTGTAATTAGTCGGGAAAGAATCTAGAATTAACGAAAAAGTAGAAAGTACATAATAGCAGAAAGTGAAGTTTCCGGTAGAGAAATTTCATAATGGATTATCGAGATTGGTTTTAGCATTCGTTGATAAGTTGATAAAGGACACGCGTGACTAACCTCCATATGCACCTCTTTTTAGGTCATGTTACAGAATTTCACAGTGAATGTTTTAGCGGGAACAAGATCAATAATTCTGTCATTGAAAGTTGCTTTAAATACAATGAAAGAAATTCTAGAGAAGAGTCTGGGTATAAAAATAAATTCGCAGATAGCAAAAAAGAAAAGCACTAAAAAATATTAAAAATATATCAGAAAAAAAATACTGTACGTCAAAACAGGTCGTTCGTTAAAACAAATATTTTTATCCGACGCGTCAAACACATCACACTACATTCTGCTCCAAAAGGCAAAAGTCGTTCGGAGTTCGTAATCATTGTATCGAAACGTGTAAGTTTCTTGGAGACAGGTCAAGTCACAAACAACGCTGAGACATCTAATTTTGGTCCTTCTTCAAAGCTGTACGAAAGAAATACGTACGTGGATTGTCGGTGGAAATTGTGATTCGCGAAATAAACTTCGTCCAAAATAATCAACGTTATCTGAAACGTTGCGTCCCTCGTTAATTAGGAGTATCAAAAACTTGCAATGAAAGAAGGGAGTTAGGTTCATTTGTGTCGTAGTTCTTCCATATTTGACTCGATATTGAATGATACCTTCTTGGTGTTTATCGCTGATCGAGCAATAACCAGTGATAGTAATGATAATTAAGTATTATTATCACATGCTTATCGAATCGATGCTTTTAGTTTGCTTCCGATAATTTGAATAATTGTGAAATATTCTCGATGAATTTGCATTTCGGTAATGATTTTCATATGCGAGATATATGCTTACATAATAATTGATAACATTCTGAATATTCTTTGACTTGAAGAATTAATATTTTCACTTATTTATATTTGATTTCTGCTGGGATATTATTGTTATGATTATGGGTTGATTAGTAGATCGTGCAATTTGATAATGAAAATTATCCGATAATTCGACGTTTAATAAAATTTATTAGAGCACCATCGAATATTCACCGCAATTTCGAAACTATATTTCATGATTACTTCACGATTTTCATATGCTTTGTCCGTTTATTGTATATATTTGTCCAGATGGCACACTTCAATTAAGGAAACACTCGGTAAATTATCTAATAAAAAATTAAATAGTCCAAATCTATCGTGATCTTAATACCATAGAAATTTTCATGGTAATTGAATCTAACTAACTCTAGTTTTCAGTTATTTCTTCGTTTCTGTATGCAAATAGGGTTAAATAAATCCTACATTTCAATCAATCCTACATTTATGTATTAATCTGTAGACTACTATTTCTACCTAACACGAGAACACAGAGTATCAACACCGTCTCAAAAATGTCACTTCGTCGATCTTCTTAATTTATCTACCACTTCTCAAGTGTCAACTCGATCTACTTAACTTCGAGTTCACATCTTTTACGTAGAGATATGTACAGGTCTCATACGCGAAGCTAGTTGTCTCGTCCCATGCGACGAGGGTACAAAGTTGGCGATGATCCACGGTGCAACAAGTTTCTTATTCCAAACTGACAAGCAGCGGATCTGAATGTGACGATGCCAATTCCACCGTTGCGAGGATTAACAGGTAGCGTCAGGATTGTGAACGTCCGCAGTTTGTTCGAACAACGAGATAACAAGGTCATGGTCGATTGGATTACAATCGTTAGAGAAAGCTTTGATTCTACCAATTTTTCTGCCAATTGATTCTACCAATGAACTGTCATTCAAAGAGAATTCAAAGAGAAATTTTGTTAGATAGCAAAATGGTTTTTCGCAAAATGGATTTTCGAGTAGCAGTGGTTGGTTGGATTCGAGAACGTGCTCGTATTATATTTATCACAGGGAAATTTATTCAAAACTTCAATGATAAACTGGTTTCTTTGCTGCTGCTGAGCTCAGTAAATACGAGCAAATATTTCACTAAGTTATCTTTTTTAATATTTCTCGATATTTAAGGGAAAATATGTTTCTTAAACAATTAACTACAGCAACTAGTGGCCTCCAATCTCTTCCAGGTTCTGTTTCATCTGAAAAGCATTTATTACTATCGTCGTTACCTTGCTTTGCAAACTAATATCCTGTCAAGGATCAGGACGAAAGAGAAAGACAGAAGGATTTGCACAGCTTTGTTGCAGCCATTTGCCTCTTTGTTTCGTCCTTGTCCATGAACATCTTCTCCTTCGTCCAGTCTAAAAATATTGAAAAATTCGCGTTTCATCCTCAGGCAACGTCTGACTGAACGTATCCATGTTCTTCTCAGAAGATATTATATATGTTGGCCGGAGGAAATCCGTTCCTCCGCTCTATTGTTATTATTTATTGTACGATCTTCCACGTCAGCCGACAAGAATTCGCTCTAGATCAGTTTCCTCGCGAGTATCACGCTACCTCTTTACAGACACTCTTCATTCAGCAACGACTCTCTTCTCATTCTCTGCTACACCACGCTTCCATCACAATTCTCAGTTTTCGTCCCGAAGCAACTGTTATTATTCTCTTCTATCGCTTTTATTCGCGTCCCTTTCTTCGACCAACTCTTCCGCAACCACATCCATGAATCAGTTACGAGAAGCTTCCCGAGCCCACGACCTCGATCTTTCATTACGCAGAATCCGATCAACTTGGTATTCGTTTTCTGCGTATTTTCGTATCGTGTTTCCGTTGTGTATCGGCCAGTAGAACGATGCAGCGCAATGGTGTGCAACTTTGTCCCAATTTTCTCGTCGTTGCGTATTCGTATCAAAGCCGAGAAACAGGCTTAACATCGTAACGAACGACGATAAGCAACGGATTTGGTTCGGTTGAGTAATCGTATCGCTTGTACTATTTGACGGCGAGAAACTGACAAACAGCCGATCAGCTCTGTTCTATATCTTTGTATCTCTTTGTACGCAATGGCGCAACGCAATTGTCTATCCATATATCGATACACAACAACGGTGATACGACACGCAGACACGCAACGAAGGAATACTAGCTCCTAAACTATTTAATTACTACTGGTCCCGCTTATGCAACTCCTTCAGTGAGAAAGCACGTGATCGTTTAGCGAAAAAAGAGAGAAAGAGCGACTGCCTTCACACAGCGTGCAATGTCGACTCAATGTGCTGCTGGGTATATTCCGAAGTATGGAAACGCTTATGCTTTCATGACGATTGCCAAAAGTCATTTAGCAGAGAATCCTTATACCTTGGAATACGAGGAACCACGATTGCCTTTCTGGTTCCTCTATTCATTCGCCGTATAGTATCGCTAGTCTGGGCTGAATCGCCGGCGCTGCTGCGAGTGATCACGTTTTCACGACAATCGACGACCTCCGCCTCGAGACAGTCCTACACCACGTCCTTCGGTGGCCTCTGCAAGGTACCACATCCCCTCGTGGTCGATCCACTGACTACAACGAGAGCTGTGTTCGAGAGGAGATTTAGCTTTGAGATCTCGACGAGTGTCGAGCGTATATGGTACGAGAGGTTGTCGAAGGACGATCCGATGACGAGGACATTGTCTTCTTTTCAGCACGACGTTTTCAGTCGACCCGGACACGCACATAGACAGCCTCGAGCAGGCCGAACAGATCGTCCTTGAGGGTACCAGCAAGTGGTCCTGCAAGATCGCCATCACAGGTGACACGATGATACTGATACCTTAGAGAGTTAAGAATTTACTCCACCCACCAAGACCGACCGTGTCGTGAACGACACGGTTTCTATGCCGTGTAAAATGTGACACACACGTGACACACGCTTTTTCATACACGAGAATTTATGGAATTGGACCTGGTCGCGCGATCGCAGCCAGAGGAGAACGGTTCGCCTTGATAACCTTTTTTTAACTTCTTTCGGCTCCTGAACATTCTTCACGCTATTGTTTTTGCTGCAGATTGACTTGTTCAAAAGGCTCGTCTCAGATTTCCCGCAATCTGGTGGTATTTTAAACGTTATACTTTAAAACGAATACTTTCAATTTTCAAATTTCAAATTCGACACGGATCGTACACGACCGCGACTGTTTCAATTAGATCTCGGTTACTTCATTTCGGATGTATATTCTCGTTTTATTTGTATTCTACCTCGTCATACTCGGCTATCGTGTAAGATACGGAATACAAATTAAAACGAAGCACGTTAAAATAAAATAGCAGAAGCCAAACTCTTTCTGATCGCCTATCATCCGATGATACGACGTTTTAAAGCTACGAAATTTCGAATTCTTACATTTTTTCTGCGATATTTTCGGAACATGAAAATTGAAATAAATACGCTATATCTCTAGCAACGATAATTTTAACAAACAACACCTGTCAAGCTTATACGGCAACCGTAACACCTCGAAAGCTGCCGGTTGGCGAATGGTCGACATTTCTCTTTTAATAAGGCACAAAATCACGTTACGAAGGAATCCAATGTCTTTCTGCGCACGATTTTCGATCTGATCAGGCGCAAAATCATCCACGATAAATCATAAACCGCATCGATCACGCCTCGTTGCGTTCGATATTTCGACTCGTGTACTCTGCATTCGAGGGAAACTGGAGAAACTAAATCCCACGTCGAAGCAATTTGCGGTGCGAAGTTTCCAGATCGATGAGACATTCGACGGTATTGGTCACGTAATTCCGCCTGACAACTTTAGACACTTCGCGATTGTTTTCGTAGTTCCCATAGTTACTCGTTCATCCTTCACAATAAAATCGTGACGCTACGTATCAACGCAACCAAGCAGAATAAAATCGCAAAGTCTTTACAAATAATCTGTAAAGTTTAACCTTCTGAGCGCCCGTTAAAGTAACAAAATATGATAAAAACTATTTTTTCTACGACTTAAGGGTAAGTTCTTTTTAGGATATTAAAGATTTATCACGTGTCTGTTGAAATATTTCAAAGTAGATTTTTTAACATTTTTACTTTTGCACGTAGGATCTTGCTAATTATGGAAATGAAAAACGATAAATCTTATAGAGTTAAGTCAACTGCTGGTAATTGTTGCAGACGATTATTGAAGTATATTTTTATTTGTTAGGAAGCTGTAAAAGAAATTAAAAATTTGCTAGATACGTAACACGTATTTCATAGAAATATTATTTTTTAAAGGAATTTAGGAATTACGATTTTTTATTAGGTTTTTCTTAATTCCGTTATTTTCTTTTATATGTGAACCGAATGTACATGTGAATGTAGATATGAATTCAATGAAAACGAAACATGCACGTACGTATCATTATAGTCTCATATTACCCGCAAACAAAAATAATAGTAAAACAATACGCAATAATTCATTGATTATGTTACTACTAGAACGTGATTATTTTACATAAACGTTTTGCGAACTGCTCAATGATTAAACAAACGTACAAGCATGCATTAAATCTTTCACGGCTTTCTATCTAGATCTACATAATTTTATCAAAATCGATGGTCAACGATATAAATTCCACTCGATTTCTTAATAAATATTATTACGCTCTTAAATAAATGAAAAATCTAAATGTTAAGAAATTGCTAAAATGTGAAACATCTATTTGTCAAGGAATATAAATCCTCCTTTCTATAATTTTAACAGAAATAAAAGAGATAAGCAGGGGGTATAACACAAGTAAGAGAAATCAATTCATGAGAATTGGAAAAATGTACGTACGACATTTTGAGATAAAAGTTGATTTTTAAGTTGCGATAAAGAAAAAAAAAAAGAGAGAAGAAAGCGCGGTGCTATCAGCGCAAAGAGCCTGCGTTTGAACATTTCGATTATCGTTCCGCGTGTATGAAAGACACACCAACGGGTCGACGAACTGGGAACATTGCTTTATTTTTCGAACTCCGGCCAATGAAAGAAATCAGTTGCTGGGATATTATTAAAGTTAGAAACAATGACGTTCGTAACTTCGGATCGCACACTGTGATTTCGACGAGAGAAAGTAAAATAGTTGAAAATAAATATAATCAAACAGAACTTTATCACTTTTCGCGCACGGACATCTTTTTGCGGACCATTTTTATACAAATGTGTTCATTTTTTTTAACAAGCCTAACTTTTTACTCTGCTAGACTTTGAAGAAATTTAAGATATTTTGTTGAAATCATCGTACAATTGATTTCTACGTCAAATGTTTGAGAGGTTTTTCGAAAAAAGCAGGACGTTCAAGAGTAAAATTTCAAGGATAAACAACACAGATTACTCAGGAAAGAACGATAATATTATAATATACCGCACACTATTATATGATATAATCTATCAAAGAATGTTTAACATTCCTTAACGTCAAAGTAAATGAAAGAATTTATGACATACGAAGATAAAGCTAAAAGTGGAGAGAATAGAGCAGAAATGAAATGAAAGTTACAAAAATATCGAGAAAATTGTTATATTAAAAAGAAATAACAAGAATTTAGAATACACGGAAACAAGATTGAAGGAGGAGAAGAAATAAAATAATGGCGAGAAATATATCAAAAAATTTATTACGTTTATTTCCTTTGACTGCAATGTAAATAGGATCGTGAAACAGAAAATAGCCTGTTTTAAGAAGAGGGCAACTTTTGTTAAACGCAACTGCCGAAGAAGAAGGATGTGTCATTTTAGCGACGTTCGATCAGTCAAATTCAATCTCGGTCTCCACGATATTATTAACTGTTTCCCGCTTTAAGGGAAAAATTACGGAAGAGGAGAAGCCGTGGAAAAATAGACCTTCGATAACGAATAATTGGTTTTATCGGAGACAAAGGACTTCTTCGAAACAGAATCCCATAGGAGAGAAAAGGACATCTAAAACAATTGCATGCATTTAAATGAAAAATAGAACAAATCGAAATGTAATAACGGAATAGGACCGTTGATAAAGACACACCAAGTATCAGATATCAATAATTTCGAATTGTAATTAACGTGTCCCTAAAACTGAAATTGAACACCATACAAATAATATTCTTGATATATTTACTGAAATTTTCTAACGAATTTGAAGATATATATTTTGGTAGAAATATTAAGGCGAATATTGTATAATTGCGCTTAATAATAAATTTATTTCTTAACATACGAAATTACAGTAAAACAGTTCTTGTTCCTCGGTTTAACACAGAACACGCTGACTTTTGCAGCGATATAACATATAAACGCAAGATAATAATTTAATATCACGATGCTAGCAAAGTTTCTCAAACCTCTTATACGTAACATTCAAACAATTTAACGCACGATTGCTATGATCATTCGTATTTGAAGCGGACGGAATCCGTAACTCGTCGTAAGAATTTCTCTGGCAAAAAGTATTTAGGTCTGATAAAGTTAAATGCTGGAGCCACAGAGCGACAACCAACAGCGACAGGCCACGTTGCTGCTGTATAACATCTTTCTATTACAACCATTCAACGCAACGGAGGCGATAAACGGAAGAGAGGAGAAGATCAGGGACAAGAAACGAGCGAAAGAGTTTCGTAAAGTCCACGAACGACTTGTCCAGACATGGGATAAAGAGGAAGAGGAAGCACAAGGGTGCGAGAAGGCTCGCAGTCCGCCCCGAAACGATCGATAGTTCAACGTACAGGGAAGTGAAGCGGCTGCAGCGCACACGTGCAGTCCTCGCGGCCTATTCACCTGTGTATATGCAATATGCAGCCTGGTTGTGTCTCTACTCGCACACCCTTGCTTCCACGACCTCCGCCCTAACCGTTGTTTTTTCTCCGATTCCATGAAATCCATCGACACGATTTCGTACTCTGACCCATAGTTGCATGCATTTTTCCGAGTATCATTCATCTCGCAGATGAAGGATCGATCGAATAGGGGAGGGACAATGTGGAATTGTCGTTACTTTTTTTTCGCCGAGTAAAATATACAGATAAAAGTTTATTTTTGCCCTGGTATCGCGTGTAGTTCTCATATAATATCATATTTGTTGCTTTGGTATAAATTTCACGTTTTATGTTACACAATTTCACATTGTTGATAATTCCAGGGTTTAATTAAGAATAGTGAAAAGTAAGGATAAAGACGTAGAAATTTATGCCTCTACGCACTGAGATATCTTACTGTTTAATCGGCGATAGAAATTTGGATACTCGTAACAATATTTTCTAAGCAAATACGAATCGCGTATCGTTTCTTGTATTTATCTGTTTTCCGAAAGAAAAGCTGTATTTACCTTGCTTTTCAAATGAAATTCTCGTCTACGCTGGCATGTGCGTGCCAACAGCGTTTTTGACATGGTTGGTGCGAGAAGAAATTTCGAGTTAAAAGTTCAATTTGATTACATGCCACAAAGATAAGGAATCACGATGACAGCGAGGACGACAATAGGAAGATAAAACGGCGAGATGGAAGAAGGCGTAAAATTGTAATAGGAATCTGAAGGGGTTGGCAAATGTATTTGGGATGAAGGATTGGAAGATGCGACTGAGATGGATCGGTCTTGGCAGATGTGTTCGTGTATTATGAGAGTGAAATCTCTACAAGTTGTCAACAAAATTGGGATAACACCGCTTGTGATCTATAATATTATACTTTTATACTGTATCATTTAAAAATTTTATGGACGTCGAGGATTATACGGATAAGTGTTTCTTTAAAAGAGATATTGTTTACTGAGTTCGGTTCAAACAAACGACAAATTACTTTATTCGATTGTATATAAAATATCGGCAAGTCTGCAAAAAACGTGATGGAAAACGTCGTTTTGGATCGTCGTTTCAAACACAGCACTCGATGCTTTTAAAATATAAAATGTAACAGAGTTAAGTTACAGCTGAAACAGAATGCCGAAGCAAATTAAAGGTAACATAGAAGTCAATAAATTGTAATTGTATCATTGATGATGCACCACTATACCACTATTTTTTCCTTATTTTATGATACAATGAAAATTATTACAACGTTATGCGTTCAAAATTACTGATACATTTATAGTTGTATACTCTAGAATTCTCTGTTAAAAATACGCGTATACACGTATTTCTGTATGAAAATGAAACAGTTTAGGATAATAGGATAATAGCATATTCATTTTCGTGAAACTAAATAGTTAATAACAATTATCAAATGAAGAGAAACCAGAAGCAGTAACGCTTCGTCGATAAGATTCGCAACGCTTAATCGATACAGAGGCCTGAAGAAGCTACAGAACAAAATAATACACGCTCCATCTATAAAAATTATTAGTTGTATAAATATATTTCAAATAAAATTAATAATATATTATACAAAGGAGCGCAAACAAACTTATTGTTCACCTAGTACATTGTATGTATTTCACGTTGGAGGATCCCGATATTTTACTAGAGAAATTGATGATCGAACGACGCGAATAAAAGCATTTCGTGCAACGAAACAGAAAGCGAAGATCCCGGAAGATTTCACCGACTGCTCCAACTCTGACACAAGATATAACGTTGAAATGTCGATAGGATTGAAAAGAATGTGGAAAGATTCCGAAAAAATTCGATTTCCTGCGTGTTATTCCCATGAGAAGCCGCGACTGACGAAATCCGCCAACGAAGTTTCTCCTAACACGTGAATTTACGAACATGGAGGTGAATATCGGGAAAAACTCTGCGCCGCTCTCTGACGAACGAAAAACTGACGATTTCTTTGAGAAAAAAATTTTTTTTAATAAAAAAAAGAGAAAGGTATTTCAAAGCTTTATTACATAAATTTTCGATTGGTATTTTTAAACAAATAAAATGGGAACGATATCGCGTTGCAAGGTTATATGATAGCTTTATAAAATTAATAAAACCTGTCGAGAGGGAGAGAGAAAGATGCTAATTCAAAATATCGATGAACTTTAGGATTTAGCAAAACTGAAATTTAAATTGTCGTTGATAACATTAATGCGAATGGGTAATAGATATAGTAAGAGGATTTTTTTATTGTTAATTGAAATTATTTAAAAATTCAGAATAAAGCGATGGTTTAAAATACTTCAAATTCAGACTACAATGCTTCCGAGCGAAGCATTAGTTTCCGATTGAAAATGGACTTACTACTTTGTGTTGCTAATATAGAAATCTTGTCTGCGTTCCCATGATTGATGTAACTTGGAATATTGATAGGTTGCCAGAAAATGGAGGCATATTGATCTTGACAGATGGTTGAGCTAACGGTAAACAAGCCCTTAACTATCTATAATGCAAGCAACGCGAACATGTACGAGAATAGCAATCTGTAAAGTGATTTATGATAAAGGTACGCAAGTTACAATATTATGCAATAATTCGCAAGATTCTTAATTATTATCAAAATTTCAAGTAATCACGTTAAATTGTATATTCAACAATCCCTTGGAAACTATGCTTCTACATATAATTAAATTCTTCTCGGGGAGAATGCAATAGCGTAACAAGCAGCAGTCCTTAATTTCATCGTGAAAGAAACATAACGACGACCTAAAAACCTTAAGAAATATGATCTACGAATTATAATACTTGCAAATTATAATACTTCTATTCGGATACTCTATATTAGAACAATAGAAGATAAACAAAGTATTATCGATAATAGAAAGGTATGAAAAATATAATTTTTACAATGGATACAGTGGATTCGTTTAATAGATACTACGTTTATATGTTTGCGCAGGATTTTTTGAAACTTTCTGAAGGAAGTCTATAAAACAAAATGATTATTTGAATTATTAAATTATTAAATTGCGTAAGAAATGTCCAGTCGAACTTTTTAGTAGTAGCTACGTTTCAATCGACAATCACGATAGCTTTTAAAGGATTTTCATCTTTTTATATTTGCAAAATAATCGGCAAATAGCATATCATCGTTTTATTTCTTTTTTTTTTTTTTTAGTCGTTCGAAATTAATATTTGTAAAAATACACCGTGGAATCATTTGCTCTCTGTTCCTGCAGTGAAACCGATCAAAGCGTTCCTGGAACATTCGCATAGTCTCTATCGCATTAAAAAACGCTCGGTGTAATTTCTATGAATGTTCGTACGTCGCGTGCATAAACGGACACGCGTTACCACTTTCATGTTTTAATTTTACAAGAACAGGGAACGAAAACGAGCATTCGCTGGCCTCGTGTAAACGCATCGAGGAAGGAACGTCGGAGAGAAAAAAAGTAAAATCAGCAATTTATTCTAGCGACAGTCTCAAGTCGCGCAATTCAAAGTAACATTAATCGAATCTCTCTCTTTCTGGACGTCGCGAGGAAAGTTTCTTCATGGTGTAAAACCTAGCCAAGAAAAAAGAAAGGAAATTTTTAGTCCACTCTGTGAGCTGCCTTCAGAAGTCGCGACGTTGCTAATTCGATTTCGTTCGTTCAGTCTTGGAGATCTGGTTCGTCGAAGCAGATACGAGGAAACGTAAAACGAAACCGACGTTCCTTTCCTCTGTTTCCTCCGATTCTCGAGATTCGTCGATAAACGATCAAGATGGAAAACTCGCTGGAGAAAACGAATCGAACTTTAAACGTTTTCGTGCCTTGGAACGAGAAGAAAATCGGAAAGAAAAGCAACAAGAATAAACACGGCACACGTACCGCTAGCTTGCGATAAGTTTCGTTTCTTTGAATGACGAACGAGGGCGAAATGGTGGCAATACAGAGTCCCACGTAGAATTCGAAAAGACGGCGAGATAGTCGAATCGCGTCTCTTTGATCTCCGCTGCTTCGTTCTCTCGTACGTTTAGCATCTCTGTTTGCAGGTTACTTGAATTTTTCTATTCTAAATATTCGGATTGGCTTCGCTATATTCCACGTTCGTGATGCGATTGAAAAGAAGAGGTGGCCACGAGTTTTCATAAGAGAACGTAGTATATCCTTTTTCTTTAAGATCGTGTGGGAAAATATGAAAGCTTGTGAGTATTTTACAGGCACTTTTATCGTAGATGCTATAGTCTTCGTGATTTCCTCTGGCTAATCTTTCTTCAAAAAGCTTCTTAATTTCGAGGAAAATAAATCATCAGTGCGAAAAATAATTAGAAGTTACGTATATATATATATATATATATATATATATATATACCGGAATTATTAAAATTTCTTTTAATATTTTCCTCGATACCAGGATTTCTTAAAACAGGAAAAGGATTAACTATCTAAAAGGAATTAATAGTCGCAGGATTAAAGTACAGTAGTTACTAAAATTAACAGCGGTCGAGATTCTGCTTCGAGACTATAACCAAGACTGCCATTTCATCTCATTTAGAAACGAAAAAGTAAATATACGATGGGGTGCTATATACAATAACCTCGGAGAAAAGGATTATTAGCTGGCAAAAATTTCAATTGGAAGAAGGAGTGAATGAGAGGAAGTTTTGGGAGCAAAGCGCGCTAAAAATCGGACGTAGGAAAATGTGCCGCGTTAGTAAGCGGATGAATTCGAACGAAAAGTTTTCTCGCGGCGAAAAAATGAACGACTTTACCGGGCTTCCACGAGGCTGCGAATTTAAGAGCATGAAAGGTACAACCGCGAAAAAAGGAAAGAAGGAACGTGGCGGGTATTAAGTAAGTTGAAAGAAAAAGGAGCGTAAAGGAAGCGTCCTGCATTGAGCAACCTTCTCCAGCTCTATATTCTTGTACTCCTGATTCGTTCAAAATGACGGGGATCGAAGCAAAGTTAAATAGAAAGTCGGCAAAAATGTTGAACAGCGAATATCGAGATTTAGCCCAGAAGACGCAGTTTAAGAAGAAATTTCCTAATTTACAAAAATAAGAAGAGGAAGATTTAGGTACTGAAAATAAAATCGTAAAAGTCGTGAACAGAAGGATCTCTGTGATCTTAAGCGTCGGGAGAGAAAGGAAAGAATCGAAGAACAATGGCGTGTAAGCATAAAACTGTCGAGAAGCAGAAATCTTCCTTTAGCAACGTTAATTGCTGATTTCTAGAGGGTCGAACAGAGAACCAATCGATACTGGACCGATTGAATTGATTTTACGGCTACTGCTCGTTAAAAGATAGAACTCGTTCTGAGCAGTTGCTCGATTAAACGTTTCCCAACTTAACGATTCGTTTGAACAGGGAACGACGAAAGGAAAGTGACAATTGGCTATGATATTTGGGTCATGTTTCCTTTGGCCATCGACACTGAAATGATAAACATTGGAACGAGATTACACAATTCATAATTACACAATTACAAAAAGCGAAATTCTATTTGACTTTAGAGAAACCGAACAAGGTTTAAAGAAACAAAACAATTTACTGAAAAATGTCAATACTTGAGAGTTAGTGAATAACTTCAGCTTTTTGACGTGATTTTCAAAGAACTGGCGGTCCGAGAGTATTCAAAGGCGCTTCAACATCATTTCGTGATTATTCAGTGTCGTTGTAAAGACATATTTCAAAGTCAATGTAATTTCAAAAGTATTCCAAGATTATCGCAGACTTGCGTCAAAGACGTTTAAAGATCCTTTTTAAAAAATATTATATCTGACCATTGGACCATTAATTAGAGCATTAAATTATTACTCCTCATCAAGATGCGTTTTCACCTTTCCGTTCGCATATTCATTTTCGTGAAACTAAATAGTTAACAACAATTATCAAATAAAGAGAAACCAGAAGCAGTAACGCTTCGTCGATAAGATTTTAAATAACGTGAAACCATGTCACGAACGGAGGAAGATTCAGAGATTAAGGATAGCGATCTTAGCCATGGAGCGATTACGGCAATTAAAGTGTTTCTGAGAGGAAGACGAGAGGAAAAGAAGGACGAGCGACGAAGGAGCAAAGAGAAACGAAACCTGCCGGGAGGAGAAGAATGATCATTAGAGTAATTGCTGTCTCGTGACGAAGCGGGTCAACAGTTTTTCCTCTTTCTGAACTGTGCTACACGCGCCGTCGGACGCCATCCGCGGCCAAAACTTCGCTATGACGGATGGTTCACCGATGAGAACGTCGGACCGTGAAAGTCGCAGAGATCTTCAAGATGGTCGAGTTGGAGCAGCGTGTTGTCTTTGCAAACTTGTTACGATGCAATTAGGTATTTGGATAATTTACTGCGCTAAATTAAAAGGGAAACATACAAAATGACTCTAAAAATACAAATTCTGAACAATTTCATAGTACTGAAGTGGAGGAACAGCTGTAGTGAAAATATTAGTACTTGAAACCCTTGTTTATAATTTTACGGAATTTATTTATAAACGCCGATACTAGAAAATTTTATTCTTTGATGGTTTAGACAAATTTGAAAGCGGCGGTAGAGAAAACAGCTCTAATGGAAACATTAACACTTGAAGCTAATCGTTTCGTAGCAACTGGGATTGTATGTAAGTTAGCATTTTAATTTTCTGTGTATAGAATGTTATTTGATTATGAAAAAAAAATTATAATATCGATTACAGATATCTTACAGATTCCTTATTTCAATTTGAAATCTAGCCACCAATAATTTTTACTAATATTTTTATCTGGTATCGGAAAAATGATATGTAACTAATACTAATACAATATAACAGAAAACAAAGCGTAAAAGGGATAGATATATAAATATGCACCTTGTAGATTGTCTTACATTATAGAAGGTTAAATTGTAGCAAGTGAACCTGAACGCTTTTTAAGTAGCACATAGGGGCAATTGACATAAAAAGAAATATAATTTGATGGTAGTAGTAATAATAAGCAACTTCTATTTAAAGTTTTCGGTCATCTATGTGAAGCTTCTCACATCGATGTAAACTCTTTGATCTAAAACATGGGATAACTAACATGCACAATCCTATTACAAGACGATGTTCGAATACATGCGATTATCCATGATACGTGACATCAATACGTGTAGTTTCTGATAGAAGCTGCATCAAACATCTACTGTGAAATTATGATGTAATCCAAAATACAGAGTTAATTATCTCCGAAACGGAAGATTCGTGAATCTATCAAAGGATTGGCTCCTTAACGAAAGAAGGGATGGTCAGAGGACCACTTATCAAAGCATTCGTTTCAAACAGAGTTCTAAATTTTATCAACAAAACTCTCAAATCTTGTACAAAACTGAGCAAGGAACAGATATCCACTACAGAAGAAACGTAAAAAATATTTTGAAGAAGACATTTAACGAATTTTCAGTGAAATTAAGCGAGTAGAACCGGATGAAAGCAACGAGACGACGAACAGAAGAGATTCGAAATATATATATATAAAACAGAAAGAAGATTTTTAGAAGAATAATAGCGAAACAGGAACAGAGTGAACAAAAAGTAATCCAACAAGTTTCTCAGGCGAATAACGTCGAAGAAAACGTGGAGAAAATATTCTTCGTTTACGAGGCTCGAATCATATTCTTTAGTTGTCCGATGGTGTTTCTTAATTTTAATAAAAGCGACTCGTCTGTTCTCCTTCAAATACGAGATCAGATTCACGAGAAATATTAAACATCTGGCCTAATTACAAGATTTCTTATAACCAACGCTCGAATCTCGTAATTAAACGAATACTATCTCGTTAAGAGCGTTTGACATTTCCTAAACCCAATGAAAGCGAATATTTTACTTCCGAACGAGTAGCGAACTTCTACGTTCAACGATGTTCCCCACGTCCTCGAGAACGAATAAACATATTAAATTGCAAAATGCAAAATATTCAAGATATGCAAGAAATTGCAAAATATCCAAGAGCTTCAAGCTCTTCGCCTACAGTGTATATCGTTATATACTGAACGTATGACATTTACTTACAGTAGAGTTTTCATAAGAATTGAATTTATCCTGTTTCGCATCGTGTATCTTTTGTTTGAAATCTTTTCGTTGTTCTTTTCGCTGGTACAGCGAATACGCACAAAATTCGAGTTATTCTTCCATAGGAATTAAAACCCAGTTATATACACGTTACGCACGTACGCTTATGGTCGTAAAATAATACTTTCTACGATGATGATGCTATTATCGGTGGATTCACTGTTGGTTTCCTAAATTTTCTTCTAGCGACACGTCTTGAATATTCGGAAAAATAATATTTTTGAAAAACAATGTTAAAAACGAAATATTTGAATAAGAAAGATACGTAAATCCAAAGAGATACGTCCAAATTCGTGTAATTGGAATTCACTGATTTTTCTCATTACCTATAACTTTTCGTTCATCTAATAGAAATTCAAATATACAATTCGAACAAATAGATACAATCGATATAATCGAATCAATTTAATCGGTTACGGATTAAAATTTCATTCCAACGAGTGAAATTCTATAGTGTTTCCATTAGTAAATTTGTTTCATTAAAAAGCAACATTTATCACTACAGTCCGTCCAAATCAACTTGGTACAGGCACAGTCGTTACGTACGCAGGTATTTTGGCAACTTTTGTGGTGAGCACGAGATTCTTAGCGTCGTACGATATGCTTTGCAAATCGGCCCATGGAGCGTTGCGTGAAAATAATACACGCGCATTGGAGGAAACTGGGATAGCCAACGAGGGAGAATGGAAATGGGAAGAGTTAAAGTGTATTTGGGCGAGAGGGTAGCTTGGCTAACAGTCAGTGTTACTTCCGTTTCCGCCCCAGTAATCAAATCTCTTGACTCGGTGGGCGCAAATTAAAATCGTTGGCTGGCAACTGCGAAACGTGGCTGGCCCGTGGTAGCTCCACGATATTCAGCAACGGAAACATGAAGAGAGCTGCGCAACGATCGGTGGAAAGTAAGAGACAAAAGGACATTCGCGTCGAGAGAACGCTGACAATGAGGCCTTTCATCGCCTCGATCTGTTCTAGAGAGCAGGAACACTCGAATTCGACGCGGAATCGTAGAAATTAGACAAATGATTCTTTTTTCTGTCTTTTTTTTTTTTGTGGACAATGCGCGAGTTCAAAGTTCGTAAAAAGCTTGGAGTGTTGAGGTAACTGGAAATCATGTGTTGTGACGAAGATTCTTCTTGGGTTTTATTAGCTTCTAATCGAAATGTACATGTTCGAAAGATAAACGTAAAATGAAAGATACTTGGAGAAGGTGAGATAGCAAAATACGAAACGGTATAGAAATGATGTAATTTTAGGAGATACGTTGCTTGAAACAATGAAAAGACAGTGCTGCTATAAAAAGTTTTATTGCTTCAGCCATACAAACGGAAGCCTTCAAGAAATCTATAAGCTTGCTAGGGTGATACTGTTATTCGTGCGATGCGGCAATAAAAATTCAACTTCCTGCTATGATAAAAATTTTGCGACAATCATTCAAAAGGAATACACAGGCGCGGGTAATAGAACAAAATTAAGTAACACAAAAAACGGTCCTCCAATTGTCTCGGGATATAAGAAATTGATCCAATTAAAAGGAATAACGAAAATAAAAAGGTTAAATCGAAAGGAATGATGAGAAGAAGGTTACGAATGAGACAAGAGAGTGAAATACGTAAAAGCAGCAAATCTTATGAATCTAATTGATTCCATTGTTTAAAAGGTATATATTTCACTGGTTTAATATGTTTTAATAAATAAAAGAAAAAAATATAATACTGTACCTTTTGACACTGCTTCTCGTTCTTTCTAAACAAACAATTTCTTGAAACAATCAAGTTCGATAAATAGAGCACCGAGTTGATAAATGAAATATTCAACGCAAAAAATGATCTCGAGTAAATCAACACTGAAAATACCAAAACAAAACCTGATATTCTGAAGTAGTTGCAACTCAATTATCGAAATGTACTTTACACGAGTTTGCACGAATGTTTACTAACTTTGTATATTTACCAGCCATCACGCGGTCGAATGTTTGTAAGAAAAACACGTCTGACCTGTTCGATTCGACTTCAAATATTCGACTAAGGAATGGTTTTCCCATGTCCCATGAACAGTACAAATTAACCGCTGTGTGTTCGTGAGAGAGTTGGTTCGTTTATCTTCAGACTTCCTGGTGTCGCATAAATAGAATAATGCAAGAACAGCAGAGTACACGAGACGCGCTATAAAATCGATAAAGGGGCTGGAAATATATTTTATTCGATGATAACGTAAAATTATATTCGAGTATCCTTCTATTTATAAAGGATCTTGTCATTTTTTAACGGTCAAAATATCGATCAAAAAGTATTAAAAATGTCGTAGAAATAATTTTCTATTCGTCTTTTTAACAAGATATAAAAACATCAAGTTCAGGATGGGTGAAAAATTGATTTATATGCTAAATATTGCATTGGAATTTAAGTGGTTTCGTAGAGAGGAAATAGGAAATTTTATGTTTAATAGACTTTAAGTTTAAAACGAGGTTTTGCGTCTGATCAGATGCTATTTTTACTTCTTCTCAAATTCTACTGGCGAAATTAAAGAAATACAACGTTCTCCGGAAGATGCGAAAAAACAAATGAACAAATTGAGAAACGTTCATTCAAGACTGAACACGATCAGTAATTTCATTGTACAATCCCATCCAATATCATGCAAATTTAGTGCCCCGACTTTTATAGTGAAATAGTATCTTCTATCTTTCTTCTTCCATCTGCTAGAGTTTAGATATAAAACTATAGCTCGACTCTACTACTCCTTTACTTTACTCTCTATCATAAAAATAGATAAAAAAAAAAAAACACGTCGCAACGTTTGGAGTCTGATGGTACACTTGAAATGAAAAGAGAAAAGTCAACAATTAATTATCTCTAAATTATTTCTTCTCCAGAATTTTTAGAATTTAAATCTTTTTGAAATGAATGAAAAAGAAAACGTTTTTATATGTTTGCTGATATTTAAATTTCCAATATAACGCACTTTTAAAATAATACTATTTCTCGGTTAATTTTCATAATTTATTTATAAATTCTTAAATTTTTCCAAACTTTCAACATTTGAATTATCAATTTTTGTTCCACTTTCCAGTATATCAATAACAGTTAATTGTTGATATTATTAATGGAAGCTCGCATAAGTAAATCGTGGCTAGGTAGATCGTTCGAAAATTTCATTGACATTGCACTTGACTTCATCAGCATCTGAATAGTCGTGCTGGTACTACCCGTTTATTGACCATCAATTAATTAGCTGGCTAATTGAAAGTTTGATTGGCCAAGCCAGCTGTAGCACTACTACAACATGGGCATATTATTCCGAGTTGGTTCGATCTACTGCCGGAAATCTCGGCGATTAGTAAATCGAAACAGATTGATCCTCTCGAAAAGATAAATTGTCCACTACGTGTAGTTAGTTTGATGTTAATTTTTATAAATGCTATCTAATTCGAAATTTGTCGACGCAAAGTGTACGATAAAAATTGTGTTATAAAAAGGGACAGACTCTTGACGTAAAAGTAAGTCGAAACATGATGAACAATTTTTGAGAATTTTGGAAATTCATCGGGGCATAATTTGATTTGGTAAACTTCTCGTTGTATGGAAATAATTTGCATAATATTTAATAAATTATCCATTTTCACCGACTATTTTCAATTTTATTATTATTTAATAGTTAATGGAAAGACTTTGCTTCGGATGATCGGTATATATCGTTAGAAATTATATACAAGCGAAACAGTGAAATAATTAAAAATTCGTAATTTATTTTTCGATCCCTTGCAATTGAAATTATCACAGAAATTTTGAAAAGAATAATCCTTACGTGGTGACAACTATTTCACAGCAGAGTTTTCCTTTATAATTCGATTTATGCTTCACCACGAAGTTAATTAGAATTTAATTAAGTTAAATAGAACTAATTTAAACTATGACAATATCTGAATCACGTCTCGAAGTTTATCGTTTACGACAACGTAACAACAAGCGTCTACGAGATTTAACTAAAGTTCTCCATACAGCGTATCGTGCAGATCACAAATGTTAAAATATCGAATAAAACTTAAGTAATCGTGTTAGAAAATTAATATAACTTGAACATTTTACCAAATCGTTTCAAGGTTCTAGAGAAACATTTCAGACTGAATCGAATCAAATTATTACTTACTCGTCGAATTTCCCAAATCCTCTACTGAAAAAACCGAAAGCTCGCACTCGCTTGTCCTACTTTCTCGATATTGTAGCGTGTCCCTTGAATATGAAGTGTCTTAAATATTTCACATGCTTTTGATGATAAGGAAAAAATGTTGGAGGAAAATATTATTCGCAGCGGCAAATATTACGATAAACGAAATCTTTTCTCGAAGCTTTCAGATTATCAGTATACTTATATATGTACATATTTTTTTATACGATCACATATTTTCATAATCACATCCAAATCGCTGAGATGAAGATCAATCTAGTGATAGTGATATAATCAGTATGAAGAATATAAAATAATACAAAATAATGTAAAATAGTACAAATTAATATAAACAATGAAGCATCTATCATCGAACGATCGATAGAAGAAATGATTTATTTTAACAAGTGTTGAAAATGATCGACTTCTCACATGTAATTTTATAAATAAAATATCGACGACTTTGAAATTTCGAAGAATGTAACGCCGAGAAAGAAACGTATCCCTCGTCGTGGCATTTACTCGGAGATCGAAAGGAATAACGTTTTCCTTTGAAATTTACTACTACCACCGAAAACAAGCAATATTTAAGACACTGAAATTAGGCAAGTCACCCTATATATCCGTCTCATTTGTAGCATAAGAATTACGTTCCCTATCCTTCCGTGCGATTACCCGTAGCCAGTTCTAGAGTATTTTTCACTCCCCGTAGAGTATCGATTTAGAAAAGGACGGTCTCCTTGGGCCACCCTCCGTTAGTCGGCCTCCGCGTAAGACTTTCGTCGCAACGACCAAACTTCCTGCAATTGTTCTCCCGTTAAACCGATCGAACACACCAACCGACCAAATTATAACGATCCACGCATAGGAAAATTTCACAATGAAAGTGCACAAAAATTTAAGCATCGATGCCATTTGACTTCGATCGTAAATATTCGTATTTATGATACGTATAGAGATTTACATACAAATATATATATATATATACAGATAGCATAAAGTTTCATGGTACATATAATAATTAAACGACATTATACACAGTTCCACGATACATACATATAGCTTCTATCGTAGATATTAATTTTACGATAATGTACGATATTTTGAATCGCGAACATCTTCGATCGTGGGAACGATACACGTACAAACACACACACACACACGCGCGCGCACAAGCACTAAACATAAACTCTGTCGACATCATGAAGTGGATTGTGGCCATGGCTCGAAGATTTTTACGAGCATTAGGTATGAGATCGACGTTCGTCGAAGACGGGCAAGCATCGGCGATCGTCCCCGCTGCAATCGGCGATGCGAATTCAACGAGTTAGTAGCATGGGCATGTGTGTCTGTCTGTCTGTCCGAATCGCACGTTAACGTCCAACCTGTCGTAATATATATGTTTTCTATACGTGTGTATCACTGTGTGTGTGTGTGTATATATATATATATATATATATATAATATATATAGATTTATACACTTTTATATGTGTATATCCAAGTATATAAAAGTAATGTGTTATATGTATATATATATATATACCAATTTAGATTACTTTTAAGGATATAATTTGTTTCGAAGTGGTAGTGATTTGGGTTACAATGTTAATGATTTTTAGGGAGCAGAGGAGGAATTTTGGGAAGGTTTTATTAACATTAAAATTAGCTACTGATAACATATACCAGTGAATGTATTCGGTTCTTTAAAATATCATCCGATTAGTTTTATAAGCTTCAAACTAGCCATCGATATGCAGAGTCGTCGCTTGTCATGTATAGTTTCACACGTGACATATTTTCGTAACTTCAAGACATATATATAGAATTTCTCAATAACAATAAACGCGAAACTCCATTTTATAGAACACTCAGAAACGAACTGTATTACACCGCTACGAATCTCAAACCATAATATAATCATACTCGACTTGCATGGTTCTGAAAACAATTGTGGAGACAGGAAGACCCAAAACTGCTGTGAAAGACTTTCTGATCATTCTAATGTCGAATTTAACAGGTTTCATTAATCGGTTAAATTATTCGATTTTAATAGACGTGTTTGTTAAATATAAAACAACAACGATACATACCAGTCGGTCTTCTTATTCCCGAATTGCTGCCACCTCGAGTTAGACCATGAAAACTTATCAAATATATTCCTTACACGATTTACGCCGAGCTTTTGCACGCTTACGAGGTGGCTGCCATGAAACGTGACCTCTGAGTGCTGAGTTCGATGGTTGTTACATAGTTATATACTATAGATGTGCATGAGCCTATCGGTATGATCGTTTGAAAATATAAATACACCGATTATGGTTACATGTATACACGTAAATGTGTCTTAATAATGTTTTTTTTTATTTTATTTTATTTTAAATCTAATATGGATCTCTATATACGGTTTTCAAAGTATATACTTTTGTAAAAAAAGAGCAAAATAAATTTAACAAGATATACTTCCTTCGAGGATTCTATGTTACTGAGAAAATCGATGTTTAAGTGTAAATAAAAAAATAGGGTGTATCTATTTGATTCTCTCGTGTAAATATTATAATTAGGAGAGAGACACTGTTAGTCGTTAATTTTAACGTGTAATATATTTAATTAACTTTTCATGCCACGCTGAATTTAAGGTAAACGTAACTCGGAGAAAATATTGACGTAATCCAGTTTACCTGTTGCTAGACATCTAAGAATACGAAGAAAAGAAGTGTGCAATTCAAAGGAAATTAAATGTCCTCGTTGGCAATATTTGCACATCCATGGAAACGGAAATGGAAAGCTGAAATTTTGTAAACTGGTACTGCAGGCAACTTCTTTTAAGAAAATTACAGAATTTTTAATTAACCTATGTCTTTCTTTCAAAACACGACGAGCTACGAATCGACAGATTTGATTAAACGATACGTTACGCAGGAAGCTGCAAATAAATGCAATTTTACATAGAATCGTTTTGTATTTGCGCATTAGAAACTGCAATTGGGAAATTTTAAGCTCCATTGGGAAAATTAAATTCCATTTAGGCGTAAATTTCATAAAAGTAACATCACCATCAATCTGACAAAATCCGTTTTTAATCTATTAAGAACCTCACCGTGGTATAATGCGTGAAATTCGAGTAAGTGCAGACTTATTGAACGAACAAGATTAAACGAAAAGTCAGTGAATTTGAATATCTGCGAGAATTACGAAACATGAGAACTTAAATATTTGAATATTTCAATACACTTGAGAGTTTCGCTATTTAAATATCCAGAAACTTGCAAAATTTGACAATTAGAAATTTTGAACATTTGATAATTTGAAATATTCTGAAATTCTTATCAAACTTATCTCATCTCTTCGTAATAAATTTAAAATCAACGACTGCTTCGATACGTCCAAAGTAACTTCATCGCTAAAAATAAGATTCTCCCGTCGGGGATATTCGGTTACTTTCATCGGAAACGATTCCCTAATTGTTTCCAGCATGATGCATTCGCGTGAAATTCTCTGTACGACGTAAAATTCCAATAGATTACCACTAAAAGTTTTATTGCCCTAGGAAGTACGGCCTACTTTCGAATCTCGTAACCCCTGTCCACGATTCACCATACGCTGTTGAAACGAATTGAACCGGTAGAACGGATCGTAACGTGTTTTAACACACGACCCTCCTGAAGAACATAATCCTCTTTTCTACCTAAGCGTGTAGATTTCCTGATTTTACTACTTTTTTACCGGTGCCTGCCGGTTATCCGTCATTTTGTGCCATCAAGATGGTATTCGAATGTTAGATTGTCGATCAAAACACTGCAATTGTACGGAACAGATTAAAGAACGTAAGAAGAATTGTGTGGTAAAAAATAGCGCAATGGATATTTATTCGTGTGAAGAATTTAAGGTGATATGCATCGAGAATAGTAAACGTAGAATGTATCATAGAGAAATGTGAAAACGGTATGAAAAATAATACGTAGAACGTGTGAGAGATTAGAGAATAATTAAAAAAGAATTGCTTGTCTTTTTATATTACTTACTATGTAGTTAGTTATAAATTCGAAAAGATATCAAAAAGGATATAACAGAGAAATGAGAAATATGAAAATATACGAGAAATGAGAAAATTTGATAAAATTTATATCTTAAAGTTTTGCATTAAAGATCAACGATATAAAAATCTATTTGTAAACTCTGCAAAGAGTTATTAACTCGAATAAAATATATCCCATAGCTAAACAGATGCGATAACGACATCGTTGAACTCGTCATAACGTGATTAGATCTTCAAAGACGCAATAACAGGAATATTAACAAAAATGCCATATAATTTACAGCATTCAAAAGACATAAAATTTCTCTCGTTTTCTTAGATGCAGTAACAGGTAAAGTTTCTTTTTATCGAATACAATAAATGTCGACTAAACCTTCTGCTAGGTAAGTAGAAAGGTAGGAAAAACCCTAAGAACCGAATTCCGGGGAGCGCAAATATCATTTTTGGGGCACGTATCGCGTTAGGCAAGTTACATAAAACGTTTGTCTAATCTTCGATTAACTTTCACAGTGATCTGCGCCCAAGGACTGATCGCGAAAGACAAGAGCGGTACATCTGATCCGTACGTGACTGTCCAAGTCGGTAAAGTGAAGAAACGAACCAGGACCATGCCGAGGGAATTGAATCCAGTTTGGCACGAGAAGTTTTACTTGTGAGTAATTTTTTCGTGACCTCACAAATTCATCTTAAACGCGATATGAATATCAATATCGGTTGGTATAAGAAGAGAAAGATGAAAGGATGGAAATATCAATTACTTTTCTATAACAGATAACTTGCAAAGTATTAATTGAACGTCAAAACGTCTACGATTAATAAAACGAACCACTCTTTCCCAGAGATTATAGAACTTGTAATTTCAATATACGTGTCATTTACGTTTCGCTTAATTTACTTTTCAAAATAATTAAAGTTACAACGAGACTCCATTTATTGAAATGAAATTTTTGTTATAATAGTCAATTAAACAAACTTCTATCAATGATTGAGTTCGATTATTAAAAAAAACCATATATAGTGGGGAAGAACTTCAATTATTACACATACATATACATATGTACGCACTTTTTATTAGCAAAGTTCTACTATACCATGAATCCTTTATTTACACTTTCGTACCATCAATTCGACGCAAATATTTTTCTAAAATTCCACTACATAATTCTATCGAAAGAATTCGTCAAATTTCCCATTCCTGAATAATTTAAATATTTATATAAATAACACAATCTAATATAACGTCCAAACGATCCTTTAATTAATCAAGTACAAGGAACTTGGCTGGAATTCCCGATCGACCGCTAATTAATAAACTCGAATTACCATTTATAGCGAATGCCACAACTCGTCTGACCGAATAAAAGTTAGAGTATGGGACGAGGACAACGACTTGAAGTCGAAGCTACGGCAAAAGTTGACAAGGGAGAGCGATGATTTCCTTGGTCAAACTATCATCGAGGTGCGTACGCTGAGCGGCGAGATGGATGTGTGGTATAACCTAGAGAAGAGAACGGATAAAAGCGCTGTATCCGGCGCGATCAGGCTGCACATCAGCGTTGAGATCAAAGGCGAGGAGAAGGTCGCCCCTTACCACGTGCAGTACACCTGTCTACACGAGAACCTCTTCCATAGCTTATGCGAAAAGAACGACGGCGTGGTGGCTCTACCCCAGGCGAAAGGAGACGATGCCTGGAAGGTGTATTTCGATCCACCTGGAGAAGAGCTCGTCGATGAATTCGCGATGAGATACGGCATCGAGAGCATCTACCAAGCAATGACGTGAGTTGTCTTGTTTATGAAAGTATATATGACGTAGCTGACGGTAGTTATATTCAAAATTATTAAGCGTTTGACAGAAAATATTCTCCGACGGACTGAGTAGCTTAATTGCTCAAGGCAAACATTCAGCAAACATAAGATCATCGTTCGAAACTCTCGTTCCAGCAATCCGATCGACCGAATATTCTCTCCCACATTCTTAAAACTCTATCAAAAACAGCCGCCGCCAACAAAAATGACATTATACGAAGCTCTTTCATTCGAAATTTGTAGAGTCAAATTTGAAAACCGATCCTTAAGAACCTGTTGCTTGATAATTCTATAATGTAACTTACTTGTGTTTTACTGAGGATATGTAAGAACTTGATAAGCATACGAGACCCTGAATACACAATTGTCTTAGTTTTCTCTTCCCTGTTTTATAAATAAATTAACTTTTAAACGTGCTCGTTCGCTAGGAACACCTCGGTTTACACTTAATTTTCTATATACTTCTTCTCTTCTAATGAACAATACATATTTGGCATAGAAGTAAAGCTTGAATTTTGTCGTATACGAACGTGTTATGTATTTTTGAAGAAATACAGACAAAAGTACGGAATGCATAACGATATCATCGGAAGCTACTGAGCGTTAAAATCATTATGTTACACCAAATTTCGTTAGTAATCGTGTCTTTCCAAATGTTTTTCCAGGCATTTTCACTGCCTCTCCACGAAATACCTGTGCCCGGGTGTACCAGCGGTAATGTCCACCCTGTTGGCGAACATAAACGCATATTATGCTCACACGAGCGCGAGTTCCGCTGTTTCGGCCAGTGATAGATTCGCCGCCAGCAATTTTGGGGTAAGTTGACACAATGGAACATCGAAGATTAGCTCTGTTTGATCCTTTGGATCGGGAAATAAATCAAGAAAGGATGGATGAAAGAACGAGAATCTGACTGAGAAATGCTCCTGCGATTACCTACTGGCAGTCTAAGTTCTCACATCTATTTGGTTGCTTAGGAAACTTTGCGAGAAGCGCGTTATGTATGCGTGTTCCAATTCCATAGTGAAACTCTTCGATTAAACTGTATTTTTTTTTTTCTTTGTTTTGTTTCGTTCGTTTCTTCTCCTCCCCTTCCGTCACTTCCAATGGCTGGACATTGACAATATGAACTTGCAGAGTTTGCTTTAATTGAAGTTTTAATTACATCCTGTTCCCTTGTATTATGTCGCGTTAGTTATCAAGGTGCCGTGTTGATGAATCTTTAAACGTGAAATTGGAAATTGGAAATCAAAACTGATTTATTTTTATTGCTGCTATTAGATGCTTCTATCATGGATATACTTTATTAATTAATGATATTGAAATTTGAATAATGTATATACAAAAATTAAGTGAACTTGAAAGACAACAACTTGAAAGACTCTTTTACATTTAATTCTACGAGAAATGTAAAAATATACAATTAATTTAAAACAGAGTTGCCGGAATTGCAACGTTTCGACGTTCTTGAATTATGCATGACTTTGTCTTGTACGGTGGTGAACGTGCGACCCAATAACTTTATCTTCGTTGCAAAAGCGCCAACAAAAAAAGAAAATAACTGGGCTGGACGCTAATGAAAGAAGATCAAAGGTTTACAACAAAACTAACTATTTTAAAGTTGAGATGAACAATAAAGGAAAGAGCAAAGAGCTTGGTAAATTATATTTATATTATTATATTTCTGTGAATAACGCAGAAAATAATTGAAGTGTTTTCTAATTTTGCGGGAATCTTCAAAGCTATTCATCGAAAAGATAAATTTTATTTATTTCATGATTCTCTTTTGCACGATATAAATTACGTGAAGAAAATCATAGAAGGCAGTATTGATGGTGAAAAGTAAATAAAAATGCGATCGTTGAAAGGGAAAAAATATATTCGACATCATCCTTGTTAATATCATTACTCGTCTTCAATTTCATTGCGTTCGACGCGATGCTTGAAAAATCTTCTCCCAAGGATTTCTCCTTTTCTTTGAATGTTCATTTTTCTTCTGGATCTAGCAGCCTACCTACAGAATTCTTTCCCATATGAGCACCTCAGGGATCGTAAAGTCCTGCTAACCATAAACAACACCGTTGACTTACCTAGCTGAATTATCAATAAAAGTCTGTCTTCTCTTCAAATAAAATACGACGATTCTGAAAGTAAATTCAATCTCCAAGCCAGTCGTTTAATTCAAACGTTTGTAGTTTGTAATAATTATTGTTTTATTTATTTCTCAGTACTGGTAGTAGTGACTTTCTTATTGTTATTAATAATAAATAAAGTAAATAATGTAAAGTTCTTTACACTATTCGTGCGTTGAAGTATCAATAAATAAAGAGAAAAGACTGTTTGGTAAGGTTTTACGACATTGATAACAGTTAGCAGCGTTGCATATAGAGACATGGAGAGTTAGCCATTGATAAACATTTCAATTATTCTAACAGTATTAAGCACATCTTCATCGTATATTAAAATCTGTATCACAAAAATGTGAGAAATTAATAGAAAATTATTTATTTGATAGTCTATCAGATAATTCAAAAAGGCAAAATTAGAAGTAGAAAGAGTTCATAATTAGAACTGTTACTGAATCTACAAAATTTTAGCTATGTATGATACCATACATGTGTATATATATAATGTAATATACAATATAATATAATACATAATAAATAAGATATATTACATAATAAATTATATACGATATTGTATTATGTATTAGTCACAAAAATACAAAACCTTTCTACTCGTCGATATGCTCCCCTAAACGCCAGCTGGCTAAAAGCAAAATCCCAATATATTTTTCGGCCGAGATAAGTATAACATAACTTTTGATCGGTCCTGTTTGCCTGGGACGTATAAATGGCTAGACTGAGCGAAGACGAGGTCCTTTTCCCTGACCGACGACGCCCGTAATTTATGGGAATTCGATATACCGACAAAATACATTTTCCTTGGCTGTTCACGGCCCATTTCTGTCGTTCCAGAAAGAAAAATTCGTGAAATTACTGGATCAACTGCACAACTCCCTGCGAATCGATCTGTCGATGTACCGAAATAACTTCCCGGCCTCGAGCCAGGAGAAGTTAATGGACTTGAAGAGCACGGTCGACCTGCTGACGAGCATCACGTTCTTCAGAATGAAGGTTTTGGAGTTGTCCAGCCCTCCACGAGCGAGCACCGTGGTGAAAGATTGCGTGAAAGCGTGTCTTCGTTCGACCTATCAGTTTCTTTTTGAAAATTGTTACGATATCTACAACAGAGAATTCCAAGTGGATCCAAGCGAGGCAAAGAGAGACGCCGAGGATCATGGACCTCGCCTGGAATCGTTGGACTTCTGGCATAAGCTGATCGCGCTGATCGTTTCGGTGATCGACGAAGATAAGAACAGTTATGCCCCTGTCCTGAACCAATTCCCTCAGGAATTGAATATCGGTCAGCTGTCGGCGGCCACCATGTGGTCTTTGTTCGCCGTGGACATGAAGTACGCGTTAGAAGAGCACGAACAACACAGACTGTGCAAGTCCTCGGCCTATATGAACCTCCACTTTAAGGTCAAGTGGTTACACACCAATTACGTGAAGGACGTACCGCCGTATAAGGGTGCGGTGCCCGAATATCCTGCGTGGTTCGAACCGTTTGTTATGCAGTGGCTCAACGAGAACGATGACGTCTCACTGGAATATCTCCATGGTGCCTTCAGCAGAGACAAGAAGGACGGAGTAAGTATCCCTTTCCCTCAGGATTAATTAAATCGATTAACTTCCTCAACAGAAACTTATATCTTTTCCGATAGTTTTATAAAGAAGACATACTACGCTAAGATCAAAGACTAGCTTTGTCGAAAACAAACACATTGATAGTTTAATCAGTTACTAACCTTCTGAAATACATCTTTTTCTTCTTTATCCCATGTAGCAAAATATATTTTACTTAAATTTATGAATGGTTTAACATGGTGTAAATTCACCGCAGTTCCAAAAGAGCAGCGAACACGCGCTGTTCAGCGTCTCCGTCGTCGACGTCTTCACACAATTAACCCAGTGCTTCGACGTGGTCTCCAAGCTGGAATGTCCTGATCCGGAGATCTGGAAGAGATACATGAAGAGGTTCGCGAAAACCATCGTCAAAGTGTTAGTCGCCTATGCAGATATCGTGAAGAAGGAATTCCCAAGTCACCTGAAGGAAGAAAGAATCGTACGTTTAATAGTCGACTTTAACAATCAGATTTATCGATAAGATGTATTTCATTGCAGGATATTTTACAAGTAACAAGTTGCACTGTGTCCGTAGATCATTTTCAAGTAAGAATCGTCTTCTTTTTTAGGCTTGCATTCTCATGAACAATATTCAGCAACTTCGAGTGCAATTAGAGAAGATGTTCGAGTCGATGGGTGGAGAAAAATTGGAAGAGGACGCGGCGAACATTCTGAAAGAACTTCAACAACAACTGAACGGAGCACTCGACGATCTAGCCATGCTCTTTGCAAAGAGTTTGGAACCAAGGATAACAGCTTCGGTGAAAGAGTTAGGCGATTTATTGCTAGCCATTAAGGGAGGTGGGCAAGTGCAACCTGCTCAAAGAAATAACGTAGCTGTGGAAGCTGACGAAGTGTTGCGTCCTTTGATGGATCTTCTCGATGGAAGTTTGTCGTTGTATGCTGAATCTTGTGAAAAGACTGTGCTGAAGAGGCTGCTGAAAGAGTTGTGGAAGATCGTCATGAGGATTTTAGAGAAGACAGTGGTGTTGCCACCTATGTCGGATAAGAGCGTATGTTTTCCATTGTCGAAACTTTAGATGAATGTATGTTACACAGATAAATGTATTTGTACATGTATTTTACAGATGATGTTCAAGAATCTGACGGATAATGCGAAGAACTTAGCCGCGAATGCGAAGATAGAAGACATGTCGAAACTGTTCAAGAACCACATGGTTGGTAAACCGGATGTGAAAAACGCACTGAGCGGTGTAATGGTATATTTAATTTAAATAGCGTATAATTAATGTTTCCTTTTAATATTTTGAAAACTGTGTTCAATCGTTAGTAGATAAAAAACCTTACGTTATTTTAATCTCATATCGTTCACAGGATATTTCTAAAGAAGTAGAGAAGAATCTTTCCCCGAAACAGTGTGCGGTCCTCGAGGTCGCCCTCGATACCATCAAACAATACTTCCACGCGGGTGGAAATGGTCTGAAGAAGACATTCTTAGAAAAATCGCCAGAATTGCAGAGCTTACGATACGCCTTGAGCTTGTATACGCAAACAACAGACACCCTCATCAAGACTTTTGTTACGTCTCAGGTCAACCAAGGTAAGTCGATTCTTAAACGCTTTATCAAATATCTTCATAAACATTTTCATCTGGTATCAGGTAAAAAATCATCGATCGATATTAGAAATCAGAACTATATACATAATCACGGTTTTATTCGTTTTTCGTTTATCAGCATTGGTGATAATATATTACGAGCAAAGACAAAATTTTATTCGCTATAAATAACAAAAACAGGGGCGCAACTATAATGTAGAACTACTATCAAATAAACGAGTACTTTCTTCGCATCTGGATGGCAAATAAAAAGTATGTTTCTATCGCGTAAAAAGACAAACACAGTTGTCCAGCGCACAGTACATACATATCATCATATGTAACAACTAGCAAATTTCCAAACGAAGCGAGAATCTATAATTTGATCGATGTACCAACTAAATTAAACACTGCGAAAATATTAATCAAAAAATTGGCTTCCGCTATATCGCGACGCACGTAATCTACGAACGTACATGTTACCGTCAATTTCCATAAATTTATTCATCAACAGTATCTAATAAGACACTCGTAAGGGTACCACATGCAACCAAATACCAATCGCGTGAAGATCGAATTTAAAATCTAATTGAAACGTGAAAATTAACTCGTTGCGCGATGCACGCTCGTTTACGATCATCATCCGTTCACATACACACATACACACACAGCGTGACATTTTTGGAAAATTCGTCACGAGGTACGAATACAACCCACGTAACCAACATTATCGCGACAGTGCCGCTGAACAATGCGTCAAAGCTGCGTCAGCGTCAGCGTTCGATGAGCAGCGAAAGAGGTGGTGACGAAGGGGAAGGAGCCGAGGGTATGGAAAGCCTCGAGGAACCCCTTCGCCAGAGCAAGCCCTCTCTTCGTCGAGAGAGTCGACAAGGTACCAGAGAGCACTAGCCACCTTATAGCAGAAGCCTCGGGAATTCTTCGCTGACTTCTGGCCACTTTTCGAACCTAGGCGCTCGTTTTAGGACGTAGTGAACTGTTTGTGATTGCATTATTCACCGAGCTGTCTTTTCGGGACTAGATAGGCTACTTGGCTGATAGTCTTTGGGCATTCATACGCAAATGGCCTATACCTCTATGCTTTCGTTTCAACCGAAATTAATATAATAGGTTAATAGAAAAAGGAGTTTCTGAAAATAATACTTGGATTTGATCAATGGTTTTAAATATATATATGTCGGATTATTAATAGGATTAGGGTAGTGGGCGTCAAATGAATCTGCACTTGAATTAGCCATTGATGCGATACAATACAGATGTAGTCTATTACAATAATGGGGTTGATACAAATCTGACAATTATTCACGGCGATTAGACGCTCGCGACTCTAGTGACAATGGCCTCGGGTTCGGTAGCGAATCCGCGATCAACGGGATAACAGTTATGCTTTGCCCCCAAATATGAAACACTCTCGACTTACTTCTCCGCAGTACGAGAATTACTCGATTAAGTCTTTATGCGGTGATCGTAAGGACACTGTGTGACTGGCTAACGAGACCTCTCGAAAGAGAAAGACTTTCCGTCACGGTGTTGCCGCAGAGGAAAACTATGATGGGCTGTGTTTAGGGACCTGAGATCATCGGATTCGTCGAAGAGGGCCTTCGTTCGGAAGTAAAGGAAATGGACGTTGTTGTTAATTGGCCAATTTTTATGTTGAAAAAGATGCCAGCCATCCTTGAGAGAGAGAGTTGATGGCGGGAAGCGTCGTTCGAGAAGAAAGTCGGATCGACTTTGATCTCCCGTATACAATGATAGATTTACGAACTGTTATGACAAAGACTGTTTGTACGTTTGAAGGACCTTAGTAACCGAATCCCGTGACCTGTAGCGGGTCCTCAGGCCAGCCGCGCGTGTCCTGTGAAAACGCGCCGGCAACCGGCAATCGTCTTGCCCGAAGAGTAGAGTCTGTGTGGCGAGCCGCGGGGGAAAGGCCGTCGGAGCGTTTAATCTCAAGTGTCGCTACTACTATTTCTTTTAGGGAGAGCTATGCAATTATTCCATACCTCTATTATGTTACAATGTTCATCCCGTGACCGTGGCTACGTTCAGCGAATAGTTATCACCCCGAGCCCAAGCTCATTGTCGCGAGTTCTCGCACAGTTATAATTGATTTGATTTGATTTACAACGACTATTGGGAATTTTCCAAAGGATTCCAAAGGGGAGGCTCGATGTCCTTTTATCTCCGACATAGATATATATATATATATTGATTTTTTTAGTAATACTCTTTTTTTATTATTGGAGGAATTATTGATTGCAAAATTTTTCGAAAAGGATTTATACTGAAAATTTGGCATCTATGTTACTACTTATTTTTGATTATAAAATAAAGAAATGGCTTTTTTGTATTAAAGTTAATTAAATTTGCTTAACTATATAGACGAAAGCATGGTAATAGTTTATTGGTTTAAGAAATAGATGCGTAACTTGAAACATAGCAATCTTTGAATGCTCATGTACAAATGCTACTAATACTAGCAACGTGTTATTGAACTTGAAATGTATTATGACTAAATCGTTAATTTAAACAGAATCGACCCTTTCGGTACAATAATTACTTGTAAGAGTTCAGTTACGAGCTATAGGAATAACGCGAGGCTAAATCATCCGAATGTTCATGAACAACTAGTATCGGAAGAGTCAAAAGCGTCCCGAAAACTTCTCGATGATCGATAGTTGTACTAGGTAACGCTGCTGCTATCACTACTACCGCTGTTGCTGCTAGATACTACCGAAAACCTTGCAAAACAACGACCATAGAAAATGGCCACCCCATTATGACTTATCTTGAACCCACGCGTATTCTACTTAATTTATGCGATCACGAAGAAAATGATTCGGTAAATAGTTTATCGATCGATAAACAAAATCGTATTGTACATTGATTAAACGTTATCAGACTCTGATCGTGACAAATATAAAATTATACTTTACATACATTATAAAATCTTATAGGCGATTGTTCTAGACGCAATTTATAAAAATTGCGCGTGTATTACACGCTCCAAGGGTTGCCACTTTCTAACATTGTCTTTTACACTAAGCATTTCTTTAATCATCTTCTTTGACGCTTTTATACATTTACACATAAACACCTATAGACCTTTTTTCAATTTATCACTGCCAATTCACCATTTCACCACTCCAATTTAATTATTTCTTTCAAGAGACATGCAGCTCTCTAATTCAACTAATACCTATGCAATGGTTCATTCTATTTTACGTATCCATACAACTGATCGATTAATTATCAGCTACAAAACGCATAATCAAACGTTATAATCTGCACGTCAAGCAGAGCGGCAAATGTAGATTTTCACAATTCGCCAATTGATCCTTGGTCGGAAAGCGATGAAGCCGATTAATTAACCAATTGTATCAAACTCTTTCAAATTGTATACGCTTGAGGTATTTAATGCGTGTCCGAGACACTCTAACAACACAGCAACTTCGTCTTCTCTGATAAATACTCAAAGAGACAAAGTTCTATATATGCATATGATTAGAGCATGTAATCTGCTCTAGAACTAGACATTGGTCATAGTATCTTAGCATCAGATCTGAGAATTTTAGCCTCGGATAGCGGTGACCGAAGCTCCCTTTTTCTCTCTCGTAGTACTTAGCGGCTAGAAATTGGGATTTTCAGATGAAATCTAACTTATCGTTGATAAAGTTCCAGATACTGCCGGTACGGAGGAAGGCTCGGTCGGAGAAGTCAGTATACAGGTGGATCTTTTCACACACCCTGGAACTGGCGAACAGAAAGTCACTGTCAAAGGTATGTTTTATTTACATTAGAATATCCATATTTTATTATAAATTATATCGTTTAAATTAATATCTTATAAAAAGATAAGTCTAGACTATCATATGTTTATTAATTATAACGTTAAAGATCTTCAGCTAGGTGCCTGCCAACTATTCTTTCATACGTTTTGTAATAGTTTCGTATAAAAAATGATATTACCATACATATAATTATTCTTTATATAATATAGGTAGAATATAATATATATATAAGCATCGTGAAATATTGACATATTTAATACATTTTACTCTGTAGTTGTCGCTGCGAACGATTTGAAGTGGCAGCTTGCTACGGGAATGTTCAGACCGTACGTTGAAGTAAATTTGATCGGACCGCATTTAACTGGAAAGAAGAGGAAGCAATCGACAAAATCAAAGAGCAATAATTGGTCGCCGCAATTCAACGAGAGCTTTGACTTGTGAGTATCTCCCTCTATTTTTTAATAGATCCTACTTGTCCTCCGTTTATTTAAAAAAATATCAAAGGCTTTACTAACAATTTTGATAAATGTTTCATATACTCTTTACATATGAAACAAATTTAGAATTATGATCATTGATCTTTTCCATGCAATACGCACACATTCGATCGATATTAACAAATCTATTTTGATATATGTAGCATGATCGGCAATGAACAGCAGCAACTCGATTTCTACGAGTTGCATATCTGCGTGAAGGACTACTGTTTCGCGAGAGAGGACAGGCTGGTCGGTGTAGCAGTAATGCAACTCAAGGACATCGTCGAGGAAGGCTCGTGCGCCTGCTGGTTGTCGCTTGGTAAACGAATCCAGATGGATGAGACCGGCTGGACAATCCTAAGGATTCTTTCACAGAGGAACAACGACGAGATCGCAAAAGAGTTCGTGAAACTGAAGAGTGATATCAGGCAGGAGACACCGTTACCGAACCCTACCTGAGGCTCAGGATCACAGCATTAAGCCACGACAGCGAAGCGATGCGTCCTTCGAGTTTGGAAAGAGCTCGAAGGAGAGAAGGAGAGGGGCGTTGTCCATAGGGGAAACCATAGAAGCGTTCGGCCGTCGTTGTCGAGAATGAAGTCTTTAAAAAGCAAACAAAACAAAATAATTCAGCAAATACATAAAAGAAAAAAAAAAATGAGCAACACCGCGAGACACGTGCGATATCGAGAACGCGTGAGACACAAAATAAAAATAAGAAACACACATTGCAGCAAACACATAAACGAGAAAAATCACCGATAAGGACGATCGGCCGAATCCTTTTCGGTTCTAACGCTAACGTCGGTCAATGAGGGAACGAGAGACCTTGTCGTGCGACATCGTTCTTCTCGCTTCCTTCGCAGTCAGCTTCCGGTCGAGCGTGTTCTTCTCTCTTTTTTACGAATCACAGAGCTTTAGCCCCGTCCCCTATATAAACCGAATGAGTCGAGAATAAAAAAAAAAGAAGACAAAACCAAAAGGAAAAGAAAATAAGGAAGGTTTTCGAGTAAACATGTTGAAAGTCAAGTCCCCGAATCGAAACGTTCATCCAGCTAGTGGAAGTCGGACAAAGAGAGTAGAAAAGGGGAAGGGTGATTCCTCCTACCTTTTCGGAAAAGCAATAGAAATGTAGAATAACAGGATGATGATTGGTCAAGAATATGGGAAGATATACGGTCAGACTTTTCGTTCAAGTAAATGCCGTAAAAATGGAAAATATGAAACCTCAGGTATCGAAGAGTGTTCTGAACAGACGCGACACGTAAAAACAGTGCTGCCAGTACGTAATATATTTGGTAAATATTCGTAACGTAAGGAGAGGGAAGGAGTCGAATTAGTCATAGATGATACGTCCAGCGCGGTTAGACCTCGACGTGTACGGACTCCCAGAAGAAACGGAAGCAGCTTGACTGTAGCTAGAGAAAAAGGAAAACGAAGAAGAGCACGAAGAACGATCGAATCGGGGTCCGTGATCGTTAGCACGTTGCAAATATAAAACGTGAATCGGGAGTGTTTTTTTTTTCTTTTTTCAAAACTAAAAAATACGAATCGCGCTGCAATGAAGAAAATGTAATACTACATATAAAATATAGACACTCGTGAGAGACGACGTTTTAGACCGTTTGTTCGGAATGACGAGTTTACTTGTAGATATGTGAAACACATTGTTGACGAAAAAAAGTTTTTCTAAATAACAGTTTAACGTAGCATTGCGTACGACCAATAGGCGTGTCACGACGTTACTCGGGACGCGCCGTTAGTAATAAAATAGGCATTGTAATGTAAAGTACGTTCTTATTGTAAGAATTAACAAGAGATCGTAAGAGTCTGATTATTGGTGGTGAACGTATTACGAGGTCCGCTCGAAGACTTCGATCATTCCCCGTGAATCATCCTTTTGGGTCCCGCTTCGAAGACCTTTAATACACCGTTTAATACGATGAAGATGTTCACGTACACAAGAAACCGATATTCCGTTCCAGTGAAGAAATAAAGAATAAAAAAGAAAGAATAACAAGAAGAGGAAGAAACATACGAGTTAGGATCCTTTCGTCCGTCTTCGATTTTCATTCTACGTACAATATCGTGAAACAGAGAATCCGGTTTTCGATCTGTTCTAGCCAGAAACTACTATTTCTACGAATCGACAGCCTAACTTTTTCGAAATTAAACTTTATATCGTGGTAGATGTATGGTAACTTAAATAATCATGTAACTTCGACACTTTCCCCTTTCGACGATCATTGCTTTTTGTGTGAACATGCAAAACCAAATATGTAAACGACGAGGTGGAACGCAAGCTTCGAAAATAACGGACATCGATACTTCTTTGTCTATTCGCTTAAAAATATCTCATCGATATTACTCTTGTATATAGATCAAACATTGTCCACTCGTGGGAACAGTTGGTTAAGTTACAAAGATCAGAGCCCGCGATTCTCTAATGCAAGACTTCCCCCACTATATATGAAGAATAAAAAGAAAATGAAAAATGGAGAAAATCGAGGGCGGACGCGTTAAACGGTCCCTCAATCTGCTACAAAACGGAAACGATCCCCGCGGAAGACATCCTAACGTTCTTCGTTTCGCATCTAATGTCGTTCGAAAACTCTGGAAACACTTGTTTAAGAACACATGTCGCAGTTCTTGCACGAAGCTTCGATCGGATCTCCCGAGAAACCTACATATGGGAATAAAAAGGCAAAAAAAAGCGGTTACTGTGAAACAAAAGAAAATGAAAAAAAGAAACAGGAGAAAGAAGCAGAACATGGAAACTGTTAATAACAAAAAAAAAAGATGCACGCGACTTTAAAACTAAATAAATTTCATTCTCTGACCTTCGCAGGTCAAACCAGATATACAATTCCAGAGATTACATGATTATATCCACAAGAAAAGTTTCTACTACGTAGTACGTCTAGATATACTTACGTATTGTGTATAGTATATAAATGCTGATGTAGCTGCGAGCGCGGGATATTCGTCTGAAGAGAAAGCCACCCGAGGAAAAAAAAGGAAAATTCGGCTATCTTTACAATTACATATTTACACCAGGCGCTTACCATATCCGGATGATGCATACGTTTACACGTGACACAGGTCAGGCGCAAAACCTTCGAATAGAATTCCGTTTATTAACACGTTATACATATACATACAAGCGCATATCTTTCCAAAATTACCTCTTACCACGTAACTTTACATCAGGAATACAAATACGTTTCACGATTGAAAGAGAAAAAGGAAAAAATAATGGTTTATCATTCATGAATCGATGCACCTCTGAATCTCATTACGAAAAATCGTAGGACAAAATAGAGTTTACGTGATAATTTACCGTACATATTTTGTTTCATAAAAGAACAGGTTTAGCACGTTACTCGTTGACGTGATTAGAGCGTGTGGATTCAAATGTGCCCGAATCTGTGTATCCGTGTCCATCTAAACGATCCTCGACGAAATGCTCCTCATGCACAAAACGCGTTGCGGTTCGTCTCTTTTACAACGTTCGCGCTGTTTCAATCCTGGTGTATCTTTATTCAAAAGTGAATGCGATGAGAAACAATTTCGGGCTTGGAAACGAGCATCGAATGCAGACGAAGAAACAGCATGACGTGAATGAAATAGATGAATAGAAAATAGAAAAAACAACGTTTGAAAAAGAAAGAGAGAGACGTAAGGGGGAAAGTAGAATTGGAAGAGAAAAACACGGATCCGCGATCTCGCCACCATCTTCATTTGTAAAAGTGTCTATTTTCTCCGCTGCCTAAATACTACATACTAATTAATGAAAAAGGGCTGGCAAATTCGGCAACTAGGCCAAGTCCGTCGACGAAACGGGAACAACCTTCTGTGTGTTTCTTTCCGCTGGGAATTTTCCGTCGACAATTGTGCTTCGTGGACGGAATTGACCGTCACTTTTTCCTCCTACTCTCCGCTTCGATTAATATCTCGTAAGCTTAATGATAAAAAAAAATATCTCGTGTATTCTGTGATAATTACCCCTTAAAGTACATATACACACGTACACATTTGCACATACTTACATGTTCGTTTACATTTACAAACAAATATATTTACACTAACACGCATTACATATACACTTATACCCGCACTTACACGTATTACACCCAGAAACAAACACACGAGATGCTCTGCATTTCAAACAAGACACAATACAGTAGTGCTTCTCTAATTAGCCACATATTGGGATTTCAACTGGCCAGTTATCGAAGTAAGTGTATTTCTAGAAAGATTTTCTCTTCTTGATTAAATCCAAGTGATGACTGAAGTAAGGTATACTTGATACATTTGATTATTTTAAATATATATAACATCGGAAGCCCACAAAGTCAGTTCCAAGAACTAATGGGAATACTAACAGCTAGTTAACGAAACGAAATTCTGGCCAGTTATCATTGTACTACTATACAACACGCATAAGACATACACGTACCATACGTACATGTACTCTATATACACAATACAACATACATACATACATATATACATAATTACACATACCATGCACGTAATACACCGATCCCAATAGTAACAGTATTCTTCTCTTTTGAAAAACATTTCGATTCCTATTCTCTATACTCGTTAAACGTCCGAAGAGTCTCGTTGGTGTGTGATAACGAAAGATACCATGGTAATCGCCGCGATATTACATAGAGATAGTGACAATCTGTCACAATGTCTACGTGAACGATCGGTAACATAACGAGAACAAGAACACTATGATATCGACACGAAATAAAATAGGGAACGCAAAAGTAATCGTTGGATACTGAATGATAAAGGTAAGAGAACGATTTCGACGATCAATGAGGGAGCGGGAGACAACAATTAGATATTTTACACGGTGCCGTTCGATAGTGATATCTTTATTGGAATTCACAGGAACGGTAACACGTGAGCGATGTTTGTTCTTATATCGTTTACAATCATAGGAAAAAACACGGAAATATCGTTGTCACGAAGTTTACTCTTTTTCTTTGTTCGATATAATTTAACCTCAAAAAAGTACTGTGCAGAAGATAAATAATGTTCGTATCGCTGTTCGAGGAGAAGCATTGACATACGAAGGTTTACGCGACGCCGGCAAACTGATCTGAAATGAATAAAAGTTTAACCCTGCTGGGACTCGCGCGCTGAATTCAGTTTTCAAGTGCTTTATCTTGGATTCCACTCTCTTAAGATATCGAATATAATTACGGTACTAATACATAATTTGTAACATTAATATCATTCTAGTGTTATGACATTTACATGCATATTGTTATTAGATTATTATAATGTAATGCGATGCATGCTGTGAGTGTTTAGAGATGAGTGTTTAATAATAGAACTAGACTTTAGTCTATGAATTTCATTACTTTGAATAACTTTGAATTCAAAAAAAAAAAATATATATATATATATAAATATGAGAGAAAAGATGAAAAAAAAGATGAAAAGGAACAGTCCCTAAAGGGTTAAAAAAAACCAGTACTGAAGAAAAAGTGGGAAACGGAATGTATTACTATCCTTACATAATGAGAACGTATACCCATAGATCATTTTAATATACTACGAACGTTTAAACATTTATATTTATACAGTTGTGAAAAAAATCCAAAACCCGTAAATATTTCTTCCTGTGATTAAACGTCTCGTTGCACGGATCGATCCATCATTCTTTTCACAGAACATCTAATCAGAAGAAAAAAGATTGAGACGCGTATATTATGGAACAAGGTCAAGTGTTCGTAGTTCTTGTTCGACGAGAGCGCGAGATGTCACCGCGAACTTTTGCGTTCAGTAACTGACCATGGATGCAAAACCAAAAAAAAGAAATCATTCGAAAAACTAGACTTCAGATTGCTGTATCGTGAGGACGTGTAGCAGAAGAAACCATTTAACAAACGAAAGGGGAAAAGGGAAAAAAGAACAAATATATACACAATTGTTGACAATACTATGCTTGAAAAATCGTACGACGCGTATATAATTGTACTTAACAAATATATTTAAAAAAAATGGCAGAATGTTTGTGTTTCGTAAGTAAAGCATATTAAGGAATAAATTTGTAATCATGCGACAAGACGCATTTGAAAAAAGAAAACACTAATGTGTACGGAACACGTAATTCTGTGCGTACGTGCGGATGACTGCGTGATTATTAGGTATTATATCTCAACGAGTAATGAGTACATTTTCATCATCCCCGCAAAGAGTGTACCATTGTTATTATCAAAATTTTTAACGCAAAACCAAGCGAACGATGAGGAAAAAGAGTTATAATTACGGCATACCATTGCGCAGCCTCTGAGTATACATAGGTAAACCTAAAAGCAATTGTATCAGAGTCAAACACGCACATTCAACACAAGAAAAAATAATACGTATAAACCCAGATCTTTATTAATAAACATTTATCTTTCGTTCATTCACTCGCATAAAGAGCTTATTATTCTTTGAACCATTTGTATAATTGAAGCCTCTTTCATCTAAGCAGCTCTGAACGTGTGTGCATGATTTTACGTTGCGATTCTACTCTTGAAGAATTTATCTCTCTTGATCGATCGACGCACGCGACGCCAGCATTGCCAGGTATTTTTTCGAATTTGTTATTTTATCGATTGATTTTCATCCACGTTTCTGTTCTATTTATTCAACATTATTATTAATTATCTGATAATCCCAGCCGAGATAATTATTATCGCTAATTCTAATGAAATTCATCGTCGTTTCTTGCCGTACTTCTCCAGATATATGTATACATACGTCATCGAACAATTTTGAAATCACGCCGATTTCATCACATTTGATCAACGTATATACACACACGCATACATACATTATTCTCATCCTTACTTCATGTTCTTGTAAGAAAAAGAAGATTAAGGAAATGAATATGTTTTACCATTAACAATGTTTTTCGTCTCCATTTTAGAGAAATAGCTCAATACGTAATGGCTTCTTTTTTCAAACTTCCAACAATCATCAAAGTTCTTAAATTTTTCTGGTGCAAATTACAAAATAACGTGCATCGTGATAGTTCGTAACGACACAAGGGATAAAATTATATGTGGGAAATTGGTTGTAATCATTTGTATATAATGATGTGTAATCCTTAAACAAATTTTACGAAAGAGGTAATTTTGTTTGGCGACGTGTGCAAACGTTAACAAGATTCGATCGATAAATTAGGAAATGTGTATGACGTGATATAGTATAAGCCAACGGAAGAAAGAATTATTAAGTGACAATGCTATTCGAGAATTACGCGAACTAAATATGAATACGAAAAAGATTGTTACAGTGATGTCTGTCGATCAACTGAAGTAGTTAAATGGAGTATAAGAGTGTGAATAAAAGGGAAACGAGAAAAGTTAACCAGAGTTTTATCGTCGTTGAATCATTGTGCCACATTCCATATCGTCGTATTTTACGTGAAAGGTACAATCGAAGTAACTTCATTATCACGAATTATTAGATAAAATTTAAGATGTGACTCGATGTTTTATCACCATAATCACTGTACGAAATTTACTGAATACAGACCATCGACAATCTTGAGGACTCATGTTTAATTAATAACATCTGATTTTGTCTAATTTTATTTCGATCGATGCTGCTTTTATACGTTAGTGTTCAATTGTACAGAAGTGTTCAAATGCAATTGACGTGTGTTGAGTAAAATACATATAAAATGCTTTGTTTGTGAAATGACCTTAGTAATCTCTCATCTAGTAAATACATATTGTAATAATTTTCATTGAAAATTTCTACTTTCGATACTAGCTAATATTAGGTAAGAACCGTAATTATCATTTCGTAAGTTTTATTAGAGACCTCTGGATTTTCGTCTGATAGTTAGCGAAATCAATAAGAAAACAATGCTCATACATCTAATCGTTGTTGCTATTGTTTTCATCATATCTCTCTTTACCACAATCATTATCATCGTTATCACTGTATATTACAACATGGATCTTCACGTTATACGAAGCGTCCGTTTATTGTCTCGGCTATCTTTTTGTAATTTATAATTTCTGCATTAACAATATGCTCATATGTAAAATATAACCGTATAAACGCAAAATATATTGCATATACAGTTGCACATATATATACATATATATCTATATATACATATAAATGGTTCATATGAAATGCTTCAAGTTGTCAACATCGAAATTGCTAAGAATAGCGCCAAATTGATTTCTGGCATTTATTGATTTTAGAAAGAGAAAACGTATCATACAAGTGTACGTATCATATATCTTAAATCATTTAGTATCTAGAAAAATTTTGCTGTTATCCACACTAGTTCCAAATGACTTGCAACATTTTATATGCGTCAACCTATGTATATATGTATATGTAGTATAACACTTGTACATACATAATATGTACACGGTCACGCTATAAATTCACAATCTGATGTTGCCTCGTGTTTCAGCAAATTAGCAAATATCCGATGACTTTAACATAACTACGTGTCTTTATGTAATTTTCACAAAATTCACATACAAAACATACATACATATAAATAGATCTTGTTGGGACGCGAAGCATCAACCAAAATGAAGCATTTTCTAAATACACAGTTCGTTGAACTTAAAAATTCTTATGTTCTGGGTATATCAATGGTCTTGTTATTCTGTTCTGTCTGTTACATGCATACTTATGCTTACATGTATGCTATGTGTACTTTCTCATCACGTGTTATTCTTTCATATTTTCTACTTTCATTTGACATATGTATATTCTGTATGGAGTTTTACAGTTCCATATTTATTATATGAAACGAAGGCTCAGTATAGTATCCGAACTGGAAAATATTCGATTAGAATGACACTTGTTAGCGGTTTTTGAGGTCATTGAAATCGAAAATAAGGGTTATTTTCCACAGAAATAAACTTATTTTTTATTTTCATACAGAAAACGGTATGCGGTAAGCGGCAAAATTGGCATTTGGAGCATTGGCATTGATGGCTGTGCCATCAGTTGTTTTGTAAACCTACCTCTTAACGCTTTATAAAATCATCTTACGCGGATTTATGTTAAGACCTTTGTCTGGAAAATGTTCATGAGTCCGAATTTTCAAAATCGTTATTTCCGTGAAAAATGACTCTCATTTTCAGCTTTAACGACGTAAAGTATCCCCAAAAAAACGCATTCAAATTAAAAATATTGCAATCCGGATACTATACTTTATCCGAAAGGAAATACTGTTAAAAGAAAGAAATAGCTCTTCATAGAATACCTGCTTTTCTTTTGTAAATGTTAATAAAGCTTAGTATCTAAGACGCCGTTATTTATTGTACATTGCGGAGGCGCAATTTTTTTAAGCAAAATTTTCCTTGTCGTGGTATTTGTTCTGTATGCAAAGTAAACAACCATAATATACTTTAATTAATCTCTCAAGAGAGGAAGCACTATGTAACATTCAATTATTGTGTCTCCACAAAATAGAATTTAATCAAACAATGTTGATACAATTATCTAATAACATTAACGAATGATATATTCGGATATAAAATATTTAACTTTATGTTTATTCATTCTATTAATCATTTGCACAGCTTGTCTAAATTTTCATTCATATAAATTTATCATATCCAATGGGTGCTCTTAAATGGACAGTGGAACAAAAATTATGCGATATAAGATGATAAATGTTAAGAGATAGGAAAAGGATGGCTTTCTTATAGGAATGGGCTGTCTCGGGGAAAGGTAATTCACAAAAATCTAATAAAACATCAAAATCAATCAATCTCAAAATATTTTACTTGAATACCTCCTTTTATTAAATTTAACGTTAATATTACTGAATAATATTTCATTGAATTTATTTTAGAACAAGACTTCTTGGTATAAAGACGTTTCAGTCAGACAATTAAGTATAAGAATAAAAAAAAATAAATTGCTAAATACCTGATTTCTCTTTTAATTAATACCTAATTCCTCTTCATTCACCTTTTCTTGTTATTTGATATATATGTTCTCAAAGCATAAAAATGTAACATATAAAATTTAAAATCATAGATTAGAATAACTTTGCCACATTGCAAATATGTTACATAAACTTATATTATCCAAAATATACCACATATATCAATTACACATAAATATATTTTTCATATTGCAGTTTATTGGATGTTGTTATAACTAGAACAGCTATAATTCTTGATATATACATACATACTATTAAATATATTTTAAAGAATATCAAGAATTTTTATGCTTCAGTGACTTATTCGTACATGCTCTTGGTTAGATGCTCTTTGTATTTGTACACTTTACCCAATGCGTCCTACAAAGAATAATAATACTTATTAGTATCGCAATCTCATATTGTGGTGAAGCAGTACTAAGCAATGTACTTCTGAATCATGGAAGATTAATGAAAATAATGAAAATAAAATATAAACCTATTTGGCTACAAATATCAATGACAATATATTGTTAGCAAATTATGAGCTTATTATCTCCCCATTGTCACATCAATTTTATATTACTTTCTAAAAACCTCTTTATTAGTGCTGATGGATTAAAATAGTTGAAATTCAATAGTAAAATTCATCAGTTTTTTATTTGACTTGCTTGTTACATTACTGAGTTAACATTAGGTACCAATTTTTGCAAATAGTGATATATTATTACTCAATAGAACATATACAAATAATATAAAACACAAATTCAGTGATTTTGGGAAATTACATCAATAATTGCAAATAAATTGAACACATACTAAGGTTTTTAAAAATTGAGTGCATTTCTTAAAATAAAAGAACAAATCTCTTCGATTCATGAAGGCCTGAAATTTGAGTCGATACACATAACATTCAGAGACATATGCATTTAATCATTACATAAAGCAGTAACTATACAATTTAATGAAATTAAAGAAAATTTTATAAATCATTTTGAAGACATAAATAACGTTAATATATTTAATGATTTTAATAATAAATTTAAAAAAACCAGATCTTTTCTTGCCTATTACAACTTTTTTTACCAAAATTCTTTTGAGCTCATAATTTGCGATACTACTACACTTCAGTACAGATTGTTTTAATGAACTATTAAATATTATGATAATAGAAATGTTTTTGTACATTACCAGTTCTATTTGACGAACATAAACTGTATCAACGGGATATAAGTAAGGCAATGTGCTAAAGCGATATCTTCGATAATCGAAGACTGTTGTATACAACAGCCAGCCGCCCCAACACGTCGTTATAACAGTTAGCGGTGTAATCTTTTCAATCATCTTCAAATTTTATACTTCAACTTTTCTATATAACTATGTTAAAAACGTATAATATTTCACATTGATAAGGTTACTGCTCTACAGTGCTGCCACACCAGCGAATTACGTAAGTCCCTTTCTGATTTTACATACCATATTTTCAATTGGCTGGATTATTATCGAGTTTATAGCTTATTTTCGTACAAAAGAATGATTTGTTTTTAAAAATAATACACAGGCATATTTAATTAAATACATTCCATAATGTTTCATTAATCGGGGTACGTGATAACCAAATAAGTGATTTTCAAAACATTTTCAATAAATTTCACAATTTATTATTTGATTTGAAAGAAATCTTTATTGTCGTCAATAACTAAATATATAAATATATAAACAAATAGATAGATAAAATGATAACTGGGCAAGATGGTTCCTACAAATAAATTTGTTAAATCAGAGCAAATACGGTAACATGATACACTGAATATATAGAAAGGAAAAGACATCATATATTTTTATTCGATATCTTTCTTTCTGATTATATTATTTTTTAATTTAGCAATTTATGATGTATATATATACATAAAATATATTAGACTTATAAATGCTTAAGTATGCAAATTATTTTATCTTCTCACGGAATTAATATGTATATGTGGAATTATCGAAATTGAAAGTAGATGGCAGCACCAATATCCAAAGAATGAAGCGGTACGATGAAGAATGTCAGTCAATCGTTGACTGTTACTGTTGGAGGACGGTACGCTCCGCAGTCGTGTGCTATCTAAGTATAAATCGGGATTGGTTGATGGTTCTCCCGTAAGCCCCACCTACCAGGTGGTCGTTCGAAAGTGTAGTTGTGTAGTTTCTTACAACGAAACGACGGGCGCTGCTCTCTCCTCGACGTATCCAATCGCGAGAAAATCTGAAATGAGACGTATCGGTGAGCTAATATGTGACGGTTGAGAGAAAACGAGGACCAGGAACGTGTGAGAGGGTGGTTTACGCGCGGGTGCTACCACTTTCGAAGCGTGACGAAGAAAACGGACCACGTAAAGAAGTGGCAAAGGTGGAGATCGTGAAAAAAGATACGCGTCGAGAAAACGAAGGAAAACGCGTGTGTGCCAGAGCTACGTGCAAAAAGAATCCTCTATTTCGGGGGGGGGTTGTATATATTTTTCTCTCTCTCTTTGTGTCTCTCTACTTTCCTCTTTTTTTTTTTCTTTCTTTCTGTTTCTCTCCATCGTTACTCCGATTTGTTCCGAGTGAAAGTATCTATCTCGTTACGGCAAGTGTTTTCTCACCGCGTTGTATGCGTCGTTCTCGTATCGCGAAGTAACAAGTAAAGGTAAAAAAAAGTGCTACGTTTAACTAACAAGGACGTCAGCTGTGTGCGCTTTTACGAAGGGGACGTGTGCGAGAGAGAACCCACTGTTGAGAGACAGAGAAATGGCGGCGCTGGCGGCAGGTGTCCAGTATGGTTTGTCGTCGCATAGTAATTTTCACGAAAACAAGTCCCTGATCTTCGTGAAACTCACCGACTCGGCGCAACGTGCCATCGAGGACTTCCTCAGAAATCGGGTAAGTAAATCGTACTCTTATTTCGTCCTATTCTTCGCCATCCCTTTTCCTTATGTACAGGCTAGGAATTGCGATTTCGTGTGCGTATATATGTATGTATATACGTGCAGATGTGTGTGTACGTACGCGGCTCTGCACGCGTCACGAAGCAGTCATGTGTGCGTACATGTGTCGTAATGTCGTGCCTAGGAAAGAGACACTCGATCGTCACTTACTCGCCATATTTTGTATGGTATTTCGTTATTACATGATCAAAAAATTGTGATGTTTGCTTGCGGAAATTATCGTGAAACGTTATTATTCGAAACATATTACGGCATCGGTGAAAACACTAGTAAAAAGATGTTGGAATCGAGAGTTAACCCAGGCCACGTTGGCTTGTTAGCAGCTGCTTACTGCTCTACGTTTTTTTCTTCCCTCTTAGCCCTTCCGTATGCGATTGACAGAAAAATCGAACGCGATTCAATTTAAAACGATTACGAGTGTTCTTTTCGTCGAGTTAATTTGTTCGACTACATCATTACGCTATATCCGTATGGTTTGACAACGACATTACGTAATAAGAGAACTGACAAGGCAGTTCACTTGCTAGATTCATTTCCAGATTGCCAGATTGCGGCTAAGTTTATTGAAACGAATGCTTTGTCCGCTTGCATATTTTAATTTTGATTTAAGTATTCATTAAAATAACAGCGTTACTTTTTTGCCATTGCAAAACGTGAAAATCATCTCTTCTATTTACAGTAATGCGAAACGTATAGTACATTTTTTTCTTTTTTCAATTTTCTTTATCTCAGTCCGATATTATCGTAACCAATATCTTGGAATATCTTTCGCTTCGCTAACCGACGGTATTTCGTGCTTTCGTAGAGGTTATGTTGGACCACCATCTGTGTTCTTCGTAAGACATTGCATCCATATTTACCTGTTTCGTAGCAATTGTTTAGTGTATAGAAACAAGAAAATAGAGAATAGAGAAACGAAACGCGAGCATGTCGCTACGGTTACAAAAAATATCGTCACAACTTCGACGATTCCTGCACCACCTGACATAAGTATTCCAACCTCTTGGACGAGATTCGAAAGTAAAGTCGTCGAAGGGGCGTATGCCTTTCGTCAAAATACATCGATGCTAAAGCAGATTGCGTTGCAATATGCATGTAACGCTTTGACACACACGTATTATTAATATATACATAGACGTGTAAAGCAAAAATTGGATAAAACGGCCGAAATAAAAGACGATGACGTGAAAATGTCTGCATGCGAGTTTTGCATGATTCACAGTTTGCCACAGGTTCCTCGCAGCTTTCGATCGCGCGTTTTTTAAACGTGTTCGAGATTCGACTCGATTAACGCAATTTCAGGAGTAATTTTGCGCTTCAAAATCCAATTCACGTCAATTGCACGACAAATCTTTCAAGCTGTTAAACTAGAATACGAATCTTCTCTTTCCATATGTTACCCTTGTCGTTTATGAGTTCGACGATTTATCGTCGATGCGTTGGTCGAATAGTAGATTATTTTCGTGTTTTCTTTATCTCCGACTAGGAAAACTACGACGTTTCGTGATGTTAACGCGTGTAACTATATATTATCCAACATTTTCTTCACGAATCGAGTACGTCACTCGTTTGAGATTCATATGTTGTGTTTCCTTTATAAGTTGAATATTTTCATTTTTCAATTTTTTCTACAAGTTATAAATCAAAATAATTGTGTACATTTAAATAAATTATTTTCGACTTCTGAACTTTTTCATGATCCCTCGTTGATTAACTCTGCGTATAATTGGAATACAAAATATTATTTTATTAATTTCATTTCTTGTATTTTCGTTTGCAACGAACACCGCGTAATTAGATTATCTTTTCGAAGAAAAGAAATTAAAATGATTAGTTAAGACAAATAATTAATAATTAATTCGACTTTATATTTAAGATGAAATTTTGCTTCATAGGTGCAAACGACCTGAAGGCCTATAAGCAATAATAGTGTGCACGAAGAATCCGCGAAATTGCGATCGGAATGCTGTAAAGCGTTTATTCGTTCCACATCAGGAAGCGATTATATTATGCTCATTGGCCGCCATAAATTTATTCATACCGTGTCCTTTCGCGCGGATAAATATTTGCTTTTCGATATTCATTGATGTCATTTCAGCGTAATATTTCGAGATTTGGATAATTGATTGCAGTACCAATAATAACCTTATTTATTTTAACTTGTTCCATCGACTCCGCGAATTTATAGCGAATTGGTACGATTTCGACAAAGTTGCATTGTTCACCTGTTGAATTTTATTATTATTATCTTTTTCTTCTTTATAAACAAATTGCGACCCTACATCGGCTGAATGACATTTACATTCTTAATATTGCTTAACTTTGTTTATTTTTAATCAATTGGAAACTGTGAGCTGTCTTTTTTTTTCAACGCTTACTAAGGCGTTTCTGTAATTTTTTTTAACCGATTTCGACGAAAAACTAAAAATTCTCATATAGGATCACAAAGATCTTTTATCTGTAAAAGAAAAATCTATGATCTAGAATTTCTAAATGTTTCCATTTATTGATATTACATAATTTGTGAATTATCGTTCCATATGGTTTTGGTTGGTGGAAAATGGAACGGTCTCGAACGAAATGACCAAGGAGACGAGTCGTTCGATCGAATAGAGAAAGGCACGATAGGACGCAGAAACGTGGCACGTGTTCGAATCTGCCTGATTCGGGCGTAGTTGCATAATACTGCGGCCAAGTCTCCCACACTTATGGTTGAGGACACGCTATTGAGTAGGGAAAATGGAAACGGCTAGAGCAAGACGGTAAGAGGACGATGTTACAGATGGTAGGTAATAGAACGGAGACTTTGTGCGTTAATGACAAACGACACTGACGTTGAAAATCTGGGCTTCGTCACCAACATTAATCAACCTTCTTTTATACAGTTGGATAAATTTATTACGGATTGTTGGATAAATTAATTGAATAAATCAGATTTTAAGCTATATTTTTCGTAGTTAGATTCGCTTGTTAGTTTAAATGATAGCTTTATTTGAAAGTTGGATGAATTATGTCTGAGTTGGGGTTCTTATCGAAAATGTTAAAACATGGAGTTAAATTTGAATGGTAAAAGCAAAGTAGCGGATTCACATTGCTGAGAGTATTCGATATTTTAACGCAATTAAGTAAGTTTCCCAAACGTCAAATTTGTAGTTCTTTTCTAAAATCTCATCTCATTTTCGATGGACATCAAATTTCTAATTCATTGTTCCTTCAAAAGTTCCTTCGTTATTAAGGTAAACCTCGGAATACAAGAAGATACGTTGGAAATCTTTTGAAGTTTCAATTTTCTCTTCGACTAAGGCAAAAATATTGATTCGCTGTTTTCTAAAAATTCTCTCGTTATTATTTAAAGAAAATTGCTGGATCGTAATTAAGTTTCAAAATTATTCGATTGCTCAGATTTCACACTTAAAGGTCGCGTTATAAAAATGGCAGTCTCTTATTGTAGTCTCAGGCTATTTTGTTGAGCTGATGCTTCTGGACTAGGGAAAAGGAGTATGGGTTAAGGGAGAATGTATGTGCCAGGGTTCTTTAAAAAGCGACGTAAGATTCACAGGCCTTCCGGGCTAAACTCTCCCAGAGGCCAGTTTAGTTCGGGTACGTGGCGCATAACCCCATAAGAAAAGAGGCGTGGGGCCCTCTTTGAGTAGCACAGCTGTTCCTCGAAACTTGAATAACGATCCGGGGGAACAGGCCGCGCCGACGGCTGGAAATTTTACAAACCAAGAATAAGTATTGCCTCTGAGCGTGATTCGAATCAAGGTGTCGTGAAATGGTCCCTGGCATTAACCGGTTGCCGAGCGTATTCACCGGCCAATCGTTTTCTTACAACTTCGCATTAATACAAAGTAAAGCTACTGGTTGTTCCAAACAATTAAATGCTTCTAGTTTCAAGCGTTTGAGGAAAATTAATTCTGCAAAGAGGGAAATATTTGTAGAAATATATATAGAGGAACCTATGTAAAGCATTGGAAGAAAAGGATGGTAAATATAGCTTTTATGGAAGACATAATCATAATTTTCAGAAAATTTGTAATCGAGCTGATGTTTAGCATATAAAAATTACGAATACCAAATCTCCTTTTATTTTCCTTGTGCCTACATATTAATAATATGTCGATGCTTTTAACAAAGTCAATATTAATTTTTATTTATATCGAAACTTGGTCATACACATACAGTTAGCTATTTTACTTTCGTCGATCTTCATTACAATTATTTATGTATAGTATATTTAAAAACACATTAACGACTGCGGTAACATACAATAACTATATACGAACATGTCATTCTTCTCCAACGAATAACCTTCCTCTACAACAATTATCCTTCCTCTAGCATTAATAAATTCGTCGGTACAAAAAAAAGGAACACTTTTCTCCTTAATCCTCTCCTTTCGGTACGTCGATTTCTCTGTTGAATGGTACCGAAGCTTGTTCTTTCAACTTTCCCCTTTCGCCTGGAATTGTCCTCGTCATGTTGATCGTTCAACGAGGCTACGCTTATCAGACCCGCGATTAGGTAACACGATCCGCGGTCGAAGCGCGAAGTTTAACGACGCCGTGGCGCATACACGGAACGCGACCCGGACATGAATGTAATTACGCGCGTGTCAGTGTCGTTAATGCGTAAAGGAGAAGGAGCACGTGTCCACTTACTTACGCACGGCCACACGCTACGGAATACCATGGAATCGGTGAATCTAGAGTTCGACTCGCGATCCGCGGCAAATTGCCGCAAGTGAAAGTGAGCGGCCGAGATGAATCTCAGGAGGAGTACATATTTCAAGAAATAATGTCAACGGTCGAGAGCCTTGAAAGTGTCTTCCAACGAACCGATCTTTTGGTCCTTTTTTCTCATTAGTTTCTTTGTATCAAAACCGTTAGAGAGACTTATAAATTTTCTGCGTTTTTTCTTCTTTCTTTCTCTTTCTTTGCTTTTTTTCCTATTTAGGTTTGATGGATCGCGTAGGATAAGAGCGAATAATGTGAATCTCGAGGGAATCAGTTTTTAGATTTTTCAGTCGATCTTCTTTTCGTAAATTTTGCTAATACGATAGAGATAGACTCGATAAACGAACTGTTATTTGTATTTTCTTAGAAAGAATTTATATTCTCGTTAGGGATCTTCCTATTTGAATTACGAGTTAAAATGATTATTTTCTAAAAAAAAAAAAAAAAAAAAAAAAAAAAAAATACTGCTATTTTTATCAGTTACGACTTGTAACTAGCATATGAATAGAAATGGCTTGTTATAATTCATTTAGAACGCGTTAAGTCAATCGATTCATATTGTTACAGATTTTTCTTAAGGGGATTTCCTATATGGTTTTACATACATATATAGATATATGTTTTATACATATATAGATACATGTATGTACGATTGAACTGTATTATGCGTTTATACATTCATAGCGCGATTAGAAAGGAAGCAATGCACTCTAACACGTAACACGTCTGTTTTAATAAAACTTGAAGAATGTTGTTCTAGAAGATTCTCATTCGTCTATCGTCATTACATTGCATTGTGCGTTTCAATATGTATAGTCAGATTCCTCGAAATCGATACTCGGTTTAAGTAGCCTTAAACCAGTACATATCGTTAAATGCTTCTCCTCCATATCGATATTAACCAGTTGAATTTAGAAATAACCAGATTTATTTCATCATAACGTACCCGGTAAGCTACCAGATAGTAGAATTGATAAAAGGTAATCGTCAAGATCAAAATTGAGTATGAAAATTAAGGTTCGATAAAATAAGACATACAACGTTAGGACATACGTTTTTTCAGTGAAATTAATTTTGCAGCTAATAGTAGAATATTGTAGAGTAAATAATGCTATTAACGTGGACGAGTTCGGATGCTAATAACTACCGAGATAAGAGAAAGGCATTTAATGAATGAAATTTTTTGCAAATCATCAACCACGTTCGTGACGCATATTATTCACACTCGTTCGGCATCTCATTTACACTTGCGCTATTAGTCGATATTTTAAGTCTTCAAAGAATATCCCAATAATTAATAGATTTGGAATCCCCGTTTCTTAATAATTTTATATTCGTTATTCAATGACATTTCGAATACGATATAAAATGTACGCAGATACTATCGTTGATTATAATTATTATCTAAATTAAATCGTTATATTATGTTTAATGAACGTACCATACGTACATACTTTTTTTTGTTTTTTTTTGTTAATACGTATTATACGTACGTATGCAATATCTTACCATAATTTTATCATTGGTATACGTTATACGTATTTGTTGTACATATCAGTAGCGCTTTGCATAGTCATAGCTTCAACAACCATTCGAGTGACTTTCTCACAAAGAAAAGGTTAAAATAATAGAATTAAGCGATTCGTCCTGTAAGTATACATACATATCCTCGGTGAAAACAAACGTTCAATATGAATTTACATATATTTGTACTTACAAGAATGTCAAATACGTATGCACAATGTCCTCCTACGATGAATTTTCATAAGTATAAAAGTATAAATATAAGTTACACGAAGAAACGTATATAAAAGTAATGAAAAATGTATAATAAAAATAAAAAAGTGTAAAAGTATATAAAATAAATCTCACTTTCGCTCACTAGGATATTGTACGTAACCCATTGAATTATCGCTGCTTTTTATTGCTTTTTATTTGCTCGGCATCGCAAGTGAGACGGATCGAACCTTCTACTGGACGTTAGTTCGTCGATTGCTTGCAGAAATCGACTTTGATCGGTAATACGGTTGTTAATTTGGAGCGTGTGTCGACGAGAACGCGCGTGCAGATCGTTGGTCGTCGAAAACGAACGATCGTCGACAACGAATAGTCAGAGATTCGGAAAAGGAATCGAGACGCTTGGAGAGTTCATGACACGCCATGCAAATTTATTCAATCGCGAAGTACACGCGAGGAATCATCGTTACGTGTGGTCGTTACGCAATTAAACAAAATCGATGCAGATCGAGCGATATTATGTCGTTCTTTGAGATGCAAATCGCGTTTGCTTGGTATTGACGTTGACTCGTCGACGATTTGTAAAAGTTTAGAAATCTATGTAGATGGGCAAAAAGAACTTGATAGAAATTATTCAGAATTTTTGAAAGAGGTGCAAGAATTTTCGAAAAGAAAGTCAATTGTAATTTGTAACTTTTTCGCATTACTACAGCTTTCATCGGTTACAAATGATATTAAATTATTCACAAATAATACGTTAGGTTATTAACTAGACATAAGATAATAATAAAACTCTGCAGAATGCCGTGAATTTTATAAATATTTGTGATTTAGGATCGAATAAATTTCTTGGTTCTTTTTCGAAAATTTGTAATTTTAGATGGAAGCGGTAGAGTGAAAGATTTCATGTAAAATTCTAGGAGTATTAGGGTGTTACGGGTTTTAGAGTCTGATGTATCGTCGATAATCTGATTATGCGATTGTTGTTATTAACCTTGAAAGGACGTGTGTAGTGATCTATTATTGTACCATGTCGAGGTAAGTGCATAAAAAGATAAAAGGATGAAAGTAAGCGGATATCTGTATCATATACTACATCTACAGTTACATCATTCTTATTAAACAGAGAAACTGTAAAGATTTAAAAGTTTCGACATTTTCATTTCCTGAATGTTCGATTTTATCGAACAAAAATATCGTTGCATTTTCTTCAAGTTTTATTAGCAAATTTGTCAGAAATAGAGAAATTATTTTTTATGATTCGGACAATTATATAATAGGGAGTACATTAATAGGAAAAGTTTCTAAACCAAATTTGATGCTATAAAATTAATTAAATACATAAACAAAAATTGGAAAGTTGTTCTATATTTACAGTGTAATAAATTAAAATAAAAAAAATCTTCAAATATTATCCTATATCATAGTGAAAGATAGAAACAAATATTTTCATAATATAGTTGACAACCTGTCGATTTATTCCAATTTACCGAAAGCTATCTATCCTCATTGGAAATTGTCACTGAATAAATTGGTATCAAGATACCGTTACGCGTAGCTAAAAGGTGAGCCGAGCGCTTAAATTGTATCGAATAACGATAGAAAGTGAAGTTGCTCGTCAAGTTCGTTTGTTCGACCTGAATCGCCTAAAACGATATACCTACTTTGGAAACGAAGCATGGCTTCCACCTGCCTGTTTCATACATTCGACGAGATTCACATAGAAATAAGGGCCAGTCTCTTTCCTAGGGACCACGGTATCTTTCTTTTCCATCTTTCGCTCTTCATTTTATTCAATTTCACGTACTTTGTCCGACCTTTCTCTCTTATTCCTCGAACGATTTTGGCCAACTTGCTTTGAATCACCAAAAAATATGAATGAAAGTCGAACGAAGATACTCGGTACTGTACATGTACCAACTTTCTACTTTACTTTCAGACTTGGATCGATCAAAGTAACGCGATAAAAATAATTTGTTTACGTAGAATGAAGTAAAGTAAGGAAAAGATAAGAAAATATGTGGTTTCATGTAGTGATACTTTACAGGACATTAGCATAAATAAAATGGAATAACAGGTTGAAGATAACGTAATGTGGGTTTCTATTGGGTTGGCAACTAAGAGACGCAATCACTTACATAGGTGTCAACCCAATAGATGTGTGCAGAAGTTCGATGCACGTGTGATGTTAAAACAGAGATAGAATATAATTTATTCGAGATTTCCTTCACTCTGAATATGAATTTCGATTATACGTAAAATTTCTACTAACGCTAATATAAGATAAAATGGACCGCTTGGTTGACAAGTGAATTAAATCTTACGCCACTGAATTGAGCTTACGCCACTCGCCAAATGAAAGACTCGGATGATGTGAAAAATAAAAAGTACATATTTTCAACGATTGACAAAGATCAAAGTTACAAACAACTACTAACTATCAATTCACGATTACACGTATTTATTCATGTATGCACTTTGCCAATTATTTATAACTTCTAATCTTACGCTTTTTCGAATATTCAAAGTTGTCGTATTATCCTACATGAACAATATTTTAATTTTAATAATTAATAAAAACGATACTTTGTTCATTCTTCACACTAGAGAAACGCTTGAAATAAAAACGATGTGGCGAAACGTTGAAACGATAAATTCGTATTTAGAATTGAATTAACTGTATTTGGTATCGCGAAGAGGCGTAAATTTATTAATTCCAAAAGATATTTGTATTTTTTCGTTGAAAAGGTAAGAGGAACCCGATAACTGCGGATCGATTGGCTCTTATTATTGGCGATAATAATCCAAGTTGGAATAGATTCGTGTGCCGTGCCCGACGAATTGTATCCTCAACGAAACCACCATGACCAATAGCCGGTAGCGTTTTCACCGTCCACGAATTTCGATGAGAGCCGGAGAAATCGAGTTTCGCTACCGCGGGAATGGTATTCATGCGACGATTTGTGTTCCACCGAACGAACCGTTCTGTTCAGGGTAAATTCACAGGAATCGATTCGTACACGAGTAGAACAACAATAAATGTGTCTTGAACAATGGGTATTTGCTGCGGAAGACATTGTAACTGAATTCCCGTGGAAATGATTTTTAAATTTGTTATTTGTTGTCCAGATAAATTACTGTCTTCGATCATCAGATTATTTTCATCAGATTCGAATTATCTTTATCAGTAACAATTTTGAATTCTTTTTTCTTTTTATTTTTTTAAAGTTAGTTGATACTTTGAATCTATTTTGTATTCGAATCAATTTCGTTGTTAGTCAGGAATTTGTCGCGTTTGCAAAAGTTACTTGGTTTTTGAACAGGTAATAGACTCGTGGATAAATAGATTGAGAGCAATTTTTATAGATATTTTTCTCGAAAAATTTATAACGAACTGGGATATACTTTATTATTTTTTTTTTTCGAAGATTCTTCGATTTTTAATTATTAGAATTTTTATATGTTTCGTATACCAGTTTACTTGTTTTTAGTTTATCAATTTTCATATATGCGGTTTTAAGGTCGTAAATTATTACATATTTGCAGAATATTTTTCGAACGAATATCGCAAAAGTCGTACCCAACCTGGAAAATTTCTATAAAATTCGTTGATCATACGGGCAATAAGAAACCCGATGGCATCCGCAAGAATTCAACGGTGCCAATTTGGAAGATTTATTCATAGAACGTACAGGATAGATGAATACCTTTGTTTATACATTCTTTCAACGCGATGATTTTTATTTTGTGTGCAAGTCACGCGTGAAAACCGAGGAACATCAATTTCTATCGAGTCGTTTACGGCTCGATGCGTTTTCCCTGTTTCCTCGTCGAACATACTCGGAAAAACATTGCACATTGACTTACCTATCTCTTGCGGCTTAAGTAAAAAATATGTCGAAAATAAATTTCTTTGTCTGCGTCAATCTTCAGATATTCTGGGTAGTGAAATTTCTTTAAATATCTCGTCCAAACAGCTTCAATCGTAAAAATTCCTAAACGTTCGAACATTTTTCTAATAGGTTTTTTTATAGAATTATGTTAAAAGACCTAAAATCCTACGTCGTTTTCAAGAGTGAAAATCTGAAGCTACTCGTATCGTTTGAGAACATTCTCCAAGAAACTTTGTCAAAGCAAATAAAACAAGGTAAAATTAACTTCTTCGTAAACAAATTTTATACAAGTTCAAATTATCTTCTTCTAATATCCTAAGCGATATACGTCAGAGCAAAGACAACACAAAATATGTTTTCGTTCGTTACAATCACGGAAACTTCGAAATATTTTTAATCAGTGAAAAATCACGTCTAAGGAACTGGAAGATATAAAACAAACTAAATTCTCTATTTTAATAGCGAACAAACTTTAACTGGGAAAACATCTTTGTAAACGTCACCGTGCATCTTTTCATCCCAATCTTTGTATTGCCAATTTCCAAATTTTCTTATCTATCTCGATCGTTTTGCTTCGGTCGAGCGCACAAACTGCGAGTCTCCGCGGACAAGCACGGCCAGAAATCGGAAAAATGCGCATCAATAAATTTGATGAATGTCCGCACGAAGCGTAGTACGGTCGGTATACGCAGGCCACGCGAAATAATCCGTGGAATGCGTGGACCGGCTCGTATATACTATTTACGCACGTCGAAGCATCGTTGCATTGTATCGGCCGCGGTCTTTGTGTCTATAAATTCCGCGTAGTCGCCGCGTAAAAGCGCAGTAAAAAAAGGTGCAAGTGCCACGGCGTGGAATGCAGTTGTAAAGCTCGTGCTCACGCTGAAAAAGATCCGCGACTTCTTTATTCTCTCCGAACTGTTTCTCCGTCGCAAAGTTGCACTCTCTCAAAAGAATCCTTCCACTCGTTCAGATACAAACACCGTCCTGTTCTCTGTACATAAAATTTCTCACTCCCGCTCCTATGGTTTAGAACACGAATTTTTCAGATCTGGGCAAAACGTGTTTTCCTGTCTACGTGTTTTGTCTTCCTGGTAAAATCTCGTCAAAGGAAAACTGTTCTAGGAGACAAGATAAGTCAGGCGAACGACGTATTACGAAATTTTCCTGTAGCTATTCTTGTTGCATTTTAAGGTAAGACGCCGCAGGTATCTGAAGGCTTCGGGATTTAATAGACCCAATTTTCTCGGGAAACATTCTACAATAATATATCTTATGAGAAATGGATAAATGTAGGTTGGAAATTACCGCGTTACTTTGTAGCCGTACATTCCAATTTTGTATTCCAAGTATAGGTATTTTATAAATATTCGTAGAAAGGCTCGTGTTTAATTTGTAGTTTGCCAAAGAGTTTTTGATTGTTCAATATGAGTATCTTATATCCTCTGTTTCGTAAGATAGTTATATTTAGATTTGCGAGGTAAATTATTACTCTCAGAAGCTGATCGTAGAATCACAAATAACTTCGATTCCATCTGTGAACGATTCTTAATACCAAACGTTAAGATAATAATAGAAAATTTGCGTAGAAATGTTTGTGTCCATTAAATAATTCCAAGAGAGATGGTGTAAGAAGAAAAGCCAAGAGGATTACCTTCCACAAAAAAAAGTAAAAAATAAAAAAAGAGGAAGAATACAAAGTAAAAAACAGGAATGTCACAGCAGACGTAAATAACAAGCTTCCGAGAAAAATAATGTCGCCGAGTAACCTACTTAAACCCACGAAGTCCACATCAACATCTTTCAGTCGGAACTCGTTTTCCAACCGAATCGTTATTTCCGATCCACTTGGGTTCTCCTCGTTTTTCATTTTCCACCATCTCTTGTTCTCGACCGTTCGACTCGATTCCAGGCCAATAATCATCGTACACGCTCAAATGATTCGAGCCACGACACATAAAAATCCCGAAAATTTCGTATCTATTGCTCTTACGTTCCTTAAGTTTCTCCTCTGCTCCTATGTTTCAATTTTGCGTCCTTATTTTTTTCTCCGTGCCAGAAAATTCGAAACAGACGATTCACGCTTCCTTTTGTTCGTTATCGGCGTTTCTCGCTTGTTTTTCATCGTTCGCCTCCATCTGGCGCGGTTTGATAGAACTGTAACGCGATTGAAACTTCATCGAGGAAGCGTCCTTGCAGCTGTACCAGGGGAAAACGCGAGATTGCATGGTCCTCGAGATCACGGTGAATTTCAATGTAATGGAAATCGATACGCTAGCTTCCAGTAGCGATTAAGGAAAACGCTGCTACCGATCCTCGGAGATTCCAACGAAAATCGATCTGCTCTACATATTTGCCGCTGTTTTATTTAGATTTTAACTCTTTTTGGGAGACTACATTCTGTCTTTCTTCGAGATTGTGAAAAACGTTTCTTTTGTGTCGGTTATCGATGATACTTTTATTCGTATATTTAAAAAAAAAAAAAAAAAAAAAAAAAAAACACTCGGACTAGGAAAAATCATAGATTAGTCATTTTAAGTATTCTGATAGTTTTCGTGCTTATATCGTAGAAATATTCATACTTGTAAAGTAAAACATCCAATCGGAGAAGAAAAAGCTCCGCAAGAAAGTGTAAGTTTCGCTTTTTACTAAATACCGCGACTAATTAATTATTCAGGAGACGTGTTCGATAATTATGAATCTAAAAAGCGAAAAATTTCGAATCGACGTTCATCGAACCTTATACGTATACGTACAATACATTTACTGTTCTTTCGAAATTAATTAAGCGAGAAGCGCGAAACATCGACGCGAATCGAACGAAGACTTCGATTGAATGGTAACTGGATCAATAGGTGAAAGTATTTTCGAGCATAGGATCCCGATGAACAGAGCGGAAATCGAGTAATCGATTGTAAAAGGTGAGCAGGACCGAAGCCGATCGAAAGTAGTGATTCACGTGAGAATTATACCGTGGTATAGGTCTTCTCGATCGGACGCGCATTCAAATAATTGGTGAAGGGAAAATGTCATTAATACCTGCACGATAGCCGAGACAGTACGAGCGTTGTGTATTTATTTAGCGAGCAAATGCTTTCTCCGAGGAAGGCCTGCGGGACGTCCTTTCTCTCTAAGGACGTTGGGGTGTTGTGAGAGTTTGTCTCAAGGTCGATACACTTGCGCAGGAACCCGTTGATCGCTCGTACTCCGAGGATTGAAAAGAAATATTGAAAAAAAGAAAGAAAAGAAAGGAAAATTACCAAAAAATAGTGCGGCAATTGTCAATGTACCTTTTTCTGAAGCAAAATATTGGGAAAAATATTATATGCTTTGAGAATTGAGAATCGTGAATAACAAGTTATACATTATATTGTAAATTATTACAAAAGAAAGAATCATGTGAAAGAAAAATGTGGCGAGTACACATTGAGGAATATTTGTAGTACCAATATCAAATTATATTCACGTTTGTGTACGCGATGGTTTGTCCATAGTCTTGATCGTTTGAAATTGATGGATATCTTTCGAAATATTCTGTGTTTAATAAATTTAAAAAAATACCTTATTAATCCTCCAGATGCATGAAAATTTTAGATACGTACGTTTACAGCTTCTAACTTTGCTTCGACATTTTTATCTTTTATTCGACGTGTTTCCCCATCACGTAGTTGTTTTATATGTGACTTGCCGTGATTGCAGTTCGTTTTATAGACGCGCAGTATTACGCTGCTATTATTGGATCTATTTAAAAACTATCCAAGTCTCATTATCAGTATCAAGAATAAGATATCTACGATAACTTTAAATATTTATATTCCAAACCCACGGAGAGTATGGAAAATAACGAGCATGCGGGAATCTATGAAACGTGTCGAAGAGATCGGACGTGCTCGGAGGAAACGTGATCCGCGATTCGAATTCGCGGTATTCGTGAGATTTTCATCGTGACAATTCGTCATTCTTAATTGAACGACTAGATATAATCGAGGATTTCGCGCAACGTAACTCAAACTATGTTACATGCTTCTCGCATTACATGTGCCAACGATTATACATTTTTCTTCAATTCGTGCCTGTATTTTAATATTATTTAATATTATAATGTATTTAATATTACTACAAATAGTTTAGGTATGAATAATTAATTCAAGAAAGGAGCTTCCTCGATTATTTTTTTACAAGAATAAAATACTATATCTGCGAACAAATTCTTGGTTTGTTTTATTCAAATATTAGTGGATATTGCTTTTTGTACAACTCTGGCTCTTTGAAAAAGAATCATTTTGTGAAAAAAATGCTTTGACCTGGACTCTATTTTTTCTTTTAAAATACTGTCCTTTCAAGTGACCTTTAAGGTCTAAGAACTATGTATTCATGGTTGGTCGCGTCATGGGCTGCCGGTGATAATTAAAACACTTAATTAACACGCGTTACAGTGCACTGCTTTTAATCGAGCTACGATTATCGATTTAAAGCGTTCTTGTTATGCCGTACGACCTCTCTCTGACCGGATCGCGTATTTATCGTATACACAGGTCCGTTCATTTTCCGATGAAACGTAATTATGCGGTCGTTTTTATGCAATTCTATACAGCATAGAGTTACGTCGCGTCAGATAATAATCAGCGAATTTATCGAACACAGGAAGAAGATGTTTAGGATATAAAAACAGGAAAGATTTGATGGTTCATTGTCGATTAACCTTTTTTCGTCCGACATTGAAATACCTTATTAAGCGTTTATAAATAAATAAATGTTATTCCTTCCGTATGAAAGAAAAGCAACAGATTGGTTCGCGTCTTGGCAACTTCAAATGTAATAACGCGTAAGAAGTGCGTAAATTTAAAATATCGTTCCTCGAACGATAGAAAATTCTAAAAATTCCACATTTTTTTTACAATTTGCCAGTTGGAAAATTAACAAACTTGGAAGTTTGGCAATTGAGAGATTTAGAAGTTCGAAAATTCCATAGCATAAATTGACTATGATAGAGGGTCATAGTAAATGAAATACTTCGTTAATGCGATTTAAGTGGTTAACGAGTCATTGAAAAATCGATTCTCGCGATAGCATCGCATAAACGAAATCGTATTGCGTGATAGGTGTCTGTCTCATCTATAAATACCAGACAGTTAATTCGAATTTCCTTCCAGAAGGTTCGTTCTGATCCGCATCACGTATTTTCCTGTTATGGACGCTCTGAACGTGTGAATGCTCTGAAATAGTTTTACCACCTATCCCAATTATTTCCGTGGCGCCTCGTACGGTTCGTTTGGTCGAGTGTTAACGGTGCGCGATCATCAGGCGATGAAGGTTGGTAAAATTGGGCCGCATCGATGTTATTGTCGCAAACGTGAAGTCTCGTCGGTTTTCAATGCTGCCCAGGATCATGGAACCGTTTTGACAGAATAATAGCTGCGGTTTTGATGGTCTCGCTACACACTGCTTGCATTCTCTGCGGAGAATTTTAATGCGTCGGATGGGTGGATTCTGTTCGATGGTCGATATTCGTTGTGATTTAAGAAAATTACTGGGAACCTGAATTAATAGCAAATCGAGTCTCGTAACTATATAATCAACACGAAGTATCGATCAGATATTACGAAGGTACGATATACACGCGATAAAACCTGATTAGAATTATGCACACTCGAAAAACTATTCTCTTAATTGACTGAATACATTTATTTTTCCTGAATTTATCGATTAATTCACGTGTAATATATTTTCTATAAGATAATCGTAGTATAGATATGTTAGCGCGCATTCGAGATACCGTACTTTTTTGATCCATAAAAACCAATGGCTAAAATAATCGGTTGAATGAAATTCACGCGTTATGCGGTCGAACTCGTATAAGTTATTGTTAGAATTTCATTTTGTTGTATACCGAGTTCAATGTTCATATAATAAAATACTTGTTACGCCAAACGGCAATAAACTAGTTTTCTATCGTGTTCCTTTTTTCCAGTAAATGTATTCTGCGCTTTTCGCGGAACTAAAGGCTCAATGAATTGCTGTTCTTGATATTCCATCCGATACTATATTTCAACGCTTATCGCGCTAACACGTAAAAATCTGTTGATATCTATATCGATATATAGATTATGATTTTAACGTGACAATGTCTTTGGGTGATTTTAAGTTTAGAAAACGCAATGTAGGTTAGTTGGTGTATCTTAACGAGAAAATTGTGGACTACATACGTATAATCTTACTCGAGCAATACGATGAATACAAAGACTGTATATGCTGTTTATTTTGGCATTTATGCACTGATTGCTTTAGCCTGGGTATATATAGTTCAATTTTGATTGCATGGAATTGAAATTGAGTCCTGTCTATCGGAATGTCTCATTGAGAAACGTATGGGCAAATAGTTCTGTTCCCGCTCGATCTAGTTTGTTACGTAGATGGCTAGAAGTAGGTAGGATTTTTTCTTTTTTTATATTTATGTATTTTCACGAAAACGGTAGCGTAGTATATTTCGTAGAATTTGCTTTTTACATCCATTACGTTGAACCAGTCGAGTTAAGAAACTTTCGAGATTATTGATTTAGTCGACACATTCATTAGTGCGCATAGTGCTTCCATTTAAAAGTTTTAATAAGAGAAGGTAGTTCGATAAGTTAGACGTAGCTCGCCCATTCTGTAGAATGATAGTTTGCGTTACCGCTTCAATAAATTTGTAATTACTTCGTGTTACGGATAGAAAGATTAATATACGTAGTACGTCGGATATTTATTAATAGAGCGCTTTATTGCGGTTGTTACATAAAATTCATTATTTTCTTCTATATTTTTATTTGCTATTCCTTTGATTCTATGATATACTTCATTTATATTAAACGCGAAACTGTAATCGTATAATTTCTATACTTAGCGATTATCTATCCCTACATCTATATCTTTTATATCTATCTATATCGTAGATATATTTGCTATTGTTACTTTCATTTTTACAGTGAAATGAAACATTGAATTTTGAACCAGGCGAAAAAATACAATAAGAGACTTCGTATTTCTCAGAAGTTGTTGGAAGATAAGTGCAACTATGTTAGAAATTTCTCTTAATCACTTTTCACGCTCATGCTTCTGGTGTAAGTCCTTCACATTCACTAAAAAGCATCGCTGCCATCTTCACTTTATGATCAGATCCTTCAATTTGCCATTTGTTAGCTGTATCACGCATCCTTCGCCTCGAATAATTATAACGATTTCTATAACTCGCCAACTTCGCTCGACTTTCCAAACATTCGCTGAAGCATCTCGCTGAGATCCTGAAGCCGAACAAAATTTTACAGAACCTAGAAAATTCCACATCTGTATCTTGTTTCTACTATTTACAATAAGTTAAATACGGCGAATCTAATTACTCCAGCAGGCCACGCGCGTCATAAAACAGCATGCCGTAAAGCAGTAGATCATGCGCATCGTAAAGCAGCAAGCCCTCAAGGAATTTTCTCGTATTGTGGCTTCGTCTAACAAACAAAAGCAGCTACGAACAGAAGACCGATGCTAGAAATCGTGGTGATTTAGCGTGGCGGAGCTTGCACAGACTGAGCTTCGATGGCGTAGCTTTAACGAACTTCTAACCTTACCGAGCCGTAGGTCCAGACGTAAATTGCTATATCGTCTCGAAAATACGTTGCTGCTAACAAATCCCAGAATCTCTAGCCAATTTCTCTCTAAATCTTTCTAAAGTCAATAATTGTAACTACCTATGAGTATATCGTAGGAATAATAATATTATTATTATTATATTATATTAATAAAAACAGTTGATTCTCGGTTTGTACAATTATCTCTAGTACACTTAGGGAAATGTCGTTCGCAGAATATTCTTCGAAATCCCTTGGAGGAGATTACGTGTAAAGTCGGCGCTTGGCGCGGAGAAATTAGGCGATTAAACGAGGACAGAGAGAGGGTGAGATATTTACGGAGAAACTTTTGATCGATGCGATCCCTTCTAGAATTTTTCGTGCGTCGGATAGAACGAGATTTTTCTTTGATATATCGATAAGACGAATTTCTTGCCCCACGCGGATTGTTTCTCGTAATCGGACGCGGAGCACGAAGGCACGCGTGCAAGCCCCTGGGTCGATCCACGCTTCCGGCTTTCGATGAAAACAGGTCGGACATGCTCGAAGAAATTTCTTTGAGATGATTTACGCGTTAAGGCCGTTGGACCACCGATGGAAAGTCACGGTTTATGTCGTTGACTTTAATGCACCGTCTCTGACCGCTCACTTAGCATTTTTTCGCCATCGATGAAAGTTCTCTCTCTCTCTCTCTCTCTCTCGGTGATTTATACGATGTGTCACGGCGATGGTCGATTTGATAATCTTGAGAATCCATTCAAAAAATTCTCTCATCCACCGAATCGTCTTTCCAAAGTATCCTGAAGTCGTTCTTTCCGTATAATTATGTTGGAAAGTTCTTTTCCGAATATAATTTCGGCCAGTCTTTCATTTCGAAACATTCTTAATCGCTTCAAGATGTCTGTAATTAGTCGAATCAGACAAAAACTGCTAGAAAAGTTAAATTGTTGACTTTCACATGGTGGAAAGCATAATTGTATATATATACAGCACCTATGTACGATATATTTAGATACATAAAATCTACGTATTGATAATAGAAACATGGAAACATGTTTTGCAAATGAGGCATAGTACACTATAAAATTTAAGAACAGATTTTACGGAAAACAGACGCGATTATCGTTTAATTAATTAATAACTCGTTTAAGTATATCTATTACGTAATTCGAGTTTTTCAGAATTCAGGGGTTCAAGATTTTTTTAATGTATAAACGAAACGCATAAGCTGAATTAAATTCATGCCAACAGACATTTGTTTCCGGATTTTTTTATAATTTCTTACTTACGCTGTAACCAGAAATATTTCTCTTTTAGCAAGCTTCTTGTAACTTTCTATAATTTGTAGCTTATTGGAAATCTTTGGACCATTCAATGTCTCTGACCACTGTTACTTCCACTGTGTGTTATATATTTTGTCTGGAAGGCTTGAAGACGGCTCCTCCCTAAATTCGTCTAGAGACAATCGATGCAAATAAGGAGATTGTGAGAGAACGAAACAACAGAGCATTATAGACGCGTTATTAACTGAAAATGTCATCTAGAGAATATCCTACGTGGTATTTATTACTTTAAATACTAGCAAGTTTTAACGATCAGTGATCGATAAATTACATGCTATCGTGAAAGAATAGGGCAACCTTTCGATGCTAAATCGTCGACGAAATAAAATTGAAATGAAATTGTAGGAAAGAAATGACTAAGGTACACGAGTTTGACGAACGAGTTGAGATAGTGACGAATCTATTTCAACTCTAAGAAACAATTCTAAAAATATCTTACATATAATACACTGCTCGTAACAATTGAAGAGGATCGTCTTTCCCTCCATTTCGATATCATTACAATTGTACTCGATCCTTGTCAAGTCATCAATTCAATTAATCGCAATTAATTAGAACAAAATACATTTCAAGTAATAACGTGTCAATCCATTAAGCTTATAGAGCGTTGCTTCTATTTCGTTGGTGAAATGGTACTATCTATAGCGGTGATTCTTTTAATTGTTTCCAACAGCGTTTATTATTAAAACATTATTATTAAACATCATTAGGACAAAGACAGTGCATGCTCCTAACTACGCATCGAAATATATCCATCAATCCATTTCCGAAAAGATAGAGAAATAAATTAAACACGTAACTGTGTCTCAAGTGCATGTCTAAGAATAATACCAAGAAGCTCTCCGTGGAAGAAAATCAAATGCATCAGCTGAATTGCTTACTCGATTGCGGAAATTAATAGATTGTCACGACAAGAATCGCGGTGTCCTCGACAGCAGTAGTCGGTAATAATTTTTTGTTGTCTTTTGGGGACAACGTCGGTCGCTAGAAGAGCCCGGGATTATCTGGGAATTCCGACGTAGGATTTACGAACCGGACTATAAATCGCGCAAGAGACGCGCCATAAGGTTGGATTTTACACGGAATAACGGAAGCTACGCGAGCAACAACCGAGTCCATTCGAAGAAGAAATGCGCCTATCATTGATGCACTTTGCGGACGCGCATTGTTACTTGCTGCCATTTCACGAAGAATAGCGTGTTGGGTCGAAGATCACAGGTCGCCTTTCGTGTGTATATATACATATATATATATATATATATATATATATATATATATATATCGAGTCGTTACCACGAACGAAAACGAGAAAGAAAAGCTACGAATCGGCTATTGTTGAACGATGTTTCTCGTTGCCTGCATTGGTTTAGCTTCTGGAAGAATTTTATCTTGCGGGTTTGCTTTCAGATAGTAAGAGACACTTTCGAGTGTTCTACGTACACGAGTATTAGACGCAATCGTTAAAATGGATCGTTGGTAAAAGATATTTTGGAAATTATAAGACTTATATTTTGTAAGTTTTGGTTTCAGAGGAATTTAAGAGAATATATTATATATATGGTACACGTTATATGGTACAAGTAGAGGTATCTAAAGAACGTGGATTGTACAGTAGCTGCAATGGTTAAGCTGCTTCTTGCGGGTATTAAGAATATTTTGGAATCTCAGTTACTGGAAGCGTTTAAAATGTGTAATAGGTTGAATCGTTCAGTTGATGTATTAATTAAGAATATTTTGAAATTTTAGGCCTTTCAGGCGAAGGGAATCGTATTTGATATTTCCATAGAAATAGTATATAAGAATATAGGGAACCTACATTCTACGCCTGCTATAGTAATCTACGTTTACATTTACGCCTGTCCATATTACTTAAAGTCTACCTTACGTTTATGGAGTAATAAATTTCATTTGTTAAAAGTTTTGATCTAAACTCCTTAGCTTCGTTCGTAGCCGATAGTTCGTAGCTTAATAATCTAATGTTTGAATCGGTTAAATCAGTTTCTATTTCTATCTACACTTGCGTGGTATTCAAAAAAGATAAAGATTCGTCCTTTTTTTTTTATAAAAGTATATAAATTCCACTAGAGAAAGTTAACTCTCCTGTATAGTTCTTCCTTTCTCTTTTTTCTTTTTTTTTTTTTATCGGAACGTAGATTATTATTAGATATTAGCTTTTACCTACACTTGAGCACAGCTCAAAATATCGTCTATCATATCGATGGAAAATTTGCTGCAAACGCGCGTTCAAGTTGAAAACTGCTGCTCGCGACGAATTTCGTTGCAACAAAGCCGCGAGAAGAAATTGCCGATAAATTTTGCAACATCCTATTAACACAGTTCCAATTTCGTCGTTATCTCCGAAGGAAATCCGTTTCAGCGTCCGTTAACTCGATCTAAAACACCGGTCACTCCGTGTCACTCGTACGGAATATCGCAAATATAACGGTGTCAAAGAGAGTCTAATTTATTCGACATCACGAAGACGCTTCATCGTCGCGGAAAGCCGCGATCGTGAAACGGGAATCTCGATTCAACAGGAACCTCCCTGAATTCCATTGTTTAGAAATTGGACTCGGTTAGATAGTCGTTGAAAATTATTGGAATTTCAGGAATTTCGATGCCTGCCGTTAGCTTTCCCGCCTTTGTTATCTCGTCAATGCAAATATTCTCGCAAATTCATGGCAAATTGAGCGAGATATTGCCGGAATTCGTGTTCTTGCCCGTTTAAGGTTAATTACTAGCTTTTGTTGGAAAGTCGTGATTCGCCATCAACTAACGTTGATTATTGTTTCATTGTTCGATACACAGAAACTTAGAAACAAGTTTCAGGGGATTGATTAATCGTGAGTAAGCTCGTAGAGAGAATGAACGTTGATAGTAGGATAATCGAAGAGATAAAATGGCAGAACGTGCCTATAAATGGTCTATCAGTGTGTGCATTGATGTAAACATAATCTCTTGTAAATCACGTCTAATATTGTAGCAGATATGGGAAATTTATGATATTTTCTTGTAATGGTGGAAAAATATTTCCTATAACAAGTAGTCTCTGAGTGTAATAAAAAATAAAACAAGATAGGATATATATGTATGAGATAAACGAAAAAATTAATTGTAATACGAAGAACAAAATATATCATAAACCGTAAAGGAATCGTTTCTCAGATATCGATAATGATTAAACACAATTCTATTAAATAGTACCTACAACTTTTTCTATCAACCTCAAAAAAAGGAAAGAAAAATATTATATCACGCGATAATAAAGATATATATTTTCCTGATCAGCTGTTTAATTAACGATCGGTGTTGATCTATCACGGCATGAGAATAGATAACGAGACGATAACCAAAATGAGTATATCGATAACGCAACTTTTTTTTAACTCTCATCGGAATCAAATATATTTCTAATATGACTATTAAGACAGTTTGTAAATATTCTTAAATAATCACTTGTCAACACTTTGCGCATCAATTTGACGTGCATTTGTCGCGACAAGCTTTACCAACAAAAAGAGTTCACGGCTCTTTAATCGTGCATACGCATGAAACAGAAAAACACCTGTAAATGCAGCGAAGAATTATAAGAAACGTCGTATCCAGTGAAACTTGTTTGAACATATAAAACGAAACTACGTGTTTCTCCCAAATTGGTTACTTGTTTCCAGAACGGTCTTGTAATCGCCATAAAATATCGGAATTTTTAACCAAAAATTTTCCAAATACAACAAATCTACAAACGAAGAATTTATAACGTTCAAGAGATTCAGCGACGAATTAACTGGGTTTCTCGTGTTTAGACATTGAAATTTAACGATTTAAAGCGTAACTAATTGGAATTGTTGGAGATAAGACGAAACGAGGATCGATTCCAGGCGAATAAGTTCCTCAAACGAACCTAGTGCTTTGTGTCCCCTCTTCGGTATATCCCCGCACCCTCCGTTGCTGTATCTAATTTGCAGCGTTCCTTTCACTTTGTTCTCTCGAATCGCTCTCAGGTCCAGGTATAGATACCGATCGTCAGTGTATTATGCACACGGCCGAATAAATCGTTAAAATGTTAAATACGATGCAGGGATTATGAAACTTCGTGACACGACGAGACGAATTACAAGGTGTCCGTTGTGAGGTGACGTTTCTGGTCTCTCGCCTACACGTTTTAGATAACCACCGTGCCTTTACGATCGTCCTTCTCTCCTATCTACCATAAATTTTCATTATATGAAAATTATTTTCTCTTCTGCTCTTGATAAATTTCCAAACGTTCCATATAACTGCGAATAAAGCGTGAAATTTTACGGTAACCGCGTGAAATACTTGAAAATTATGACTTGTTCTATGAATTTTGAACTAATTTTCTAATTGAACTATGAATTTGTTCGAATTTGTATCTGGGATTGCTTTATAAGTTACTTAGCGATTAATTTGTAAGATTTATTCGATAATTTGTGGCGGCACTCGACAGCAAAATACCACCGGACGACACTAACTACGTCGGACAACGGCAGCGCAGTGGTTACGAACGTTCGGGTTTAAATCCTGGCGACCGGAGTCCGATTTTTCTTTCCACGGATATCAAGATGAGAAGAAAGCCACAGTATCTCAGCAGAGCGACATCTACACCTGCAGCAGAACCCCTCAGCAGAGCCCCTCAGCATAGCCCCTCAGCATAGCCCCTCAGCATAGCCCCTCAGCATAGCCTCTACAGCGAAGTAGCACCATAACAAACTACCACAACCAATCACAACTACTATACTACCTTGCACCTCAAATTTATTTGACAATTTATTTTGGTAATTAATTCAAATGGGAAAGTGGCTTCTACTGTCCAGATTGGTACAGCGATGGAAGATATTCCTTCGTACAAATATAATAATAATAATAATAATAATACAAATGAAAATTATTCAATTTAGAAAGAAATTTTAATATTGAAGGAATTTCTGTGTAACGATGCAGTTTCTTGCAGCTAGTTTGAATAAAAAGAATTAAATACGGTAGAGATTTGATCATGCGTGTATGAATACATGGAATATACGTAATTAGAATCGATTTCTTCGTACGTAAATATCGTAGACTTTGGCGTGAGTTTAATCTCGTTTCGATGGAAACTGTGCTTTTTTGTTCCATTCATTTATCGCGTATCTTAGCAAAATTCAACGAGGTAGAATGACGTGGATTAATTATTCCGCAGATACTCTCGCGATAAGCGTAAAATTGAATGTGAACAGGTTAATTGTTTCCACACGAGAGACAGAAAATTGTAACTAGTACGTGTCACTGTTCATGGGAAAACATTCACTTTAACCAAAGATCCTATTTTCCCACAAACATGGAAATAAAGACGGATAAGTCACACTTACTCTCGCATAATATATTTATACTTGAGCGTATCTATATTTCACAGATATAAAATTACTTGTATAAATTGTTTATTATATTATAACGCTATATTCTTTACTATTTAGTTACGTAACTATATTTTTCCAATTATCAAAATCAGTAATATATGACAAATCACTGGTAAATAATACAATCTCGAAATACCAAAATAGATTTGAAGTTATAGATTGTCGAATAATTTTACTTATATGTATACAATAATCATTTGTATCAGGAGATAGTCCAGTCATAACTCGATAATTTATGGTAAACATCGTTGAATAGCCGAGGATATCGATGAAAAATTGTTGGTCGTTTTGACGGGTATGGTATTATGTTATGTACTTTGCTCCTTATGTCATTATATCGTATTAAAGAAGTCTAAAAGTGATACATGATGCAATTGTTTGGCTGCACGTAGACTATTATTTGCTATAAATAACGTAGCATTCTTTCCTTCTATCTGTCAATAATATTTCTCGAAGATTTGATCGATGAAATTATTGCTTCTTCTATTATATTACATTAGCGATTTTTAATACGTTCGCCACTTTTGAAAAACAACTAACAAGTTCTTACTACTGCACATAATAATGCTGCACTTTTTCGCCAGAAGTAACGTTGTTTTAAATAATAATAACTATTATATTATATATAATGTCTGAACGCGCTGTCCATTCTTTCGTTAACTTTCAAAGTTATTTCATCGATATGTACGAAAACTAAAAATCAGACAATCGTATCGGTAATGTTACTTGAATAATTACATCGTCGTACCATGTACGCGTACCTCACTATCAAGAAATGTGTTAGAAAAATCATATTGCAAGTAGTATTAATCGTATCTCGTGGAATTGTAGCCTGAAATATGTAATCCTCAAAGAGGTTTTCGTTGCGGGAACTTGGTTCGCTTATCTTCGTACGCTAAATCTAATCGCTGATTTCACTTGTTTCTTGTCGTATCGTAATCGTGAATTGCCATTTCCGCAGCCGAATATATACATGTACATACAACAGTTGTAAAAGGGTGAAACAAAGATATCTGGTGCCGATCGTAATTAAATTCGAAGTTTATTCTTCGCTCCTATTCGATGTCTATGAGCAGATAAAGAAGTTTTTCTAGGAAACCACCGTCGAATTCTATATTCACCAGATACACGAACATGCATACTCGCCTGGGAATGATATCTTCTTCGAATACTTTAGTATCAAATTAATTTTTCCGCGAAACAAGTAAAAATGAAAATCTGAAATCGATCTCTCAATTATTTTGACAAATATTCGAATTCTTAGAAAAATGCAAAATAGTTCTGATATTAGTAGTATTTCTATTTTGATCCCGTAGCTTAAATTAATTTTTACGTAAAACGAGTACTCTAATCATACCATACGTAACATTTCGTTTCTACCCAGTCTCTTCTCAATTTATATTATTAAATTTTATCGTTTAAATTCTAGTTATGAAAGCGCGTTGCAAAGGTCTATCTGATACTTTGTTTCTTATTACATAATATTCCTTTCGTCTGGACTTAGGTATAAAGTTTCTAGATTTTGAAGGTGAAGCAATCGAAGTATATTTACAATACTACAAATTACTACTACGACAAACTATTCCTTTTTGAAACCATAAAACAGTTCTGTCATTTATATAATAGATTTTCGTTTCTCCCCTTATTGTTCTTCCAATCGTACGCATTGTCTTTACCCAAATTTTACGTTTATTTGCCTGCTCGCTGTTCCGTGACTTAACTCAAACTTGATCAGAAACGGCGCATTAGCCGGATTAACCCAGTCTATGAGTCTATCTACCTAGAAGGACCGAACATAACCACCTACGAATTCAATGAACTTCCATTCCCCCTACAAATATCACTGGTTAAATAAATAAACCCGTGGGTGGTGTGCAAACAGTGTCAATTCTCCATCAACTGGAAACAGAGTTCCGGTGGCCGGTGGCATGAGGTTATCAAAATACTCGGCTAACGGGCTGCTGTTCGATGTCTGTCAGTGACTGGTCTGGCGTCGGCGTTAACGTCGTCGTCGCCATCGTCGTCCTCGTTGTACCGTCGTCGCGTCACGGCGTCGTCGTTGTCGCCGCCGCCGCCGCCGTGTGGAAACCGCAGTAACCGGCGCGAGTCTCCTTTCACGAATCGATAATGCGCTCCTAGGCACTCTGCCGTCGTCTCCACGCGTCATCCTCGTTCCACCAACGCGTTCAAACCGCCGTCAACAAGCAACGTCCTGGCTACAGAGAACGGTCACGCTGTCGCAGCATCGGTGAATCTGAAAGATAACGCCAGATTGCACGATCCTGTTTACTCCTGCGTGCCGCGATATCATCGCTATTTTTCTTCGGTACGTGTTCTCTCTGTACACGGGAGAACGGCGTTCGCGATTATGGCGAATGTGGAAGTACGTACACGCACGTATTCGTGGATTTGAACGTTTTCAATTTCAGCCTCTGTGCTCGCATATTTCGTTGATAAGCAAATTTTCTGGGACGCGTGTTCAGGTATTCGCGTGATTTTAGGTGATAGGAAGTTCGATACGTGGAGAGGAGTAGGTTTTGGATAAGGAAGCATCTCGTATCAAATTAAAGCTCATTCTATTTGTAATTATTGCTTGAAATAAAGAATCGGAGACTGTTTATTTAGAGATTAATTGCATTTATTACGTCAAATCTACCCGCTTGTAAATATAAAGCGAATTTTTCGTTACGATATTCGAATTGATTGTCCGAGCGCCGTGACTTAAATTTATACGATTTGTCTGTATGAACGGACTATTCGAACGAATAGAATTTGTTTCAACAATTCGAATAATCGAACAGAACTGTCCAAGTTGCTCCAAATATCTCGGTACTTGGCTCGTTTCCATACTCAAAACGATTTCTTCCTCAATAGGATTTTGAGGAAGTTTACTGCGTCTGCGTCTAACATAATCTATTTCCACGCGATTTTTAACATATTCTAATACTACAAAATAGAATTATAACGCTCAATTGATAACGCGTAATAAAATTAATTAAGCTTTCTTATTCGATATGAAACGTCAATACTATTTTCTGAGAATATACGAATGATCAATTTCTTCGCTAAACATGCTTCGTATATTAAAATTTTGTGCCCTGTCGTATTAGGTTGTCCGAAAAGTTTCTTTCGTTTTATAAGGAAATAATAGACGCACAATGTTTTTTGTTTTATATTAGTTTATTGAATTATGCACGAATATAATAATAGAAATATAACGAAATGGATCATACCTAAGTCAATAAAATAATATAAAACAGATTGTTGTTCATCTATTATCACCTTATGAAACGAAAGAAACTTTTCGGACAACCTAATATGTATTACACATACTAGATCTATACACATACGTCGTTACATATACAGTGACAAGGATATAAATAAGTACGAGTATTTTTAATAATCGGACCGAAATCTTTTTCATTTAAACACACTTGCGATAATAGTAGGTATGTAATTTAAAAACGACTGCTACATATTTCACGTGAATTATGAGAACAGGTTCGTATGCTCGCTGGTTGTCGCATTACCACGCATATTACATTTATTCATTTATTATATACTCGCACTAAATAACTCCATAATTTCTCGCTGAAGAAATAACGATACAAAATAGCAATAGAATTGCGAACGTAAGGCAATATGTTCGAGAAACGTGCGGCAGCTTTCGCAATAAAAATCATCGAGTCGTTACAGAAGAAATTGTCCGCAGAAACTCGAGTAACCGAACCGTCAGCCATTTCAACTTTCGCGGTTTGATCGAACCTCGAGCGTAATCGACGCTGTCTCTCCGCGGACCTGACTCAACCGACGCGACGCTAGTTAGCCAGTTACGCAAATCCATCGGGTCAACTTCAAATCGAATTAATCGAGAACCGCTGGAATTTTCAACATTTGCTCGATCGAATGCAATTTCTCTACTTTAGATCGAAACTTGTTTACTTTTTATATAAACGTTCATATGTAGTATCATTTAATCCCGAAGTTTGTTCTTTATGTTTGTTGCAACGTTACTTTTAAATGGAACGTAAGTGGTACGGAAATCGTAATAGTACAAGTATTTACTAAATAATTATACGTGTTGAGCAATTAGACAGCTCTACTCGTTATTTTATGCAAATTCATATTTTTATGAACTAAACAGGGTTTTCATAAGCCCTAAGACAAACGATATTCTCACTAAATTAACTCTCACTTAATCGAGAACATTCTTCGACGTACCGTTTGAATAAAATTCTAACACTTCGGTACAGTCGCTAATTTTCATCCATTAAATGCTCCAAGGAATCTCGTTTATCAAACAATTTTCTTTATCAAACGTTTCTATCAAAATTTCACTTTTCTCTAAATCGTCACTCTTATCTCTCCAATGATATTTACATTTGAATTTATCTTTCTATCTGTTTCTCGCCGAATCTTTTGATTTTCAGCCACATTCTCGGCATTACGTTGCCAATTAGTGCCTTTAGGCGTTGAAACTGCGTTCAATTAAGAGTTGGACCAACTTACGGGGGAATTTGGCGGAGAATGGAAAAGAATGTTCCCCAGTGCGTTGAACGGGAGAACAAGCGAACAATAGAAACCGCTCAGACAAGTTCTCCACGTTCTATTGAACGCGACAGAATCTTCCAAGCCGCGCATCCGTCATGATAGTTTAACCCGAGCCGAGCGACGAAAGTGCCGTTCCAGTTGGCCGGGTATAATCGCGCGTCACACCACACCACGCGGTTCTCGATTTCTGTTCTCTTGGCGCATAATAGGTTGACACGCGTACCTACTTACGTGTATTTGTCACGGACAACGCAGGAAATAAGACGAATCATATTTTGAATAGCGCAATATGTCTAATACCGATAGCAATGATATATCGCTTGCAGCTTGATGAAAAATAGAGAGAGACAGAGGCAGATATAGACAGACAGATAGACAGCCGAGTGTCTGGAAAGTTGAGCTAAAATTAGGGGAAAGGGTTACGCGTGGTTTGCATAAGGAATAAAGGACGTCACGAACACTTGCTCGAACCGTGCGAGTTCCCAGAGTAGAATTACATATTTAAAACGGGGAATCACATATGTAAATGAAAATGAACACCCGAGAACCGTTTCGTTCATGGAACTAGGAAATATTGGTTCGTGGCTGCATACGCTGCCACCCGATTCGTTGCGCAACACTGGCCGAATAACTGTAGTCCTCGTGCAAAATACCCGATATCGCGATGGTAATTTCGCATAAGGCGTCCGTTATGTCCTATTTCGTAATGTTACCGGCGTTAACGATTGCGTCTAATGAAATTCCTCTCCGTTCGAGTGGACATCTGTGGCTCCGCTTAACCACTCTACTTGGAAACTTAGAACGGATTGAGACTCTTACGCTGGTCGTATAGGGTTCCCAGCTGAAAAGCTGCGCCCTTGAGTTCATTGAGAATTGTTGAACTCGGTAACTTGGTTAATTAAATTTAATAACTGCAACCTAGTAAATTACGTTTAGTAACTTTAACTCGGCCCACGGAACTCTTTTTTCTGTGAAGAAATTGTGAAATACTTTTCTCAATAACGCTACTAACCACGATCGAAGTACGAGCCCGATATTTTTGAAAAAATAAAACGAGATGTGTCTTTCTCGTTTATTTCTTATCGTATATTATTTGGATATAAAAACGTTGTTGCTTTGGAGAGACCCGAGATGTCAAAAAATCGGTCTACGATTTTTCCCTCTTTTTTTCACTTCTTATATTACGCTATCCGTTTCACTGTCACCGTATTATTCAGCGACCCTCGTCACTCCCACCAAATTGTTTGTCGCTCGTAGACAGGAGGGTGATATCCTGATATCCTGAATATTATGACCTATAATAGCGCTCGTATAAAGTCCTTCGTGGGATTCACGAAGCGACAAAATTATCCTATGCCATCTGTATATCTAAACAAATTGTTCCATTCACGATCGTGAGATCGCATCTTTCAAATAATCCAGAAAATCGAGACGAACATTCAACGAGCGATAACTTGCATATAACACTTGGCATTTGTTCCTCGATAAGTTTTCTCCGCAAAGGGGAGAGCATCGGGAAAACACTGGACGATGATTGTTCCCTCAACGAAGTTGAACATTCCAGCAACCGCGCAAAGTACGAAATATTTCACGACGGAACTTTTGAATTAAAATACTTGAACGAAAAATGCCGCGCCGACCGCAACGAGTCCGCGTTCCACCGGCGTTAATAACGTTATTTTTATTATAAACTCCCGTCAGATAATAAGCGTGGAACGCAATGGTCAGAGAGAAGAGGGTGAACTCGACTCGATTCAAGTTTTCCGTACTCTCTATCTGCTCCAAGGCAAATACATACGGCGGCTGGCGAGTATCTGGTCGTGTTTATTTGCTGATTGCGTTTATCTGGTGAATTAATATTGTGGTTTATCGTGCGCTCTTTCCTTCTGTATTTCTTGTAATCTAAAAGCGCGTATTCGCCAGCGAGAACATTCGCGAATGCTGTTCCCCGGACAAGATTTTTAACAACGTTTAAAAACTACACCATAGAGTGCGGTAATACGTTTTCGTCTATCATTCCATTTTTCATTCGTACATCGCTCGATTTTACAGGGTTTCAAAATGTAGTAAGGCATTGATCGATTGCGTTATCAGAATTTTCGTCTTCTTCCACTTTGGAATTAGACGTACACTTTTTTTTCCATCCTTTTTTTAATTTCAAAATCATCACACGTAATATTAAAATATTCTATATCGGAATAGCTTTATCTGTGTCTTCTGCAAACATTCGCCAACTATATCTTTGCGTCATACATATGTATGCATCATGGAAAAGAAGTTGCATGTGAAAAGTTGTACGGGACGTCTATAATAATCTTTGTTACGCCACGAGGTTTAGTATAGATTCTACGCACACAGATCGTCTTATCTGCCCGACGGAAAATATACAATGTATCGACGAGCGCATAGTTGTCACCAAACAGTGAGTTCCAGAAACGTCGATTTCGGTCCGTTATTTTATTCTCACAAAGAAGGTGGCATACATACCCGAGCGGAGTGGGGGTCGTTTCCCCGAGAAGATAAAGAAAAGATCGAAGGGCAATCGGTCTCTTTTGAAGATTCTAATTGCATACATCGAGAGGTCTGACGAATAAAGTCGCTAAGTCAACGAATATCGAGAGATATCACAAAGTAGAGTCGAATTTCTGTAACATATTAACTCTGTTTATCACTAAATAATTTGTGACATTTTTGTTATTATATAATTTATTGTTAAATATACAAGCTATATTAACCTGTTAACACAGTATTAAATTCACTGAACTACCTCTGTTATCTTAATCGAAACAGGGGAATATATAAATATCTTTCGCGGCGTCGATTATACGAATCGTAGCGAGAATTTACGCCTCTCGCTGACGCGTTTTCCTCGCGATCGCGTCTCTCCGCGAACGGTCGTAACAATCTTCTTACTAAATTTTGTTAATTCACCAACTGTAAAACGAATTATTATATCGAACACGATATAAACAATAAGAATGAAAAAAAAATGGATACGAAGAGTATTAGATATAAGCGAGGATGCACTTTTAGGATCGTACGGACGAACGTGTTTCCAAGGCAGCTGTGTTTTCCATCAGTGACGATTTGTCTCGTTTTATTCTTTTCATCTGGTTGTTTGCTCTTTGTTGCATCGCTACATCGAACAAAGTCTCCGCTATTTAATAAACGTCCCACGTCGATTATCGCGAGAATTGCATGCATTACTTAAGTCATTGTAGTTGGAGCAAGTTAATGGATCGATTATTTCTCTCTTTACGTTATTTATCGTAGACGTGATGGGTACTGTGCAACGATATCGAGACAACTGGCGTGTTAATTACGATAAAATCCGTATGTTATAAGGAAAATAGGATAACAAGTAAAAAATACGGAGAAACAGATGGATCAGACTTGCAGGATCTGTTATTTTGAAATTCTATCGCGAGTCGACGATAAATTGCGTAGGTCAGAAGAATGAAGTGCATTATTACGTCTCGAGTGAGTCATCGGTGAGTTGTGGGCGAAAAATGACTCGACTTAGACGGTCTTCGACCTATGATCAACCGCGCGAAAATATCACTCCTTTTCTGGAAACGGTGGTCTTGAGAATCGCCGCGTATTCGAGACCTTGATCAACATCGCGCAGAATACGTGGACGTGTTAATTAGTCTCTTAGCAAGTCCGTATAACCAGCTTCGAAATTCATTCGTCATAGAAGCAAACTGTATTCAAATGTCCTCTCACATTATCTTGAATATAGGTACATATATTTCCTTGGCAAACACGTTTCGCAATTATCTTGTTTGTTATTCCAGTTGTAGGAATCGTACGAATCGTGTTCTATTAATTTTCAAGAATGTTTTTCTTTTTTTTATTTTTTATAAATTTCTTATGGAAATTTCAATAGAAAAATAGTTACATTCGTGACGATATATTCATTCTAATACAGATTATAATACTACTTTATTAATCGTAAGATGCTTACACAACGTGATTTCGATATGATGCAACACAAATCGCAATATAAAAATAGCCTCTCGTGGCTACCTAATCTCTCTTTTTTAATTAAATCAGCAAAAGAATTCGAATAAATCAAAAGTTTATAGAAACGTTTGAAAGGCAACGTTCGCCAAATAAAGAACATCGAGGGAATATTAATTTATAATCGTAGGCTGTAATGACGACGATGAAAATTTATCTTCTGTGTCCAATGAAAGAATCTCGTATATTCTCATACAATCTGCATCCTTATAAAACTTTCTAGAATATTTTTTATCAAACGAAGTTCCCATCAATGAACTCGATCGTACATCTTGTCCGCTATTCGCGAAGAAACAATCGAGTACTTTAAATATCGTCGTTCGAACAATCACCGGAATCGCGCTCGACGATTATTAAACGAACGCGTCGAAATGACGAGAGTGTGTCGTGCGGCGTGTGCGCAGGCTTTTCTTTTCAAAGGACTTCATGAGTCGTGATCGAGATAGGACGTCGGCCCTAAAAGTTAGAGAGAGAGAGAGAGAGCTCTGCGCACGACGTCTGTAAAGAGACTCAGCGAGTGAATTGTCGGAGCCAAGGTGGAATAATACACTCGTATAAGGCAGGTGGTGCTACCGACACGTAAACAGACACACGCAAACAGCAGAATCATCAGACCTTTAGAAACACGAATAGTCGTCGTTGAACTCGAGTTAGTGTGTTGATAAAGGTTTTTCGTTCTGCTTATGGTTTAACAGGGTCGAGATGAGGAGGCTACCTCAGTGGCTCGAAATCCTCGATTTGAGAAAAACTCTTGGAGAATTTTTGGAGGCACCCTTGTACCTACCTGCTCCACCAACCATGTATCCTTGACGACTACCCTCGACGTGGTAATGTAAGAATAATGGATTCCTGTTGTCCGGTCGTCTTTCGTTCCTTCTTCCCTTTTTCTCCGACCCAGGATTCTTTTAAATTTTAAAGCGGTAGAACAAAAGTAAAGGACACGTTCGGCGACCTTATGGCGAAGATCGATGCAGCTGGGATTTTTCATCTCGTGCTTCGGTCGAAAATTATGTTTAGCATTATGTATTTGGTTTAAAACTGTGTTGGAAATTTTACTGCCTGTTGGAGGTACGTATAACGCTGTCAAGCGAAGATGTATCTTGTTTGGATATCGCGAAATCTTACTTTTATTAGAATTATCGTTTCGTTCCGTTGTTTGAAGATTTGCTTGGTTTACAATTCCAAAAATTTATTTTTCTTTCTTTTTCTCTTATCCTTTTTCCATGACACTCTACCGTAATGTTTTCCTTTATTTTCGTAGAAGTATATTTCGTGAACGATCTTTCGATACGACGTAAATTGATTTATACAAATTCAAAAGGATGTTAAATATAATTTAACGTAGTTTATGTACGGCAAACAGCAGACCATCGAACGTTCGTTAAATTTCTCGCAATTTTTTTAAAATTCACTACCCTAACCCTTGTAAAATATTTTTAAATTCGCAACGTAAAACTAAAACGAAACAAACAAAAGGTCGAATCATTGAAGTTTGCATTGGAACTTTGTCAGATATATGACGATTACCCCAACTAACTGTTCTACAAGGCAACGTAGGCAGACCGATCCTAATATGCTAAGATAAAGGATTTAGAAAGCTCCAGTTATTTTTGTCTGTATTCACTTTCGAACATTTTACGATCTTAGTGCTATTTACGTACAAACATGTAATACTTATTCAATCCTATATGTTGTCAATCTTTGTTCAAATAAAATGTCTTATCTACCGTAATACAAATTCTATGAAATTTCAGTTTTCAATTTCAAAGTATATTGAGAGACGAACAAATACTAGATGGCATCTCCTTCTAAGGAAGGCAGTTTTAGTCATCTGACGAGTCGATCGCCACTCGTATTAGGAACGTACTGTAAAATTATTATTTTCTCAAGTTCGTCCGAAACCTCTCTTTCTCGTTGTTTAACAGACTATTTTCTATTATCTTCTAACGACAGATAAATAGGTAAACCGTGGAATCGGTGGTTAAATAGGCGTAGTCGATAAAAAAGCAACAATTTCACCAAAGGTCGAGAACAATGAACTTCGTTAAGGTAAACATACTTCCACTTTTCAGTTTCGATGCTTTCGTTTTCCCTTTCCACTTTAGCCTACGGTTCTGAGAAGATCGGAAACGGAAATGAAACGTGATTTACGTTTAAAGAGAAAACAAGTAAATGGACAATTCGATTAATTAAATCGATAAATAAATAACAAATAAAATCAATCGAGTCGATGAAGCTAAATGTTAACCTTTACATTGTTTTGTTCGATTAAGAATTTCGCAGGTTGTTATTTTACAGAGAACTACGTAAAAGAGCGAAACGGGTTCGATACAACGGAAAATTGTAACACGCTATTCGCGAAATTATTCTCCGGACGTAATTCAATTTATTGCCAGCAGCCCTAATAACATTTTGTATTCCTCGAACGAATTAAATATACCTCGTTGAATACTGATGGTCGCAATGCACCTAGAGTCAGAAAGAGGGGAGGGCGGACAATCCTTTCGCTCGTGTATTTCGTTTGACCTGGAAATCGATCGTAGCCGATTGATCGAACTGTGCTGGCGTAATTTTTTCCGGAAAACCGAACGAGGCCGTTTGACATTTAGTTTCATGCGCGATCGTTAATTGAATTTTAAGTTCGTTTCACGGTTTATTCCGATCGGGAGAATTCAGCGAAACGCGTCGTGTTTATCAACCTCTGTACGGCGCTTCTTACATTATGTAAAATCCATCCTTTCTTTCCACTTGTATACAATTTTGTGTGGTCGAATATTTTTACCAGGAGTTCGTTTCAACAAGTCGTTAAAATGAAATAACCAATAAATAGCATACGTAAAAGTGAAACAACGAAAATGAAGCAGCCTATTCGAAGTACAAAGGATATACTCCTTTTCGTACAACGTTGAAAACCAGAATACAATAATATAAATTAAAAAAAAAAAAGAAGAAAAATTATAGATGGTTCGTAATGGATTAAAAGAAAATTAAAATACAATATAAATCTTGCTTGCAAAAAGTGAGAAAGGTGTGTATACTTATTCGTATTTGCAAAGTAAGAGACTCGTAAGATACATTTATGAAGAATTTAAAAGGATCAATCGAATATTACTTTTGAGGAAACTTGAAATAACAACCTTATTGCAAATATTTAAAACAAAGAAAACTCAATTTCTTTTTAAAACATCCGAAAAAGTAACTCTCTTTCTACCGGATATCCTTTTTAAAGTAGAGACAAGCAATTTCGTATTCGACTATCATGTTTATAAAAACCCAAAGGTGATCATATCGGACTTAACCGTAGCCACAAGACTTCCTCTTTATGCAAACTCTATCTTCCTCTTTTTTTTTTTTTTATCAAGCCTACTTTTACAGGTCGCGTCGTGGGGTGCATTCGAAAGTGACGATACGTGATCTAGACCCAGAAACAATTTATCGCATGTTGAAGCAACGACCGCAGAGCACTATACGCTTATCGCGGCCACGCCTAATCGCTCTGATTACGGCACCGTCGGCGCGGAGTCCCGGATCCTTCGAGTCTACTTCGCGTCGCTCCTGAAACATGCTTTTCAATGAGTTTCACGCAGGCGGACGAGCGACGACGAGACTCCTCGCAGCTCGCTGAAAAATGCTGAAACACGCTTGAAAATAAACGTGTTTACTCAAGTCCACGATGTGGATTAAAATTCTCTCTGAGAGCTTCAACAAGAATACACATGCACGAGTAAAAGTAGTTTCCTCGATGCACGCTTTGCATATTTCTCGTTCCTCGAGACGCTACACTGATTCCATGCGTCTTCAAATTACCGAACAACATCAGCCAGAGTATTACCGGTAGAATTAGAACATCGTTTTACGTTATGGAAAAAACGGTCGATTTAAATACCAACCTTATCGATACTGGACGTAACTGGGCGTAACTTGACATAGAAATTGAACCCAAAAGTGACGTAACGATATAGAAACGATATAGAAAGTTTGAAGCAAGGAAAATTATCGATTAACGATGAAAACTTCTCGTTATATTTTGAGAAATGATATTTCAATTTCAAAGTAGGGTTTTCTCTTAGTAAATACTTGATAAATGCGTAATTTATTTTTGCATTTAATTTTTCCAAAAACTGAGATGATCTTTTACGTCAGTTCTAGCAAATCAACGATATGCGGAATTCCTTGTTCTCGTGCATTTTCAGATATTAGAAACTCACGATTATTATACTCTCGTTAAAACTGTCGTTGCATCACAGAGATAATAATTATCGGTTTATTTGAAATACACAATCTCGTCCTGTTTCGATAAACGATGTATCAACGACCGAGCTACCGTTGATTCGAATTTTGAATGTTACTCGGAAATTCTAATGAACGAAAGTGAGCGGTCAGTATGGTACGGTGTAATCCACTTAAAAGCATACCAATTAACCGTATCTTCGTTATCGATGTCACTATGCACGTAGCAGACGGCGACATAGAGCAGAGACTGGCATCAAGTAGCCTGGTTGTTCGTCGAGAGATCGATTGTTTTCCGTTATCGTATAGAGCAAATATTTACGACAGATCATCAGACCTGTGTTTACCGAACGGTATTGAACACGAGACACGAGCAACTGAACGTTGTCGTCGCGTACAGATTCATTGCATTGTTTACGATGTCTGAGCCGTTTTCGATATAAACGGTTCGCTGGTTGACACCTGTCCGATGAAACATCGCGTGATCCACGTTGATCGGGAAATAGATCGCAATCGATAACAGTTATACCCTTTACATCGTACATGGCGATAGTAGTAACGATATAAACTTGTATCACGCGTGTAAAATGGTTGTTCGCGGATCGAATGACGATTTGATGCGCGACCAATTAACGCGAATCACCGAGACGTGTGTATGATGCGCATACGCGCACGCGCATCTAACCTGACGGTCGTAAAATCGAGATTATACGGCGGCGACAAGGCGCGGTTTCGATGATGTTTCGTTGGCCTCGCGTTAGAATTATCTGTTCCTGCTGGGTGTTATCCGTTCGATCTATCGTTGTCGGTTTCGGAGGAATAAAAAACGAGAAAGAACCGAGGGAGACGCAGGAGAATGTAAAGGAAAGAAAAAACGATCGTTTCTCGAAAAGTCAGACGAGTACGCAACGTCGCGTCGTGTCGCGTCGACGCCAAGTTGATGAGCCGTGCTTCTCACCAGGGTTCAACGACATCGATCCGAGCAAATTCGATCGCAGTTTCGAGCGGCTAATCTTTTCGAGATCCACTGTCTCGCACCCGGATCTCTATCGCATCGGTTTGTCACAATCTAGGTAGAGACGTCGGGCGTATACGTACACGCCCACACATCGTGACACACGAGGAGACACGAACGCTCACGTCTGCTCGATACATATTCGTGTGTGCTATGTTGTGCGCGTGTGCAGGAGAACACACGCGTCATAAGAAGGGAGCCAGAACGGTCTGCGAGTTCGCCGGCCGAGAGAAAGTGAACCAGTTGGCGGCGTTGCCGAATTTCTCGGCGTGGCCTGTCTGGTGGCTACACCGTGACGTTGCCTACCTGTTGTGAGCCGGCAACCGCGCTCTTGTCCACTGATTAATTGAGCTAAACGATGATTTTTGATGAACCGCTTTTTCCACGGCTAACGCTGACCGCTCGATTCGATGCAAATTTTGATACCATGTAAATTCTCCGTCACGCTCGATTGCTGTCAATTAATTTTACAAATAAGTGTTGTAGAGGGGAAAAGATTATTGAGAAATTGTGAAACGGGGAATGAACGGTTACCCCGCTACAGGTAGAAGTTTGTAGAAAAGTTGATGACTGATATTCGGCACGCGCGACCCAATTTACGTACAATAAAGTTCACGCATCAGTTATGGGGACGGGGTAACCCAGAATCAGAAGAACACATTTTTCTCTGTTTCTTATGGTATGGAGTTAATAAATGCCGTACTGTATTTGATATATGGCATACATGTTTTTGAATGAGAGGAAGTCGAAGAATTGTTCGATGTTTACGTCCATCTGTATTTCATAGTGTCATTCTTCTTCCTTGAAACATTATTTCCTCCTTTGGACACTGTTGAAGCAAATTATACCGTTTCTGTAATTTTATACGTTGCTGAACGCCATCGATACCGTACAAGGTTATCACTGGTATTCGCTGAAAACCAATATATTCTTTTCCTCCTTCGTTATTATGGAAACCTGATTTGTCTCTGAAAACTTTTTTCCCGTCTCGTAACACCGATAAGGAAGCGATGTTCTAAATGCACGCTTCATTCCAGGATACTGCATCTGATGGTATACCTAACATAACCTCAATACGGTCTAGCTCAAGTTGGTGTAACGATATTCGGCATCAGGAAGTTAGATCGAGGGGGGAGGAAAATTGTCATCATCCTCTTAAACAGGATATTTATGAGTATTACATATATTCGACTAGATATAGCCTTCGAGACTGGTTGAAATAGATAAGTGAGAATCACTTAGGTTTGTTTCAACCGACAGCCATTGATTATTTAGCAAAGAAGAGAGAGTGCGCGAATGTTACCTCGAGACGAAAAATAAAATAAATAAAATAATTATTCTATAACAGATGACAGCTTAATGCTGTAACCATAGCCTTAGCCGTAATATTGCGTCGATCATTCTACTATCTCTAACACCACGAAAACAACCCACGATTAAAAAATCGCGTCTCTAAACTTAGCATTCTCCGTCCCTACAAACGGCAAATAAACACGTTCCATTCCATCTTTTAACAGCAAACAGTTACGCTACAACGAGATCTTTATCCAACCGATGCACGTAGCTGTTATACGTTTAATTACTCAATTATCGTGGCAACTTCTTGATCGACCGCTGCCACGCCAGCGACATTATAAATTCCACGTTCTTTTTTCCGCGAATTAGACGGCGACTGGAAACGGCAAATCCGTTACGTGCCCACGACGCAAATAGAGTTAACAAGGCAAGCTCGCGCGCTGGTTTTCTTTTCCCCCCTTGCCTCCATGGGTGGGCTAGTTTCCGCGTCTCCGGGCAATTGCAAAATGCATCGTCGTTATTTCATTGTCCTGGAGCGCGCACGAACGCGCACACGCCACTGCGTTCTCGGTTGGTACAAATGATTAGAATTTCGTAGACGTGACGAACTGTGCGTTACAAATACAGGGATGCGATGAAAAATGCATGAACATAACCGTTCGCGCGCTTATGCAACCGGACACATCGAACACGCTGACGCGTCCACATCGTACCAGGTTTCCTTTAGGACTTCGCGTTCGCGAAACGAGCCACAAATCACATAGGTTTTCCCTCTGTTTGCCGAATAGTCTGTTCTTAGGAATTTCCAAAAGAAGTTTCCCAAACCATCTCTTGACTACTCGAGGGAAAATACGTGTAAATTCAGCACAGGAAGTTATTCGTTTCCTAAGTCGATGGATTGCATCTGTTCTCTAGTTGGGTATATATAGACCGAGTTTGTTTCCAGGTAGAAACATGTGTGATTTGCTTGATGTCTAAGTTCGAGGTTTAAGTTTATCAACGTCTCGAGTTCTAATTACCATACTTACGAATTTTAAGGTAGAGGTATATGTGCTATACACAGAACAGAATGGAAACTATCTTTAATCGCATTTACAGAATCTTTTAATTTCATATTAACGATAAGTTCTGTCTCGTGAGAAATGATAGAATGATAACTGTAGTTCGTTTTTTTGCGGTCCAACTATTTTGTTCTCCTCGGTTCTATGTGGATTCAAATGGATGGATCGTTTTAACAGATATTATTATTTTAGGTATTAATACTTAGCATGATTTTACCATATTTTGTGTATTCCATGCTGTTTTAAATTTTATTTATATAATACAGTAAATTATTATTTAAAAAAAAAATGCCTGGAGAGATACATACACGAAGAAGCAGCAGGTAGATCAACAGGCTTAAGGAATGATTAGAACGTAATTTCGATTAAACGCGTTAAATGGTTCTATCTTCACAGATAGCTACTTTGAAATATCCAACGCTCCAATTATTAAATGGCGCGTATTTGATAAAAAAGAACACACTGTTCTTTATAAAGCAACAAGGCAGAATAATAGAATTTATGTTTTGCGCCAAGTCACGTCCATAAATATGAAATATTGGAAAAACCGCTAACCATTTAACCGATTAACCCTCCTCGCACTATATCCGCTTTATCGAACGCGCTTGGCGAAGTGTTGTTGTACGTTCGATTGACGTCGATCCATCGATAAATTATGCGAGCGCCCCACGTTTCTCATTTTGAATCCACGTTTCATTGCGAATAATTTATCTATCGTCCAAAATTCTGCTTTATCGCTAAAAATGAAATTCAACAGGTGCAAAACTGCCCGTTTTCTCTCTTCCACGACGAATTATTCTTTCAGATTCTGTTTGAGATCCACTCGCCTTTCACTCTGAGATTCACTCTGGGGACATGAGATCGTCGACAAGATTCCTGAATAATCTATCCAGAGTAGCGAATCTAAATCAATTAATCGCGCGTTCTGTAGAATGATTTTAGGCAGAGCGTCACTACTGTATGGTCGATAATTCGACAAACGCTTTGAAGAGGTTGATAATTTAATTATACGAGTAACGTAATTCAATGAGTTGTATCGATACGTTGATCGTATTATTATTCCAAATGATAATAAAATAAAACTAAACAACATTTACAGTGATCTTTATTAAGAATCAGACTAAAATCTTTTAGTAGTCGTAAAAGGAAGATGTCAGACTGTGTAAGCTGAAGGGATAGAAACCACGAAAATATAAGTTATTTTAACTGGCTGGTAGCTTCATTACAAAAACGTCGTTTTGTGATGCAGTGTCGTCTGTTTTAAAGGAAAATGTTACCTACAAGCCAACATCGGTTATCGAGCATGGAGAAACTTTTACAATTTAACAAACTCTTCTGGAAGGAAATATTTTATCCCTTGAACACCGACTTAAATGAAAACAAGCAAACGGATTATAAAATAGAAGATACGAATTTTGATTTCCATCTTGTTGCTTCAAATTGCTAGATTATTATATTATAGGTATTAACAAGATTATCGATCTCTGAAATTTGACAAATTTTCGCTAGGGTGTATTTCTAAGGTCCAGCCTAAATTTTGTAGCCTAAACAATTGTACGTAGTTTAAAAGGAAACGATCGTCAATGATCGAAAAAAGAAAGAAACGGGATAGTTTGGATATTCCAAAAGAAAACGCGACAACAGTCAATGATAGAAACGAAGAAAGAGGGCGACTTACATCCTTTGAAGAATTCAGTTAAGAATAGCTGACGATCGAAACAGGAATAAAGACAAAATATGGATCTATAGACTAGAAAAGGGAGAGTGGTGGTAGATCAAAGAGTTATTGACCAACCTGTCAGTGTGACTCTTATTCGAGACAGGGTAGCTGTTTGTGCGCAAGGAACCACTTTGATGACGTCTAATGTATCACGCAATCTTCCTTCTACCATCGTCAAAATAGAATAGTCTGTGGTCGAGTTCAGGTCTCCACGTGTCTATATCGATTCATAATTTTTTAGACATTATCTTATTCGGTTTATATTTTGTCTTATTTTCAAAGCAAATACGAGAAACTCTAGTAAACAGATATAATCTTTTTAACATAATGATTTTGATAATACGAATTTTTAAAAGTATGAAATATTTGACGATACAAAATAGTAGAAACTAAAAACTATAAAATATTCACGTTTATATTCACGTTAAAAAAGAATAGTACAATATTCCCCGATACAAAACAAATAATACGTGCACATTATCTTCTTTTCCAAAACCTTCAAAAATTCTCAAAAAAAAAAAAAAAAAAAAATAAATAAATAAATAAATAAATAAACGTGGGAAACGGTTTCATTAAATGAAATAACGTTTCCATTCTTTTCTCGAAACTTTAACAGACATCGCTATTTGTTGAAATTTAATTTAATTCCTTTATCCTCGTACTAAATTTCGAGACCACCGGTACGAAACGTACGTAATTCAGTATCAGAGCTGTGAATTTTACATTCGAGCATTTAAGGGTCAGACCACAGGTCTTCTTCTGCGTCATTAATTTATTTCATTGTGTTCCGTCTCTCTTTTACTTCGCTCTGGTATTCGTTGGCTAACCGTTGTACGCTTTTCTGTCTGAGACGCGTGGCCTACCGCTTGGACTCGGCTTTTAAATCTCGTTAAATCGCGACAACGGCTCATACGCGACTCAGCTCAGACGTCAATGCATGCGCATATATTTTGAGCGGCGTCGAATCGCTCGTAAAATCTAATAACCATGCGTTGGTATTGGTTTCGAAGGACAACGATCGAAAACTCCAGAATTCCAGTTGTTCGAACGAATGTGAAGCGTCCTTCTCCGTGTGTCTCAGCAAATACTCGTTACATTTTGGCAACATTTTTGACTATACGTTGTGTACATATAATTACGTCATTTCTAACACCACAACTCTCTTGCATAATAATTTATTAACTAATAACGTTATTGCATCGATTTGAGTTTTATCATTTTACGTTTGCTATAGGTTCGAATAAAATTTGTTTTCTTTTTTATTGTAGGAGCTTTTCGTCCATTAGATATTACTCGACGCTTATCTACGATCGTAAATTGTTACGTTTTTGCTTTTGCTTTTCCTAAATGCGACCGTTTCTCACAAGCATTCATTCTCAGAGAATCCAAGAGATCTCGAAAGTGGGTAGAGCGCAGTCTCTATACGTTAAGATTAAAAGCACTAGGTCACGGTACTTCGCCTCGAGCTTGAGTAACGAGCACAACGTTTTACAATATCGTGAGAATCGGAAAATAATTAATAATAATAAGAAACGTAACAAATATAAATAAAACGACACGATATAAATTTGCAAAGACTCGAATAACCAGAGCAAACGAGCCGAAACTAAGCTAATATTTCTATAATATTGTTTACAAATTTTAACAACGTAAAGCTTCTTTTACGTAAAAAACGACTAAAAGCTAGAAACGTGAATTCTTTCGTCGAATCGTTTCATAAAACAAAGAATTCTTTATTTTCACAGAAGTACAGTCTTATCGGGACGCGATTATCACGCTGGTCTTAATCAACGGTATATCTACATATGCGTATTTTTGCTTCGTTGTTACTACTAGCATCGCCAACTCTGCCAATCACCAACAATATCGACAATCGCTTTTCGTTTTTACAAACGTCTTCGTCGAGCTGAGCGATCAAAGGCGCACGAAGCTCTTACCGTCAACTTTCCCTTTTCAAACGATCGTGAGCGCGCCCGCGCGTGTGCACAGCACGCAAAATCGTCGTATATGCACATGCTGCTAATGCAACGCGGCAAAATATATTACGCTATGAGATCATGCTGCAGTTGAATTTCACGAGCGACAGAAACGTAGCGTAGAAAGATACTTTGAGCTCGTAATTAAACGAATTTCTGTCAAATTACGAACTACGTACCCGTATATATGTAGATATACGGTGCCATATATTAATCTTGTTTCAACCCTGCACCATAAACGTGAATTATTTTGTTACCGATTTATCTAGTGAAAAGTTTTAGAAGCAGTAGCATTTAAGTATCTTCTAGCAATAAAAGATATTGACAAAAACGCATGTGATTCATCGAAGAAAAAATTATCTTAGTTTAAACTTTGTAACATACTGACTTATTAAATAAAATATTAAGCAATACCTGAGAGGATACAGATTTGGGAAAATGAGAAAAATACGGTTGTTTATACAGTTGCTAGGAGTTAATAATCACGGAAATTAAACAACGCAAAGAATTAAACCATACAACGATAGAGCGCATCGTATGCTGTATGGAAATTGAGAAAAGACTCGAGTATTGAAACGACATTTCTAGCCTGGCGTAATAATTTAAATAAGAATGCCTAGTCAGTAAACACAGTAATAGTAATATTAAACCATAGCAAGATCAGCAGTTTTATTTGTTAACTGCACATATACAATTTTTCTTTATTTTTATCCGTGGCAAAATCTTTTAATTATAAAATTCAACTAGGAAGTCGTTGAACATCGTGCGCGTAACTCGCCCACGATTCCGGCTTTCGTCAGATTTTTCCTTCCTTTATCGTATCACGAGCAAGAATTTCGTAAAATCCAAATTTTATACACGTTACGTGGCATAATCGGTCGCTCGAAGCAAGTCAACGCTTATCGCGAACTTTATCGCCGAATTGTATGCACGTGACGATACTCGAGTCGATAGAGCACGCACGTAAGACTTGCTACCACCGGTGTCGTTGTGACGTCGATTTCGCACGAGTGACGATTTATACTGCTTTATACCGATTCCGACGTTAACGTAAGGGAAATTATCATTCCCTTCCGGAATAAAATATTTCGTTATATTCGAGTATTGTTCTATGAGTAGAGATATTTTAAGAGTAACCACTGTTTATTAATGAAGAGGAGATATGAATATTCCATTACTATTGAGACGAAAAACATTAAATTGACCTGGGGAATATATACTGTATTTCCTACATATATCACGTTATGAAAATGACAATAGCTCGAGGTAGTTGACAAATAACACACGCGTCTATAGGAATTTTGTATTATTTTTGTACGTTCTATACCGCACAGGATAAATTATTCCTGCATATTTGGATTAGAATTATTTCATGTTCGAATGAGGATAAAAAATTGTAATACAAGAAGAAATTATTTATTTTCAAACAAGGAGGTAAATCGAATTTACTTGTTAATAAAAAACAAGATAAAATAGTAGAAACAAGAGATTTGAGAATTGCTGATATTATAACGTTACTAGTATAATGTAACTTCTGATACAAATTGACGTTAAATTAATCTTGATTTTTTCTACTTGCAGAACAAGACCAGCCAGAACCCTACTATACAGTTCCTAGGAAACGAAGGGGTAAGTGAAAATCACTTTCCATTATTTGCATACTTGCATCGGTAGAATCGCACGATACGTACAAGTTCCCGACTTCTCTGTCTGTTCGAGTATAATCAAGATCGATTTTATGAGAAAGATTACAAAAAATCAATCAACTACTTGCTGCCAGTCTCATAAATCAACAGTAAATCGTTGTTTTGTTTTTCTAAATCGTGACAGAAGAGATATTTAGCAAATATTTATGCAACGATATTGTAAATATTTTTTATTCGTTTTTAAAGAGATTGCCTATCTTATAAAGTCATTTATGCTTTGGTTTATCACGTTCAATATCTAAAATCAGGCTGATACAGAGTACGATACCGAATGGTTTCACAAGTCAGACCGATTTAACAAAATTTCGCAACATCCTTACATATATATATAAGTCGTGATTAGTCAATTATGACTGAAAAATTAGTTAGAAAATTTGTTACTTTCAAATCATTATAGCATGCTATTTATTATTGCCATAATTAGAAAAGAGTTTTCAATCATAGGAAGCGAAACAAATTAAACGACATAGATCTACACCTTTCTCTTTTCAAAAAGGAGTAAAATTTGTATAAATACAATACCCTTCGGTATCTTCATAAAGACCTTTATCAACCTGATATTTTCTGTCTGTCTGTCTGTCTGTCTGAGAAATCGGAAACCCCATAAACGCGCAACCTCTACAATTATACAGAGTTTTATATTATAAAAGTGCACAGAAAAACGAAGTAATTTTCAACAAAACCCTTTATTATTCGAGAATTTCTCGATAAAATGCCAGGTTCTCATTGGTTTTAATGCGTTATAAAATTCGCGAGATTCCGCATCGACGATCTACGCTCACGTAGAATCGAACGTAATTCTTTTGAGAAGCGACAGGAACTTAAAAAGTGCTATATCCGTGTAATCACGTTCGCGAGATGAAGAATAAAAAATTGCCCTGTAGCGCATGCGCCAGCTACACAGCACATGAACTTCGCGTCGTCGTTCGCGCGTTTTCCGCGAAACATCGTTTAGCGACCGTTAAGCTTTTCTCGGAAGATTTTCCGCCTCTGTTAATTGTATTTGAGCGCAAGTATGTCTTTGCGATTCGTTATAAAAACTTTGACATTCGTCACGCATCTTACTGGAAATTACGAGGTATTAGAGTAGGCGAGGAAAGACCGAGAGTTGAGGTTATGTTATGTCGCAAATGCGGGTCGATACGCGGCGCTGAATGTATGCTGATGGTAATGTTTCGGAATTATCGCGTAGGTATGGGTAAAAAAGGTTTCTCGATAAAAATCCTTTTATAATTCGCTCTAATGGTAAATAAAATGGTGACAAAGAGATTGTTAGTGGAAAGAGATTGTTCTTCGATGTTATCACTTATATTCGTATTTTCGTAAATGAAAGATGAAGGATCAAGATATTAATAATTTAAAATAAGAAAAAGCTCTAGGTGACGTGAACTACAGAAATATACGGGAGGTGTATTAGCTTATAGATTTAGTTGTAACAAATACACGCGTAAGAAAATTTTCTCCTTTTTTTTTAGAGTTTTATTGTTGTTAGCCACTGTGAACCTTCAACGACCACGTAACACAGAATAACTTAGCCACATTTACAAATTTTTTAACACGTTCACTGTAGTCCGATTTTTACTACCTATAATGCAATCTTTTATATAATACCCTTCTCTACATTAATAAAGTTTTTAACGTAAGATGTACTTTTATTAATAAAACTTATATTTTAATAATTTACTTGAACAATTTACATACAATTATTGCGTTTCTAAATTTCCCGTAAACACCCATAGTCTATTGATACGAATTCTTATAATATTTTCCCCCAATCTCGACTCGCCATCTTATTTGATAAATGTGTTAACAAATTATCCTTAAACGATTAAACAACGGTAATCATTCAAGGGGGTAAAATACGAAAGATGATGAAGTAGAACGTTCTTTACCGCATCCCTTTGTGAAAAGAAACGAGAGTGAGAGGCGTGACACATTATCGATCGCGTGCACGATCCTCTCCCGTTACAAGAACGAAGACACGCGCGCGCAGAGATCTTCTCGCGCTGGGATCGGAGGATCGGTGGTGATTACTGCGCGTGTCCGTAGACGTGGCCAGGCACGGCGTCGAAGGTTTCTACTACGGTGAAGGCGATCGAGGTCGTTCGAGCAAGGTTATACACCATTTTCTCCCGTGCCGTTCGTTGATTCGCTCGTACGTTCGTTGGTCGCGCCGATCGTTGCTCGAATACCCGGCAAACACGACGGTGAAGTTGCCAATCGACTTCTTAGGGTCCTTGGTTCATTCTCGCGGACGATTTTTCGAAAGCTGAAGGAGATCGTATTTCGAGGTTGCATCGATGACGCTTCGGTTCCGGGATCCTGTGAAGACTCGATGATCTTGAAATGGTTTATTACGGATGCTCGAGAAGCCTTTCTTATGCGTCGATTAACCCTTTACGATCTATTTGTTACATTCAATTGGACCGGACGATCGTATGAAATCCGTTTTCTTGACACTAAACCTTGATTCACAGTGATTGACAGTTTACATTGTAATTGGGGTCTACTAATTTTCTTCGCTAGCTATTATATACTTTTCGGGCATACGATAGGAGTTTAGCTCTGAGCCTTGTTATAAAATAACTTCCTAACTAATACTATCGGCAAATTGACAAGTTACAAGTTGTATAACTTTTATAAATTTACGTTTACAATAGGATAATCGGATAATTCGTAGAAAATTCTAACTCTTTGAAGTTTCATTCGTTTTATTACCAAATTTGTATCTACTTATACGCATCGAAGAGAATGTTTTGCTGCTGGAAACTTGTAATTTTTTCGGTTTATAGGATTCCATTATTAGTTACAAAAAGCCCGAGTGCGTTCAATTGGCAGATATATAGTTAATCCGGCACTGACTAAAATCTTGTTCTAACGAATGAAGTTCAGATAAACAGAGTTTTATCGTGTTATCCTCTACTAGAATAAGAAAACATCAAGAAGAATGATCTTCTCAAATTTCTCTGAAATTCAAGAAAAAATCTTTTAAGCATAGAATCCTAATAAGAACGAGCAACGTAAATCTTTCCATAAGTTCTAAAATATTCAAATACACAACAGATTAACCAAATATGAATCACTTGAAATGTCAAAGGTAATTTGATACGGGATTATGATTCTGTTTATGCCTGAAAGCCGAACCGACACGGCTGACTAAAGTGGCAATAAAGTTCTTATTGCGCAAGAAACATCGACATTTTCCCCAAAATGAACAATATGTGTCAGTTATCTGTAAACGTTATCTAGCTGTATATCGTAATCTCGATGTTGAGAATCGATTTATCGGCACGGAGACCTTGGTTCTTGCAGGATATTGATTTTTTCCAACAGATAAAAGAACTGTTTGATGATAATTGTGAACGTTTCAAGTGATTAACTTACGCTCGTTTCCGTTACTACGTAATTTATCCTTAGTTTCTGCCGTAAAACATTCCGAACGATTCGCGTATTGAACGCAGCGACGATTATTTTAAGATCATCTACGATTTCGGAAAACGTGGCCAACCGCGCTAGGCTTTACCGTATGTCGCAAGTGGTTTACGAACATTTTCCAATAGCTCGTTCTTCTTGCCCGTTGTATTTAATCGTTTCTTTTTCACGATTATATTCAAAACAATTTTTCATCACAGTATCATACGAACAATAAGTCGATCTATTAATAATTAAAAGTGATTACTTTGAACGCTCTACAAAACTGAAATAATTACATCTACTTATGAGTCACACATAGTAGCTGCTACATATAATACACGATTAAACCATCATTTCGATTCTCCACTAATCGTGCCAAAACTCTTTCACTCGTGTAACTATGAAAGAATAATAAAGTACAAAGAAACAAGGATTTTGGAATAGAAGTTAACAAAGTGAAAGTATTGTAGGATACGAATAGTAGACGCATTGGATAAATTATAATTTAGAATAATTTTTAAAGCAAGCACGAGTAAATCCACGATATGCTATTGGTTTTATAGACACGCTGCTTTAGACTTTGATTATTATTTATGCGGAGTGGAAAAAGTGGCCTTGCCATCGTCTCGTAAAAGCTGCTACACGCGGTTGCTCACATATCCTTTCACAAAGCCGCGCCGTTGTCACATATACGAAATTGGTTCTCCCTGTAGAAGGAAAGGAAGGTGACCGACCTGTTGGCGGTCTTCGTCCGGTCGCGCTCGACTTTTCGGGCGTGGCTCACTGTCTCATCGATTAAGTGCTGTTTCGAGATGCTGCTTGGGGGCGAACAACGAGCAGGGAAAGTTGCGATGGTAAAGAGAGATGTTAAAAAGAAAAGAACTGCTCGGTAATTTTGATTTACGGCCGATTGTTATTACTCGATTGAATAACAGTCGTTTCAACGTCACCTGTTGCGACGCATTCGAGGAAACTGCGTGGAGATTGGTTTTACATAGGCGATTCTTATTCCTTGCTACGTATTCGGTACTTGGCTGAACTGGTTGGTTCTAACATAGAAATTAGCTTCTACAATTTTTACAACGCTATCGATATCTCTAAAGATACCGGGCGTCGGAAACGAGGCTTCCAGTTGCTAGTATCGCACGTATAAAATGCCTCTTTCCATTTTACCTGTTATCCGGCTTATACCTCCCAAAGGTAATGCGATAATATTTCCGCGAATCGCAAAACACGTATCTTCCAGAAAAATGGAATAAAATAGTAATAGTAATCACCTGTTACGGAGGAAAGGAAAGCATGGCGTTCCCTTTTAGTTCGAAGAAATAAAAGTACCCACAGTCTTGTTTTACTAAGGCTTCGTTCACATAACCGATTCTGTTTAGCCGCATTTACTCCGGTTGCTTTATTCTGACCTTTGACTGGCTTCTACTCTGGAAGATACCTGAAGATCGATGCGTCCACTTTGACCTTTTCGCCAGACTGCTACAACGATACGAGCACGCCTTAGGACCGTTCTCGCCCCGAGCATCTAGAAAATGATTTTCTAAGGACGGCTCGTTCGACGTCAATTTACTCGATGCCTCTGCTGTAAAATCCTTGAGCAGGAAACATTGTATAAAAAGTGGTAGCGTAGCACGTCTGTCGCCAAGAATAGTCGAGAATACTACCTATTCATGACTTCGGTACCTATTCACACGGAAGGGATTTCGACTCTACCTGGGCATATCTGGTTCGGAGGAACTGATGATTAAAATTTTGCTTCTCTTTTTTTCTTCATGTGTAATATATAGTTACGAGATAGGTTTTTCCTGTTTGTGTAATTCCTTGTTTAAAATGTTTCTATACAGATACACGTTCGTGTTGATACACTACGCTAACTTGTTAAATATTCGTAATAACATATAGCTTTGAATTTATTTTTAATAAAAAAGACGAATGATTTTTATATGTCAATATAAATTTTGTGCGTTACATTCAGCGTACGATAATCTCTATCTAATATTTTCCTGAAACATTGAAAGTTAAATATACCGTGTACTTCGATATCCGATTCGTTGAATAATCCTCCCATTTCTAACTTTGATTTTAATTTCTTCGAAATCTTCTAAATCACAAGCTGCATCTCTTACGGAAAACGAATTCCAAATTTAAATGATTAAATTCTTCTCTTTGGTGTAGAATAAATTCTCACTTTTGCCGTTTATTTATTACTATTACACACGCTATTATTAATTACTACATACTGCTATACTACGCTACACACACTGCTATTAATTTACAGGAAGATAGTAACATTTCCTTGCAAATAATCTGGCTATCAATATTAGCGTATGGCTTGATAAAAAGCAGCGACAACTGTGCTGCGTTTGCCATTAAACGAACAATCCTGTCTAACGCAGTGGGACAAAGCTTCTTATTGCGAGTCGAAACGAGTGTGAACGGTTATCGCTCGACTTCAAACACACCATTTAGGGGCACAATTTAAAAACCAACAAACCCGCAGGATATATCGGGCGTTATTACACGGTCAAAGGGATGTCAGTTGTACGGTTTCTCTCGAGCTCTGTACTAGGAAACTGCTGTTAAAACGCAGCCGCTCTCTCGTATCCGGGTATTTTCTCACACCGGACCAAATTCTAGTTAAACCTTCCTCTTTTGCTCTTTCTCTTTCTCTTTATCTGTCTGCCTTCCTTTAACACATACGTACTATGTACACGCCAAACACCGAGCTTAATCCGTTGTCATCGTGGACCAACGGGGATTCCCTCTTGCAGATTAACAATGTCTATATTTTCGTGATCCAGAACAAACGACACCTCGGGGTAATTATTCGTCCTCTCTGTTTTCTTCTGTGCTTTTCGTCCACATGTTGCCAGTCCTGTACACTCGCAAGTATGTAGATTACGCATTTGTATGCATTTATGGGAAATGTAAATGTATATGAAGGTACAGGATATACGTAGTACGCTACGAGGTCTCAAGTAAAAAATATAATATTTAAATGGTGAAACAGATTCTTCTTTTTTTCCATTGATTTAATTACGTTGAGATAATAATAAGAGTATCAGATTGCGTAAAAGTTTTCATAGTTTAGTCGAAGGACTTTAATTCTATAGATGTTTTAGTAGAAAAGATACGCTATAAAACTCCTACAAATATTGAGAAAAGAACGTTATTGGCAATTGATTTAGCAACTTTATAGCTCTATTCTTGTCTAGCATATCTATCTTGCAGCGAATCAGAAGAAAGTTACGTAGAAAGCTTATTTCGTTCAGTGACTGTACGCCGACACGTCGTAGTCGAACGTACCTTTCGATGAAAGAAAGTCGCTCGTATTCATTTAAAAATATTTTAAACCCGCGAAAATTCCCATTTGAAGCTCGCTGACAGTTCTCCGTAAAAATAGACCTTGTTCCGAAGCTGATTATTAATGGTAACCATACATAATATTATTTTCTTCTAATATTTTTTTTTCTATTTCGCAATAGGATCTACTGATTTATTTTAAAACATCTATGTAATATTTAATAGCGTTCCTTGTCAGCTCCTTCTCGCCACTCTTTTTTACTCGTTCCCTTTTCTGCACGGTGGTTTATCGTATGGTTATTTTCAGCAAGCGCCTTCGTCTTCGGAAATCCCGTTTTCCTCTCTTTCGTCGACCTACATTCTCCTCTCTTCTTCTTTCTTCGTTTGGGTGCCTCGTTTTCTGTAGCATTTTCGTCCAACTTTTTCGACAACACTGGGTAACCAAACGTACACGCGTACGCCGCGTCGTAATGAACCGCTGACCGTGACATCTTGATATTTTATTTCGAGCCTGCGATTTTTGCTTATTTATAGGTCGTTATATCTTCGGTATCGCTCGTTAACACACCCGTTACAAAGACGTGACGGTACTGCGTCTGTAATAGAGGCCAAGTACACGCCAGCCACGTGTATTCGTCAGCACGGTCTAACGTCCTTACGGATCGCGTTCGCCCGTGATTTCTCTACTTTGCTTTGTCCGTTTCGCAATGTACGAACCGTGCAATTTTCTCTGTTTCAACGCTTGATATTTTCTTCCAATTATTATTTATAATGGCTTCATATTTTTCCGAGTATCTCATGATTTAACTATTTATATTTACCTAGCTGTATTTTCATGTTTTCTTTCTAATAGAGTAGTACGAAAATATAAATACAATTGTGAATTTGATAAATAATATAAATTAACGTGGATGTAAAACCTCTTTACGAAATCGATATCCCTGTAATCTCTTCGTTAGATCTTCAATTCTTGTGAAATTCCGTCGCCATTTGATTTGCTATACTAGACTGAAGAGCGGAATCTATAATTTATTCCGACTCCATTATGCGTATTCGATTATTAAAAACTTTATTTTTAGGATTTATGTCTGGCTCTATTTGATACTCATAGATATCATCCTAGGTCGAATGCGAACTAATACTCGGAAATCCGAAATGCTTTGTAAGACAACACTCGAATTTATCTTTAAGTATTTCTTATCGATAATATTTATATTTTATCAGACCTAAAAGATTATAAACGTTGTATGATCCGGGGCAATCATCGAAAAAAAAACCCAGTATGATTTTATCTAAATCAAGTATATACTGTGATATGTCACGCAAAACAGATAGTCGAGGTAGATGTTTCGTCTGAATTGGGCGAACGTATCAGAATACTAATTATGCCTAAAATATAATAATATATTGATTCAAGAACACAATGATCAAACGATCGGCGTTTATACGGAGTCGAAAGTTGCGCAAGCGCTGCACGCGTTGGAATTCGGTAGTGTAGAAAGTAATAGATCGAATGGCTAGGAGAAAACTTAAAAGCGAAATTTTATCTATCTTACACGATGTAACCGATTAACTACACGATCTTCCACGCGAGCACGCGCGCGTTGTTAAAGATCACAGAATAGAAACGTTATATGTAAATACATTTTTGTTGATTTACTGATTTTGATGTTTACCTTACGATTAAACAGGTGAATTTTCATGTAACGATGTAATTATATAGGTACATAATATAATTGAAAAGAAAAATAAGCTGCCTGGTCCAGGGATGTAACTCTTTTGAAAGTAGATATGTTGACCAAGTTTCTTATAGAATTTTCAAGACGATATTTTTCTCTCATAACTCGCAATATGTTGGAAATTCTTGAGAGTACGTGGAAACGCGCGTTTAGTTCCAAAACCGAATAAAAATAATTTTTTACTTGATCGACAACCTAGTGATCTTAAAAATTGCTTCTCTTTAACGAAACATTGAAAAATTCAGCTTATCGCGTTCTCTTTCTAGAATCTTCCTTTATAAAAGCAAATCATTACGATTTTACGTATGTGCTCGCAATACGCGATAAAGAAAGAAAAAAAAAAGAGAAAAATGTAGCCCGGAGATTTGGTCAAACTTCGTTGTTTGCGGCCGATTAAAGATTATACGAAGAACGTCGCTTCTCCTTATCGATTATCTCTGCTACGCCAAGCACGCAAAGTTACAGCAATGAAGAAAAGATGATAGTCGCGTACGTCTCTGCGTGTTTCTGGCCTGAATATTTTTTCTTTTTCCTTCTACCTCTTTCTTCGCTTATCGCGTTCTATCGCTCTATCCTTTTCGTTACGAATTCCAACCAGGATCGTAGCAATTATTTCAGTATAATTCGCTCATTTAGTAGACGTCCTTGTTGCGGCTGACGCATCCTGGAAGAACCGACTCCGTCTCTCGCTTGACCGATTTGTCTCTCCGTTCTCTACCTATTCGCGTATCGTGTATCGACACACGATTTTATATATAACAATTAACAATAACCGTATGGTCTACGTATATCGAAAGGTAACCTTTTTGTCGTATCGTTCGTCGAATTGGCTCGTTACCTATCCTGTTTTTCGCACCTTACGCAGCACCAACCACTCTTTCTTTCTCTCTATCCTGTAAATGTCTCTCGACTCTGTTGGAATTTATTCTCGTCTTAACGCACATCGGTCTCTTTCCACTTTGACGTCCCTTCTCGAAGTACAATTTCATGTGCTGCTGACCTGTGCCCGTGTAAAATACGTACTTCAACGTAACCGACGGCCTTTCGTGTATACGTGTGTAGTTAGCATACGTAGAGCATGCGCAGGCTTACCTTCACATTGTTGCCTTTCACTCGGTTTCTTGCTGTCCGCTACGTATGTATATTTTATCCAAGAACAGCACGTTATTGGCTCCGCTCGACAAACGTCAAGACGTCGGGCTTCTGGCTTTTTTCCCCCCAACAGCTCCACAGGTCGCTACCGAGAATACGTTGTACCAGGAAATCATGATCTCTCCGGCTGATAATCGTATAATCCACCGTGGCGCATCTCGTGGTGACATTTTGCGAAACGATTTGAATTAAAATCTTCCTAGAAAGGGCAATATATTGCTGGATAATCGGTCGTATCCGTCGTTATCCTCAGCCAACCCATTCGATCGATTCGAGGAAATTTTGAAACATACGATTCGTAAGTAACTTGGAACCGTATGTATGTTCGAGATTCGCTTTATACCGAAGAATTCATTGACTTCTTAATGGCATGCGTAAAAGTATTCCACTTTTACGTGGGAACGGTTGTTCGTTCGAGTCTCGTGATTTCAGGCGATTAAAAGGCAAAACGCCGAGACGAGAATCGCTTCTGTATCCGGCAGTAGCCGGAAGCTCCACTCCGCGCGTTTTATTGTCTTTTTCTCTCGGCGATCGCTTCCTTCTCGATGTATTTGCGCGTGCACACGCGTTCAGCGTGTTGCCACACGACACGCATCTCGCTGCTACGTACCCACACGACACGCACAGGTGCGCGCGCGTACGTTTCTTTCGCCTAAGGCGATATTTCATGGCGCGGCCGCCACCGGTACGAAACACATCGCTGCCGTAACAGTTACTTTTACGCGTGACCCACTTACTATTCCAACAGTCGAATCTAAGTACTACAATAAAAAGTAGGTCACTCTGAAATAATTGACTGTTTCGCGTGTTAACAGCTGGCCCGACGTATGGGCTTCCAGTAGCCATCTTTCGGCGAGTTGAACAAATATCAGATCGCTGTTCAACAAACTAGATTTTAGATCTTAATTGTTTCTAGGACTCGTACTCTAGATATTCTCGAATCGCCAGATACGTACTTTCGACAACTCGACTCTACTCGACCTGCCCAAAACATCTCGAATTTCAGACATTTTCAGCCTCTTGCACATATCCTTAATATATCTATTTATGCATACGTATTTGTCTTCCTTTTAGACCTAAGAAATTTTTCTACAACAGTTGAATAATTTTACGTTTGAGGAGATCTTCAAATTCTTTAGTCAATTTAACAGATAATCAGATAGCTACGAGAAGAGGAGTGACGTGAATGCGAGGATTGAAGACGCTACGTCGATGGTTGCGAATTACCCAAACTCCAGACGACGTTGATGTTCTGAAGATTCTTGGAACCGATAGTTATCATATGTATATGTACTCTCTATACGACGTACATGTTTTGTTACCGAATAAGAAGCAGCACGTATCTCGTGACCAAAATCAAAGAGAACCCCGAAATACTAACAAATTCAGACACGAAGCAACAAAAATCATTCATAGAACAAAACGTTTTTCGTTTTTAAACGAAAACCATCGAAACGTTCGAAGTGCCATAGAAACACGAGACACGACCAAAGTGACGTTATTTACTGGTAACTAATCTAGTAATTAATCCAGTGAATAATTTTTTATCATAAAATAGCAAACTCTTCCGATATTCCGAAATTCATAGAATCTTTCAGTTTAAAACGAGACTATCGGAAAACTATTGAGAATTATTGGACGAAGATAAAAGAATATGCGAATAATCAACAGAGAAACGTTCGATCGCTGTCACCGTATCCCTTTAGAAGACGGGACACGCGATATGACAGGATTTAGGCTGAAAACTGCCCTATCCTAGGATCGTTACAATTGGTTTTACGAGCGCGTGAAAACGTGGCACAACGAATCACGCTGATCGTCTGGCATCGGCAGGATCCGCAAGCGTTGAATACGGCACACATTCTACGTACGTGTATGTACATTAGGTGTATCTTTATCGTTGCGGCCTTGCGCGCAAGTAGGCAATATGCGGGTGTTGCGCTCCTCGCCATTAATTTTCCCTCCCGTTTTCGTTCACGCGGTGTGTTACGCCTGTGATGTGCTTGATAATATTCCGTGTTATACATGCGCGTTCACACATATTACTCTTGGTCTCTCGCCATTCTGAGAAATTACCGGGATTTTCGTAGATATTTTTTCCTTTTTTGCCACTCGTTGAAATATAGCGCAGGTAAAAGACCGTCTGTAGAAGGACGGAGTAACACGCGCATGCTTTGGACGTTTTTCGAAGTGGACGGGAGTTTCGTTAAATATCGTGACACACATAAAATAATTTCTCTGGGTGCTCTTTGTTTTCCGTGTCTAACTTTTCGAGTTGTTTTGCGGCACACGACTGAACGTTAGAGAACGTACAGTTGATGCTGGAGATAAAAATTTGTATCGCGGGTTTTATAGATCTAAATTATCAATCTCGTAATTTTTACTTAGATTTGCAGAAGTTATAGCTACAAGTTACAATTATGTGCTTTATAGAAACGAATTCGATACTCTGTAATATAGAAACAGTATAAAGTTGTAAATGAATTCTCGTATACTTATAATTGAAGTTACATCCGCTGCTTAACGATACAGAAGGCTCTGATACAGCAAAACGAACAAATATTTTTACATCGACTATACGTAGAAATATCTTAACAAAAGTTTACTCTGTCAAGATACAAAATTTACAAATCACCACGTAGACACAACCAAAGTCACGCAACGTTATCTAATGTAATACAATATGCTTTTAAATGTTAGAAAATAGTCAAAATATATTGTGTACTGAACCACTAACGAAAGTCGTATTATGACTGCCTCTATTATCATGCGCGATATTTTTTTTACACTGCCATTAATATGTTTATGTAAAGTAATATCATGGTATCTAGTTCGAGTCGTATTCGCGAAAGATAACGCGTATCGTGCGTGTCTATTGTCGTAAATAATATAGTGGCGACAGTGATACCGTGCACAGAGCGATTTGCTTTCTCTGGCCAGCTCGAATTGTTGCTTTCGCCTTTGATTTACTGACGAAAAGGAACAGGTTCCCTAGCGATAGAAAGGAGGCAAACTTCGATACCTGTTTTGTAACTGGTCTCGAGCGCCTCGAGGATGTTGGTTCGTGCATTAATTAGGAAACAAAGACTCGTAATGTTACATGTGCGAAGCAATCTGAATTTAATGTAAAAAAAATTCGTCGAAATTTGTTGGCATATTGAATATTTTTAAAAACAGTTTAGAGGCCAATAGAAAAAATAACCAAGTAATACTATTAATTCGTGTGTTAGATATAGAATAGGAATTCTTATTACTAGATTGCAAATGTTTATGAAAATAGGTATTCTTTATACTTTTAGGAAATATAGCAGGGATTCGTTTCACTCGCCAAATATTATAACACCATACCTCGGATTTTCTCGACATTTTTTAATATCGTATTTGCGATATTCTTTATATTCTATGCATTTTTTCCACGCTTGTTTATCACAGACAAAATTTGCATATTTTATTTCACAGACAATGACAGTAGAATACACGGATTTCGCGATTAATGAAAGAAACACGTCACGAGTGACGCAATTTTCTATGAAGCATTACATAAATATTGTTTTCGCAGATATTAATGGTATCGAGAGGAAGATACGATACGATCGTACTTTATGGCAATCTTTTTTATCCTCCTATTATTTAACGATTATATTTGTCGTTTACATGGTCTCGTGTATGGTCTCGAATATTCGATCTGTTCTCACCGTATGTCGACTTTTATTATTGCGTTAAATTAACCGGCATAAAGGAGAGGGAGAGAAAAAAAGGCGAGCACCGTCTCAATTGGTCACCAGGCGAATATTATAAAATTCAGTCGGCGAACCGTGAGACGTCTGGTAAAACTGGTTCCAAAGACCTTTGCCAGGCTACGTTCCCTCTTACCAGTTCGCCAAGTTGCATGAGAAATGTGTCCCCGCGTCTGAAACCACGCGTGTATCGCGAAATATTCGAGAATAATGGCAAACAACGAGACTTTTTACCAAAATGAGCGCGCCAATAGACGCGGAATCGCGCGCCGAAAGCAACGGTTCGTTCATTCGCACGAACGCGTGAAACTCGGTAGCTTTGCTTCTCTCGACGATTTCACGCATTCTGTCGGACGTCGAGCCTTTTTAGCGGAAAAGCCTGCGATTGACCCGGAGTTACGACGCCATCGAACTCTCATCGAACTTTCATGCATCGAACGCTCGTTCGATCCGCTTATCCAACTACTCGGCTGTTTTTGAATCGTGCGGTAATCTCGCGCGATTCGCCTGAAAAACGGGCGAGCTACTCGATAACTAGCCTCGTTGGTCGTTGCGCTGCGCGGTCGACGTTGTCCTTGTAAATCATGCATCGCCGCGAATCTCGTTGCAATTTGGAACGCGAATCCTATTTTTAGGTACAAACCGTGTGTATACAGTATACACGTACGTGTGCGATCGTGACGAGAGGGAACGGTTCCATCGAACGATCCGAAACCTGTAAAACTGGATTCTCCTTGTTCGTGTGCAATATACACATCGAAATTAGCCGCTCGTCCACCGACTGATATCATCGTCCAGCTCCACGAGCTGCAGTCTCGTTGGCTTTTAGCTTGCTACGATTTCATTCTCGATAGTGATGCTTAGAAGATCGATGATTTTCAGACTGTTGGTCGCTGTTCCGCGATATATTCTAGATAATTTAAATTAACTCTTTATCCAATCAGTTTGTAATTACAATGCGTCGATGTGTTACTTAATATGACGTATTATATCGTATGGTGAGTAGCTCGCGATATTCATGTGGTTTGTTAATGTTACTGTTTATGTTTTAGGAAAGATGGAAATAGAGAATTAAATGGAATTAGTATTCGTCCGTACTTGTCTCCGGTTAAAGATTTCTTATCGTTCGAGAGAACCCTTCGTCTGCATTTCAATGTTCCATTGACTTTTCGTACGTTCTTATATCATTTATAGAGACTGCTAGATTCTCTACGAGAAGCGCGAAATATATTTCTCATAAATATATAATTCGTCTGACTAGTTCCATTAATCTCTGTGGAAGTTGTAAATTCGTAGTAGTTTGGAAAACAAGACGAAGTTTTTGCTAACATTCGTAGGCGTGCGCAGAGCGAAGGTGAAATTTTTAAGTTGATCTATGCCCAACTGTATTATCGCTAGCATACATATCTCGAGAGCTATAAGTACATACGTATATGTATGATATAGAGTTATTCAGAAAGAAGACTTCTCGCGTAACGTTGCCTCTCGTTGCTCGTACAACTCACAACTGTTTACCGAGAATGAAGCGTGGCTTTTTTCCCTTGCTGGCTTTATTCGATGAATAGGAATATCTTGTGTTTACACATATGTGTGCCGGCAGCGAAGTACGAAGAATTTCACAAGCATGTTTTTTGCAAAAGGTACTGAAAGTTATTTGAACTTTAGAAATGACGAGGAGAAAAGACTTCAAAAAATGTTTCGTAAATGGAAAACGGAGAAAACACTAGAATAAGATGGAATGCGTAGGATGGAATGGGAAAGTTTTATAAAAGCGAAGCATCGAGACTGGTTTTTATATCAGTTGGATGTAGAACTAACGTGGGAAAAGTTTGACGCGAAGTACGTACTTCCCCCGATATGGCGATTTGACCTAAGAAAGGATAAAAGAAGAAAATTTCAAGACGCCAGAAGAAATCAAGGAACAAAAGATCCGAAGGATTGTCGGATGTTGGAAGAAAAAATTGCATAAAATAGGAAACACAGAGAAAACATTTAAAGAAGAAAAATGATCGTACACCGAATCGCAAACAAGCAGAGTGTTATGAGTTAGAATCCGTAAAAAATGTAATTACAACGATAAAGTACGAAATAGTAAAACAATCACGAAGAAAGAAAACTAAGTATAAAAGGAATTCACTGAAAAAAGCAGAGAAAAGTAATTGAATTATTCTCGGATACTCCGACGTACACGCCTTTGATACAAAGGAAATTACCCAAAATATGACTGGCGTTATCGTAAAATCTATGACTCCCCTATTGTCGTGTAGAAGCACGTAGCGCCTCGGTACCGCTGTCGTAAATCGTAATCCGCAATTCATCGTGACAACTGTACTAAACGTTACGGGTGTGTTGATCGTCCACAGCCATTGAGGGGTGAATCCTACTTTGTCATAGGAAGAATAAGAATTCAAAGAATGTGTCGTCGACTATAAAGATATCGTTGTGTGTATTTACTTAACAGGTACAGTGTGACACGTCAAAACCAATATTTATTGCCACAGAAAGGTAGGAAAATCGGTTTTTACAATATCGAAGACGTTGACTGACCCTGTGTCTTTGCTTTAGGTATATACATATTCTCGATTCTATATATATATTCTCGAGGTTATGTCATCGTATATTTTATCATGTCTCGTACACGTTAATGTTGTTACTTAAAAATTCGATGCAAAGCAGCGAACTAATTTCTACGTGTGACGTATTATATGAAATCGCCTAGCATGTAGCGAAATTATTGAAATTTGTACTTTGTAAAACGGCGAGAGTGTTACATAAAGCAAACACAAAATCTCCATAGAATTCTGGACAAAAGTAATCGGAAATTTACATAATTGCAATCACTGGGCCGTTGATCTCCGCAGGGGACGTTTCCTTCTTCGAAAAATAAGCAGCCAGGTGACTGAGTAACGGTTTACGTTCCTTGGGAACTGCTACGAAGCGATCGGTTAAGTATGCAAGACGCGGCACAGCCCATGAATATTAACCGTTCGAATCGATGGGACTCGATGCGGTGCTAATTGCCGATGAAAGAATTCGGGAGAAGATCGGTTTCACAGGAGGATACATCGGCCAGGAAATAGACGCTGGAGTTTCAGCTTCCGGTTATCGGTTTTATTAATAAACAACGAACGAGTTTTCGGTCGTTAGATACACCGCTGTAAAATCTATTTCTTTAGATGGCGGTATTTATTTATTACGTTCACGGTGGTATTCGTTATTAATATCGTTATTAATATTGTTTATGGTAATGCTTATTGATCATTAATTAATCGTTTTTAATTTCTTCGAGACGATGGTATCCGAGTCATTAGTCGAACCGGTTTTGCCATGCATATAAATATCCGAATATCGGATTAATTGGTCTGATTGTTTGGTCGGTAGATGAGTGTATGGACAATAGGGTTACGCTAAATCGGATATGTTATCCGTGTATCGGTTGTAGCTGCCTGATCGAAATAATTCATCGTAGAGATTGATGTATATTTGTTCGTCGAGGGTTAATGCGAAACGGTAGGAAAATGGACGTTTTCGTGTCTTTTTAGCCTCTTATGCTCTATGATTTTTTGATAGATGTTTGAAGGATCGTTGGCCATTTATTACTGTAACATCGTATGTAAAATCAGATGTAAAGTATCGTTACAGATACGCAATGTATATTCAGCGAAATGAAAATATCACTCATGCCACGAGTTTATCCCGATATTGTCTATAAAACAAAAGTTGTTCATAATGAAAGACACTCTGTCAACCAAATCCCAATTAGACGTACAATAAATGTTATAAAAAATAAGAAAATTGAGACGAAGAAGGACTCTCTACCCAGTGTAATCGTTGTTTTCACAAAAACCGTATTATTCTAGTGTATTTATATTTCTGCTCTGTGATGCGAGTATAGTTTACGTTGATCGTAAAAATGAAATACCGTGCAAGGCCGATTAACTAAAACCAATGCAAACATCTGCCGTAAATTTTCCAATCCTACTTAGAAATCTCTTGGTTTGCGTATTTGATCGAGCCAGCTCATCGTTCTAGCATCCATCCCGTACGCAAGCACTGTGTTCATCCACCAATCAAACCACGCCTGTATTCACGGATCCATAGCCACGTTCATCCACGTACTTACAAGCATACTAATCGTTCCCTCGCTCATCAATCGCGAGTACTCGAGATCCTCGCTTTCCCTATCCACGTGCAAGTCGTCGAAGTTTCCATGCTTGGAAAAAAAAAAGAAAAACAATTTTTCCGCTTCTAGAGTCCCCTTATAGAGCTCGGTGTACACAGGTAGCAGCGAACTCTCCACCCACGCTCGAAAGAAGAGGAGGAACGAAGCTTCGTGAAGAGGCTCGTAAAGTTCTCTCCTCTCTCTGTGATGCACCGACTACTCTTGCTTACAGCTATAATAGACTCTCTCCTTTTACTCCTCCTCCACCACCTGCTCTTCTCTCTCTCTCTCTCTCCCTCTCCCTCTCTCTCTCTCTCTCTCTCTATGTCACATTGTATGGAAGTTCAGTGTAGGCGGACCCGAGTGCTTTCCACGGTACGACGCCGACGGGAGCTATCGGCGAGTAGAGCACGTGCTGCACGCGAGCTTCCAACCGAACGTGAGGACGATTTTGCATGAAATATGCAGACTCGTTTCTCTCCTCTGCGTCCACCGCGCACTGTACTTCTTTCCCCCTTTTTTCTCGTATCCAGCTCGGCCAAGACCAGAGACGAGTACACCTGGCTCTATAGTAATACCTGGACTCTGTGTATGTATGTATTCAGTTTGCCCGATTTCCGCGTTCCCTTCGGAACAGTGCTTTCTCTCCGCGAGATTTCCTCTTCGTTTGCGCCGGTATACCTACAGTACCTACTATACAGGGTGGTACACCGTTAGAGTGCCACGAAACATAAACACGAGGATACCACCACCGCTTCCGTCTTTCTTTCTCTTCCATACGGTGAGATTCACAAAATTCGAATTACGGTGTCTACGAAATACATCAATTCTGGCACAATTTTTATTAGAAACAATTGAATGTAGAGACAATAAATTAAAGAAATAATGTCGTTCTTAAATAAGAAAAGAGGGCTTTATTTTATTTTTGTTTCAGTGAAAGATAAGTAACAGACGTTTAGTTCACCAAGAACTTTCCTTTCCTCAAGTCCTTTCTTATTCATGAACCTTTTCCGTGTTACTCTGATTTTTGCAAAATATTTTTTCCTAACAAAGTACCAAGTACTCCAGAAACTTGAAAATACTACTTCAAAGAATTTGTTAATTCCGTCGGACCTACTCATCTTCCTTATTCGACAGTTCTTTCTAACTTCACTGATAACGGAATAATATCGTGAGTCCGCTGCCTGTGAATCATCCTGTATACCACGAGACTCTGTTTTTCCAACTTTGTTTATACCGCCAGCCATCCGTCTTTAACTTTGTATTTCCTTTCTTTTTCTTTTTCCGCGGATCTCCGCGTTTACCTCGCTAAAGATTTACCCTGGTGTATTTCTTTTTATTTTAATCCTTGCCTCTTCGCTATTTCTCCTTACTAAGGTCTTTCTTCCGTGTATCAAGGTTGTGACACAAAGAATTTTATACCCTTTTTAGTAGATTCTCTCTCTCTCTCTCTCTCTCTCTCTCTCTTCCTTCCTGCCCCTTCGTTCCCTTTCCTTTCTCTGACTCAGTCTACAGTCCAGTCGAGGGTTTCTTTCTGCGTTTCCCTCATCCGATCCCTTTTTCCTGGCTCCCCTTGGAAAGGGGCAACTCGCGCCCTCGTTTCACCAAGTTTCTCTCCTCGTACACGACATCGGCGTGAGTATCGAGAACGAACCCTCCTGAACGAACGTATGAATATTTCAAAAGTCTGTTTCCAGCCAACGATTCACCTTCTCGGTTATCTTCTGTCACACCGCTTTCCCACCTTTACCGCAGTTCGATGATCCCGCAGAGGGAAACGATATCGAAGGGGATCGCGTCCAATCGCGTCTTTGTCATCGCTACTCGATGATTTTTTGCGATGAATTTTACGTGGAATAGAGTTTTGTAGTAAGCGTCGTATTGGATTGAAATTAATATCGAAACGAATAATTTTTCATAGTAAAGATCGCATGGAACAAGCTTTTGCGTTCAATATGGCAGTGTACGATTGTTCGCGATATTCATCGTAAGAAACGAATTTTCGCGATACGTATAGATTTTTCACGGTAGATTTCACGCGTGGCGAATATTTAGGACAAATATTTTTCCATCGAACGATTTTTTACGCTAATCTTCTCTGTCGACAGTTCTTAATAGAAAATATTCTATCCAACAATTATCATATTTGTTTTGACTTATTTCCAGTATTCAGGTATGCGATCTGTGATGATCCACGGTGGCTCACGAATACGTTCGAACACTTACGATAGAAAATTCGTATAAATACGTTATGTGCGTGGTATAGATCTTTCTGGAATTTCATGAATATCGTAATGAGACTCAGTCACGACGATTAATAGCGTGAAATTTTTAATCGATTTAGGAAGGCACGTAAAAGTTTAAAAAACATTCATCTCGAGCTTAGTAAAAAAAATTAGAAACTATGATACGTAAAATAATTGCCTTAAATTGGTTGTTTAAACATCTTTATGATATTTTGTGAAATATATGGCTACTGCAAAAATCTTGTTGAATTGCCGATATGTTTAAACATTTAACAATGTTGTAAATCTTCCCTATATAATACTCGATATATTCGGAAAACGTTGCTATACGAGTGTTCAAATGCTCTCACGAGCGACGATGTACAACAGCGGATTGAAAAATTCCCGGAATGACAATAACAATAACAAGTAAAACAATTGCTAGCGGCGATTCCCAAAACTTTCCAATCTACCCTCGTACAGGTATTTTCACGAAGAACAGCGAGCATCTTCGCACAAGTTACTACGTATCTATCGATCGGAAAATCTGGAATTACAACTGAGAATGCATAGATTAAACTTTGGTTGCGCAAGGAATTTGAGGAAACGACCCAATCGTATTTTCGGCGCAATCACGCGCAGCGGGTGAAACCGTTCGATCGAGCAGGTGCGTTCAAGGTTCGATCGTGAGCCAAGACGATGGCCGAAGACGTTTAGAAAAGGTGGTTTGCGTCAGCCGATACCGTTAAACAGATTTTCGGATAATCATTAGTCGACTATGCCGTTAGAATCATCAAATACCCTGTACACAGAAGTAGCGGTATTTATGAAGCAAAGCGAGCAAAATTGTCCGAAACAAATCGTATCTGGAATCGTGAGACGGCAAAGTCAGTCGCGATTTCTATTCAAGTCAATTTACTCAGGCGTGAAGAAATCAATCCGTTTGTAACAAAATTTTCTCTCTTGGTGTTTGCGGTGAGATGACTGGCATTTATTCGATTGAAATTGGGATACGAGGGAATGAGCAACTTTTACTTGTACGTGTACGCTTTATCGTACAATGTTTAGTATAAAAATAAACGCTCTTTAAATTTATGTTCGAACGATTGCCAGACATTCCTTTGATCGGATTTATGTTTGATAAAAGATACACAGCTCTTTGTAATGGTATATTTAATGGCACGAACAATCTTCACTGTTGTCGAAAATCAAATATAAATAATTGTTGAAATTCTATAGCAAAATTTTACGTATAATTTCATGGCAGATTGGCTGAACGTAAGAAAAGGATCGTTACATTCTTCTCGCTGTTACATCACTGCGTAATAAGTATTCTACTACAATTTCTTATACTTTGCCTCGGTCTAGCTTCTAAAATCAAATTTCCAAACTACCTTTACACCCTACGCATATAAAAAATTATCTTCGTAACTCGCCAACTCCCGTGGAAAACTTCATTCTCTTGCAAAATCCATTTGCGAAATCCATTAATCCATCCACTCGCCGTTCGCCCAAGAACATATCCTCTTCTTTAATATTCATTGCAATTTACAAGTCCCCTAACTACGTTCGTAAATTCGAAGCGTTTTAATCGACACATCCATCCCCTGAACATCCCTGTCTTCGCAGCATGTGATCTTTCGCATCGTGTTCGCACCCCCTGTGAAACTTCTTTAAACGATGTATAACTTGCGAACGATAATCGTGAGTGACAAGCGTGTCCAGTAACGAAGCATCGATAGAAGTCGGTATAATTAATCGAGAGCAAAGTCGTAGGAGCTGTCGATTCGTTCTCGAAAAGCTGTGGCGTGTCTAAATCGAAATTGACGACGCGCATCGTCGTTATTAATTGTCATCGTGAAGAAGAGAGAATAAAGAGAGCGGGAGAGGGAGAACAAAGAAAACAAAAAGAGAATGAAACGCGTTTATCGATCGTTTTGATACGAGCTAAGTTCTGCTAGCCTACTGAGATACGTTTCGACAGATCATCTTTTCGCGTGATCATCTCTTTCTCTGTTATCCCGTGTTATCTTCGAGATCACCAAATCGCTCGCGACGTCGACTCTACGAATTATATTTTGTCATGGTTTTGAAGAATTTCTGAAGAATATTACGAAGAATTTATCGAATATTACGAAGAATATATATTTCTGATGTTAAAAATCGATCTTTCTCACGAGCAAAAGATAATCCACTCTCAAAGGGATTAAAAAGATAATATGAAGGAAACGCTGTGCTTAATAAAAATATCTGACGTTGATAAATAAATAAAATAATACCTTAAAAACCATAAATACGCGCGTATATACGTATAAATACGAAGAATTAAATACCTACGTAGCGTTATGTAGACTTGTCAAATAGGTAGATCGCATACTGTATACTATACGGCTATACGACGATGGCAACGAGAGAGGAGGTTCTCCGGTTCGTCAGTCGCTTTCAGAGTCCTCCAGTAGTGAAATCCTCGCAAGGTCGTACGAGCGCGCCGCGAGAACGATTTAGGCCGGAAATTCCGCGAGCGATCGTGCGAGCGCGACCGGTAGAAACGATCGTTCGCACGCGCGCGTGCCTCTCTGTATCCTACATACCGTGCTACATCCTTCTTACACTCTCGTTCTTTCTCGCTCCGGCGCGCAGATTACTTCGTCCGTCTTCCTTTTCCTGGCCAAGCCTTTCCTTTTCTTCGATCTTCTCTCTTCGCTGTATCTGCTTTCTCTGTCTGTTTCTTTCCCTCTCTATGTATCCGTCTCTACGTGTCTTTTACTCTTACTCTTTCTTTTTTTTCATGCTATCCTGCCCGTATTTTCCCTCCTTCTTCCTTACGCTAATCGTCTCTCAACATCGTTTTACATCTCCTTTGGAAACACGGCTTTCGAACCTGTTCCCCGCACGCTTGAGATCTTGCATAGTTGCTGAAATTCCGAATTCATTACCGGCGGATGACTTTCACTCGCAGCGAGAACGACGTCGCGACGCGACGCCCAGAACAGCGCGTCGCTTCTTCGCACGCATTGTGCACCCGGATTTCCCCCCGCGACTGCCCCGAATCACCGTGCATCGAATTAACCCGATTTTTTTTTTAACGAATTCTGGTAACGGCGGGGCAAAGGCACCGTGGGACAATTGGGGAGAAATCTTGGATTCCTTTTGCGCACCAATTCTAGTCATCGATACTTCGTTGTTAGAAATTTTGTAACGTAGGCTTTACCAGTGTAAAACTTGCGATTTCTTCTCTTTTATTCCTCGATTGTTATTCGTGCGATTGACGCGCTGCTCTTTTCGCAACGGATCTTGATAACGTCCAAGTGAATAGAAGAATATCAGTGTAATCGTAGAATAATTGGGGAGAAACCTTGGACTCCATTTGCGCATAAATTTTCATTGTTGCAAGTTCTCCTCTCCTTTCTTTCGCTATCTCTTTTCTGTCGTTTTTCTTCTTCCTCGAAACGAAATTCGAAATTTCCTTTGCTTCGTCCGCCTTCTTTTATTTTTACGATACTGTCGTATTGTTCTATTACGAAATAATAGAAAGTCTTGTAAGGAACGATTAAATATAATCGTTTGTCCGTTTCGTGTTGCCCGATATGTTTTTCTACGTCCCTGGTACGCGTCGAAATCATGACAGATATCGTATTTTCGCAGATTTTTACCTACGATTTTCCGGCATAATTGAGATTTTTTAATTAACTGAATTCCGCTGATGCACCGTGATTGGCTATTAAAACTGGTAATGCGTCGACCAAGATTCAGCAACATCGTTGCTGACGTCCGAACGATGTATATCCGTGACTCGTAATTACACAGTGATGGTAATGTACGCGGTAGATGTAGTTACAGTTTCGCCCGCCTAGCTCGAATTTCATCGCGTGAAATTTCGCTTCTTCTTCGGTCTTTATTTTTCAGTTTCTTTTGTCTTTATTTAAAGGAAAGTAAACTATCGTTCCGGAAGAAGTGGTTTATATTATAGTTTGGTCAGCGTACGTAGTACTTGATAAAAGTGTAGTCATTGCGTTATGAAAAATGTTGGGCGAACGTATTCTCAGAGCTTAATATTCAAAGAATTAATAAGAATTAATAATTAATTTTACGCGTTCACACTGTGTAATTGATCCCTCCAACTAGTTTTCAGAAGAGAATAAAATTCCGTAACGTCTTTCGCGTCTTTTATATCATTCACATGTATCGAGTTTTAACTATCCAATTATTTCACAATAATTACAAAGATATCAAAAATTGGTCTGTTTTAAATGAATTAGTGACATAAGCGTGGTGTAAAATATTGTTTTATTCGGAACAAGTTAAATAGAAGAAAAACGGAAAAGAACTAAACACAATCGTTTGAATAAGTGGTATTATGATATCTCCGAATGCAAGTGAACACCTGCGCATTCTTCGAATGCATCAAAGGATTATATTCACTCCTACGCGAAGACTACACGAGTCATCGTACGCAACGTTCTTATTATCATGTCATACTTCTTGTAATTTGAGAATTATCGTTACTGCTTCCACTAGCTAACTGTTCTTTCAAAATTTTAATTGTTTTATTAGAGAGATAATACTTTTAGTAAGAGGAAAATTTGTAATGATGGATAAATCGTAACCAATTTAGGTCATAAATCGTAATGTTCAAATAAATCATGCGACACAGCATGTTTCTTCTTGTAATTATTTTCTTGTAATTATCTTTTTGTAATTATCTTCTTGTAATTATCTTCTTTCTATTCTTCTTTTCTATTCTTATCTTCTTCTAAATAAAAAGTGCGTTCGACGATTTCTAATAGAAAAATTCTTGATAAAAGAAGGATTTTTAAGAAACGGTAAATTTAACGATAGAAAAATTCGTAACGAAAAGTAACGTGAACGACAGAAAAGAATTCTTATTGTTAGTACAACTAACATTAAAACGTTGTAAAGAATCGATCTGCACGAATGAATAATCGAGTGTGACGTTTGATAAAAATAAATATTTCGTAATGAAAAATGTATCTTTTAAAGCAAATGGTTGCAGCAATTATATACTGTTTATTAATGTAAAATAACGCGATAAGCATAAGGTATACGATATTTGTAAGATCAGCTTTTTCCAAAAACTAAGGAATAAAGAGAGAAGAGAAGGTAGAAAGGAAAGGAAAAGAGAAATCTATGATCTACTTCGCGAAATTTCGCAATTCCTAACATTCTTCCACCGAAAGTCATTCGTTCGAAATCCGGTCGATCGTCGAGTGAAAAGCGCGAGAATACGCGTCGGGTTTCTCGAAGATCGCGAAAGCTCGCGGGTCGCGTTGCAAATTCCACCGGTCGCAATTGTCACGATATCGCCTGGTGAAAGCTGGCATCATAGACGCGTAATCTTTCGTCCTTTAGCCCTCTGTAGCGTTATCTTATCAGCTGCGTTTGTATGTTTCGCGATGCGGAACAGCGGGGAAATCCCCACGGGTGTAAGCTTGCGATGTTATGCAAAACAAAAAATCCCCCTTGCGTTATCTGACCGCATGTTTTAAAATTCGTTGTCACGAACGAAAACGTGACGAGAACGATAAATTTCTTCCGTTTGTCATTTTAAAAACGAGCATGCTACGAAAACTAAAGAAAAAGAGTAAGGAAACAAGCAAAGTATATTTACAGAGTCGATAGAAACTATAATACGGTAGAGTTTTGCGTCAACGTTGGATTTTGATAAAGTTCTCTGTAAAAATTGTCCAATCTCGTATGAAACTTAGCAAATTTTGTTTTTATAGTAAAATAAGATTACACGAATTTGAAATATATGAATTTAAAGCGTAGATGCTGGCTTTTAGATCTTTCATATTTACATTTTTTTTTTTTTTTTTTTTTTTTTTGTATAGCAGAAATTGGCCAATTTTCTTTTCCACGTGTTACGATGTAATACTATGTCGCTTCGTAATTATCGTTTGACACAAAACAAAAAATGCAACGTAAGAAGCGGAAAGAAACAACAATAGGAAAAATATGTAAGCGTCTATGTAAATGTTATTTCAAGATAGTTATTTCACATTGATAACCGAAGCCATATATCTCGTTGAAAATATGCTCACGTCGAAAATCTTCAAAATTGTCACTGTTTGTACATTCATGCATACAATGAGAGGCGTGTACAAGTCCAGCGAATCTACTGTCTGAAAGTACATTTGTAAGTACATATGTGTACATTCGTTGCTTACTTTCACGATATCGAGCTAGCTCCCAAGGAATGTATGCGAATGAAGGTGAAATTATATAGATTACAAGTTTCTCCGCACAAATTTTTATGGAAAAATGATTTTTCAATCAAATTTCTCAATTTCTACGCACAGTTCCCTTGTTAACAGAAGTTTTACTTTTTCTGACTGAGGGAAACTCTCTTTCCCGGGCCCTATATTTATACAAAATTGTATAAATGGCAACGTTCGTTCTACTTGTAAAACATTTCTCAGATCGGTATCTATCGGGAAAGGTGGGAGTGGGGCTAAGCGATCAGTGTGGGAAAGATAAGTGTTTTTGCTCCGGATTCGCATCTAGAAGTTTGGTGAGAAAAGGAAGAGAGTAAATTAATTCATTTGTTGGATCGGATACGCGAGATTGTCTGAGGGTCATGGGAACGAGACAAGATTAAATAAAATATCATATTAGTTGCTACCCGTGTACCATATCACGCGAAGCGTAAACACCGAGCATTAGAAGATTAACCAACAGCTTCTATAGTTGCGAGATTAAAAATCATTGAGAATAAGATAAGATGGATTAATTCTCGTCGGACTGTAATTCGAGTCAGCTTTATTTCAGGCAAATGAGAAAGCCCGAAGATTTAAATTTCCATTTAGTACATTCGCGATTTTTATTTATTGAAATTAAAACATTTAACATGGAAGTTAACACGATGTTACATTTCATTCGGACAGCGCGTTAAACGACATTCTTCTGATCCTGGTTCACCGTGTCAATTGTTTCGTTAAAACATCGATCCACTTCGTTTCGATTCTATGCTCGATATATCACCTATTTATTTAATAAATCGAAATTATACCTTACGGTAAATGAAGTTGACGTAGCCTGAATTAGCTCGTATGAATCAACGATTAACGATATGACGCGTAGGCAAATACCGTGTTAGTGGGTTAAACCGGCGTTCCGCTGTACGCGAAGCGTTTTCCGTGGAAAACTTTTCCGCGTCACGACGTTTACACTGCAAGCGATGGACGCGTCGATTGACCGTGACGTATTCTTACTTGGAAATCGCTCGAGATTGCTTTCCTCCTCGTCGTATCAACGAAACGGTTTCTTACGCTTCGCTGGGGATCAATTAACGACTTCGTGCAGTCGATCGTGCGATCATAAAAGCACGTGGAAAATTCTGCAGACGATAAGGGATGATAAGAGAGTAATCGTGTTCGTGGAAAAATTAAGGCTATTCACAAGTATTTTCATGTTATGATTGATAAACGAAATCACGACATTGGTTTATTTAATTTAAAGAAATGATATTTAAAAAGTTTTATTAGTAATATTCGATTTGCTCTATACGATTCAATTAATGTCATCGATGAAACTTCATAAGGCAGAAGTTACGAACGTTAATAAATATAGTTAATAAGAAATAAAATGAAATTTTACAAATTATATATAGATTATCTGATCCTATCTGGCGAGGAATTATATAACCATAAAGAAAAAAGAAATCTACTAGTGTAACTTGTAGTTTGTAAATCACTAATATTATTAGTCAATAAATTACTGTGCAAGAGAATGCCGAGATATTGCGAAGAAATTATCTAGAGCATCGTAGTTAATCGCGCAAAAATCGTCTATTGTTTCTTTCGCGATCGAACGTATCGATGCATAATCTATCAAGAGTTGATTAATATTACTAAACAAATACATACATCTGTAACAAAGAAATGAAAAATTAATAAAGACGGATCAATTTCAACTACGTCATCTTGAATCGTTACAAACGTAAAGACGATGAAATCGATTTTTAAGACGAACGAAATAAAATTTTAAAGGAACAATAGATAATCCGTAAACAAAAGGATTAGAACGTCCAAGAGATTGACAAGTTACCAGTTAATTCGTCTTCCTCGTTGATAAAGTAAGGCGAGGATATATTTAAAACAATGCTAAATATATCATATGCCATTATCACATACACATCCGTTATCCGACCACGCGTGCACAGGCACAGCAGTTCCATCGCCTTATCGCTGCCCATAAAGATAGCACGCAGCAATCAACTCGAGAACACCTAATGCCTCGCGGTAATAACAGCGGAAGAGAAATTGCGATATGGTATAACGAATATATCGGATTAACTCGTATCGCAGCATGATTCCTACTTAACTCATCGTAAGTCGGAAAAACAAGTCAGTGTATCGGACGTTAGTGTCGTATTCCTCCTTCCTTTACGTTCCCCAGGCTACGTGGACGCTTGATTATTTTTGACAGAATGTAATTTAGTTATAAAACCGGAAATAAAACCATTCAGGACGATCCTGTCTGTCTGTTCTTCGTTGGGGCTGTTGTAGAATATTATTATTTTTTTTTATTTGCGTTTAATTTACAATCAATTCTCGTGGAGAATTTTAAGTAAATATAGAATATTATGACACGACGGAATTTATCTTGAAATATTAACACGCACCAAAAGAGTTAAGTATAAGCGTCGAGCGTTGAGGAGCAATTTTGTTATTTAAAAAGATCATTATCCTTGATTCGTGTGGTTATCGAACTGTGTAGTATCAGGTAGAGGAAACGCTCTTTCATATTTATACAACGATTAATTCCAGAAATGATGTTCAAAATCGGTTGACACAGACAAATTGGCTATTTAATCTTAATACACTATTCATAAGACTTCAGATAGACCATTTCATTTTCATAGGATATACATTACACGTATTCGGTGATTGTGCAAACAAAAATAGTAAATTGTTGTTTTTTTATTATTAATCTGCGTCGTTTGTATATTCGTATATTTTAGTAACGTTCTTCTGTATTTTTAATATAAATCGATGAAAATATTCGTGTATTTATGAACGACAATGTATATATATACAGAGGTAGTGTACGCGAATCTATGAAACCATTTGTTTCTCAGGTATCGACAACGCCTCTCGATGTCAGAGATTTATCGTGTTTGGTGAAAAAGGCACGTCATTCCATGCCAAACATTACCAGTAGATTTCTTTGATCGGTCTGACGCATGTAAGGAAAAGACACGACTCGATTTGAACGAAATCTACGAACGATTCGTCGATATTTGTTTCGGCGACGTAAAATACGTTGCCTTCAAAGAAAATAGCTACGCAGACGTGCATCGTGGTCGATTCGATCATAGAACAATATTTGCGATGGACAAGTGGGAACGCACGTTTCGTGGCACGTTTAAGATCGTTGGAAACAAGCTTTCGTATAATTTAATACAATATCCTGAGATTTCGAGTCAGACGCGTTCTTTCCAAATATAATTTTTGATAAAAATGTTGAACTTTCGATGCAACATCGTGCGTCTTCGTCGATTAGAAACGCCACGTTAGACCGCCGATATGAGATTTTCAATTTTGATTGGTTCAAAAGTACACGCTCGGATTTTTAACGCGATAACTATGGAAATATGGTTACTTGAAATTTGTTCTTAGATTTCGATCGACATATTACGCATCGTCGTCTCTGAAAACTATGTTGTTACATGTTCGATGTGGCGTTGTTCTTCTTGAATTCGTTCAAAACTAGTCTCTAAGACGCATTTTGCATTCCATAAGTTTTACACGTCTTCGAAATCTCAGGATTTGACGCAACATTATCGTTCGTGTACATTCAGTCGGAATATTCCTCTAGGTCGACAATTATACATTACGCGCCGCACTGAGAAATCGAATATAATTAAGGCCATCGAACAGTAAAAACAAGGTGTAAAAAGACAAGCTCGTGATTATCTACGATGAAAACCTCGAACTGACCAAGCTTGCTTCATTTGTCAGTCATTGTGTAACGTGTTAACTAAAATGTGCCGACTAAAAAAAAAAGTAACACAAGACGCTTACAAATCGTGAATTTAATCGCGTATCTTGAGCAGCTTTTTCTAACTGCCATTACATTCGTATATCGATCATGTTCTTGTAGTTGAACCTTAGAGAAAGATAAATTCGCGAAAGTATTATAACGACGTTATATGGAGTTATAAAACGGATGGCATTTTTGTATTGCTAAAACGATTGCTCTTCAATACAGTAAAGTGGTACGTCAATCGTAACACAACAGAATGGCCATTCACGTGGCAAAACAATCGTTACGTAATTGTCAAGCATCCACGAATCGATGCTGCGACTTTCTTTCTCGTCGAATACATTTCTGAATGAAAGTTATGGCTCGTTTACGTACTCTGAAAATTGAAAACACGATGTTCAGCCGAAGGCGGAATTTTGACGTTGACGTTGGCAAAGTTTTTTAATCGAAGCATAAACAGCGAAACGAAGCGATGAAACCATACGGTCGTGGCTTTTCTGACGAGATACGCTGTCTCTAAAATATACCGTTCATTTCCCGATGTTTCTTACCATCGTTGTTGATTAAATTGCTGTTAAAACACGCGTACTGAGTGGTACTGTTAATTAAATCAAGCTAATCGGTAATTTAGCTGGAACGTATTAACACATTTTGGGTCCAAGTACTTATACAATTTGAAAAGATTTCTTTTTTTTTATTTTTATGTATTTTATATATCTTCTTTTTTTATATTTCAGTTAGAAATTATCGCAGTTATCGCGAAACTTAACTCTACAACTGCAAAACCAGTGGAAACGACCGATATCAGATTTTTTTGTTCCTATTATTCCTAGAAATATGTACATGATTTTCGGAGACATCAATCGTTGTTTCTATAGAATATGATTATTTATTTATTTTCTTACCTATTTACAAAAATTGCTTATGTATTTCGTCACGTTGTTTTGATTCCATTTCACTATTGAAGAACGGAGTAGCGTAACCTATGACTACCTTAGACAAAGTTATAATTCATCGTAATATTTGGTTAGCGTAAATTATTAATCGTTAAAATGTTTACAACGCGTAAACATCTCGTAAATATGTAAAAACCTACTATCGAGAAACGCGAAAAGTATCTGTCTAAGCAATCCGAACATTGTAGAAAGTCTAACCGAATGGAACTCAAAACGAAACAAAAGTTCAGCTATCTCGAGTAAACATTAGATTGTATAGAAAAAATCTAGGTATATAATTTGATTGTTTGCTATAGAAGCGTTCCGTGTTTACCAAAGAGATTATCGGCACCTTTGTAACCAGGAATGTTTCTTCGTTTCTTTTAATTTTGAAGAATGTCAGCCTGCATTGGCGACCCGCGCGATAAGTAGCAGGTGAAAAGGACGATAAATATCCGTGATGAAACACGTGTGCACAGGCAGCGTCGTATCACGGCCATGGTAAAATGCATTAATCGTCGGCATTTTTCTTTTGCCTGTTAATAAACCGAGAGGAATAAAAAAAAGAAGTAACCTCGCCAAGCCAGATAATCGTCGTCTACTGTTTAACCGAATCGTATAAAAATGTTATTAGCAACGTGTTTTCAATGGAACGTAAAAAGGATACTCAATCATCCAGACAGCTAGTAAATTTAATTGGAAATTAAGGCTATCACTCTACAAGAAGCTTGAAATTGATCTTATTCCGTGTAGATTAGAATCTTTTTAATTGTAAATAAAAGTAAAGTGGTAACTTTTTAAATGGTAACTTGTATATTTGTATAAATGAAAAGCTAAAATTGTATAGATCAAAAGAATCAAAGATACGTGATATTTTCCGAACATCTATCTTCTCGAAGGATTAATTAATTTCAATCTTCAAATTACACTAAATATTTAGTCTATTAGTCTATTTATGGTATTATTTACAGTACCTTTCTATTATAAAAATATAAAAATTTTTCGCTGCTATTGAAATAACGAATAGATTCTCGACGTTCGATTATTCTCGCGTAGTTTTCTTCTTTATCCAAAATCAACATTTTTCCCTTATCATTTATCATTCTGATATATAAATTGCTTTGCCGGACGCGTAGCATCGCGAGGGGCGAACTGTTGTCGCGAAATGCGTCTTCTGAAGCAGGAAAAAATAAAGAGTGCTGTTCGATGTCGGTATGAGTTGAGCTATAAATCTCGTTCCCTTTTTTAGCTCGTCTTAGTATTCGCTAAACGCAAAGCAAAAGCTTCGTTAGGAAGAATTAGAATAGTAATATATTATACCAGGTACATCGCATTGAACGTAATTGAATAAAATACGAGAGAAGAAACTATGTCAATGGTTTCACGCAGATCCCTAACCTCTTAGACACGATAATTTCTATACTTCGACTCTCTATATTTCAATGCATCAATTAATTTCTGTCGAAAGTAAGTAATATTTACAATTGGAAAACTAAAATTAACAGATTTTAAGTCGACTTGTTAACTTTCATATACGTATATATTTTTCATTTCAAGGATGTAGATATTTTTGGTAAACAGATAGCCCAGTTAACAAATGAATAAAAATCTAAAGATGGACACAAGCAGAGAAATACAGGTATTATCCACACGCATAAATGGAATATCGGAGAGTTTCGGTACTTCCATTAAGATTGACAGGTTAGTAGTTTCTACCTCGGTCGGTAACGTTGCGTTATCAAAGGTACATAAATGGCAGAGGAAAAACGAACTTTCGACAATGATGTTCGCGTGCTTCTTCTCTGTGAGTCAATTAAAATCAAACCGCTTTCGGAGCACATACCAACAGAGTGGTTTACAAAGGCCGTGTATATCGCGATTGCACTGCAGAGAAAGTAATCTCTCTTTCTATATATGTATGTATACGCATATATATGTACATAAATATATACCGACTGGATGGCTATTGTGTCGCAATGGTAGACCAACGCAGTTCGTTTTCCTTCGTTCGGTTAACGATTCGCCTTTCGTTACTCCTTTTGTATATAGACCGTTGCGTTGCGAAACACGGCAAAAGAGAAGGCGATCGGCGAAACATTGTGTGTGTGTGTGTGTGTGTGTGTGTGTGTGTGTGTGTGTGTGTATGCAACGTATTCGTCCAATCAAGGAAACCGGAAGACTCTCGATGTCGTCTGTTCTGGCTCTCACATATCACTGTCCAAATTTGATTTGTTGGTCGATTATTTTCGACGAAATTCGATAATTTTTAATTTACATGATTTTACCATTATTAATAGATTGTAACGGAATTTTATTCAAATTGTATCCAAAATTCGCACCAATCGTGTAATTCAAATTGAAAGATTTGTAACCATAAATAGGTAGTTATAATACTTAGAGCATACTTACTGGAAAAGAAACAGAGGCAAATTCAAAGATCGCTCGATTACAAATTGCAAAGGTATTCGTATTCAAAAATTTCCTGTTTAAAGGTGCAAAAGTTTATTACTACAAATATGAGTTGATTACGAATTTTTATCTTGCGAATAAAATCTAATTTGACAAATATTTTCATCTCTCGTGATAAAACATTGCTCATAACCATTGGAAATCAAGTTGCAATACTTCATATGTGAAACGCATGACTGTCAAGACAGATTGCGATTCCGAAGAGTTCTAGATTCCACGGCTACGCGGAGAGATTTGCCACTGTATATATTATTATGTATAGATAGGCGTAAGGCGTAAGTACTCGTGCTCGCCGGGGAAACCCCAGAGAATCGTTAGCGGGTCTTCAAACGAAATATAATAGAAATTCTTTGGTGGAGAACGAAGCTAATCATAGCGCGGCTGAGAGCTCCTTTATGTAAACCTTGAGACTAGATCCGGATTCTTGAGAAGCGATGAGTGAAGGGGAGGTAACAAGACGAGCGACAAGGACAGACCGAAACACGAACCAATTGAAGAGAAAGAGAGAGAAAGAGAGGGAGCGGGAGGGAGACAGAGAGAGATTGATCGAGTAGAGAAATGAAGACGGTGAAAAGGAGAGGAGGAAAGATTCAAAGGGAAGGGATATATTTCTATTCGGTTAAAAGAGCTGCGAACTGCGGCTTGTCGTTCCGCGGAGCAGGAGGGTAAGGGGAGGTTGAAAGAAAGGGTTGAGGAGGGGGATGCACGCACTTTTAGATCGGCAGGAGGGAAAAGCAAGTACGCCGGCGAAAGTGTTCTTGTGTATTGCACTCGTCAGCCCTCATCTCCAGCATCGAACAAATTTAATGACGGCCGCAAAAGAAGGAAAAGAAAAAGACCGAATCTAACGCGATCGCGTTCTTAGGTCCGGAACGAATCTTTTTATCTACGGTTTATTATCGACCGAGCTTGAAATTCTGTTACCTGAATCCTCCTTCAAACGTTATAGCGTAATTCATTTCGTCGTCGTCTAATCTAACAGAAAGGTCGATATCATATCATCGATCTGTCGAACACTTATCGTCATCTTTTCGATTACTTTCCTTAGGGATAAAAAAACACACAGAAGTTAACGATACTCGTATTTCGTTTTATTTTGATCTGAAAATATATAATATTTCTATTATATTTAGTACGTACATCGTAAGATTTCATAAAGATGAAAACATCATCGAGTAGCAGAGATTAGATCGACGCGACAAATGTACACGCTTTGAAATTTGACTCGCGGAGACAAGTTCCTCTCACGAAAGGAACGCAATTCCGCGCGTAATTGCGCGTAACACCGCGCCGTGGTAAACGAAATCGGCACATAATGCGACGCCGTTGTTGCTACCACTGTTCCGTTCGTAACGGAGAAAGAGTGCAACGATGATCATGTGGGCTTCTACACGTTCGTGTACACGCGTATACGCGCCTGTGTGTGCGTCGTTACGTTACGCATTCCCAGCGATCAGATTCGTTTTACGGGAACGCGCCACAGTAGCGGCTGGCTCTCCACGAGGGCCTCGATAAAAATGACCTCGTTTCTGTCAAACGGAGATTAAGTAACTATGTACCACAGCCGCGTTATACTTCCTTTCACTACAGAACTTTGCGCGCATAAGAAACGAAGTTAGTCGCTTGGCAATTGTTTTCTCTCTCTCTCTCTTCGTCTCACGCGTCGCTCTTTTTTCTTGCTAGAATTAAGACAGCAGACTCGAAAATCGAATTAATGGTAAAGATAAACCTTTCCTTTCTCGCTGAAGCGTACAGCGCGATAAAATTCCAGTAAGTCAAATACGACTGTTAATTTTAATTAAATTGTCGGTTTGGCAGTAACTTATTGATTCGTTTGGCTGAACTGTCTGCTTAAAATACAAGCTTCTTCTTCTTCTTCTTTTTTTTTTTTGTTAAATATATAAGTAGAGTTCAAAGTCCTATTAGAAAATCTATAAGCACACATTCTACGATTTGAAATTAACTAAAGTTTTAGTTTCATGTTACGATTTATCTTCTAATTTTTAAAGCGAGCATGAGCAATATGCTTCGTACCGGTGCACCGCGATAAAGAATCGTAAAAACGTACCGGAGGAAATCAGATAATCAGTATGGAACTATCGGTGTTAAATCTACAATCTCAATTTGCAATTATACCAAATTATCTCAGCCGTTAATCGTGAAATAAAAAACACATTCGCAGATCTGAACAGAATTTCATATTTCCTCATACATCAATTTAGTTAACGATAAAACAGTGTAATATCATAATTACCAAATGACTAATTAAAATCTCCTGTAAATTCCAATTTTCCAGTAAAAATTGTTTTAAATAATATTTATTGGATAGTAGTTACCGATCGAGCACAGAATCATTTCGGACTCGAAGGAGCCAGGTTATCCAACGTGTTGGCTGTTACGCGACGACAAAATTCACGATGGTCATTGATGATGCTTTGAAATCCAAGCATAATTACACGTTTCATGAAATTTTAATGGCCGCGGTCGTCTAGATTCACGAAAAATACAGAAAACCGGGAGGTACGTCTCTTTCTCAGCTTGGTAGCCACCGGTCAGCCGTCTTTTTTTGTCTCTCTATTCTTTCCTTTCTTCTCTGCGTGGCGTATCTTTCTCGTCGGTCCGCCGCGCGCCGCGCCGGTGGCTGATCGCCGGCTCTTTCTTTCTTTCTTTCTTTTTCTTCTTCTGCTTGCTTCGTTCTCGCTTCTTCCTCTCTTCCTACCCTCCTTCTCCTACATTGTGGCGAAGGTATGTAGGCTGTGCCACATCCTTGCCCGGAAACCGTTACCTTGCTGGCTTTACACTGAATGAAGCTCGCCATACCGTTGTTCCCCATACACGAATTTCCTTTGACTTCGTTACTAGCGACGGCGCCATCTCTCCTCGTCCGCGAACTTCCGTGAAATCGTTTCCTTTTTTTGATCTTGTTCTTGTTACCGGACCTTCCCCGTACAATTAAATCAGTGAATATTTGTAGAATTTTATAAGTTACCGACAAGTTACCGACAAGTTACCGATACATATCAACAAGATACTCTTTCACAGCAGCGACATGCTTGGTAATGAAACAAATAGAATTTTACAAATTTTCGAATCACAAATCGTCTGATTATTCTACGCTGTAAAAAGATTATGAAATTTTAAAAGGATAATTTATAAACCGGAATCCTAGGCATCTGGCATCTTCTTACGCAATCATCAAACTGTGGATATTGGTAAGTCGACAGATTATAAGTTACAGATTGTAGATTCCTTTCTTATGATTTTACAGTTTCTTGTCAAATAGGCTGATTGGATAAGCTGTGATTCGTAACAACTACTTGCATACAATTCCGTGTTATTAAAAGCTAATTTATTAGTGTTAGTAATTCGTAACTCGTCGCTTGTACGACTTTAATCATTCAATTATACAATATGAGTCAGAATTTGTTTATCTTTATCACCTGAATCATCACCTCTAGCCATTCTTGATCTGATTAGCCTTTTTTCATATTTTCATTATTTATTGAAAATGAATGAGTAGATTTATTATTTATGTCTAAAATAAAAAGAGATGCTTCTTTATGGTAATATTAAACAAGGCATCGGTATTAGTAAGTAATGCAAGGCGATTGGTTCGAGAATCGATCATCGACTGATAACCTCATACAAGGTTCAGCAAGCTTCCGGTATACTATTCGTTGTCCTGTTTGTTATTCTTAACGTTTAAAGTCATTCAAAGCTTCATTGAAGTAGTTGATAATTAAAAGTTGTCATTTTTTTGTTACGTAAGCGAGGAATGCATATGTATATTTGATAATAAGAGGTAGTCAATTTCTTGAATTATTACTTACCGTCAATGCAAACATGGATTTGGAAACGTTTCCATTACGATGTACGAGCAAGTTTTTGTTTACGAAAAGGTGTCGCAAGGACATGCCGCATTAAGGAACAATTACAGTAATTGCTTTTGCAGCAAAGCGTTCAGTCGGAACGATGTTGTCAAGGACCGTCGAAGATGTTCAAAAATTCTTGGAATAGCTGAAATATCGCACGAACATACAGTTGTAGGAGTATCATAAATGGAGTCCTTGAGATATCTGCATAAATTAGAATCGCAGAAAATTCTTACATCGAACCGATCGGTGTAATTAATAAAAATGCCATAATTAAAATACTTTAACCTAAATGAAAGAAACATTTATAGTTCGAAAAGCCTTGAAAAAGATTTACAACTTGTTTCAGTAATAAATTTGACTAAATATATAAAAATCGAAGTAATCGGATTTATTAGAAAATTTATGGACGAATAAAAATTGAACGAAATATTGAATTGCAAACGATTAAAGGAAATACATTGATAATTAATCGCAGACATAGGTATAATTAAATTTCGTAATTTACTTTAAAGTTCGGAGCTTCTTTGATCGAAAGAAATTTTCAAATTTATCGTTGAAAGTAAAATGAAAAATAGAGGCGGTAAAGCAGGAACGTTCTCAGCGAAACGTCTTAATACAAAGGCATGTTCTCAAGTTTTTCGATTTCTAGTTGCCTGTCGTGTTTTCTGCCTTTTTTGCACAGCGATACGTCTCCTCGTGGGACACTTGATCGCGAGTGACATTCCACCGATTTCCGAATTCTCGTTCACACGCCTTGACTCTGATCTCCTTATTTAGCGACGAGAAATCTTATTGCCACCTGGCTTTCTTCTCTCCCATCGTTGGCCAGTTTTTCCAATAGAGTTTTCGTTACCTGTCAACCGCTTTTATTTGACGCGAATTGAAGCAATGCAATCTATATTATAAAGTGATCCAAGATCAAGATTACATTTTCTTTAATTATTTAAATTATTCATATCGATGTACCTTTTTATTCATATTTCAACCATTACCATTAGCTCGATTAATTTTTACCCTTTAAAGAATATTTACGTGTCTTTACTATTAAGCAATCAAACAAATGGAACGCCAATTTCAAAATTTTTAGATTTATCTTTATCCATTCAGCTTTTGTACAATACTAAAATCTGTGTGCGTGTGCGTAACTTCAAAGTTATACACGTAGGCAATATTATTACATAGGTGTCTTAAACCATGGAGAAAGTCGAAAGGCAAGAAGGTCTGCAAAACATATTTGTAACGATAAGAAGTCCTGCAAAATATTTACTTGAAAACTTTCCCCACTCATTTGCCTAAATATGAAGTGTCTTTACTGTAGATCGAGTCACGATAATCGAGCTCGATCCCAAATTCCCAATTGGAAATAAAACAGATTACAGTCAATCTTAATTCCACTGTGTTGGTAATTTTATTCGCAGCTATCTACTAGAATTATCACAATTGTCAACACAGTTTCCGTTCTATAACGATCTTTCTTATCTATGTATAATTATCGCGCGTAATTGATATTTTTTCTCAGAAGTTCACATTCACATTGAAATATTGGATGACGCATTGGAAGCTACCATGTTAGGTTACCAAATAAATCACGTTTAAAACAGAAAGTAATAGCGGCATTACTCGAGAATCACACGAACTAGCCACACTAAGGACTTCCTGTGAGCGATAAACTGGTCATTCACCGATCTTCTCGACCATCGAACGCGAATTAAAACACGTTGGAAATTCAGAATAAAAGAATGAATCATCGGTATTGTACGACGTGTCTATCTCCCTGTTTTTCTCACACCGAACCCCTTCTTCTTACACACGCGTAATTAGTACGTCTGTAATTATTATGTCATTCGGAGTCGAGCGTTCTTAATCGTAGCAAAGGTCGGGCTGCCCTCGTCTACGAAATATTATTCGCACTTTTGTCGTCCCTTGTTTCTCCTTTTCTACCAGCGAGCCATTCTCAATTACTCCAGTATATCCATTAGTGTGGAAAAGAGCGGAGGGATAAAACGAAACGGTTGGAGGGATGAGGAGCGTTGAAATGTGGGAATCGCGCTTTGACAGAGCATTAAATAACGGGCATATCGCGGCGTGCGTTTCACGCAGCGTGTCGCGCGTTACACGACGCCGACATAAACGCTGTGGTCACGTAGCCTTTGCGCTGCTGTAGCACGATGGAAGTGGGCCGAGAATTATTTATACGTTGGTCGACACAGCTGATCTCCGACGCGCGAGCGCGCTCCTTTTCTACCTTTTCTCTTTGCCTGTATTTTTGTGCGGCCAGCCGAGAACACAGGATCGCCTCGCACAGAGAAAGACGATGATGCGATCGTATATGTGCGGAATATCATGAAGGAAGGAAGAGGAAAGAGAATTAGACAGAAGGAAACAAAGAGAAAGAGAAAGAAAATGGAAGGAAAGAGGAAGAAGAAAAGACTTTGTGTACCTCAGTGGCTGTGTGGACGCAGCAGAACGAAAAAGCATATTCGATCTGGTTCCCGCTAGAAATAGCAACGGCAGACTGAAATAAACGCAACGTCGCAACGCGCGTCGACAAAGAATCTCTCTCGGTTTTCATGACGCTGTCACCGACCCCCATCCCACCACCGGGGACTCGCTTTTTCTCTCTACGCTCTTCTCACCGTCGCGTCGCAGCTCGCAGCCACGATCCGGCATCGTCGTAAAATTACCGGTAAATCGTTTGACAGATCGTGTTGTCTCTGCGAGTCAAGTAGCTTCCTTTGTCTCTTTGGTGAGCGCTTAATTAGTCGCCTCGCGGAAGTTTATTCTTTTCTACATCGCGTTCCTTTAAACGTATCACTCGGCTAAAGAAAGAGAATTTTTTAGTGGTCGGTTCTTCGATTCGATGTTAGTTGGTAAAATCAGCGGCGCGATAATAATGGACGCACGGATTCCCGCGAAAGTACCGTACTTTCCAATCGTAACTCGTATCTCTCTAAAGGGGCAGAGAAGGATTGTGTTCGAGGTAGAAACACGGTTTTACGTAACGCCCGCGTCGGACAGGATACGCTCGCCGTTTTTCTTTATTAACGAGCTCCAACCGTAGCAATTAACATTCACGGGAGAAACGAGACGCGCTTTTCGACGCCTATGGTCATTATCGTGGCTCTCTCGGGCCGGGATCGATTTCGCAACCGCGCTGGTTACGTGCCTGTTTCAAGAGCGAAAAAAACGCGATATTCGGGGCGAATTTGGTGTCACGCGAACGTGGTCAATTAACGTCCACATCGTTAAATTACAGCTTCTGAAAATGCGGAGAAAGTCGTAAATGACTACCGATGACGTCACTTCTTTGCCATGTTGTATCGTTTGATACGATATACATAAATACGCGTAAACGATTTATAATTCGATCGTTTTACGAACGAACCGCGAGCTGTTTCGATTTTTCTTCGTGTTACGAAGAAATGTACAACGTTCTTTGAAGAGTTTGGGAAAGGGTTAGGTTCAAAGGCGAAAACGTCGCGATGGTTGGAGAAGGGTGTAATATTGACGGGCGGTGACGTCACGCGACGCCCCGTTGTCGGATTATACGTACAGCATCCCCTTCTCTTTTGGCACGTCCGACTGGACTCCCACGCGCCACTTTTAATGCTGCCCGTGTCATGCTAAATATTGCACTTACCCTCCAACAGCATGATTAAAGTTTATTTTTACGCGGGGAAATGTAATTGAATTACAGTAGAGATGGAATAGCTTTGTGGAATTATCCTTCAGATAGATCCAAATCTACCAAAATTCCTTAAGAGTACTTTAAAGTGAAACTGAAGATATTTCTCATTTTTAATAATGTTGTAACAGTGTAATATGGATAAAAGAGAAAGATGTTGAAATTACATACTTGCTGCAATCGTATCGACGTGATTGGAGTTTACGAAATGATTCTTATTTGATATATACAGGTTTAAAAACTTAAAGAAAACGAGGAGTTTTAAAATCATATATTTATTTTTATTGTCACCAATAAATAAATATATGTGTACATATCAAATCAAATCGAATTGATATTTGAATGGTATCGATTAATTCTCATTTGAAGCTATTTATGTAAAGCCCATATTTTTATTAATAGATGGCTTTCAAGGCAAAAGACAATTTCATCTTTGAAGAAATTCATGGATGGTTTTCAGCAACCAGTAAAAGCCAGTTTAAATCCGACAGAAAGATAAATTGCTGTGTTTATCGGTCGCGATTAAACGTACGTCAAGATAAACTGAGAAAGAAAAAGAGGAGGAAACAATGTCGAGAGAAACACAATGCTACTGTATAAACATTAATCGACGAAATCGCGTGACAGTGTACAAAGTACAAGTTGCTGTTTATCAAAAGTTACGTCGTTGTTCTCTTCTGTCGATAATGTAGGCTGCTGTCTGTAATATCTTAAATATTTCTCACATTTGTCGAGAAACATGATATGTAGATTTTATCATTTATCACATATTTGTCATTGAAGCTAGTTGTCTCGAATCAATAATTCTTAATTGTTAAGTAGCATTAGATAAATAAGATTCCTAGCTTTTAATTAAAGTCGCTCTAGAGTGATAATTGTTTTTCTGTTTCACTCTGTTTACAATGGTAATCGTGAACTCTACGCAAACGTATTACTCATTGCATCCCTTTTGGAAGTGCGTAACTATAATATTAATACAAGAATTGGGAAGAACTACAGAAACGCTACCTTCAGTGTGTCCGTGCCAACGTATCCTTCTGTATTAGCTGTCAGGGATCGAATAAAATGACCTGGTCGAAACCTAATACTTATCTTCTGTTCATGAATACAAACGGTGGTGGGGCGAGCTTGGTTACTACTGTATATGCGAGATGGTAATAAGTCTCTGCGATAATTCAGTTAAAAATGAATATCATCGATGTATTTGGTTTCGGTTCGGGTTAGCGTTTTCAATCCGACCGCCGTGAAGTCGCTTGCTTGGAACGATAGCAATTCTCAAAAAATTGTTCAAAATCTCGATTTCTACAACATATCCAAAAATTATCGAAATCAGAGAGGAAGCAAATTTTTTGCCATTTCATTTAGTTCTTTGAATAAACAGAATTAGCAAAGCAAAGAATGTAGCCTTCAATGAAGTATAATGTACAAGGAAGTTATGAAGCGCGACATATGGCGTAAGTTGTTTCGAACTTCTTAATCTTTCTTTGTATCTCAATAAAAGATTCGATAACATCTATACGATGCTCAACATATTAAAAGTCTCGTTCTTCGATAAACAAGAGAAAAAAGAAGAAAGGCATAGGCATCCTCGAGATTTCCGATTTCCCCATATAGTAATCCACTGGAGATTACGAGCAAGAACGTGGTCGCATTTCAACGCGTCGCATCGTACCGTATGCGACGTGTGTTTCTTCCACTAAACACATAACATACACAATATGTATCGAGACACGGATACGTGAAGCGAGAAGTCAACTGCCCTGTACACACACGAATCTGTATAAAAGATATATCCATTGCATAATCATTATAAATGTACCGTGCGTTAACTTACACTGGCACACTGAAATTTTCGTTCCGCTTTCGAACGTCGCACCACCTAATCGTTGCATTCAATTTACAGAACATTTGCATCGAAGATTTATACGTATAACGTCGCGTTGTTGTCTGAAAGAAATTTATTCGTTCCGAAATTGTTCCAGCTGTTAGCTACGTCTAGATACATATATTAAGCTATACCAGAATATAGTTGCTGTACTTTAAATTATATTTACAATTATATTTTTATTTAAATCTTTCTCAAAAAATATTATTGATGACAGATACAGTATCAGGCGCAGTTATTTTAAATTTATATACTTAACATAACTTACATTATACAGGTACTATTGCTAATTCTGAATGTAATAAATCTTTCATACTGATATTTAAATTAAATATCCAAAAAAACGCAGCTAGTTAGTAACAGAATGGGAAGCGTAGCTCTATTTTCAATTGAACGTAATATGTGGGATGGAGTATCAATGTCATGTCATCTTAAATTGGCGCGGTATACCAGTGAAGCGTGGATGTGAGAATCAGAGCTCGGTGGATTCATAACCGTAACTCGACTCGTCATCTTTGGTGCTATCGTCTCGTTGTAAACAAGCTTAAGCAGTCCAGTGTGCCTGCCGGCGCTATGTAGGTTACTATCCCAACGGTCTGCGCCTCCTCGACCCGCCTTTAAGGTCGTTTACAGCGTAACCCGAACCCACTTCTTCCTTTCATCATCTTCTTCCTTCGCCTCTTTTTTTCGCTCTTTTACCGTTTCTCGTAATCCTTTTGAAATGACTGTTTCGCGTAAAAAATAAGCATCTTTAGTAACTGTAAAGTATGATTTGCTTTTCGAATTATTTGATCACAGAGAAACCTTAAATTGCAGCATGGTGTTTTGAAATAAAAATCAGAAATGAATCTATATATCTATAATTGAGACATTTTTCGAAACCAGGACGAATATTATAATAGAAACAGTCATCAATTCGAGTCACACTGTTTCCTGTAATAAAATTATCCACTAGGTATCATTACCCTGCTTTCCCTTAGAAGCACACGAGACTTATAATTTTCTGAATAGTCATTACTTTTTCGAGTGTTAATTTCAGGTATAAGATTACAAATAGGATCAGAGGATCTCGAAAATGATCCGCATCCGGATCTACATCCGGTCGTACTTTATATTTATGCTTTTTTGCAAATAGAATAAAGGATTACCAATTTACGTAAATACCGAGATCTCGCATACAAAAACAAATATTGTTCCAACACCAAGATATACATAGGAGTTGTATGTATAACCATGTCGTCATTGAACAGTACGTTTCAAATCACTCGATGAGTTATTACACCTCCATATTACACAAAACTACACAATAAAACCACGAGGTTAGCTTCGAATTTTCATATGACTTTAAATTCGTGAAATATTAGACCGGACAATACTGGCTCTCACGAATGAAACCATAAATGTACATATGATACAGTAAAAGATGTTATAATATACTGCGCATGCAAATTATTTGGCATGAATATTTATTCGCACTTTCGCGGCATATCCATAACGACTTACAGCGATTTTGCGAGGTACGTGCGGGAGATATCACGCATCGTGACCGCATAACGCGTTTTCTGATTCTTTTTTCTGGCTGTGGCGCACGCGCTCGCCAACCTCGTGGCTGCTCCCGATGCGCTTACCCAACGTTGTTAGCAGCGCCGCGCTGCCGTTAGCTGTGTCGATGATCTTTCGTTGTGGTCGTGCGACATACACGTATAAGTTACGCTCTAAGAATTACCGGGTAGTGGAGTATCACGTGACGCCGCCTTGTGGGTATATAAAGACGACCGACGGCTAGTGGAATCAGCCACTTGAGAACTGGCTCCGAGGTTCGTGCAGTGGTTTGTACCTTGTAAAGCGATCGAGAATCGTCGAATACGATTGTTTATCTCAAAGCACAAAGGTGGAGAAAGAGAAAATTATCGAAGAAATAGCTTTGCATTTTATTGCTCCCGATACTGTCGAAAGAAAAGTGAGAAGGGAGGAGAATTGCATACGTACGTGAATTGATAATGAATCTTGGGAAAAGGCTCGCATAAGAATTGTGTAAGGTAGGTCGTCGGTTCTGATGACCGGTAGGAAAATGACGTAGTCCGATTATCGGCTGTTTGAACGTCATAGAGAAACGGGTGACACACATGCGCAGAACGTTGCCCCTTAGCAAGAATGGAGAAGCTGAGACACGCACTTACATACACATATATGTATGTCACGGATGCGCATGTTTCTACGCTATATATCATTGAAACATAATGTGGAATATTATATATCCGAACATGATATCGTAGTCAACGATCACGTATACACACGTGATTAATATAATATGGATTCGGAGACTCAGTAATTATATCGACAATCGATCAGACTATCTATGTATATAGAGAACGACGTTAACGTTGGTTAGAAACTGAGCGGAGTACATACTTTTGAAGCGGAAAGATCTGCCACGATTAGAATCTCGTTTTGTACGCATATATTTGTCACGTCTGGTAGAACGCGTGAGTGTTGCACACTCTGAGGAAGAGAGACAGGGAAAGACGCCGCGTCTGACTGTGTGCATCGCTTCCAAGGTTCTCTCCGAGCACTGCCTCCCGAGGATTTCAACTTCTTTTTGTCCGGCGTTCAAGGTGAACCCGTACGAGAAAAAAATTCCCGCGTCCTCCAACTGAGACACTAACACCGGATGGAAAATATACTGACCCACTGACTCATAGGGGATTTCCGGCATTAGCTTGGCATTTGCTACGTGCTATAGTAACTACCGAGCACGACGTCCTTAAAAGTCTCGTTACGTCTTGCAAAAACCGTTCATTACCCGACCATAAATGTAACTGAGGTCGTTATCTCAAAAACCAACAGAATATTAATTTATTAAAAGGCATACTTATTTTCGTGAGTTAATAGTAAAAGTTAGCTACAAATTAAAAGATTTGGAGATTATATTCGAAGCTCTATAGTATGTAGCCGTACAGAACAAAGAGAGAAATGAAGGTCTGTCCTCGAAGAAACTTCCTGATGTCGAATGCTCGGCTCAACACAGTTAATCGCGACCTAGACATCATCGCGACTGTCGAGAGACAGTTAAATTTATAACAGACGCATTAGATCCACGTTTACGGATCGTTTTAATGGCAGAGGAACGCGCAAACGAAGAAACGATCGGACGATTTCGTGATTGCCCTAACTGCGAGTCGGCTAATAAAAGACGTTGCGCAATCGTGGACGTTGGTGTTGCGCCGTAGATAATAATAAGAACATAGACTGGTAAAGTGGAAGGGGCAGGTAAGAGACAGCAAAGGATAGGTTCTCTCTCCCTCTCTCTCTCTCTCTCTCTCTATCTATCTATCTTCTATCTCCCTGCCTCTGTTGTATGTGCGCGTCCATGTTTCATCTTTCGATACTGTCGATGGATCGCTGTGTGCACGCGCGAATGCACAAACATAATAATTTGCCGCGGATGAGTTGTCGCGAGTTACAGCGGCCGCGCACTAGTGCAGTGGTGCAACGAAATCGAAGAGAAACTCTCTCGACCGAACTCGTACGCTATTTACAGCTTCTTTCGAGTAACGAGTTACTAGGTTGATTGTCTCGAGCCTTCAGGAAAAGTACTATCGTTTTTTCGTATTATTATATTCTCTATCTTTGATCTTTCTTCTTCGTCATTTATATATTTTCTAAAAATCATCATTTTCATGCACTTCTATCTAACTTTCATTCGATGGCGCTTCCGCCTTTCGTATTCACTTTCGACAAAGAAATGTCCGTAAATAGGATCATTAGAACGGAGAATCGATACGTTAACCTGACCACGTTAATTAAATTGTGAAATTTCTATCGTGATTACTCACGGCCGAACGTTGCCACGGTATCGTTTCTTGAAGAAACACGCGTTTACGAGAATACTAATCGACGTTAACCTCTTTGCCGTGGCCATATTCTCCACCACCGTCCGTAATCTGCCTTTCTCGTGGCCGTGTCTTTATTTTACCAGTAGAAAGGAAAGGTCGCTTGAGGATAGACAAATAAGACGGAATCGGCGTGAAGAGGCATATCGGGGACCGATTGCTCGACGGTCGTTATGCGTGATAGATGTTATACCGCTATATGTATGCTGCAGTGTGGCCACAGTTTTCTCTGGCTCGTTTAGCAAAAGCAGGGAACCACAAGAAATCCGATCGTAATTACTTCCGGCTCGCCGAGGCCTTCTAGGGAACGTTGAGAAAACGGAAATTCACTTTCTTTACCTTGGCACCATACTTACCTCTATGTTCTTCTATCTTGTTTTCTTTCTCTCTTCTCCTTTCTCTCTATCTCCCTCTTTAAATGACCCGACGTCTGCGCGATATGCATGCACACATATGCATACATATGGTGTGTGTATGGTCGTGATTCTTATACATCGACGACTCGTTTAACAAAATGTTCAGGGTCAGCATATATGTAGATAGATGGGACACCTGCATCGAGTATTGTCTTTTCGCGACTTTTCGACTTTCCCAACCACAGATACGTATATACCTGCGTAATCATTGTAAATAATTACTATTAGCGTTCAGTAATTGATCGATTTGTCTTGTGATAAAAGACAGCTGATATTCGTACAAAGACGACTGTCGAAACGTGCACTTAGAAACTCGTTCCTTGGCACTCGATCAAAGTATGTTGGAATCTGTAACATTATTCGGAATATTATTTTGGGTCGTTTCTCCGATGATCGAGCATTTCACTCGTACACCCTTCATCGTAAAACAATTTTTTATCGCGAATATTTAGAATGGAATTCAAATGTAAAAATATGGCCGAATGGACACTGATACATTCAACGCCATCTGTTTGCAGTCCATCGTTTGATGATACATTTTACGAGCATCGTTTTTCAAACTGCTTTTTCATAGATATAAATATTATTTACAAGTATACATAAAAGAAAACTTGTTTTTCACTTCGTATACGATGCAACGATGACGTTAAACGTAAAATTAATGTTGATTATCTAAAATATAATGACGTTACCGTGAATTTGTAGTTCTTGACGTAAATGTTCGCAGTTGAAGTGATGAGATAACGCGCCATCACAGCCGTAGTGTACTTAAACTTTTCGTTTGTTCGGTTTAAATTTGCGTAAAATAGGTTTCGCGTAGCCATTGCGAATGTAATTTTATTTCATTTCTTTCGCTGACAGGACTTTCGACTTGCATTTATTCGAAACGAATTTAATATCGTTTATTCCGTACGGTAAAACGTATGAAACTGTACTGTCTGCTCGTTAATGTGGTAAAGTTGTTTCGTGACAGAATTCAAAAGAAAAAACGTGTAGTTCTTATTAAATAACTTTAATCCCGCTTCACGTTAAGCCGGTTAAGCGACAGAAAATGGTCTTTTGTAACCAAGTGGAACTATACGTAAAACTTGCGCCCTATCCTTTTCCTTGTCCGTTGTCTGTCTTTTTCTCTCCATTCGTTCCCCTTCTTCCTTGTCAACATTACGCTCGGCTTGGCAAACAGCGACAGGCACGGACATACGAAGGACGTATACCTACATAGACTCAACTTACATGCACAGACTGCCACCAATACATCTGTATCTACTTCAAAAGCCATTGAACGTGCTGTTAGCTTTTTCTCTTTTCGTTGCTCGGTTCACTCTCTCGTTCACGCGTAGTAGCTCCAATAGTGGGACAGAAAGAGACAACGATAACGGCCGCTTGGAACTCGAGACGATCGTTTTCATCGAATGCTTCGGATCATATCATTTGGCTGTTTAAGCTGTTTTCTATTTTTACTCGTGTTTTGGCGTGCAACTACGTAAAGGAGAAACCAATTGAATTTAATTTGAAGTTTGATCGCGCTTCTAATAATGTGGTGAAAATTGATGGAACTAAATCACACGAATGGAGGTTAGGGTATTTGTAATTCAATCGATCGCCATTTCAATTGTACTAGTTTAACATAATCTGTATTTAGATATAAGATTTATAATCAATATTTCGTTATGTAAATTTCACATGACTTTCTTTCTGCTCATTTTATTAAAGACATCATGACTTTGAGTTCTAAAGGCCATGATTTCTCAACTTCCATCATATTATCTTATTTATTTATTTATTATTAATTAGTGTCGCGTCAGTTGCTGAGGCTGTTAGTGACATGAATTACAGACACACGCGTGTTACAATATTTATCTTATTTTTCTTGTAAGTGATTTCTTTTTATTCATATAAGTAGCAATAAATTTATCCCTTCCAACATTCCACGTTTCCGCGATTTTGCGCCAATAACGTGATACGATTCTTGGAAATTACATCCTTAATTTTTGTATCGACTGCGATACAGGAAAAATCGAGTTCCTTTCAATTTACGTATAAATAATTCCATGGTCAAAGAACACGGATTTCCTTCAAATGCACGTACAAAAATGATTTTACTGGTAGTCTCGATACAATATGAATAAATGGATCGACGTATGATATATTAAGAAAAAAAATCGTATTTTAAATTGAAATCACGTCGAAGTGAACGGCAATGGCAACAAGACCGAGCCCCGATCGGTCGTTATCGACTACAAAGAGCAATACAGACCGTGTCGAAAGACAAAGATGAGAAATAAAGCTCGCTATCGTTCTCCATAAAAACAAGTATATTTAACTAAGACGCGATAACATACCTTAATGCGGTTTCGTCGTATAACATGCTACATATTATTTGTTCATGCACATAGATCATGTACAATTTGCAATTTTCTCATAATACATACTCATTAGCACGGACAGCAACCACGTAATCAAATACATCAATAACATCGAGATAGAAATAATTTAATGTCACCGAATAGATGTTTGTAACCAATATTCAAAGATTTAATTACACACAATATCTGTGCATTTGGACAAAACTTGGTACACACTTAGTTCCCATAATTCTACGATCGGAGCAGGTGCACGAGAAAATTTCTTTGTTTTTTTGCGTATATGTTTCCATTATCATCACCTAATGACGTCAATGCAATTACAATAAAATTAGTTGCGTATTCGACAGCTTGACAGCTGCGGCTTCCAACACTTTTGTTGCTCTAAAAACGGAAGATTTTGGCCGACAATCGTGAACTCAGCCGACATTACCATACGTTGGTAAATTTATCTTGCCATTACGCTTGAAAACACGGGGAGATAAATATGCTTTTGGAAAAGAATTTTATTCCCCATATTGGCAGTCAATATTGTATTTGAGGCAAATAAGAAATGTGTTTTATATTATCTTCAATCTAACAAAGCGCTTTCGTCATTTGAAGTATTAAGAAATAGATAACATTATTTGAATCATTTGTTACTACAAATCTGTCTCTATGATTATACTAGATTGGATATCATAGCTAAAGGTGGAAAGAGATCCAAAAGTACAGTCGATGAAGCTTTATAGAAGCAGAGATGTAAAATACAACTATTAAGACAAAGAATATTTTAAAAATCACAAAGAGGATTATATAGATGCGTAGCTTCAAAATAAAATAAAAAGAAAATTTTGATAACATAGAATTAATTAGCTCTTTCAAAAAATAAAAACATCTTTATCGTGTTGCTTTCTTTTGGTCTTCATTGATTAAAATATTTTACACTAAATATATATATAAATTATCCTAACTTTAGTTAACGAAGATGAATTTTATTCGCCTAAATTTTATTCGAACGTTTTATTGTGTTTTTGTGTCCTCTTTCTCAAAATCCGTGGGAAGGCCGCCTCGTGGTCTACGTCACAATCATGTGGTCGACAACGAAATATAAAAGGCGAACACCAGGGCTGGCATAAATTGTATCGCAAAGAACCCCGGCAGATTGACGCGTTGAATTTTTTTAACCCCTTGTCGGGTCACTGATAATCTTTCTTATTATTATTTTCTACGACGTTATGTCTCAGCTTTTTCTTCCTCGTTACCGCGGGAACTTCGCTTAATTTATTCAATTTATATCGTGTGCACCTCACCTGCAAAGACATTGATACCAATAATTCCTCCATCGCCCGGATTATTCTATTCTATCGTTTTATCGATTTTAATCGATATTTATTACGTACGAATTTTTATGCATTTATGAGAAATTCGATGATGCAAAAATGGGTAGAATGCGCATGATATGCAATGTATATGAAATATATAAAATGCAGTGCAATGTTGGATAAACAATACAATTGTATACGTTTCATTTTTTAAATTATATTTCCATAAATGTTTATGAATTTCATAAAAATATAAATTTTCAAAAGTGCCAGAAAGAAGCGTCAAAAGGGCTGAAAATAGAAAATTACGAAAATAGTATTTGACCATTGTTTCCTCGAGTCTATTCTTTTTGGCCAACGTTCTGTGTTTAAAAAATTGCTTCATAAATAGTTTTTCGTTTTTCCCGAAGACTTTGTTTGACTTGTGTCACTTTTGAAACACAAGTGCGATGCATCAAAATGAAGGAAAAGAAACGCGCCACGCTTCACTGTATTGCACGATTCGAGTGAAGTCGTTACAGAGCTTATAATCGGCGAAAATATTTTGTCACTATCTACGAAAATTGGACAATGCGCGCTATTCGGTTATTATTATCCGGTTATTATGCATTATTCATTGTTTATAAATTGTTCATCGTTACTATTCCTGCATTATTATTCATGCACGTGAATTACAGACGATAGCGTCGGTTCCAAATACGTCAAACTACACGCGAATTTGAGGAAGCGATTAAAATTCGGTGAACGAAGATTCAAATTCTACGAAGGGGGAAGAAGGAATCGATTCATTAACGATTCTTACGATGATAAACTTTTTTCAGTTATCTTTGACGTCATACACAGACATGGGTATATTCGCTTATATATGTGTTTGGTTTTATTTTAAACCGGGAGGAGGGGGGGGGGATGTAAAGTTTCCTGAGTATTGTTTCGTTATTATTACAACCTACAAAAATACTCTTTGACGTCAAACATTCGCGATATTAAGATAAAGGCGCGTTTATTTAATGCAAAATAATTTTCCCAAGGTATTTCAGTTTTCATTGTTCGAAAGTATCGTGTATTTCATTTCGTTAAACCTTCTGTAATGGTTTAAAATTATAGAAAATTATATGTAGTTATTGCACAAGGTAATCCACGCAATACCACTTCGAAGCTATTGCTTGTTCCAATTCCATGAGACAGTCTGTGTATGATTTTCGACATTAACGATATAGTTAATGATTTTTGTATTATTGACATGTTACTGAAGAATACAACGTTGCCGGTAAGTTAGTTATCCTATGATATTGACGAATGATAATCTTATCTGATTTCTGATTGGTTGTCAAAATGTATCCTGCTAATTAATACTTCAAATATCTTCGACAAATATCAATATTTGATTTAATTTCTGATAGTAATTGGCAATATGACACTTCTGCTTTTATATTAAAAATACAACATTTATATTCATCTCTTCTAAGGAATAACATGAGTGAAAGAGAATAAAAGACGTAAAAGGTAAAACAATCGACTCCAAACTAACCTATAATTGATTGGCTATTGTATCAATTAATTGGTTTACATTTCACGTAATCTTTGTATGTTTATACAATGAGTGCAAAAAATATCGTCGTATATTCTTACTTTCCAACGAAACGTATTCTATCAGGTTCTAAGTTTTGTTATCATAGTATATAGTCTCATGAAAGTACTAAGTAGAAAATAAGTAAATAATATGAGATTTTATATACATGAACCTATTTAATTAGTATGTCGATACTAATACAATAATACGCAGATACTTTACCTCTTATATTATCACACTTTTTACTGTCGTGTATAGTAATTATTCTTCATTTAAACAGTTTGCCAGAGGTTATCACACAACACCGATAATATCGCGATAAAACGGTGAGAAAATATGGGAAAGTATGTCACGGGAAGTCGCGTACCTAATTGCGTTATAAAAGACAGCTCATTAGTTTTTCACGAACTCATAATAGAGTTGACAACCTCACGAACTTAAGCGTACGTCGTTTGACACGCGACGCATGCTTATTCATACGCAACTGCCAATTATGTATTTTCTCTCTGTAAAATTATTCAATCCGATCGGTGTTTTCCCAACTAGTCATCTGCTAATATCTACGGCATTATTCTTTTGTATTCTGAGTTTACGTAAGTTTTCAGAATATAAAATTACCAAATTGCAAACTTATAAAAAGTCAAATTTCTAAATTACGGAACTTCCGAAATTCCAAATTTTCCAACCATCGACTTTCTAAATCATAAATTTACAAAATGTTAAATTTTCAACCTGTCACAATTGCAAACTCTCAAGCTTTTCCTCACCATGTCGGAGATTCAAATTTCCGAATTTCAAAATTCCAAGATATAAAGCTCTCAAACTTTGAGTCTTCGAACCTTTCGAATCCTCGAGTTATTCTATTTCACGATCAAAAATCCTTCAAAAATAAGGATTAGAACGTATGACAGGATCAGTGTACATGTTTTTACAATTATTAGTATGTGCGAAGGCGTTACGCGCTCGAGGCAAATTCATATCACGCTGCCGCTCTTCTTACTATCAAACCGATAACTCTTTGACAACGATGCACAGAGATTTAAATTTCCATTACATCCTCCCCTTGCCCCTCTCGTTTAAATATCGATAATATCATTAAAAGCGACTTGCACGAAGAATAAGAAATTAAATACATGTTTCAATCGAAATCTTACATACGAAGTTTCTCTAGTTAAAGAGAACGTTCTAAAGATTTGACAAACTTGGAGTTCACGTGAAAACTAGAAAATAAGAAAAGAAGAACGATTAAAAAAGTATGATCGATAAACGCGAATATAAATCGCGACGCGCAGTAGCGTGACGCGACTACGCGGAACCCCGTCCTCGAAGCAGCACCAAATTCGGCCGACTCGCGAATGGAATTGGCAACCTACTGACACACTAATCGGCGCATCGACGAGCTCCGTCATGAAATCGCGTTCGCTCGAGGCCGAATTAGGCGACCGTGCAAAATGACTTGTTCTCGACTTGAAACCGTTCGCTTGATGACGTAATCCCGATACTTCTCCATCGGCCTAATTGCGTTTCGTGTCGCAACCCTCTGTACTGGAAGAAATAGGTATTACGATCAACGTGAACGTTTGACGTGCCTTGTACGCGAACGAGAATCCATGCAGATTTGTAATCGTTAATTTCAAGTGGCGAATACGAGGTCTAACAAAGCTTATTTAGAATGCGCATACAGAAAGAACCATTTAAATTATCGACTTATGAATGATTCAACGTGTTGTTCATTCGTATACTTAGGAGATTCAAATTTATCTATTTTTCGTGTAACAAGTTTTCTTCGAATCACCTTCTTCTTATCTTAATTACATTTAAACTGCTAATTCGTAAAGGAACGCGATGTTCCAGAGAATCAGACGGTTAAGAGATTCGAAGATTCTCTTTCCAAGTGTTTCAGGGCTCTGCGATATTATAAATGTCACGAGAATTTTCGCTTACTCGTTCGTTATTCGTTCAACTTATACGAACGTGAACCGTTGTTTGAAGGAAAAATTATATACAGTAAGAACGATCGATAAGAAATTCTGTCACGCCAAATTCGATTATATCAATACTTTCTCGGTTTTGCCTGCGAATAAAGTTTCATTCTTATTACAGAAACAAACGAAAAGCTTTTGAAACGCGTCATACATATGAATGAATGAATCACTGGCCCTTCAAAAATGAAAGAGCACGGCTAGCTGGGGCATTTTAAAACTTAAGCAAGGTAATACGGTTTTATACGATGGCTGCGAAACGCCGAACATTCGACTGCCTTGCTGTCCGCGAGACGAGCGGCCTAGAGCTGCTAGACAAAACCAGCGACAGAACCGTTTAAGGAGACGCGGAGAAAAAACTCGCGGACGCGATGAAAGAATCGGATCGTCCCGAAAGGGAAATTCAGTCGTCGTCGATCGGATTCCAGAGCGCAACCATACGAAACGGACTGGATGCGCAGAAGAGTCCAGTGGCCGAGTCAATCGACGCGCAACTGACTGAAAATCGGCCGGTGCTTGCACAGTGGTTATAAAAAAAGGCGCGTGGAAAGGCCGGGGCCGACGATTTTAGAGGCCATTCAACGATCGCGATAGATCCGCCGGGATGAGTCAGAAAACGCATTATGTATTTATAGAGTTCTCTCTCTGCTCTTCTGTTTCTGCCGTGGGACGAAGTGAATCACGCGAGAAAAGTAAAAGAGAGAAAGAGAGCAATTTACGGTCGACCAGAGTGGCGAGAAATTTTATGCACGTCGTCTTCCGCTGCCTTTTTGCCCCCGCGTCCTCCTTTCGTACGAATTCCTTCCTTGTTACGTATCTGTTATGCGGCCGAGAGTTTTGGTTTCCGACGCGACAGAACCTGACCGAAAGTGGGTCTGTAATCGCGCCGTTGTGCGTTGCCCGGGGAAAGCTTACATGTGCAGCTTTCTTCAGGAGCTATAGCTCGCGATTCAAAGATCAGCCTTACACCGTACACCGATTTTTGATATAGGGAACTGCGGATGTTCGTGCATTTGTAGAAAATTAGAGGTGCAAGGATGCACCGAAGGTTTTACGCGGGATGCGAGATTGTACGAGATATAGAAAATTTGGTATTGGCTGCGATATTTATTTTTAGTTTTTTTTTTTTCTTTTCAGTTATACATATAAGAGCACGAATTCGCAGCAACGTCTGCAGTCTATTTATTAGTTTGGTTAAAGCGGCAAGGTAAACGCGTTGAGAATAGTCTGGGTGGGATTGGAGATTATAAATGTACGTTGACTAATGTGATCTTCGTGAAAGAGATATGGATTTTCATTGCCAAGACAGAAGTTTGGGAAACTCTGAACAGAAATATGCACCCGAGTGTTGTTAGGAACATAAGACGTCAGCCCATTATAGTGGTACAAGACGGATTGTTTCTTTTTTTTTCAGCTGCAGGTTAATTTTAACCGATACGTACAGTATCTAATTACGTGGAACATTTAGAAAATAAAAAAAGGTGGTTTGATAGAGCGTTATTTTGATGGAACCTTGTAAACGATACTTTCAAATATTCGTACATAACCAGATCGATCAGGATGTTTGCTCGATGCTTCGATTTATAATCTCGTTGTATCTCTTCCATCATGTGTAAATCAGATTAATCCATAGAAATTACAATCCATTAGAAAATAATAAATGTATTTGCAAGATGATCCCATTTTAAGCAATTGTACCGTAATCTCTTCGATGAAGAAATCTGCACGTAAAATTCACGAATGAAAAATAAATAAGATAGTATTTAAGAAAAGTACAGTTAAGGCATATGAGATGTCGAAATCCAAAAATAAAAGTTACGAAACGCATACGTAATACGTCAAATGATACGCGAGAGAATGGATGATTTCGCGTTAAGCATTGAATAACATTACTGTCTCACTTTACTGTAACACTCATTACTGTCAATATACAAGGTATCGTGTGCGACGTTGGAAGGACAGGATGTTCTAATGGAAATATCACAGATTCGCCACTTCTATTTACGATTTCTTATCGCGTCGTTGCGATGCAGTTAAATAACACGCGAAGTAAATCGATCGTCTAAAACAATCTCCTTTTTCTTCGGGTACACTTGGCTTGTTATCTGGTCTCCACGACCAGTCACTTAACGCAAGAGTATCAACGAAAAAAGAAATAAGAAAGAGGAAGAAATTATATTTGATTGTGGGCGATGATCGAAAAAGATGTTTCTCCAAAAATCATGTCGTTGATAGAGAAATCGTCTCATCCATCAAGGCGTTGACGCTTTTAACCATTTGTTTTCCCATTGTGAATACATTATAGCGGTAAACGAATATTTAGTAAAATGTATAAATTAGCGAAAAACTAGTAGTAGAAAGCAACGAGTAATAAATTTTAATTATTTGCTTAAAGACTGACCAATGGTACATGGCTAAAATTCAATAGCTACGTGACTCAACCGCTGCAATTTCTGAATAGGCTTACGAAAACCGTTCTTAGCTGATGCGTGTTTAACACTTTGACGGCCGCTGTCGCGTAAACGTAATTTCGCTCCGACATTTGTTGTCGACTTCCATCACGTTTACGTGATTTCAGTCTCTTTTCTTTTTAATTTAATTGCCACTTATGCGTGAGGAAAATGATCGCTGCATGCGATAATGTTCTACCGAGGCGAAACGATTTATAAATGCACTGGAAAGAGCGGCAATTTGTGGATCCTAACGATTCAGTGAAAGCGAATGGTCAGAAATTGATTGTGATCCTGATTTCTGTAACCGTATGGGACGATGGATAAATAAATTCGTATAGTGCATACGTGTGCAAAGTAAATGAAGATAATGCGATGAAGATTCAATAACCATGGTAGATTCAGAGGGATTTTCTCAAAAAGTATTTTTCTACAATTATACAATGATTCACGAACCTGTTAAGAGACTGTGCAGATAGTCTTGGAATAAAAACTGTTCTGGCATGTTCTGTTATAAATTTTGTTACAATATATTTTGTAAATCGTGTTAGAACTTGTCTAACTCTTGTATTAGGCCATCCCATAAGTTCGTGCCGACTTTTGTGTATACATTTCATTTGTCGATTTATAAACATACGGCGATAAGGGACCAATGCACTTGAGCTTAGCTGATCGAGAACAGGCTAGAGCAGATTTTCGTGGGTATAAGATCGTAATATAGTGAACACAGTGACTTCTAACAGTAAAAAATCATGAATGAAATACGTATCCATTTTCGACATCTCGTGCTATATGAATTTCTGAAAGGAAGTTCTGTAACAATTGCCACGAAAAACATACGTGCTGTTTACGGAGAAAATGCGCTTTCATCTCGCACCTGTAGGAAGTGGTTCCAATGTTTTAAAGCTAGGAATTTCTGTTTAGAGGACGAGGAACGCTCCGGGCGTCCTCCTCGGACAGACGAAGATAAAATTCGGGATCTTGTTGAAAAATCACAAAGTTTGACAGTTCAAGAGATGTCAAATGTTTTGAAAATACCTAAGAAAACGATTCATAGGTGTTTAAAAAAAATGGGGATGGTGTCAAAGTTGAACGTTTGGGTGCCCCGTAAACTTACGGAACGGAACCGTCTCGAACGAACGACAGCGTGCGTGTCATTACTTGCGCGTAATAAACACGAGCCATTCCTTAAACTCCTGGTAACTGGTGATGAAAAGTGGATACTTTACGAAAACCCTGAACGGAAACGTAGCTGGTCCCAACGAAATCAGCCACCTCAACGCGGTGCAAAACCAGGGTTACATCCAAGTAAAGTTCTTTTGCGTGTATGGTGGGATTATAAAGGAATACACTATTTTGAATTTTTATCTAGTGGTGATACCATTAATTCAGACAAATATTGCACTCAGTTAGAAAAATTAAGGAAAGCACTAGCTGAAAAACGACCAGGTTTAGCGAATAGGAACAACGTTATCTTCCATCGCGACAACGCTAGACCGCGTGTCGCGAAAAGCGTTACAAAAAAATTGTCTGAATTTAATTGGGAAATTTTACCACATCCACCCATATTCCCCAGACATTGCCCCATCTGATTACCACCTGTTCAGAGCATTACAACACTTTTTAGTAGGTAAAAAATTTGAAAATATCGACATTCTCAGAAATAGCTTAGAAAATTATTTTAAAGAAAAACGAGAGAACTTTTATCGAGACGGAATAATGGCCCTACCAGAAAAATGGGAAGAAGTTGTACAACGAGAGGGGGATTACATTTTTTCATGAAACTGAAAGGTATGTAAACAATCTTAACATATATAACCGCTCGAAAAACGGCACGAACTTATGGGATGACCTAATAGATACTAATATTTCATCGCGTATATATTAGGCTTGTAAAATTAATCATATCGTATCGTGATAATAAATTAACAGGCAGCACATTATTTTTGCTGGTCACCCTATAATTAAATCGCATTCTATCAAAAATATGCAAGTACCCAGAAGACCATGAACGATGATGTATGCGCATGAAAATAAGTGCAGACAATATACATACTTTGTGTAATAAAATAAAAAGAAGTATGACGATGCACGACAGGAAAGAATAATATTTGTTCAACGTTTTATTCAATATGTATGCAAATAAAACAGCCTTATACCGCCTGTGCAAACTAATATGTTTATTGATTCGAACGATATATTATAACTGTATATCGGTAATATAATTCTGTTAGTTCACCGCGATACGAATATTTTTCAAGGTATTTGCAAACGAACGATCCGATATGAATTAAATATCGACATGCATCGACCAACCATCTGACGCGAATTCGCTTGAGTCCACGGATTTTTCGAATTCCATGAGCAGCGCGTGTAAATTTTAGGCGTATGATTACGTTTCGGGGCCGCAGTCGCCGAAATGGCAGAACTTCGATTCGCGACCATCAAAAATGAAATTGCAACTCGAGCCATCCTTGTTATTCTCTCGATTCCCTTTTGGCTATATTTGCAGCAGGAAATGAAAATCAATGAAACGTTTATTGCACGTATACCGGCCAAACGTTCGGCGCTTTTTATTAGCTTAATTTCTATCTTATCTTTGAAGTAGTGATATTTAAAACAAAATACCTTTATGAACGTACGAATACAGTTTCTGACCGAAAATCTATAAAACGGTTTCTTGTTTAAGGTCGGATTGGTAATTAGGCTCGTGAATTGTACGTACAATAACCAACTAGTGTAGTAAAGTAACATTTCGTCAGTGGATTACGAAACGAATGATATTGCAATAAACTAAAAATATTCAATGACCAACTTAGTCTACAGTTGTTATATTCTCTGAAATTTATAAATTTACATGGTCCATCAGTTGCAATAGAATCTTTTGTACACGAATATATCGCACCTTATTCCTCTATTTTGAATAAAAGAATCGAAATCTTCCTGAATCTACGGAAAAAAAAGAAAAATTCAGAAAGCTTTTTAACTGAATATGATTATTATTTTACAACATAAAGTCAATCAAAGAAGAAACGTTACCGCTCAACTCGTAAGAACGAAGAGTCTACTTTATTCGTTTTCAATTCCCTCTAAACTCTAGATCCATCGAACACTCCTTTTGACGATGTTCCATTGACTGGAAAATATGGATCAGATTATACGCACATGATCCACGAATAACCTGAGAACACAGAAGAGAGCAGTTGTATGGCGAGCTTTGGTCTGGTTAGCGAATGGTTTACGGGGTGCTGTTATTGCAGATAAAAGTACGAAAATACCATGGAGGGATCTTGATCCCTTCGATGAATGGGCTAGTAAACGGTCTGTTTGGAGTAGACGATCGCGTGGCGAAGCTCGCGTGAAGTGACGACAGTAGTAAATTCTAAGTGCCCTGTACGTCTAGCGTGTAGATGCTTGTATCGGCTGAGAGTCGAAGAAGTTCCGTAATAAGGAAGTTTGATGGCTGTTCTAATCTTTTTTCTTGTTGCTAATACTTTCCTTTTCTCGTGATCAGGCTTGTTTCTCCGTAGCTGTGTGTTTTATTCCAGGTTTATCTGTTTCTTATCTCATCATTGCGCGGACGATTGTCAAAGTATTATACAAGTGTATCTTTTTATTTCATTGAGTTAAACAATCACACGTTTTATGGCTTCGTGTGAATTTGAAACACGCTTGATACTGCACCAGATGTTTATGGTTTAACGATGGTTTTTATGGTTTGGCTTGGGCGAAAAGTTCGAAAAGCTCGATGCAATATTTATAAAAGGAAGATTTCCTGATTCTTCCACGTGTGTTTGACTAGCAGATAAGTAATTTAAAGAAACACCTTTTTGTAACAATGCGCGGAAATGAAAAGTGACATACGTGGAAGAAAATGACGTCCTTTTCGAATAATCATTGGTAATAGCATTTACGATGTAAAAGGTCGTTGGCAAAGTAATATTGACGATATGATTATCATCATTCTGACTATTTGCGATTGTTGTCCGACATGTCGGCACATCAGAATATCACATTGTCTCCGTACTTGAATAAACAAGCAATTCGGTGATCGTTAAATCTGTCGCCTTTTCCGAGTAAAATATTCATTATTAATTGCGTCTATTCTAGTGAAATTCAAACGGAGATCTGTTTGTAGAAAGTATACGCAATATCTACGTGTCTACATTTCTATTTGACAAATTCTTCTCTTATTTCTTAATTTGTCAACAAAATGAAAAATACGTTGTAAGAGTATAAGAGAGTAACAGTATCAAAAGTTCGATTTAAATTAATTGATCGAGTGATTCGAAAGATCGTCAGCAAACCACAATATAAGAACATAGTGGGATTCATTTAATCTATAAATATAAAAGGACATATATATATATATACATAAAAGATATTCATGTAGCAGAACAAACATTTATATACATACTATAAATAAGATAAAAAACCGTTTAATGTTGAAAAAAATACAACGAGATAATATCTTTTATTTATAGAGCCAAACAGTCTATGTACGAATAAAGTACTACAAAGCTGTGCATAAGTAAAGCATCGTGTAACACCGTCGACTCCCTTTTCAAAAATGAGAACTTGAACTAAACGTAGCTCAATACGTATAGCAATTGTATAGATCGCTATATAATCAATTAAACGTCTAAAATAACAGCATCGAACGTTATTATTTCTAATTTGAAAAAATTAAAAATCAAAAAGGAGTATACCAATATGGTGTGTCAATCGAAATAACAGAAAAGTGTCTAGGAACGAGTCTACGCGACTGCTGGATCAATTAGCATTCAGTGTAGTTACATACATATGTATATCGAGCACACGGCTGCGTGCGCGCTGATCACGTGTCAAATTGCGTGCGCGTCGAACGCATCCCTGCCCACTGCGATGCGATTGCTCGTCTAAATTGTGCCGCGTACTCAAATCGGCTTCATTCCGCATGCGACCGGCGATCCTTCGTACCCGTCGTGTCTCGCGCGATTATCGAGAGCAACACCGATTGCCATGCACACGCGCACTGCGATTCGCTCCATTTTCGTTCTGTTCCCACGTATGGAGCGCGTGCATCGTGATCTCGAAGGGAATACGGAGAATTTAGAAATACTTTAAAACGTGTCTGAGAATGAGTAGATGCTGAAAGATTATAGGCTATCGCCATGAACATATCAAAGTTATTCTTTTTATTTTCTTTCATTGCCATTAGATTGTCACATCTTTTTGATATATCGTTTTATTGGCGATGAACGATCTTATAATAATCGTTAGCTCTTTAGATTTTGGATTAAAGTTAAAAGTTGTAAGGAACAACAATTTTTCTTCTTTTTTCTTTTATAAGCAGATAAAATTTTAGTTATAGAACGTTAATTTTAGATTAATAAGCAGTAAAAAAAAAAAACGTTGGTAGTTAATTTTAGATCTAAAATAACTTATTTCTCGCGTCTGAGTTTAATTAGATACGAAACGTCAATTATGACTTGACCCTGGTCTTTTCTCTGTATTCGAAGAAGATGTAAATGTGAACAGGTTTTAATAAATGTAGTTCTTGTATTCATAATATGTTTCATTGTCTATGAATATCATTAACATATGTAAGATCTAGTTCCTCCATTTATATTAGACATTATTCCCGTTTCTTAGGTAGATTTTTCCTACGTCAGTTCTATTATTCGCATTCCTCAAAGACGATTACGATCCTTAAACAGTCTCTTTTAACTAATTTACAGAAAACCATTCTTCGTGTACTTTTACTCGCGAAAAAAAGAAAAGAAGAAAGAAAATGGAAGCAGTTAAACGGGATAACGTGGTATTAAGGCGGCTTTGTGTTTCGTTAGGTAGTCTATTAGAGACGCAAATCCTTTCGAGCAAATTTCGTCAGGCATTAACCGAAGAACATTGGCAAACTTTCGAAACGCTGAATACGCGATAATCCTCTTTCAAGCAGTGGTCGGTGGCTTATAATATTAACTGAACGTAATCTTTGCGAATATTGTTTGAAATCAGAGATGAAAATGAAATCGCAGACGAGAGATCATTTCCCTCTTATGAATATCTACACGCAATAATGTAAAGTTGCACGATACAATATCCGTAAATCGTAAAGTAGAAAAATATTACACAGACTAACAAAGGATCTGTCTATGAAATTGTCTAAAATTCCAGGAACCTTGGTTCATTAGCAATCGTATTAATTGTATTTAACCGAGTGTTGCTGGGAGATTCATGGAATGTCACACACGGAATAGCAATATAAATAAGTAACATAGAATTTGAATGTAAGATGGGACTACAGACGTGGATCTTCTTATATAGACTAATATTATTTTGAGACTCAGAGCACACGCGTACAAACTTAACGCTAGAATTACCGATAATTGAAGTACGAAACATGTATCGAATAAATCGAAATAAAGAGTATCTCTGCGAGAAGCTATATTATGCAATGTTATCCATGTGCGCATTTCGTGCAAAAAGTTACTCGAATTACCAAGAATAGAGCATTGAATATTTATAGAGTTCCTATATAAGATGAACAATTATGTAAACAGTTTTGCCCGCTCTGCTAGCTCTGCTATTAAAGTTCGTTTCTGGTGGGTCCGGTGTAATATTTATTATATTAATAAAACAAATGGAATGTTTTACGTAATAAATAGGCTGTAAATGTTTATGCATTTATGAATAATTTGTATGTGCATAAAATACGCATTGCACGAAATAGGCGAAGATACATAAAATATGAGAAGTATAATACCCCAATAATTTAACTGATAAATTTCTTTATCCCTCGGTTATCTTCATTAAAATATGAATTTGCATAAAATCGTCGGTATTCTGGTATTAAAAATAATAGACGATAAAAATGCCCATAAAATTGATATGTTTGTGTTTAAATTCTTATAAATATATCCAATATATGCATAATCTTTATATAAACGAATGCAATTTATTGAATATACATAATGCTTACGTTCGATTCGACTGTTTCGTCGATGACCAATCTCACCAGGAATTACGCAATCGCTATACTCGTTCGACCACAAGGTATCGAAAGGAGAAATGGAAGAAACAGAGTTGTTCGTTTTACGCTTAATCGTACCGTTTTTCGTCCCATTTAACGCTAATGTTCCTCTACTTATCCAATTCTCTTTCGACAAATATTTTTCATTGCTCTCGAACGCTCTTTTAGCCACTTTCTAACCCAATTCCATGCGTTACTTGCCGTACGACGTTGTATTAGGCAATTCCACGGCCGATACTGGGTCTAGGTCCTTTTCACCTAAGGAATACTAATTTGTTATGTCTAAGCCTGTCGAAAAGTCCATGTATAATTTGTAAGCTGTCGAGGATTTTGGTAACTGTCGGATTTATGTCTGCGTTTTCAAGTATTCGAGTTTATATAGCGTGTGGATGGTTTATTTACACGAAGATTATATTATCGAAGAAAATGGATAAAGCGTGTTTTAATCGCTGGTAATAAGGTAATAACGAATAAGATTATAGCAAGTTCTAATCGTGTAAGTACCACCTTATTCATTAGAACTCTCTAAACTCTCACTGTGAACTTTATAGACTCTCACTTTAATGCTGTTTATAGCCTCTGAGATTTATCTGTATATTTATTATCTGTTGGGTATGTAATTACAGCGACAGCAAATTAGCAAAGCATTACCAGAATCTAATTTCGCTTTTAAAAATACTTTTCTTTCGTTGTTAGCCAACTGTTACTAGATTACAATAAATTACCAATACGATAGTAAAATCCTATGTTATCAATCTTCTTTAAGTAGCTATTATATGTATATTTGTGAACTCGGTTTATTAATTTCTACTGTATTTCGAACACAATACATAATCGTATCTGGATTCACTAGAAAATCGTATCAGTTTCGAAAAAAACATATGTTTAACGTTAAATATTGGTATCAAGTCGTATACCTCTTAATGCAAAACGCAAGCAGATTGAATCGTAAGAGATGGTCGTAATACGTATATTCTATTGTTATCATCACCACGTCAATGTCAAATCATCCAGCCATTACTCTCTCGCGATTCGAAATCTTATCGCCAACTTTCTCTTTTCTACTTAAAATGCCAATTCAAACTGCGAACTTATAAAGGCGATAAATCTACCTGAAAAAAAGCACCGAATTAATTTTCGTATCCAGTATGTTCGTATGTCCATTCGTGAAACGACAGATCATTCTTATTTGGTAACTGAGCAACTAAAACCGTAACAGATGTTTCGCAGTGTTATACAAGCGACTTGCGAATCCGTAAACGACGTGCAGCGGTTGATGCTTTCTAAGTCGCGTTAATCGTCGAAAACGTTCGAGCCGAGCGAATACACCTTTTTAACGATCCGCGGCGCATTCCAGCTCGTCGTGAACTTTTTAACGTAAAAAATTTCGCAACCGATCGCGAGCTATCCGCACGCTGGCGATTACGCAACGGTAGCCCCAGATCGAGGCGCGAGCAATTAGAAACTCCTCGACCACTGTTCATCGGTGTTATCGGTTTATTAAAGCCGCGTTCACGGAATTTCGACGTTTCTCTGTGGCGTTTCGCAACTCGGCCGCGATTGCGACACGCGAAACGAACCTTCCCCACGGCTTTAATTCGCCGCCGATCGATCCTTGTTCGTTGGCAACGCGAGAAAACGATCCACGGCACCGCAATTAACTCAGCAAGAACTGTCCATTGACACGATATCGCATTGAAAGTCACATTTCTTACAGTCACTATACGAATTTAACGAGTTAGCTGGTGCGAACTGTTTGAGAACTTTGAAAAATCTACTGTACGTAAAATGTGTCGCAAAAAGTAAGCGATGACGAGTATACTCGTCAAAAACAGCTAACTGGTTGATACAACTCGATTATGTGAAACGTCTAAAAAGAGATTTCAAACGAAACGCTGTCATCAACGCGATGTTCGTCTCTGATGGATTATAGTCGCGTCTCATCGAAACGACGCCAGAGAATAGCTTCATTTTCGTGTTCCATGTTTTTTTCAAAAAGTTGCTAATCGCGTTTCTCTTGTCACATAGTAGCAAAAGTTGCTGTAGACTACCAGTTTCCGTTCGCTGCGGTAAAAATCAAGGATAAACAAGAAACATATGGCAGCAACTCGCTACAACGAACAAATTTCCTGATTGTTTTACAACGCGTTTGCGTGTAGACTATGTCGAGAAGAGAAGTCGCTTCGAAATCACATCAAAATCCAAATGTTTCTCTATTCGTGTTGCTTCACCGTGGACAAGATAATGTTTCTTTTCTAGAAGTTGATATTTGCTGTGTACTGTTTTGAGCATGTGGCAACAGGACGGAACGAACAACAGTTTCTGGTTGTTGCTTCGGTGAGGACACAGCTTTAGGAATTCGCGGTTGATGAAAAAAAAAAAAGACGAGGAAGAAAATGGGTAACACGGTGGTTTTCACGAAACCAAGATTCAGTATCGGAGGTTCTAGTGATAGTAATTAGTTAGCGTGTGGCGCAAGGCGAATGGAACGAAAGGAGAAAATGTTCGCCTTGGTTTTTTTTTTTTTTGTGAGTTACCGTGGAGTTAGAACAGAGATGGTGATTATGGGTCTTCTCGTTTCTTCTGTTTTATGGCTTTGTATCGTATAGATGTAATCAGTTATTAACTATGATTATTATTGAGACGAAGAATATTCCCTAAAATGCTGATACGTTATCGAGGAATATCGAATCTTTTGGCGATTGTGATGTTTGTAGCGATGTATGATTATCATTTAAATATTCTTTTAATAAATATAGAAAATAGTTATTTAGGAAAGAAAGAGAAAAAATTAAATTTTAGTAAATATATCGATACGATTATTATTTAACAAATAATGAGATTTTATTATCATCCAAAAAATAGATTCCGCTATCAAATAATTGAAACATCGACGAAATCAAATTTCCGAGAATTTTTCTGAAATTTGTGTCATTTCCAAGATAATAAGAAAATGATTTTCGGTGATCGCAGGTAAATAATTTCAAATAATCTTAATAGCGGAAGCATACAAAATGGATTGTATACGTACGTGTTAGTTCAACGAGGTGTAACATAACAGTTCTTAAGACATAAGATTGTTTTAACGCATATCGGAAATAAGATTGAGTAACAAGTAGGGGGCTGATTTTTATGGATAAGATATTGGCTCAGTTATGAAAAAAAAGTGAAACTTTTGCTTTTCTTTTCTTCCTGCATACGTATGCTCGTTCGTTAAAAGGATACTATGCATTGCTCTTAGTAGAAAGATTTCGTTATTAAGATTTTATAAATCGACCATATCTTGAACGTTACGTAAATTCGATGGAAATTTAAAATACAATTTTTCACTTTCTCGAAATCCTTTTCTCTTCGAAGATACTTTAACATATTTCGAAATCACCATTACTGACATTATAGCCCGACCTAATTAATAGCATCGATGTAAACATCAACAAAATAATAAAATACTTGGTAATTACTGCTTATATAAACCACGTAGAAGTCAAATTGATTAATTTCAGCTTCTTAACGCTTCTTAATTTCGCAACCAGTATACACACACTGATCTGTATATCTATATATCTATAATAACAAATAATTGAAAGAGAAATTAAAGACGCAGAGAAAATGAAATATCAAACAATTTTTTAAATAATTCAAATAAGTGATTAGATCTTTAGAAATCAAATAATCGATTAAACTCTCGATGTTTCTTTAAAATGAAACGAGTAAACAGTTTTATTTCCGATAATAAAGATCGATTTACACGGAAGAAAGCTTGCACAATCGTCGCATTGCACATCGAACACCGATCCTTACACATCGAACGTCGATGAATTCGTCGACGAATAATTTCAAACGATCCTATCTCGATCTTTCTGTCGCTCTTCCACCCTTGATTCTTAAGCTTCCTTTTTGCATAATCAATGGTCGACGTTCGCAAAGACGAACAACATTTAGCAAGCGTTTACGGTTTCGATTTATCACGAGAGTTACGCAAGAGGATCGCAAAGATGATTGCGTCACCTTTCTCTGGCATAGTATCGTCTTTTTGAAACATTCTCGTTAAAACCGCTAGAGTCTTATATATCGAGATGTTGCACCGCGGAGTGCACCCATAGAAACAAACCTTTATGTCTAACGCGATTCTCCTAACGGTCGGATCATTCGTGGAAGGTTGTCATCCCGTGATCAAGTTGTACCAGCAAGGTGTCGTTCGTGTAAACCGCCCCTAAAGGGCTTCGTAAGTCGGTCACATTAACGCCTACCATAACGCCAGCAGCTAAATATCATTTTAATACGTTTGCTATGTCGTATTTAGCTCCTTGTGGTTTGAGTCAGATTCGTTACACGCACGTATGACGATATATATAAACATACGAATAGATAGTGCCAAAATAGGAATTTTATGAAATTTTACGTGCGAAATATGTGAATTATTTTTTTATTATTTTAAAATGTATTCGATTACAAACACGCGTATCTAACTGTACAGGGTGAGTCGGTAAGAGTTATATTTAATATAACTCGTTGCCTTATGGTAGTATAAAAAAAACATTTTAAACGAATTACATCGTATTTGAAGAGACTCGTGGTCGAGTAGATATAATTAAATTTTTGTATATCTTATATTTCTTGAGATATCGAGCGAGACGAGTGACATTGAGGTTTTCCGAGGGTAGTACACTTTTCTTTTAAATGCTACTAAAGATTGTAAGCCGATAAAAAGAGAAATTCTATTGAGGTCTGTAACATGGCGACCATGAGTTGTCCTTGAACATCAGAATCAGACGAAATATCGTAATTGTATCGCTCACTTTTAATTTTGATTAATTTTCGTTTAGTTAGTTAGTTGAAAGTTTTCGTCGTTGGCTTGCTTACGTTTTTCCAAAAGGAGAGGAAAAGGGAGAAAAAAGAAAAGACAGGAAACGAAACGAAGGCAGATAATGAGATTCGTTGGAGAGTCAGACGTGATATTTATAAATTAGACGAGAAAGCAGCCACGTTACCCGGGACTTCCTTAAATCCTTAACTTGGCGACGAATTTTATATGTCGCGTGTCGTAACGCTCGCTTTCACTTAACGCGATTTAATTCGCGTATGTACTTTCAAGTGTACCACGACGCTCTCTGTCTCCGATTGTATCATTTCTCTGCCTTCGATCGTTCGATTACGCGCGCGTGCGAAGTAATATCCGGCGATTGGATCAAGTTCAATATGTACACTCCACGATAAAGAGATAGCAGCGTAGCTTCCAAATTTAACGTTTCCACGACTGTTACGTAATAAATCCATTGAATTTTGGCGGTCGATAATTCTTGATCCACAATACAGTCTGTTACCATAAAAATTTGTACGGTAGAATCTTGTTTCTTTAGCTGTACTCTTGTAAACAGTTTTACTCGTTTGACACTGAATTTAATTTTATCGTGGAAGCGATAAGAGACAGGTTGAAATTAGAACGACGCTATCAAACGTCATTGCCGATGGTGGGGGTACAAGAGTGAGCCATCGGCAACTCAGCGTTTTACATGTACTCGTATCTATGTATTTACACAGCGTTACTTTCACTTGGCGCGATTCATTTTCTGTAGCGTGATGCGCATGCGCGCACGAAACTGATTTAACTAACGTTTAAGGGCGCGTTTCCATTTCCACGTTGAACAATCGCGATCAAGCATACGTATAATATTTCGTTCTTACGAAAAAAACATTTTTCGATTGTAGTGTCAATTTTATTTCCAAGTAGCTAATTTTTGTTCAGGCGATGTGCGCGAAGCTTATTGCTAAATTGCTAAAAGAGAAGCGATAAAAACTAGCCTTTTTAAGGTCGTAATTAAGAATGCGAAATGTAAAGAATCGGAAAATTGCAGATTAAAAGTAACTACTTTCTCAATTACTAGTCTCATATAAATCAAACTTCTCTATTTATTTTCTTGAGAATATTACCTTGTAGTAATATAATTTTTAAAATCGACTCAATAAAATCTCTACTACTCGCGTAAAAATTTCGTGTATATTGAGATTTCAAGGGGAACAACGATTTCCTTGAACAAATAAATATTCCAGTCGTATTCTTTTATTGTATCGAAACTGTAGTTGATTATACACGGAAACAAAGATGATGATATTTTTATTTCTCCAAATACGAAGAAGTTTGTTTCGTAATAAAAGATAACACAATTCTTTGGAAACGTATGTACGTGTTTGCATGGAAATTTTACGGAAGACGCTTTAATCAACCAAAAAGTTTTATCAACTCGACGACGTTGACCTCTTTCTTTCTTTTCGAATAGATTCTTCTCACTGAAATCTATTTTCTACGTTCTTAACGACGACATCCACCTATGAGTGTGATTCGAAAATAGAGAAACCGAATTCGAGGATTCGATGAACGTTGTCGCGCCGGCATGCGACGCGTTGCGCCAGTGAAAACGAAGCTTAACGTTAATTAACGACGTAATGCGCGTTTCGATCGAAGCCGAGAGATTTCGAGCGGGGAAACGTAGAAAGGAGGCGCGAAAATGCGCGACGATGAAGTCATCATGGAACGTTAAGTAAAAGCGCACGCGCTTTTGCCTCACGTGTGCTGCAAGCAGCGAAAAAGAAACGAACGTGCAACTTATACACGACCGACCTTGTGCCAAATGTTGTTTCATCCTCAGTCAGGGACGCCTGATCACCGATTGGCTATTACGTATATCACCTTTTCTTTTTTTCTTGTTTGTTCGTGCGAGACACGACGGTCTTGAAACTAGCCGTTTTATTGCTAATTCTTTCGCATGATTTTGTGAATCTGAAAATATACGAATGTAACCAAAGATAACATTCTTTTGGTCTTTCAAACGATTTTGATCGTCCGAGAGTAAATTTGCTTTTTTAAATACGTAGTACATAATTTAGTATAGAAATGATATCTTTTTTTATTTTCGTGATTTTAATGTGGCCAATCAACCGCGCCCACGTCTTTAGTATTTTAGATTTTGTTTGAAAAATTCATGTGTTTCAGAAGTTCTATCGTCTTCGTAGCGTTTTTCGAAGTCGTTAACAATTTCTTCGTGTCCATTCTGTCCTCTACCATTCTTCTGATACTCGGCTGTGCTAAAATTAAAGCAGAGTTAATAGTTCTGGGATATTTGTTCTTAAATTGAAATGGGACAGCGAGGAAGGAGCACTGCTAGAACCTAAGTTTAAAATTTATAGTCTACAATTTAATATCTAAACAGGAATAGTCGAAGATAAGGGTAAGAAGGCTCTGTGCGTGGAATGACACAGTTATCTTTAATTTAAGCGATAGAACATGGATAATAGATACTAATCGGATCCTTTCGCCACTGATCGTCTATAAATAATTTTTATTAATACAATCTCCAATAACAGGACAATTTTTGTAATATAATATATGTAAGAAGATATCGTGATGAAATAAGTTTATATATATATATAAACATGAAATTTAAACTGTAAAAAATGTTCTGTTTTAAATGTCCAAAATTAACATTCTATACGTTCTCCAACCAGTCTCGAAAGTTTCCAAATAGATAGACGATTTCGTTCTCAGGAACGGAAATCAAGTAAAAGAGGAGAAAATTGTCGATTATGCGGGACATTGACGCCATGACCTCATACTTCCAGTATTTTCACCATAAATATAGTATTCCAGAGGTTGTTCTTTCATATTATTGCGTTGTTAATGTCGCTTTTGGAAAAGAAAGTTAGATACCATTCGCTCTTTAAATATTCATTAAAATTCTGATTACGTTAAAATCTGTCGGGGAACTTTTTTAACATTCGTGACTCATTCTATCTTCCAAAGAATAATTGCTCTTTCGACATCGCCGATATTTTTCCATAGATATTTGAATATTTGATTAATCACAGTTGAATTCTTTAAACGCTTAGCTCGTAAGCTGTGCTCAGACTTCTAACTTCTTCGAAAAATAGCTACACGAAAGCATGATTTTACCCAAGACATCAACGTCTCTAGCGTTCACAATGACAAAATGGATCGAAAAAGAGAAAAATCCACCGTGCACGATTCACCTGTGCGTATGATGACACGCGTGAATTTATAACGCGGCGGAAAGCGTAGAAGCCTCTCAGCTCTTATTTCATGCGGGCTAATCGCGAGCAAGACCTACGCAGTACTACGTGCCTTCGTATTTCATCGAGTTTTCGTTATTAAATTGCGTTACGTGCTACCCATGGAGCCTTTGACTCGGTTCTAAGCCGCCTCGCGATGGAACGAACATTTTCTCGCGTTCTTTTACCTTTAGAATCTAAGCTGTTTAGACCGTAGGCTGTAGATCGATAGAGAACCGGTAGTTTCATTTCGTGGCGAGGGACCGACAGGATGTTGAAGGTTGGTCTGTGTTACTGTTAAATAAAATTTAATTAAAAGACGGGGCAAATATAGTAGAACTATAGCGTACGCCAAAATATACGCAGGATATTGATAGGATCGAATTCAGATATCTAACCAATGAAAAAAAGTTGGCGTACAAGAATAACGTTTGAGATTTAATTTTCAAATTAGAAACGATTCAATGTCACGATAGAAATACACCGATAAAACTACATAGAATCAATGAATCAGATGACGAATCTTTCTTTCTGTTTCTCCCATATTTCACGCTTCTTACTCTGATCTCAGGAGATCGCCCTGTACCCATTGAGAAATAGAAATAAAAGGTAAGACAAAATAAATGGTATCAGGCTAAACACAAGCCTTCCTTCACATAGTTTGTAGAAAATCGTAGAAATTGCCAAAAATCCACTCTAGTAAATTCGTAAAATCTCTACGAAGAACTGCAGGAATTCGTCGTTTCGACTATTTTGATAATTCCACGTGGATGTTAACGATATTAATTGATAATTAACGACCAAGAGTAAAAATTAGATCGTAACTAGTAAAATTAATAAAATATTCAAGGCGCTCTGTTAGCGTCCAAGGTGGCCGTTGTCTTGCCTTTGCCTAAAAAGCCAAAGATCCCGCTTTTATCCTTCTTGTTTCCTCGTTTTTTATCTTCTTTTCACTTACATTTTTTATTCATGCTTAAATGCACCTGACATCGACGGAACAGTGAAAGCCACTCTCGTCGTCGTTCGATCCAAGATACATCGCGTCTATCGTGAAGCCCCTTCTTCTTCCCCATTGAACTTATTTCCAAATTGCGTTATTCGGGTCAAACGTGAACTGTACGTCCAAAAGAACCTTATCGTTACTCCGCTTCGAGCGAGTCTCTTATTTCTTCCCTTTCCCTGATTTTTCTTTTCATTTATTTATCTTATCGTTGTTACTTTTTTTAACTACGTCTCGCTGTTTTTGATTCGCGTGTGATTCTCGAAAGGAGCTCGAGCTTATAGCATTCACCTGGAGACGCTTCAAGGCCCGTTCTCGTCAACGAAATTGTCAGAAAAGTTCAGTTCAATTAGCCCGTGATTTTCTCGATGCTAAAACACGACCCGTCGTAACTTTCAGTTAGTTTCTTGTTAAGTTTCTCGAGTACGTAATGCTTCATGGCTGGAGGAAATTGCTTATAGACGCTTTTAACGGCTCTCTTATTTTGCTCTTGTGAACCGTGATGTATTTTCGTTTTTCTATCTTACGTTATTTCAGAAAAATATTATCGTACGTATTATCGTGTAAATTATTTCGTAATATTTGTGAATTATTAACTAAATTATTGGGTAAGTCGGTTAGATTAACTGTGAAATTTCTGCGATGTACTACTACCGTTGACGGCTATTAAGGTTCGTTTTCAAGAGGGTTAAAACATAATCGGAACTGCGATCGTAGAGATTTAATTCTCCGTTACAAAGAAACGGGCGCTGTATTAAATGGAGTGTGTGTTGAGTGTAAAAATACGCACAATGGTCTTGGAGGTGTAGTTATTTCAAGGAACGAACGATGCCTCGTGATACGCGGAAGCTTATTTTTATCTTTTCTGAATTCGCGGCAATAGCGGAGCGAAACGAAGCAACAAAAATTCCAATTATAATTCCATTTAGAGTGCAAGTATCGTTTTTCTGGCGTCTAATTTAATCATTCGATTCGATGGAATGGAATTCAGCCAAAATTCGATAGCTTTTTCGTCTATTTCCTGTCGGCATCTATCAACTTCAATTACCGACAAAGACGATATAACTCCGGAAAATTAACATTTAATCAAATAAATGGATACATATACCGTGTGTTCTAAAGTATTAAGTTTCTCGTTAGAAGAAAAGTTACGCAAATATTAAAATAACTGTCTAACTATTTATGTATATTTCGTTGGAAAGCTACACCTTTTCTAGACTTACAATTTTCTTCTGAAACCCTGCTGTTTAATTTCCAACAAAGGGTGACATTTGTCTCGATTCATCGTCTTTCTTTATCAAATTTTTTTATCAAAAATCCATAATAAATAGCATCCTTTTCCAAAGTCACCAAATATGTATATGACAGGTAAGGAGGTAATATGTAAGGACGGTCATCGAAATCACCGAAACTTTCCTAACTGAATCGGATAGAGTATCGATCTTGGAATAACAATCACAATGTAATATCAATGTTTTCCACAAGTTAAATAAATGACCGTACGACGCGATACCTTTGAAAATAATACCTTGTGCAAAACTCTTGGCATTACGGCTACCACTCTTTCCCCTCGTTCTTCTTCTGTAAAGTCATTAACGGTGTCATCAAGGCTTAACGAGACACAGCAACAAAGCGTGGCGCGAGTTTATGAACAAAAGGCAGCTCCGATTGATGTTCCCTTTCATGTTTTGCCGTGAGTGGGCATGCAGCGCGAAAGGAAAGGTCAAAGAAGTTTCTGAAAGGACTCGCGAACGCATGGTCGCGTCGTCGACGACTGCTTGCTACTTCATCGTCATTTATTCGCTCGAAAGCGAGGTACCATTCACGAATATGATGCGATGCGTCGTTGAACGCCGAAAGACACTTTAAGGGGGTACACCAGCCTAACAGTTTCAAAAATTCCAACTTTTTCTTCTTAATTTTCTTATCATCTTAGAATATTATTCTACTGTTTCGTATGACTCTATATAGTCCATAGAAATTGCGCTAAAATGGTTTATCAAAGTTCAAATTCCTGACGAAGTTACTGGGACAGACACGTTCAGGTTCAGATCTTTTGGAAACAATGTTTCTTGACTTTCTCGCTGCGAAATCTTCCGATCTACGTATCCCATTTTCTTTAAATTTTCAACGTGTTTTGCAACGTAGAATTTCCTTCGTATCTGGATTGTTTGATTTTATGCAAACGTTTAGAGTCGATTAATTTTCGAAAAGAATTAAAAACTTGCTTTTTCCTCAATGTGTCGCCAAGTCTGGAATCGATGAAATTTTTGAAACATCCTACGCCACGTTTTAGGTGGTCAGGTTATTAAGTTACATCGATATCACACGAAAATATTAAACTTCCATCGTAGTAATCATTTATAAAAAACAATTTCACGTAATTCCCTAAATTCGCGTCTAAGAGACTGATATCTCCTCCGCGTTTTTGTATATGTGATGCAATCGCTGTAACGTACATTCCTGTCGATCGATTCCACTCTATAAATGTACAGATGACGCGGCCACCTACGAGTTTTCGTTCAACAGTGGATCACTGCACTGTTTTGGCCTCCGCAAGCGAAACGGCCATCACCGTATGGAATGTAATTAAATACCTTTAGCTCGAATTTACGTTTCAGATTTAATCTTCTTGTTTAATCGTGGTTTCTTGTTAATGAGTGTCTCGAACTTTTTACGTTATCTTTTATCTCGTTTTATTTTCTGATTCATGATCATTTCTTTCATTTTACAGTTATTTTTAACGTGGAAATTCTTTTGTTAAGCAATTTTATCTTCTCTTGATACTTTAATCGTTTCCTTCTATGAAGCGGTTTTTATTTTTCGAAATTCCGTTAGTCGGAGTTTTTTTTTACAAAGACGTCTTATTTAAAGTTACGTCACTGAATTTTTGTCGATTAAAGATGGTTTCAATTTATGAAAATTGAAAATGCTGATAATGACTTGTTTAAAGTCTCCTAACATACGTCTTCCATCTCTTTGTCTGATCCATACCTTTTTCCTATATGTAACATTAATGTCAAGCATTCCACAGTTATGTCTCCTTCGTGTTTCTTTATTAACATGTACGAACATTTGCAAATTCTTCATAAAATAAACGCTCTATTGCCAATAAAAAATCAGCCAACAAAACAATGCATCCTTCGGCACATGCAGTACGATTGATTGGAAACCAGACAGTGGAAAACGAATTGCACATACCGATGATGCTAATGCAGTATTCCAGCATTCTCCAAATTTTCCTCTCATAAAACAAAACGGTACCCCCTCGCAATTAGAGAAAGGCGACCGTGAGGACACCAGTGCCCCATCCAACGATTCTCAGTGCAACATTTAAAGCTACCAAACAAAGTGGAATAATCGAACGCGATGTTCGAAATGCCAATCGAGCGTTCGTACATTCTCTGGATTTTCCACGTGTGAAACGATAGAGTACACGAGGATTCCGTTCGAGCTTGCGTATCGATACTAAAATTCGCCACGGCGAAACGTGAATCGTGGGATTTGGTAAAACCGCGTTCGCACAGCGCCATTCCACGTTTGAGGGAATGCAGCGTATGCGGCTGCTGAACGATTCTGTTCTCGGCTGGTCGTGGCTTTAAGCACCAAAATAATTTCAAGTCAGCAGCTCGAATAGGTGGGCGAGTTGGCAAACTGATCGAAAGGTAATCGCGCGAATCGCAAGGCCTCGATGCAACCGATGCGACGCGGTTGCGATTTTGTAAAGGCGACACCATACCGTTCGGTAGCCGCACGTTTTGAACAGTTGACGAATTATCCGCTTGTGTGTGCATTGAATTACTACGACCATAAATCTAGTGAATTGCAGAGCGTGTCACGACGATGTCGTATCGCTCGTGTGCATCGGGTCTGACTGACGTCGTTAAAATTAGTCTCTGGGTTTATAACAGAAACCATAGTCTTGCGAAGAAGGTGGACATCCCGATCCCATGATCGTTGTTAGGCAATTTTTTATATTTCTTTATCTTGGTTATGGAACGTTGAATTTAGCTTAGGTGTGATTTTAGATAAAAAAAGAAAAATCATCTCGCGTTGTTAGGATCGTTAATATCTTGGATGAACTCTATGCAGGCTCTGTGTGAAGAATTCCTACTTCCTTACACATTACATTTGTATATTTACGATATAAGATACTGGAATGAGAAACTTAATCGAAATTAAATTTTCAATTCTAGGGTTAAAGAAGTTTCTAAGTAAAGAGCGACCTACAGGTAATCGGTTAAGACACACTGTAGCATTTTCACGACTTCGTAGATCCTCTTAGATTAGGGACTGGAGATTAGTTCTTTTTATTCGTAGTCTTCCTCAATTTTCTATAATAGTAGGATTTCCAGTATCCTTTGTACATCTCCTGAATATTTCAAGATATTACTAGAACAAGAACAAATTAATTTACCATCTGCATTGCTTCTTTTGTAATTTATATGTAGTCTATTATCTATCAACACGGATATCTCCTTGTTCAATCTTTCCCTTTGATTAAAAAAGAAGCAAAATTTTCATTCGAATACAAGTATCGTTGTATAATATATAATATTCAACCTAGTATATCAATTGTAGAACTTAGGAAATTCTACCTTAACGAATACTCGAAGTTTCTCAGCTTTTTGAAAAAACCTGCATAAAAAGTGTCATGTTCAAATTAGCGAAAAAGAAACAACTTGCAATGCAATCAACCGTGCTAAATTATCATATCTGTCTCCATCCGTCGAATCGCAAGCTTGTCGTATAATACGAAAGCGCAACTCCGTTCATTCGCATATACATTTGCAACAAAATATGATAATGCAACATTAATAAAGCTATAATTTACATAGCGCGAAATCTTGTCTGACGAAGTTGCATGTCGTGTTCACGTGTCTCGGGCGTACATTTATAACTGCTGTTTTAATAAGATGCATTGCAACAGGACGTTATCGCGATTACATACACGACTTTTAGCTCGAATCGTTTAACGGTGGTATGGCATTGTATGTTGTAGAGTGAAATGTCATATCGAGCGGGATTTATTTGAAGAAACCTAACGATATACGTAAAATTTTATTGGATAATAAAATATACTGGATAAATTGTACAGCACTCGGCGATATCGTAACTACTTTATTACGATATAGTTTTTCTAGTCAATTTATCTGACATCTTGATCGATGATCCAGCTGGAGATTACTACAATCTTTAAATTACTTTTATCGTCGTTATTTTTCGATTAGTAAAGTAATATCCATTTAGTTATATTTAATTTATTTACTTTAATCTCACAGTCAGATTGTTTCTACTGAATTTTACAGAATTCCTTTCGCTTTAAACTTCTTAACTTCTCCTTACATTTTATCGTATTCGAAGTCGTAAAAAAGAAAAAAAAGAATGTTATGGCTATCCAAACTGTGATTCTTGGATTTTCCTTGTACGGTCTGAAATCGCTACCGTGATTATCGCCTTTTTATCGAGATTCTGATAACGTAGACCACTCGAGGCGGTTCTTTGTCAGCTACATCGAATACAAGCGTCGTTCTCGCGTACAAAGGAATATGTACAAAGGAAAATGGATTCGTTCCTTTGAAAGTGTGCGCATTTCGTACGCTTGCTCTTTTAAATATGGAATTTAATATTTGTTGACACACGCACACACACAAAGAGAAGAATATAAGAATATGGTGTATTCGATTGATCTCAAAAAGTGATTGAATTTTAATCCAAGCCATTAAAAGTTGCAATATGTATTTCATTGCCAATTTCTTTATATTTTGACTAATTATCTAATTACATATATTGAATTTACATTGTGATCATGAAAGCGAATTTCAAGAATTTGTTTTTTTTTTCATTGCTATCCCTTTTTACATCTATATCTTATAATCGTATGAAATTCATAGAGATTAAAGTATTTTATAATACTGTAATAAACAATCTTATATACATAATAAATTGCCGCGATGTATTCGTTATTTTACTACAGTTTTTGTAACCCTAAAAAACAATAATTTATTTTATTCACAATTTTATAATAATATCACTCAACCTTTGCACGTTATTTCATTGCATAGCTCTTAACTCTGGCTCAATGTGTAATATAATTGTTAATAAATTAATCGGTCGGAATCATTTCTGATACTTTGACGTTGCTGTATATCTATCGCACAAATAAATATGCTTTGGCAATTGTCGTATATCCGTTTCGTATTCGTTCGTGTTTTTTATCTTTTCATTGGACTTTAAATTCTGCGACAACGACACGTATTTTGTGTATACTCTAGCCTGCACGTACGTCTGGCTTCCGACCTAGACCTCGATAAATGTGATACTCGTCATTTCAATTTCAAATTTCAAGGAGTAGAGCTTCGTCTACGGTTTTACCTGTTGGCCGAAACAATTTTGAACGGACTTTGTCGAGATTCGAATATTTAATAGTCTCGTCCTACAGTCGATTCGGAAAGCAAATAAAAATCCAAAATAACAAGGAGAAATGAAGATACTACGCGTTTCTTTTTCTAATATTCTTATATCTATTTTGATCGTAATATGGTGCCAAATATTTGAGAATTTCAGAGAAATGGAATAATCTCGGAACTTTGTATTCTCTTAATCTTCTACAAATATTTACAAGATAAACCTACACAATATGTTGCATCAGCATGTAGATAAAAATTTCGAAAACGAAACTCAAAGTTAAAAGTAAATTTGAAGATTAAAAAAAGAAGAATTGAAAGATGAGTACTATGCAAGTCGATTTGTAAAGCTATATTTGTTTGTCATAAAGGAATGATATGAGAATGATTGTAATCAACATTCGTCGTAGAAAATATCCCGTGACGAGTAAAGAGACGACGCGACGGTTGTCCTTCGAGTAGTGAAATTTAAACGAACGGTTTTGCTCCCTTCACGAAACTTTCATTCGCATTCTCGTGCGTTTCAACCTTTCGTTTAAGAGGAAAGAAGAGAAGGGGGATCCTTCGTGTCCTCGATATGTGAATATCCGTGAGAGAAGTTTCCTTCCTCCTCGAAGATTATGATCACTCGTCTCTCGTCGTCATTTTCTCTCTACCCCGTTTTTTTTTTTTTTTTTTTTTTTTTTTTATATGCCGATTCCAACCGATCGACGACCCACGATTTAACTCACCTACGTGTCTTATCAAATTTCCTTTTTGAATCACTATCTTGTATTTGAATTGTCTCGTATCAAATTTGTATCGCAATTATTTGATGTTTTCTACAAGGCATGTAACAGTCAAGTCCATCGGGGTTAATATTCGGAAAATTAATCAAAGAAAGACGAATCATGTATTTTAGTCAGTGCTGGATCAAAGAGTTTTGTTACCCGAGACTATTGGCTCAACGTAAGACCGCTTTATGTAAAAAATTATTCTTAAAAATTATTTATTTATTTTTAAATTTTTGTTTATGGAGACTTCCTAGGTCCGCCTGTTTTAGGACACTCTCTTTTTTAATCTAAACTTAAGAAATTTTAGAAAATCCTACCTATACCCTACGTTCCCGTTTCTTGTCTTCATTTTGATTTTAAATATTTTCTGTATCTTAAGTTTTTGGCGATGTTCTTCTTTTTCCGTTATTTCTTACGTTAGTTTTTACTCCTGTTAAATCACACTCATCAAATGTCAACATTGGAGCTTCAGCATCATTTTACATGGCTGTTAATTTTGAAAATCCTCAAGATTCATCTGTCGTATTAACTTTCATTTGTTAGCTAGATAAGATAATAGGATCAATCGCATATTACTCAAAACTCAAACGACATTTACAAACGTAACAATAAAATTACCTTGCTAAGAATCATTCTATTAACTCTACCACTGCTGCCACTAACTTTCGAAACATCCGCCATTAACATATCAGCGAATGACAGTCGGCCGACAAGAAGTTTTTTTTTAACTCTCCAAGATCAACATGCATCGAATCGTGTGAGCTGAAAATGTCGTAATTCCGTAATACTTGGTAAAAATACACATTAATCGTTTCGTCATTTGCTATCGCTTCGGGGACCGGTTTTTTGGCGGCTGGGTAAAGAAAATCGACAAAAAGGATATATATATAGAGTAAGGAAAGAAGAAAAATAAACAAGTATATCGTGAAAACCGAGACGGTGTGGTTACATTATCGAAAGCGAATAATATCGCTTGAACTCGCTTGCACGGTCATGTCATACCGACAAACGTTTCGCAACGGTTACCATCCGCCTGGTTGGTTAAATTTTCGGGACGAGTTTTCGCGTTCTGCGCATGCGTGATACCGGTCAGCCTTTTACGTTCGAGTTTCGTATCTACAAATCGTTCTGCCCAACGATTTCATCCGCGAAGGTTGCCCTCCTTCATTGTGCACAGTTCTTCTATCATAGACGTAATTACAGATCCACTTACGACTACTATGTAACACGATAAACGTTCTCTTAAAGAGAAATTAAAATATATCAAAGAAAAATGAAAGATTCTAAATTATAGAACGTCGTTTCGCTTTCGCTGGAAAAAGAGGTATCTAGACAGGGATCGTTTCTCGTCTGTGTCCTTCAACTTGCGAGTTAATTGTCAGGTTGAACGCGTTATCCGAAAAGTAATCGGTCCGTTGACCGATTTACTTGCAAATGTCAAGAGGCGTTCCGCGCGCAGCGAGAGAAAAAAAGAAAGGATTTCGTAGGAATCGAGGAAGAGAAAGGAACAGCCAAGGGTGAAATGGGGTAGGGGTAGAGGAGTGGGAGACGCGCAGGGGCAGAGGTACAACCATGGACGTTGCGAAATAGTCGGTCGTGCTCGACTGACTTTCGATGAAATTCAATCGGGGAAAAAGCTGGGCAGATCTCTCGTGTGCATGTACCGACGGAGGAGAAGTTAATTCTCGAAAGCATGGAAACCGGGTTTCTTATTTGGCGGTTGTGAATACATCGCGTGAATGAGTCGAGTATAAAAATGAACTATAGAAAGTAAAAAGCGAAGCAAATAAGAACTCTGTACGTAGTCCAATTTGAATTTACACGGGCAACTTTAAAACTTACTTATCGACGTATTTAACGTGTTTTTAGATTTGTACATTTAGTAATCATAGACCGAATTCATTCTAATTCTTCCTACAAAATTTGATATTAATATCTAAATCGCGTATCATAAATGTGTTAAGGCAAGTTACTTTATCGCACAATATAGCGAAAAACAGGCACTGTTTTGTACTTGTTGTTCTAGTTTCTATAATTTCCTTTAAATGATTCGAATTCTACTAAATCCACTTTAGGCTTACATTTATTTGTATTGGTTAAAAAGGAATGGATTTCTGATCTCGTTTTCGTCATAGGCCTGAATACAGACAAATGTGTCTGCTCTCTATAGTCGTCATCACGATGCAAATAGTAGTCCTTATAGCACGAATCCGACAAGATATAGACTCGTAATTGTCGATGTATCTACGTTGTTCCCGTACCAAAGGAGACTTTTGTTACCATAAACGTCAAAATGTTTCCGCGAACGGATTTGCACGAGCTTCATGCCGGGCCATTTGCCATTTCCACGTTCGATGCACACCGGATACGATAATGTTCATCGCATCCTCCGCTGCATGTCTGAAACAAAATTTCACCGCAGTAACCTATATACGGCTCTATTCGCTTTTATACTACAACTCGTTTACACGAATTTTAATCGTACGATTCATCGTTGATACAAAGCAAAGGAATTTTTTTCCATCGACTACCGTTTTGCCGATCGTTATTTACGACTTATCGCCCAACTGACAAAATATTATTGCGAAACATCTGGTTCTGGACGACGTCGAACCACGAAGTGCTGGCGTAGTACTTTGTCAGAATGATATTTTTATACGTTATAGTATCTCGAAAAAGCTTAGGTATCTTCGAGACGATACTGTACGATGCTCGATCGACCCTGGAAACGTAATTGTTAATTGATGAGCGTGCCTGATGACCTCGTGACACATGGGAAATCTTCAAGCGAGACTGCAGTTAGTAGCAGATGTATGGAATTTTTTATGGTAGAATGGAATCTTAATTTTGTGGAATTTGATAGTAAACGAAGAAGGACCTGTTTTGATAATGGTATCATCATTTGATAAACACAATCTTTGAATAATTTAAATTACTGCTTATATTCCTGATATTTACCACTGCCTTAAGGAAAGTTCCTATAAATATATGGACAAAAAGTGATCTTGTAGTATGTGATTATAATTTGCTAATCGTTACAAATTAATGAACTTGTATTCGTTACGAAGACAAAATATTTATTGATGCTCTATCCATTAACGCTCTAGTTATACAGCAGCTTCTAATTAAATTTACGATGTTAGTGATCATATGCAAAAATAAACACTCTAGTTCTATGAATGCAATTACCATCTATTACCGACAGTGTTCGTTACCTACCGATAATGCAAACACCATTTATGAAACAAAACAACGCATAGGTAATCAATAAACATTTCGCTAGAGACTAAAATTGAAATTATCAAAATTGTTTTCTGTCGAGATTTTATCTCGGAATAGAGAGAGGAAATGCGTGGATAAATGTATAACAATAATTTTAAGTATTAGTATAATGCGTTACTTTACAAAAGAGCTCCGAAGCCATGGGTCTATGGGTGTTTGCACCATCTGTTTCTAGAAAAGACTATGAGGTTGAGAGGCCTTTCAAATTGATTTAGTGTTAAACAATAGTCAATGGCTTCGGAGACTAAGAAAATTGAACACTTAACCCACTTGCATCATGGCTCTAATTAAGAGAACTGGTCCCTATTACCGCGCGCAGTCGGTTGTAGGTACGGTAAATAACATCCGAATTCTTCACGGAGTTTATCGAAAATTCACTGCTCAAAACGATTGGTTAGGTAGACAATGTTACTTCGTAAACATCGCATCTTACATTCTTTATAACAGAGGAAAAAAGTAAAAATTGTTTAAAAAAAAATTATTTAGATTAAAATGGAAGTAAAAAAAAGCAGTCGTCCGATTGCGGAATAATCCGCGCTTGATGATAGGAGACAGTCGCAGCGCGCAGATTAATCCGCGCTTGGATGCAAATGAGTTAAGAAGATGTAGAGTTTTCCTTAGAGTGAGACCCACTTTAACATTTTCAATTCTTATCCCGATTATTATTTTCTATATCTATTACTATAAAGTATCCTATAAATCAAGTTCAACTTCACGTTCGCAATTTCGAAGATATTGTAGCTCGCAAAGTATGCGAGCACCTAACCTAACAAATTCTTATGGATATATTATACGCGTGATACAAAACATATTAAAATGTTATTAACGCCAAAATGAAACACAACCAATCATGACTATATCTATCCGAAGACGTACGTAGGGTGTAGAGGTCATAACACGTATCTCGGAAATATATTTAGCAAAAAATTACTACGTGATAGTAATATAACAGTGGCCTTAAGCGTACAATATACTGTTCAAGTAACTTGCGAAGTTTATACTGGCAATAAATAATTCGTAACTCCTATATACATTTCCAGATTGCTTTCGAATTTTACCAATACGATTGCGATAGGTCTCGTTTCGTCGTGGCGCTAATAAATTTTTAGAATGTTTCACGTAACGTTTCTGAAAATATTCAAACAATTTCGTGGACGACTGTAAAAGGATTCATCGCGAGCACGTGTAAAAGAAACTGCGCTCGGCACCAATTTTTTTTGCTCGTTTCTGCGATCAATCTGGACGGCTGACGGATAACGATCTAAGATAGGCGGATCGACAATTACGCTTCGTCAGTTGCGACCATCACTCTGATATCGTAATCGATGCATACGGACTGAACGAGGTTAAATTACACACATCGCTGCGTAATCGTTAACGTTACACGCTAATTCTCCAAATTCCACGGCCGCTTCGTTTACGTTCGCGTCGTTCCAATTTCGCCACGTTTATCGCTGGCGAATAGACGGATCCATACGCGTGTTGGCTGAATGCAAGGCTGAACGAGCTTGAAATTATCGCAGCACGCCGATAACCGCGCACAGAGCGCACCTTTGTTATCCGTCGAAATTATGGTCGCGTGGGAACCGCGTTAAAAGCCGACCAAACGATGTCCACTGGAGCTTAATCGTGGATGGTTAGGTGTAATTTGACAGGGTGCTTCTAATCAACGTTATTCCATCAATTTACGTAACGAGAGGACATGTTTCAGTGGAAAATTTGAATGCTGCTTTGTGTAGCGTGTGTTACGTTGAAAAAGATGTTAATCGGATATAATTTATAGCTTATGTCCGATTCGCTGTAAATTATGTTTGATCCGCATCCTGATTGTATAATTAAGGATATAAAAATGACTGTTTTCGAATAACTTGATAATATTGGAATTACTTTACTACGAAATACAGTAGCGCTATGCATAGCGCGTATAATGTCACGCTAATAGTCCGTAGTTCGTATAATGGTCGGTCCTCGCTGGCCTCGCTATTTGCGAACGTGTTCTTGAGCATTTAAGTATACTTTTATGACCACTGCTAGCGAACACTGGTAGTTAAGATTTCCGAACCCCAACGAACACAATGGTATCCGGTGAGGTATATTTCTGAGCGCTGTCCGTGCGCCAAGGATAAACGAGAAAAGTAGTCGATGCGAGTGAGGTAGTATTTGTAGTCAGGTCAGTTTTTACTTCTAGAATTAACACGAAAGGTAATACAAATATAGCCGTGTTTGGTATTATTTTCATCGCACGTGCCTCAGTCATCCCAATAAAGCTCTCTCGTAATAACATAATAAAAACATAAAAAGAGTTATATTTCTCTCATTCTGATAATTATTGGGAAATCTGTTCGACAACAGTCCATGAACTCTAACGATCACACTACTGCTGTTTATATCTAACATAGAAAATAAAAATAGGTTAATCGTTTCTTAATTCACCCTCGTTCTATCGTTACGTGTTTATTACCCAATTTTTGCGCAATATTGAGATACAGGAAAAGATGCATAAAAGGAGACCAAACGAAACACACGATACCAGATTAAAGCGCGTAACGCGAGTTACGACAACAGGACCAACGTATAAAACGTTGCCTCGAGGAACATTAGATTCTACTTATACAGATCTTATTTAAAAGCTCGGACAGACAGATAAACAGATAGATAGATAGGCAAGTGGAGATACATATGCTTGTACATTGTACAGTTTCATGTAACCGGCAGATATAGATAGCTGTCGCTGGTATAGGAACATGAGAATACTATATGGTTGGTCGTGTCACATACACACCAAATACTACACCATAAGCTGTTTCATAAGTCAATACAACCTTATTAGCAGAATAAAGGCACACGAATAACCGGTGGATTTCTGATTACAGCAACTCTCCTTTCCATCTACCCAATCCAACCATGGATCGACAGGGTTTACGTTTAGCCTTTCTGGCAATCAAGACATCGAGGGTCCTCAGGGTAGTTTCGAATGCATCCAACAAACGGGCCCTAAGTAAGTAACTATCTCATGTCATGCGTAGTCAGTCCGGAAAATCAGCTTGTTATCGTTTCTCAACGTACGTAAATAAAAGTAATGGGGTAGCTAGCCAGATCGAGTGAACTGAGCAGATTCAAATTGGATTTTCTCGAAAATGAAGCTTCACGTGAAAAAAGATTGTCAAAAATTATCGCATATTTCCGCACGAGGAATCGCCTTCTTCTCGATTTTACTACTACGGTTCCGGAAATTTTGTATAATTCACCCGAATTTGCACTCGATACGTATATGACATCGGTAAAATGATCGCAGCTGACGCTAATCTGTGGTCTCGTCGGAAAAACGGGATGCAGTAATAGTAAACTGTAACAGAATACATCGTTTTTTTATTATTATTTAGCTTGTACTTTAGAATTTGTCCAGCTGGACATTTGGTAAATTTTTCTAGCTTAATTGCTAAATAACATGTGGATGGCTACCCTCAGCGGGATGCCATCTTCGAGTTTGTCTATTTTATTTCTTTAGTGAGGCCAGTGGCGTGTAAAATACATAGTTGGCATACCTCAAACGGAGAATCGTATCGAAACGATCAGTAACTATTACTGTTTTGTCGTTTAACTTAATGGGCACATTACCTACACGTGATCATTGCATAAATACGACAGAATTTTTCTTCTATAACATTTCTATAACGTATAATTATCGATATACGATATTTAAGTATGTAATTTTGATAGACAGATTTTGAAATTAGTTTAAATTTAACGTTACCATAATGCTTGGAATTGAAAAGGGTATACATCTCTTTATAATCGCGTTCGATTCGATGTTCCATGAATGAAACATTTTCTCGATAATTGAAAACTGTCCTTCGAACGTATGATTAGTCTTACTTTCGTGAACTTTATGCCACAGATAAAGCGACAGACGAAGATGAAAGAGCATAAGAATTAATTCGGATTTACTCTCTGCAACGGTGTGATAATATTTCTTATTCCTTCCATCAGTCTTCAACTTTCTTTATTTTTACCGTATCTTGTCAGTTAGAAAATTAAATCTCTGTCAGACAATATATCAGGTTCATAGAACCAACGCTAATCTCTAACAATCCTGAAGAAAGATCTATTTCCTGACGGATAATGTATCAAGTCCATGAAGCTAAAATTCATTTTTAATTCTGAAAGATATTACGTATCCTCTAAATTACCAAGAGAAACGATCTTAAATTTTCTATTCCCTGAATAAAGTTTGTTTGTAACTTTGGCAAAAATTATATATAGAAGAAAAACCAATCTTAAATTTCACCGCGTAACCATCTGTTCGTGGGAGGATAAAATCGATTCCCACTGCTTAAATCTAGAGACTGTGCGTCTTTCAAACGTGTGGTACATTTTCAAGACACCGGAAACGACGCGGGAAAAAGAAAAGAGAAAAACGGTGTCAAGACTCGTTCTAGCGACTTATCGGTCTCTTTATGGTGTTCCATTTTTCCTGTGCAGGAGCCTGGAGAGTCTTGGCGCATTGCCGTGTAAAATGCGGATACAGGCAAACGACGATGTGTACGAGACAACCAGGCATCGGATGGCCGTCGCCGAGGAGAATAACAAGAACAAATGGTAAGTCACTCCTTCAAAAGATACGGACATCGAAGGCTCGACTTCATCGATCCTCCATGGAGGCCGATTTTTCTTCGACGAGTTCGTTATCGAGTTCGTACACGATTTCATTCTTTTATATGATTGCTCATTCTATTTTTCGAGTGGTTTCTGTATCATATTCATATGCACTTCACCTTGCTCAGTAAGTTGACTCTCGTCCCGAATCACGTTATTTCTAGATCCATTGTTCATGACGATTCAAACGATTCTTGAATTGAATTCGATACCAGTTTTGTTTATTCATTATTGTTTACACGATGTTCGTTGATAATTACGGGAAACTAGGAGGGAAGAGGTGGAAATTTTGGAGTTACATAAGCGATTCTTAATTTTACAAGATTTTCAATTTTATCGTCTAAGATGTAACTGAAGAACGAAAAAGAAAAGATCATTGGGGTTGTAAGATAATGGATGGATATCGTGTAGGCAGATTAGTTAATTTGTTTAACAGCGTAACGACTAAGGTTAAAAAAGCCCCACAAGTGCGACTTAGGTCCGAAATCTTTGGTATCTGTCGCTGTGGATGAAACTCATTACGTACATGGGTATATTGTATGATATACGGTTTACATAAACAAGTCGTGTAACAAGATATTGCAAATAGTGGCTTTCTGTGTTGATGATTCTTCTCGTTAGTATATTTAATCGATAGAGGGAAGATTCATCCCTCGAGTTTTCAATCTTTCGAATATAAAAATTTCTTATTTATATTTAATTTCTCATTCATCAATATGTCGCATCGTTTTTGTATATTCACACTTGCAAGAAGTAAAACCCATTTCACTGGAATTAATTCGATTATTTTTATTAGCTTTAAATTCTGTAGATATGGAAATTGCCAATTAAAAATAACTAAAATAATAAAAATAATAAATAAAATTTGGGGACTTTCGGTTAGTTCGGTGCGAGGGTAACGTGTGGACGAAGAGCTCTGTGGAAAAAGCGAAGTGTGAAGGGAAAAAGGGAAAGGAAGTGCAAAGTGACACGAAGAAAGGAAAATAAAGTGTGAACATACGAGGAGGAAGCAAAGAAAGCGAAAAAAAGAGACAAAACGAGGGAGAAATACGAGTAAGAAAAACCAAAAAAAAAAGAAGTTAGGTAGTCAGAAGTGTGGTTGAAAGTAAGGTAGAGGGAGCTACAGTAAGGAAGAGGGAAATGAAAGAGGAAAGGGAAAGAAGGGAAAGAGAGACAGACATTCCACATGTATCTCCACTTACAATACAATGGAGATACAAGTGGAGACGGACATGAAAGTCGGAAAGAGAACAGAGTCGGATCACATGCCGTTAGAAATAGAAATAGGGGGGGGGGCGAAACTACAAGAAAACGAGGAAAAGAAAGAAGAAGAGAAAGAGAGAAGGGAATGAACAAACGAAAGCGTGGCGAAATACTTGGAGGAATGTAAAGACTGGACCTACAAGGGAGGTACAGTAGAGGAATCGTGGACAGAAATCAAAAACAAGATAAACGAAGCAATGCCAAAGAAGAAAGTGAAGATAAGGAAATGGGGCATGGGAGAGAAAGCGTGGTACGACAAGGAGTGGAAAGAGAGGAAAAGAGGGGTGAAAAGGAAAATGACAAAGTTTAGGAAAGGAAAATGCAGCGGAGAAGAGTTCATAGAGAAAAAGAAGGCATTTAGACAATGGTGTAAACAAAGAAAGGAGCAGGAAGAAGAAGAAGAAATGGAGAAAATCAAGAAGATCAAAGCAGAACAAGAAACGTGGAAATACATAAATAAATATAGAAGAAAAAGATAGGGTATAGATGAAGAAATAAGCGAAGAAGAGTGGAAAAATCACTTTATGGAAATGTTAGAAGGTACAGAAAACAAAGAGGACAGAAGAATAGAAGAGCGGAGAGTGGAGGAGGGATTAAAGAAGGAGAGAGAAGATAATATAAAGAAGGAAGAGGTGATATACCAAATAAGAAACTTGAAGGAGAAAAAAGCAACGGAGGAAGATGGTTTGGAAAATGAAGTATGGAAGTATGCACCGAAGGAAGTGGGGGAGGCGTTATGGGAGATGTTAAGGAAAATATGGAATGGAGAAGGGATACCTGAAGACTGGAGAAAAGGCGTGATATGTCCGATTTACAAGAGGGGGAAAAGGTAAAAGTGAAGAGCTACAGAGGAGTTACGTTAATGGACATAGCATATAAGATTTATGCGGGAATATTGGACGAGTGGCTGAAGGTGGAGATCGAAAACAAGCTGGGAGAGAGCCAATTCGGGTTCAGAAAAGGAAGAGGTGTGATAGATGCAGTGTATGTGTTGAACCACATAATAGACAAGCAGTTGAACAGGGAAAGAGCGAAGCTATATGCATGATTCGCGGATTTAAAGGCAGCGTTTGAGAGGGTAAGCAGGAAAAAGTTGGAGGAGAGAATGAGGAGAATGGGGGTTAACGAGAAGTTAATCAGAAGGATAAAAGAGATATACGAAGAAACAAGGAACGTAGTTAGAATCAGAAACCATAACACGAAAGAGTTTTGGACAGTGAGGGGAGTAAGACAAGGGTGCCCGTTGAGCCCGACACTATTTAACATCTATATGGCAGGGCTGGAAGAGGAATTAAGAAAAGGTCAAGCAGGAAACATAGTGGTAGGAGACAGAAAGGTATGCTCATATATGCAGATGACATTGTGTTGATGGCGGACAGAGAAGAGGAATTAAAGGAAATGTTGAAGAGATTTAAAACATTTCTAAAAGAAGCGGAACTGGAATTGAGCACAGAAAAGATTAAAATAGTAGTTTTCGAAAAAAGAAGGAACAATAGGAGACAAAGAAAATGGAGATGCGGCGAGCAAGAACTAGAAGAAGTGGATGAAATAAGATATTTAGAGTACATACTGCAGAAAAATGGCAGTGATGAGAATCATATCCAAGACAGAAAGAAGAGAGCAACAATAGTGATGAAGAAAACATGGAGCGTAGGAGAAAGGATATTTAAGTTGGAATACAAGAGGAGATTGAAGATGTTTGGAGCACTCGTAGAGGGTGTGGCGCTGTTTGGAGCGGAGGTGTGGGGATGGAACGGAGAAGAAAGATTAGACAGAATAAGAAGGAGGTATGCGAAATGGATTCTAGGTCTAGACATAACAACGCCGAATTACATTTTGATAGAGGAGTGCAAGATAATGGAAATAAGATAAAAGGCACTGGAAAGAGCAGTAAGGTATGAGGAGAGAGCCTTGGAATCGAAGAAGGAATTAGTAAAGGAGTGCATAAAGGAGACAGAGAGGAATTGTGGAAAGGGGCAAGAGGGGAAAAGAGCAAGAAAAAGAAAGAAGAGATTAGAGGAGGCGAGAGAGGGAAGGAAACAAGTGGAAGCAGAAGATGGACAAGAAAGGATGACAGCAGACCAAATCATAAAAGAAAGAAGGAAGAGAGAAACAGAGGAGAGGCAAAAAAGGGATAAGGGAATCTAAGTGTAATAGATATTACAGTAACATAGCCAAAGAAGAGTTACCAAAGTATTTAGAAGGGAAGATGAAATGGAAGGAAAGAAGTATGTTAGCAAGATTTAGATGTGGTAACGAAACTAAGGCAAGGGAACACTGGAAAGAGGAGGGAGAAAGAGGATGCAGATTATGCAAAAAAGGAGAGGAAGACTTGAAACATATATTAGAGGAATGCGAGGTAACAGGAGGAGCAAAGAACATGGAAGAAACACTAAATGAGACTGGCGAAGGACGGGCAGAATTGAAAGCGATAATTGAGAAGAGATGGGCAAGGACAATACAAGATGGGGAGGAATGACAAGAAGGTGGCGCAGCAAGGAGGCAAAAGACCAAAGTGGCAATAAAGTGTAGTTATAAGTTGCAATAGTGTAGTTATTAGCTTTGCTGTTAGAGATAAGACTAAGCTAAGGAGTGCAATACAATAGAGTAGAGAAGAGGGGTGGTAGATACATAAGGAGCAAATAATTGTAAGAAATGTAAATCGAAAGTTCGTCCAAAGCCGAAAGACACGGACTAAATAAAAAAAAAAAAATAAATAAAATTTGCCTAGATGAAATTCTGATAAATAAAATCCCATCGTAGAAACGTAGAAAAGAGAGAGAAAAAAAAAAGACAGAATAACCTGAGGCATTGCATTGTTTAAACCAGTTGCATTCTCTATAGTTGTCTAGTGATAGCACCGGTTACATAAATCCACGTTTAAGAGCAAAGCTGATAATGGGTTTTCCCGGTGATGGCTTGCGTCAGAAAGGAAAATCGATTAATCACTTTCCTCGTGGAAAGACGATTCCTGTAGATTAGAGCTGGATATTAGGTGGGAAACTGGCGTCAACCAGAACCTGACATAAGAAAAGATCTAAAAATTCCAACAGTCAAAGAGGAAATCGCCAGATACGCAAAAAAGTACAAAGAAAGACTTGCAACACACCCAAACCAGCTTGTAGCTGAAGTAAATGAAACCCTCATAGAAAGAAGACTGAAGAAGAAGCATCCCGCAGACCTCACAACCGAAATACAATAAACAACCTGGAAGATGGAACCCCGCTGGGGGTAACCATCCACATGCTATATTTTTAAGTTATAACATTTTACCAAATGTCCTTCTGGACAAATTGTAAAATTAAAATAAATAAATAAAAAAAAAACCAGAACCTTGTCTGCTGACGTCAAGCGTGGGTTGGTTAGGTGTCGACGTTAGGAGATAGAAGTGGTCTCGTTAACTGATACGATATACGATAAAATATTCCAGTCGTTTATACCGATCATATTATACAAAGAGAATTTTGCAAATTACTTACAATTAGCTGATCTTCCAATACGGTGCGCGCTTGAGATTCTTTCATTAGTCTAAGAGATGATACGTGTACATTTCTTAATAACGACAATAAACAAAAAAATGAGAATCTGTTTATTTTCTGTATACTTCTGTATATTCGCGGAGATTGTAATTGCGATTAATGTCTTTACACTCCGTTGTCGCCATCGTAACGCCAACCACATCTCATTCCACATCAGAGATCACGCCACACGCCGAGGGCAGAATGGCAACCAGATGTCTACACATCCTTGCCGCGTACCCTCAACATTTTTAAGGACCCGCCATAAATCTTGGGATTTTCATAGTAAAGGTCCTCCAGACCAAAAACAAGCATCTTTTATTTCGAATGTTATTTACACTTTTGCCTACTACGGGAAGATACGGGAAAGTTAGTTTTCTGACGTTCGGTATTTTCCATTAGCAACCTTCTCTCAAGGGTGGTTTGCACCCTTTCTCACGCACCAATGTAGAAAATCAGCCAATTGACAGCGAAGTCTATTTCCCTCACTCTCCTAATGAAAACCTGTCCTTAACAAATCAGCTCTTTTCGTGCCCTTAGATCCACCCATCACTAGCTTTCCTCCGCCACAACATCGTCACTAAATTTTACTGATTTTCCAACTTTCGAACAGTCAATGTCTTTTTATCGGGTTTTTACCCTTAGATCAGTTGCCTACTAAATTTATATGAAGTTATTAAAGTAAAATGTAATCTATACGTGTCAATTCAGTGTATACTCAATTGTGATTATTAAGTGCATAATGAAGTACAATAAAAAGGAAAGTTAATAGTTGTGTTTCGGCTCAACCTTCTTGTTTTTTTTTATAATCTGAGTTGTGACTTGTGATTTTACGAGACACCATCGTGACGACGTTGTAAGTGAAACTAACAAGTCCGTTATCGCCGCTGTGGTGATATTCTAAGTGGAATTAACAGCTCCGTTGTTGTCACGTAATATTACAAGTCACCACTCAGATTATAAAGTATAAAAAGGTTGAGCAGAAACACAACTATTAACTTTCTTTTTCTTTTATCATACTTTATTATTACAACTGAGTTGGCATGTATAAGTTACACTAAGATGTTGACCGTTCGAAAGTTAGAGAATCAGTGAATTTTTGTAACGATGTTGTGATAGAGGAAAACTAGTGATGGGTGGATTTAAGACCTGATTTGTTAAGGACAAGTTTTCATTAAGAAGGTGAGGAGGGGTGCTGTTACGTCGGCTGACTCTCTACCTAGACCAGACCACACGTCGCGGGCAGGATGGCAACCAGATGTCTTCACATCCTTACCGCGTACCCTCAATAGTCTTATGTACCCTCCATAAACCTGAGGAATTTCTAGCTAAAGGTCCTTCAGACCGAACAAACATTCTTTCACTGATTTATGTTTCTAAAGCTTATTGTCCACCACGGGTTGACACGGGAAAGTTGGTTCTTTTCACGTATGAGGCCTCCCACTAGCAACTTCATCTCGAGGGCGGTTAGTACCCTTCCTCACCTACCAACCCAGCAAACAACCAATTGACAACGAAGCCTATTTCCCTCTCTCATAACGAAACCTTGTCCTTAACGAATCAGCTCATCTCATGTCCTCGGACCCACCCATCGCTAGCTTTCCTCCGCCACCGCATCATTGCCAAACTCCACTGATTTTCCACTTTCGAACGGTCAACACCTTTGACCGAGTTTCTACCTTTAGATCAGTCACCTACTCAATTTATACATACGCACCAGCGTAACTATGTTCATTACAAACTTGTTGGAATAAACTATAATTTATACTTATTAAGTCAGTGTAAATTCAATTAAATCACCCCTATTATCGTAATAAGGGGATGTAAATAAGGGGATCAGTTCGTGGCGTCGATTGTTTAATCGTAACGGGAATTTACGACTCCCGTTGACGTGCTTCCTCGCGATCGCGTCTCTCCGCGAACGGTCGTAACAGGTGCTAATCGCCCTTGAGAGGAAATTACTAATGGAAGATACCTAAACGTAAAAAACTGACTTTCCTGTAATAGGCAAAAGAACGCATGTTTTTAGGCCTAAATGACCTCAACTATAAAAATGGTTTTGTGACGATTTATTAAAATATTGAGGGCAATCTTGCTTTCGGCGTACGCCCTGGTGCCTGATGTACTTGACGTTACATTGTCGTCGCCGTGGCGACATTCCAAGTACGATTGTAAGTAGTCTCGGAGTAACTGGCAGCCCATAGTAAAAATTATTCCGAGTTTCTGGTGGGTCATCGGGATACCTGGAGTGCGAAGGAATATCATAGTAGTGTCGTCTATAGATCATTAATTTTTATTAAGAAAAAGTATTTCATTCCCAACGCGGATAACTTTCACCAGGAGTATTCAGTAATTTATTCGAACGTTGAATAGTAGCACTTTTTTTGGCAAAATAAGAGTCTCATATAATCAATAATTCCTATAAATATAGAGATATCGATTTTTTTAAATCCTGTGAGTTTAGATTTATATCAATCACGTCATACGCATGTATCGAAATCACGAAATAAGCTGTTTTATTAAATAGAAGTCTATTAAATGAAACGTTCTGAAATAGCTACATGCCAACTATAAAACGTTCCTTGAATATTTCATCGATTAATCACTTTCCTCTGCCATATACAAATTCTTGACGCTGTATATTAAGATGGCGGTACGATATTACCATTGTAAAGTTCCTATGGTACCTAATCACTGCAGGAAAATGTTTTTCAGGACCATCGATATATAGCAGGGACGCACTATTAACGCTGTAATGATTTCAAACTGGAAATGACAGTGGAAAAACGCGGGCATTAACGACCATTACTTTTGTTCTCTTTCTTTTAACAACCATAGACGGTTATGCTTGCATAGTTTCGTATATAGTAGTACTTTCTATTATGAATATTTAATGTACCAGGGAACTAGTTTATTCACGATGTAGGGGACTATCAATCATTTTATCAACTTGGTAAATCATGCAAATTGTGGGAAAGTAAGGTAGAACTATCGGAACGTAAGTTATATCATGTATCATTTCAAAAATAAGAATTCATTCACGTTACGAAAGATTATACTTTCATTTATTCCTTTCGATCTTCTTCTTCTCTTAACAATAATGCTTTCAAACATTGCGAGTTATAATAACAAATTCTGCTATGTCGCGTGAGACGGTCCGTGCGACGTTCTTCATTGTCCAACCGGCAAAGGCCCATGGACCGTTAGACAAACCTTCAAGAAACCTAAGGAACTAGCATAACCAATGGGCATTGCGGATCGTTACCCTCACTTTTCTAACGAAAAGTGTGAGCAACGAATCCGCTTTCTTCATACACTCACCCCGAACTTTTCTTCGTGAGAACACAGGAACGAACTTGCCTTGTTCTTTAGACTTGTGCTCTAACTTATTCAACGGTCTACAGTCGCCAACACGAAAGGAGTCTCAGGTCGTATTTATTCGTAGTTCGACATTCCACATACGTAACATTGCATCACAATGAAGTTGTTGGATCTTTGAAAATATATATAATAACCTGTCGCGTCTCCCCGCGAACGTTCAAAAGTTCAAATTCTAAGATAAATAATAATAAGGTAAATAATCTCGTATACCATATTCTTTCATATAATTCTCGGATAAAAAACATATTACTCACTAATATCGTATAATGTAATATTAAAAATAGTAGTAATATTTATCAGCATGTTCTTTATCGTTCTTCGTTTTATTTTCCATCAGTACCAGAGTTATCAAGCCAAACGGACCGGATATCGGGCGCAAGGTAAAAGTGAAAACTACCGGAAGAACTATACCATCTCCATCACCATCGAATTCGAGGTATAGGGAATCGACGAGCATTCCAACTTCTGTTAGTCAGCCTAGAATGTCTTCCTCTTACAAAGCTGCTGTCAATAATCAACCAACAGCCCGAAATCAACCGGAGAAGAAAGTCTCTGATATCATGCGTAGACCACTCAAGTGAGTTTCGATTAGAGCGCGTAATCGTACTTCGGAAAATGATTATTGTTTACTCTCATAACGATAAAGCAGAGAACGAAACAAGAAAGATTTAAGAAAAGTAAAAATATTTGAAGAGCACACAAGGACATGACGTTATTTCCTTTATTTTGATATCGCTTGGTATGTAAAACACTTGCAGAGAAGACCAATTTGTTAGGTGCAACTGGTACAGGTCTTCTAAAAATACGTGATAAGTCTACGAAATTTTGTAAACAATAAGAAGGATATATATCATGTTGTCGTAATAATATTTTTACTATTTAATTCAACAGTTGAATAAAATGACAGTTTTAGTAACAATTCTAAATTCTATCATAAATATTTTGTGCATTTCAAGACTGTTTATTATATTCTGTCCATGTGTTCTTCATTTATAAATACGGCTGTAAAAGTTCGGTAAAACAACGAAAACAAAGTAAAGTTTGTAAGGTAAGTGGTTTAAAATAAAGGACTAAATAATTTTCTAAGTATCCATTAGTTCTAACGAATATTTTGTTTTCTGTCTACAGGGAAAGGCTTATCCATCTTCTTGCTTTGAGGCCATACAAAAAGCCGGAATTGTACGATCGTATAAACAGAGGTAAAAATATAAATGAAAAATACAAACTTAAGATTATCCATAAAATTTTTGGCGTAAATTAATTAATTAATATCCTATTTTCAGAGGGCATCAAAGATCGAGAACGTACCGCCATGACGACAATTTTGAAACAGGTAGCTTTCATGAGGGATAACACGTATCATCTGCATAGATACGTCTGGAATGACGTGCTAGAAGATTGGCCTTATTACACAGAACAGGAAAAAACGATGTTGAAAAGAAGAAAACCTCAGAATCTAACGCCTCCTGGTTCTAGCGATGGATCCAGCGGTATGATACATTTTCACGGATTAAATCTCCGTCTCGCCGAATATTCATTGCGACAGAGCGGCATGAAAGTCTGATTATATTTCACATTCGTTCGGAAACAATTGTCAATACATATTTGCTCGATACTTTTATTCACTTGTTAAAAGATTTAAAGCTAATAACGATGAAATTGGCAAACCGATAAAAATATTTTTCCAAACGCACTCGAACAATAACAATAATGATCTTTTTTTATATTAATAAGTGGAGTCATTGTTTACAGTATAGTAGAGATCTTACATACTCTCTCTAGCGTTTGATCTCTACTAAGTTATTTATTATAATATGATTTGAACAGAAACAATGGTTACTTGACTTGTACTTAATGCAGTGATGTGATGTGACTAGTACAACTTAATTTTATTGTTATTGGGAAATTTGAATGTGCAAAAATATACAGGATAAAAAATATAAAAAAATATTCAAAGTTAATTATAATATTTAGAGAATGACGCAAGTCTGTATTTGGATTTCATTGCATTTCTTGTTTTCATAAAAATTTAAATTTATGTAAATATTACGCAGTGTATTAATCCAGTAGCATATTAATTTTTTCACACCGAAAGTTCCTGTGAATGGTATTTTTTCGACCAAAATAGCAATTTATTGCTATAGGGTCATGATTTTGTGTTTTGAGAGACAGTCGTATGATGACTTGCACTTTCACGCCTACGTTTCTATGAATATCGCAGTCCACTTCTTCAGAATACACCTGCGACATTTTCTCTTGAAAAACCATGTCATAGCATCGATTCGTCGTCGTAAAAGCATCAAATCTAAAATGTTACCATAGTATTAACAATAATTTCAAAGAATTGTTCCAACAATATATTCATACATGCTAACGCGTTAACAATAATCCAGATAAAATATAGAATAACATATTGAACGTATATTATCGATTATTATTACAGGCAGCGGGCAATCCCCAAATTCCACTCATCCAGGTTCACCGCCTGCGATCACAGCACCTCCACCCTCATTGTTGGGCAACAAGCGACCGGGATATTACCAGGGTAATGATGGGTTACCCACAAAAAGACCACGTATATCCCATTATAAAAAGCCAGAATTGAATTCCGGATCGTCGAATGTGGGGGAGAATGGAAGGACGGCTGGTAGTGGTGGAACTAGTAACAGTGTTAGTGTCGTTTCCAGTGGAGCCGGTGGTAGTAGTAGTGCTAATGGTGGCAGTGGTGGTAACAGCGGTGGTGTAATTGACGGCTGGGATCAACGACAGCATCAGCGTGATCGTCGTGGCGATTATCGACCCGAAAGAACAGCGAACAGTGATGTGCTACGAGGTGGCAGCTATGGCCATGGAAAAGCGTGCTTGACGCCAACCAGTGATAGTGAAGAGACCAACCAGCACGGTCATCGGGACGGGAACACCGGAACGTCTGCGAGCAATGTCGCTAACAATGCGACTACTGGCCATAGTAGTGTAGCCCATAATAATTCTTTGAGCGGCAGTCGTCATCATCATGGAAAGGCTGCGATGCTTGGTGCCGAAGCGAATGCCGGTACGGCTGTGAATTGCGTGGCTCGTTCGATGCCGAGTGCCGCGAGTGACGGTGGTAGTGCAGGTAGTTATAGTGGTAGTTCGAATGGAATACTCGCCGACAGGAGAGATAGAAGCGACAGGAATGATAGGGGACGTGCTGGCGACAGGGATCGTGACCCCAGAAAGAAGAATAACGGAACAGCCGCTAACTCGTATAACGACTTAATCGTACCTAACTATGCCGCCACTGAACATAATCCTGACGGTCTTCACTTAGAGGAGAGTCCTAAATCATCGGAGTATCCGGACTATCTCACGTGAGTATCTTCCAAATTAATAAAATTTAATAGAATACCCAGTAAGATTCTTTCTACGATTTTGTCTCCGTTATGGTTAATTACGATATATTGTGGCGCTCATTAATATGGATATATATTTATTGTAAAAAAAAAAAATAACACAATCTGCACACTTTGTGAGCTAGAGAAAGACTCGTTGTCCTGGCTCCATAGTTGTCTTGATATATATTATTTACTCTTTACATTCATACGTTCATATGTTACGATAATGGAGATAAGGTAGTAGAGTTTCCTGCAGTTGTGAAGCTTAATTTGGATCTCACCGAGCAAAATATACCTCAATGTACTTATGCTCGAATTTCTTACAGGTATTATACGACAATAAGCAGTCTAGAACAGAGAAGACGTTACAAGGCAGAATTCAATGCTGATTATGAGGAATATCGAAGGCTGCATGCTCAAGTGGCGAAAGTATCTAAGCGGTTCATTCAGCTTCAAGATCGTTTGAAACGGGAAGAGGCCTCTGGAAATTGGGACGAATACGAGGTACCGTATCGAATGTAAATAATATACAAGACACAATGATACTGTATCACAAGAAGTATTGTTACAATGGAAGATCTAACGAATTTATCTATATCTGTTTTCTGTTTTACAGGAAATAAGGCAGCAAATTTTTGACGAGTATAGCGAGACTAAACGCGATCCTAAGCATAAGGAAACGAAACACCGTTTTCATTACTTGCATGAAAAGCTAAGCCACATCAAGCGGCTGGTATTGGAATATGACACGCAGAATTGTGGTGGCATGGCTAACAGCAGCAACGTCGGTGGTAGCAACGACATGAAGGAAATGGATAGTTTGCACTACTGACACAAACTGAAAAGGCCGCTTTTTACTCTCTACCTTTTTTCGGTTGTCGGTATGCTATTATCTTCAGTGTCGAAGAATTTGCATTTTCTCGGCATGTTCCAAGGCTGATCTAAAACGGTCCACATGGTTCCTGAGTTGTATCGCCGAAAACAAAGTCAAGTACTCTCTGAACCGGGGTTGCGAGGATATATATATATATACATATATATATATACATACATACATATATATATACATATATATATTTCTATATATATACATATATATTTATATATATAAACTCGCACATCACGAAGAACCTTCAATGCTGTTGCTGAAAAAATTTGCGTGTAAGTTGAGAATCTCTCTTCTGTAACTGATTTGTGCGCGCGACTGTGATGATCTCTTCGACTTACGTTGTGTGATCGTGAGCGATCATCGGAATATGCTTGCGTGCTACTTCGACCAATGGTAACCAGATTGATAAAGGATCTTTTTAACGACAATCGGTACAATTTGAAGGGAAAGAAGAAGCATAAGAATAATGGAAATAAAAGAAGAAAGCCAGAAGTCCATCCGAGGAGGGAGAGAGATGAAAAGAGAGAGATAGAGAGAGAGAGAGAGAGAGAGAGAGAGCAATGAGGAAAAAGGGCATTTGCGGAGAACTAGATATGTATGCGTGAACTGAAAAAACACAGAGATGTTTTTTCTTGAGAAGAAAGAGCTGTGTCCTCCAATGGAAGATAGGAAGAAGAATAATAGGGAAAAAGCGAAGAAAGAAGACAATTGAGAAAAAAAGTATACTAAAAAAGTATATATAATTAGTTACTTACCGTGCGCACGTCCAGGTGCGCACTTCCAGGTGTGTCGTCCAATTTAACATTAGATTAAAAACAAAAAGAAAAAATCGACAGTGCGAATGCGAGAACAGGGTCCAAAAGGTAGTAAAGGGCTTATCACGTGCCACGTCCTGAGGACACTGCGTTTCTTTTTCCTTCGGAAGGAAAAAGGAAGGAGACTAGCACAGAGACTGTCCACGAGCTGCCGGGAATCGTATATATGATCTGCTGCTCGCCATTTTCTTTCTTTCTTGTTCTCTTTGTTCCTCCATTTCTGATTGTCTTTTTTTTATCTTTCCTTTTATCTTATTTCTTTGTTCTCATTTGTCTTATTAGAGAAAGAACAAAGGGAATCCTTAACTTTTTCCGCTAAGAGAGAGAGACTATGTTATATACATCGTAAGGTTAGAACGATTCTTTGTTACTTCTTCGTTCTCTTTTTTGTTTCTTCACCATACGGCCCATTTCTTATATCAGGGACTCGGTCGGTGTATCTTGACTTAGTAGGCATAACTTGGGAATCTATCTTGTAACAATTAAAACGAAAAAAGAAAAAAAAAATAAGCGTAATAAAACAAAAGAGAGGAAGGATGAGAATACGTTAAGCACTCTTTTTAGAATTATCTGCCATAAAGTGATATAAGAAAGCACGAATAAATCAATCACGTGCTGTTAGCTATGACCGCACTTTGCGCTTCGGATACCCACGAAAGAAGCAGGAATAAAGTTAGGAAAATGAGAATGAGACGAAACGTAAAACTGGCTTCGTTCCTTCCAAATCACGCGATCGCTCGTAGTGGTTCCAGTTGTGTGTATCGTTATGCTAGGATACATCCGTTTTATACGATTTCATAACTGTTGTTAGTCATTGAAAGGCAGATGGTGCGGAGCCATTACCGATACGAAATGAAAAATATTTAACAAACAGCAAATTAAAAATCCCCCCCAAAAAGAGTAAAAGTAAATTATAAATGAAATAAGAAGAAAAACGGTAAGATCGAAATATTAAAAACGAACAAGTATCATATAGTGATAATTAATCGTCGTCGGCGATAAATATAATATACAGTGCGTTGTACAGTATACGCCAATTTATTATACGTACGAATGAATACCTTCTTCGTATAATAATTATTATTATTATGATGACAGATATTATTAATATAATTATTGATGCTATTACTACTATTATTGTTCGGATAGTTAGAAAGATAGATACAATTCGAAACCTTCGTTGGAGAACCTGCAGTTACTGAACGAAGGAATCAAAGAAAGATATTACATATATCAAGCCAATTTCAATTTTCCATTGAATATGTAACGAAAGTTTATGATGTTAATGTTTCTAATATCCTTTTGTCTGTTTACTATGATATCATTTTAAACGCATAAATACGATGAAAGAATCTTACATAGTAATTTTAAACGTATCCTTTTTCATTCTCATTCTTTTGTCTTTTTTTTTTTTTCTTCTTTAAGACGATTTGTATATAAGATGTGTGTCTTTCTACTTCACGCTTGCTTTGTTTCACATTAAGTAAACATTTGCAATTATTTGTGAGTGTTTTGTGATAGGAAGTGAAGAAAGTGAAAGACGGTGATAAAGAGAAAGGGAACTTGGCTCGTATTAACTCGGTATATTGCGCATATATCGTCGTTTGTACGAATGAAATATAATACTTGAAAAGTTTTTAAATATTAGTGTACAGAACTTTACACTCTTACAAGATACGTATTTCGACTTTTCTCTTTCACATAGTTAATTATTCTAAAGTATAAAAAAAGATGTTAATTCGTAAACATTTTATGTTACAAGTTTTAATATTTAAATTTAATATTTAATATGATGTTTCGTTCATTTTTTTTAAACCTAATACGAGTCGTTTCTTTTTTGCTTTGTACATATTTATTTAGCTTCGTAGAAATTTAATTTCAAATTTGTTAGTATTCAAGTGATCTAAAATCATTCAGTTATTACGATTCTTTTTTTCTAAAAATTAGAATATTAATAATGAAAAGTAAAGTAAGTTTCTTTTAAACGAAAAGGAAAGTCTGTATTTTAGTTTTATTGAAATATTATCGTGCATCGTAACTTGCGCGTCTGTTTCTGTTCTGTTTCTTTTTTTTTCATTTTTTTTTTTTTTTAACCAATTAAATATGCTATTTCTAATTGATTTATTTACTGACGAACATCGCTCGGTGTTTTTGATCGTTAATAATTTTAAAGAAAATGCAAGTAAATTGCATATAAACGATTAGAATTCTATGTTTAAAGGTCTCTGCGCCTTAGTAACTTAATTTAGTTGTTGTATTTTTAAAAAGACATACTTTTATCGTAGTCTTTTAGTATGTTGTAGAATAATTAATTATGTTTGAACTTGTATACAATGAGTCGCAAGATTTGATTGTATTAGCTTAAATTTATTAGTAATATAAAATATTGTTTCCATCGACTAAAAATATTTCGAAGGAAAAAAAAAAGAAAAAGTTTTAACTTTTTTATTTCCCATTTTATAGAGATTCTTTGTTTGCTCCTCTTAAAACTCTCTGTGCAATGTGTTTCGCTCTTTTTACGTACTATATTTATGTTGAGTGGCAAAATTAATGACGGGAAAGTACGTAAAGTTACTAAATATATTATAACCCAAATCTCTAGAAACTTTGATTTGGAAAATGCATTTGATGCGGTCGAAGAAAAAAAGAAAACGAGAATAATGAATGATAATTTCGAAATGTTAGATGATGTCTTGTTATGAGAAAAGAGAGGTAACTGAGCGCTGTTAGAATATGAATGGCACAGTGTTGACAAGTATTTTCTACTGATTGCAACGAATTTATAAAATGCAAAACAACACGGAAAGAGCCTGTTTAGAATAAAATAATTTAACCTATTTTTATATATAAAAATATACGTATAAGTAAATAAACGAATAAGCAAATAAATTAAATAAAAATAAATAAATTAATTAATCAATTAATATTATACATATATACGATTACAGAATCTATCGTGTGTGTGCTCATGGAGATAAACGTGGATTGTAAGAACGTTAACATCGAAGTATATATGGGTGTAATTAAAAGGTACGGGAATTCGTTAATATATATATTGTTGTGATTCGATTTGAACTACGATCAGTTCATTTGTAGATATAGATGATAGGGAATCTTATTTTTGCTCATTTTTTCCCCTTTGCATTTACAAAATGAAAAAAATGTAATAAAAATTATAAAATAATTAATTTATGCGTTTCCTTTCACTCTCATTTCATTTACGCTCCACCGCTTTTTATAGCGTAGCCGACAAATAACGGAGAAACAGAGAACAAAATTATAAAATTCAACAGGTATTTGCATAACGCGCAAAAGAAAAAAAAAAAAAAGAAGAAAAGAAAGAAAAGAAGCTCTCGGCGTGTTTTTTTCAACACTGTCATGCTGTGCCATACATATCCACTTCGGTGTACGATGGTTCAGTAAAAAGTTTGTATCTAGATTATGAATATTCCGACTTTCCTTTTTGTATTATATTCGCGCATTGATTATTAAACAAAAGAAATTATACGTAAGGATATTTTCAGACCATTCCTTTATTATAAATAATAAATTTTGGAATGCAGTTGTTAAATTTAAAATAATGCTGTAGTGGAGTAATAACCCAAGAAATGAGAGATTCGAATTATTAATTACTTATAAATAAGTATCATATTATTTAAGATTTTCGTTGATTTTTTCGTTTAATTTTGATTAACCTTATGTATGTACAATTTTTCTCAAAATCCCACGTTCTTTTAGTCCAACAATCAACGCATGTACAAATAGTATCGATCAAGAGTGTAAAATATCCACCGATCATTCAGACATTGCAACGATGATAGTACACGTGAAAGCAGTCCATTGCCTAATGGACAAATCGATGGAAGCAGAAAACGGAATACATTAAAGAGACTGAATTAAAAGAAACTCGGCGCGTAAAGGAAATACCTAAAAAATCAAGTGCAACTTAAGTAAACCCTGCAATAAACGCGTTTCTAATTTGCGCCGCGTTTCTAACAAGAGAATCGGTATACGTATATTCGACGGACTGAAATAATTAATGAGAGATGGATGAAACAAGAACAGAGTATCTGTCAGAGAAGAATTGAACCATAATACCGAACTTGTCCCATGATCAGCATTTTCAGTATCGTGTAAACGTTTGATGAACGAACGACGAAATTGTCAGAAGAAGTAGTATTTGTAGAGAAAGTAATGTCTTTACGAATGTAAGTGCTCTTAACAATGCATTTGATAACTCGTAACGATTAGTTCCGATTGCCGATAGCTCCGTTATCGGTTTCATTGCCAGAGCTTCGAACGTGAAGCAAACCTTTCGAAAATTTCTTTATTATTACTATTCCTGCATTTTATTTTTCTTTATTTCCTTTACGTTGTATCAGATTTGATCCCTCAACATATTCGATAGAGAACATTCGATCAAGCTTCATGCATATGCGTTCATCGTGTGCGATTCCTAAGAACGCGTTTTAATATCGTCGAGTATGTTTAGGAGGAAAGATCGTATGACCAATACATGTCCTCGAAGTTAATAAATATAATTGACATTTAGATCAGTATTTCGCTTTCACTCTGTCATTTTCTTTCTCTTTATTTCCTTTTTTTCTTATCCTCCACTTTTTTCTAAATATTAATTGTTATTCGATATTGTTAGATTTCACCGAGTTCGAAAACTTTCTTTCCATTGTGTTTCATTCGTCCTCGAACGAGCATAGTGCCTTCTTTTCATTCCGTTGCGAAGCACTCTCTACTCGGTGTTATCGGATAATCGTATTCGCCTATATGTACTTGTATGTCTGTTTTCATACCGTTTTCTACGAATTACGTACATAAAGTGTGGTACGTATCTCTTTCTGTTCCCCTTTTCGGTTAATTTCTCTAATAATCTTTGACACGACAGAATAATCACATTCGGATCGTTGAACCGACGGAAAATCGCGATTCGATGATTCACGCTTTATCGCTGATCCTCGGAATCATATACGTAGTGTCTTACCATGTAAGTGTCATTGAGTGATATTTAACGTGAAATAAGGAAAGAGTAGGAGTTGAGGTTCTCGCAAATCAAAGTTTTCGACCACTATATATAAATTCTATCAATTATGACGCCTGCTCCAACTTTTCGTCTCTCTCTCTCTCTCTCTCTCTCTCTCTCTCTTTTTTTGATTTGTTCAAAGCTTAAGAATGAAAGAAAAAAGCAGAAAATCCAAGTGCCAATTTTAGCAAAGCGAGAGTAAATGACTATACATATATACATATAATACACGAAATATATATATACAATATATTTAGCGTAATTTTACGTATATTATTTCTTACGTAAACGATATTAATACGTACCAACGCTGATAAAGGAGGAAAAGTCTCAAGAATATCTTTGTTTTGACGTCGAAAAAAAGAAAACTCGCTAAAGATATGCATTAACGAGCTTCGAAATCGCGTCATAGACAAAGAAAGAATCGTTTACTCCTCCTTATTTCCTCCGTACTCACGGGGAAACGTATCATTATCGAAACAACGTACATTTAGATAAATTTTTAAAAAGAGAATTATCGTGTCTTAGACGAGAAAGTTGTATGGAGAACTGGGAAAGAAGTAAAACGGTGTACAGCGCATGGGTATTCAAAATTAAGTCCCTAAATAAATGTCATTGGTGTTTATCGATTTTTCTATACTTCTCACGGTCTCCCTTTCTCTTTCTAAATGTTGAATTGTTAATCGTCCAATGATTGGTAAAGTATCGCGAATGAGTTCTGCCAGTTTGTCAGCGTTTCGAATATTCTTCGAACATGGTCTCCGTAAACGAGGTTTCTTCTACTTTCGATTATTCTTCTCGCGAAGGGCTACAAAACTTGTCGGTGTTCCTGCTAGTAGAAAATTCCTCGTTATAGTACTTGGATGAAATTGAAAAACTTTTGAACAATCTGTGAACGTTTCATGAAAGTTTTCACTTGTTAAAGATTGACTACGTTTTAAATGTTACTTAAAATGTACTATAAAGTGAATATAATAAAAGTGTAATACCATTAAGAGAAAAAAAAAGGTTAATTTAAAGGTAAAATTAACATTAAAATATTTATAAAATTTCTCTGGCTCCAAAGAAACGAAGAAAATAGCGCAGCAGAGATTAAAAAATTTGAACGTTTATTATGTACTACTGGAAGTTTAATTTTTGTTAATCGATATCGTTTATCGCGGTTTTCCTTTGATTAAATTCACATTAAGATACAGAACAAGGTTAACGATAGGTTACATCAGTTTTTTCTTCTATTCTATGTCTTCACTGCCTCTTTCGGCCGTCCTGGCATAACAGACAAAATTTCTCATTATATAACGACTCATGAATGTACTGTTCCATCGTAATCGAAGCGTAGCCAAGCGAAAAGGACGATTTAAACAGAAAATTAAAACGACTCGTAAGACCCAAACGTCTTGTCGTAACCATGAAAAGCGTATTATCTTTACGAAAAAAGATATTCAGTTTTAAAAGTTATTTGTAAAATATACAAAGTTTGTACTACTTTGAAATCCCTCGCCAGAATATTCTAAGTAACAGGTGATTTTTCATGAACGTCCATTGAAAATTTAGGCGACTCGATGTTCGGAATAAAATAGAATTTTTTGCGTGAACTTGCCTTTTGTCGGCTCAATGCGCGTGATTTATCAGAAAATACAAAACAAATAGATCATCGAATTTTGTAGTACACTTTAATCCTATTTAAAATACGATAAACTGTACTTAGCAATAGATTTATGAAATCGTTATATTTTTAATTTAAGTTCGTTATTGTAATAACTTAACAGGAATTTATGTTAGGTGACACACGTTATGTTTATAGATTGAATAATAAATAATATTTGGTCATTACTTACGATCGTTATGATATAAAAATATTATATTCGGAATAGGAACACTACCTCGCCGTTTTTAATGACCTTGAAATATGTTGTCAAAGTGACCATATCACCATTAATACTACATGTATTATTTAACAATTTATTTTGATACATTTTTGTTCTCTAAACAATTTTTCAACGACGTTTGGAAATATCCGTTACCTTTCTGACCAATTGAAGATCGCAATAAAGTGCAACATTCCAAATATCCATCGATTCATTGAACATTTTTTCGCGCTGACGTTGCTGATCGCCTTCAGGCGATCAGATACTATTCTAACCTAACTTATAACATAATCTTCTTTTTTATTTATACGATTTATAGGAATGGTTATCTCTTTCATTAATAAGCCATCGTAACCAAAAAATTAAAGTTTTTTACGAACATTTTGTTAACTAAGGTCGAACGGCGGTTATATGTATAGGAAAAAAGTTGTTTAGAATGTTGAATTTGACAACATATCTCAAGCTCATTGGAATCAATAGGATCGTCCCTATTCCGAATAATTATCAAAAATATATGTGATTAATTGTAATCGTAGATATTGAGTTATTAATTTTTTACTCTTTTCAACTTCAGTCTCAAAGTTGGAATTAAAAGACGGAAATATCAAACACAGTATGTAGCTATCTGGGTACACAATTCAGATCCGGTTCCTGACTGCACTATCCATCATTTTAAAACAGTACACATGAAAAGAACTAGTATCTCGGTGAAACATACATATCACGTTTTGATATATCATTCTTTTTGCGTTTTAGAATCATATAACAAACTTTCTAAGTCCATGTATACTATCCGGAAATAGTAAACCAAAGAAGATTACATGTTCGTATAAAAGAGGTTTCATTTCCGTTTATTTTTATCAATTCAGACAATTAAGTTGGAAAACATCCTATTTATATACGCGATACAACGGAGTATGTCACTCCGAACGGAGCGAATTAAATAGTTTATTAGTGGAGGTATAGATCGCGTAACTAGTTCGATATCGCGTGCATGCATACATGTGATTGCCGGCAAAAAGAGAGTTCTGATCGCATTCTTTCTTTTTCGCTTGACACGTTAGGCGTGACGTACGTAATACACGTATTGTACGTACGTACATAGTCTGTTGCATTGACATCATAGTTTCTCGTCGAAACACGATTTCAAATCATTACATGGCGAATGCTTTTTAAAAGGTACCGCGTACAACGAACAAATTTTCTAACGTTGCTTCTCGAAAGAAATATTCCCAACGAGTGCCTCGAATTAGATTCTTTTATCGTTACAACTTTTAAATCGTTTGTCATCGTTCGTAATAAAGAGGGGGAAGAGAGAGGGTAATCGTGAAAACAAACGATTGGACATGAAAATGGGCATAACCTGCGCCAGGAATTGTTGCTTAGTATTGTTATCATTTTTCTTCCCTGCTAACGTGGTAGCTGGTATACATATAAAGCATTGCCGATGAGTAAGTTACCGGGTGAGCGTTAATACAGTAGTACCTCATTAACTGGCCGTTGCTATCTCCACTAATCTTTGGAGAGAGCCTCTGGTGTTACGTATGCGAAACAACAACCAAATACGTCAAGTATCTGCATCTCACTCATATTTAACTGATTATGAAAAAGAAGATACTGGAGACTTCTTAGAAGTATATCTTCTCCTATAATTGGTCAAATAAGATCCTGAGCCGTGGTTAATTAGCGAAGTACTACTGTAACGCGTCTGTTTATCGCGTAGTACTATATTTTTTGACTGTGATGTTAGAATCTTTGTAATGACGTAGGTTGCGTACAGATTTCGTTCGATGATGATTCAGTGTGGCGGAGTTTCTCATAGGCCGAAGACCTATTTCGTCCGCGACACGATGCAATGGAACCTCATTTTGACCATCACCATTTTCTCTTTTTGTTGATTCCATGTTTGTTGTCTGATTTCACACAGTGAATCGGAGTGTTAGTTTCTTTAATACGATGACGTGAAATGAATTGTTCGTTCGCCGTTGCCTTCAAATCGGATGATGCAGTATACAATATCGTGCAATGAATACACGCATTTCGCAATTCTCATAGCTTAATGAATGCGTTGAGTATATCGATAGAAGATAAATGATCTTTGAATTTTTCCCATATATGAGGTGGAAATAATATGACGCGATCGTAAATGAACCAATGTCCATTAATATAGTCATACTCAGGAACGCACCGTTTTATAAAACTATTTTAAATCTTAAAGTGCAAATGTTATTAATTTCCAAATTGACATCTTTTATTAAAACTATATGATAATCTTTGTTGCTACTTGCTCAATAATAATTGTCATGTGAAAACTGAATCTGTAATTGTTAAAAATTATAACATGTATACTTTTGAATGAGATAAAAAGAAGTTAATATTTCACGTTCCTCAGAGAACTTTAAGATCCTTATTTCCCAGAAAACGTTTCAAATTATACGCTTGAAATAATGTAAATTAATAGCTCCTAATTGATTTTTCGTGCGTGTTATATCGTTTCCATCTGATACACACTGGAAATTAATGGTAAACATTATCACTATCGCGACAAAACGTTGATGCCTGAGGTTTAGTTAATTATAACGATGCGTCGTACGAGCTGACCTTTGGGTATGTGCAAATCGATTCTTGCAAATGTGCAACGTAGAGAATATATATTGTTGCATAACCTTACCGTAGAATTCGTGTTAATACTTGTGTATCGAGCATGTGTCGGGTAGAGGAGGAGCGACGTTTAAAATATATCTAAGAGGTTAGGTTGTAATGAATTCATCATTTTTCTATACATAACGTTCATTAATCTTGAAGATCTATGCGATATTATTTGTATAGTACATGAATAATTTTAGGGGTACATATAGATATTGGATGACTTCAAACTTTACCAAACACATCATGAAGCTTCCGAATTGAAATGAAAGAGATTCGACGAACATTTATTTTGTACCGGATAGTTGGTATTATTAGTAACATAGTATATTGATCGATAATAACTTGAAAACCAAATACAAGTAATACTCGATCTTTTTCGTTTGATAATTCTTTTCGTCCCGTTGTATCGAGGTCTTCGGGGAACTTACCCAATTGTGAAAACCTTCTATTGCCATGAAATACTTGAAGCGAGGAACGAAGTCTCGGGCTAAACGCAAAAGAGGAAGCTTCGTGATACGCGAAAAAGAGAAAGTACAGAAAACGCGTAATGACTAAAGATCACGTATGACTGCGCACAATATTTTGTAACGGTGAAGAAAATCAGAAGAAATCACGAAGAAGGACGAAGAAACATGATTTTTATTACCCATATCAAACTAAGGGTTAGCTCGTAGAGATAGAATAGTAACAGCAAAAATAAGAAAAAAATAGCAAAAAGAATAACAAAAAATCAGGGACCGATATCGTAATCATAAAAAAATGTATCAAACTTGATGACGAGGAAAACTACGATAATTGCCTTCTGTTCATAGGACGATTACGAAACCGATCCCTCGCTGTGTACCATCGAAAAACACAAAAAATATGTATTGTATACTATCAGGGAAGTGTTATCTAAGTGCTTATTAAGTATGTATGTATATCACCTCGCATACTCGACGACTGAATCGATTTATAGAATACGGTGACTTAAGAAAACGTATGAAAGGCAGCATGACCGCTTCGGCAGCTTTCATTGTCCTTGTAAGGACAACCTCGTCCTTACCGATCGAGGTCAATATTGTCTTTCGACGATCGAAAACGAGCGATTCCTTTCCATTATCTGTGAAAATGAAGAGGAACAGAGGGAATAGAATGACGACGACGACGATATAGAAGAAGGAACGAAAAGCGTTGTTTTTCCTATTCTCTTCTTTTTTATCTCTTTCCTTTGGTTCGCACTCGTATAGGTTCGACATGACGAGTAAAAATGGAGGTACAACAATCATACACACAATGCGCAAAATACGCAGATATACAACACAGGGCGGTTGGACGATCCGTCGGGAACGATTGTCTCGTGAATAGGTGTATAATATAACCCGTGACTCTTTTTATTGACGACGACTGCATTACCCCCCCTTGACAAAGGCTTGTATATTCATTATATAGTTGTACTTGCAATTATTACCTATGCATATATATAGTATATATATATACAAAGGCAAATGGATGTGGATAGAGAGAAGAATTTAAATATTGTTGGCGAAAAATGATGAGCGTTATGAACGACCGCGTGGAACATTATCGATAACGGAGGAAAACGATTTAAATCGAATTATAAACGATTATAAATGGAAGAAGTGATGCGTCGTATATCCCTTTCCGATAACCTGAACAATCATGAGATACACGGCAGGTAGAAAGGAAGAAACAAGATCCATTCTTTCTTCCTCTGTTGATTATATTCCAATTCGCTTCCTTTTTCTCGTTAAACTCCTCGTTTCTTCTTCCGCTAATTATTGGAATTACTATTACTATTATTGCTATTAAGATAACTATTATTATTACCATTCATTATTATTATTAATGTTAATACGTACATATGTTAACCTTTCGATTGAATTATCTTCGAGTTTTACATTGGGACGTGCAATCCTGCAGCATTTTGAAATCAATGTTCAATTCCAAGTGCAAATAACCCGTTGAGAGGAAAAATTGCGTCTTCTGTAAGCAGGGAACATTTTTCATTCAAACGTCATGTGCATGAGACACGCTAAAAATTAAAAATTTAAATGATTAATTGACAAGTCGTATCGACGTCAGTAGCTGAAATCCTAACATTGTACAGTGAACTTCATATTCAATAATGTAATTAAACAACACGAAAAATTCGGCACCTGTAAGTTCATCGAAAGTGCAAAATGAGTATCGATTATCTGAATTGTTTGGCCGATCGTTTGCATCCTGTAAACGTATTGCAAACACCTAAATCGAGTAGTTGTTCATTGAATCATATCATTCGAATAATGCAAGCAGGTGTTTTAATCAAAAAGTATAACAGTCTAGATAACGCTCGTGTGATTGTTGCCTTATGCGAGCGTGTATATATTATCTCTGCAATACAATGTTCCGTAATATATGTGGCTGTTCGGAATACGTCGCACGAAGTCATTAGGGGATCGTTTGCTGAAACGTGAAGTTGTCGCTCGATCAAATTTGCTCTATACTTGTGTCTCAATTTCGAACTAATAAAAACACTAGTATACCAGCGAAATATTTCAGTTTTGATAGTTCTTATGATATATATATGTATAATTCTCTAATTGCTTCGATTAATATTCTCTTCCATGAAATCTTGAATACAACAATTTTTGTTTAAAACACTAAAAAAGAAAAGATGTTAGTAACGATGTTAAGGTTATGTCTTCAGCTACTATCGAGATACATATTTGCACGTAAACGAATTCAGTGTCTAATGTCTAATTAATACCTAAAATAATGTGTGTTCAGCACAATTGAGTTTGATATTGGTAGACATTCCCCGTAAATATGGTCGTGTAGTGTCGTTGTAATGCGTGGAGTAAAGCGATCTCTCGTGTGTCCAAGAATTGAAACGTGCCTGGTAAGTGGTAAGATGATCATAAATCGTCGACGAAGCATGCAGCTTATAGTGTAGTAGTTGGTAGTAGCAACGAATACGGTGTATCGGTGGAAAAAGAGCGAAAACTAGAGAGGAAGAAAGAGAAAGAGGGAGTGAGATAGAACTTGAGAAAGAAAAAGAGAGCAAAGGACAGAGAGATCCCTTTTTTATGGTGGACTCCGGTTTGTTATTATCGGCGAGTGACGCACACAGAACCGAGACACTATTGCGCGAAACAACTTCCTCCACTTCCTGCTACGATTCTGTTTCACGCGTACTTCCGGCCGTTTCCCCCGCATGCTTCTTTCTGTTTTACTTGAGTGCAAAAGAAGAAGAAAAGTAAGAATCGTGCGTGTTAAATAAAATACGCGTGGAAGTATTGAATGAGAATAAAATGAAAGAAACCAGAGTGTCACTAAAAACGTGAAAAAACGGAAAAGAAGTAAGAGAAGATGACGATGAGAGAACTTGCGAGCGTAATGGAGATATGATTGACGCATAAAAAGAATGATGATGTTCTTTTTGTCGAATGAAGAGAAAGAGAGTGAGTATGTCAACAAATTTTAATATATATATATATAATTATATGTATATATATATATAATTATATGTATATATATATAATTATATATTATATATGTATGTGTTATGGTAAATTGTGTTTTTTTCTTGATGACGACTACTGCTTAACGATTTATTGATTACGACGACGATTATGGTGACAACTATATGAGAGAAAGTAGACGGAATATGTATAAAATGTATTTTAAGCGTGGACAAAACAAATATCAATTTACACTTACAATTTACAGTAACGAATAACAATACTGATGTGGGTTGTGCATAAGGAAACAAAAGAAAAACAAAAAGGAAAAAAAAGTTGAAAAGCGTATCGTAACACGGCGAATGGAGAATCGGATCGACTCAACGATCGAATCACGCATGTGATTGCGCGTAGAAAACGAGTTTTCGTCCCGGTGCGGATTCATCTTTTTCCTGCTTGTTCTTTTTTGTTCTGTTTTGTCGCGTTCTGCGTGCATACTTAAATCATCCTGTTCTCACTTAAGTCAACCGTATTCCATTGTATCCGACAAATTTGCATAACATTATTTCAAAATCAGTTCATTTCTTTATTGAGATTTGGTGAGAACAGGTAAGCGAAATTGGACGATTTCTAATTGATAAATGTGTTTTGTATTGAATAGTAATCATTTCTCAACATATGTGTCTATTTCACAATTTGTTATTAATTTGCGTCTATTAAAAGAATGATGGAATAAAAAGAAAAAAGGCACGCAGGGAAAAGTGGAAGAAAAAGGAACGTGCAGGTGAATAGGCGTTAGCAAATTAAAACAGGAGTGCCAAATCATCCGTGACTTCCGTCCCACTTGGGCAATAATAAGTACAGCAACTTGGCGAGAAAGCAAATGTTTGCCATTTGTCCTCCAATAATCGTAAGAATTCCTAATCTGTCCGCTGTATCGATTCTTTTTTTCATATTGTGCTCGAGAAATGGCCACTACATCCGTTATTTTCGCTAAGATTTATTCATGGCCGAAAATATCGTGACGATATATGTATTAGTAGAAGACGACCGAGCAAATGTCATCGAGCTAAGTCATCGAAAAAGAAAAAGAAATGAAAAATCGATCCGAAACTACGGTTTTACGATAAAGGTTATTGCTCTCGAGCGATCGATGTAAATAATCGATCCGGATAAAGTAATTTCGACACTCGCTATTAGTGCCTGTCATTTCGTCGATAATCCGAATAGAGGTTCATTTCGTCATTAATGTCGAGAAACCTCAAGTTCCATTCGTCGAACTGACAAAAAATGAGTTCGTATTCGATTCTCCATTTACTATGAACGCTCTTTATTAAAAAATACAATAGCCGTGATTCATTCTGGCGGCTAATTATGCAAAAAAAAAAAAAAAACTAAAAAACAAAAAAATATTTATTCAAACGACTTGCCAGTTTCGTTGCACAGTATACACGAAGTAGGTTCGAGCATACAAAAAAAAAAGTAAATAAATAAATCAATAATAACGGAAAGAGATCTATAGATTATGGATTAAATGAATGAGTTGCATAGTTATTTGAGATGTTTTACGAAATATCGATGTATATATTTTAAGTTTGTATTATAATGCCCCCACTTAATTTGTATGAAATGGAGAATTTCAAACATTAAAATGATAACAAAAAATATCTTTGTATTTCCTTTTCTATTTTTTCTTAGTTCTTATATTCTTCCGCCGTTGAACGTTCTGCATCACTCGAAATTCCTTGCAAGTTTCATCGTACGTTGAGAAGAGTTGTATAAACATAACATAGATAAATAAGTTTATATCTTTATTTCGTTTTATCTTGATCTTACATTATATGTACATAATCTAATTTAGTAATCAAAAATATTTCTTATCGAAATGTACGTATAAGCGTAACCTTTTATTAACAGCTATTCAATCGCCTTTTTAAGATTGTGTCACAAAATTATGCTCATTTTGTGAAAATCGTTAACTCATTTTTATACGGATGTCTGTTATGATGATATGCAATGGGAAAACGTCAAGTATCAGAAAGAATAGAACCAACGTCTGTTCTTGTTCTAGTTAAACTCAACAAAGTACTACAGTTTGCAGTTGACGACCGCGACGACCGGGTAGAAGGCTTATGCGCAGTGCGGTATTACATGTCAGTGCTCGCTGCGCATGTACTTACCGGTGAAAAAGTCATGGCAGGTGTTTCGGTTGGTTCTTATTGTTGACTATTGCTTATATTTAGATAACAGATTACTTAGAACTTGCTCGAAGGACGATGATAACGCGTATGTTGCATAATTCAAAAAACTTATTTTAAGTAACCGATTGCCAAAGTCATTGTAAATTATGTCGAACACACGGGAAGCAGAGGTAAGCATTTGTAAGTTTCATATGTATATTTTAGTATTTATACTTTTTATTTGGTGACTACATAATTGTATTTATTGTTTGATAATCAGAAGGTAAGATTTTATGATATAAATTGATGCAGAATGTTATATTAATGATATTATGTTGTGTGAAAGAGTTTAAAGTTAACAGTGCAGTGATTCACTTATTACATTATCTCAATTTCATTGAAGGTACAAATTTTCAAAGAACGCGGAAACGCGTGTGTGAAAGAACGAAAATATGAAGAGGCTATGTTTCATTACACTCATGCCATTAAACTAGATCCACAAAATTACTCCTTGTATAGTAATCGATCATTTGCATTTTTAAAATTACAACAATACCATTTTGCAATGGAAGATGCATTAATGACAATTCAATTAAAACCTGATTGGACCAAGGTACAAGAGTGTTTTTATAAAATACTTCAATAAGTATATTATTACATAAGTATATTCAAAATTTTTGTAGGGTTATTTTAGAAAGGCTGAAGTAGAGTCACAAACCTTTCGCTTCAGTGAAGCACTTCAATCTTACAATAAAGCTTTATCCTTTCAACCAAATGAACCAACGATTTTAGAAGCAATGAACAGAGTAACACAATTATTAATTAAAGACAAACGAGGTATAGCATTCAAGATATTCAAATAATTATAATGAAAATGTCTCATATGAGTTTTTAATATGGTAAATTATTTCGTAGCTGATCAACAAATACCCTGGCTTGGTGCTGGTGTTGGTATCATACTTGGAGTAATAGTTGTAATTGCTGATTATGTTTTTACAAATAAACCCACATTAACGGTATATGTATCAGTTTAATATTCTTAGAAATCAATGTTGAAATGAATGCTTATAATGGTTATTTCATTTTTTTTTCATTGGATGCAGCATCCTCTTTTGATGGCCTTATTGACGATGTCTATAGCAATGCTAGGTTTTGGCATTGCAAAAGGATTCCGTTATTTTGTAAAGTGTCAAAGAAAATCACTTTTGGAACCTCCAACGGATCTCTTTGGTGATAATAAAGAAGAATTTGATGATGTTGAAGCAGAAATGAATAACGAGAAGGAAAAACATTCAAAATATAGTAAAGCACAAGCACGACAAAGATTCAGGAAAGGAAAATCGTAGTGTGCTTTGATACTAATGATATTAATAATGACTTACATACATTTTTATGTAAATTTTAAATTTATACACTTTTTAGCATCTCAAGAATGCACTGAATGTTTATGATCAATGTTACTGCATTGACAGAACGTTTTATTGGTACTGTTTACATTTTATACTTCAGTTACCTTTAAACAATTTTAAAGTATCGAAAACATGTGCCAGAATTTCAACATTTCCCTATATTTTACGTTTAGAAATTTTTATATAGAGCAACATTTCCTAATTAATAATTGAGTCCATCTATTACAAATATAATATTTTAATCCTTTTGAGATGTATCACAGAAAATAAGGCTGCAATGATAATATAATTATTGGTAAGTTATGTAGTACAAATAATTCTAAATTTCAAATCATAAGAAGATCTTTAATCGTTATATAAATTACATCAATATTTAAAAATATGAAATGTTTCAATTTTTATAAATATTGGCAAAAAGTAATTTATGCCATTTATACTTTGTTATAGTCATATCGTAGAATCAAATAATTTAAACACATTACCTTCATCTGATTCATACAACGAATATCTTATTCTTAATATAAAGAATAATTATTTACACTCAACTTTTTGCACTACTTGTCACAATAAACGTAAGAAATATTCTAACTAAATATAATCATTTGCATAACAACTGTTTAATTTTTTGTGTGATATAATAACCAATGAAAATTCAGAATTTCTTAATATATGCATTTAATATACACATATATAATAAACCATATTATTTAAATTTTAAACATTAAATATGTTGTATACTATGTCTCTATTACAAATATGAATGTGCATAAGTTAAAACACAATTAATATTAAATTTCCCAAATACACTTCTGTAGAATTGTGTATATCTCTTTTATTTTAATGATTTTAGTAATTCAATACTGTTGCTAAGTATTCAAGAATTTTTGATATAGATATGACTTATAGTAAGCTTAATTTCATTAAGTTACTTCGTGAGAACTATTTATGTGCATAGATTATATATATAGATAGGAAAACGTGAATATTTAATAGTAATACTTAGAAACAGAAATATTAGTTTCAGGAATTTCATGTAATTATTTGATTTGTTTCTATTATTCTTTAAAGTCAATTAGATTAAATTATTGAAATCTATCGAATTTGTTCACAAACTAAGCTATTATTATGTGAGAATTACACTATATTATAACCCTTTGTAAATTGACCATTTTCCCGTACATCATTTTAAAATTAATCGGCTGAAATATGTATGCATATTGTCACTAATATCGTATTTCACCTTCGTAAAAACATGTAATTAACAATTATACATAATAATGATAATTTTTTATTTAACCGCAATACATATACTATACTCAGTTCGGTAAGCATTATTATATTATTCTTCCATTTATAACCCGTTATGCGATGAATTATCATATTAATTCCAATGTAACGAATCAATATCGTAGCAAATGCATGGCTGAATCTCTTGTAAATTAATTATTAACATTATTTATATATTATTCAACTACGAATATAATGAGAATACATTTTCGTGTACATTAAATTCACAAAATTTTTGACATTCCATACAAAAATGAAAAAAAATAGAAGAAAAGGTTTTTATATTAAATATAATAAATACATCATATATATATTAAATAATACATATTGTACAAAAAATTTATATGAATTCTTTAAAAATAAAATTGTTATATACGAAATACAAAGAATACATACATGTATGTATGTACAATATGTATCTGTCCCTAATGAAAGATGTTAGTGATACTAACACGTTTTTCTCAACCGCATTGGCTGTGCGCCAGGTGCTCCGAACTCAGTTATCCGTAGATCACTGAGAGCTCATTAAGTGCAAATTCAAATGTACAAGCTGTTACTTAGTAAGTACATACATATTCTTTCGAATTGTTTACGATTCATAGATATATAACAAAGATTATAGATATATATAATAGTTCTGTTAGCATATAACATTTGAATGAATTATAGAACATTGCGCCTTGGACCATTAGCACATGTTATCTTTTCTTGAATAAATATTAAATTTGCTTATACGTTTATACGTAATTGTAAGAAGTAATAAATATAACAGCGCGATAGATCACCGCAAGAAAGTTAATGAGATAGATCAAAGTTTATAATGCCTACATAATCTGTAAATTTTTATTGAAAAAATAATATTAATATATCAAGTAGTAGGATTTTATAGAATATTAAAAAATCAATAACTTTGTTATAGAATAACGTTCTTTTATTTCTTAAAACGTTTAATCTATTTTTAACTTCTTATGACGTGTGAAACGATATAATTACTTGAACAAGCCGTAAACTTTACTAATGAAATTGAGATAAATTATTTTTACTATATTTTGGGTATGTTTCCCTCTTTTGTGTCTCCATCTTATATACGAACCTGATGACAGACTATTCACGGTACTCTCTTATGCGCATGCGTTCATTGACGTTTACAAGTAAGCAAGCATTGTACAATCGTAAAATGTTCAGCAGGGCTATTCCTCTTGGAACCATCAAAGGGTATACATCTGAGTGTTTGATTAATAATATACAAAACCAAGCATTATTTTATCGTTTGTAAAAAGACTGATAATATACTTTTTTATTTCGCTGTTTATTTTGTATTACAATAAAAAATGTTAGTAAAATACAAGATATGAAAGTAATATACATAGTTGAATCATAGTTTAATAAATTAAAAATTAAACCAAGATATAATAGTATGTAATTTAAATAAAATCGGTTTTCTTTAATAAAATTTTCGTTGCAACAATCATTTCAACGTCAAATAGAAAGCTGTTTAAAAATCTCATACATTAATATCTGCATTCCTAATTAACTTTTATTACGATCCAACGCAACGAATCAACATATGTTGTTCAAATACTAAATTAAACCGATAAGAATCGAATACAATAACTCTCTTTTAATTTTATTTATTAATATCTATGAACTTGAAGCAACAGAGTTTCTATATCTGTACAAACTTAACAAGCTACAGATGACCTCGAGTCGAATCATAACCAAATAGCGAAAATGTAATCGTAATAGGAAACGAAAATGAGTATGCATACGCATATGTGTATTAGAACAAGAAAGAGAAAGGAAAATGGGGTTATAGCACCACGGATACCTGGAGGAAAGCCTTATACATCGTAATGGAATGTCAGGTCCGTGGCTCCTGCACTTATTGGGGGTTAGGTTGACGTTGCACGAATGTATTGATGCGCAGAAATTCTATATACCCAGAGGATGTCTTTAATATATACGATTACAACTAATGCGCAAAATTCAAAGGTATCGCGTGACGTTTGGGTAACCACAAAATAACAGGAATTCGGAAAAGAACGTAAAGACGTTCACTAAATAACACGAGGAAACGAAGAGCGGGAAGCGTGGCCGGGGCACCAGATGCGATTAGTCGAGTACCTCTTCGTGCGTACAGATATGCGCATGCGTAGGTATAAACCGCAGGGATGTATCTACGATAAAGTAAATGGTAGACTTAAGTGTCACCAATGTGAAAAATTTTCATAATTCTTAGTGTAATTCTTCCTATGAACTATGTTGTTTAAATATATGTCTCTCTATTTTTTAAAATATATGCATTTTTAAAGAAAGTTATATACATTTATTTACAAAATTTAATTTTTATTAATTACCAATTTTATAACAATGATTGAGTTATTTTTATAAAGTTCTACGTAATTTGAAGTCAAGATGCCGATGACCTCGTGGTACCATTCTCACTTCCTACAAATTTATCATTGATTTTATTTTAACGACTTGTTATTCTATTTTACTTAGTCTTTAGAGTTAGATACTGTAATAGTTGCGTATACGAGTACGTACGTGTATCTTCTATTGTAAGTCTTATTGTTGACCTGAAACTTTCAAATGCATACAGCGGTTTACTAGAATACATTAATATTTGTATTTCGTAACTTAACGATTCAAGTTACAAAGAACCTTTATTATTTTTCACTCGATTGTAATACTATTGTAACGCAAAGTGATATGTGCATATTAATGCATTGTACGTTACATCTGTTCCAATAACAATAAACATCAGTGTGTCTTTGCGTAACGAAGTATTTGCAATACAATTGTATGAATATATGCGTACATACAGTTCTATAGTCCGTACAAGAAAAAAATAATCAATACACGATCGTGTGACACCTGAAACGAACCGTTTAAACGCGGGAAGACTAAACCCTTTTGCACGAAGTTTGGCATAGTGAGTACACTGCTTCGAAGGTTCAGAGACACTTTGAGGTGACCGTCCTCTGGATGCGCGCCTTTAGTAAATACGTTCCTGTTAGCCGCACTACTTTTCTACGGTATCCCCACCAATATCCATCAGTGTATACGGATTGGTAAGTTGCGATTGGTTAAGCAAGTGATTGGTGTTAGTAGTGGGGAGCGATCACGTCACGAAGTGAGGCCGAGAAGCGACGAGGCGCATGTATCAATGCGCAATCGCATCGGGACAGTTCAGGGAGTCGGGGAGGTCCGTGGTAAGGAATAAACAGAGTGAAGAGACCGCGCGAGAGACGAAGAGTGGGGAAGGTAGAAGATAGAGAGAGAGAGAGAGAGAGAAAGATAGAGAGCGAACAGGCAGTGAGACGATCACGATGCACGGAGGCAAGCACAAGCGGCCAGGGGCACAGGGCTGAGGGCTGAGGGCTCGACAGGGCCTAGAATAACGTTCACGGGACGGCCGTGGGCCAGTCAGCAGCTATGGAACAGACGAAAACTCTCGTGTCCCGGCTACTCAGCACAAGTTGCATAGAGAATAAGGACGACTTGGAAGAGGTAACATAAATATTTTAAATAGTCACTGGATACGTATCGGGTGCTAGGGGTTCCGCCATTGTTGCGACGGTCGCGCACGTCGCTGACCGCGCGGCGCCACACGTCGTACCACGCGTCTTAGCGGTAACATTTGAATCATTTGCATAATTCTAATGTTCATTTTTCTTGATTATTGATGGAAAATTGAATATTAATGAATAATTTAATTAAGTATTAATCATTAAAATCCAATAAAAGATATAATGAATGATACATATTATCAAATTTGTCAATTTAATACTGGAACTAAAATACTTTTAATGTTTCCTCAATATTAATAATTTTATTTAATTTTATAGTCTGTTAGTAGGGAACTTTAAATATGTTACACTTTTTATATCTTTTTACATTTCCTTATGCTATATTTTTAAAAAAATTTATTGTCACAAGATATTAAAAACTTTTCTGTTTTCAGAAATTCGAGAGATGTTATACAGTACTCCAAAACCTGACTGCAGGGCTATCTGAAAAAGAAGCTCATGATACATTAAATAATGCTGTATGTAAGGATAAGACACATGAAGAAGTTTCATTAGGATTGTTGGTAGTTATTTTGACAGATCCTCAAAATGCTCCGAAAAGTTACAGAGACTTGACGTTAATTACACGAGATGGTCTTGCAATTGTGTTAGTACATCTTAATCAATTAGTACTGGAAAGATATCTACGATTGAACGATGTGACTAGAAGTCAGTTATTATGGCTGTTAAGGGAGATGATAAGAACCAGTGTAGCTAGTGTGGATAACCTTTGTTTAAGTTTATTAAGGCACGCAGCTGGTGGTGATATTTCACCACGGAATTTGTTTTTAGTTGATGCACTTTTAGATATTTTTCAAGAAAATCGACCTTGGCTGGATAAATTCCCTTTTCTAGTAGCATCCATTGTTTATACCTATTTACGATTAATAGAAGATCATAATGCACCACATTTATCTGGTTTACGTCAAAAAGAAGTTACATTTACTGTATCCTTAATAAGAGAACGTATGGTTGATTGTTTGGTTATTGGAAGGTGAATAAGATGAAATATTTTTGTCTATATTTATAATGTAAGCCAGACTGTAATAAACAAAATGATAATTATTGTTTGCAGAGATTTAGTACGCCTATTACAAAATGTGGCACGGATACCTGAATTTGAGGCACTCTGGAAGGACATACTTCTCAATCCAAAGTCTCTTTGTCCAAATTTCAGTGGTGTCCTTCAACTTTTACAAACTAGGACTTCTAGAAGGTTTCTTCAATCTAGACTTACACCAGATATGGAAAGGAAATTAGTATTTTTAACCAGTCAAGTCCGTTTTGGTAATCATAAACGATACCAAGATTGGTTTCAAAGGCAGTACCTGGCTACACCAGAATCACAATCTTTGAGATGTGACCTTATACGATTCATTGTTGGTGTTATTCATCCAACAAATGAGCTACTATGTTCAGATATTATACCACGATGGGCAGTAATAGGATGGTTATTTACAACTTGTACATCAACTGTAGCTGCAAGTAATGCTAAACTTGCTTTATTTTATGATTGGTTGTTTTTTGAACCTGAAAAGGATAACATAATGAACATTGAACCTGCAATCCTTGTCATGCACAATTCCATGAGATCGCATCCACCGGTCACTGCCACATTGTTAGACTTTTTATGCAGAGTAAGTGATAATGCAAATCTCAACACTTCATTACGGTCTTAAAATTTATGTAATTTTTGTTTACAGATAATACCAAATTTCTATCCACCTTTAACAGAGAAAGTGAGAAATGGAATATTTCTGTCGTTGCGACAAATTTTGGAGAAACGGGTTTTACCGAGTCTTTACCCATTGTTTGATAGTCCCAAGTTAGATCGTGAATTAAGAAGCAAGATAAGAGAAACATTCAAAGAATTCTGTTTACCACCGAATGCAGATCTTGGTAAAATTAATTAAACACAATATTGCATGTTTATTTTCTATAGACCATTCAAAATCAGAGCACTGAAAAAGCTTACTATTGCACATTTATAAACATGTATCTATTTATTTTTATATACTCATCACATATTAAAATCATGATATTCTTTATATAATATACATATTTAGTTTTGAAAAAATATATAGTATAAATATTGATGATATTCAAATGTACATATCAAATAGGTATAAGCACAGAAAAATATTTATGTATATTAATTTTGAGTTTATGTATCACGGTTTTAACAAATCTTTCTCTTTTAAACATCATTTAAAACTCATTTTCTGGTATTTTCTTTTAATAAATTTTATTATTCACCTTTCCCTTAAGCTTATAGCACATTCATTGCTTACTAACTTTGGTTTTTGCATGATGTTTTTGAGCAGGAAATAAGGTTCCTGTATATTCAGGTAAAACGGAGGAATTTAATAAGGATCTTACACCAGGGGCTACACTGGAAAATGCAGCAAATACACCAATTGAAAATAATCATCTAAATCAAGACTCAGAACCAGCTTTTAGCGATGAAGAAGACGAGGTGTCATTAAGGTTAATTCTGCTTTATATTTCTATTTCTATCACATAGTACTTTAAATGTTTCAGCTTAAAAATATAGTTATATCACTAAAGGATATTTAACATTATAGGATAGTGACTAAAGTAGAGGAAGAGGATGAAGAAGATGTTCCATTAGCAAATGTGAAGTTGAAAAACGAACAAAAAAATGCAAATTGTATCGCGAAGAAGGAAGATATTACATCTCAGTTAAATTTAATTTTAGAACCAGAAGAGTTAAGGACTGCTGTAGAAAGTTTGCACAGTGAAACAGACAATGAAGTGAGATGTCAAACGATGGAGAGGATAGTACAAATGGTTGTAGAGGATGAAATAGATGCAGAAACTATACCAGCACTGGCTTCTTGCATATCAACGATCTTATCTTCACAAATTACATCTCAAATATTTCCATCAGATAATTTGAATGAAGAAGCCTTGACTGATAGTATAAGTACACCATTGTTTGTTATGTTTCGAAATCAGTTTCAGTTGTGTAAAGAGGAGGACAATAGGCGGAAGCTGCTAGCTCGGGTACTTGCAGAGATCCAAAACGTTCAATCAAGAATAGGTTACTTGTTACTTTATTTTTTGAAAGTCTGGGGCAGAGAGGAAGAAAAACGGGAAGGCGAACCAAGGTTCGTAGTGGAATACAAATTACACATAAGTAAATGAAAGTATGCTTTTTATTATATTATTTTTTTATTGCAGTAATATGTTATATGACGTTAAAGCATCTGTATATAAAGATTTTTGTGTAAATCGAGAAAAAAAATTAGATGCGTGTTTAGTGTCAGATTTGAAGGTATGTAAGTTTTAAAAGTTAAATATTGTAATATCACAAACAATTGTAAAAATTGTAATTTGTTTTAATTTGCTTTATATATCCTTTTATTAGTCGTATATAATGTATCATTTTTTTATAGCTCTGCCATGAAGATAACATATTTATGCTGTGTTACCTTGTGCCTGATGTATACATGGGTTTTCAAAATGTGACTCTTGGAAATGTTCAATTATTGCATTTGGTTGTCTCGACCGTCGATGCATGCCAATTACAAGAATTGGTTTGTCAAATAATGCAAGGACATTTAAAGATGTTAAAAAAGGAATCGTTTACATCACTTTTGACAGCAAGTTTAAATTGGGAAACTTTTGAGCAATATTGTTTTTGGCAGCTTATTTTTGCCCATGATTTTCCAATTGACTATGTATTACCTGTCTTACCCAAATTGCAATTTCGAGATCACGCAGAAGCATTAACATCGATATTGTTTATGCTTAAACAAGAAAAGTAAGTAAATCATTTACTAGAAAACTAAATGAATAAGATAAAGAATTTAATTCAATATTAATAATATTAATAATTGAATAGGCCAACGTTAGAACTTCTGCGACAATTGCTTGCACGACAAAACGTGGATGGGGACATGTTTGTTGTAGCAGCTCTACGTTACTGGTGTCGCGATTACGAAGAAAAACTCAGTGAGTTACTTGCGAATCTTTTGAGTACTCGTTACCCTGCTACCAGTCCAAACAAACGGAAACGATCTGGCCCTAAACATAATCAACAATCTGGTACACCCTCCGGCGAACAAGTTCTTGGTCATTTGGATCAATTACGACAGCATTGTATGTCGTCCGCTGAACTGCAGCTTTATCATTCTGAAGGAATGCAAAGAGCTCTACAACAGGCACAAGCAGCTAGTAGTGATTCTTTAAGAAAAAGTTATGGAGATTTATTTGCACTTGCGGAAGTTAATGAAGAAAATGAACCTCCTCCACCTCCACCAACAAGCTCAGCACGAAAACATGCAGCAGCGTCGGCTGGAGGTGGTGGAGGTGCTGGTGGTAAAGGAGGTCATAGAAAAACTGGTGCTAATACGAGGGAAAGATCTAGCTCAAAAAGGCCGCTTCCTCGGTATCATTTGGACAGTACATCTAGTAGTGAGGTAAATTTAAAAATAATCTACAGTAGCTATTTTTGATACTATCTAGATGTTTGTATTTTTTATTAATTGATTAATTAATTAACCGTGTTGCTGTAGGAAGAATCAATTGTGAATGTAAAACAAGCAAAGAAGAGAAAAAAAATTAATCCAGTGGGCTCCGATAGCGACTGACCACCCAGTGTCTTCAGATGTCACATGGACCACGTCACGTGTGTGCAGCAAGCTAAATTAGCCTTAAGAATAGTAAGATAATATAGTATACGTAATAGATTTATCTAGCGCGACTTGTATATATAGTATGTGGGAAGTGAATGCAAAACATACTGATTACAAGGATCTTGCACATACTTCGCAAACACTATATGCTAACAACGTTGCCAGATTCTGCATTTTCATGAATTTCATTACTTGTGTCAAACGCAATCTATCGAAAGATATTTAGAATGTATGTGATATCTAACGAGAAGAAGATAAATTTATAAATACTGGTTATAGCTTTTCTAGGTAAATATGTATGACAGATTAACTTGCCATGGCGGATCGATGCCCTGGGTGTTTTCTTCAGAGACAAAGGAATTTATCATGGTCTGTCAGATAAGGTTACCGAGAGGCAAAACTAGTCATAAATTAAATTATTTTGATACACTCTTAAACATACAAAAAATATGAATTTAAGAGTTGAAAATTGAATCTGGCAATATTGTAGGAGATAAAGCGACATTAAGGTATTACCTTATGTGGTCACTTTATTTCTAAGAAAAGAAATGAAAATCCGTTACCTTCATATAATTTTGTGATCGATATCAAAGAATGCAGCACGCTAGTGCTTACCAATAATTTGTTTACTGATTTTGCGATTAGTATAATTATTGACCCTATTGTCCAAATTTATTTCTTTTCTCTTTCATTATGCGATAACTATAGTAAGACTCGCGTCTCACACAATAGCTAACAAAAAAAAAACATGGTTACTTTTTGTTGCCATAAACTGTGAACGCAATTTATAAGAATCGTTGATAGGTTTTTATTAGGATTAAGGACCTTCTGCAGGAGAAGGATATATTGAGAATGTCTCACTCCAGCATGAAGCGTACAGTTTTACGACCAAATGTATTTTACGTCTGCGCTTAGTAAAAGCAACCTCAAGATGTAAATCATTCTCAAGACGTAAGAAATTTTATATTTTGCACGGTGGAAGGTTGTCGATTTTTGCTAATAGATTTTTGTCTAAAGCAATGAATCCGTTTTCGTTGCTACTAAGTATTTTAATGCAAATGCACAAATTTCACGTTGATAGAAAAGAGAAAACAGAACGTACGACTTCTTTTTTTGATCGTAATATTTATGATATTTTTACATCCACGAGCCAGTAGTATTTACTACAGGTTTCTATTAATTTCTACGTGTATGTTTCAACTCTTATAAATTTGTTTATAATTTTGTAATGATCACAGTTTCTCTAGTACTTTTGTAGATTGAATTTATTATTCTATCTAAAGTATATCAATTCAGTAATGTATTGGAAAGACACCTTCCAACGAGTATAGAACCAGGCGTCATGTACACTTAAGTCCTAAACGGAACGTAAGCGTGAAATATCACCGTTCACCTCCTGTACATTTCCTGTAAAATCGGTTACTTGTACACATATAAGTAGCTGTGTTATGTATTTTCTAGTTGTACATACCAGAGAGAACGAAATTTGTATGTGTATGTATGCATGTATGTGCGCGATAAATTTTTTCAAGAACCCGATAAAAAATTTTTTTTCATAAACAGAATTTGTATTTCTGATGCTATGGAAATCGACTCATGAACATTCATATGGCGAACAAGATGAAAAACAGCCTTCTATGCCAGTACGAATATCTCTTTATTTAATACGCGCGTAATGTACGTATTAACCATTTATAATGGTGTGTAAGGTGTGATAGTTGATATTGTTATTAGGTCTTTTCTACTTGTACATAAACTGCGACGTTATGTGAGAAAATATTTAAAAACGACGACGATTGAATGTAAAAGAGAGAATATATGAGAAATATGAATGAGTAAGCGCGTGTGTGCGCGAGAGAGGGAGAGAAAGAGAGACAAACACAGAGACACAGATAAGTAAAAAAAAAAAAAAAAAAAAAAAAAAAAAAAAAGACAAAACAAAAAAAAGAAATCGCGAAATTAATGATGCGCGGGGCAATACGAAAAATAAACCTATAAACATTTAATGTTTTTTAACGACCTTGTACACATGGATACACATGTAAATACATGAATATATTATCGTAATGCGAGCATAAACATTTAATGTTTTTAACGATCTTGTATACATAGATACACGTAAATGTAAATACATCGAAAAACTACCGGAAGTAAACCTGTGATTCCTATCGTTTGTTTCCTCTTTCTCTGGATTTTCCTTTCCTCTCTATTTTAATTCTTTTTCAGCGGCGAAAGAATAATCGGTTTTCAAGATTGTATTTGTCATAGTACTGTTCTTTTTTTATAGATACCTGTATACATAATGCGAACAATATGAGATAACCATAAAACAACGTAATTATGCGCAAATTGTGTAACAAACAAATGAATGTTAAAAAATTTTAAACTTGTTTGTAATATATGTACAATTTTTTACCAAAATAGTGACAAATTAAAGAAAGATAATAATATATTCTGTCTGTCTGTCTGTCTGTCTGTCTGTCTGTCTCTCTCTCTCTCTCTCTCTCTCTCTCTCTCTCTCTCTCTTTCCCTCTCCCTGTAGGATTAAAACCTGCTACATCACACTACATAGTATCGACAAATCGTGCATCAAGTGCATTTGATTAAAATTGCACGATTAATAGTAAAACACCATTTATGTTACTATTCTCTGCGTAACTACTAAATTAAAGGGAGAGAACCGCTCGTACCAACTTGTTAAGGCTAATACTGAATTAATACGGCTAAAATGCAATGGTATCACAAACAGTATTTAGTGGAAACACCTATAATTCGATGAAATACGTTTCTTCTATTATTTGCCATTTACTAATCACGCATTATTTTATCCAATTTGGCACGTGGCGTAACACAAATTTACTTCATTGACACATCGAAGAGCCATAGAATTATTCACTATGTGATGAAAACGAATTTATTTCATGGGTTAGTATTTTTATTCTGTTGTCATACTGAAAGAGGAGGGAGCAATTGTCTTGATACGAAATAACAAATAAAAGTATAATACGTATTCAATTTTCGTATTACTATAGCTAAAAAGAAAAATGGAATAGATCTTCATTTTTTCCAAAAAACACTTTTTAAGATGCGTCATTTTTACTTGATACGTACTTTCCGCTATACATGTACATATACATCCATTTGGATTGTGTACACTTCTCATTCGACTGTTTCTTTCCACTCACATGTGTGTATGTGTATTGCGTGTACCGTGATTACAAAATCATCATTCACCGTTATATCGCAGGTAAGATAGAAATGACATAATTACTCACTATCTTTTACGTACACACGTGCCACACGTACATATCCTCCAACGAAAACATTGTTGCATGGAAAAAGCGTATAGAAAGCGCATTTTTAAACGTCAACCCAACATTATCAGCGTATAGCTGAAAAATAACGGATCTTTCTATTGATCGATAGATTCGTTCAATTAATTCATAATACACATCTGTTCTGCTATCGATAATCTTAATTGTATTTACTCGAAAAATTTGAACAGAAAGAAAATGAAATAAGATTAACAATTTTCGTTAGGCGGCATTTTCAAGCGGTATTCGTGCATATTGCATAATGGTCATGGTCGCATAGGATTTATCTGTACATCTCTTTACCTGTTACCTTTTTTTTTTTATCGCTAATTAAACATTTAGGCAAGAGATTCTTTATCGGCACGTAATCGACTCAGTTAAATCGTTCATATAAAAAGTAACCCCATAACTACTTCATCCCATTAAGGTTATGTGCAGGTTTTTTTCAAGAACGATTACTTTCAAAATACTTTTTGTCATATTTATACTTATATTTTTTATAATCCTGTATTCTTTTATGTTATAATTTTTACAAGGACGACTTAAATGTTTCGATTACGTTTATCTTATTGCATGCTAATTTTTACAAGATCCATCAATTAGGGCAGATGACACCTGTTGCCCACTATTCATCACTAAAAATTGATCGATTTAATTTAAGTTTGGTCTACGGAACTAATATTTAGTCCAAATACAGAAATAGTTTCGCCTCGTTTGTGCATATGATTGTACTTTACAGAGATGTATGTATACTTAAATGTTGAGCTGTCGCATGACTCAATCAATTAGTAATGAATTAAAATCGTCGATCGAAATGTAGAGGGATTTTGTACAAGGTTCCGTTTATTATTCATATGCACATACGCGCACAATCACGTGGTGGTTTGATTGATCACGCGTTAGTATGCTTATTAATAACAGAGATGACTGTAACAAACGTTATATTCTTAATAGGGAGCTAATGCATCATTCTCTTCACAGTTGATTAAACGGTTGGTTCATAAAATGCAAAATTTCTCTATAGCGATGTCTTTTTCAAGTAGTTCAAAACGATTTAAAACAAATACAGTTAACACAAAATAGAATCGAGAACAAATTTTGAGAAACACTAAGAATATATTAACGTTGTGCCATAACACTGTAGTAACATCGTGCATCTTGTTGTTGCTACTTGTATAGTTAATACAATTTTCAAGGATTAAATATATTTCAAGTGTGTACAATAAAAGGTTAACTTTGGTTGCATATTTTGAAATGCGATAGACGTACAGTAAAATAATTTATGATACGATCGAATGATTTGTTGGCACAAGAGACGTGACAGGACATGTTTTAACGCACTTATAACGTGTTTGGTCACGTGCTGCGCAGCGTAGATGCGCATAAATCAAAACGTCCAAACATTGTTTATAACAGATTAATTTTGCGTACTTACTTTATTAAGAAAATTATTATTTTTAATTAAATGATTGAATTAAATGAATAATAATGCAATTACTATTACATTAAATAATTTAATAAAAAATTCGATTTTTAATTAGAAAATAATTATTTGCATTTGATGACTTAACAACGAATAAAATACTGTCTATTAAAACATTTACGCTAGCAAAATTAAAGTTGATATTCCATGACATTTCTATATTTCCTTTCTGATTTGTATAATCGAATCAATCATTTTCTAGCTGGTTCTTCATGCTTACAAATCATTCGAGCTTAATGTGTAATAATGTGCATAAACTCGTTGATTTTGATCAGGTTATAAAGTATTAAACAATTACTTACCCATCGATGTAAAAGTATTCGCTAAAAAAAGATTCGAATAATTATTCACGCAAGCTTTCTTGAACAGAAAAGGCAATCGTTTTTTATCGATATATTTAAAATTAATTAATGATCATGGTTGATCGGGATGTAGAGAATACACAACACTGCTCCCATGGTACAAGTCTCGTGTTTACTTTCCTTTCTTTTTTTTTTTAAGGAGAAACAGCGCGATCATCCTCCGTCAATGACTTCAAAACGAATCTCTCGTGATATTTCCAGTCGTTGCTTTGATAGTTTGGATGATGCACGAATATTTGAACGACCGAATCCTCTCGTGACTATAGTGTTCCAACGAAACGAACAATTTTATACGAAATAAATAAATTCGATGTACATTTATCTTTCACCTGCCTTCTTTTTCCTTCTTTTTTTCTTGTTCACGACAGCATAAAGTATTAATCGACTATACTTTGTTTGTAGTCTATAGCGAAACGCATTATCCAAGGTATGTAACTACGACCAGCGATTTTCTCGAAACGATTCCACGTGTACATCTATGTATACAGTAATAGTATTCGTCGACTCATTATCGTGGTCGTAGACACGCTAAGGGACAGCGATTGCAGAAGTTGTAAAAGTTTTGAAGAAAATTACAATAGGCGAGAACAAGTATAATCTTTTGTTAGACAGGCTCCGACTGTTCGTCTTCACGTGTTTTATCTGTCGTATGATGTCATCTTGGGCATGTTGATTCTATAATTAGGTACTTAATACGAAACCGTATCTAGCATCACCATTTGCAAGGCTCTCCTGGTCACTTAACGCGCATGCAAAATCGCTTGGTAACGTCCCATTAACACGTTCTCGTTGTATACACGCGACAAAGAAAGTTCTCTCTCTACGTTTAAATCACACGGTCGTACGTACAGTTGGGTCACGCACACGCAACTCCTAAATATACATGTACAGCTTTTTCTCTGGCACACACATTGGTTTCTTGACCGTCGTCATAATTATCATTAGTCCTTCTCCTTCGTTTTTTTTTTGTTTATTCTTTTTATCACTATTTCTCTCTCTCTTTTTCTTCTGTTCTTTCCTCTATGCTTTGTTTCTTTCGAACGCGGTTTCTATCGTTAATACAGACTTGTTATGTATATATACACAATATAGTAACAGTCTATGTTCCTAAGGCTGCTAAAAAGTCTCACTTGTAGGATCTCCCTCGCGAAAAGGGAGAGCGTGTTATAGAGTTCAGGTTTCGACCAAGGGAGGAAAGCGTGAAACGTCTTTACCGTGCACTTCTAGTAAATCACTTCGTATACAGTGGCCTTTTTGTCACCGGATCCAGTCACGATATATTTGTCGTCGGCAGAGATGTCGCAGCTCAACACCGACGAAGACTCCTTCGACTGTAAAAAGAATTGATATGGATTCCCATGTGGTTGTTCGGAGATCTGCTTTTTTGTGTTACTTCCACGCAACATGACGCGTTAATTACGTCCAACGATACACGCAGAGAATAGTTCATCTCTTATGAGCATGCAACGAACTCTTAGTGGACGCGAAGTACTTTTCTCGAATTATGAAAAATATGGCTGACATCTGACTCACTAAAACCCGTAGCAAGAAAAGAATTTGGAGATTTGCGTATTTTATATATAACACCTTATACTGTATATACACATACAGTGGCAAAAAGTATCTGTACGTACTCTTATTTTTCAATGTTTATCAGGTTCTATGCTTTTCATTTTCATAGTGTCAAATTTTCGTAGTCGTACGAAAGTATATTCTATTAAATGATACGAAAATTAAAATACCTGAAATGATGTAATAGCGTACAAAAATACTTTCTACCACTGTAGGTAAGTATTCGGATACTTGCTGATATTTCTTTACTCCAGTCGAGTAAAATTTATCAGAGTTTTTCAAATAAATGTAACGAAACGTCCTAACCGCTTCTAGATAGTAGTTTGCCTCGTTCAAAATTAAATTTTGACTAAGATCCCTCTTTATTTATATTCAGCTAGTCGTCTCGAGTTATACGTCGTTTTAAGTCGTTTCCACTTATTATATTTCATTGTCTTTAACCTAGCTAACAAGATGAAGTGACAAAGGAAAGAAACAACTTATCTCGATAACATCAACGAGAATGTGGGGATACACACCTGAAATATCGAAGCTCCGTACGGTGTGCGCCATGCGTTCAACAAATTATCCTTGCCGGTGGAGACGAACCATTTGCCGCAAGAAGCGAAGCGTAACGATAATACGCACGACTCGTGTAGGTGCAGTTGATACTTATCGGACTTGGTAGCGTGAAGCACCTCTACGTTCGAATTTTCCATACCCACAGCGAGCCATTCTCCGGTTGGGCAATAGCCCAATGAGAATATTTGCGAGGTAAAGTCGTGTTGCTTCAACTGTCTACCCTCCCTTAGGTCCCACGAACGAACCGTGTTATCCAACCCTCCTGTCCACAGCTTCGAACCGTCCGCCGAGATATCGATGCAGGAGGCACCGTCCGTGTGGCCTTGGAACTGTCGAATCAACGTCTCGTTCTGTAGATCCCACACGGCGATGTTGCCATCGCTGCAGCAGCTGAAGCAGACCTTCGAGTCTGGCGAGATCGCCAACGCGTAACAGGCCGGTGCCGCTGACGTCAGTTCCGTTTTGATTCGCGGTGTAGGACTAGCCAAGTCCCAGATGATCAGCTGACTCGCCTCCCCTCCAACTATTAGGGTTCTGCAGTCCGGCAGTAACTTTACCGATCTGTTTACAGAAATAATGGAAATAATGTATATTGCATCGAATAACAAGGTGAAAGAAGAAGAAATACAATTTTTTAGATATATAACCTTTGACTCCTTTCGCTCAATGGTTAGTTAACACTAAACCTACCGACATTTCGTGTATACCTAATCCTACCATGAGCGGTCAAATGACCGATTCAAAAAAACATATGTATCTTAATATAGAAAGAGATTTTAGCCAATTGCAATTGGATAGTAAACGAAATATCTTTCTGGTGCTACGATAAAAACCCGCTCCCCGCTTTTCTATTTAGAAAGTTTTATTTACCTTTATGTATTTTCAGCACATTTTTTACAAATTACAGCAATTTGTATCGCACATTTTCCACATACGTATTTTTTACATTTTATACAAATTTTCTTAGTTTTATTGACTTTACAATATCTTATTTGACTAGATTTCCGTCCAGAAGAATCTGTAGCTGTGTTTATTATTGTTTTTAATGAACATTCTTTGTTTAGCTGTCTTTCCTTCTGATATTCAGCAGTTTCAATATATCAGTTTCAATCCCTTCCTCATTTTCACTTTCGGAACTGACTATAAATCTCTTTCTTTTTTGTCCTCTTCGTATATTCAAAATATTCTCTTCGTCCGTATCGCTGTCAAATAAGTCACAATTATTTTTTGCTGTATCATTATCAAAATCGGAAACTTCTTGGTTATCTTCCGAACAGTCCTCGTCGATATTATTTATTTTGTCTAATAAATTGATATTCCTCGAATGTCTTGACATTTTTGGGGATGAATATACAAATGATAAAGTAAAAAGTAAAAACTAAAATATAAAAATATAAATCAAACGGGGCAAAAACATTGAGACCAGAAATAAAAAAAAAAATTGTAAATCATACCACGAAATATTGTTAGCTCTGTTGACTTTGTCGAAACTATCGCTTATATCACGTAATAATTTCTATAATACACTGTGAAATTTTGATGCTCTCTGTTCGGATCGCAAGACCGTATTGTCGTACAAAGAACGCTATGCATTTGTTTCAATCGCGCGTTTGTCTACACCGTAGATCCACAATTACATCGTAGACTCGTAAAACAATTTCAGAAGTGCGCTTTCCGAAGAATATAGTCGTAAATAACATGAATTTTTCAAATGGTCGAATGACCGTTCGTGGTAGACTAGACATGTTATAAATTTTTTTTCGGAAAGTAAACGATAAAGAAAGTTGTGAATATTGCAAAATGGGTTGTATGTATATGTCGGATTCATGCTCAAATTATGGTTATGGGCGTCAATTGAATAAGGATAGTAAGTATTCTCGGTGGTTAGACGCTCGCGACACTAGTGACAATGGCCTCGGGTTCGATAACGAATCCACGGTCAACGGGATGACAAAATACAATACTGAACTCGGCATACGCGTCGATCTTGTCGAACTCAACTGAACTGAATCGAACTGAACCCTGTTTCTTAATGAGGGTAATTTAATTACTTCATACCTCTCTTAGGTACATGTGCCTCCCGTGACCGCGGCTACGTTCAGTGACTCATTATGTCACTTCGAGTCTAAGCCCACTGTCATAAATCTCGGATAATCATATTCGACTTAGCTCATGAACAGCTACTTCTCGGTTTTATTGTTTAAGTACGGCTGTAATAAAAAATCTGGACTAAAGTATTTGGGACTATTCCAAGCATTCCGAAAGAAAGGCTCCGACGTCCTTTCATCTCCGACATATATTATAGGAAAAGTGAATAAGCTACATGGTGATACAGTAACGTTGTATACGAGAAATTCTAAACGAAATTTCAAAAACGGTCATTTGACCGCGCATGGTAGGTTTAGTGTTAAGGGAGGATTCCGACCGAACAAATCTTTCCAACTATAATAGTTTATCTTCTATTTTCTCTGTTACACGAACAATTAGGAAGCGTCGATTTCATCCCGTAAGTATAATAGGTTTAACCATTCGCAAATTAAAACGAGACATTCCTTCTTTCCTAATATAAAAGCAAACCTCTACTTCCGTTTAAATATAAAATTTTCGTATTTCCTATTGTTCGTGATTCGTTAAGATTGATAGTTGGTCGATTCATCAATTATCTCATAATAAAACGAGCCAGCCCGTTTCTTTTTAATGCGAATCCATTAATATTCTTCCACTTCTATTCGAATTTCATTCCAATGTTATATTCTCTATTCTTCTTCGTTTATTAAAAACGATATTTATCTAAACCGTCAACCGATAATGAAACACTATTCTGTCTTCTAATACGAAACTTCCTAGTCTCCTATTTAAAGTTCTTTCCCGTTCGTTACAATTCATACGTATGACCGATCATCGATTATCCAATCGAGTCGCTAACGATCTCCAATAACGAAGAAAAGAAGACCCTTCTTTCCTACTACGCTAACAAACTTCTTACCTAAACATCAAACATGTAGTACCATCTTCTATTCGTCCACGTTCGTTAAAATTGCCAAACAAATCTCGTCATTTGTCAAAATTACTAGTCGAATCGCCACATAATTCAATAATAAAGCTTTGCTCGACTGAAGCTCTATCGTGCAATTGCTTAACACTTTACCGACCGCTAGCGATTCAACAGCATACGCACGGCCGACCGGCTTCTCAGGCGCAGCTACTTCCTGGCGCCAGCTCCGCTTCGGTTTAGACTCTCCAATACCATTCTTTTTGTTCATCGCGAACGGTACGTTTTTCAAATTGGTATAAAGCTGTGGGAGCTTACGAAGCAACGCGACTGCCGCAACTGAGCAAGGTATCTTAGTACTAAATAACAAATTATTGCTCAAATAATGAGAAAGATTATCGGTTACAAAAAACTGATTAATAGGCTATCGGTCGGTAAGCGTCGGTGGCAAAGCCGATTAATCGGCTATCGGTCGGTAAAGTGTTGCGATTAATCATTTGATGCGACAAATTTACCATAATCCATGGATACGTGTTAGCGGCGTGTCGAAAGACTCGCACACACCGTGCAAACGTGAATAGAGATCGTGGAACTGACCTAATATAATTGTCGCGTTGTAGGCAGTCCAACTGCGATACGTGTTTGATACTGCCACCGCCTCCATGTCCGATGTCCCAGACTTTAACGCACCCTTTGCCGCCCGTGTAGACGTACTTGGTCGGATTCGAGATGGTGACGGCGCACACAACCTCGCCATGAGTCAAGGTATTAATCTGACGCGCGTGACGTGGAATTCCCGGCCCTATCAGAGCGTCTGTGGGGAATGGCACTGGCTGCAGCTGACCCTCGCCGTTCATATGGAACGAGTACGCTCTGTGGTGGAATGCAAAACATTAATGCCTTTGTCTTTACGTAATGGAATGCCTTCGATTACTTAAAAGCTTCGCGCCGCGGCGAAAGGCGGCCATCGAAAAGATAATGCTTCACACGCCGCACCTTTCTAGCTTATGCGAGCGGCGGTAGCGGGTTGACATTTTCAGAAACGGCCAGAAGCGTTGAACGATCTGCAAGTGTAATTTGGTCCCGTCGTCGTGTATTTATTTTCTTTGAAATGTCAAGTATGCGATATATAGATGTGTAGAAAGAATAGAAGTTACCGGTGCAGCGATAACTGTGTTTAAAAATATTCGTTTCTGAAGATGTTTCAATCCCTTGCTTCTCGGCTAGATCATTCGAAATAGTTGCTTGAGAAATATTTCGTGGTTTTGTTGTTTTATTCTGGAGAAACTGACGTTCTCGTTTGATAGATCGTTACTCAAAAAGCACATATCATTAAGTCACCTAATACGTTTATATAGGATTTATTAATTATAATAATTATGATTATAATATCACAAGGAAAACTAAATGATATTATGTTTCGAAGAATCTGTTAACAGACTTGTCTGATTAAACTTTATTTTTAAGATCAGCATGAGTGTGGTAACTTCGATGTAAGTGATTTACGCTCCTGTTCAGAAGTTTGGAATACGTTAGGATTTCAAAGGAATAATAACTTGCTTAAGTAGATGTTATTCGTATTATTATTATTTTAGTAGTGTTGAGACCGAAATTAATTGTACTTCAAAGCGAAAGTTATCCTTATGATACCGTTATTTCTCAAAAGAATGTACGAAAACGTTTGTTTCGTCCAAGAAGTAAAGGGTGTTCCGAACTTTTGAATAGAAGCGCACACATAACGATTGATAGTTGCAATTCGAGTTGTACAAGCTGCAAATATTTCGTACCATTTTTGCGTCAAGTTTACTATACTTATTATCTAAGGATTAATTTTAATAAAAATTACGTACGGTTTGCCACCCGGAATGTTGCTTATCCCGTTACTCGATGGTATCCTCACGTGACCGTCGAAGCCGAGCTATAGAAAAGAACAAACTATATTAGTTTTGCTTGAACTTTCTTTCATTAATAATTTCGATATTTTGAGTCACGATATTTGAATAGCAAATGCATAAATACGAAGAAAAAGGTCAAGGAAATGTAATTTGCATTCTAGACGTACGTAACGTGTGATTACATCAACAGAGATTTTCAAGACTTGTAGCAAGCTTCAACAAAGACATATGTATAGAAGAAAACTAGGAACGATGATGCTCTACATATTAAGCTTTGTAGATATTTCTAGTTCCTGGCAATCCAATTTTCAAAACATTCGAATACTAATCGTTTGATAATGTAAGGAAGACGATATATGTACAAACGAATTTTGTTTCTAGAACTTTTGCAAGTCGTCTTTAATGTTTCAGCTAGCTTCTTAGTGCTTTTATATCAAAAACATTCTTTTTCATCATGAATAACATTGAGAACCATAATTAACGCATTTGCCTATACACCTTGTTGGCAGAAATTTTTTACCAATCTAAATACTAATTTACGATTCTAATCCTCAAAGTATCTACTAAATTTGTAGTACTTTTCACCAAATTTATTCACCAGAAATATGTATCATTAAACGACGAGTAAAATACATCATTTTAGAACCTACTATCTACTACTACACTTATATATCTATTACAGGTTACCTATTTTACAATCAACTGAAACATTACCCAATTGATAGTTCGCACAAAGGAAATTCTTTCAACGAGCTATCTATTGAGACACCTTAAAAATTTTAATAATGAGAATAATAATAAACGGAATTAAATAGCCTTCAATCGTTTCACTGATTTAACTATAGGCGATAGATGATTCTGATTTCTTTGCGATTAATCAAAATAACTCTAAAGTCACTGTAAAACGACATTCTTTAAACGATTTTCGGTTGGTACACACATTCTCATTGCCTCTTCTCAACAAATTCCAACTTGCTCAGTTTACATAATTTTATAAATTAAAGAGAAAGAGATAGAATGAGAGAGAGAGAGAGAATTTTTCAATTTCACAGATCTGAATATTACCACGTTTCTGTACCACGTCGTAAGTAAACTATGAGATTTCACTGAAATTTATACATAAAAAGCTATTTAAGACGACTCGGAGTTTTTATCTTTTCCTTAGAACGCTCATAGTCTATAGCATCGGTGGCGGGGTACCGCTGCAAAGTACTACGAGACAAAAGAAAACAGAAAAGAAGAAAAAGAGAAAGAAAGAAAAAAGACGAGCAGCTAGAGCGGGTGAAGTACCATCGAGGTCCTGGCGTATGGTAAGTTGCTGTACGGCGAAGGCGATTGTGGCGGCTCATTGCCGCGGGACGGCAAACCCTGATAGCCCTGCGGTGGCGTTTGCTGTGACGATGGCGGATGATAGACCCGCGATGCCAAGGGACCAGGGATTCCTCCCATAGTTGGCGTACAGCTGCGCGACCCCCTCGCCGCCGCCACAGGTGTACCCGGCTTGTCGATCTGGAGAGGTTCGTTCCAACGGGGTACACCGGTTTATTATCGGGCGCAATCGTAGAAAGGAATTGTAAATTTCACGCTTGACTTTCGCACAAAAGCAACGAGACATATCGATCCTTGTCGCAAACCGGCGTAAGCGGCCACCTCCGGTTCACCGATTTATACCACCGGACACGAGGAAGAAAGGAACGCGCGGGGTTCGAAACGACAGAGCTTTTGCTTTTCTCTGCTATCGTCCGCGCAAATTGACTTGTCGTAACTTCGCGCCAGCTACACGCTATCGATGCTCGTGTACATGCGTGCTATACGCCAAGGGGAACCACCAAAATGTCTTCGTTGTTTTCGAAATTGTGGAAGCAGTTATCTTGTTTGGATTTTCTTAGCACACTTTGGTTTCCAATAGAAGAGAAGTTCGTGGAAGTTTCTTAGCTTTTAAAATACAGAGTTACGGAGATACCCGGTGTAAACTCGTTTATTCATCGAACGTGTTTATGGAGACTGCACGTAAATCGTATTTTTATATAGTCCCCTTTGTTTCGTTATTTTATTACCGATCGACCAGAGTATCGTGTATTTTGTTGTTTAAATATGGTTCGTGGAGTTTTTCATCGATAAAAATGATCGTTGTAAAGCTTGAATTTCGTGATAACGAAAGGACTGAGTGTAGAATATCGTCTACGATATCGTTATACTTTTTTTCGTCTTCTAATTTTGCATTATTAGCATTACGATTGCAAATAAAACAATTTCCTAGTTCATCGAACAACTCGATTTTATTTCTAGCGTAACAAGTAGAAATTTTGCCTTCGAAAACCACGGAGTCATTGAAACGCTCACCCTTAGGCAATTCGGCGTGCATGTCGAAACGAAACGATCATCTTTTCACCTTCTTTCTCAAAGATCCAGGAAGGAAATGCAAGTAGAAATAATTCCGGGGAGAAAAATAGAACAGGACCGATTAGTCATCGAATAAGCCTGCTATCCGCGAGATCTTACATCTTTACTTTTCAGAGACGGTGTGCTACGAGCGGATGAACTTCCACTCCGCGACGGTGGCCTGTCTTTTACGGATGTGGAGCCAGCACCGGAAATAGGTCCTACGTGTCCTGGGGCGCCCAGTTTCTCCAGAGTGCCGTTCTCACGTGGATCCGAATGGTCACCATTCGCGTGCGGTGATGATGCCTCCTTTTGTGAAAAGCAAACAGGAAAATAAAAGAAGCTTATTCTAAAAAATATCAAATCCAAGCTTCATTCGTTCTTAGGCGTAGACTACTAATTTAAAATACTTAGAAATATCTTACGTAAGTAATCATGTTTTGGAATAGATGCAAATATCGAATATCACGAACATATTCAAATATTGACAGTGTTCTGTCATTAAATTAATTAATTAATTCGTATAAGATATCAATAAATATGAAGCGCAAGCTTCCACAGTTCCAGATATCTGAATAAAGAATTTTGAAACTTTCCAAGTTTCAAATTAACTTATAAAATGGTCTTTCTCTAATTTTCTCGTATCGTATCCTCTTTCGTTTTCAACCAACTGCAATTTTATTGCAATTTCATTCTTTCGTTTAGTTCTAAGTACAATTCTGTTGCATTTAGTTCCTCGAAAGCAATATCTTCTCTGTTCTGATTGAAGCTATGGCCTACGATGACAAAACGTAAAACTGAGAAAGACAAGAGAAAAGGGCAACCACGATTTATATATAACGCAATATCAAGCAAATGAAAGAATCGAACGTTAGAAAAATTATGTCTTTTCAATCAACGATGCAGACTTCTATGACAAAGGAATATCCGTCAGTATGCACCATAAACCGACACCGTGATCGTCCTCAACCTCAAATGAAGGAACATCCTTCATTTTCATCCTTAGTTCGTGCATACTACCAAATAGCTTTTGCCCAATGAATTCGCTAATAAAAATATCGAATTCGTTCCACTGCAGGAAGATGAACTGACCTCGTTCGCGACATCCACTACCAAGTCCTGATCGCTCTTCTCTGCGTCGCTGTCCTGAAAGCAGAAAAATTACGTGCTTGTAAAAGGATATGAGAAGACTATGTCCATTCGCGATCAGGGGTAATAGCTTCACGATACATATCGATGTACGCTGTAATTCCAGCCATTGGTGCGATACGTTAACGATCAAAGCCGCGAATATATTTTCAGCGAATCTAACGCGAGAACCATCGAGGGAGAGAGAGAGAGAGAGAGAGAGAGAGAGAGAGAGAGAGAGAGTTCGACCTACATTTACGATGCGTCTGACTAGCAGATGCATCTTCAGAGACATATTATTAATCTTGACACTCGTGCAAGCTCGCTGCCTCTCTCGGAACGTTCTGATTGCACCAGCAACTTAATGGCCAGGCTTTCGACGAGTGCGCGTACCGGATGGAAAGCTCGCGTTTGCGAACGTGTAAGCCACGCCGCGCCGCGTTTCTGATGGAATAGGAGGCGGAGGGTGGAGAAAGAGGGGATGTAAATGTGCTTTGCTTGGTCGCGCTGTTTCAGGGTATTTTCGCAATCAAGATTCTATGTGTGTGGCTGGTGGCCGTGTGGTGGAAAATTCGACCGATCGTTTGTCAATTCTGGATCTCGCTATGCTCGTCGCTGACGAGACCCAGCGCCACTGTCGTCGATCTTTGTCGCTCGTCGTAACGACAATTGCTTTTCCTTCGTACACCACGTAACGTTTCCCTTCGATCTTTCTGCTCTGCTCTCAGCGACCTAATTAACGTTGTCACGACGTGAATTTAGATTAGTATAGTTTCGTATATATATAGGTATTACAAATGTTGATGATGATTAAGAGAACGTTAATTTTGCGCTCTGTGTCGGTTAGGGATCGACTATCTGTCTACGTAGATCGTCTTGTCTAGTTGAAACGTGGTTTACGGGACCACTCGAGTACGACTTGCGTACGTCAAGCGGCACAGATAGATAATGATTCCAGTGCGTATTTTAAGTTGATCGACGCTGATAACGATATTTTTTATTTCTCGTTAAAGGGGCCTCTAACGCTTCGTTACGTTAAACGTCACCACGACAGGACTTCCAAAACAAGTTACGACGAGTTGTCGATTTTAATGGATACCTTCTCACATAATCGGAACAAGTTACGGAATAAATAATTGGCAACGCATAAATACTTTCCTTTCTAACGTCCACGTAACTTTATTAACTAAATTAACATTAAATAAGATAATTCTTTTTTATGTAAACCTTATCAAATTTAAATAAATAAATATGATAAGAAATACTTGCCCTCCGAATATTCTTATATTGCGCTATAACGAGTGTAGCGCAAATGATATTGGTATATTTTCTACGTTAAAGAAAATTCTTTCTACGTCTCGATTATCGTATACGTTCAATATGGTATCTAAAACAATTCTGCAGCCTACAGGCCGCATTACGCAACATGCTCTGCATCAAATCAGTAACACCGCGTGTCATTGTTTACTCCATTACCCAGTAATATCTTCCATTTGCTTCGAAAAAGAGACTACGCAAACAGTCAGCCACAGGGATAGGGAAGCGAGGAGAGAATCCACTAACATGGAGAAACACGGATAAACAGAAGGCTAAAGGCTTCGGCTAATATATTATCGAAAGCAGTGGATAATGCACCGCATACGGAAGCACAATTTGTGACTCGTGTATCTTTTATCATTTGTTTGTCCGTTATTTTCGAGTTTCTAGCGTCGTTGGCATCCGATGTCGTCGTATAACGGTTTAAAACCGCGGTGATTTCCGATACCCGCAACACCGGCAACTCGTCATTCCGAATACAGCAGCAGCTCTGAAGTCGCCTAATTGAGCCTGCTGCGCTCTTTCACTCATTGCCGACGTAATCGTGATTTTCTATCTATTAGAAAAAATTTCTTAAATTATAGAGAAACGTTGTACGGAAGAATGGCAGTCGATACGACGCACGGCTTTTCATTTTTATTTCACGCTAAAAAAATTTCTTCCCCACGTTCTTTGAAACGAGATGTAACTGCGTCTCGTTAATTGGCTGTACTTTAATTTTTTAGCGGTTCATTTTTCCCTCATCAAGCTTATTTGCGACACTTCATATACCTGAACTTATATTTTCATTCTTAGCCGGCGTTACAATTTTCCTAACTTTGTCGAGCTCAGTCGCGATACAACGGATACTCGATAAACTATTCGATGCTCGAATCGCGGCAAAAAATTTCAGCCCGCGATCGAAATTCCCCGGGTAATAACCTTAAAATCCAGCGAAATTAAACCGTGTATATTTTAAAAGCCTGGGACGCGCACGACTCGAATATCGCGCATGGAACGTAGCTAACGTGTAACGTAGCGATCGCGAACACCGCGATACACGTATGAACGGTGTTCCACGTAAGACGATAAACAACACACCGAATACCAGAGGAATGGTAAATAACGTGCACGGCTAGGAAAGTGCAATTTGTAATTCACGTATCTTTCATCGTTTATTTACCAGTTATCGCTCAGTTTCTACAAGCAGCTCGTTCCCGTGCCACAACCACCCCGTTGGCACGTAACGAGCTCGAAACAGGGCACGCGGCTGTTGCTCGTGTGTTACGCCAACAAAACGTTACAATTGCCGCCTGCTACTCAAAAGCTTTTGCCACCTTATCCTCGTATTTACACCATTTCTTTGCCTATACATTCAACCATTGACCATTATACGCTCGATATTGCGTATAAATAACGTTACGCTCTAATGATGTCACTGACCGATCGAACGATAAATGTACTTATTTTTGGCAAAATTTGTCCTAATTTTCGTATTACGTTTTTCTTTACCAGGACATCCGAAAGAGCGTACTTCTGTCGTTAACAATTGGCAAACGATCGTGTCAGCGATAAAACTAAGTTAGGAACGAAAAGATGACTCCAACGGTAAGGTGTCCCTTAAACAGGATTTTAATTTCTTATGTTGAAGATGTTTTTTTTTGTTCGATCTTTTGTTTCTTTCTTAAGCTTACATTGTACTAAAGATCGCGAGGGATACATCGCGAATTAGTCGCGTGTACGTTCGACCGCTTTCGTTTCAGCACGTTGTCGTTTTATTGTTATCGATGGGTAGATTAGATCGGTAGTATGTAACCGAGTAACAGGGATAGTGGTGGATTAGATCGATCGCGAGACAAATTGCTCGTGTTTACCCTTCTGTCTGTTCTAACGTGGAAAATAGGACTCGCATGATTTATGTTTGAAAAAATCTTCGTTGTTTGCAGTTCGATTTTAACACATTTGGAGCACTTATTAGCCTGTGTTTAAAAAATGGATATTTTTAAAATCGGCGCAAACTGTAATTGCAAATAAGATTTTGTAGAAAAGATTGCGAGCGTAAGGAGTCGAATTGTCCGTCTTCGCGTAATAAATTCTATGGTTTTATTTAGAACTACGTGGCTGTTTAAATTTTCGAGATAGTGGATGGAAAGTTAGCGTTGGAAACCCCGAAGAAGTAATGATTTAAAGTTTAAAAAAGCTGCCGCAGACACGTCAGTTCCCAACTTTTTGTAATATATTTATCATCGCATTAACATTCTACGATAGGCGTGCGCTTAACCGAACTATAAATAAAGGCTAGAAAGAAGAGGAATTATGCACCGAGAGGCATTTAATTTTCACGGAAACTTCTTGTAGAGTTACGCACGCGAACGTGCATAAACGAAGTCGATTTTCAGAAAATCTGAAACTTCTCGCGAGATTTCAAACTTTTTCTCTATCTCGCTTATCGTTAGCCTCGATGAAGTTACAAACAGAGACAGAGATAGGAAATTTCGCTTCTCCAATAAAATCTATTGTACACGATCGAAGATTACACGGGAAGAACGTTCAACATCTTTCGTTTTTCTGCAAGAGAATTATTTTCAAAATTGAATATCCTTCCAATTGATATTACGAAAATCGTTTTTCTATTCAATTTTGAACACGTAGTTTCTCTTATTGAGATCAATTCCTTACAAAATCTTTCTAGTTTCACGTCAGTTATTTTTCTATCTTCGAAGTGACACTTTGGCGATGACACCAAAAGCAGATATTTTAAAAGTCCCATCCACGTTTCACGTCGCTGCGTTACTCCACGAAAGGATTGAATAAAACACATAGAATTATAACGAAAGCTACATCTCAGTAAGTACATCACGCTAAAACCGCTTCTTCCATATTTTTCTTCCATCTCATCACTAGCAGAGTAAACGATCCTAACTAATCAATTTAATCGGATTAAAAAGCGAAACTGAACCGTAGCGCGGTATCTCGTTACTAATTCTTTCCCCGCGAGAGTAGCCATAAAACGATTCGAAACGTTAGTTCCAAATGAAAGTCGAGCAGGGTCAAGAGGATGCACCGAAAGAAGACGGATTAGGTGTCAAGGGACGATTAATAATTCAGGAACGTTTTGTGGTTCATATCCTAATTATCGTAGAGCTGCACGGTAGCTAGTTGCACGTTCTTTGTAATGCCCCGCTCGCCTTATGAACCTCGTACAATGCGTTCAAAGCGGCGCATACGATAGTATTGCCTTCCTAATGACGTAATATCGTGTACAACGCCCATCCATCCATTATGCGTCTGCTAGACCATATATATATATATGGTATATATATATATGTACACAGTCACACACACATACGCAATATATACTGTGTATTCGTGTCGAAGGTGTTCGTGTATATGCACGATTTATCGACGTGGAGAACCACCTGTGTGCGTCCTCGCTTCTGAAAATGATTCACCAAGACTACTTGAGAAAAAAGAGAATTATCCCGCAGAATTTGCTACTTGCTGCACGACTTAGAGGAATTTCTTCGCGCATCTCATCATCGGATACGTACGAAGACTATAGGAGAGGAACGTGAGAAGCGATATTTTCCAAAGTAGTTTAAAAATTCAATAGGTTGCTAATAGATCGATCGCACGTTACCAAGAAATTGTCCTCTTATTCGATTTTCGAGTTGTTTAATTCGCGTGCTTTCTCATTATTTTGTAAATTTTTCAAATATCGTTTGTTGCGATACTAGATACTAAAATATAGAAATATCAAGTTATCATTTGTCTCGGTAATTATACCCTTGGCACTTATGAAATTCCAATAATTAATCAGCCATCTTTGAAACAGGTTCGTAACTTCGAACCCGATGTAGATTGTATTCATTTTCAATAATCTTCTATTAAAATTCTGCCGTATAATCATAAGGCGAGGCATTAAAATCAGAGAGTCAACGAAAATATAGTTATGTGTCTATCGTGTTGTTCGTCTGTGACTTTCATACGTGTACCGCCACTGAGAAAAGTGTGCGAACGCTTAAAGGAGCCTTTTATGGTTATACAGCAACAAGTATCTGGAACCACTTACATCTTAATGACGTAATTAAGTGGCGATTTCAAATGAAAAATGTAGTAGAGAAAAGGCGAGTAGTTTCGAGGGGATATAATTTAAGGCGACTAGTTTTTTTAAAGAGTAGATGCGTAGAACACACGAAGGTCATCTATCACACTGTTCTAAGCTGAAAAACCTTTAGTGTACTTTCTTAAATGGACTAGGAATAAAAAAAAAAAAAGGAATATCTTAAACCTATCGATTATATCTAGAACTATCTTCTAGTTACTATTTATTGTAATTAGCGCATCTGCATATGGATGGCGAGCGTGAACTCGCGTTGTCATTTTCAACAATAATTTATTTTATTTCTAGTCACTGTACGTGAAAAAATATTCGGGTGAAACGGCGAAAGTACGATTAGTCCGAGTGAAATTGAAATTTTGTATCTCATGCAAGTCAGGGAAAATGTAAACTTTCTTTGTCTTGTTATTGTCATTAATTTTTTACTAAATATAATACGTATATAAAGATTATAAAAAGCGAGAAGACGACTGGAAGATAATAAAATTGAAATGAAAAATAAAGCTAATTTAGAAAAATGCTGTGATACTATTCGTGTGATTAGTGTAGAAGGTAGTACGTAATTTGCTCCGTGTACTTGGAGAGGCATCGAAGTTTCGGTTATGGGATAAATTGACGTGCGATTTGCTTACAGGAAAATTTGCGGTTTGTGAACAAATTCCTATAGTCGTAGCTATACGCAAATTAGCGAGACTCGCGCCGGAATTGATCGTAGCTACGAAGGAAATTAGTACGACTTGTGGTCATGCGAGTTGCGATCGCGGGGAAAGTAATACCGACTTGTGGTCAGTAAAAAATTAACGCTGCTAATGGTCACGTGAATTACAGTTGTAGGAGTATTAACGCGACCTGTGTTACAGCGAAATTTCATCAAATAAAACGGAAAAAAGGAGACATCGCGGTAAAATTCACACAATAACTTCAATTTTACGCGAAAATAATTCAGCTGCTTTAAAAGTAGTAGCAAGTATCTAATTGTAAGTATGTACCTAGATATTAACTTCGTTCACAACTATTATTTATAACACCTGTTAGTTAACTATTAGTTATATATAATATATATATATATATACATAAAAATCGGCTAGAATTTTGTAAGATAACGATTCAAAAAATATATTAGAAAATTTTAAAACTATTTGAAAGGGTTACATGCAAATTACGACTAAAGTAGAGAGTTCTGAGAAGTTCACCTAAAATCTGAACCTGACCTGTAGTATCATAAACTTTGTTATCAAAAATGCAGTGGTATAATTGCCAAAACCGTTTAAAGCGGTAATCGTAAAATATGACGGATACAGACCAACAAGAACATAATTTTATTACACGTAATTGCTACGTTAAATAACATTTTTACAATCTAACTTTGCAAACGATAGTATACTTTCCATAGAATTTTAATAATTTTTTAATAATCTGCGTCAACTTTATACCGCGACACTGAAGAAAGAGGGACGGCATTTTTCACAATTACAGCGCCGTAAAAGACAATCTCACCTTCCATTTGTCAAACTCTAAACTTCAAGCAATCGAAAGCAAGATTTTTACTCTCGTGATACGTTCTTCTGTAGGGGAAGATATAAAGTAGATTATAAATATAAAATCTTGCTTCAAAGGATTTCTACGAAAAGGAGAGTCGTCATTCGCATTCCTCGAACAAAATACGACATCAGGTCGCAATGACAGCGACATCGCGGAAATTCAACGGCCTGATCTTCGTTCGGAGCAAATCAGCCAAGCTCGACGTTGTGTTTCAGCTCGGAACGGTGACTTCGTCGCGAACCATTTCCGGCGGGGAAGATAGCGGAGTAGCGGTTCCAGCTACTAGGGACACGCAATAAATTTGTGTACAGACGATGAGCGTGTGTAAATAGAAGCCCAGTGTGGTGGTATTGATTTCAGTGGTATTACTCGGCCGGTGGAGGGCGCTTAAAGATGGAGGAAGGTGGTAGAGTAGGATGGAGGAGAATGAAGTAGAGGAAGGAGGAGAAGGAGGAGGAGGAGGAGGAGGAGGAAGAAAACTAAGAGGTTGAGGAAAAGGGGTAGGGCGGAGAGTTAAAAGAGAAGGAGTAGAAGACGGAGAGAAAGGTAAAAGAAGAAGACGAAGGAGGTGGAGAGTGTCTTCCTCCCCTTAACCTGCTCGTTCTAGCGTTAAATATGATACAAATGTTATCATCCCTTCTATTCTGTCCTCCTTCCCCAATCCGCCCCTTGCGGCACGAACCACCAGCGACCACGATTCTCTTCTCTTTCTTCTATCTTTGTCTCTCTCTCTCTCTATATATATATATATATGTATATATGTATACGTATATATTCTCTTTGTTTCCCTTTCTCACCGTTTTCCTTCGTTTCTCCTTTCTTCCTTCGTCTATATACCCGTCTTCTTCCACACTTTGCGATTCTCTTCGAAAAGACAGAGACGAGGCAGAGACAGAAGAGGTCTAACCTGAACCGCTTTCTCCGCCGCGCCGGCTTCTTCCCTCGTTTAACCCAGCATAGCGAGGATGACGGTATTAAGGGCAGCTCTATTATTCGACCACCCAACCACTCGACTCTTCGTCTCGAGAATCCTCGAATCCTTTTTTCCTTCCTCCCCAATCTCCCTTTTCCGCTTGCCCTCCCATCCCTCTCACCCGCTTCACTGTCTCTTTCACCCAACCCCTACGCGGTTCTCCTTTCCGCCCAACCCCTCTATACACTCACCACCTCTACCTCTCTTACGTATACAATGTTCCGCGTATTTTTCCCTGGCGCTCACCTTCTCCTCCATCTCATCCCCTTCGGTTTACTCCAACTCCCGTCGCCCCATCCCGTAACCACTCCTCTCCTTTTGGGTCCAATGTAAACAAACGCACGAGCGCAAAAGAAGAATCGAAGGTTTTCCACTCATTCCCATTCTCTTCCTCCTTCCTCGTTTCTTCTTCTTTTTTCCTTGTTTGTTTCTTCTCTCTCGTTCCCCTTCTATTGGTCAACCCGATAAGTTTAGCGAAGTTAAACGATGGAACATGACCGGCCAACTAATGTGATCACTTTGACACGAGGGTATAAAATTAACTGAAGGAAAGGGTAGGTTAATTAGCTGCGAACAGTTGTTTGGCATTTAGTCCGCGATCGAATATAGAATTTTGTTTAGTTTTAAATTTCTCCTGTCTTTTCATTTAGAATTTGCGATGTTGGTCCGATCTCGATCGTTTCGTTTCACTTGTCTGTTACTTTTGCTCTTCTTCCTCTTTTTATCTTTCTGTCAGTAATCGATATAGAATTTTTGTTCGACGTTAGAATCAGTAATTTTGCCAAATTCTCTTTCCTTTCGCGAAGGACTGTTCGTTGATCTATTGTAGCCATTCCAGATATTTGATTTTGACAAAAAAACGTAAGGGAAAAGAAGCGTTTTAATTTTATACGAAAAATATAACGCTAAACAATTGCGACTTTCAAAGTCATCGATACTTTTCGCATTCATGGCAAAGAACAAAGATAAATTATCCTGTATATTACAACATTTATATTAGTATCTTAATCTCCACTTCTAATCCAGCCGATCGTATTCAGAAAAAATTTCAAAGAATACAAAAAAGATCTTGCAGAGATCGCGATCAATGTAAAACTGAGGATTAACGCGCACCGGTTATCTTTGCAATTGACAAAAAGGTTCGTTGCTTTACTAGTCACGAATTAAAAAAAAAATTTGCTCAAAGACAGAGATATACTCTGTGCCTCTTTTAAAATGTAACGGAACACGAATCTTCTTTTTGCAAATTTGGTTACGAAATTTTGATCGAAGGGTGCACTCGGAATGACCGGAAGCACGAGATACACCAACACCAGTAATACGACCAACGTGGAATTCGACGATCGAGAAGACGGGTCGGTTCTTTAAAATTTGTAGACGAGTTTCTCTGCTCGAGCAACCAGGATTGACCCTTCTCTCTGGCCCCCTTTTCCCGGATCCGATTCTTAAGGAAACGCGAACGAGCAAAACAAGCGACGAAAAGTTTCCAACGGTCGGCCATTCTTTCTCCCCCTATCTCTGCATTTACCCGCGTTAACTTTGCTGAAGTCAAGGCGCAGTGACTGTGTTCAAAGTACCGGCCACTCGCGATGCCTCTTTGGGTTATTCGATCGATCGTTTTGACCAGCGAGCACCGAGCGACAACAATGTTATCGCGTTACTTCTGACCTTTCGAATTGCAGCTTTCAGATAGAAAAAAAATCTTGGAAAGTAAATTTGATTTCCGAGTTGTCGTATAATCTAGTTTGCCGTAGCAAAGATTGTAAGCAAGCGTAGATTGTAATGTTTTTGATAGAAAAGTTGTTAATTGGTGTCGAAATTCTACAGGGATTCCGTAAAACTCGTTAAAAGACTATTTGGAAAGTTGATATGACGATGTTTATAGATGAAAAATCAATAAAGAAAATTTGTAAAAATGTTCGTTGCTACCAGAAGATGAATTATACGGCTGTTGAAAAGTTGCATCGAAATTAAAGAAAAATGTCGATGGGGTTGGATACTTTTAACCTTTTCCAACGATATATCACACTATATAGAGGGGGTGGAGTGGTAGTCGTAGCACAATCGAGCGTGGGGTGAGACTACGTGGAAAAATAATCCGAAAATGTGTAATACAAATTTTCCGCGCGACGCTTGGTTTCTGAGAAAATCGAGTTTAAAAATTTGTCAAGCATACGTTGACTCGACTAAGTACCAACTGGTTATGAACGAATAATCAGCAGCAGGTTATTATACATGCGAAAATAAATAAAGAATGTAAAATAAAATTTTCCCGTTGAAAGCCTCATTTTCAAAGAAATAAAGTTTAAACGTGTTTAATTAAAAACGAACCAGTCTGGCGTGTGCACGTGCGCGCACGATACATTTTTAGATCTATTTTTCTAAAAAATGAAGCATCTTACGAACAACTTTTATTCTACATTTTGCCTTGTTCCCAAATTTTGTTTATTTACTCTCTCGATTATTTACACTCCTTAAGTGCGAAATTAGTGTAATTCAAATATATTTGTCAACTCTTCAAGCTAGATTTTTTCGAGAACGAAGTCTCAGATGAAGAAACTTCTTCTTTCACGTAGAATCATCCCCTGCTCGGTTGTACTAAGATTACCGCTCCACTCTGTATTTATTAACCTAACAGGCTATTTTAAAGAAAGCTAATTCTAATTAGTTTCAACAACCAGCCAATTGTCAAATTTATCGAGCTTCGGTTCAGCACGTAACTTACAGAATAGTTTTAAAAAACGAGATATCTTTTTATACGACGTTAAGATCAAATTTTATGAATACCAGGAATATCTACTAAAAAGAAAATGTGTAAATTATAGATACGACAAATCCGAAAAAAATATCATAGATACGTAAGATCCGTTATTGTTAAGAAACAACTGTCTTATTTCGGTTCGTAGGTCATTCGTAGTTTCACGCAGGAAGTTGGAATGTTATTTCCTTTGCATAACCGTCTCGAGTAAATGGTTCTTTTACCATTTATAATATTCTGTTTGCACATGTTGTTAAAATTTCTCCTTAGCTACTGCTGGTTGCGCTCGAGTCAAATTAAATTTGATGACATATTCACAATGTTCACGGTACACTGTACCATATCTCTCACCATCTACTACAAAGTGTACCTACCATTCGCTTGTAATAGTTCGCGTTCAAGTTAGCTTTGTAAGCAATGGGAAACTTTATGAAACAGATTGCTGATATCGTGTCTACGTAAAAATTCTACGACTACGATGCTATACAATTTTTTTTCACCGAACGTTGAACGATATAATTTTACCAAGTTGAAAACAAATCAGCTGTTGTACACGTACGCTATCGATTACAAATATTAGGGCTTCTGCTCGTCGCATTTATTTGAAAATTTGAACAAACTCGAAATATAAAACGAACCGGGAATTGAAAAGCTGGCTGACTGCAACAGGTGATTGTCAACGAATCTACAATCTTTTAGATATAATAGATAAATAAAAGAAATAGATAATCAAATGTAAGAGCTGCATTAATTTCGCTCGATTACTTTTCACTTGTGTCGCGTGACTTCTTCCTTAACGCCATAAGTATCGTCTTTTTTTCTTTCTATTTTCTTTTTTTGGAAATAATTTTACAGTCAGGGGATTGATATGTAAAAGCGATGACGAAAAAGTCGATTAAATAATTGTGAACGACAAATACGACTATCGTAAGATACACATGAGAAGGAAAAAATGAGTAAATTACTTCAAATTCGCTCGTGGATCGTAGAGTAAATTTTCGAGTTGTGACGTATCAGGGTACTGCGACTTTCACATGTAAAACATCATTTTTGAATATAAATTAATCAAATCGACAGTTATTATCTTCCTTCGTCACGCAAATAGAATGCGATTTAACGTTTCGAAGGTTGTTAACAAGTGAAAGCCGCAAAGAATTCCAACTTCTGTAGAATCGTAGAATTGATGGGTTTGTAATAGAATAGTCAATCGACTAACTAAAAAATAAAAACAATGAAAAGCGTTTAATTTGTATCGCATGTACAATTGTCCATAGATTAGGTTCTGTGCATACAAAAGTAACAACGTTAATATCGTTAAATCAGAATTTAGTATTAAAATATGAAATTTAAGTAAAGTAGCTTTTACCAATTTTGTCATATTTGATCATAGCACATTTTATTCACGTTTTCTACCGTATTCGTTCTAATAAGTCAGGTTCAAGATAAGAATCGGATGATTCCGCAGAATAAATTCAGACTTTTGGTAGACTTCTAGCACAGTGTAAAATAATTTCTTACTTAATTCACCTCAAACCTTTTCGATCGGAATTAATTAGATCGTGTCATGGCTCTCAACGAGTAATTGGGCAGCTTTCTACAAAAGAGCTTTCTACATCTCCATAGAACTACAGTTATTCCACAGAACAATTCGTATAAATGCATACACATTTATACCACGTATGGTAAATGTACACGTGTATTTTTTAATCGATCAATCGAATTTTGAACTTTACGAGCCATCACGATTACTAACCGAACGTAGCAAACATTTAAAGAAATTAAAATCGTAATTTAGAAAATTGCTTATTTTATTTACTGAACCCTTTTCCCGCCAAGCTTCCGAATCGTTAACTTGTCGCTCTTCTACAACTCTTGCAACTAATTTCTACGAACTTTTCCCCATCATCGTAAACATCCATTCCGATCTGCTACAACGCACGAATACGAAATTTCGATCGACCAGTAGTTTTCCTCTTACACGAGACCAATGTGATTATCCTTAATACCCGCATGGACGAAGATATATACGAATACGTATCTCTAAATGACAGTAATACAGGCGTTAAACTCGCTCCACTTTCCATCTAACCACGTTCGATGACTCACACAGATCAGTTTATTCATCCTTTCCGCCTCGATTGAAGCGACGATCGATCCTATCCGTCATATAATCATCGCAGCCACCCTGAAGATGGTCAAGAGAAGGGCCCCTGCTGCAAGATTAATCCCACCCAGAAACCACTTTACTCGATACTTAATAATACCGCAGCCACGAGCTCGTTTCTCGGACGAAATTAAAAGGGAAACATTGAAAAGGCAACACAGATCGATAAGTAACACTGCGCTTTTTTCTACCGGCGGAAAGAGGGGCGAGAGAAACGTTGTCGAGGGGTTGGGCACGGTTAGTATCGTAGGTCTTGCAATTTTTACGAGACAACTGCTTTCGCGTCTTGCACCGTGAACACGACTGGATACGTATTAAAGCTATTATCCTTGACGGAATGGAAGGAGTGAGAATGGAATAAAACTGACATTCGCGTAAAATCGAAACGTTTCTGTGCCGTTTTATCGAGAGAAATGGGGTAGGTTAGAGTGGGAACAATGGAACGAATGAAAAAGATGATCTTTTTTTTTTTATTGTTGTATTACGGTAAGCAAAGAACGAGGAAGAAGAGAGAATGATTGGAGGGTGCAAATGAATTATAGAATATTAAGCGAGATTATGGTTAGCTAGTTTGACGAGTAAAATAGTTTGAAATATCGCGGTTGATCGATAAGCGCGAATAAACGAAAACGACGAACTTAAAGCTCTTGAATTAAATAGGAATTTGGAAATAATTTTTCCGATTGCAAGATCTTTCCTGGGTTAATTAAATAAAAGTAGAAATGGGACGAGAGGTTTGAGATATAAATGTAGGATAAAGAATCGAAAATAAGTATCCGGCATTCGAATCCTGAACGAAGAGGGAATAAATTCGAATCGTCGTAGAAATTTTTCTATCAAAATAAATCGAGAGCTGAAAGCGAGTTGGCGAGGTAAAAAGCGATTTATCTATGATTGAAGATACCGATTGGTGGTTAAGAGTTCTTGCAAAAAGAGATTCAAGTCGATCTTTTCGTCTATATCGAGAAGAGACTCGCGCATGATGTCAAATATTCGTAAATATAAAAGCAGATTTTACGTCGGAGAAAATTGACTGTAATTTACGTCGATTACACAATTTTTACTCCTCTCCATGAAAACTACGAGTGTCCTAAAACCTTCATTTCCAGCAATCCATGAAATAATCGATCGTTCGATTGGATTCTTCTCATAAATATTTATTTCCAACGATTCTGAACATTTGTACACAAATAGCAGTAAAGTTTCGCGTGGATGTACAGAGTGTGGCAATTTTCTTTCACGAAACAGTGTTAACATATCTTATATAAATTTCTAATTATGAAGTAGAAAGAAAATTCATATAAAAGTCAATGATAGATGCTTCGTTACATAGTTATAACAAAAGTACATGTAGCTCGGAATTAGAATTTCTTGTAATAACCGTAGGCTGCAAACGTTCGTGCGATTTCGTATCTTTACGAACATAACCAAACGAATGGAACTTAAACGTAAATTCGTTTCATCCACCAGCGCCTACTTTCTTCAATCTGAACGTTTCATATAGCTGTACGTTCTTGAACCTTCAAATTTGCAGAAATGCATGAACGTTCGTCCAACGTCCCGCCGTTTCTCGGCACAAACACATTTCAGTTTCGTATAATACGAGAGCAAGTGGCCAGAAATGTATCTGGCAGTCTGTTTGCAGTTCATCCATAGCGATCATCCAGTACGATTTAAGTCGAAATCAGAATGAAAAGGCGCTCGTTCCAATCGAAATCTCTCCTTATAACGGAACAGTGAAAAAATATTACGGATGCTCCGTGTAGCCAATACGACTTTTGAGCGCAGTAATGGAGACCGCGATCGATAGTTCGTGAAACGATGGAATTTAACTATCTCGAAGCGGATAGAGAGCACAGAAAGAGAAAAAGAGAGAGAAAGAGAGAGGGAGAGAGAGGAAAAATCAGGTGGCGGAGGAGAGGTAATGCGCCGCTCGGGCCGCGTCTTCGAACGTATCGTGCTCCGGAAAATGGATTTTTACGGAGGGAAAATGTGGCACGTATCTGGAAAGGGATCGCCGAGGTAGTCGCGTAAAAAAGATTTCGCCGCGACCCAGTGTATCGTTGAGAAATGGAACGATAATCTACAGTGAAACTTCGCCGTCCATAGGATTTCTATTTTCGCGATCAACCGCTTGTATTCGTATTTCGCATTGGCGAATCGAGGCGACGAAGAGATTGCGTGTTTGTGAGACGAAAGTAGAAGCGAGAGGTTGAGAAAAATTACGCTCGTTTGATATTCTACATTTTTTTAGATAACAAAGCGTTAGGTCGTGACATGGTGGAATAGTGGAAAGTATTTTCAATTTGAAATTAGGTACATAGTAATCTTGTTGGTTAGCGACGAAGTGTTTCAAGTATGGAGGATTAATCAGTTTTAAAGAGCCGGAGGATTCTTATTACCGGATTTAGAGAAGTTAAGGGAAAACTAAAGATTCTTATTATCTCGCAGAGTACATACATGTTTTAATGGAATCTGTTACGACCGTTCGCGGAGAGACGCGATCGCGCGGAAGCACGTCAACGGGAGTCGTAAATTCCCGTTACGATTAAACAATCAACGCCACGAACTGATCGTTCCCTTTATTTCAATTACGATAATAGGGGTGGTTGATCGAGGAATAAAACTGTAGTCTACAGTCTTATAATATTTATATTCTTGATAACTTGTTACACTTGAGGTTCCGTCGTGACGGAAGAGATAATTGTTACAGGTAAATGAAGAACAATATACTTGATAGATAAGCAGTAGTAATACAGAATAGATGAAGATAATATCACTTTGATCGAAGTGAGGACTACGCGAAGCTTATAGGAACAGCCGTGTTGACTGAACGACGTTTTGCAGAACAGTGATGACCCGTCTCGTTCAATTACGGAGGAAAGCTCGGTATGGGTGTCCTTTTTAATGGGAAATACCTGCTGTTTTTAATGGACAAACAACCGATTTCTCCGTAAGTTGTAAGAGCGTGCAATAAACCTAAGGAATGTTTTAAGGATCATCCATAAACCGCAAATACTAATGGGAATAGAAATTAAGCTAAAAAGATTTGGTTTATGGTGGTTCCTTAGGTTTATCGAGGGTCAGTATAACGGTATGTAGACCTCGGCGGTCAGACCATGAGGGACCATCACATGGACCGTCTTACGCGACGTAACAGAATCTTTTTCGTTTAATAAGAATTAAAATATCTTCAAGAACGAACTTTTAAAAGTCAAAGCACTCTAAAGGTTAATATATTTCATTTCTCAGCTACGTTTCGTTCGATTTTTATTCGTGAGGATTAAAAAGGAAGGAATTAAGATAATAATGGAAGCGTACGTAGGTAGCAGTTATTGGATATTAATTTCAGTTACATGCATACGTACCACTATTTCACGAGAATTAGCGTATTAAATTTATAATCCTCCGGTTCGTAGTTGATCACCTTTTAATCGTTTAGCCCTGATTTCGCTTTTATCATTGTATTTCCTTTCGAGTTAAAATATGTAAGTGTTTTATTCCTTTTGGTAGAACCCGTTAATGTGTAAAGTTCTTGTAAACATCTAAGCAAATCTGCCCAGAAATATACGAAATGTAGGAAAAGATATTCAAAGATACATACGTAGATATTCGTTAAAATTCTACTCTTCTTCGTTAACCCAGAAAAAGTTTCTTCCGCAGCCAACCTAGCAATCAAGGCCCGTGTAAACCTTCTTTCCTGCAGTCGAATTATCAAGCTTTTATCCAGTCTACCGACATTTCTCGCTGGAAAAAAGGACCTGCACGAGATATTTTGCAGAACGCAGACTTTCGGCAGGTAACGTAATACGATTTAGGGCGCAAGAACGAGCGGCTCTATCGGGAAGAAATTGTAAGAAACAAGCAAACAAACAAACGGACACAGACGTTAGAAAAGAGAAAGAGGCAAGGCAGTAAAGAGAAGGAAAACGAAAGAAAGGAGGGAAAATGAAAACGAAAAAAGAATAACGGGGAAGAAAAAAATTTGCAACAGCTCGGATCTTCTTCGGTCTCGTTGGACTTTAATCGCGAGCTCCGCTCGATGCAAACTAAAAATTCACCTTGCACTTTTCGACCCGTCACGAGAAACCTGCCGCTCCTCCCTCTTTCCCCTCTGTTTCGTTTCACCTCTATCTCTTTTTCTTCTTTGTTTGCTGTTTCCTTCTCTCGCTTCCACCCACTTTCTCATATTCCTCTGCGACGAGCAACGACGACCAGCAAAAACGTATTAAAGCGTTTTTCCAGTGGACGGGGAAAGCAGAGGGTGAGAGGAAGGGAGAGAAAGAGAGAGAAAGTGGAAATGGGATGAGAGTTGGTGAACACGATTGGACAGAAACAGAGAAACAGAAGAAAGAGGCAGACACGTTGACGGGAAACGGGAACCTGGGAAGTTGAGTTGGCTCCGGGAAAAATGGTCGTCGTAGGACAGCAGGAGAAAATAAAGGGGAAAACGGTTCGTATGAAAATGTAATTAGGGGAAGCGTGGAAGCTCGGCTCATTGCGGCCTCGACCCTTTTACTTCGCCACCTTCTCTTTCGCTCGTATCCTCCGCTTTTCAACCCCCTCTCACTCTTCCTTCCCACTTCGACCAAGCTCCTTCTCTTCTATCTCTCTATCTAGCTATGCCCTCCTTCCGTTCCGCGGGATTCCTCCTGTTGCCACCGACATAATTTGTTAACCGTGAAGCGTCCAACGATCGCAAAATCCACTGCCACCTTGTATATTTTTAATCGATACGCCTTGTGTAACGGGAACGCACTTTTTTTTCCTATGCCAAGAGATTCAGAATTTCTTCATCGGTATTTTGTCGTGCTTTTTTATGCGGCGTAGACGTTGTTCTTGTTTGGTTGTCGTTTGTGCTTTCTCCTTTTTTCGTGTAAATTGTCATTTATACTTTTTTTGTATCTTTCTTTATATGCTCGTGTAAATACGTATAATAAACTATATACGTTTATACGCTTTCCTCTCAAAATTCTTCACGATACGCGTCAAACAAACTCGGAATCCAATTAGTCGATTACGTTGCTAAACATTTGAAATCTAAAAAATCGTTCTTGTTCCTACTTGTGCGCCTGATAAATCCTGACCTGTCAGAACGTTTTACCGTATATTTACACCCTTTCTTAGAAGTTATTCAAAATATGTTCGAAAGAGCACGATTCGATGTACGCGTATACGTAGAATCGAATAATCGATTGAAAAAGATTGCCGCAATAAGGAGCGAGCTTCTTCGCTCCTGTTCGCTTTTTAGCAATTTCGACAGATCGACAAAAATCAGTCCAAAATCGATCAAATGCAAGTTACCTTTTGAAACGTGCAATAAATTCATAGCCGATTAATACTCGTATGCGTAGATACGAAACCTGTGCCTTTCTGCTTACCGCGATCCAATTCGGTTGTACTCTTAAATCATAAAAATTCACAAGATCCTTCCGTTTCTTTACTCTGCCACGCTTATGTCACACGACAAACTGCGACTCGTCGGATCATCAGAAAAGATACGCTTCCTTTCTTCCTGCTTTAAAGAGCAATCGGACTATCGGCCACGTAGCTCGTGCTTGTTATTCCATTTCTTTCAATAACAGACACGCGCGACCACCACTACCGTTTGCAATTTGCATTTCATTACGCGAAGGCCAAGTCGGCAACTTTTATCATCGGTTTACTTTGGGAACCGGCTGCGTTCATCCGCCAGCCGAGAATTATTATTCGCGGCATCGGGGGTGCTTCGGAGTTAGTTTCTTCGCGTCTCTATGCTTTACACGTGTAACCGGGGGGTCAGGGGGTGGCGTACGAACGCAAGGGATGGAAAAACTCGCGCCACCGGAACGAACGACAACTACGACGACGAGGGGGAAAAGGTTTCGGGTGGAAGTGTCTTTGCAATTTAACTTTTACGACGCGCCCTGTCATTTCTATCCAGGCTTCTGCAACGGAATGCAACCATCTCCTCCTTCGTTCTTGTCCAACCTCACGAGCCCCGTATCCCGATCTCCGTTACACCGACATCAAAAGTGTCTTCTAGTCGGCGAACGGGATAACTTGCGAGGATTGTTCGACGCTCGCTGCTTTTTATAGTCGGATTCTGAATTTTTTGACGGGGAATGACTAACGCGATTTGTAAGCCAAACGATGGGGTCGAGACCCCTTAAGGAGATTCGTTGGTCGAGTTTTTCTTGAGATTCGATCGACGAACGTGTTTCGATGCCGATGGCTGTTGATTTACGGCTGATAAACGGGATATATCGGCTATTGTTTGGAGCTGGCACGACAGAAGCACAGGTAGACAACCGAGGGGATGGCTGCGATAAGGAAGCAGTTCCACTGTCGTAGTAGCTTCGGTAGACCAATAAAAACTAGCTTAAAATCGATCAAAAAGGAATTATTTTTTTCAAACGGGCTATAAATCCGAAATCGATTAATATTCGTAATGATGAACTTTTCATTTCTTAAACGCGAGACAAACTTTTTTTCTCCTTTAATAAATATTATACGATTTAAACTCATCGAATTTTCCATCCTTACCCCTCATGGGGTGAGACGTTATGGAGAGTCTATAGTTATAATATTGTTCGTTTATATGAATAATCAAATAGAATCTTTCGTGGCTACTTCAGTTTGAAAATTTGGAATCAACAAACTCAACACAAATCATGCAGTGTGTAACTTGTTTATAATTTTTAACTCGTCAATTCACTGGTATTCTTAGTTGTCAAATCATTATGAAAAAGTACCTTGGTATCGACAATGAAGCACAAGCACGACGAAATATGAAAATTGAATTGTTCTCTTAATGGAAACCATTTTGAAAGTGATCAATTAATTCGACACATTCGTGTTCGCTTAAGACCAGTTTCCATCTCGAAGGTATCGTCGACATTGACTCGATGCTATCACGATCTGATATAGAAGTAACAAAACGCTAGGAAACGGGCAGCGTACCAAGTGCCGAGACTTTTCGGGCAAACTAGTACAGTTATTCACAGTGAATTCGTTCGAATCCAACCATCTTCTATTTCTTTCACCGACGCTTCTTCAAGAAAGATCGTTCGGTGGAAGACAGACAAGTTCCATCCGTTCACAGGCAAACGCATGCATCCACTACTTCCACGTTTCTGCCTTTTTTTTTTTTTTTTACTTCGTGTTCCACTTTTTCTCCATTTTTACAGCTTCCGCTTGCGGATCTCTTGTACTTTGCGAATCTCTTTCTTCGAGTTGCGCTGAAGACACTTGGAGAAACTTCGGTAAGCTCGAAGAATCATTAGGAAATTATCAGGATGTTTGAGAATTACTTGAAACGTTAAATTATAAAAAGTAGCTATCATCTTCCTTGTCCATATACAACGCATGTTTCGATCGCTATTTTAGTCGATTTCGACATCCACGTTACTATTTCATCATTTAATGCAACATTGATTCACATCTTAACATTAGAACTACCGATAGTTAACACGAAGCTATTTCTACCAAAACCAGTGAAAATGACTGGTCTTTAAAAAATACGTAATAATAGAATATTTTTATATTCATTGATTTGTTACTTTCTTACAGAAGGAATTCCATGTTATGTAGTACATTTCTGGTATTACTAATCCATCTGGTGATCCCTAAACGAGGGTTGACATTTATAAAATTGTAAAACCAGTCAATTCGACTGGTGTGGTAGTTTTAGAGTTAGCATCTGGCGATCTAGCGATCGATCCGGAATTTTCCTGATATCGTCATATCGAATGATATGCGATACAAATTTAAAATACCTGTGGCAAGTTGTACAAAACGAGGAAACTGGTTAATTACTGTTTGATAAACAGATTGTAGGATCCTTTTACACTTTGTCAAGTACCAATCATTTTCACTGGTATTGGTATAAGTAGCCTAGATACAAAATTAATTTGAGTTTGAATACATAAAAAACAAAACAAAATTCATTGTATTATTCTTTTAGCTATCGTTGCGCAAGTCGTTACGTCATTGCGGAAAAAATATAACACGAAGCAGGAATTTTAAAATAAAATGGTAAAACCAATCAATTTGACTGGTATGGTAGTTCTAGTGTTCGTCATAGAGTTTTAGCGCGTTCTACTTAATTCGCGTCAAATGTTTTCAACAGCAGCTGAAACAAGAAAAAAGACAGAAGCGAGAGAAAGACAAAGCAGAAACGATCGAGGTTTGCTTTGCAGCTTCGTGTAAATCATGTCATGGCTCTATACAACGAACGAAAATTTACAAACTCCTTCGACCATACTTGCCGCGGGGAATTCCATTTGTTTCGAAAGCACGCGCGAACGTTTTACTTTGACGCGCGAGCACGTGCCGCCTACGCTCAATTAGAGTACGCATTAAAGCGCCACGAATTCCAACGATTAACTGTACCAAATAAATAGCCTCTTCTTTTTCTTCACAGCTGCTCCTTTTTTCTTTATATTCGCTCCAAGCAATTAAGAGGATCGCTTATTCAAATGGCTCGTGGTATCGTTCGTGGTTCCATTATTAAGGGTTTTGCGTGTCGTTAATAAATTTTGTAGGATGTAAAATAAAAAAACGAGTAGAACGCGGATTTCTAGGCGAATTGATATTTTCGTCGACACAAGAAGGACCAGCGACTTATTTCGCTCGCATATATTATAGCAATTTTTAACGTTTAATATAATTTACGTCTGATATTTCGTGTTTTTGCGTGCATTTTTATATCTTTAAATTTCGTTCTCACGTAGAGACTATGTTTATTAATAGAAAACGAAACGTCTTTCGCGTAATAACGTGTTATAGATCGATTGAGAATTAATTTTACAAGCGTTCTATTTGCAAAACTTTAAGATATGAAAGCTTTCAACAGCACGTAACGTTCTTTGATTAAATGGAATTTTATATCGTCGCAAAGATGCGCATTAATAAGAGACTGAAAAGCTTGGAAAAGGTAAACTGGTAAGATAAGTATATCTCTCGAAAGATAGTCAAAAATGTATATAAACAAAAGGTGCGATATACAGCGTGTTTATCGAAAATTCACTGGGTAAAGTAATTATATTAAGTAGTGTTTGAATTTGCAAGATTCACAGAGACAATTACCTCTTCTAACATTCTCGTGTCCGATAACAAAATGCTAGTCAATAACGTACTACAATATTCTATTTGTGTTTTACAATTTTATGAAAATATACTCTATATTTTTCACATTTTAACAGATGAAAGAATAAATATTTAAAGATAGGGATGAGGTATGTGAATGAAAGCGATCGGCGTTTATAAAATGGTAATTCTTTTATGACGTGTGGGATTTTAGAAACACACAAAATCGATTCGAAAGCTGTTCCATAGGCGATCAGACTAGACTCGCACAAAGGCGAGGAAGATTAACGAATCGCGCGTTACTGTCCGACTTGTCGCAATAGAATTCTATATACAGTCATCTAGCAAAATCATCGAACACCATATAAAGAAGATATTTTTATTGCGACAAAACACTTTTATTAAAACGAAATTTCCCCGCAAAGTTAATGTTTTTGTCGTGTCAAAACGACAAGAAGCTACTTTCTTATTGCTTTATGTACTAAGAAATAAATATATCGTTATACGTTTTCTACACCTTGTTATAAAATATACACAAAGAATTTTACGATTAACCGCCCGTAGTCGAAAAACAATAATCCGTTGATCCGACACACGGAATACGGAATCTTGCGTGCGAGATCTATCAGTTTCGAACAATGGCCAATCTGCGCGCGAATCTACGAAGCGTGCTAATCAAAGCATCGTAAAGCCTTTCGTTAAAAGCTGCGATCGAGCCAGCTTTCGTTACGGGTGGCGAGAGACGCAAACATTATTCACAATTATCCTTTCCTCGCAACAACGAAAAGGTGGGTGGAGAACCAAGGAAACCGAACGACAACAGATCACGAAGGAACACGACTACGAAGGTTGCGATCCTCGTATTCAAACGGTTTCGTGACAAAGCACTCGCCTAGCGAGAGAGACGATCCTTCCCACCTCCGTTAGTCGTCGTTCGCCGCCCTTAAACAGCCCTTTGCTGGCGCGCGGGTGCAAGTATCCACGCGACGCGCAAAAAGCGAAAGAAGCATTCTCGAAAGGTGCGACACGGTAAGCTTGTGTACCGTGGCCTGAAGAAGTGGGAATGCCGTGGGCAAGGAATCCGGCAGGGTGAGCGCGAAAGAATCAAGGTAAAAGGGGAGAGGGTGCGAATGGACGAGACTTTGGGGTGGGTAGACGAAGCACGCGCAGGGATATGGAGAGGAAACGTAAGGATGACTAAAGCGCGTGGAACGGAGACGGAGAGACGCGGCGTGACGCGGAAAAGAAGCGCGGCCACACAGAGTGTGTTCGGGAGAAAGGGATGGTACAAACGGAGATAGAGAAAAAAACAGAAGGGAGAAAAGAGAAAAAGAGAGAGACAGTGTGCCAAAGCGCGGAATGCAGTAAGAGAGATGGGCGAGAGAGAGAGAGAGAGAGAGAGAGAGAGAGAAGGTGGTTGGGTAGGGTGAGCTGACAGGAGGCGTTAGCTTGGGATACGCGGACCCGTCATACAATAAATACGATATTTGCACCCCACCCACCGTGGAATAGAAGAGCGAGGTGGTGGCTTGGTGCAGCCAGGCTTTGGCTCCGACACTAGAGGACGAGGGCGGCTGTGGCGTTCAGGGTGGCAAAGCGGGAGGTCTACGCCGCGGGGTTAGCGGGCAGGGAACAGGGTAGGTTTAGAGGATGCGGGTGGGTGGCGAAACGTTGGTCGGTCGAAGGGATGAGGAGGTGGCGCGGAGGGCGGGTGGGCGGTCTGTACGATGGTATAGATTTTTATGTCTGCGAGAAATACAAAATGATGGATATAAACCTTCCTCGCCTCGCCGCCATCCTGCACCTCTTCCTCCTCCACCGTCATCACCCCTCCTATCCGCTCCGTTACTCTCTCTTCTTCGCAGCCGCGCTTTCGCGTATCTCACTTTCTCGCTCTTCCTCTGCTCCCTTTCTCCCTTTCTCCAACGCTTTCACCATCGTACACCCTCTCACGAATAGGACGTACACAGTTTACCCGGTGCACAGCGACGTTGATCTCCGCGAGAGCACACCTCTCTGTGTGCGCCTGTACAGGGTGTGCCGTTTGTAGACCAATCATCGTGCAAATGGCGAAACGCTTGATCGTTTAGATCGTGTTTAAGAAACAGGGATACACAGAAAGGATGTCGTACCGCTTCTCGTATTTACCTCCACTGTCTTTCTCCGACGTTTCGTCCGACGGATATAGGGGATAATCTCTCGAGACGTTATCGCATGAAACAAAATTTCGCTATTGTCGTTTGAAAAAACTTTGAAACCCACGTTCGAACGTGCTCGAGCAAGAAATCGTTGTTCCTATCGTTCAGACAAATATTCCTATTACCTAGTACTCGCCGCAAAATAACCCCTACGCGATATTATAAGAGCGACATTTGCTCGAAATAATTACCCGATCCATATAGAACCGATAATCGCAAATCCGAGCGTCGACCCTATACGCAACGTGATAGTATCCTTTCGATTTCCACGAAGGCGGACGACGCGCGTAGACGAGGCGAACCTCGAAAAAAAGCAGTGTCTGTAACGAAAGGGGACTCGATTTAAAAAGCGGTCTAACACGCGTGACCGGTCATCCCCTCGAAGCCAATGAAGTCTCCTTCGGAAGCATTCTCGGGCTGCGCGCCACCTCCTGCCCATTATCCCCGCGGAAGATGCAGCCGTTCACACATTAAAACGGAACACCCCGTATAAACGTGCACACAGGCGAATATACGTTTCACACGAACACGCGGCAACCTCACCTCGCTTACAGAAAAGGGGGTGGGGAGTCTCTTTCCGGCTGGCGCTCACGTTTCCCCACACCAGCCGCTCGACCCACACCCCCGTGGGCTACCCAGGCCCCGAGAGCAACCTCGAACCTAACCTACCCTCCTACCCTTCACCCCCTGCATCCTCATCCTCCTCGTTCGCCTCCTTTACCGCTCCCGCCGCACGCCCAGCTTCCATCTAACCCTCCTTCCCATCCTTCTCTTCCTCCGTCTCCTCCACCTCATCCTCCTCTCTCCACCACAGCCGCTGTACCGCGACCCTCTACGGAAGCTCAGAGCGAATGTTTTGTCATCATACCGCCCTGCCAGGGCGCCAGCAGCCCCTCTTTCCACCGGTTCCCCTTACTCTCGGATCCCGTCAGTCGTCCCACAGGCCACTCACCCCCGCTAGGCAGCTTTCTGCCCCCAAGGCCCCACGGCAGATACACTTGCGACCACGTACACACCTCGAATTTCCGCTTTAGCTATCCCAACTGTTTCGTGCGTGTACGCACCCACGTCTATCTCCTTTACGCACGTGTTTGTATCTCGCGTATACGCGTTCTAGATACGGACACGCGTATACGTATACGCATATACACGCCTAACATACGTGCACGAGATCGTATGTACGAAGTACGCGGACTTACGGAAAAGCACGCTGCCAGCAATACGTACATACGCTGTACACCCCTTGCCTGATACAACCACGCGATGCGTAGGTAGATTCTAGAAGCGAAAGCCTGCCTGGTGCAAGCAGAGATACCAGTGTGTGTTCGCGTATGCGCCTACGCTAAGTGCACACTACCACCGGTATACAACGAACCAAACGGATAGGTGAGTAGTGGTGCGAGCGTAAGCGCGTGGAGAGCTGCTGGTTACCTGTGCCCGGCGCTCTGTGGGCCAACGTGTTTGCCCTTTTCTATCGTGCTTTCAGGGGTGACCGGCGACGCCGCTCGTCACGGCGCACGGTTTCGAAAAGCGTCGAGGACGGCCCGGTTCTCTCTTTCCTTTTCGTTCTGCTATCCAGCTATCCTTCTCTCGCGTTCTCTTTGTCCCGCGACTTCGACAGAACACCGGGAGGTACGAGGGGTGGTATTCTTTTTTTTTCCTTCGCCTCTGTGCCACCACCCACCCTACACCCCAACCACCACGGGTATTCTCTCTCATCCCTCCCCGTTCCTCTCAGCCATCTCTTCTCCTCTACCTCCTCGCTCTCGTTCGGTCGTCGGTTTCTTTTTTTTCCCTCTCTTTCCACCTCTCTCTTTCGCTTCCTTCTTTTTCTGTCTTTTTTTCGAATGAACGCTCGCGCGTGCACCGGCAGGTGCACAGAGAGGCCAGCTAGATGGGCTTTGGCGTTGATAGGAGATGCTACGAGGATGGTGGAACAGAGAGCCAGAGGAGAGGTGGGGCCGAGAGTTTTTTTCGAAAGGTATCTCCGATAGTAGTAGACTTTCGAACGAGCTCTCTGGGCTCTCTCTCTCTCTCTCTCTCTCTCTCTGTCGTGTCCGTGTGCCCACGGACCTGCCTGTATAAATACGCGTGTATATGTGCACGGTTCCAGGGGCGAGCAGAGAGACAGGCGCTTTACACGGCCGCAGAAGTATGGAGCGGCGCGGGCGGGGTGACGCTGATTGGTACTTCTGATGGGTACTGTGATGCCGATTAATTAATTAATTCATTAATTAATTACTTCGCTTCGACGCGGTCGACGAGTAACTCCCGCTTCGAATCACCGATCGCCTGGCTATCTCTCTTTTTCTTTTTTCCCCTTTCTTTTTTTTAGAACTCTTTTGCTTTTTAATTAGGACTCGTCCTTGTCGGTGGGTGAGCTGATCCTTGTCGGGGATTTCTCTCGTCTCGTATACCGTGGATGGGTGGAACCTCTTTCGTATCTGGGAAACTGCGCGAGAAAACTGTCTATGGTTCAGCTGGCTGGATGTATACGCGCGCGCTCCAAAGAACGATACACCACGGCTTCGCGAGCAATCGCCCACCGGGCAAAAATTCGTTCATGACCCAAATGTTATGACCCATTAGGTTTGCGCTCGTATTCATCGCGTTCCGTCCGAGCGTTTAATTATCTGCCGCGTAACCGTTGCCCGCGCAACCGATTCCACCGTGCCGAAGGTAGATTTACTGGGAAATCATTCGGTCACGAACACTTCCAACGATCGCTGTATGAATATGGGAGTTCTATTAACACGTTTGCCGCGTATGCCTTGTTTGCCCTGACTATTCGTGTGCTTTCGTTCGTATACGATACCGATCTAAACGTGGGAGCAAATTAACGATAAAACTACCGACGACGATTGAAGTTCGCGTAGCTTGCGTCGAACGTATCAGAATAAAATACACGTGGAAAAGGCAATGTGATCGAATAATGCGATCGAAAAATTGTGCCATTTGATGGAAAACCTAACGAATCTATAAATTTACTACGAAAGATTACAAACTTCTCGCCTAAATCTTCTCCATCTAAAATTCTCCGAAAGAAATACGAACTACGAGATGCTCCAGAAGCGATAACGGTTCCAAAATGCAACCAAAAATTACCTTACATCCTTGTCGACGTAATTTCGCGAATTTACTCTTCCAGTCGAACATTCGTACAGAAGCAAAAGCTATTCTTTTTTCCACGCAGTTGTTTCTACTGAAACTTCGCCGCCCTTTTACCTAATTAGCAGACTTCGAAGGTAATCTATAGCACACGCCATTCTAAATTAGCCGCGAACATTCGCCGAACGACGCTCAACTGGTGCACCGGTAAAATACGGATGCACTAATGGATTGACCGATACAATGGATCAACAGAATATCGTCGACGAGCGGGAGCAAAGTGGCGAGGCGCCGCCAACACTCGTCCAATTGTGCCTGCAGAGAGCATAACCGATTACAGTGATCGTTTTTGATTAACGATCGTCGAGTCCGTTTAATGGACACGTCAGAGAGCTTCTTCGAATTTCCGAAAAGAATGCCAACGATACGTTACAAAAGTCGTGCAGTATCAATTATTTCAAGTTTTTTTTCTCTTTATTGCAATTCGGACTAGAGTTGGCAACGTTCGAACGAAAGATAAAGACGCAACAAGATTACGCTATAAACGAGCGACAGTAAATGGGGGAAATCTTTCTGAAATTTGATACAAAGAATTGGTGATTCGTAAGAATACAAGTAATTTATAAGTGTAATTTTTGGTAAAAGAAAAATTATCGCTGAATAATGGTCAGTCGTTTGGTTGGACGGATTTTTAAGTCTAAATTCGTGGGTATTAGAGAAAAGATACTTAAACGTTGGAACAGAATACTTATCTTCAAGATTTATTTTAGGCGAGCTAAAGATCGTAAGGTAATAAGACAGAGTCGTTTAATTACCTGGGAAACGAGAGATCCGCTTTGAAAAACGATTCTCTATGCATTGAATATCAATGTGTACGTTTCACGCTTTAGAACGTAGACGACAATTAAATAAACGATACTGAGCCGAAATATGCGGATTGCGTCGTTCATCTGTATTCTAGCAACGGAAACGGAAACCAGCTTTAATCGGCATCGCGTGGAAAAGGACAATGTCCCGCGTAAGAATAAATCGTCAGCGTGGAACAAACTTTCTTAACGCGAGCCTGCGTTTTTTTTTTTTTGAGAAAATCGAATTTCAAAATTGACAACAGAGGCGAAGATTCCATTGATTTCTTGTACAATGTCTTGCATGCGGGCTGCAGGAAAAGAAAATCCAAGCTATTTTTATGACTTAACCTTCCGACATGATAGTTGTGAGTATAAGATAGAATATGGTACTTGTACAAACACCTTTAGTAACTATTCGCGAAAATAATACACTATAGCGAATTTCTTTTCTATCTCTTTCCTCGTAATCGTGCTTAAAAATCCTACTAAATTCTTATTATCAGATCGTCCGAAAAGTTTCTTTCGTTTCATAAGGAAACAATGGATGCACAACATTTCTCGTTTTATATTATTCCATCGAATTACGTATGATCCATTTCGCAACGTTTGATAGATTAGGTTTCATGTTTGTATAAAGATGCATCGTTGTAAAAGACGTGTCTGTAAAAGAAAGACACTTTTCGGACAAGCTAATATATCGAACTTATTGTATGAAACGAAAGCCAAAAGGTAACAAACAAATAGAAGAGTATAGTAGGATAATGAAAGGCGGTACCATGCGATAATAATCCTCGTACCGAAAAATAGTTTGCGAGAGAACCATCTTCTTCTTCATCTTCTCCCGCGATTCTCTTCGAAAAACAAACACTCGCGGCGACAAACTTTATTCCGTCTCTTCAATTTATTTTTGCGCAAGAAATCAATCAAACAACCTATGCCCCGATTGTACCGCGCGTCCTACAGAGAAACGCGAGAAGATTGAAAACAAGAGCGTCGCCGAGCAAACCGTTGCAACGCGACAGATCTACTCTTGGGATCTTTATATACGCCTCGGCAGATGGGTAGACAGAGGAGCGTAAAGAAGAATAAAAATAAAAAAGGGCGAGGAGGAAAGGCAGGCGCGAAGAAAAGGGCGGATGAAGAAGAGATTCGGAAGAAACGAGTAGCATGGGGAAAGAGAAAAGAAGAATAGAAGGAGGTGGGGATCGGGTGAAGGAAGTAGCCCGCTGGGGCAAGGAAGACACGTCTCTGACGCCTCTTGGCACAATTGCGAGAGCTCGACAGACCGTTTAACAAGAGCTTGCCCCGGGATATCGACTGTTTCAGCCTTATGAATGAAAAAATAATAAAGTGGATAGAAGATGAATGCATAACAAAACGGAACAGGGAGGAGGAGGAGGAGGAGGAGGAGAGGGACGGTGGTAAAAGTAGAAGATTGAACGAGGAAGCGGCGAAGAAGGGGTGAAAGTAGGGTTAAGAAGCGCATAGAACAGCGAAGCGTGTGCACGAAGCTTTTTTTAAATTAATTATCAAGGTGTTATCGATTGGAAGTGGTGGCAAGCCGTGTGACCGATATCAATCGTGACACGGATCGTATTTTGCACGGGTATCGCGGCTAACCTATTCAATTGATCGCCGGCTTTTCTATAGCATGGAAATGAGAAACTTGTTTGTTCGCAACGCCCCGTGCGGCACTGCCAGGCTAGTTGGCTTACACGCGAATTTTCTTGCGCTTCAAATATTAATGGAGACAGGTTACCGTGTTATTCTGGGCATCGGGCAGAACCAAAGCGGAACCAAGTCGCGATGACTTCTCTTATTCGAAACTACGGCTTCCAGTTATAGACTACTCGCGTTATGCTTCGAACTGAACGGAATCGAAAGTAAGCATGCGCTAGCAACCTGCAATCGAAAACTAAAGCACTAAATACATCGAACAGACAGCTTTTTATAAACTTTCTGAAAGCAAGTTTACATAATGGGTAGATGATTATTCGGAGGCCGATAAATAATAATTTCGTTTTCTGAATGTCAGCGTTACTTTCCATATCGCACCGTGAATATTCCGTAAGTTTAAGTTTCCGGAATTCATCGATAATTAAGTTATCCTATCTAATTTAATTATATTTTTGAAAAATTACCAAATTATTGAAGAGAGTATCGACGATAGGAGAAACGATCCGTTTCTCTTTAAATTGTCTTTCACCGTCGAATTCGATGGAAGGAATTATCGGTTTGCTCGTGATAAATCACCAAAGTGCGGATATTTATGCGAATTTATATTTTTATGAGCAGAGATAGCAGGCTAAAATGATAGTAACGGGCAGATAAAGGTTTACAACTGTGACTCACGTAAAGCTAACACCACGCTAATAATAATCTTTCTAGTAGATATTTCTTACCACGTCGACAAAGTTTTACTATTTCCTTCCACTTTTCAAATGTAATTCCATTTTCTAAAATTGCGATGTTTTCTTATACCGTTTATTTCGTCGAATACGCTCTACTCTGGATACTTTATACTATGTCTTTACGTGCTATGTGCACTTTTCAACGCTTAAATTTCTTAGAAAAACATACAAATTCACCGCCCATAAATCACTTTTCTACGTAATACATTTAGATTGTCTGTTTATCCGCAAAATTTCGTCGAAGCCAACGTTTAACGCTTGGTACAGTTACTATCGATGTTACGAGGTTAGCGATAATGTCTTACGATTAGTTTCAGATATTTTGAAAGATCTAGCCGTGAAGATGATGGATGTAGGATCCTAGAGGAGCAATTTTCATTATAACCATGGTGAACGAAGCTTCCACTCGAGCCATGGCCACTCGAGCTTCACGGAACGAGCATGAAAGTGCAGAAAATAATTGAGCAAGAATCGCATAGCTGACGCTGCCTAATGCTCGGGTTTCGTTGAATTACCGTTATTTAATCGATTGCAGGTAATACGAGGCCGCGAATCGATAGGTGCCGTTTAGAATAGCCGGGCTTTATGACGTCTATGACAGACATTGGGAGAAAATTATGATCTTATCGCTTCACGGCTTTCACGCTGCTATTAAACTCTCGAGCAGAAATCAATTAGAGGCAAACATTGTATTTTCGATTCAGCGAATCGATTGTTATTAAGGGGTAGTCATAATTATTGGATCAATGTTAGATCAACGTAATTTTCTTCTTCAATTTTCTTTCAAAATAAAGATAATGTTTAATCGTTAGGTACAGAAATCATTAACTTTACGTTCGGTTCTTGGCGTTGAAAACCATCGTACGTTTAGTCTGTTTTTAAAATACTTTTAAAATTATTACAATTATGTAAGATTATCTAAATCAACATATTTTATTCCGAGATACTATCTTTGTTTGTAAAGTTAGCGAAAAGTAGTATAATTTCCCCTTTGGTTATTAGCGCCTTAAATAAGACTAAAATTATAGCTCATTTTGTTCTACTTGCGATAGATTCTACCAACATGTATATAATTTCTGTCAATGTTCTAACTGGATGTTGTTTTTCACTGGATTACTCGATACATTCAGCGATATTAGAAACCTTATAAAGAGAGTTGCAAGAACGCGATAGCAGGGTCAGGCTTGATTTATAGGAATTAAAATTTGACACTACTTTTAGTTTCTTCGTAGATTCTTCCTACACGCATTTAAGACGGGAAGACCAAAGATTTAATCAGAAATAAATCTCATACTCCGTCAAAGAGATCAATTCGTATAAACTCGATCGATTTCTGCGTCCCTTTCGAATATGACAAATAGGTCGATGGTAATTTCTTAACTCAGTCTGTACGTAAGAATCGACACATCTCTATCCGACGTGCCATTTCAATACAATATGTATTTAAATAAAGCATACGATGAATTTAACGAGATATATTTCCAGTAAGACGAGAATAATGTTCGAAACGAGCGTGAACACGGGACGCCGTTTAACGCCAGGTGTAACCATAAAAACGTAAAAACTCTCGACAAGCAGGATATCACGTTTAAAGGCAAAAGTAGCAGGAAAGCCTAAAGCCTGTCCAGCCTAAGCGCCACAATCTCTTATCCCAACATTTAGAAAGGGGCTGATGATGAGTTCCATCCGCACGTGCAAGACAGCGTACAATTTCTCGTGGCGAAGAGGTGACGACCTCCACCCGAGTTGATAGGTAGATCGGATGAATAGAGCGAAGAATCGGTTTCTGTACAAATTGGCCAAATAATGGGGGGGGGGGGGGTTGCCCTGCGAAGCTAATTAAAAACACGTTGCAGAGAATCTATCAGGAAACCGTGGCTTTTTTAATATTACATCAGCTCGGCTTTTACCTCACCGACTGGACAAGATATACGCCACGTGCATACGCGAACGCAGTTAAGTGGTTAGCATGGAACGTGCACAGGAGTACAGAGTAAAAGTAAGAGTAAGAGACAGAGTAGAACTAGAAGGAAGAGAAGAAAGGAAGGAGAGATACGTAGGTACCTAAAGAGAAGCGGTCGAGTAGAAGTAAGAACGGGATCGAAATGAAAGAATGAAAGGAAAGAGAGAAGAAAGAAGCCAAAGTGAAAGTAGAAAAGTGATAAGGAAGAAGCAAGAGAGACAATAAAGTTGACGAAGAGGATCAAACTAAAAACAAGCAAAAGCGAAAGGATACTTGGTCGAAGGAGGAGCGCGTTTCCGTGAAGCATGCGTTGGAGGAAGAGAAAGGAGAACGCGTCGGCTGGTCAGCCAACCAACGGGGTTGGACAGTGACGAGCGGGTAGGTAGGACCCACAAAATAAACTGAAACCACCTCCCTTTCCCCTGTCCGGCAGCGTTCGTTCGTTGCCCATCCCTTGGTCTCTCATTCTAGCCGCGTCACCTCCACCTCCGTGGCCGCCTCACCTCTGCCACCTCCAGCTATTCCTCCTTCCGCTCGTCCCACTTCGCCTCATACTCTACACAGCCACCCCACCTGGCGTCGTCGTTCCTCGGCCACCTCCGCGCGACCGTACCTAGCTCGGCCAAATAAATTACACCGCCTCGTGACGCGAAAAAATCCAACGAGTCGCTAGAGTGAACGAGCGCGGCTGAACGGCAACGAAGACGAGCTCACCGAGGAAACAGAAAAGGAAAGAGAGACGACGAGGAGGAAGAGGTGGAGGAGGAGGAGGAGGAGGAGGAGGAGAAGAGGGTACAGTATGCGGATGCCGAGGATGAGGAGTCGCTGGCAGGGGTACGGGGTTACAAAAGAGAGAGCAAGAGCGACGGAAGAGAAAAGAGAGAGAGAGAGAGAGAGAGAGAGACAGAGACAGAGACAGAGACAGACAAACAGACAGACAGAGACAGAGACAGAGAGAAAAAAAAAGAAGGGAGGCCACGAATGGGAAGAAGAGAGAATCGAGCAGGAGAGAGAGGTTGAAAAAAGAGAGAAAGCCGAAAGGGAGAAGCGAGCAAGATAGAATGGATAAAGGCCAGTACGCGGGGCGGAAATAAAGAGAGAACGAAAAAAGTGGAAGAGGTCGGGGTGGAGGTGGGTACCGCGGTCCGCTTTAATTGGTTCGACGTGGTCAGATGAAAAATTCAACCACCCCCATCCTCCCTACCCAAGCTCCTCTTCTACCTCCACCCACTCTTACTACCACCAGTACGTTTTCACCGTCCTCGTGAACCGGCTGGATTCCCACCAGACGAATCTACGCATCTGCATGTAGATGTCTATGGGGGTTTCTCTCTCTATCTCTCTCTTTCTTCCTCTTTCACTGTCTTTTTTTCTTTTTTTTTTTTTTCCACCCTCTATAGCTACATAACCCGGGACAAAGTATTTCGGCTGTCCTTAGGTCGCGTTTTTGCCAACGATAGATGCTCGTTAACGTTTCGCGGATTGCGAATCGGGCCCAGGCTCTGGCTTTCCGGCTAAATTTTCAACACCGGTCGTTTGTTAAGCAGACCGTTAATACACACGTTCTGTTTCCGCTCGCGATCGAACCTAATTCCCATTCGATTTTTTCTGGTAAAACTTTTCCCGCCTTTGACGAACCTTCGAACGATTAAGCCGACGAACGAAAGTTTCAAACAGGTGCGTTGTTATTTATAGGTAACAGACTGCCATACTGGTCAGCGATGGTCTAAATTGATCCAGACATTTGGTTTCGACAAACGACGATACTTGTACGATTCCTATTAGTCGTAACACAGCGTAAGAAACGCTGGTTTCAATGTTTCCGATTCCTCGTCTAGATTGTATCAAGCATGCAGAAACGGTGTTTGAAAGTTCGTTGGTGTTTTATTTGCAAGGATAACGTATGTGTACATGCTTGCAACGTTTGCAATCGGTCGTTCTGTAGCCAAAATCACGTATGATAATACTGTTGAAAAAGATTTTAGTAACGAACATGCTGCATGTTGATCGTTGGTGTTTCCTAAATTCTATTCTATCCACATTGGGCTTAAAAACGAAGGAATTTATATCAACTAAGTAAAATTAATAAAACATATTTCATATGTTACGAGCTAATAATATTCAAATGTTGGAAAATTTTCGTTTAAATATTTTTTTAAAATCTTTTTACACGTTGCATACAGATATAACGTATACCACGTGTATAATATGTTAGACGTTAAAGTTTTACGTTAGAACTGTAAGCAAAAAGCGCGAAATTTATTGGACAACTCGTTAAGCAGAAAACGTATCCGGTTTCTTTGTCTAATTGCATCGAATAACGCCGTTGATCGGGGGAAAACGCGCGATAAAAACCGACCCTTTGATATGGAGGCCCAATAAACTAGCAGGGTAATGACGGTCGTGTATCAGACCACCGACCTTAACCCACCCATCCCCATTTTCAACCACAGGCATTTTGAGCGAGGGCACCGTGCTCGTCAATGAAATCACCGGCGGTCACTCGCGCACACGACCGAAAGTCACGAAACTCGGCCTGACTTCTCCGACGCGCGCTTCGCTCGTTGTTCGTGCTTTCCTCTCTGGCTACGGCTACGGATCATCCAACTAAATATCAAATTTCCTCAATGAAAACTTTGTTTTAGAGACTAATCATCATTCTCAACGTTTCACTTATACAGCGCGTTAAAACACGTAGCCAGGCAACACTAGTAAGCATTTTGCGAACGAACTTCAAAGCTGAACGATAGAAAGAAGTTGCTTGAAAATTTTTTACGCAACATACAGAGTTTTTAGATTTTTTGTAACATTATATTTGTTGATTAATGGAAATGTTATTTTTACTTTATCGTTAGTTATGCATTGTAGGACATTGAGCATGAAATTCGTTAACGTGTTCATAGGATTTTCAACAGCTGCAAACACAGTTATACGTTGGTAAATAATTACTAATATTGTGCATTAGTAAATAATACACGTGCAAGATCTATTTTTGTACTAGGAAATTTCATATGTACTAGGTACCGTGAAAATCGTATCGAAAAAGGTATCGTTTGCCGAATTTCATCATTTTTAACGATTTTTCAGCTTCAATGTTTTCAGTAAGAATCGCGGAATAAAAATTATATGCGAATAACTGTACTGTTCTCTTAATCTCTTTGGAAACGAATTTATTAAGACTGAAAAAGAGCTATTTTCTATTTCTTTTTTTCATCCGCGACGATATTTGTTATAACTTTCAGAATCGTACTTGAAAATTAAAGAAAAATAAATCTATACTACACACCTACACGTACTGGTATCCGTCAAGAAGTTAGGCAAGGATTTAATTTTCGTTCCACATACTAGTTGGTGTCACATGCACATCGTAAAACTACATACCGACTCAACTCCGAGACGTACGCGTTAAACATGTTAAAAAGGCTCTAGCACACCTGCCTTTGATGTAACGAAACTTCCACTATCAGTCGTAACGTTATAACGCTATAAATTCCATTCAAAAAATAAACTGAACCGAGTAAAAGGAAAAGAGTAAGGAGAAGAAAGAACGCAAAACATGCGATTCAACGACACTTGGTGCTCGACGAGATTTAAAAACTTCCTCTACGTAATATCATATAAATCCCTATCAAGTATCAAGCACAAAAACAGCGAAACACAAACAGTCCAATACCTGGTTCATGCTAGGATTTAAAAAAAGGAAAAAAAAAAGGAAACTCTTCTCTTCGTACGCGAAATCGCATAAATCGCAAGCAAATACTAAAAAGAGAAGATCGTCGACGCAACCAAAATTTAAGTCCTTTTACATAAAATCCTACAAATCCCAATCGTCGAAAAGAAAAAGAGAAAGACAACCGAAACGATCTAATGGCCGGTGCTTGGCAAGATTCACGGAATGCTTGTTTCGACAAAATCGTAGTCCCACGAGGCTACGTATTCCTCGTTTTCCCGCCTGGAATCCCCCGCGATGATACGCGATGGTATGCACGCACGTGTTCGCGCAACGCGGCATCGCTATGAGCGCGTTAAACTGTAAAACAGATCGGGAATTTTATTCTCGTAGCAGCGCGGCGAGGGCCGCATGAAAGACACGGTGTCACAAAGGTGGTTACAGCGGTTAGATGGGCGCGCACACCCAGCAAAACGTAACCTAACCCCGCTCCCGTGATATCTCGAGCGTGTGCGCAGTATTTCCATCTTTCGTCGTGCCGGTAACAGGGTGCACCGCTGCTCCTTTGATTAATGCTTTCCTGCGAGTCGAAGAAGGGGTAGTGCTACGGGGTTAAAGGGGATGCGGAGGTGGATTTCTGTTGGAAAGAGAGAGGGTGGGAGGTGGCAGCGCGAGAAGGGTAAAGGCAGAGGCGGCAGAGAACTACGACTAATCCTCTCAGGGGGCAAAGCGGAGAACCGAGAAGGAAAGAGGGACTGAATAGTAGTTCCAAGAGCCAAGCGTGGACACGCGAGAACTCATTTCCGGTTATACCCTTCTCTCTTCAACCCCGTCCGTGTCTCTGACACTAATACACGAACCATGGCGGAACGTTACCCACGAGGGGAACACACTTAAGCTCTGCTCGTAGAATGTTGTGAATTGCATACGACCATCCGTGACGTACTGTCTCGCGCCCGCGTATGTGGCCGTGTTTCAGCCGTTTGTCTGTATGATTCTCCCTCTTGCTCTCTTCCTCTCTCTCCCTCTCCCACCCTCTCTCTTTCTCTCGCTGTATATGTGCGCTTGTACTTGCATCGTGTACTCTTTGACTTTAGCTGTTGGTTTCTCCCTCTCTCTCGTTTCTGTCTTCCTCGCTCTATGTGTGCTCGTTAAATCTGAAATCTTGCGGAACACTCGGCGCTCTAAAGGCCAGGACGAACGAGTGGCCGTATCGATCGCGGGAGTCCATTGTTAGCTAATTTCGAGGAACTGTTTCGATTAATGGGATCGACCGACTTAACGCGAAGACGCAGGGTTAAGTCAACGGTCTACCGTAGAAGGAATTGATTTTCACGAGAGACGCTGTAAAGTCGGCTCCACTGAACGGTGTGTACAATTACAATATTTCGTAGATTGTACGATATCCGTGTCTTCGTGTCGAAGATTCGATTAAAATTTGATTCGTATCTCTGTCAATGGTCGATTGTGAGTACTTCATCGTAATATACGATGTTCTTACATTATTATATCACATATTATATTGTCTGCAATATTATACAGTGTTTTTGATATATTTTTTACGAAGAATCTTTGTTCGATACAGACCAGTTTATGTAATATTATGATATAATTTCGTCCATAGGAACCAAATCTTCTTTTTCAGCTTCCGAGAGAAATTGTTCTTCGTTAATTACGTATATTACAAAAACATATGCTTTGTACGATTTTATAAGAGAACATAATACACTAAGATTCAAGACTAATTTTATCACAGAAAAATAGTACGTAAAGTCATTTCGTGACTTATTAAAATTCGAATATAATACAAGCGTATAAGCAACGCCAAACATAATGAATTTAAAAGAATAAAGACAGACCTATGCTTTAATGTTACTAAGTGAAAACCAAACTGCATTATTTTCTGAAACTTTAAACATTGTGATCGTACACCTCGATATAAACATTTTATTAGAAACCATATTAGCAGAAAATTTGCATTTGCCCGGTAACGCACGCTAGCTAGCGTGTAACCATACAAAAAAACTACTTGCCGACCTAATAATTAATAAGATAAGAATATACGTATCGAGAAACTTACACATCCGCCTTTTATCGTTCGAAAGAAAAGTTTGAACGAGCGAAGTTGCAGCGTTTAGTTCCTAGTTTAAGAGCTTTGTTCGTACCCACACCGTGATTTGAGCGGTGTCCTCAAGACAATGGAGAGTAATTCACATATCTCTTGCATTCATATCGCGTCATATGCCGCGAGTGTTCAAAATTAACGTACCCAGTTTCCTGCTCAGAATTCCACTTGTATACCGTATGCCTGCACGTAGCACGGAGGTAGGCGGCCCCTGCGCACATGCAACCATCCACGCAACTTTACCGCGCGAGCCAACAATTCTATTAACATCTTTCTTGAATGCCTCTCGTTCAAGCTAGTTTTACCTCGCTCTTTCTCGTAAGCCTGCCGTGTAATTTTCATCTTTGGATACGCGTTTCACGCTTCTATGGTGCGTATAACAGGAAGAAAGGGAAAATAGGAAGATCGAAATTTTCAATATTAAGCATCCCTCGTGAGTCTAGCGTCGCCAATCATTTTGATACGGTTTATTTGCTCACTGATGGATTCGCTGTCACGAGAAAAGAAAGAGTTTCGATCAAATTTTGCCTAGTGATAGGAAAGTTGCTTGGCCATGTACGCGATTGTCAAATTTTCTTTCGCGTGTAATTAAATTATATAATTTGATACTTTAACACGTTCGTCGCCACGTCGCACATATCTATGCAACGGGTATACTTCCGTGGGGGGCCCGTCACCAAAGAATGGTGACGCTCTTCTTGTTCGAGTTAATTAAATATACGATATTATATATAGGATATACAACATAAAAATATTAAAAACACATTATACCATACTTTTTATTAATTTATGTACTGGATAATATATTACATTATCCTATATCGTATGGTATTCGTTAAAACATTCCAAACACATTTGGGATGATTTTGGGCACTTCGAAAAATAGTTACAGACTCCGTCGTCGCTACTTTCCTCACTTTCAAATATATTTTCACGCTGTTTACTGAACATTTTGAAGAGGAAAAAATCACCGATGTACGTCTCGCAAGTATGCTTCTCGACTAAATGAAAGATCCGAGATATCTGCCATGAGATCCCTCGGAATACTCTAGCTGGAAAGCTTATCGCTTTCTCCATTTCAGAAATAAATAATCTTTTCTTTACAATGAAGCGAAGCCGATAAACAATGAATCGAAGGGGATGAACAATGAATCGAAGAGGATAAACAATAAATCGAAGGCGATAAACGGTGAATTCCTGCTTGTCGCTCTATTTACGTTCTGCGTACCAGCGGTCGAATTTGGACCCCTCAGGAAACTAAGCCGAATCACGCTGGGCGACGAAAATGTTAATGCGAAATCTTGAAAGTAGCAATCGTATGTCACTTCTAATGAGTATTTTCGAAATGCGTATATTATACGAAAAAAGATTATCTTCGTTGATTATCGCGGACTGCCATTCAGAAATTAGAAAAATATAGGTAATTGATAAACTAAATAAATTGGGAACTTTTAAAGAAAAATTGTGACGTTAGAAAGGAATTATGTTAACTTAAATTAGCCACCTTTAAGCTTGAAGTCTGCTAAAATGAGGTTCGTAATACGAAGAACTATAATAAACGTATTACAATATATAAGGTTCTTTTTTCAATACGATTAATTAAACTATTTCGGGAGATCTTCCAATGGGAAAATAACGCAATGACGAACAACGAATGACGACACAATGTTTCCTTTAAATTTTCATCGAAATAGGTAATAACTTTTGGAAGAGTCAGAGTGTCAGAGGGACAATTTACCACGGCACGCGAATTCCAGGAACAAATTACATTTGCCACTTCAGTCGATACTATGCTGAACACAATGCGAGAAATAAGTTCATGAAGCTTACAAGCTTCACGTATACAACTCGTGTTTCGATGGAACGAGACTCGCGAATCTTATTTAGAAATAATCGAATACTATAGTATATTAACGATTCGCAAATTTATAAATATTATATACGACACTACGTGTACAAATTTTCGTACGTCCGATGTATTAATCTAATCTGATCTAATTTAATTGTTTACGACGAGGTTTATTTATTTATGCGTAATTAAGTTCGAGAATTATATTGATTGCGGATTTTGTTATTAGGTGGTATTAACAAAATCCGCAATCATTTAGTTGCTAACCCAATACATACGAGAGCACGCATACAAGAGTAAGAATTATAAAATGGAGAAAGAAAAGGTACAGGAAGATGGAAGGAAATGCAACTTCCAAGTAGACAATGAAAAGGAAAAGCAGCGGGAAGGCAAAGGGATTGGTATTAATACTTCAACTCCTTTGTCTCTCACAATATTCTGCGGATTTCCATGCAGTAGACTTACGGTTCTACATATAAGGTCATAGAAAAGATCGTAAACCAAAGTAGAAAAAATCTTGCACCGTAATAAAATCACCGATATTAGCTTTCACATATTCATCCTGCAATCGTCTTACAAACATCACATCCTTCGTTGCATAACAACGTATCTATAAAAATATATCTGTTTATCTTATCTACATAAGTATCTTTCTATTGCGTTAATATTATACCAATGTTCACCATCGTGAGTCAATTTTATATCGAAGAGCGAAGTAAATTAGATAAATAAAGAGTGGGCGAGGATTAATGCACAACGTGAATACGTAGAATAAACTAAAAACGCAACGAATATAGAACCTCATTTAGTGCTCATAAAATACACAATATCTACAGCAAGAAGCTATACGACAAGCAAACGAAACTTCACACTGTCGAAACGATATCTCTTTCGTTATAACGTCTATTGAGCATCCGTAGACTGCTAAAATATCAAAGTTCTTATTTCAATTTTAATCGTAGAATAATAGACCTAAAACCAACCCTTGCACCGCTAACTGCGATATATTTTCAAACACTCCACCTATTACATTCGTCCCTTGTTAGTTGCAACCCCGACGACCTATATCCCCTTGACAAAACCACTTTTCCCTAATTTTCTATCCGCGTCTCGCCAGCACCCCGAAATCATAGACCCAGTTAGAAAATCTCAATTTTCGATTCTCGATTACCTTTCGCTGAAACAACCGCGCCTGCTACTATATCAACCGTACTATACACCTGTATGAAACAGGTTGGTGTCGGTCGATCGCACTTGTTCGTGTTACTACTAACACGCAGATGCCCGCGTACACCTACGCTACGGTAAATGGAGTTGATGACGGAGTCCGGTCAGTGCCTCAACTTCAAACAAACTTCCAGCCACCCTTGGGGTTCGAGGGATTGCCCGTGTAAACGACGCATCGTTACTTCCCTGCAGATAGAGAAAGACACCCGGCCGGGTTACAGGAAAGGTTAGAGGGAAAAAGAGGGAAAGAAGAGTGGAAAGCGGGAGAAAGAGAGGGCAAACTCGCACGAGCGTGACTTAGGGTTTGTGCTACGGGACTTTCGAGCTTCAACGCGACAATTGAGCGAGACAGGTATCGCGTACGCGTATCCGGTTGTGTCCAGCTCACAAGCAATTTCAACGTTTTACTGTGAAACGCGGAGGATTGTCGCGTTGATCTTGGGAGTGCGGGAAACTTTACGGAAATTATTAGGAAGATATAGAAAAAGTAGATCTCGATTTAACACCGGAACTATCAAACAATCGGAATTGTTGTTTTTCGATCGTAATATAAAATCGTGTGCTTTTAGCGAGAATCGATGTCGACTTTTATCGACATGGAATCATATTACGATACCTGCCTATGTCGTATCGTATCATTTTATCGTGTTGTTACGGTTATAGTGATTAATATAGAGTGCAGGGCACGCAGATTTAGATATGCATTGTACATATTATCCGGTACTAACTCTGTCACTTCTACCACTTTTATATGCGTTTTCATACGCTGTATCTGATGGAGAAAACTTCGATGGGTTACATGTATAATATAAGTGAAAAAAGATACAATTAAAAGAGGCGGGAAGAAATTATGGTACAGTGATTTAACTCATCGAGGAACAAGGTTGCGTTAACACGTTTCATTCGTAATAGTTTCATCGATCAATTTTCCTTATCGAGTCCTGCCTTCTGGTATCGTAAAATTCTAAGAACTTGTTTAATATTCCTTTGGACGCCATATATACAATATTTTCTCTGACAGGTCATATAATTGTATTAGTTGTATAAATTGTAAAGTTTAAAGAAATTGAAATACTTATAGCATTATGATGAATTCTTGTACTTTTAATCATTTATTGCATGGTTGCACTGCTTGACCTCTGTAATTGTAATAATTGTAGTAGCGTGGTATGGAAATACGGTGATATAAATAAACGTAGTTATAATTTATAAATAACGTCGTACAAGATATTTATATGAGAATTTTATTATTGCCAAGATGACACAAACGAAAGAGAAATTTCTTGCTTAGAAACGAACGTAAAAGCATAGAATCGATCTTTCGTAGAGCTTCCATTTTCTAGGAAAACTTGGTTTCATAGTCGAATGACTACTCTATCGGCATTTTCATTCATGCTTTAACGTCGACTAGGAAAACCAGCGGACCCCGATACTCTTGATTTTCACTCGTAAAATATACTTCATAATACAGACTATCTGCGTGCAGTATCATAGCAAAATGGAAAATTCTTATGTCAACGTTGTTCGATAAATACACACGCAAGATCATAAATATTCAATTTTCTCTTCATCAACAGTTCACGTTGAAAAGCTAAAGTTGCGTTATAATTATTATATAATTGCAGAGAAGGAAAAAGAAAAAGAAACTGAACTCTCCTGCTTGTCGAAATAGACTGTCTAACAAACAGCAGAGTCGTTGTTTTTATTTCGCAATTACCGTTGTAGTTAACATCGGCTCGTTAAGTTCTATTATGCTAAAACCGACGTACTAGCGAGCGTTGCGAATTCCGTGTTGCTACCTTACATTGCAGATAAAATGTACCAGTACTACGTTTAATTTTTATCGAGTCTGGCACGCGATTCCCAAGCTAAATGGCGGCGAGAAACATATGAATAATGAGAGAGTGTAAACGTTTCCAACAACTCAAAAATTTCTATCAACGCGGAACGTCAACGCGACGTAGACGGTAAAATGTTTACACGCGGATTGTCCAGAAAATGGGAACAACGTTCAACAACTTACAAGCGTTGTAAATATTTGGAATAAAAAATAGGTTACACTGTATTTCCGAGTGTATTAAATTTAGTCGAGCAAGTAACAAGGTCTCGATTAATTTTCTCCGCTTGATACAATCTTGTTACGAGCACACAATCTAAAGAGATTTTCCAAATTGTTTTATATTGTGTTTTGACAATACGCGTATAAATACATACGAGATATACGTTTGTTAAAAACGTATTAATGTTTCCCGTAATGACAAAATAGCAAAATATGATGGTATGCAACAGTGTGTATGAATCGTTATATCAATATTGACGAATGAATTAACGGTAAAGTTATTTCTAACGTTATATAATGCAAAGAGAGTATATTATATAATAGTAAAAACGTTGTATTAATAAAATGCCGTTTTTACTACATTTAGATACAACGCTATAACATGTTAGTTTCAGTATTATACGAGATGTTCGCGCATAAAACCAGCACCTAACTCCATCTTTTTAATAGCGTGATACGCACATGATCCGTACGTATCTACACGCAGTTGATACAATAATATGAAAAAAATTCAAATTTGTATAATTTGAGTGATTTGAAACGAAGACGCCATCATTCTTTCCCACGAATCTTTTTTAAACTTTATATAATCTGCATAATTTTTTAAAATATACTAAAAAGATTTTATTTCTTCCAGAACACTCGTTTCTCCTAACAGCTTTACCTTCGAGTATAGTTTGCTAGAACTATGAAAATATCGTTCGTATTAGGTTGTCAGAAAAGTATCTTTCCTTCTTGTGGAATTAATAGACGCACGATACATTTTGTTTTATATTATTTTGTCGAATTACGTACGATTCATTTTGTTCTGTTGAGATAAACACCGTGACATTTCACAGACTTGGTTTTACGTTTGTACGAAGGTGCACTGTTGTGTAAAAAAAAAAAAAAAGAAAAGAACACGTTTGCGGAAGAAAGACACTTTTCGGACAACCTAATACTTGAAATTTTAACCACTAAGCGACATCCCTGTAAGTTCACGAGAAGACTGCAAACACCTATCGTTCTTAAACAAATATCTGCAAAACTCTGCACCCTGTCGTGCCATTTATTATTGCAGCTGACGATGCAAAACCATGGAAAAACAAGTCCGCCGTCTTAGATTAGACAAACGAGTTTGCCAAAAGATATTCCTCGCAACCAGTCCAGTCGTGAAATATCGTCCATTCATCGTTCGCCTAGCGCGCTAATTATAACATCAGAGCTACGAGGAGGGTGTAGGACCATTTATATCCTTAGCCAACGAAATTTAAAGAATCCGGGTAACCCGGGAAACGAGGAAACCGCGGTAAAGCTCCTTTGATTTTCACGGTGTTGAATTCGCGCGCTAGCACGCGGTGAAGCGGGACGAAGGCTGAGAGGATTAGAACGAAAGCGACGACTTCGCTTTTGCGCTTTCCACGGACTCGCGACGCGACGCGTCGTTCCTGACCGCGACACGACGCGCATTACGTCGACGCGTCACTTTGCTGGCAACGAGAAAACGACGCCGGACCGGCGAAAGGGTACACAGGGAAACGAAACGAAACGAAACGCAACGTGGAAGAGGCAAGCAGAGAGTGGAATGGCGATGGAAGAGGATAGAGATTACGCGAAAACGAGGTAGTAGCGAAGGAGTATTTTAATCGTCGGGAAGCAGAGCCAGGTCGAGGGAAACGCGCCGGAAGCAGCAATTCCTTCCCCTGTTTCACCTCCTCTATTCTCTCTCTCTCTCTTTTTCTCTCTTCCTCTGTGTTTTCCTCCTACCCTTGGGGTGAAACGTAGTAGAAGGGGGTGGGACGGAGAAACCAGGCTGAGAAAAATAATCCAATTTAGCGAGAGAGCGCGAGAGCGAAGCGACAGCCTGCATTCGCCTGTTTTCACGGTTTTTAATTACGCGCCTCCTCGCGCCTCCACCCTCTTCCGCGTGGGCACAGCTCGCGCGCGCACTTTGTCGTCGCGATCCTGACAAAGGAGCGTGTTTTCACGGATATTTCACGGAGCCACGGCGAGGAGAAACTCGCTCGCCGAATACGCCGAAGCTTGTTGCAGCCTCGAGACTCTACGAATGCTACACCTGAGCGTTTGTCTCGTATTATCCGACCCCGGTTTTCCATTCTACGATGAACAAAAATAATCCAATTTTTAGCCAACTCTCTCTCTCTCTCTCTCTCTCTCTCTCTCTCTATCCGTTTAACGTTTGCACGAAGAAAGTGTGGGACCGGTTTATTTCGTTTCGGTGGTTCACTTGCGTGATTCAACGAGAGAGAAATTATACAGAGATCGGTAATTCTACAAAGAGAAAGAGAGTGAGAGAGTCACACACGCCGATTTCGTTGATCTTTATATACAGATCTTCTCTAATTCCACTTGTACATATAGTCGTCCGTCGGCTTTAATTATCGAGATACGTTTGTATTTCTTACGACAAAATACTTTTAATGCTCGGATTAAGTTTAAAACAGGTTTAGCTTAGGTAGCGTTTCTTACCGCGACTCAATCATTACACGCTCGTCCATTTTTTCATCCGCAACTTCATTTAGTATGTAAACAAAAAAATCAAAAGAAAAAAAAAGGTAGGATTTTTATAGAATTTCACAGTACGTTATAATTAATATTAATGGAGTATTTTCCTGAATCTGTGTATATCTCGAAATCCAAAGATCAGAGACGAATATATATTCGTACATGTATATCAAAATCATAAAATCGACAGAACGTATATTCCTCTCTATATAATTACCGAAATATCGTATTTGGAAACGAAAAGATATAGTAATTCCTGTTTCTTCCGTTTCTTGGTTGTTCCAAATGGAATGAATTCTCCTTTCGGTTGTAACGGTTGTTGCTCGTGGCCACGAAAGCCACCAACCATTCGACGGTTTTCGAGTTTTATCGTTGCTGCAGCGCTGGCTGAAATACTCGACTGATACGTTACACGTGGCCAAACGATACCGTGGCTTCAATTTTATTTACCCGGACTTTGAGTCGTTCGAGTAACCCATCGTGCATCCGCGTGGTTGATGTATATTCGAGGAAGACGTTTCCAAGTAGCGACCATAAAAACTGCGCGGCGATATCTTCTTCGGCGAACATTTCGCGGTTTTATTCCAGCCGTTCTTTGCGCGTAGAAAATTTGCGCGAGTTCTTTCGCCTTTGAGAATTTTTTATTCGTAGAAATTCAGCAGAATTTAAAGATTCGTAAAAATGGAAGCTATTTTACGAGTAATTAAACTCGCGTAGTGTAATACGATTTAGAATCATCGGATAGCTTGTCCCGTTCTCGTAATTTTGATTGGAAACAGTTTCGCGTAATTGCGAGAATCTTCGTTGTGTCATAATCGACGAAAACATTTTAAACGTCTGTCTGAAAAACTGTCTAAACTAAGTTCGATCTCTCAATGGCGTGGCCAGTCATTGATATCAAGACCGTATCTTTCCTTCCAACAGACGCTTCTTCCTAAACAACTTCATCGACAAATTCCCCTGCCTTGCCATAATTCCTCCTTCCCACCTGGCAACCTACGATTACTATATATCCTATCTGTTAATTTACCGGAAATCCTTTCGCTGATCATAGAAGCTAATTGTAGAAACAATTCACGGAAACTTTTTTTATTAAACCGTCAGCCGTCTCATGGATTACAGTTTTCCAATAAACGTAAGACGAACGTATCCTAATACTCGTAACCAGCAGCGTATACATTACGATACGTAATGCGCGTAGGCGCGCGCGCACGAAATCCTTGCTGGGTGTTTGGATTCCTAAATGGCGCGTAACAGGTGGATCGAAGAGTACGCGCGGTCGCTTAAAAACAAAAGCGGCCGGTTCTATTCCGTGGCGTGGGTGCACACGGTAAGTAAGAGGGTAGTAGTAGGATTAAACTCACGTGTCCGAGCTTCTCCTCCTTCCGCCTCTTGGGATCGCTCTCGAGGTCAGGCGTGCGGCTACGGAATTTCTCCGGCGGCGACACGGATCGTCTGAGTCTCTCGTCGGTGAGAGCGATCGGTTTACGGTCCTCGGGCGTCTCCGCGGCCGCTCGGTGTTGTTGCAGGTCCGAAGGTTTCAGCAGCGCCTGCGCTTGTGCCTGAACCGCAGCCGCGGCCGCGGGATGCGGTGGTGGAGCTAGATGAGGTGGCACCCCCGCGGCTGCGGCCGCCGCGGCCGCACCTGCGAAGCCCAATAGCCCCGCCGGTGGAAGACCGCCGACGACCGCACCATGTGGCAGCTGCTGCGCGTGAATCTGTTGCTAGAACAACCGACAATCGACACGCTTACTTTTTTCTTCATGGCTTACGTGGCTTTTTGTGTGTAGCTTTTTTTGGAGTGTTTTTTTTTTTTTTTTTTTTTCGTTAATCGTTAATCGTTAATCGTTAAGTTAAGGGTTAATCGTTCGAGTGAGGCATAGTTGAAGCGTAGTTTTAGAGGTGGCATGTACAGTGTCAGTTATGGGATATTTGTTACTTTTAGATGTAAGGTTTAATAACATGTGTCGTGTGTAGTAGAGTATTCGACATATGGTGGAATTTATGTTTGTGTATGATGTGCGTGGTTAATAAGCGCCAACGTCGTTTAGTAATTACGTATAACGAGTTTCTAATGAAAGCAATTGGTAACTGTTCCAAGTTATGCTAAATCTAACAATAAACGTCCCGTGATTTCTAGACAATAGCAAATATTTCTTTTTTCATGCGTATTCAAGTTCCTGTTAACCCTTAATTGGTACCATGTATGAAAATTCACACGAGAAAAATATAAATTAAAGACTGTGTATAGCAAAATTCGATTCTACTTTCATACAATGCTATTTCGTTAATTAGATTCTCTTCCTTTTCCAGTTAAGCGTTAAATAAAAGCTTTAAAGACTAGATTTATAAACCTGTCGAAATGACAGGGTTCCAGTTTCCTGCTTTTGCATTTGTCGAAAAAACACGGATGCGTTTGGTGTAATTAATGTTGAATTTTATCCAGATAGAAATTTGATTATATGTGCCAATTTGTTTTCGTTACACCACTTTTATTATGATCGTATATTTGAGCACGGCGATATATAGTATATTTAGGTTCCTCCTTGCAATCATATTGAACGAATATGAAATTAAAGTACCAACGTGTAACTCCAGATTCAAGCGTGTCACCAACATAAGATAACAAAAATGTGATTCAAAGTCGTGACCAAAACAGTTATTCGAAAATATGTAAATGAAAAATTGTCCAACTGTTGCTTTTTTCGAATGGCAATAATTTCTCAGTAACAGTAACTGTATCAGCGAGAGAGATCAATTTGAGAACTGCGCTCGAGGTAATTATTTTCGAAATTATAAAATAGATCTAGTTGGTGAATTTGTCATCAAGCAATTTCAATAGGATGTTAAACTCCCAGGTGTAAACTGCATTCAATAACATTTGTATACTAGCATCTGACCATTGAAACTAGCCTCGTCAGGATTAGACGAGACACTCATGCTAGAGCCGTGTATTTGTATTCAACTACAAATAGGAACACATCAGAATAGACACCTTAGTATCAATGTCTCATCCGATTCTGATGAAGCAGGCTGTGTATCGTCGAAATACCCACACGTAAACGTTATTGTGTTCAGTTTGTCGTGAATGCACCAAACCGTACCGGTAAATGTTAATTTTAACTGAAAAATACTTAAGCTTACGATTTGCACGATTCAGTTTAAATAAAAGTTAAACGGCGATCAAATGTCTCAGGTTATCTCAGATTGAAATGTTTCAGTATCCTGTACGTCGTTATTTTTCTATATATAATTTTGATGGATACATAATTTTTAAAATATTATATTTAAACGTACGTATCGTTTTGCTTGTAATATTACTCAGAAAATGATTGTAAATGATTCTTTTTCATTCTTCGCGTTGATCAACCAATTACGTAATAGCATTAGATACCTCTGGATTTCGAAATTCTGCAATCTAGGAATTGATTTTTAAACTTCGATATAGCGTTTTCTAAGCTTGACAAAAATTACGTTAAATTCGTTGAAATAATTTTACTTCGCATAATTCTTATATTCCATTTTTATTTTTGAGATTACGTCGAGACTGCATTCAGAGAGACTGCGAGAAAAAATTTGAGATTTAAAAAGTAGTCGCGCGTGGGTGAATCGTAAAAACTCGTAAGCCAGACACAATCGATGCATCTGAATACGCTGTAAAAATAAAGATAATTCGTTAGTATCAAGACGAAAAAAACCTCTGCAGCTGTTCTCAAAATGACTTCGGAATATCTTCATACCCGTTTGAAATAATACGCGTAAAGCAGCGACCCAATTACAAAATAAGAAACACGGATCAACGTGAAATAAATGTTTTAACGATTGTGCATTCACGCTTGCCCAAGTGGCCGCGACCCTCTTCAAACGAGTTAACCTAATTTCTAATTGCCACGGTATAAATTAAGAAGTTCCGAGTTAGACTCCGAGAAATACTGAAATTCCCTTCAAATCGTTTATTCCCCTTAATCGTTCCATTTCGCTCGACTCCTTTTTAACTCTAACCGGTTACTCGCGTACACGTTTCTGCTTTTTCTTCGTCAATCTCTTGTGTTTTCCTTCACGCGGCACGACTAATCTTCCATTTCTTCTTACACGAAATAATTCGTGCGAAAACTTGCAAAATAATATTGTTTGCTTTTCCCAAGGCAGGTTTTTCAAAAGCTTGCTGTGTCATTTTTCAGATACATACACGCGTGATATTCTTGTGCGTATAACGTCTGAATAACCAACCGTAAGAAGAAGAAAATAAACTTACCAATAGCTGTTGCAAACCCTGCTGTTGCTGTTGCTGTGAAAGAGCACATAACAAGTATTAGTGGACGATGATTATACGTGAATTAGATCGAAGAATAAAATTGGAACGCAAGTAGATCGAGATGCAACGCACACCGGCCAAGATCAATGGCCAGCTGCTTGCCAAAAGTACGAAGTTAATAGAATCAATTGTAAAGAAGGAAGCTCACCCCAATAATAGCGTTCAGCTCGGACATCGTGACTTGCTTCGCCCTCTCTACGGCATTGGCCACCTGCTGCTGATGCTGCAAGCCATGCTATCATTATCGCGTCGTTGTCACTCTCGATCGTAAGATTGTACGGCACACGTGCCAAACAGAAAGTCAAAGACTCACCTCTTGTGCCAGGAATGGGAGTAGCTGGACGATTATCGCGTTCAACCTCTTAGCGATCTCGGTCTGCAAAATGGAATAGAAACGCAACATCAGAGAAAACGCGTTGCGATCGATACGTTTGACACCTTCCAACTTTCCTCTCGCGTAAAACATTGTAGTACGTTTAAAGAGCTCGTTGGAAAATGGAAAATGTCTGAAGCGCGAGATGACGTTGCAAATTGACATTGTCACGCTACAATCGATCCTTCATTGGATCTAACTTTTCAATTTTATTAAACCTCTCTGCAATTGTTTAGATACAATACCTTTCGAAAGTTAGCTACCACTCGACGTTTAAACAGAGGTAGTTTGAACATTTTTCGTATTATTCAATGAGAGTGCCGATTTCTATATATATATATATTCTATATATTCTTTACATTTAGTATCAGTGAAAGATATCGCGATTAATACAGTAAAACATCGATTAATGGAAGATCAAGGGATAAAAAGAAAGAACGAAAGACAAGAGTGAAGAGCAAAACAAATGATCACATTTTTATTACAAACTTTTTATTCTCGTTTGATATTACTATTTATAAAATAAATAAAATAGAGTACAAGATTTTATTTTTTACGAAAATAAAGTTATCAAAAAAATTTAATCGTCGCAGCAGCGTGTGTCATGATCAGTTCGTTGTGCTTGTTTGCATGATCAATCGATGTTCTACCGTATTAAACTTCTTCTTTTTTTTTTTTTTTTTTTTTATCAAGGTAGCTTCCTTAGATAATCTTGAAACTGACGGAACTTTGTTTCTTTCGATTTAAGTTAATATGAACACAATTTTAATTGGAAAAATAAGGATTAATTTAAAATCACAGTAATTCAATAAACCTATTTAAAATTAAATTGGAGGCTCACATACTACTGAACTATAATCTGCATTTAAAGCAGATTATCCTTTACTTTTGACCGACAATGTATATTTAACCCTTTGAACGTTTAATCCATACGTTGAACAGGTAAGCTAAAACGTGGCAAAATGTTTAGTCCGACTATGATTAAAGCAAACGATTGACTTTGTAAAAAATTCAAATGCAAACTGTAACGTGACAAATGTATACATTAAAATTATCAAAGATACAAAAGAAAAACTTTCTACGTATTTGGTTATGCGTACAGTACTTATAAAATCAATATCTTTTAATCATATTAAACGAATCGAGGTCGTAGTATCGTACTTTAAATGTCACACAACACAGATCAATTTTATCGTCGTAAAATATTTTTATAAATATTGTATTGCGTACAATATTCACAACGAAATTATGCTATTAATTCTCAAAGTAAATATTCTATAAATTATCAATGAATATATATCTCTATACACATTTTGCTCTAAAACGAATCATAGATATGCAAGTAACTTAGCTTGTAAGTTTATCTCTGTGATATTACGAAGCTGCGTATACTTTGTATGTTTAACGTAATTAGTAAATTTTGTACTGAATAATATCCATACAAATAGATGTTTGTACCCTAAAAAAATAATCTTTCGCACAACTCTACAAATAGATACTTTTATAACAAGATAATAAAATAAAGAAACGACGAGCAGGTTCCTAAAATTTAGCCAACTTTTAAATGATTAACGCGGAGGTTGTTCAAAACGTCTGCATAACAGTATCCCTGAATTAACAAATAAATCGATAAAAGAGACAAAGGATATCGATTTTTAATTAACCATTTAAATGTCTCGGTCTATGGTATTCACGCACCAATTTTACAAATACTCGTCTACCGAAATAACGAAATGAAGAAACCCATTGTATTACGACCATGTTCTTGGAATTTCACAAACTTTCAAATGTTAACGCAAAGATCGCCAAATACAAGTAGCCCAGCAACACTGACTCGACTTAATAAACAAATCCACAATAGGTCAAGGTAAATATATCAATTGTTGATAACCATTTAAATCGTTGAAATTGTAACGTTCACGCTTTAATCGTTTGACATAAAGCGCGAGGATGTCGGAACACCGTCACAGCCTATTAGCGATGAAACACGATGGTATTGCTTTCTATGGTTTATAAAATACAAAAAAAAAAAAAAAAAAAGGTAAAAACAAAAGACAAACAGAACAGGGGAAAAAAGGGAAGCAATAATAGAGTTTAATATCGCGATATGCAGAATCTCAATGCGCGCATCCCCGATAACACGACGAATTAATTGAAAAATCGAAGAGCGGGCAGAGCAACGAGTCGCGAAAACAGCCTGCAAACGTCATGAAATTCGGGGTTAACGTTGCGGCAACGATCGTACGACACGTGACGAGCGTTTAGCGGGCACGTGAACCCGGCTTGTCCTGCACCACAGTTTCCGAAGGCGGAATAGAGTCACTCGTTAATGCTCGTCGATCAAATCGATTCACGATTACATCGATGGCCACGTGACGCGTTCACAATGACTACAAAAGAAAGGGGACGAACGCGACCGGAGAAACGTCATAAAACTCGTTTCGATATTGAAACGCTTCATAATCATCCGATGCTGAAATATCGAGCGTACCTTGTTTCGACAGGGCTTTTTTCACCGCGTAATTCTACTGATTTCCGTCATCCTGCAACCTGATTGCTCGCTTGCTTCGAGCGTGTGTCCTTGTATCTCGTTGAAATATTTTAATAGCAACGTTTTTAACGGGATACGAAGTCACGACCTCTTCTCAATGCTTCCGTGTGAATTTACTTCGAATATATTTTAAACGTTTATGAATCAAAATTTGCAGATAATTTCGTAAAGTGTACCGTTTCTGAGATTTTGTTAATTCTAATTTTTCTTGCTGTATCGCGCGATAATTTCAAGTGAAAAGATCTTCCAACTTCTTTTTGTTTTTTTTTTTTCTGCATTTTAATCGTACTGTCCTACGCTACATATCCGAAAGTATTTCATAGAGATGGACAAACACCAAGAGCACTTATCGAACCGCAAACAGTTGACACACCTATATCGAATCACGGCTAACAAACAGCAGCATCAGGCATACGCGTCTATTACGCGATTTCAACAGATTAGTTTCAATAATTCAACGAATGCGATCAAATATGTACAGTAATCAACATTACGGAGATCGACACGCAATCGGAGCATCTACTGCAAAGCGCCAATATAACGGCCTAATTGCATCGGAGCTTACTAATAACATTACCCGTGCGCAAATTAATACTCTATTTGCAGAATGGTGCTTCATCCGCGATACATTACACTTCTTTTAGATTGCGTTCCATCATTTCCTACTGTTTCGTGTCTTAGCGTTACGTTTTCATGAAAACTGCAACGAAATCGGCGTTTTCAATTTGCAAGAATAAACGCGTACCATACGTTTAGCTTTTGCCTGGACGATTTTCTTCCGAACAAGCGTGTTCGTGTCGGCTATTAAATCTTAGGAATAACACGCTTTCCAAAAGCTCAGAAATTTGTCGAGTAATTTATTACTTAATTAATTATCTTCAGTTTTATAAATTAAGATTCATTAAATTACATTGACGACGTACATATCTCGTTCGACCGATACCACGAAATCGTTAGACTTTAAAGATATCGACGACCAAATGAAGAACCACGTACCAAAAAGAAAAAAAAAAGAAATAAAAGAATAGAGACGAAAGATACAGGAAAAAGAAACGTACAAATGCGATTTAACTCACATATTTTACCGCGAATCGCACGATCTCTAAATATGAAATTCAAATTGCTACGGAAGATTACGAATCTCATGTTTCGACAAAATGATCGTTTCGATGGAATTGGTCATTGACAAAGATAAGAAAGCGGTAAGACAGAATTCCCGAGAAATTTCTCACGATCTCGATACCCGCGTTCCTTTTATCTTCGTTCCGTTAAGTCGATCTCGAACTGAACGATCTTCGGCTTATTCGCGCCGCGACTGTTCGAAATATTCATGATTTCCCTATGTCGCGAGAGTAGCGGGCAACGTCGCAGGGGCGCGTCTAAAGCTTCGATCCGAAAAAATGTCATTATTCTCACGGGGGACAGAAAGATGGAAAACTGCCGCGTCCACGTCAGTTCGATTTCGGCCTGGGTCCGAATCCGGGAGGTGGCGGAGAAGAAGGGTGCGCAGTGAAAAAAAGCCTGGACGAAAAAACCGACAAAGAGAAGCCGATGGACAAAGAGAAGCAGAGGGACGCAGATAGAAAAAGGCGGAAGTCCAACGAACAACAGAGAGGTAGGAAACACGCAAGCGAGACGGAAAATACATCCCGAAGAGAACGATGGAAAGGGAGAAAAAGAGTTAGAGAACGGCGATGAACGGGAGACGAGGAGAATTTACGCGCGGCGCAGCGGGGCGACGCGGCGCAAGTGTTGTCCGGTACGAAAAAATGGTTATTCCTTCTCGAATGTGCCCGATGCACATGCACATTTTCCCGCAGAACGGATGGTCCGAGGGTGGAGGAGGCGTAGGAGGTGGTAAAAGAGAGAGAGGAGGTGGAGAAGCAGGGGAGAGATTGAAAGAGAGAAGGGGAAGAACGAAGAGGGTCGCGGTGGATATAGAAGAGGGTGGTGGTAACAGGGGTGAAAAAAGGGTAGATGGAGGTGGCCGAACGGCAAGAGGAAAGAGGAAGAGGAAGAGGAGGTAGAGAGTAGAGGAGGAGGAAGAGGAGGAGGAGGAGGAGGAGGAGGAGGAGGTAACATTGAGATTAGCAACGGGTAAAAAATCGATGTCATCGCCCCCAGCCCACCGCACCCTCGTTTCGCTCGCTCAACTCAACCCTCTGCTACCCCCGCAGGGCTAAATAAAAGAACTCGAATACACGACCCCTGGAACGCGTACGTGTACGTGGCCGTGGATATCACATACGTGTAAACCTGCACACGCTGGCACACACACACGCGCGCGCGCACGTCCGTAGGTCGACATGCGTGTGCCGCCCAAGGTGCTCGTGTGTGTACGCGCGCGCATCACCGGAATATGTGTATATATGGACGGGGCCGAGTGCTGGAAAAGCGAGCCCCGACTACCGAAAGGGAGAGAGAACGTGAGAATCCCGGGGAAGGGAGCAAGTAGAGAGAAAAAGAGAGAGAGAGAGAGAAAAGAGGAAAAGAAAAAGGGAGAAAGAGAGAGAGAGAGAGAGAGAGATGCGAACGCACGCGGATAGATAGACGTATATATACATGGAGGCAGGAAGAACTGGAAAGGCAGGGTGAGTTATATGCAATTGGTCAGCCTGCACATTTTTTATCGGACGCCGAGCGCACCCGCGATGGGAAATGGTAGTTACTCTTGTATCGACGAACGCCGACGGCGATACGAATATTCTTCTCGCTGAGAAACGACCTTCCGTTTTCCAACAGGCCAAATTCCAAGAATATACGTTTAACTCTACTTAACGCGTTTAATAACGCGTTTAATATCGCGTACATCTCGCGTATCCTATCGTTGAACCTTCTGCTCGAACTATCTACGTTTCCAAGATATACACCACCGATGGTATGCATATGTACTTAGAGCTATTTAAAACTCGGAGACAATGCAAGACTCGATGTGTTAATTCGCAACGCGCCAAGCGAGTATTAAAAACAGGGGACCCGCTTTGAACGTAAGTCGAATGATTTTAAGTGTCCACCATCCTATCACGATTTCACGAGTACGACGAAACGCTTATCGTTCTCTGACTACAAAAGTACTGAAATTTCCTTGACAAAGAATCGGCAATAAATTTATTAATAAATTGTTCAGCGCGCGCTAATACAAAGCCGTATCATTAAGCGCACGGTGTTTTGCGTAGCGATGGAAAGTCTGCGGCGTGACGGATTCGCGGCATATTGCCATAGATCGTGGCTTAATTGAGCAGGACACAACGAGCACGCAGCCGGCCCCGAGGACGAGCCTTTCAATTAAGCGATAAGCGTTATCGGATAGGTGTGCTGCGAACCTATCCAACGAGTTCTCGTTGGATGAACGAAGCAAGAGCGTTACGTGCCAGCCTCGTCGCTCGTGCATTCTTTCTCGACCCTCTGCCAACCCTTACCCTCTTACCCCTTTTAAATCTCAACCCCCTACCCCTTAACGCGAGCCAGTTTATCCTAGTCCGTGCTTTCTTTCATATTTTCCTTTTTCACAGTCGGCTGCGCTTTTTATTATCTTCCTTTTTTTCTCTGTTTTTTCATTCTCGCTCTTTTTTTCTTTTTTTTTTTTTTTAAGCGCCACGCCATTCGGAAAAATCTCATTTCCGATGGAAATCACGATAGCGTGAAGCACGGCGTCGCTTGTTGTCGAAGCACCCTTGAAAATCAAAACAATCGACGGAATCGAGAAAGAGAGACCGATTAATCAGAGCTAAGAATGCCCGTTTCGATGGCATTGTCGTCGTGTTTCCAGCCAGTGGAGTGGCCGTTCTTCGAGGCGCGACTTCGGTAACTTTTAACTTTATCGAATGTCGCTCTCTCTTGCCTACGATCGCGTGGTTCGCGTCGTGCTAATAAAAGTTTTTACCTCTGCTACAGACGTAACCTCGGCCCCACGGTCTCGCGTAAAGGATTTTTCATCCGGCTGTTTTATCGTTCGACCGCTAAGAAACTCGATAAAATAACGTTTAGTTACCGATGCTAAAATGTATTTTAATAACATGCTTTCCGTATTTCCATTGGAAGTAAAGTACTTTGATTTTAAAGCTGGTGACAATTAAGGGGTGAACGAGACACAAAGAAAAGAAGCTTGCGATTGTAATGTCTTTCACAATGGATTTTTGGGTTTTTTAGGACAGAAATTAAATTAATTTGCGTCAAACTTCAAGAGTTTGTACAGCATTAATATTTCGTTTGCGAGGACAAGCATAAGTAATAGAAACAAAATTATTTAACTACAGAAGCGAAGCAATATTACATTTGCTAATAACGTTAACTGTTAAAAAGTAATACAACGTTTCTCGTTACCTTCGTCATGAACGTCGAATATTTTATTTTATAGCGGTAAAACAAAAGAATTTTTATCAAAGATAATATCAGATAATAACATCCACTTAAAAATTACGATTATAGTTCGATAAAATAATTATACACAAATGTAGAGAAGGCGATGAAGCGAAGTATCTGCATGCGTCGGAATAGATTCCATCTTCGCTGAACTAGCGTTAATATATTTTTAACAGAATATCTTTTTAATTAAAATGGTAAAGATTCTAATGCGAGTATTTTCCATGAGCTATTTCTATTTTCAACACAGCGGACTTTTGATCGTCTCCGCCATCTGATTTAGTCGACACTAGAACGAATGATTTTAGAAACTAACTAGTAATAAATAAATTTAACTATCGTAAGGTCTATTAAGAAACTACGTGATATAACGATGTTGGTCCTATCAAATTTTCAACTTGCCGCGTTTCTTTCTCGTTTTTATGATTATATTGTAAGAATCACGAGTATTTTTTTTATTAAAGAAAAAAGAAATAATGATATATATCGTATGAAATTTAAAAAAAAAACTGGTATTTAGATTCGAATTATCATTTATCTATGGTCCCTTAACACGACAGACAGACACGGTCTTGAGAGCAGCGATGCTGGCACATTTTCAACGAGTCGTAAATCAACAAAATAACCGCGTCGCCCACACCTTCTGTACAACATTAAATTACATGAAATCATATCAAAGTAAAAGTCTCGGGTAACACGTAGCGAGATCTATTATATCGGATTCCACCATTAAATCACGACCTATCTTCATACGATGGAATTAATAATTTACCGGCACAATGATTCCAAGCTGTACGAAATAATAGAAAATATATCTAAAGATAATTCTACCGCACATCCTATATAATACTCTTCTATTATCCTATTGTCCTCTATACACATCACGCAACTTTCTTCATATAATTCTCAAATAAATCTCGTACGATCCATAACACACGATAAACACGTTTAACGCGTAACGATGCAAGAAATATGCGCAAGATATCACTCGCTCCCCGTCTGTCCCTAATTTCCAATTATTCATCCCTCATGGCCTGTCTTCGATAAAAACAATCGTCGCGTGGAACGAAAAAATCATCCGCTGATCGATTTCTCAACTCGCTAACTACGCCATCCTGCCTGTAGCACAGTCGTAATAGACCATATAGCATGGTCGATTCCTCTAAGTATCCGTGCACGTGATCGCATGGGTGGCTGGCGTCGGTGAGCGCGTGTATAGGCCGCGTTGTACAATTATTCGAAGGGCGTGGGAGGGATCAGCGAAAGGAGAGAAAGAGCCGGGCATAAGAACTGGGACATTGCCAACAAATTCGAGTTAGTCGAGTAGCGAGTGGTAAAGTGGTGGTTGCGGGCTCGAACGGGCCGAGTGGGAGGCAAATGTCGACTTGGGGCGGTAAGAGGGACGTGGAATGGGGGATGGACACGAAAGAGGGTGGAGAACAGAAGGGAAAGAGTGGAAGCAGCGTCACAGGACTAATGGGAGCGAGAGTGACAGAACGAGAAGGATGAAATCAGAGAGACTCGCCAACGGTGCCGTGATAAAAAGGGTAAAAACGAAAGGGGGAAGGTTGTCAGAGAGAACGAGGGATAGGAAGAGAGAAAGAGAGGGAGAGAGAGGCAGAGATGAAGAGGGAGAGGTCTAACCTCGTAGAGGAAGATTGTTTTCATTCGGTGCTCAAATTGAAAAGGAACGAGGACCGAAGACCGCGATTCGAAAGCCGGCTAAGTGCCGGAGACAACCAAACGGAGGGTGATTTATTCTCTCTCTCTCTCTCTCTCTCTCTCTCTCTCTCTTCCCTCTCTCGCCTTCTTTCCACCAACTCCTCTACCTAACTTCCTTTTACGCTAAAACGATGAAACAGAGAGAGGGAGCGTTGAGAACGGGAAGCTTGTGATTCGTACAAGTGGCAACATAATCAATTTTTTCTTTCTTTTTTTTTACGCATTTTAATTCGCGAACGGAGGATGCGAGTGGTCGAGGAATCGAACCTGCTATGGTTTTCGGATTCTTATATCGCGATCTATCTGGCGTTTCAACCGAAAGCTTTCGTAGCGTCTGGAGAAAAACTTTCATCGTAAGATCGAAAGGAACAATTACACGCGTTAGGTGGTAAATCGTGAGAGAAAATTCGCATAATTCGGTGAAAATTAGCATAAAAATGAAACGAGAGATTACACGCGTTGACTGATAAATAGCAAGACGAACGTTATCGCGTGGTGACAATTTTTGCTTTTACCGCAATTAAAATATCTGACACGAAGTGTTGTGATTATCGGTATCTGTTAGACAAAGTAATATGACTAAGTATCCTTTACATTTCTACTTTTGATGAACAACTTTTTGTTTCCTCTCTTTTCTTTCTTTTATTATCTATTAATTTGATAATATTTCTAAAAGCTTTTATAGATCTCACGATATATCAATTAGAATTTAGCGGCAACCGTTTTATATTTTTCTCGAACTTAAAAAAACCTTTGAATAATAAGAAGATACAATTGGATCGAAAATAAAAGAAAAGACGCGATAGGTTTAAGGAATTGGCAAGAATCGCGTATAAAGTAATTATCCGAATAATCATACACAACTAGTGTTACGTTCTGTTTAGTAGCCGACGAGAAGGTAGCATCAACTGGCGTTTAATGCGACTGGCGATAGCTCCACTTTCGGCTAACCTGCTAAGTGCGGGAATACTAGCACGGGGAAGGATTAAAGTTGTTCTAGATTAAATTATCGATTTAAAATATTTTATTTAAATCCTACTCGATTGACAATTGGCTGACAAGCGTGAAATTCTTCGATCGACAAAAGATGTTTCTTTGGTAGACAGATGATAGCTAATTCTTCAGTAGACGAACATTAATTAATTTACTCGATAACAAACGATAAATATTCTCAAACTCAAACTCGAACTCGAACTTCAAAACTACTACTCAAAACTACTGCTCTGAAACTGCTGCTCAAAAATTACTGTTTCAAAACTACTGTTCCAAAATTTCTGTTACCGTCTTCTCTGAGTCCGCTGCGTTTATATCCGTCGGAGATGGAAAAAACGTCAGAGTCTTTCTTTTGAAAACGTTTGGGAAGATCTCCAACGTTCGTTCAACTGTCGACTTTGTTTACAATTTAAATCATCATAATATCATTATAAAATCATAGTACAAGAACGTAATTAGATGAGTATTCGCAAGACACGACCTTTAGCGGTTTTAACTGCCTTTCACTTCGAATATCGTAAATGCGATTTCGAATAGACGTTTTAATTATTTCGATTTGAAGGAATTTATCGATTTTACTTTCGCGCCACGGATCACGCGGGTCACGGGACGTGACAACTGGATCGAGAATCGAGCGCGAATTTCTACTCTAACAGTTCGGTTGACAAAATCTAAATCAATTTTCGTCTCGTTCTATTTTCACCGGCGTAGTGTAAATACTATAACTGTAAAAACGAACCCTTACGGTACAACGATGAATTGATCGGACACGTTCGATAAATTCCACGGGTTTATCTGTTTGCTTAAACGTTCGCGATTAATAAAAAATAAAAACAGAAAGAGGAAAGGAAAGAGAGAAAGGGAAAGGGTGAATTCGGTGGAAAAATCGGCGATCCTCTATAATCACGCTAGCGCAACCGTTATCACGGCTAATTAACCGATCGCCAAGAACCAATAACTTTTCATTTCTCCTTTAATTAGCGTTAGAAGGCTCGAGAGCCGGTCCAACCGTGTTACATCGGCGTTCGCTGCAATTTGTCGTCGCGCGCCGATACGCCCGAAGGGGATTGATTTCGTGGCGACCAGCGATTTTCCGTTTCCTACTCTTACTTTTATTGCCCTCCTATGAGTTCATTAGCAATTATACGAGCGTATCGAGTAACCACTTATTCTCATTTCCCCGACACAAAATAGTATATCGTTTCCAGGCGTTCGAACGAAGCTTGGAACAAACGGAGGCCTTCGTTGAAGCACGTTATTTTTTCGATCGCGCGATTTTTATCGCGTTAACGTCGTTCAACCGCGTAATAACGCGTACAGCGGCTCGCGAAAGAATTCCAACACTTGTACAAACCTTCTATGAATATATTAGCCATACGGAGTCCATATTGTACAACTTGGTGCACAGAAAAACCGATCAGGCATAAGTATCGTTTGCTTAAATTTATCATGAAATTTATGCGTTTCTGTCATCTCGTTGTGATAAATAAGCTTATGGTGGTAATTTCTTTCGCAAAAGGTATATCGAGATAATGGAATAATCGCCTCGGCGCAACGTATGTGTCAATAATCTATACCAGCCAATCTATCAGAAGCTTGTTTATGCTTGCTGGTAAATTTCCTAACATCGAAAGTTGCGAATCGCAACTTGTTCCGAGTTCCAATTACGTCGATAAAATTGTATTTCCACGGAGAATACGCGTAAACTTTTCCAATGTAACCAACATGACGTAACGATATCCTGCGCCCGTACATCCAGCTATCGCAAGGTTAAACACAATCGTTGATCGTCTAACGAGTTGATTAAGCGGTACACGTTTTAACGGTTACGTATCAATTCGAAGCGCAAATCGTACACGGCAATAACAACGCGGCTATAAAGCATCCTGAGCTAACTAGTTTGCCACTTGAGCCACCGGACGCAATTTCGCGCCGATTTAATGGTGGACCGGCCTATTCGACGACGCGACGGCCCTATCCCTACCCTGTCCCCAGGCTTGCACCCCATTAAGCAACGCCCCTGGGTACAAGGGTGAGAAATGATCGGCCGCTAATGCTAATGAATATCAGCTCGTCGTGTCAGGGAGGGTTGTTTGGGAGTTTAGGACTCTCTTCCCCATCCTCCGTTTCACAACGCAGAGGGAGAAAGATAGAGATAGAGAGGGAGAGAGAGAGAGAGAGAGAGAGAGAGAGGGAGAGAGATCTAGGTAGCTCGCGTGCAACGAGGGGTCGTGGTCGCTTTTAAGAAAATTGCTGACAGAAGGGGGATGTGGCCCAGTGTTTCCCCTAATTAGCCAAAATTACACGATTTCCCGGACCAGATGCGTCGTCACCCCCTTTTCGTTTTTGTGATCCGTGACTACGGGGCGGCCGCTAGACACCATCAGGATCGGCCGGCATATTCCGAACTTAATTAACGAGAAATCTTTTGATCCTTAAACTCCTACCCTCGCTGGCGCGGTAGCGCGATAGAAATCAGGCCGACGTTCTTTAAGCGGCCGCCGCTCCGGCTTAACGTCTCTCGTCCGGGAAACTTCGTAGAAAAGGGGATGGTCTGGTAACTTCACCGTATACGTTTTCGGCTACCTTACGCCAGAGATAAAGAGCTCTTCCTCTCAGCTGCGTGAATACGAATGATAAAGCACCAAAAGAAATTGTTTCGACGGAATTCTCGCTTACCTGCTTGTGCATCTCCACGTTTAGGCCGTAAGACATTTCGTAGTACTGTAACAGAAAGAAGCAGAGATATTTTATTATCGCTTTTTATGCACGTTCGTGTGTCGTGATCAAGCTACGTGGTAATATTCGTGCGATTGTTGGTTGATCGTTTTGGGCCAAGAAATCGCGACATTCTGATTCGATAGCCTCGCTTTTTCACGATATGATATTTTCATAGCGTGTGAACATATAAAAGTAAAGGTTGCATTAGATATACAGCGTACAATCGAGACAGATCGTCGAATCTTAATACAACGGTCGCTGTATTGCTTTTACTGAGAATGAAAAGAAGTTTACAGCTAAAGTTGCAAAAAAAAAAATATTTTACATATATGGGTATGTAGAATTACAGTTTACTGCTTTTCAAGCGATTATTATCGGTGTCTGTTTCATTTAAAATAAGTAGCAACGACGATCTGAAACAGCCATTATTTCAAAATTCTAATCCAAACAAAAAATATCATTTCATCCTTAGAAGAAGTTTAATCCCACGACGATTTTCGAACGTTTTACGTCTGAGTCTCGCTCCAGTTTTAACTAAAGACAAAAGTCTACATCCGCTATTTTAAGAAAATCTACAGCATTCGATCGAAATTAGAAACTATGTTGGTAAAAATAATCATTCTCTCGGGTCTGTTCGAAATCTAAGAACTTTCTCAACGATAGAAAAATACAAATCGATCGAAAAATGAGACAAAGCAAGAGTTAATTACGATGATCTTTTGTACCGATCATGATGTACGATAGATTAACAATGAACACTGTCAACGTTCAATGGCCCTGGTTAGAAGAATGAGCGAAACATTGGCGAGATCGGAGTTCCAACCGGCTCCCTGTCCTTTCTTTCATTAGCGATACTTAACTTCTGTTTCTTCACAATATCGTTTCAGACGCTCTAGAGTTTTCACGAGAAGCAGGGAACCCGGTTGGTACAAAACTTTTAATAAATACAACAGGCTTCTTGTAAATCTCGACGAAACGAGAACCACCGTACCACTGTTTCCTTTCCTGTTCCCTTTCACTCCTTTCTTCGCTGTTACGGAGGTAGCGTACAAAAGAAAGGATCATTACAACGTTCTCTTGCGAACGAGTCGGATCAACCGACCACTTTTGTCCCTTGAACGCGCGAGACTCGCATGCTGCCTCGGTCCAGCATTGCCCAAGGTTCAAACTGACCTAACGTCGAGACGAAAAAGAAAACCACTTTCGCGGTAGAATTTGGAATGTTAATCTCTCGCCGGTAGATTTTTGTTTCAAAATATTTTTTGTTTTTCGGTCATGATCCTTTCTACGTAGAAACTGAATTCTTGGAAACGTACAAGGATTATCCGTAAAGTATTCCATCATTTTGAATATTCAGAGAACGAATCGAGCGACGAAAGCTAACAACCATTCGAAAGATATTTTACCGAGCTTATGCGAACACTTGCTGTTCCGTCGTGCTGTTCGATCGATAGCGAAATGTCATCGAGCGAGTTTTACCGATCTTCGATTATATGATCGTTGTATTGACAATGCCCTGAATATATACGGTGAACCGCAACGCGATCGTTGCATCGATAAGAGTAGTGAGATTTTCAAGTATCGACAAGATATTTCGCCATTTGGATTTTTAAGTAGGAATTAATTAAACGCAAAGCGTAGACCGAAGTTATATTGCGATCAACTTTACCCGGGTCAATCTTTTTCCAAAGTTCAAATTTCATACAAGTCCACTTCTTTCCAACGTTCGTTTAGAATCAGCCATCCTTACTTCTTTACGATTAAAAAATTATTATTGGATATCCGCTTCGAAAGCATATCCGCTGTATCGAATCCTTATCGTTTATTAATAATCTCTAGATTCTAAATTATGCGTACCTCGTAGATCCTAAAACAATTTTTCAACTCGTCTCAATATAAAATCTTGTCCGCCTTAACGAGAGAGGTTACATTAGTATCGTTGCAAAATTTCGCGTATTATCTTATCTGCGGTTCTTCGAATTGTGCCTGTATGAAATAACGCAACGTTAACGATCGTATATCGCCCACGTAATACACGAACGAAAGCAATAAAATTAATCCATCATTTGCCAAATACTTTCCACATCGGATTTTACAGTCGATGCTTCTATAACAGCTTAATCCGCGTCAAGCGGCAGTTGCGTATTTAATCAGATAAATCGGGCATATTCCACCGTGCTTTGTAATGGAGGGAGAATTAACTTCAGCCGGCTAGTTATGTAACAAGTATTTCACCCCACCGGTTGAGGGCTAAAATTGATTATCGACGACGCCAACGACCGAATAAATTACCCTGTGTTTCTCTGCCGCGACACGATCGATCGAGCTAAGGTTTCATCGCCGATGTCTACGAAAAACTTGGTTTTATTTGTCGCGTGAAACCAACGCCGTCGAGATCGTTCGTTGAACGTTAAGCGAGCCCTGTTAATTTCCAAGTATAAACAGCAGCAGAAGCGAGAAGAGATTTTTCACGAGACGAGTAAACTCGCGACAAGATTCCCTTGCAACTCGAACGTCTTCAATTGGGTTAACTACATACAATTCGTGGGTACAGCCTCCTGATCGTAAATTGGTTAGTAGCTGAAGTCATTCGAGTACGAGTCACCCGCTCTGGGACGCATTACAGCACCGACACGATGATTCCGTGACGCGTTATATGTAGCACGCTCGTGAAAATGTTCGAGTAGAAGGCGCATGGAACGAGGATCGACAGAAACGGAGCAAACTACACGAATATGCAAATTCTTCGATTTATACCTGTTACGTAATTAATTTACGGCCACGTGTTTTGCGAAATGCTTGTATAGATTATCATCGAACGTTTCCCGATGCTACTTGCAAGCATTCAAACATGCTGTTTCAAGAAGCTGAGCGCTTTATGCAGCAACGTGTATCTGCTCAGAAATACTTTTTAAAAGTTCCTAAATACCTAACGGGTTTCTCTCTCTTCGCTTTTCTTATACTTTACACTACTTTACATTCTTTCTTCCAATTTCTTGTTTATTTCTGACCTGCGTTTCTTCCCTCCTTTCTTCTTCCGCGCATTCCTTTCTTCCTATCTTCTATCCTCCTTTCTCTCTCGCGCCTCTTCGGTTTCTCCTATCGAAGTTCGGTAAAATATTCTCAATACAAATTATTCAAACGTATTCCTTTACAGAAAACATTCACGCGAACGAAGCGAGCTTTGAAGCAAAATTTCTAAATGAAAGAACGAATAATCTCGCCTGCGCGATCGTCTCGCATAAAAATCTAGATCGTATCGAAGTGTCGAATATAACGAACGGTATCGAACGGACGATGTCTTTTATAAACATTACGGGAAGGAGGCACAAGTCAAAAGCGATAATCCCTAGGTAGGTTGGAACAGAGGTAAGCTGGTAAGCACGAAGAGAAAGTAAGGGTCACGTCCAAAGGCTGGACGGGGGTTCGATCCGGTCGGTGTTCCGCTAAAGTGCATCGTATCATACGATTCGTGAGCGCGCTTGCGCGATCGTAAATCGGTTAGTGACTGTCGCTTAGCGCTGCGTGTCCGCCTTTAGCCCCTCGTTCCAGGACGAATGGCTTCAGGGGGTAAGGGGGTTGGCTTTGGTCGTCGAGAGAAAGCATACACGTAGGTCGAGAGATAATACTCCGGGGAGATCGATAACATCGACCACGGAAATACACCGACTTAATAATGCAGCCGATAATCACGATGAAAGAGCACGATGACGATGGCAGAAGTAACGGTAAGAGAAATCAGTCGGTCGCTAAGTACGACTTCTAACGCGTCTTTTCACAGAGACCTTGTCTTCCTCTGCAACCCGCTTTATCGTAATATCAATTTTGTCGGTAAGCTGGATGCCGCCCTCTCGTCGTCCATTATCTAAGTAGATCGACAATACGCGAACGGTTACGATTATTATACAAGCGATAGCTAAGTGGAACGCGACACGTGATCCGTTTCGATATTGGATCTATGTTGCGAGCGTAACAATCGCATTACGTATTGGTCGTTGTTGAACGTTAGGGCGGAAACGTTAAGTAAAAAGTTAAATATATCGCGTAATAAGCGACAGGAGCGGCAGAAACGACAAAAATGCGTTTGATCGTTGATTAGAAGTTACTTGAAATACTTATGATTCGTGAGAATGTGTCGGATTTCTGGTTTCTTATGACCCAACGATTTTTAGAAGAACGTAAGACTATAGCAGGAAACTCGCCTAAAACGCAAATTTCAGGATGCTAGATATAATATACGTAGAATATCACACTATTATAGAAATGTGTAGTTATGAATAAAAAAGATGTGAAACTTTCATTGACCCTCACTTGCCATTCTTTCTAACCGAGTATTACATTCGTCGCTAGCTGTCTTTTAATACAACAACCAATTTTAAACGAGCTCTTTGGTAACTGATACTTTCCTTCTTCTTGATTATCAGCCTGTATTATAGCAGTTTAAGGTTAACGTTATTAATTCTCCGCATTTTATCATTAGCGAGTATGGAAATTAATTAATTATAAAATTGGCACAATCGTGACATCAACGACAGGACGGAAATATCGTTACACAAACACATGCGCGAAGAAATTGCAAAATAGACTAAATGACTTCTTGGCGATTAATTATTAACGAGACTGATGATCCGCCGGAAGGCAGATGAATTTTAAATGAACGCAATCAATTAACCTGCTGGCGTATTATGTGACGGTAGAAACGGAAGAACACCGTGGGAAAAAAAACGGCGACAGATTAAATATAACTTATTCCACGTTCGTTCGCGATAGAACGTTCAAATAGGAATTAACAAATCGCTTCTCGACCGAGTTAATCGGACCGGATCGATATCGTACCGATTAAAAATGTCCATTTTATAAAGCAATTTACACTTATCGCGAAACGTATTACTGCTATGTTTGTTCAACTGTTATATCAAAAGGACATAAAGGATTATTATACTTATCACAACCAAAGCAACGTTCGATAAATATGCAAATATATTTTATTTATTCCACGTGATTAAAACTTCAAACCCGTTTTACATTTACATCACGTCGAATTACGCGAGATATATTTTGAAATTTCGCATTATAAGACGAGAAACAGACGTAAGACATTCCGTGATACAGTTAGTTGAATGTATACTGTTGAGTATACTCTGCTTATACGTCCCTTGTATATTTCAATGAAGATTTGTTATAAAACATATGTTCATCCGAAACTTAACTCGCTTATCACGACGCACAGAAGTCGTACGCGAACCGTCAACCAACCTTTTCGAAACACCCTATATATACGTGTAACACGGAATGGCTCGGTCGATCGTATAGAATATAAAAGACAAAAAATCGTATCCTTTGGAGCGATTATCGATGAAAAAGAGTGAGAGAGAGAGAGAGAGAGAGAGAGAGAGAGAGAGAGAGAGAGAGGAAAGCCATCCTAAATTGCGCGTTATCGACATCCTAGACGGGAATTAATTCGATTCGTGACGTAATAAAATGCTTCTTGGCCGCATCGCGGAACGTATATTGGGTTCGTTGGAAAGTCCGAAACACGAAGAAAAGAGTTCGCCGGGCCAAGTCGATAATCGGATGAAGAGAAACTGTCGGTGGTCGACAGAGGTATGGGGAAGGGGGGTCGTATCGATCTCATCTGGCAACCTTTCCTTTTCTATTTTCACGTGGTTCGGAACCCAATAATAGGGGTTGTACCGATAATTTCACCCCCTCCGGTTATTCGATATGGATCTTTTAGTAGCGAGCCTTTGCTAGGGTGATTGAACCGCCTACTCTCTTTTCCAGCATCCCCTATACTCTCGACTATATCTTTCTGTCTACCATATATATTCTCCGTCTCTTCCCATTTTCTCTCTTTTTCAACTCCACGTAACCACTCGGCGCGCACTTTCCTTCCACCTCGTCGCTCCCCGTTTTATCTTTGTTTCTCCTTTTCATCCTTTCCCGAATGTTTTCCGCGAGTGCTCGCGCCTCGCGCTTCCGTACAATTAATGGATAATTAATCAGCCAAACTCGACCGCGACGATAATCCGAGATACGGGTCGTTACCTTTGTCAGATGACAAAAAAGGGAGGGTCGAATATGACGAGGCGGGGATGGAACAGAAGGGTAGGAGATGAGAGGAGACGAGCGAAGGAAAAAATTTATTTGCTTTTGCGGTTAATTCTTGTCCTCTTCGCAGGGCGACGGGATCGTAAAGCGACGGAAAGGGATGCGCGTCGACGTAAGTGAGATCGATAGCTACGTAAAGGGAGAAGTCACAAAGTTCGCAGGAAAGAACGGTTACGACGTTGGCAGCGTTAAGAAAATTGAATAGCGAAAGACACGGTTGCCACAAAGAAAGGAAGAAAAAAGGAAGAAAGAAGGAAAAAAGGAGAGAAGAAAGGAGAGGGGGGAAAGAAGAGAAAAGGGTGGGAAGGGTTTGGTGGAAAAAAACAAAAAAAGGAAGAAAGAGAGAGAGAGAGAGAGACCCGGGTGAGAAGCATCGTGGTGGGAAAAAGGAAGGGTCGGTAAATTCGTGAAAACAGTTAACCCCACGGACGTTGGTGCACCGTTATGAAACTTCGTAAACGTTGGTAAAAAGGGGAGGGTGGAAAAACAAAAACACTAAATTGCACGGTAGAAACTTCAAAGGCGGAAATAAAATCTGTAAAAAGAAGCAGACGGTGAACGCAAACGGGAAAAACAAGAAGTAATCAAGAAACGTGCCCGGAGGATGTGGGTTATGTTTAATTTGTTACGCTGCGGAAAAACGAAATAGAGATAAAGAGAGGGCGCGGAGGAGAAGCGGCGTGGAGGAAAAAAAGGAAGTAGCAGAGGAGCGAGAAAAAGAGAGGGAAAACGCGGGTAATCGGGAAGTCTGCGTTTTTAAAGGGTGAAAAACGTGCCGCGCACCGACGGCAACCTGCTTTCATAAGAATATTTTTCACGTCTTTACTGGCCGTCCCTCTTCCCTCGAACTCTCGGTCCCGCGCACGTTTCATCGGTGCGAATCGTTCCGCTTTCATAATAAAAATCGAATTAATTTCTTATCGATTTAACAACTTTTTCTAAAGTGTCAAATAAAATGAAGAGGAACGAGGAAATAAATCCGAGCGCGCACGACCCCGCTTTCTCCGTCAGATACTTTTCAGGGAATTAATTTAACGGTACTCCATCGTTTCGCGATAAAAATGGAACAACGCGCGCGGCGAAAAGGTTATTGCACGATAAAACTAAATGGATTCTTCGCGATACCTTCGAATGGACACACAGGATCGTTTCTGATGATGCCAAAAAAAAAAAAAAAAAAAAAAAAAAAAAAAAAAAAAAAAAAAATAAATAAATAAAAAGAAAAAAAGGGAGCTACCGGAAACCTTCTCCGAGGGAGATAATCGAGTGGTTCTTCCGTTTTCGTAGTTAATGAAACGTATAACAAAATTATTATCTTTCAATGATACACATACACTGGCAGATGGTATCGATCATAGTCGTATAACCATATATTAGATATAGCCATTGATTGAAGTGTTTGATATACTGCACAAACTATGACAATTCCGTGCATCGATTCAGAGCTGATGCGATTTAACAAATAAAAAATCCGCAAACGTAACGAGTCGCGTCTATTGGAAAAGAATGCATCGGATAAGGATATGTCGCGAAGCGATGATCCGTGCGCTAAAGTTCTGAAAAGGACGGGAGCACGGAATGTATGGGGTGGTGTAGCGAAAAGAAGAGAAACAGGAAGAGAAATTCCGAGAAGAAGATGAACGGCAAGCAGCGAAAGAGAAGAGGAAAACAGATAGCGCGAGGAAGAGAAAAAGAGAGAGAGAGAGAGAGAGAGAGGGATGAGAGAGGGAGAAAAAGTTGAAGCGGCCGCGGCACTCGGATTTACGCGGCACGTTACCCTAATGAAAATCGCGGAGGATGAATTGTAGGAGGGATGGAAAGGTGGCTGGTTGGAATACACAGGGGTGGAATTAGAATATCAGAGACACGTTCGCAGTCTGTACATACGTTACACCAATACTCCTTCTCGTCAGGCTGTACGTATATAATACTTGTCGGTAGTTGACAAACCCTCGACATCAATTTCTCTCTCCGTCTCTAATTCCCCCCGTCTCTTTCCCTTCCCCTTTTCCCTTTGCCACCCTATGCCCCCATCCCCTTCCTCTGTTGCCTTCCGACTCTGTCCTTCTCTCTATCGCGTCCTCTCCCTTTCTACTCTTCCCACCAACCCTCCCTTATCTTTCTCTCTTTCACCCTGTCACTCGGCTCTTCGTCTCTCTCGCTTCCTCTCTTCGTTTACTTTGGAGATATCGATTACCGGCTCAACTCTCAACCCCCATCAACCCCTCTGTCACCTCCAACCCCCACCCCTTATCCACTCCCACTGACACCCCCTCCCCCACAACCCAAGCCCCAACCACTCGGCCCAGCTTGCTGCTTGGTTGCTTGCACGGTGTCACATCGGTGTAGCAGTTTACAGAGATGGTACAGTTCGCGACAATTACGATCAAACGTACAGTTAACATCGGCGTACGATCTCGCGACCCGGGGATGAGGGATTGCGATGGAAGTCGTGTCGCCTAACTGCTTCGTGCTTTTGGATCGATCATTGCATGCCGCACACGCTCATCCGGCGTCATTTTTTCCGCTCTCTTTTCTTTCTCTCTTCTCCTTTCTATCTCTCGTTTTTCACCTCATCTTGTCTATGTTTCTCTCGGAGACAAAATGAGCATGTTATTGCGATATATCGAAATAATACAGGTGAGAAGAGGAGAAACGAAGGGGCTCGCCAAACGATCGCGTTGCGAGATAACGCTCGCAGACGGTGTTTCGCAGACGCGTTTAAAATAATAGGGGGCTTCTCCATTGGCGAATTTTTTCTTTTTCTCTCACCCTTTTTTTTTTTTTTTTTGAAAAAGGGAAGCGCAGAGGTGAAAATAAATCCAGGACCGAGGATCGTAGCAGGCTGTTGACCCTACTCCGCTGGGGAACGTATACGTTTTCGTATACCAGAAGGTAGGGAGCAGTTTACAGAACAGCATAACAACCAGCGTAAAAGCACGTTCTCAAATATCGGTGGATTTATACACGCGAATAAAGCAGACGACCCGATTTCTTTTTCTTTCGCCCGCCTATTCGCCCGCCCGTTACACGAAAACCTGCTCTTCCCTCTGTACGTTCCACAAACTATCAAAACACGCGAAAATTACTTTCCAAAGGAACTGCCGGCTTAGCGTGCAACGTAAATAAAGATATAGGCAAATATTTTGCGTGGAACAATCGTAATTACGAGGTAAAAGCGCGGATTACAAGAGCAATTTACTGACTAAACGGTAAAATAAATTAAATAAAGATATTCAACGTGTTTGAAAATTTCAAACGATCGAATCTTTTGGCTCACCTATTCTTTTTTTTTTTTTCTTCTTCTTTTTCTCTAAGTTGTTCCGATACAATACAGGGCTATAATAATTAATACATGAATGTTTATACAAATTCATATCTTCGTACATTTCCATATTTTTAAAGAAAGAAACCCACAATGGAAATTTATTTCAACTATTGGAGATTATATCGAGTACTTTGCTCCGAATATTTTGTACATTTGCGTAGTGTATACATTCTGGGACGCAATCTTTTTCGGCCACTTTACGTTACCAAACGTTATTTTGTAACAGCGTGTCTGTGAAAGAACATTATGATAAACTATTTCTTTAATGAACAAAATATCGCTTTCTATCCAATATGTGACCTATGAAAAATAAGAAATTCCCCTGAGCGACTTTCGAAGCGATGGAAAGGCCTCGATACGAGGGAAAAATAACGCGAGTACTTTTTCAAAAAAAAAAAAAAAAAAAAAAAAAAAAAAAAAGGATGTAAACACGGAAAACGAGGATCATCGATGTAACACTGAGAAATTTATTTAAAAAATTGCACTACGAATTCCTAAGCTTCCACTTTGTTAGGTCTTTCCATCGAAGTTTAACTTTGCTCGCGATTCCCTCATTTTTCAAAGACTTTGTTACTCGCACTTCTCCTTTGATCCTCTCGCATCGATTGGTCAGATGTACGAAAGAACAACGAATTCCTGGACTGTTCGATAATAAATATTTAATAAAGAAGCGAGGAATGAAATGGACTCCCGTGGCAAATACTTTGGTCCACGTTAATGCCGCACTTTAATATAGGTAAGTCCAAGTTAAGCTCCTTACCGATGACGATACGATTAGTATGGTTGGTTGAGCTAATTGCCTTCGTGCTGATGGGAACTGAATCGAAGAGCCGGCAATATGAAGCGAGAACAATATCGATCGTTTTTCTCCATTGCCCCATGTCGGGGAGGGTTGCGACAAAGATTACCGAGTTCAATAATGGCCCTGTAACCTCGTTGCTTATAAAACCCGATTCCGTGGCTACGATTACCCTCTCTATCGATAATTTCAACAATAGAAACACGTGCACCGGCACAGAACTTTCGACAGTCCTCTGTACAGTATATACATAATATACAGTAGTCTGTATATTATAACTAAGATAACAACAAAAGATATACACTGTCGGAGGATGTATTGCACTACCATAATGTGTAATTGTAACATTTCGTTTTTATTTGGTCCTTGTTTCGATTTGTACGTACAGAAACATAATAACGTTGAACTAATTCTGCATTCGCAGAAGTTAACACGCCTTCGATTTACGTTCTGGAAATTTTGTTAACCTCGATAATTTCAACAACTTCAACAGTCGTAGGAATCTTAATAATCGAAGAGGCTGCTGCGATATGGAGGGAGCTCGGCTTGCAATCGTTTGAACAGACGAAGAAAAACCAACTGAAAGTTGATCAGAATCAAATCACTTTCCCAAACCTGCTGTGGATTCAAATATAAAGTCTATGTCTTTCTTTTTCTTCCAATCGACAGAGTTTTCGATCTTTCTAACTTCCATATCCCAGAATTTTGATAATCTTCGCAACTTTCGTCACGCGAAACGTTGTACTCCGAAGAAACGCGTAACAACGCCCGATAACAGTGCGACGATTCATCGAATCCGCTCGAGTTCGTCCGAGTGTCACCTAAGCGATGTTTTCAACTGCCGCGAATAAGCTGTACTCGATACGAAGATAAAAAGACATGAAGACGAACTTACAAAGTGCCTTACCATAACGTAATGCCTCTGCATCTCGGTCTTCTCACTGGCCAGTTTCTCGCATTCGATCTTCAGTCTGAAAAGTGAAAAGCGATTGAGAACAGAACCAGTCAGACATGCGTTAAAGCAGAAATGGCGCGCACTCGTTCAGGACCATTTTGTATACGTGTGTTTGTACGTGCGTATATGTGTACCTACATGCATATATATATATATTGTATAATGTGCGTGTGCGCGCGCTTGTGTGTGTACGTGTAAATACGTGTAAGCGCATAGGGCAAGACCGCTTCCTTTCCCTTTGGGATTTGCAGCATCTTGAATTCGAGGAGGAAGAGAACGCGGTGTGTCTCTAGAAAGTAAGACGGAGTTCTCCGGCGAAAAAGCTGAAGGAATAAGAAGAAATGAGATTATAGCGGTGTTAGCGGTTGCGGCGGGCGACCCGACCACTGAAAATCTAAAAAAAAGAAGCCCAGCTATGAATAAAGGAAGAGGAACCTGCCGAGGACATTTTGGCAAATATCGTTCTACGCGTTATTTGCCGAGGAAAATCGATCGGAACGTATGGTATAAAGTTGCTCTTGGAATCGTTTTAACGTCGTTCGCGTGAAATTTTAACGCGACGTATCTCGTACTTTTATTAAAGAAGTAAATTTTACACGGTAACCATTATGAGTTTACCATTATCTTATTTCCAAATTTAAGATCCACGTTAATTGAAAATTCGAAATTGAGATACTATTTATTACTAGAGTTATTAGAATGTCAAAAGTGGATCTTAACGCATTCGCTGTGATCGAATTTTCTTTTCGAATTCTGATTCGAATTCTCGCCAGAAGATGACATAAGTAATCGCGTATTTCCAGGTAAGTGAAAAAAAAATAATGTTCCTAATGTTGAGCTAATCAACGTGACTCCAAAAACCCATACGTTTACAAATGCTGTTCGCATAATGAAATTTACCTGCCGATTGTACGAATCGTTATGTAACTTGGTATAAAAATGATTTTTAAAAAAATTCATTTACGCCACGCGCAGTAGCCAGAAAAGATATTTGCGCGTATCTATCTCTATTTCCAACGAAACATTTCGTTTATCGGATTCTACGTTTCATTTTTATAGTATTTTTGTAACCATACGAAGATACCTGCAAGTGACGTGGAATTTAACACGATTCGACCGAAAATTAGCATAAACTATAACAGAAACAATGGAACGTAAATACTTTCTGCAGCCACCGCAGTACGATTCCACCTGAACTTTCGTCACTTCGTAATGCGACAATTGTATCTTACAAGAAAGATAATATTACCTTTCAAAATTCATAAAACTGCCAAAGATGATACAATAAACCACGCGGCGATAAAAATTGCGAGTGTTTCGGAGTCGAAATAAAAGAAGTACGATTCACGGCGAGAATGGTCGAGACCGTAGAACGTAGATTGCCAAGGACCGTGCAACAATAAGACTCCGTGTCTAGGAGTAGAACGTACGCTTTGTAAAGCCGTGGCTTTTCTCAAGAAAAGGAAGCACGTTGCTGAATTTTCGCGAGCAGCGAATTCCACAAGGTCGTAAAAAAAAATTGCCAAGAGGCAGGCAGAAAGTTCATGAATTAGCGGGAAAATTTCGTCGAGGCCAGAACGTCCCGGGGCAGACATACGCGCACTGGGTGGCGACTAGCGGCGAGTACGCGTAGCACGTACTAGCTGGGCGTTAACAACGAAACGCAAATTTAACCGTCCATCCGACGGTTTCAACGGTATCGCAAGTGCGGCATGCGAGATAATTAATGATACGTAAACGCAGACATTTGTACACACGGTCCCATTACACGGGCGTCCGCCCGAAAGTGAGCACTGTTCCAATAACGTTAACGGTTATAGCATCGCCTGCGTCTGGATACTACTTGCCGGAACGTCGATTAATTACCGTGTTCGGGCCTCGATTATCAATTGCCATAAATCGTCGACATGCACGCGATGTCGCGCGAGTTCTTTCTCAGTCATCCAAACCGTATACAGTTTTGTCACTTTCGTGATTCGAAGTACGGAAGACTGTCGCTTAACCGGCTCTCGTAGAAGGGAACCTCCGACGAGACAAACGAATCACCGGTTAATCCGAAGATACGCATACAGCATGTGAACCGGTAACTGATGATAAACCCGGGCAATGCGTGGTTTCTCGTGAAAAAAAGTGTTTCGTTCACTCGCGGAGAGACGCGATCGCGAAGAAGCACGTCAACGGGAGTCGTAAATTCCCGTTACGATTAGATAATCGACGCCGCGAAACGATCGATCCCCTGTTTCGTTTAGGATAACAGGGGTGGTTAATTGAATGCGACACAGATATGATAATGTATAATTAACAATTTATTCCAACAACTTTGTTATGAGTAGTTACGCTGTTGCGTTAGGTACAAGTTTAGTATTTGACTGATCTAATGGTATAAAGTCGGCCAAAGGTGTTGACCGTGCGAAAGTTGGTAAATCAGTGACGTTTGGCAATGATGCGGTGGCAGAGGAAAGCTAGTGATGGGTAGTGAACATTGTTTCTTATTGGTCAATAAGATGACCGGTAGACTAGGAAGGGTCTTAGCTGCCCTTGGAGGAAAGTTGATGGTGGGAGGTATCGCACGTGCGAAACTAACTTTCCCGTAAGAAATGAACATTTGCTAAGCAGATGCTACATCCGGCTCGTAGGATCTTAGATATATTTGTGCAAGGTTTATGAGGGGTCCTAGAGGCTATTGAGGGTATGCGACAAGGATGTGCGGACATGTGGCTGCCGTCCTGCCCGCGGTGTGTAGCCTGGCCCAGGTAGAGAGTCGGCCGTCGTAACAAAAAGAAAGAAAATGCGTGGGATGTAGGGTAATGTTTCGACACGCGAGCTTTCGTCTTTGAGAAAAACTGAGTTTGAAAGTTAGCCCGGTACGCGATCGAAACTCCGTTGCAAAGTACGGAGAACCAGCGATGTTGCGAATATCGCTTTTTACAATTTACCGTAGAATTTTAGTATTGTTTATGTCATCTGCTTGCGATAAATCCGTGGGAGTAACGAATCGAAAGAAAATAAATCACTTGTTTCTTCAGAATTGAATATTAAACTGTGTTCTCGTGTAATTGGATCGAGAAACGAATAAAAAGTGGTGTCGATCGGTTTAGCTTCCGAGAGGCTGATATATAAGTAACGAACGTTCTACATGTACTACGTATGCTCGCGAAATTATTCCAACAGTTATAGAAATTTCCTGCGATTATATTACGCGCGTTATACGAAACATGTTGAGATAATACTAACAAGGCAATGAAACGCGATTGTAATGATTATGCTGGTAAGGTATTCGAAACAAATCTGCAAATGTAACATAGAAACTACAAGATATTTAGCGCAAGTATATTTTGCAGGGATGATAAAAGAATTTAGACAGCCAATTATCTATTTACATTGGTAAACCGCGATGGGTACTCAGTAGAATCATCTTTAGCACTTGTTGTGTGTACCGGTGATTAGGAAAGAAGCCCAAGTCATACGTCGTATTTATTGTTACAAGATATTTAAAGTTTTGCGTTTGAACTGAATCCTATTTAACGACGTCACAGCCAATTCAATACAACGGTTCACTTTCCACTACTTACAAACACGTTTTCGGATTATCGTAATGTTACGTAATGCGAGACGGACGCAACGCAAAATAATAACAAACTCGTTTGTTTTAGATTCTTGACTAAGGCCACTTTCATAATCACCGGAACATACGTTTAAAAGGACTATTTACACTACGCCAATTTTTTACCAAATATATATATAACACGTAGTAAACATCTCGTAACTTCCATGTACATTTCTACGCTGCTTTCAATTTTTACCAATATAATCGTTACTTTAGAATCTTGTTACGGTATTAAATAAAGTTTCAAAATGTTTTATACGATACGCGTAACATATACGTAAAAGTGTCTCTGATAAGCGTGGAAATATACGTTTGTCAGCCACTGTAGATTCGCCGCGAATCTTTGCGTTAGATTTTCAACTGGAGGTCGTCCTGTTATCAGCGTATCCGGTTTGCGACTGAAGCCCGCGAGCGTTCGAAACGTTCGACGCGTTATTAGGAGCCGGGAGAGGAGAGGACGTCGTGAGCAAACAATTCCAACTTTCTTCTCTCGGATAAGAGACTTCGAAGCGATCGGCGTGCAACAGCGTTAACGGGGTGGGTTCTGAAACAACCTGGAAACAGGGAGCAGCGGGACGAAGGAGGAAAGGCGAGGAAAGATGGGCAGAAGACAGCCGAGGCAAGCATCGGCGTCAATAATCGTGGATCTTCGAGAAACGCGAACGCGAGACGGAAGGGATGAATAGACGAGAAAACTGGAAAGGGGGAGTTGGGCGAAGGTGGTGGAGAAAGAAAAACAAAGAGCAAGCGAGGGAGAGAGAGAGCGTGAGGACGAGGAGAGTCAAAGAAAAGAGAAAGACTCACGAGTGGTTCTGTTGCTGGATGAAATTGAATTCCTCTTTGATCCTCTCGCAAGTGTCAGCCACCGTGAATTTCAGACCTCCCGCAGCCCCACCGCTTCCTCCGCCACCCTGCAACATAAAAAAAAGAGGAAGAAGGAAAATGAAAGAGAAAATAAGAGGAGGGAATTCGATTAGCATACACGACAAAGCAGCCGCGACAAAGAACGAAAAATAGATCAGCTAAAACGCCGAAGCGTTATGGTCGTACGGGCGTGTACATGCTGAGAAGACGCTTCGATCTGTAGAAAAGTTACTGTCCACTTTTTCTATGTGGTAATTAATCGACGCGCAATTTGAAGCAACAAGGTGCTTTTATTTATATATATATATATATATAATATAGTGGTTTGTTAAACCATAGTTATTCATAGTAACTTGCTGTAGCGAAAAGGATTTGTACATTCGAAAACAATAACGTGAGCCCTCGTGTTATTCGACGAGATATTTCATTTTTTATATTCTAAGGAAAATAAAGGAAAGAAGCAAGAAGAAATGTGAAACACGCTCGTTTAAAAAATTTATATTTGGCAAATTGTATTACGAAGGTATGCGGATAACAATTTAGTCGATCGTAAACTGAAATTTAATTTTGTTCTACGATAAGATTTATAAAAATAATGTTTTCGAGGTATTAAAAAAGGGAGAAAAATAGTTCCGAGAACCACTGTAATTCAATCTTATATTATCAGAATTATCTGACGTTTAAAATATACCTCGTATCTCGATCCCCTTGTCAATCGTCGTAAAGCTTTGTAGCCTAAAGTATGGTACAACATTTTTTCACAAGTAACGTTGTTACGCGCAACTCGTGGTATAGAAAAACGCGTTCTCTTCATCTAGAGTAAGAAAACTGGACGAGTTAACAAGCAAGATTTCTATCGACTCGCACAATTTAAACAGACGATACGATAACAGTCTTGCCGCAACGATGGAACTCTATTTGCGAAATACACAGGGAAAAAACTCGTTAAAGGGTGCAAAGGCAACGATGGAATCTCGTTACGCCGGAAATCGTGTATACAAGGTAAAAGAGAGGGGGCAAGAGGAAAAGAAAGCAAAAGAGAAGTCGACATTACGCCTGGTCCTTAGATCGGTGAGACCGTAGAATAAATCCGAAATAAATCTTAACAAATCCGAATTTAAAGGAAAACCGTGCGGTATACGCGTTCGTTCGTTCGTTCGTTCGTTCGTTCCAGAAACGTCTGTAAAATGGTAACGAGGTTAAAGTCGAAGATGACAAGCAACCACTATCAAATGGCCTTCGACCGCATAAGGCGCACGCAAACACAGAAACCGAGCTCAGAAACGCGAGCAGAGGGCATCCAGGTATAAAAGACGAGCGACTCCGTTGCCTAAGAGGGAGAAACGAGGCCTGAAGAGCCAAGGATGAAGGACCATGAAGGCGTCCTTAATGAGACCCATTCCACCAGGTAGCACGAGGTCTATGTCTACGGGTTCTTCAGCCACGTATACCAACGCCGCTCTACCGGTTGAAATTACGGAGGAAAGGATCAGGCTTTCCGATGACAGTAATGATTACGTTACACATACACACGCATTCTTATGTACAGTATATGTGTGTATTTATATATATACATTATGTATTTAAATATATATATATATATATAAATATACAATGTCAGTCTGATTTCGTAAGTACAGTCCAAAAGCGCTAGAGAAAGTATCGAGAAGAACTAATCTTTTAATAACTTTAAATAGAGTGCATTGTAGAATCACAATCGTTTAAATTGAATATTCTTTTTACGATTCCTTTAATTATTTATTCATTTGCGTTCTCGTCATATTCTACCGATATAATAGCATCTTCTTTATTGACACCCGATACAGAAATACATTTGCTCAAAGCAATATCGATGTCGTACACTGTTTTAACATTTAAATAGCATTACAATCATTCAATACCTATTTTCGTTCATTTACATTCTTATAATACACATCCACCGATGTTCTCTTTATTGAAATTCGATATAAAACGATCTGTTTACTACTGTGCAAAGAGAGAAGTTTGGTTGGGAGAATGGGCGGAATTCCATTTTCCAATCAAATCATTAATCCGATACGATTACGGTAGCATCATTGAACATCGATATTGTGCGTCGAAGAGAAAATGGGAGACAGAGAAAGAGAGAATGGGTGGGAGCGGGGATAGAGAGAGGGAGAGAGTAGAATTTCGGACTGAATGACAAAATCTCTCGATAGAGAGAAATATTCCGACACGACGTTAAATGGTCAATGACTGTCCGCCGGCTGGAAAATTCCAGTTTTTCGACGCTACGTAGTCTCGCGTAGAATGATTTGGCCACTTGTTGAATTCGAAACGGGGAGTGGCTGTCGGTGGTAAAATGGTTTGGGAACAAGCTGGGGAAGAGGACGACGGTGGTCCTCACTTGTTGCAATCATCAAACGGAACAGTCATCGAACAGGTTGTTGTTCCGATGGTTAACCCGCCAGCGTACACATATCCGTTATGTGATACGGTGGACGACAATTCGTTTTCATGAAAATTTTCGTACGATCTGACCAACGTGCTCTCACCATCCTCGATAATTCCCGACATCGATATTAAACGTATCCCTTCGTGGCTTTCTATTGCTGTCATATTTGACATTAAAATTAACCATTATTAGCGTGAGCTCGTTGTAATGTATTTTTCTCAAAATACATGATATTCGAGAAAATCAATTTTTATTTCTAGTGTGTTTCGCAAAGAATCATTGAAAACTATTGCGAATATACTGGTACAAGTTTAAATATACTCAGTTCGTATTTTCTGATACGCATTCTTAAACACAATATACCAAATTACAGTCCTATAATCGAATACAATACAATACGAATGGGAAATCGTTCGACGAAATTAAATTTACCTTATGCTCCAAAATATATACCACTCTAGAATATTGTGCAGCAATAAGAAAAGAAAAAAATTTACCTATTCAAGGATATCTTAACACAGTCAATATATCGACTATTACCATCGTCGAATAATCCCTTCGACATGAAGACATTAATTAACGACAACGATTCGTGGGAGTTTTACGCATTAACGCAATATTGGATATCGGGCGCGTATCGCGACACACGGCGAGGACATCAATTTTCGTCCCTTTCGTTTCTTTATTTTTTTTAATTACTTTCCCTTCTTCCCTACTTTTTCGACCGTTCTTTGACGCGACCATCGGATTTGGTTCTTTCAGCTTAACGAATCAAATACATATATACATATACATACACATATACATGTATATACACGTATATAGATATATATGTTCACGTAAAACAGCCCAACCGAATGTTCACGGTGCGCTCACGCGCACAAGATGAGTCACGCATCGATGCTTCGGCCCCTGATCAAAAGAAAACCGATTCGAATGGCAAAAATCAATTTTTCAATAATTTTCTTTGCTTCCCATAAGCCGTCCAATCATCCATGCCTTTCCCACTATGTCAAAACTGTTATTAACGAGCGAAGACAAAAGTCTTCCGTTCTCGGGGCGGCTCGACAAGAGCACGCTTTTGCCCAGCCTCTATATACCACGGGCCTTTGTATTCATTGTCTGCCCGATTCCCCTTTCACACCAGCGAAATCAATGAAGAAGCACGCGTGAGCGCATCTATATACGTGTAAGCGTGCGCATACGCGTGTAAATGTGTGTGGTACGGCATGGTATAGCGTGTCGTGTGTGCGGTGTATACGGAGGATCGTATCGAAAAACCGGCTGGTTCACTTTGTTGCCAAGAGATAATGGCCATGCGAATCGTAAATAAGGTAATAGGTCTTCGCAGGGCCGACCGAGGATAGACCAAAGATCGAATGACGTAAGCGAGAAATCCCCCTAAGGGCCCGTTCACAACTTTCAAGAAAGTCGTGCATTAAGGTTACATGGGTTTGGAATAAATTTAACGTTAGAATTACGAGACTATACAGTCAACGTTACTGATATCGGATATTTTTCGTTTGTTCGATTGGGGGAAAAAAAAAACACGGAAGCGTTTCTGGTAGCGTTAACGTTCGTCGTTATATCGAAATGGAAACGTGATTGATTACACAGACACTTAGTTTTATCGTGTTATTTTCATCGCTTTAATTCTATTCAACTATACTATTCATCGAAGTCGCACTTTTCACGAGAACGATTTTAATATTCAATCGCGTATTACTAAGTCATATGAAAACATGAAATTGAAAAAAAAGGCTTTCTTTCAGTCTTTTTTCCTACGCAGTGTTCGTATCAAAGTACGTATTAAAGATGAGCAATTGTAGCATTAAAAGAATGTCAAATTCTACGATTATAAAGTTTCTAGAAGTTTGTTTTAACTTTCTGCTTTATAAAATATAAATCTTGTCTTTTCTCTTATCGTATCTCCATTATGTAGATTATATTGTAAGAATAGGCATTACAATTAGAAACTGTAGACTCAGAGTGAATACACCGTGCTTGAGTCGTAACGAATGCGGAGTGTTTTAATCTTAATTTCAAATCGATCATATTTATAAAGCGAGATTCATTGCGTATAGTTTATGCACAGTGTTAATACACTGCACACGTTTACAAGTTCGTGTGAGAAAAAATTCATAAAGGAATACGAAATTTCACGATTTCTTCCGATCTACCACATAATTCCTTCGTAAAATAAGTTTTACAAGAGATACACGAATTTATGAAGTTAATTTCAAATCGATCTTATTTATAAAGCGAGATTCATTGCGTATAGTTTATGCACAATGTTAATACACTGCACACGTTTACAAGTTCGTGTGCGAAAAAATTCATAAAGAAATACGAAATTTCACGATTTCTTCCGATCTACCACATAATTCCTTCGTAAAATGAATTTTACAAGAGATACACGAATTTATGAAGTTAATTTCAAATCGATCTTATTTATAAAGCGAGATTCATTGCGTATAGTTTATGCACAGTGTTAATACACTGCACACGTTTACAAGTTCGTGTGCGAAAAAATTCATAAAGGAATACGAAATTTCACGATTTCTTCCGATCTACCACATAAATCCTTTGTAAAATGAATTTTACAAGAGATACACGAATTTATGAAGTTAATTTCAAATCGATCTTATTTATAAAGCGAGATTCATTGCGTATAGTTTATGCACAATGTTAATACACTGCACACGTTTACAAGTTCGTGTGCGAAAAAATTCATAAAGAAATACGAAATTTCACGATTTCTTCCGATCTGCCACGTAATCCCTTCGTAAAATAAGTTTTACAAGAGATACATGAATTTAAGAATTGACCAGATATATTCGACAATATTCGTGTCTACAAAAAATATCACGAAATAAGAGATTAACGATGAAAAACAAAGTTGGAAGGATTCGAGTTACTGCAGCCAAAAAAAATTCGCCTCAACATCTATAGATCTATATGGAAATAGAGCTGATGGAAGGGGCTATGCTGAAATTTGTTTTTCATTATTTCATCTTATTCGCGCGAATTTGCTCCTCGGTTCCCTTATTTTATATCGCGGAAAGGATTCTAATTGGATGAGGCAACGCTATTGGGAATTATTCAAATCGTGTTCCGAGGCTGTTGAAAGTCAGACGTACGAAGCCGATGTAGCTGCACTTGAATAAACATCGATGTATCGATATGCAGTGAACACTGACGAATAAGAGCAACTTTTCTATACGTACACGGCCACATAGTCAATGTATACCGATACGAATAACAGGCCAGGCCATTCGAAGCACCTAGCGCGTCTTTGAATTACACATTTGGTTCATCAATAAAACGATAAATAAAGGAAACGAGGATCAAAGTGGCTAGTTACGTGGGATTTGAGAAAGCTTAGGATAACGGTCGAAAAAGAATCGAGACTCCCTCTTCTCTTGTACTTCTCGTTTTCTCTTCCCTACTTGTTGTCTTTTTTCGTTTTTAAAATGATATTTCACCGCGTTTGTTGAAAGGAAATTCTCTGAAATGAAAATAAACGTTTGACGATATCGAACGCGCAAAGCTCGCAGAAAGTAGCGTCATAAGGAGTCGTAAATAATTTCCAAGTTATGGGTGATTTCTTTTCGTGATTTTATGCATGCGAATAGAATTGAATTGTCGGGAAGATAATATAGGCGATTTGTGAAATGATACTGGCTGGTCGTGTTTGAAACTGCGAGTAGAAGTAAGAATTGGAGAGGAAAGCCTACCATATCCAATCATAATATCATTCTCTATAATCATTCCGAATAGATTGTTTTATCAAAAAGAATAATAAACTAAAAATTATACCTACATAATGCAAATCATCGCAAGTATAAAAAAATATTCTCCGAAATAATCGTTTATACTGAAATAAGTAGCGGCGATCGACCTCAATTTCCAAGAATATAAATATTAAGAAATTAACAAGTTATCTCGCAACCTTGTTCGATCATCGCCGTTCTATTCCTATGTAAACAATTTATTTTAGGATACGCTTCACAGAGGGAAAAAGAAGGCAACTTCGTTATAATAAAACGGAACACATTTTGAAATGTCTGCCTGCGAAACGGCTTGAAGGAAAACGTATGCTCAATCAATGTCGAGACATAAAATGTGCTAACAAATACCGGCACGCTTTGTAAGGGGAACCTAGACTGAATTTAGAGGGTGGATGAGTAGGAGGGAGACTGCTCGTAGAAGAAGACCAAAGTGAAAGGCAGAGAGGGAGAACACGTGGTGAAATTCCTGCCGTTCAGAGGTGCGCAGTTAGAATACGTAAATCTTCGTTGCGATAGCGAGTAACTGATAAAAAGGGGTAACACATTTTACATAATTTTTTCTCGCATCTACGCGTTAAATTACGCGATGAATTATAAGCGTTGTTCCTCTTTTTTTTTTTTTTTATTTATTACCGTACTTGGAATTACGCTTGCCAGGAAGATTTGTATGGTTTAGTATTGTCACGTGCAGTGTAAATACATATCAGTAGTTTTCGGCACACAGCGAGCGGTCCATTAACAGCAGTGAATTGACTGACGTCTCCTTATTGGCAAAGTTATCGATTAAACGAGACTTGTAATTGTAACACTGCCGTAGGTGAGCTACGCTCAAATTGTATACGTTTGTAAATTGCTCTGAATGGTAAACAATGCTGGGTAAACGAGAACGTTGTACAGTAAACAGAAATAAAAACGCGTTAATTGCGAGAACACTTCTCGTTTATATCCGGACAAATAGAAGCAATCGAAGAATGAAAGAAACTCCTAGTTCCTTTTAATTAATTACAGAAATGATCCGAGGAAACTATACCCATTCGTTTCATCCATATTTGAAACAACGAAGAGTTTTATAAAAATCGCCCAAATTCTTAAAGCTGTTACAGGCAAAGGGCTCTCGTGGTTAAAGCTATTAAAGGTTTCTATATAACTACTACTGTGTGGAAAATAATCTCAACACGTCGTTAAACTCTTCAGAACAACTCCTCTTTTTTGTCTATGAATAAAATTGTGTTTTTCTTTCTTTCTCTTTTTTTCTTTTCTTTATTAGTTATTAATAGCAGAAATACGTTTGCGAGCGGTTTTATAAAGAAGCTATAATGCGCTAAATTTTAAGAACAACTGTAATAAAAATGAATACATCTAGTTAATTGATACATCACGAACGCTTTATATGCAATTAATAGAAGATAGGTACCTTGCATCGTAACTTCCATCAATAATACTCGCCTTATCACGCAGACATAAATGTTCAGAAGTTTACAAAAGCTGGTATTGTGACTTACGAATACACCGATAATCATTAAGCTATACACCGGTTAACGATACACACCGCAAAACGCGTACCTTGGAAATTACAAGAAAATTCGAAAAGTTCCAGCGTTTCACAGCATCTCGCCTTACCAGTTACGGTTTAAGAATAATGAACACTGTCAAACGTCAGATTCGAAGATACATATACGACTAGATAACCCACCCAAGCAAGATATCGTATCGATGAAAAGTCTCGACAATGAATCTAAGCCTTCAGTTCGAACGCGAATGCCTCTTCCTTGTCCATTAACGAACTGTATTACTGGAACTATTCCAACGAACCTCGGAGAATCCATCGAAGATATGCAAGCAATCGAACGTTAAGCCGGCTTTTGCTACCATTTCTTGCAAGACCCGTGATGCATTCTGGGTGGCAGAGAGACGAGGCCAAGAGAGACGAGAGAGTTGAAGCTCGCTTCACTCGTTCACGCGCGTAACCTCACGTCCATGTCGCAATGGCGGATTGACGGCCGCGTTACCGCTCAGGTCGCACATGTACACACGCGAAACAGCCGTGTGCAGCATGTACGAGGGACGAGCATCACGGAGCTCGTCTTGTATATCGGTATGATTATTATAGGTTAGACGTTTCATGGCAGTGCGCACAATGCAGCGGAGTAGAGGACCGGCGGAATATAACCTCGCTTCCCGCAGACCCAGGGCGACGTGATCCAACGACAGAGCCACAGCGGCACACACAGTGTTGTTCTTAATAGGGTTGTGTGTAGCGGCACACGCGAGTCCACACGATACACGTATACAGCTCTGTCGGTGTATGTATGGTACGACTAGCATCGTTGGCCGAGCACAATGCTATAGTCACCCCTGGGTGTTGCTGTTGCTAGTTCCCCTTAACCTACGCGCGACTAAAACAAGATTTATCGTCTGTGGAAACGTACTCGTCGATACAGTGAACCGGCGTAAAAATACGGGCGTGTGGGCCCTTTGTAAAGAGGAGAGTCGGCCGGCTTAAGTTTAATGCCGGATTGGCCGTTGCGATCGAAATTAATGAATATGTAGTATCGATCAACGATTCGGCGGTACACGTGCATAAATGAAAATTGAAAAGAAATAAATTCTAGAATCATAGGTTAAAAAAATGGTAATATAGAAAAATGAATATCTATGAATCTAGAAACGTACATTTTTTCATCAGATATTTTTCTGCGTATAGGATTATATTCAAAGAATTAACGTGATCAGACTTCTTAATTCGTTACATCTTGCATTAAAATATCGTATAATGTAACGATATAACAATACCGGTCTCCTTGTAGTTTTCGTATTTCAGTATGCGTTGAAATATTTGAAATTCTCACCGTGGTTTGTAAACTTTGAAAGCGGACTTACGTTATACGGTTTGTTACGAGATAACGATTAGATATTTTTAATTCAAGGAGGAAAATAAAGATGGCAGGAGGAAAATGAAACAATTTTTATACCGAATAAAGAAATGATAGAACTTTGTTTTTCTTTTTTCATTTTTTGAAACGCTAGATAGATCATTTTAACTAAGAATAAGAAGGGCATAGATAACGCTGAAACATAGGGTTTCAGCAACGAAACCGAGAAATCGTCGAAGTAGACATCCATTGAATCCGCCAAAAAGCTCGTTGTATCAAGATTGACCACGTGGGCGATATCGAAGTAAAACGCCTTCGTCACGCAAGGGATGAAACGTTTACCGTCTACTCTACGAGAACGATGGCATTTTTTTCTATTTTGACCTTTCCGTTCGTGCATCTGGCTCCAGGCTATGCCGTGGGAGTATATACCTTTACACGAACCCGCAGCAAACATGTACTTTTGTATCGATCTTTTCCTCTACTTTACACACCTCTATATCAGAGCAATAATCGTCCTGACCATACGGGAGACTAGTGCGTTATTTATCTGTTTTCAAACCTATTCGAATATAAATACGAAAACTAGTCCTGCAAGATCGGTACGAAGAGCGAAATATTAATTTTTTAACGATAAATAACGTAGACTTTAAAACAATTTAACGAACAGATTGCGAATATTTATGAAAATTTATATTTTTACGATCACAACTAAACAAATGGAATTTAAATACAAATTTGTTTCACCTATTAAATATTATCTAACCAATATTATCCTGTATATTTTTACGTATTATTCTCGTATGCTATGTATTACGCATCGTTAAAAACCTCAGGTTACGCATCACTAACGTCAGAACTGCCAAAGGTAATCAAACTAACTAATTAGTAATTTTTCATAAAATCTCCGATCAATTACGATGCATTTTTCTTTTAGATTTGAATGGTCCTACGAATATTTGGATAAAAGTTTTGCTTCGGATATTTCCTACATTTTTGCGTATTGTGGCCACCTTCTATATATACCTTTGAATCTCTAAATTTCCCACAAATGAACCAATTTGTACAGCCTATCGATGGCCAATATTTGACCACAGTATCAGCTACCAATTATCAAAATAAACGACATAACATGGTAAAATATTTTAACATTGCGACGTCTTGGATTTTCTAAGAAGACTAACTCGTATATCTGTAGAGAATTGGTCTTTTGATCGATACACATCATTCGCTGTACCGACAATCATGCGGATGACACTGACGGCCATTCTATGGGCGTAAGTACATATGAATATACGTGCATATGTGTACGTATATTTCTGACCATGCCCTTCTCTCCTGCCCTTCTGTGCTTTAACGAGGATAGCCGAGGGTCGAACCTCGTTCGACATGTAAATGTAAATGTTGGACAAGAACCATTCAGAGATTCTCAACTTTCTTAGGCCAACGTCTAGTGGCCGGTAGGGGAACTGAAGGTCCGGTGAGAATCACTGGTGAGGACACTCCGTGACTCCCCGGTGTGGCAAGAGTGTTGCGACGTTCTCGACACAGTTGGCAGTGGTGATCAATCTTCCCCGGCCACGTTACATTCTTCGACCGCACGTCCGTCACCAAGGAAAAACGCACACCGACTGCACAATAGCGTATAAATGGGCTGGAGGCAGAAAATCCCGCTGACTCGCCGCCATCCTATGTTTTCAAGCCACAAACTATGCTCGCTTTAAATCAAAGTGTTCTTATTGTTGTCTTGTTTATTTATCGTTAACGATATCAAGGAATTTACTTTGCTCCGAAAGAGAATCACATACGTAAACGAACAATAAGATATTTTTCGCTAATTACGGTTATTGGTTATAGTTTTCAGAAGAAGATCGACGATCGTAATATTTTTATCGAGATCGTTTAAGCCAAGCTACGCGATTCTGTAAACCGTATACATTTTTTCAGCGCTCCTTCCTCAACGATATTCTTTTCTTTGGACGATAGTCAGATCTTTTGTATATTGTTACTAAACAGAACTACCAATTATCGCGTCTTCGTAACGAGATGGTCGGCTTCTATAGCGGATAATCGTTGCAAGAGTAACCCCAAATTGAGAACCACTCGTTGGGATTTCAGTGGGTGGCGTTGGTCCCCTCATCAAATGCTTGTCATACCGTTCTTACCCTCAAACTCTGGAGCCTAGCGGATCCCAACAGTCGGGTAAAGCCCGAGCCGCACCCCCGTGTACACAACGAGAAAGAGGACGATGTGTATATGAGAAGAGGTGGGCGACCACCCCAATGGACCCGTCGACGAAGGCCTAAAGCCCATAGGCCTGTGATATGCCTCGGGGCCAAGAATTATGTCGCTGAAACCCACCAATTACGAGGGTTGCAACCCGAAAACGGCTTTCTTTCCTTCCACTTCTCTACATACACACGCGTACAGAAAACCTAAGTAAGTCGCGTCTTTTTTCAATCGAGATCGAATCTACACTGCGGGATGATTTTCAACGAACGCTTTTAACCACGAGAATGAAACTTTCGTGAATTACATTCCACTACGGAATTTGTTCAAATTTTATGAATTACAATTTCTACGTATTTTTGAACGACCATTATTCCTTTTTTTTCGTTCTCTTCCCTTGGCAGAAAGAATGAAAATAAAACTTACTTTATGCACAGTTATATTCTATGTACAGCTGTAATATAGAAGGAAGAATAGAATAATAAGACAGGAGCAGAAATCCTCTGAACGTGTATCGTAGTCCATCATTCGACGATGAAAAAGACCATTCGTCTGATTACGATTTCACGAAACGTCGTCGCGCACCGCATCCACCAGGCCAGCGACGGATTAATCAGCGAAACCATGCGGTTTCTTGCTCCCTCTGCGATTAATTAATCCTTGCGATTAATCACTCCAAGCGCTTTTCATCGACCAGCAGATCGTTTTTGTTCGTATTTTCGAGCGAAAGATATGCACGCGTATACACAGCCTGCGCGTTGTTTGCCGTGCGAAAAGAGGAACACATAAAATTCATGGGACTCGTAACAATACGTTTCCTATAAACCTTTTTAATTTCAATTATGATAAACAACTCACAGCTACAGAATACGAAAACGAACTGTTTACAAACGATAATATCCATGTACACGCGTGCCGATAACGATATTATCGTAAATAATCCGAGCGCAAAAATTATTACGAGAAATTCATCCAATTGTCTGTTAACTGTTGTTAACATAACAACACACATCGCGTTCCTACTTTCACGTTTAAATACCCAACGCTTGTAAAAACAATACAATTTTTTACTCGACAAGAAATAATGTTTTTTAGGATCAAATAAACCGGAAAATACACACACATATCTGATTCTGTTAAAAATCCCGCTATTTACGTATTAAATAAAGATGGAAGCGTGTAAATACACGAGTACCGTGCCGGATATGTGTACAAAAATACTAAATTGCCAGATGCATCGAGCCAGAAATACCGAAAAATTTGTTTGATAACATATATAGGCGTGTGTATATTTCGTAAAAAGTGTATGCACCGTATCGCGGGATATAACGTTCCAAAATGTATCGCCATCAATCGTGATCCGTATGTATAAAAATTGAATTACCAAATTCCTCTAACGTCAAGTCAAAAGAATTTTCCGACTTGTTCACGACGGTGACTTGAAAGCATGTACGCAAAAACTTTGGAACTTTTCCATTACTTTAAGACGAATGGAGGTAAAACACGTGGACGAAAACCGACTCGAAATCCCGAAGCACTTTTATCGCCTGGAAGAACGAGTTCACGTTATATAACGATGTTAAACGTTAAGGCGAGAAACAAAGGCATTTAGAAATTGTAAGGATATCGTAACTATTCGTGGCAATTTTCTCGACGAGATCCAACGAAATTACGAGACTACTTCTGTAATTTAAAGTACAGTAGAGCTGACATATATCCACACTGATTCGCCTGAAGTATTTCAACACATACAAAAACTTTTTATGAATATATTACGCGTGTTACGCGAAACATTTCGAGATTTCATCAACGTTGTAACGAGACACGATTATCACGGTTATATTGGTAAAGTTTGAAACGAATCTGGAAATGTACGTAGGAGGTACAAGATATTTAACGCAAGTGTATGGTATATTTCGCAAAGCGAAAGATCATAAAATTATTTTAAAACTCAATTATCCATTACATTAATAAACTTCAATATCCAACGGGACCATCTCCGATTCTCGTTATACGTTTTCTTGTTTTTTTGCTAAATATACGTTTAAATTGATGTTTCAGATCGATCTTCAATTTATTTATTTACCAATACGATCGCGACAGTGGAATCTCGTTACAGGGTCAAAGAAATACGAAAATGTTTCATACAACACGCACAACGTATGTACACGCGAAAGTTTTCTATAGTAGAAGTTGAAATATTTTCCTAAGTCATTGTACGTGGCAGAAACGCTATTCAACGGGGAAAACCGCATCTGCATCTGCCTCTTCCGCGAACGCACCTCCAAAGTATAAATTCGTCATTGGCATCCATTGTTACCAATCGGCCGTCTAGTATGACTTTTTCTATTTCAGAATCAAGTGACCCTCCGGCGAGCATTTCAATTTTCGCTCCTCGTTTCAATTCGGATGGGACGACTCGACGAACAATTAGTCGTCGTGCAATTTGATCAGCGATTGTCATCGGCGTATACCAGTGTCGCCACCCGTCCCCACCCCCAATCCCAACCCCCATCGTCGTGGACGCACTGAAAAAACTCGCGGTGGAGAATCATTTTTATGTTGCAATTTCGCTTTTCTATCCGGATGCATTGTGGACCGACACGATTTTCGAGCACCATCTTAACGGTAAACGACGTTCGATTAAAAACGGAAATCTTTCCAATTTTTACCTTCGTTCACACATTCGCGTCGATAATGAATATATATGATTTTACGTTAACGTCTAACGCTGTGAATCTTAATCTAAAAGCCGCTACTCGCAACGTTATTATGGTCATTTTTAATTACCGTTATTTTTATAGAAAATTTTATCGCTACCGCTACGTTCCAGTATTCTCTCGGCGATCGTAATACTTGAATCCTTAATATCTAGTAATCTTTAATAAGCGAGAGTTTTGCGATCGTAACGTGAGACTTGCCAGGAGACTGGAAAATATTTTTTTAAAGGTAGCCGCGGTTATTTCTAACTCGTATTACGTATTTTCATATGAAATTTTGCCGCAACGATTTCCACGCGATTCTATTACAATACATTTGCTCGATATTCCAACACTGATTGTTCATAAACGAATAGAAATAATGTAAAATTTAACGGAAATAACCACGTTTTTACAACCGATTGACCAGACGTAAATACACACAGCTAATATTTCATTGAGTATTCGGTTAACTACAGGTAATAACAGGTTATAAGTTGGAATATATTTTTATGCAAATATACGCAGTTAGGATCGTAATTGGTTGTTACAAAAGTCACGATTCGAAAAAGGTTGAGAGACACTGGTTCAACGGGGAACTTGGAAAGGATACACGATATTCGGTAAAGATTTTGAAAATATTTATGGAATTCCATGGGTATCGGTCTTTTCGTGCTTCGTAGATTCAACGTGATTATAACTTAAATACTTTAAAATAAGAGAAGACATCGAAAAACCGTCAAGTCCCACGTACAAACAGCATAAACGATTCACAAGATTGTGTATGCAGATGGAATACGAATGAATAAGCGAACGTTAGATAGAGTGAGAGAAGAAGGGGGAAAAGTTGAAGCGGTGGGGAAAGACTGAAAGAGAAGAAAAAGAGAAGAAAAAGAGGAAGAAACAAAGCTCGTCCCTTTGTCCTTTGTTATCCTTTGCTAAAATCTATATATCAGCGTGATACATTTGCAAGGAGGCTGCAACTTTTCGTTAACATGACATTTCTTTTCGCATCCTGCTTCCTCCTTCTTTTTTGCGTAATAAATATGTACATATCGTTGATCGATCAAACGTTCGTTCCGCGTAGATGTTACAAGTTCCAACCACAATGCAATTATACCGTATATCATTGCAGTACATTTCACATAATTGCAAAACACAATTGGATAATTATCAACGTAAAAAGAGAAAACATAATACGAAGTTGGAAACAATTCAATATAATTTATCTTTAATATTTTCTAGTTTTATTTTCAAAGATTGAACTACATGCGGAAAGTAGGATGTTTATCAAGTGGTAGATTTATACAATTTGGTGAAGAGAAAAAAAAAAGAAAGATAAGTACAATCTTGGTCATAAATCGAGACAATTTTATAATTACGTGTAATAATATTCGTTTATATGTATATAACTGGATTAAATGTGTTGCGACTTATGGACAATAGTGTACGTATGAATGGTATGCCTGAAATCAACACATTCATGCACAGTAGGTTGATTAAGTTCTTTACTTCCTCTATAGGACACGCTACTAGATAATCAAGGATAACAGTCATTACCGTGCCAGTTATTGTTTCTAATACCACCATCCGTTTGACAACGGTAAGAGCAGAATCTACCGACACGCTTGAACTTATTTATCAAGATACGTACAATTACTTCCAGATGTTTAATTAAATGCGGCAATGACGATACTCGTAAACGTGAACGTAGGTTCTTCCTAGTTGGATAGTTGAATCATTACGGAATTTTTATTTATTTTCCAAATATAAGAGGAAGAACATTTTTGAAGAATTATTAGAATTGTTAGATTTTCATCTATTAATTAAATATTAAATTGATTAAATAAATGTCATAAGACGAGTAATATTTTACGTATTATGTGAATTCTGTAGAATCTTGCATTTTTGAATTTTTTATAAATGAATAAACATTCGCAATTTAATAATGATCAATGCAAGCATAACTAACATTAAGACGCTAAAACTAAAACTTCCGACACAATTTAGTTAACTCACCATCTTGTCTTGCGACCGCTTTCTTCCCTAAGTTTCTCCATTCGTTTCGTGAATTTTTGTCCATTGTATGTATAGAATTTTTTTCAATAAGAATATTTTGCAACGCGTGTTTCGTTCTTTCTTTCTTGTAACCTACATTTTCAATAATCTTTATGAATGACTTCAATCGCGTGTCATCTACGATTTGGCAAAGTAACGAGCGAACAACAATGTTCCATCGAGCAACTTCTGCTTTTATTATCTATCTCTTCTTCGTAAAGGCTCAAGTTACTGAGTTTACGAGCACAATAGTCGTAGCCGTCCCATCATTTATTTGGTTGCCAAGTGTAGAGAATGGGTCAGTTCTTAGCGCTTAGGATATTGTACGCTTCTATTATGACTGCAGACCATCTATCATTCGCGATGGTAAATCCAAAATCAATTTCTCCGTCTCTAAACAGCGGATAAGTGAAGACCCCGACCGTAAAACTCTCTACATCTACATATTTGTAAATGTATATGCAGTCTTACGTTAAATCTTTAAACTTTTCTCAACTTAACATTCTCCGGGATATTCATCGATATCTGTAATACTTTGGACAAGCATTCGTTGGATCAGTTGTATGAAATTATCTTCGATATAAATACAAATTTGGAAGAACTCGCGGATTAAATTATCCGTTTATCGACAGAGAGTTAGTATCAATGTAACTTAACCGATTAATTTTAATTATCGTCCTGTCTACTTAAAGACAATTTTTCTATTACTTTACAATGAAATTAATTCTTCGATGAACAAATAGTTTTTATTTTATCCTCCATACAGTGTATAATTTCTACAACTATTCTGAACAAGTTTCAATTTTTAATAAATGTATACAAGCATTTTTTATATTATTATATAGAATGTGTATATGATCATGATAGCTTAGAGCGAAGGAGAATAAATTTCAGTAGCTCGTGGATTAAACTTGAATCGTCCAGTGAACGAGTATGCAGTAACATTCGACTATAGTTAAACATTTAACTTTCACAATTGGCAAAATAAATTTATTACGACGAAGATTAGCTATCGACGAGACCGGTAATAAAAAAAGCAGAACAGTTAAATCAATATTTTTTAAGAAGAACTACATACGTATCGAACAAAAACGAAACGAACTCTACGTATGGCAAAGAGTTGGTAGATAGAGCAGATACCAATCGGATCGAATGTTGTGCAACGACGCGTACACATTCGACTTCTATGAATAGAATAAACCGCGTATTATTGCAAGAACGATTTTACTCTTTAAGAATCCTCATGAGGAAATTATTGAACCACTTTGTGCCCCTTGAACGGCGCCACATTAGCGCCAATAAGCAAACAACCGGCAAGTGTACCCACATATCAACGGCACCAGCACCAACCAGCAGCTTCTACGAACGGCAATTGTTGTACGTTGACTTGTCCTCTCCCTCTCTCTCTCTCTCTCTCTCTCTTTCTCTCCCTCTATAAATAATCTCTATAATTTCTAGAGGCCTCCTGTGTCAGCGAATTCTCCGGTGGTCTCGTTTCGCATAAAGGACTTTGAGCTTATGTGACGCGTGAAATTATAACGGCGGTGAAAAAGTAAAAAAGAGGGTGGCCAGGCCAAAGCATTCTTTGAATAGTGGAATTATTTGCAGTAAGAAAATGAAAATGCAAAGGCGACCGGTTAAAGCGCGTATAAAGGAGAATGCTTTTTCTACTATGACCCTGCAATTATATTATTCCGTGCCGATCCTTTCTTCCGTAAACTTCATAACCGCCATTTGGTTTATTCTTTGCAACGAGCTGGTGTGAGAAGAGGACAGAACGAGGAAGCGAGAGAAGGAGAGACAGAGAAAACACGAGTGCCGGTGGTGGTGCAGAGATGTGGCTGCAGGAAGGCTTAACTGCGAACCAAGAAAAATGGGAAAATCCAGACGAAACAAGGACATTTACATATGCAACCGTATTCGAGTGATATCTCACGTGGCTACCCTGATGCTAACCATCTTAGAAGAAACGTTTGAAAACACAGGGCTGTTTCAATCTTCGAGATCACAAGTAACGAGATACGCTGTCGCGGATGAATAAAATCTAGCAACAGGAAAAGTAACATCGACGCGGTAAACTTTTCCTGCGCGAAAAATTCTGAACGAACGCTCAATAGTTCAAACAATGAACAAAGCGGTGAATTAAAATTGAAGGCATCCCATAAGTGGGCACATGAAAGGGAAGAGAGGATAATATGGGTCACCGGCAACGTCGCCATGGTGTTAGAGCAACTGACGGGGTAACTACTTTGAAAAGAAAAGTTAAAAGCTCACGAGCACCGACGCCTTTTCTTCTTCGCTCGTAGAAGTACTTAAGCCGCTTCTCTCCCGGTTCATCGTGATATCAATATTATAGAAAGAAATGAAATTTCAAGTTTATATAATAAATCTTTCCTTTCCTCGTTTCTCTCACCTTCGCTTCAGGAAGAGCGTAACACATTCGCGATTAATCGTAGAATCTCCCAATTTACTAGCAGAAAAAATAAATTTCAGGTACGTAGGATAAATCCTACCTTTTCCTCGTTTCCTCCATTTCACAAAACCCATAATTCACACAACAAGATCCCCTCTTTTTACTTACTATTAGCGACACGTTTCCCTGGTTTGTCGTCGTTTCGCACGTGTACTGCGTCCGTGGTAATCCTTAGCATTTATGTATTAGTTGGTTATTTGATATAAAAAAATGTAAATATTTCAACTTTTTTATCTGTGCTAAAAGAGTACAGAAAGTTGTATAGAAAAAGAAAATTAACAGAACAAATGTTATTAGAAAAAATTGTATCGAAATACGCTATTGTTACGTACAACCTCTTTGTAACGTCATATTTTCCTCCTTCCTATATTATCCATTTCGTGTAGATTGCATAGAGTACAGAATTATTGAAATAAACATAGAACTGCGAGATTATTTTACACTACTCGAATACCTTAGAGGTTCTGAAGTTTAAGAAGCTTACTGCGTTCAGAATTTATATGGTTGGTAATGTTCCGATATTAAGGAAAACAATCAGAACGCTAATATTTCTAAAATTCTACACCGAGAACACTCTCATCGCTAAAATAATTCACAATGAACTTTTACTTAGATTACTCTTACACGGTAGAACTTTTTTCAATGCCCAAGTCAACAACGCATTCGTGCAAACGTTCCTTCCAGTCGGAGTACTTGCCGCGACACCATAAAGCATACATTATAAAACTTTCCCAGAGGAAAAGAAAATTACAAAAATTAGCGGTTCCAAGGTGAAACTACGTCGGGCACAATAAAAATTGGCTAAGTTCGCGGTATCTCGAGTTACAGGAGAGAGTAACACCCGCGCCTCTCGTAATTTCGACCGCGACAACCATGTTTCACTCGCCGTCTGTGAAAGTTGAAAAAGACGATGATAAAGAAAATAAAACAAAAGGGCGCGTCATTTATTTGTTCTTTTCCTTTCCCTTTTTCTTTTTTAATTTTCATTTTCTTCTATTTTATTAGAGCTTATTTTATTTCTATTAGAACCTGGCTTGTTCGAACAGATAGAGAAACAAAAGTTTCTATAAACTTCTTCGTTCATTCTGAATTAAAAGAAATCATTATAGGAATTCGTACAACGAATACGATCGTACAGGGTTAACAGAAGCTCACCTATTCCTACATGTACGTGGTGAAACTGATCATTCTTTTGTTCGCATAACCGAACTGCGGATAAACAAAATTCTACTCGATCCAATGAAATTGTATTTTGTTTTTGTTAAAATTACTTACGGGAGCGGCTGGGTGTCTCGCCGGCGCGGGGTACATCTTAATTGTGGCTAAATACTCCGCAAGAATCACACGCGTCCGCAATGTCCTTTGTACGCGGTCATTTCATGATCCATTCCCCGGCTCGATCTTTGCAGTAACATTCTCAGGATCTTGGAGGAACGCCAACGGTCTTCCCTCGGTGTTCAGCATCAAGATCTTCGCCAACTGTAATTATAACACGACATGATTCGTTACTTTGAACAAAACCAAGGTGTTTCGTAAACTTCTTCCTGAGAAGTCGTGATTTCGCGTGACGCTCTTGCTTTTCTTAGAACCAAATCATTAGTCTTACATAGTCATTTACATGTTTAGACTATACCAGGTAGTTATCAATCTCCCAATGAGATTATAAGTTTTGGACTAGTTTTTAATCGCTCGTTGAGATTATATGGATAACATGAATATGTATGTCTCTTACAGAGCGATTCGATCAACTACACTTTTACTGAATTCCTCAATCTCTTTGCTATTCACGAAAATATACATAATCTTTAAACGTTTGATCTTAGTATTTGATATAATTTTATATTTATATGAAAAAAAATATATATATATATTCCCTGATTTTAATGAATAAGATATATAAAAAAGATAACGCGTCCGAAGAATAGCAAACGTTAGAAAGAATAGAGGAGAAGGGCAGGTTTAATTTTTAATTAATTTTATTCACCGCGAATATAATTTAACACTACCTGCTAAAACTATTAGTTTGAGATCTTTTCCTTTCTGTATTGTGAGTACTAGAAACATACAGTTCTTAGTTATTTATTCGGACAAAAATAACTGTATATCATACATATCAGTTTAATTATCCGCCATATAAAATATCAAAAGTAAATTTTCAGAATTTACAGTTTTATAACAATGGAAATTATTTCTTAAAATTCTTGCTAAAACCAAGATGATCATACTCTATTGATAATAAATTACGCTGGTAATTACAGTTTAAATATTCAATAGGTTACCACTGTAAAAGTTGGATGATTAAAATTGCGCATACATTAACTACACTATCGCGTCGCACAGACACGACCGATATACCGAACCCGGCGAGCAATTCGTAGTAGCAGAAAGAAGACCGTAAAACAGCAGGTTATGTGCATTTTTATGTTCATCAAGAACGAGAGAAATTTTCAGTAATCAGCGAAGGATTCTGAACGACGTTAAATTAATTTGTATTGATCACTGTCACACGCGGAATACGATTATTCGTATGAAGATAAAATCAACGTCGCGAGTATAAAAATACAAAGTGCTATAACTTAAAATTCCCGATCAACTTTAACAACGACATTTCATATTCCTCGTATGAGCACGTATGACATGGAAACTATCGAAAAATGCATGAAAATAACTGTAAGCTTAATGTACGAAAAAAAAATAAAAAAAATAAAAGCCATCTCCCATTTTAAATTTTCATAGGGCGGAAAAATTTCCAGCTACGCATCGCATATGGATTTCGAAATTATTTATACGGCCGTGATGCGTGTGTATGCGGTTTCATGAATCTGGCCGATCAATTTATCGTTCGATTTACGAGCCATGTAAACCATGCTCCGTCACCATTTCGAGAACATTTATCCTAATCTCCAAGGCGTGTTTCTAACGCAAGGCGACAAAGAACGAAGGGAAAAGTAGGAGCAAAAAAATTGGGAATAAAAGAACGGGAGGAAGAAATGGAGCAGCAAGGAGAAAAAGGAGATAGGAAAAAGTAAGTGCGCCCAGCGCGCCCTCTCGTTTAAACCAAACGTAAAGCTGTTGCACGAACGAAATGTCACGTACAGAAATTGTGTTGTATTAAAAAAAAATACTGTTTTCGGTAAACAGTTTACTTCCACGCGGCTAATACTTTCTTGCGTCCAATTCTTACGTTAGAACGCATTTAATTATCGATTAAAAATGACGACGTATCGTGGAACGATATATCGAAATATCGATAATGGCGGACGACGAACAAATGACTCGTTATAACCTATTAGCGATGCATGAATTTAATTCAACCATAGGGAATGGTAATTTGAGAAAATTAAAGTATAAACGATCGACTGACTGAATTAATTAAACAAATTAAAAAAGATCTCGTTGCCTGTACAATTTGTTTACTTATACCTACCCGCCGACGATAATATAGATGTTCCATGTTTTGTTTTTCTAATATCGCGTATGATCTTCGAAGGTCATAGACATCAGGAATTTAACGTATATCTCGCGATAATTTGCACGTGTAATTTACTCCTCGATGACTTTAACACGCTATACCATTCGGAATTTGAGACGGGTAATTTGATTTGTTGAATTAAATGGGTCACTCGATTATTTAAATGGCTCGTGTCACTTTTCGAGAAACTAGATTTCTCCGAATATTTGAAGTATTTGGACAAAATTTCATATAATTTAAATATCTGAAATCTCTTTATGTTTTCTTCAAATCGAATTAACAAATTAGTCAAGATTGTAACCTCACGATCGACCGTTATGAATTTCGCACATGATTCCTAATATACACGAAAACTACGCCAAAACAAGATATCACGTTACTCCTCGTTAACGATAAATTAGCAAAACTCGAAATGATTCATAATCTTTACAAAACATGCTAACATTACGAGTAAACAAAAATTTTAAAATAAATATACACTCGTGTACCAGTATATATACGAGTATTAATGGCTTGCATTAGGGCAATTTGGATCGTCTTCAAGTAATTTTCACATAATAAATCAGTTATATAAAACGAAGTTCGCACATGTGCGAATTATGTACGTATGTATTAAATAACGAAGCGCAGCACTGTTTATGACAGCTATACATGCAAATTCAGAATTGAAAGTGACTGAATAATTTAAAATACCGGAATGAAAACGTTCAGGAATAAAACGTAGTGGAGTATAAAATTTTTCATCGAAACGAAGGATTTCGTTGTTGTCATCATTTCCACATTGACATACGAGGCGATTTCACACACGTGCACGTGTCATTACGGGCTCTTTGTAACGCCGGATGATGTTTCGTGTAACATGAAAATGGAGTCATGTAACTCCGTTAACAGACCATTCTCCACGGATAATATATTTCACAAGCGATGTATAATGGAGCGGGCGTACGTGAAAAACTCGCAGTCAAATTTGAACAGTCATTTCCATCAATTTGCAATATACGGATATGACGAAACTATGAAAACTTTCAGCAGTTTAACTCGCGACACCTTTATGGCCTGTTTTCTATTGCCCGATCTAATAACATACAGATCCGAAATAATCGCCGGCCAAAAATTTACGATCATTTCTTTAGTTGTGGTTACATTAAATTTTCGGCTAGTTTTATCATTCAAGATTAATACCATGGATATGTCGGTAATCATTTTCTTCATTTCAATAGATTTTTACTTAAGGAATTAGCATAATTTTAAACTGATCTTTTTAAATCCCAAAGATCTATGAAATACGCGGAGACTTCCAATCTGACGTTGTACATAACCTAAATGTGCTCCCGCAATTATTCGAATACATGTAGAAATCTTCTATAAATATATTATACAAAATATGTTGAAATTTCTAACACTGTAATAAGATCCGACTATCATAATTACATAGGTAAAGTTTGAAACAAATCTGACAATGTGATATAGAGCAATGAGACATAGAAGCTACAAGATATTTTTTAATGCAACTAAGTAGATATTTCGCAAAGATCATAAAAGTATCCAGCGGTCAGTTATTCATTATATTCAAATAACCTTGACATCTTCAACAGCACCATTATTAGTATTTATACGCTACACATTTATGCTACATACTAATTCATGTTACATGTGGACTAATATAACGTACAATAATAGTTTATTGGAAGTAAATATGTACATTCTCGGATTAATTTCAAATTTTTTCAATGTAAACATGAAAATTGATTGTGTCTCATTACGTGATAACGAAATTTTCAAATATTTTATATAACACGTATATACGATAAAAACATAATTGATAGTATATATAATACACATACATAAACATGTATTTTGTACGGCAAATGCAAAAGTATGTAAGTATGCACATACATACTTTCATAAGCTATTGTTCCTAGGAAGAAAAATTTACAGGGGATGATCGATATTTCGAATGCGTATCTTCAACGTTTCTGCCATTCGTCAAACAATCCGAAGGTATGTGCGATGCGAGACAAAACGGTTGAGCTGTGTGCTCAGATGAAATTCGTGAAAAGGAAAATAAACAAGCATAACGTTGCAGCTGTTCAAAGACACCTATACGTCCGGTTGAAGGAAGGGAACCTATTACCGGACACAGCAGTGCACGGGCAAGTCACGAAGGAAGTTATCACGAATCTCGCTTAATCGCCATTAAGATCCTTAATCACGCGATCTCCGTGATTCTTTTCCCTCGTGATCGTTATCGCAACATGGTCAAGTACCGACGCGCGTGCTGCACTCTGCAACTTAAAGGATTTCCCACAGTAACCCGCGCATTAACGAAATTACGGTTTATCGACGGGAACCAATAGAGTAGCGTGCCACTTGGCTACGTGATGCGCGCGCGTGTGTGCGCAGGCACGTGTCATCGATAAATGGTTGACACTTTATTCGGTTAATTAACATTTAAGCAAAAAATTACGATGAACGATAACGTTAATAAGCGATATTGGTTGATGAGCTATTATATCGGTACAAGTAAAATAGTAGATTTATAAGAAGGTCGAACAGTTAATTGATATTATTAAGGTTTAATACTTAAACATTCAGATATTTATAACGCGTACACATCATCGGTATAATAGTAAATAAACAGCATCATTTTCCCCTTTTATTTATTTTCTTCCTTGTGTTATTACAGTTAATCGTATATCTAATAAGTTTATTGGCCGTTAAAGAAATAATGTATATGGAAATACCATGGTAAAAGAAGAAAAATACATAGTATCAGATCTAAGAAGCCGACCGACGAAGAAAGTAGCGAGTAAAACGTGTCGATTGTCTGGATGATTTAATGAGCCATGTACGGTTGATTCGCGATTACCCCCTCCCCCGCCGACGCTTGTAGCTAACTCCCATTCCCGCTACCGTCGTATCTCTTTCCAGTAATTTACTTCGCAGCTGTGTCGCATCGAAGGTGCTGCCAGTGGTACTGCTTATTAAACTGAGAAAGAGCGAAACTCGTCACCGACTTTTTTCAAATTAGTTTAATAGACGCCGGTTAACGGTTAACACCACAATACTTCATATTTTCGTGTTACGATCTCGTTCTCATTTCAACGAACTAAATCATTTTCATCGTTTTAAGAAATACTTTAGTATAAAATTAGACTTGAAATCGAGCACGTTATCAACAATTTTATTTAATGATTTGCAAAAACTTAAGGACGTCTGTTTCAAAGACAGAGAAACGTAATTGAAACGAAAATAACCCGAAAGACACAAAATTAAACGGGTGCTGCAATGTTCTGACGGTTGAAAGATCGTCTTATCGTTTAAAACATCAGGCCGATTAAAATCAGATTTAACCAGACGACATGTACCCGCAACTACGTCGTTTTCGAACACGTAATTTCCGGTGCATCGCGAAAAGCTATTGAAATCTGCTAACATTTCTATAATTACCGGCCATTTGAGTTGGCAACGAACTGAGCAAAGCAACTGAAAGCAATTATCAAGGTTAATGTTACACGATACCGTGTTGTTGATAAGTTCGCCTACACGATGGTACTTCCACCATGTGACAATGTATATAAACGATACCAAGTAAGTTAATGACACTATTTCCAAAAACGGAGAACACTGTTTGTTGACGGTTTTTGTACAAGACGTTACCCTTATAGGTTGTCATTTCATATGGAGAATTATATCGCACATCATTAAACAAATAATAGAACGGGCTATCGGCTATAATTGCCGACTATCACGATTTTGAACAATTAGCATTTCACGAGAACAGAATCGACGATGAAGCGTTTGTGTTTACACAAAAATCTATCGCGAACACGTTAAACGACGCGGCAAACAATAATTTCTCCCATTGGCAACAGACGAATCGAGAATGGTCAATAGAAAAAGCTGTCAGTAAATAATACCTCTACTTGTGACTCCTTCCCTGCTTCTTGCGTTTCGTTTTCTCAGGAGATACGTCTTTAATCCACCTTGGCACTATGCGAAAAAATATAACCGACACACACCGATGATCTCTATGCACTATCACAAACACTTCATGTATATATGTGTAGTCCAAAGAAAAAAAGAAAACGCGTGCACAGTGTCACACATATACAAATATGTACATATATCGAACGTATAAAGCGTCGAGACGAATCGCGAACGTCACAACCGCACCGTACAACGAACGACGCTCGACTGCGAGCCGGGTACCGAAGTGGATGACGGGAAACGTGTGAACGCCGCTTGCCGCCGCGGCGAACACCAATGAGCGGCTACTAACACTATCTATCGCGGCAACGACACTGACACACCAATAAGGGGACACGAATATACACAAAGGAGCGGAATGCCCGTCTCTTTTCTTTTCATAGTGCATCCTTCTTCGACTCGTTTCTCAGTTCGTCGAGTCAAGGGCGTCGACCGACAGGGGCGATTCGTTGTTTCCTTACATCAAAGAAACCAATAATGGCAATAATGGCTAATTTCATAATGATTATGAAATTACAAGTTTTCTTCTCTTTCAATGATACGACCACAACATCCATTGAGCGAATTCGTTCTACTGTTGAAAACGGTCCACGAAAGATCGCACCCAATGCGGCTTCTATTATGGGAAATTGTAATACCTATTTAACTTACTAATACCACGCCGCTAATGTCTTACGCTCTTGCAGCAACTTTTTATCGAAGTTTGTCACGACTTTTTTCTTGCCCGCGTAAGGGAACGAAAACAATATTCCGACTCATATTTCGCATAAGAAACAAAGCAACTTAATTTCATATAATTCTTCTACTAACTTTTAACGCGTGTCTACGCGTGTTTTTATTTTGTAATGTATGCAATCAATATGTAACGGATATCGTTCTAGATCTTTCGAAATTTAATTCGTAGAAATATCCGGCTTTTCTGTTACATTTGCGCTCTTTGTCACGGTTGCTCGACACATAATTCCTCACTTTAAAAAAATCTTTATCGACACCCCTGCTTTCGGTTATCTCACTCGCACTCGGTACTAGTATCCTCCCAGTTGCCATCCTCCTCGTACACATACAGTAGATGCGACATATCGTGCGATCTCTGTCGCGCCTCGGTGTTTCTTGATCTTCTACCTCTTCCCGCCATTTTGTGTCTCACTTATTCGTTCCATCCCCAAACTTTCGACCTCTGTCTTACAGGTGCACCGCATCATCGCTATCGTTGTTTCGCTCGCACCTATCTTTTGTCATACATATGTCTCTCGCGTTTCGTCCCTATTCATCTTCTGCACCCTCTCGTTCTCGGCTCGTCTCACTTTTAACCGTGTATACCGCGATCGTCGCGTCTGCGTTCCATCAGCCGCCGGTAGAACAACAGAGACCACCTCTCTATGCTTGTCCTGCTTACACTTAACTGCAACGAGGCGCAGAAGGAGGAGTACCGGAACCAAGTGCCGAACGTTGCTTGTGTGTCGCGTGTACGGAGTGTCGGCAGCGCGCATAGGACAAAGACAGAGTGAGTCAAAGTGCTAGAGCCGGACAACACGAGTCAACTGGCAATGTAAGGAGAGACCTTTAGGTGGGTGCAAGTGGCGTGATAGTGTAGGTGATATTCCAAGCGTAGCTGAGAGCGTGTGTGTGCTCATCATATTACACACTGCTCATACATCGTGTCTGCTGCACTTTGAGGGCGCGAGGAGATGAATCCTCGATTCGGTTAAACGCCCGCCAACTGGGGATGTTCTAAATCAGGCTGTCTACCTGCGACTCGGCTTTCTGAAATTCCAATACCCATATTCCTCTCTCTCATCGCGCAGAATACGAAACAGTTTGTAGATGAAACACATATAATCGTAAGAATCGTGCTCGTCACAGTTAACAAGGATCTGTATGCAGATGGCGGGAATGGAAGAAAGATTCTAAACGTTGTGATATATTTTTATTAACGAGAGAGTGTGTGAGTGAGAGAGTGAGAGAGAGAGAGAGAGAGAGTGAGAGAGAGACAGAGTCGTAATATTAACACATCAATGACAATATGAAAATGCATTTAGCACACCTTTACGCGAGCGTTATTCTGTTTATTGACACATCAATTTCAAGAATGTAATAACCGTAAAACGTTTAGCCTCGGTAATATATAGCGGATAAATGAAATATCACGTGATTAAACGCCGACTGAAATTGCTGTTACTCCGCCCTTTGGAATCTGCTGCATTTATTGTATCGATTCGCGTACTTCGAGGAGGAAAATTATGTTATATCCACGATAGCAGTTATAAAGCGGTGAGCGCGGCTGTGATGGTGGAGGTGCAGCCAGGAGGCGAGTAAACAGCCGAAGAAAACTTTGTGGGCGGATTAGCATGGTAGGTGTCGGTGGGATATCATAAAACTAGTTTGAGAAGCACAAGGCACACCCTCCGCTGTACCGAAGGATTTCATTCCATAGGATTTCATTCAGTCCACATTGCTACGGTAGACAGACATTTTTCGAAGAGAACTCCGACAAAGCGCTTTGAAAGAACGGATTAAAAGAGAGAAAAGTTCTCTGTTACTTCGATTTTCTTTAATATGACTTTGCTCGCCATAATTTCGGAGCTCGAACTCATCCAATTAAGACCAACGAACGGTTTTTATTGCGACAGCTTGTTCGATAGCTCGGACTGTAAAGAAACAGTACTTGAACATTTGGTTAATTTACCTTTAGAACTTTTTGTCTCACTACTTGACATGTATATATCTTAAGCGTAATTATATGTTCTATTACAAATATGTAAAGTAATTAAGAAAGACAGAAACGTTATAATTTATAATCAATCAGATTTTATTATTAATAAAGAATTAGTAAGTGTGTTATTTGGAATAACTAAACTTGCAAACGACGTAATCAGTCGTAAGTCGTAAGTTTCTAAGAATTCTAGCACCCTTTCCACGTCTGTGCAGAACAATCGCTACGTCTTCATTTTCTTCCATATCCGCATTCTACGAAAACTTCATAAGAAACAACATTAAACCGACAATGATACAAGTGTCTGGAAATACTTATGGATAGTAACTTTTCTTTACAATTGTTTTCTATAAGGGATTATTTAATACTTTGTAACAGAATTTATGACAGCTACCTATCTACATTTAAATTGTCTTTTTACTCTAGAACGAGTATTCGGATATTTTTTGATAAACGAAAATTAAAGAGTAATATTACAAGATAGATAATAATAATATATATGAAAATTATATTATACAGAAACTAGTTGTTGTTAGCCCACAGATGACAAAGTATACTCTGGCATTCAAGTCTGTCCATTTCTCGTTAAGTTAACCACGTACGAAAGCAACACGACACATATATGCTCATTTACTTATTCCTATTCGACTGTCAGTGTCGTCGCAGAAGTATCCACGAGTGTGTTATGCGCGCTGAGCACACAGTAAACGCAGATGTACATGTACATATACAATGTCTTTCCCTCCATCTTTCTCTCTCTCTCACCCTCTTTCATTCCCACCTTTGGTGCATTGTGCTTCGGTTCTCGATCCCTCTTCCGAGCCCTTACCGCAAGCCGCAGCCCACTACACTTTTGCACGAACACGCGCGCGTTCATTATCAACGTACAACGTCGTATAACCATATTTACGTAGCGCCGGTGGTCACCCACACGGTCGCAACGTGCAATGAGGTTGCAAAGAAACGACTTGTGCACAGAAACGAAATGCTATTTGTCGGTATACACAAGAAACATGTGAAAGGGGAAGAGAGATAAATAAAGTCAGAGGAAGGGATGAAACGAGACAGAGAAAGGCCATAAATGCAATTGGAAACCTTTAGCTGATATATTCGCGGAACTTCCTGTGGCGTTTTGTAATCAGAAAGGAAACAATGCATTTCTTAAAATAATAAGTTGTGCCTTGCTCGCCTGTACGATTTCGTTTTACCGATACCTAAGTACGTTGTAAATGAAATGGTGGGGACTGCGTGATTTTCTACTCCGCTTTCATCGGTATTCTCGTGATAATTACGACCAATGATTAATCGTTTATTTAAACTAGTTAACAAGCTAACTCGAAAGCTCGCGTTTCTTTCTCTGTTCCTCTCTCTCTCTCTCTCTCTCTCTCTCTCTCTCTCTCTCTCTTGAACTGTCGTTCACCGGACATCTACATAATTTCCTCTTAAATTACGTGACAGAGAAAACAACAGAGTATATAAGTAAACGTCTTTGCGTACGCACACGAAATTACTAGTTTCTTATCGCGTGACTAATAACGGAAGCAACGACGGATGTTAGAGACCATCGTAATTTCACTCGTAATTGGATCAAATACGTTGTATTACAGTTGAAAGTCGATGTCAAGAAAATCGATATGTCTTTTGTATCGCGATATACAACTGGGGCGCATGCGACGATGTATCAAAGCAGAGCAGCAACGTAAGACGATATTATGTTGATGTGAGGATAGTACAATGAAGCGTGTCTCTAGGATGTTTTAAATATAAAACTGTCGTATTTTTGCTGGAAGTATCGTTGGCACAAGTCGCCTTAAGTTGCTTCCCTAAAGAGTACTACCGTTCTTAAAGTATACCACGCTGGAATCATCTACTACCGGCGTCGTAAAAGGGTCTATATATCTAACTTGCACCACTCCGGTGAACACGAACCTCTGAAAACCTGTAAAACACGCGAACCGTCCGGATAATCATTCTTCCTACGGGGAACGACTCGCTCCTGAGCTACGTCTCTCGTCAAAGATAAAAAAAGGAACTGGTTAATGGGATAGGACGGTCTTATCTTGAGTGTTTGAAACGTTCGCGATATCGTATTTTCACAGTACCCACTACGTTCGCTCAATATTCGTATGGTAATTAAGTAGCAGAGGGATTCCTTTATCATGTCTTGTTTATATGCGTTACCAACGTACAAACGTTACAGAATTCTTCAACTATTTTCTCCCAATAACTTATTAACCATGTTTATTTTAATACTTCCCTTTCTCAATTCGATCTAAATCGCGGTAAGCAGACCAGCTTAAAGTCTTTGTATCGTACGTTCAGATCGAGTATGTACTTATTTTCTTTTATGCTGGATTTATCGTTGCTTATATTTTAATATTCCTTGCGAGCACCAATTATGCGTGCGTTACGATTGACAAGATTGCACGCGGGATATACATATATAATTCGAATACATAATTTAAGAAGCTTTCGTTCTATCACAGTAACAAAGTTATGCTCTTCAAATAACTTCGCAGTTCTTTGGTCTGTATATCATGTCTCTCGCAATCTTACGTTTTTACCGTGGCAAGACGTTGTGAACACACAATAAAGTCTTCAAAGGAAATCATAGAGTAGTTCTCTCTCTAGTTACAAAATAATGAACTTTAAGGACAAACGATATACGTCATTATAGTATATATCGTTAAACGTACATCGTTAAGTACAAGAATAAGCAAAATATACGTACGAGCGTATTCGTTAGATTAACGAATCGTGAAATGTAAACACTAAATACAGAAATAAGCAAAACAAAAGAATTCTCAGATTAAACAATCTCTTAATGTTTACATACAATCTTTTCGAAAGTGATAAACTCTCGAACCAAACTTTAAACGCGATACGTGACAAAATAGATTTTTACAATTTTCAAATATGTAATCTTCTACACTGGTAGCAAGACTATCGTTATAAGACTCATTTCTTATTCTTCCAACTGGTCTTGTCACCGAAAATTCCAGTCTTACAAAGCTCGGTGACTCTGTTTTTCATTCCTCTGGTGAAGCTTGGTGTGACAGTACCGCTTTTATTGTGTACACCTTTTTTCCAGCTGTGCCTTTTCCATATACGCTCTACACAATGCGGTAAACGCGCGCACACACGCACACACACTCACGATACTCTTTCCATCTATCAGCCATCTCATTCTGTCTCTGACCCATCTACCACCCACGTGCCCTTTTCTGTACTCATTTTTACACCGAGCTATCCTTTCGTTGTATGAACAGGCAATGCGCGAGCTGGGAAAGAAAAGAAAGCAACAAGACGAAATGCTGCCGCCTTCTCGTTTAGCTTCTCTCCATTTCGATAATTGAGGAACGTTTGGTAGCACGGCTTCGTTTTTGCGATCCCCTGAATTATGGTAATCGTACGATTCTTTAACATTGATCTCTATAGAGTGCTGTAACACTAATGAATCTCTAGTAGGATACGAAACAATGTATTTTTATATTAGTTACATACATAAAATATACTACAATTGCTAAAGAATAGAAAATACCGGAAAATCATTTTATCTTATACCATAATATTTTAGTAAGGACTTTTGAAATATATTATATAATGACAGATTTTACAGAAATATTCTATATCTCAAATGCAATAGAAAAATAGTAATAATCAGACTTGACTTGATTTAAAATATCATTTTACAATGATTGTACAAGATTGTATTACATATATTACGTGTTTTTATTATTTTACATACTGTCTCAATAAAAGATAAATCTAGGATCGACGATTGTAATGATTCTTTCCTTTATCTTATGATATAGATTTGTAAGCAAGTTTTGTATATATACATGATAAAATTTTACATTCACCTTACACAGAATAATTTTTTAGCAATTCGAGGTTATATTATAGTAGACTTTACTGTAACTATGTATGTAAGAGCCAAAGATGTAAACCTAAAATATGTATCGTGAATAAGATACAAAGTAATACATATTTTGATTTTCTAACCTTTATATATATGATTCCTGTTCATCGTCATACATAAATGAACCTACCTATTAAAAAATATTAAAAATATGAGTTCTTTACGTATATATAAAAGTATAAATCATATAAATTGTGTACATTTAAATGAAATCTATTTATTACGATAACTTCTATTTATGATTTTTATCATTAGTTTTGCGTCTTATTCGTACGAAATTACTCTAGAAAAAATATCGAAACTAACCTATTAACTACGTACATACATAGGACATGCATTGAAATGACGTAAGCAGGATGTTCGACAGTGATTTATAGTTTAGGGTTAATCGTAATTGTTCAGAAACGAATATCATCATTTCGTTAATAATATTCTCTTGTAAGAAAGTTGAGATAGTGTGCTCAAAGGCTACTGACGTAAATCTGTCGAAAGTGTTGAGACTGGAATAAAGTAAGGCCCCGATATCGACGAAAATATAGGACGAACTAAAACGCACTTGATATAGGAGTGCGTCACTTTGAGGCGTTAAAATCGAGGGTGAAGTGCCGACTTCACGACTCTTTTAACTTGACTGTTTTACTCTTTCTCCTTTTTCTTCTGAAGGTTGCAAATCGTGTTGTCTAATGCATACAAAGTAACAACTTCAGTTATCGAATTATACAAGAAGACCTACTGAAATCGAATCGTTAAAAATGTGTGCGTAAATAAAATATAAATAGTGTACAATTTATTAATTTTATTAAATGTTTTGCACATTAGGAGTGTAATAATAAATTTTTGGACGAAGAAAGTAATAGAGAATAAGACATTGTTTTTGTATATAGAGTTTTTACAGCCCGTTTTATATTTGTATTAAAAATTTATGTTGGTGAAAAGGTATGATTTTATGATTGACATCATAGTTAGCATTATTTTATGATTTTTCAATGGTGAAAGATTTAATATAATGATTACAGACTAATTATGTCTACCTAATTAAAATGTAAACACTTTGATAAATATATAATTATGAAATTGTGTTCACTCGACATTTCATTTTAATGATTTTTATAAATATAACAGATATGAAAGCAATCGAATATCGATTTCACACTGAATTTTTAATTCTACACACATATATACACTCTACAATTGATTGATCAATGATCAATTAATTTGGTAACATAACCTCTATTAAAAGATATTAATAATGAATTAAAAATCATAGCAAATTAAAAGTAATCAAGGTACTCTTCAGTATTTATAAATTTGTTGAAGTCTCTTAAATAAAAAAGATGATATTATTGTATTTGTATTTGATTATGTTAAGAAGATACAAAATATATTATTTGACAACAAATTTTTTATCGCTATTTTAGAAACTATACTCTAAAAAATTATAATGAATATTTTATGAATTTTCATTTCTTTTATTTTGCTTTTTGCAATACTTTTAAATGTAAAATAAGTGGATCTTATTTATCAACATTTTTCTCAAACCCTATATCGTGCTGTCCTCTGTTAACGAAAGATCGAACTAACACATTTTAATATAGACGAACCTAGCGCATACTTACAAGGTATCGACAAAGAAAGAAAAATCTTTATTCTCTGTAAATTGATATATGATAATAATGTATGTCATAAAAGATGCTTAATAAATCAAGTTTTATATATTACATATTCCAATGTGTGATAGATCATTTTAAATATGACTAAACTCGAATATATTGAACTAAAAGTAAGAAAGAAAGAGAGATGGAAATAGCCAACAGCTGACACTAACACGATTGATTCAGCGTAGTTGGTAGCTCGCATTCAGTTGTTGACCAGCTGTCGAAGTGGAAGTACAGGTATCGCCATCTGATGAGTAAACTAGACGAGCGTTCCCAAAACGACCGAAACAAGACACTTGAAGAGAGGAATTGATCCAATGCTCGTATTGTATGCGCGCGTGCGTATCTAACTGTAAAACTGTTCTCGAGAAGTGAGAAGCAATAGCGGTGACCGTGTATCTTTCGGGATCTATTTCATTCGTCTCTTATTCTTGCTATGAGATAGACCATTGCTTCGTATATTCGTTAAAAGATATTGCAAGTGACGAACGAGAAAAGACTATTCAACGCATTTACCGTGTTTTCGAACAAAGAGATACGTCAGTCGCTACCGAGTCGAAAGAACTACGACACGAGGATCGAATAGTGTTTTCGTATTCAACAAGATTATATTATGTATGTGAAAATGGATGTTAAAAAGATCATGTACACCGTTGTAAGGGAAGGCAAATTGGCACGCTTGAAGGTAAGGTTTTACCAGATTTTCGATATATAGAAATTTTATCTTGTGCCATAGTCACATTTTAAACTTCGCTTCGTCGTATATGTATGTCCGTCCAAAGGGAATGTTTTTTTCTTTAAGTTTGGTAAAAATATCACCTTATTTTTATTATAGATAATCGTGCTTATAAATAAATTCGAACTACAAGTACGTGGATATATATTAGGATAATTGATGTAACAAACATTTTATTGGCTAGTGGCAAATAATGACGCTAATTAAATACTAATGCCTTATTTGAGAAGATATATTTTTGTACGAAAGTGCGTCTATAGATTTCTTACTAAATTCGTATAAAAATATCCTAAAAATTGTATTGTTTGTGCATCTTTCTAAGAGTAAGATATATTTTATATATTATCTACGATCTTGATGTTTCGAAGAAGTGAAGTTCATAGTAACCAAAAATAATTAAATTTGTGTTGCATCTATAGATTTTAAATTATAATTCTTGTTTCTAAATTTTCTAACTGTGCAAGCCAACGTTTTTATGTAAAAACTTTTTGTAATTTACATTTTCGTACAATGATTTATTAGGATTGGGGTTAGGATTCATGTCAGAAAACTCCTAACACAAAATGAACGAATTTCCGTATAAATCGTTCGACGGTTAAGTTAACCTCAAAATCAGTGAATTCTATATAGAATAATTTACCCTTATGTCATTTCATTATATTGAAGACATATACTTTCATATAATACGTATAATAGACGATCTTATTAACAAACAAAACATTTTATTTCGGTACGATCTCTAATAATACTTACGATACTTAAATATGTTAATACTTAACAAAGTTCATGTAATTTATTTGAATTTCTAGATACTAAGAAATTAACGAATTATCATTACTTTATGTCGAATACTTTCATGCTGAATTTAGTTTCTTTTCAGTACAAATAATCATAGTCGCATTTGAGCGGCGAAAGGAATTTTTGTCGAATACTTTCTCGCCCCTAAAATAAATCTACCGAGCTGAGTATGCTCTTTCTTTTTCGTTTTCCTCACGTTTTTACGTGGCCACGCACGCTTATTCGAAATAGCAACGCGCTGTTTTAATGACATCTCGTGTGCGTGCGACCGCATACATACGTGTTATGAAACTTCGAACGTGGTTGGCCTTCTACCAATTCGTGGCGTTCTCATCTTACTCGGTGACTTGCGCGCAGGACACGCAACGCGATAACAAGCAAAAAAGAAAAAAAGACAGGGAGAAAGATCAGATTCACCACCTTCTTGTACGTAAACTTATTACAATCAAGAGAAAGAATCTTCAACTCTTTTTATTTCACATTTATTGTAGTATATGAACAAATCAAATGGTGTACAAATAAGTTATCCCTTTTCTAGGAACATTAACTTTTTATGGAAAAGCAAACATTTCAATACAATATTTAATAAACAGCATATATTTATTAAGTAGTAGTATATATTAATAAACTCAATGTACTTTTATGTGAGAAGATACTACGAGCAATTTCAAGTTAATCACGTTTACAGCACATTCTGAATATTTAAGAACTTTCTTTCAGATCGACAATTTTAAAAAGTACAAAGAAGACCCGAATATACTAGGCATACCGGACCCTTTGTCCAGATCGACGCAGGGGAGAAGATCTAAGTTATAGGATGCTTCAGTATTGACACTTTCTCTTTTCTGCGCCGAGAGTAACAGAGATCAAAGGATCTTACCATAACTTGGATCTTCTCCCCTGCAACAAATGGGCAAAATGCTCTCATGGGCTAACAAGTAACAACGTTTTGGATTTGCTGTACCTAGTATATTCGGTTTTTTCTTTTTTTACTTTGTACAGTCGTCGACCTGGACGAAGGTTTCCACATACTGAATAAATAATAAATTAAATTCGTCTACCAGAGCATGCTGTAAATACTATCAGCCATATTGGATATATTTTATCAACAATTTGTTCGTGTTAGAACAATTTGCATGTCTGCTAAATAAAGAATAGTTGAATGCAATAAAGAAACAACTTAACAAAACGCATAAATGTGCTCAATTTCAGTTTCGTAAATTATTATCAGAACTAAAAGAGAAGACAGTAAAGGGAATAGCTAGCGAACTATCATTATCGGAATCATTCGGTTATCAGATTCCTCTGATTCTGTTCTCTCGTGTGTTTGCACAAACAGAGTTCTATCGTGACCGTATCTCAAGTAGGAAATAGCCACGACAAGCAGCAGTTATATTTAGTAGGTTGAGACATCCATAGACGCTAATGGGGAAGCCTGCTTGGTTAGGTTCCATGCGTATTACTTACGTGCCTTTTGTACGTGTGTATATATCTACTCTCGCTGTAACGCATCGAAAATACATAAGAGTAAAGTTGAAACGTGGGAGGGAATGAGTTCGGTAAGAAAAGAGCTAGCGTCGTCATCTATATGGATTTGTTGATGTTATTGAAAATCACGAATGAAAAAGTATTTTTTGTTTTAATAGAAATATCAGCTCCACTTACGTTCCATTAACGCGATAAGAAAAAAATCATTCAGATATGAAATAGAAGCCGCTAGGTTATTATACATGAATGAAATTTATATATCGCCTGACGTATTTATTCGTTTGATATGAACCGTGTTCATTCGTTTCAAATATGTCTGTTCGCTGTTCGATATTTTTTATATTTTTCAGTTTATGTTTGCTTTAAAGCTTATCCAATTTCGTACTGTAATTTATACCCAATTTACACTGTTCACATTGGAGGACCACTGTGGATGAAACTAGGATGAAAGCGACATCTTTCGGTGAATCATCCATAGTGAAACAGTGTAAATTCGGCTTCTCCCCTATTTTTGCGACCAGGTTTTCAGGACAGAGTTAAGAAGAAAAAAAAAACAATATCATATATAAGCACCGCCCTACGGCGAACTTAAAACCAAATTATAAATCATAATGCAAAAAAAAAAGATGTAATTCAGACACAAATAACATTGTATGGCTATGCCGTACCGTCACGTATCGGTACTTTTGTCTAATCCATCCCACAACCGAAATTCAATGTTTATTGTGAATTCTATACATATGTAAAAATCTTTCTGGATCAATAAACGTTATGAAAAAAAGTGTAAATTCGACTTTATTTCCTACTCGGCTAAACTACTCGCCTTGTTTGAACCAGCCTATAGAGTTGTAGCTACTAAAATGTCATGTTGTCATATCAACTTACAATTGTTTCTTTCTTCGATAGGTAATTAGTGTAATTGTAGAATATTGTAAGTAATAATTTATAATTGTCTCCAACAATTAATCACACACTTTTTCAAAGACCAGTGGATTTTTATTCGAGAGATCAACAGCAATATTTTATTTATAATTCCAGTTCCCAAATCTCTTAATTTTAATTAAATTTAGCTCATATATTATTTTAATCGGTTTCGGTGACAAGGTTTTAAAAGACACGCAGTCGACTAAAATATACAGACCGTAGAATTGATTAGCCACACGGATATCGATAATTTGTGGAAGACCATAATTACATATTTGGAATGAAAATTCCTGATAGAGGTTAATGTCGGCATATTGATCAGGCTTGAAAATTTAAATGCTATTCACCGTATAATTTAGTGAGGTTAATACGGTAGTTATCGCGGCTAGATTGTTATAGTGCTCGTGTTTACTCGTCGCGTACATTATTCCTGCCTGTCTAGTGCCAAACTCATTCGATCTGGTTTCGAACCTGCAATCAATTTACTCTGTACAATAATGTTTGCTCTTGATACGCGGATGGCTTTGAACGTCAGCTTCCAATTAGATATATAAATTTATCTCTTTCTAATTCTTCTATATTTATCTGATAGGTTTGCAAATCAACATTTTATGTTTATTAATATTTGGTTTAGTTCTGGTCTCCTTACACTATAATAAGATTGTTAAAAGCTTTGGTAAAGTAACACGATTGTTTCCTCCTGGAATATACATAATAAATTATTTTCTATATATTGAGAAGAAAATTTATGTGGATCTGTGAAATTTTCTTGTAATTTTAGGTTTATAAGAAGGTGTCAAGATACTAATCATGAAATATCGTGAATTTAATGTTACAAACTTTGCTAAATTTAGATTATGTATTTGTTTTGGATTGTGTTCCAACATATTTGGCTACAGTACTACGCAGAAACAGGCGTAGGCGATAAATGGTGTATTTGCCGTGAATATTTAGAAACCAAGCGGGTGCAGCTGTCATTTGATTTCTTCCAACCGACTACATATCATCGATCGTGATTGTCTAAAGCTTCACATAAATTGAACAATGGTTTCCACAAATACCTACGTTCAACGTGTATTTTATCACGCCATTTCCCTATTATATTTCCCTACAATGTTTCATTTTCATAACGCTTCAATCGAAATGTTTTAGAGGTTTCTTATTATTCGTGATTCGTAAATAATTAATTAAATTCAACAAATTTAATTAATCAAAATAATACTGGGAAATGAGATCGAGAAATTCAGAATATCTTTCTTTTTTTTCGCAGTATGTTCGTTATTAAAGTTTACAAAGAAATGACGCTTAATTAAATAGATATTTTATTCGTAATATTATCTTTTATGATAGAGATAAAGTAATTAAGTGTATTTAAAAGTCAGTGTTATAATTATAATATTCATGTTTCTCAGAAAAATGTACGAAAAAGTTTATTTTATCCAAAAAGCAAAAAGTGGTCCAAAGATTTGGATGTGAACGTACAATTCAACGACCATAAGCTGTTTTTGCGTAAAACGTGCAAATAACAATATGGGTTACAATATGGGTGTAAATCCGTATTAATGTCTGTGGGTTTTAATCAAAATTTAAATAGAAAATCGATCATTAAATCAACGGTTAGTTACGAGGCGTTTAATTTCACAGAATTGAAATGTTGCGATCTAATAAAACGATTCGTGGGTGAAACAAATCTTTGACCTTTCGGTTATACTGGACTCTCGATAAAACGTTTCTGTCTTTCTATGTAAATTTTCATCGAAGTAATGCCAGTTGTTGACATTTATTAGTGTTTTCATAGAATGAAAGTTACGAACGAATCGTTTTCTCTTTCCTTTGATTACAGCTTCACGTTTGTCCCTTTTGTGGCCTTTTAATTTTTTTATCAACTTCCTTATACTACGACAAACTGTCAAAAAATCGAGAAGTATTTTCACTGACACATAAAAGTTGCCAGGCAGACTTTTCTGTATTGATCGATAATTTCTAATTTTATTCCATATAGTAATAATTATAGATGTTTAAAAAGTGATACTTCAAAGAATTTTTTTATAACAGTGTCCATCTGGTGTACTATTTTCTTTTGGTTTTAATATTTTAATATCAACAAATATCGCCATTAAAATTCTTTTTATATCGCGTATTACCTGAACTTTTTTTAGATATCGCTTTTGAAATACGAAGTGAGAAATTTATCTGAAAATATTTATATCACTGTACGTTTCACGCCACTAGATACTATATATCTATTTCGTCTAAAATCAAAAGAATTTTAATGTTTTTTTATAGAATTCTAAATATATAAAAATGTGTGTGTACGCACGTGAGCGCGCGCGTATGAGACAGATTGAATGGAAAAAATCTACTGCAGCACGCGTTCAATCTTCGGTTGGGCTACGTTTGGTTTGGTTGACTCATCGGTGGGTCACTAGCTGTGTTTCTAACGGATGACGAGGTCCACTGCTTGTTACAATAATAGAAAATATATACTAAAAGTAGTATCACACGAAATAGACAAATGATATAATAGATAAGATCGCAGCACTCTTAAAGTTATTAGGAAATAATCAAAAGCGCTTAATACGATTCTTTGATTAAAATGTGACGAGCCACGCTTAATTGCACAACGAGTACAACACAGCTTTCCCGTTTTTCACGCGTTTTTTTCCTTTCCTCGAAGATTACCCGTAATTGCATTGTCGCGTTACGTAATCGTTAGTTATCGTCGAAACCTTAGGTCAGATAGCTTGTTTTGTGTTGAATATGCTTTGAAAAGAATATCTTTCAGTCTCGATTACAAAATGAAAATTTTACACTAGCATGTAATATTTAGAAACGTTTGCTTTCTAAGTTATTACGAATAAATTAATTTATGATATAATTATTAGGTTGTGAATATTTATGCGTTTCTAAGGAATTTGAATATCGAGAAACGTTCAAAGTATTCGAAGTAAAGTACTCTTCGTAACTTTTAATTTTCTGCGTTGATTATATGTTTGTCGTTTATATGTTTACAGCTGTGTATCACTATATCGATTTTCATAAAAATTTGCATAAAACGCGAAATTTAGTGTAACGTATGAGCTCACTTCGTCATAAATTGATAATTGCCACGAAGGTGAAATATAATACTATAAAAGCTGTAAGAGAAATAAAATCCACATTGATCGAACTATATAAAGTTAATTGGCTTAAGTACATACAGTAAGTGTAAGTTGACGTTACAGTTAATCATAAGGGAAGAAATAAATTGGTAATATTGAGATATCAAAATATATTACCTTGAGTTTCATCTTGTAATAACTCGTTGACCATGAGGCAACCCACGTAAAACTGAAATCCAAAATTTCTTAGTCAGTGTTCTTGATACACAGTGAATGAATGCTTTAATGGTCGCGTTCAAATTACGCAACGCGTTCAAACTGTCGAACTAGCACATTTTATGTCAGTTTTTCGCGTGGTGGGAAATTACATAACTTCAATTCTTGTGATTCAAGGCTGACATCAATTTTCACTACGCTCAGGATCTTGATTTCACGAAGACCTCTTGGCCGATCGCTACTACAGCGGTAATCGTGTTGAAATCACAATCCCAATCGTAGGAGCAGCGAACGTAGAAACCGGCTCGTTTTACCGCGAATAAAATATTCAGGGGTATTCAGTTCAGATTGCATGTGGAAAAATAGACGACCATGTTGATGCTTCTGTCGCTAAAAATATGTAGATATACAGCACGTTTGCCTGTTGTTGCAAGTTTGCTACGTTAATTCAAGGATACAACTGACACAGTGTTCTTCTGAAAGAAGTAAACTGATTTTTTATTTTGCACGATCCAGAGGGATGTTTAGAGCGACAATTTTAGAAATTGCAGGCTTGCAGCAACAAAGACGCAAAACACCGATATTTAATTTACTTAATTTATATTAGATTTATTTTTACTTCTCCAAAAGTGCAAAAGTTTATTGCCAACGAATATTATTTGATTATGAATTTATAGCACGTTACAATGTTACCATTATCGCATCATGTTAACATAATAACGATACGAACACCTGCATACGATGCATAAATAAGCTAGAAAAAGTTGATGAATTTGACTTTTCAAAGATACTTTAACGTCTCTAATTCAGTGCAATTTAATTTTTTAAATAAGTTGTTCATCATATTGCATAATTGTTGCAAATGTATCCTTAGTTGTACCATACGAGAACTGTATCCAATTAAATGCGAAGTCGTGAAACGTAAATAAAAGTTGTTTTTGTGGAGACGTTTAATTTTCACTCAAGCTTCAGTTAATTCGATATCATATCATAAAAAGATTAATTTAGATTTTTATTAACGTTGAGTCACGTTTGTTTCGTGACTCGACTTCTGTTCTTTTCCTTCTTCGTCGTAGATTGCCAGATATTATGAATAAGCTTAATTAATATATATGTAGCTATCTGTCGTAGCGCGATAATTATTAAATATTACATTCCTGTTACTGAATAATTTAATCTTTGAATTACTTCTACTTGTACTTATGGATACATTAATATTTATCATCAGATAATAAACGACAGTTAATTAGGATAATTTCGCTATTTTATTCTAATAAATTTAGTATAAATTAATTTTCTACTCCGATACAAAGTACACGTGTCAAATCAGTACTAGATCTAGTCTTCCTTCGTGCCATTCGTATTTTAAAATAATTTTTTGAATATTCCAAGTGTGTATTCAAGCGTAGATCTGATAAATTTATTAAATCTAGGTATATTTTTTAATTAGAATTATGTATATGTTAAGATTGAATATGTGTTAAAAAACGAACGTATTGTAGCTAATATCAAATGCAGAAATCTACAACCACGTTATATTTAGACGAAATTTATGAACATTTCCAACGAAGAAATCGTTAATTTTGGCTAGCTGCCTCGAACTATTCACGGTCACAATAAGATTTGCTTTTCTCTTCGACTGCTTGTGGCTACGACAATAGAATCAAATTTAATTGAAACATCGCTACAAAAAAATTATTCAAGGAGCTTGCCTAGAAAAATATATATTCGTTGAATGATCGGTCGTTGAATCGACTATTCTATTCTAAAACGAGAACGCGTAATAAATTATACCGCGTGTTCCACTTTACCCAAACAAGATTAAAATCAGGATAAGATAAGAAAACATATAAAAACAGATATCGACCTAGTATCGTAACTGTAACTTTGTCAATTACCAATCTCATTCGTAGATAGACCGTTACAAAATGCGTAGTAAAGGCAACTCATTGAAATTCACTTAGATCGAGAATTGTTCGGTCGCGAAATAGGTTAAGATCGCAATGAACGGTAACCACTCAGCGAATTCCCGTTGCAAGGTTATGTTTTCTTCGTTTTCAGCGCCGCTTTCGAAACATATTTCATACGGATGCGAATCACCTCAGTAGCGAACAAGACAGTATAAAATCTAGGTTAGGATTGTACACATGTGTAATGCCTAAACGTTCCAATTACCGAAATAACTTTCAGTTACGACACAAAAATACGTTTTCTTCCTCGATGCCGCGAGCTTTACGTTTTTCCTCGCCATATTTTTACGAAGAATCTCGAGCAACGTCTCGTTGCCTTCGGATCGATTATTCGACCATAAAACGTATACAAATTTATTTACGTTGATACTAATTCAATTGAGATACGGTTGCTGGATTTTTGTACTTCGATATCATTTTTGTCTCACGAAACGAAAAGGCTTATCCGGGTATCGTATTTATCGGGAAAATCTTCTAAACGAAAAGAAAATTAATTGTACAACGTACTACAGACTTTAATAAGTATGTAGAAATTTTTCACAGCCTATTTTCATATCTAAGATATTTTTTAATAATATTTTTGGAAATTATCCCGGAAAAACGCAACAGCATTAATCTCTTGCAAGGCATTGTAAAAAATATATAACGTTTATTAAAAATCCACTAAATTGTTTAGAATTATTTATCGCGTGAATTGTTTATGTACTCGTACATACAAGAGGAAAATAAATCAGGGATTGGGTATTATTGAAAAAAATGTTGTTTGATCATCAATCGTTTTATATCTACCAGATACCTCACCTAATGATATTTAAATTAGTTTCATATTTCAACTCAGAACATGCATAAGTACATCATAAATTATTGCTACAATATTTTTTGTATTTCGTTATAATGAAGATTTATGTTCTTTTCATTTGTCCATAATTCATTCGAGGTTATAATATGTAATCCTTATCTAATCAAACGGATGTTGATAGTAACGTGTAAATAGCATTGTGTACGAGATTATTGTCCGTCGTGTAATTAAGAAGATACAATTTGTGAATTAAAGATTTTACTAAGCATTTACTACGTGAGAAGATAAATTTGTATGTATTTTACTTCAGAAATTTTCGTTAGAAAAAATTTCTTTTCCGAAGTACCATTAGTTTGCATTAGATAGTAACTACTATCATCCTGTTGTTGGATTTTGTATCTGTTTATTGATTGGGATAGTGTAGAATCTATAACACCTATAACTCTATAACTCTATAAATAGAACAGCATTATAGCCAATATCTAGATATCTGTTTCGAATTGAACATACACGTGTCTATATAACTCCTGACAGTCATTGAATATATTTTTGTTTCAAATCAATGAAACATCAATGTCAGTCATCAATGCAATAGACTTAATCGATGAGGCAAAGTCTCGGATCGATCTAGCTCGATATGTTAATATCTTTATTTTTGTTTCTTATTTTTTGATTATACAAATGTTCAGAATATTCTATACAAAGTTATTTACAGATTTTTTTGTACTTAATTGGAGGTAGAGTTGAAAGAAATGAGTAATAATAAGAAAGAAGTTAATCGTATTCTATATAGTGCGTTATATTTAGATTAAAAAACGAACTAGACATTGATTAATTACGGTTGTAGCAATTATTTGTTGAGATGCTTTCATGAGGATAGAAGATTATTACTCAGAGTTTAGAGATTATTGCTTAGTTACTTTGGCTTATAATACGTAAGATACAGCTTACTTTCATTTCGGAGATAATCGTGTCGCATTTCATTTTTATTCGCGTTAATTTCTCGAATAATTGGTCTCGAGTGATAACAAATTACTGAGCGCAACATTATCAATTATTAAACTAATATAAATTATCTTAAACACAGAGTTTTTACCGTATCATCGTTTATATCGGTATAATAAAATACTTGAAGCATCCGCTTTCCGTTTGATTTATTTATACTGATATTCAGTGTTATCTATTCAAACATTCAAGATTCTTTCTAACTCATGATCATCCTTTGATATATCCATAATTTTTCATTCTTTGATAATATCTTCGAGATCTGTTCATATCTTGCAAGTTAGTAAGAAATGGTAAATCCATTTCTCCTTTATTAAGTATACACACATCTTAAATATGAAATAATTTTTTATACTTCTTATATATATTTATGTTAAACGAGTCTATTAATAGGTATCAGAGAATAAATGGTATTTTAAAAATAGCAGAATTTAATATAAAATAAAGATTAAAATAGTATTTATATCTAGTTATTTATGTTGGTTTATCATCCAATAGAAGGAGGAAATGCCTGGATATAATAGAAATATATTTAAGTATAAGTACAGTGTAGGTATGCTGGTCTACATCCGCCGCTGGTGTCACGTAAAATTCGTGATAAAAAAAAGAAATAGCTGAGCAATAGCTTAACTTGACTGTCCTTTTATATTTTTGTATGCTTTTATTCACAAAAGTGATTAAATGACTAATGAAGTAGCGAAGTTAAAATAGTTACTCAAATCACGGCCAAGGCTGTACCCAAGACTAGTCTCGTGGTCGAATGCTTGGAGTTTTTTTCTATATTGAGCTTGTTGGAGTTAAGGAACAGGGAGAGAGTCCTAAAAGGGTCCCACGTAATGGGGAAAATTTAGTGTTGGGCCGTGTGCAACGGTTAGGTCAAAACCTAACTGTTCATTGTGAGGTAGTGTGAAATGACGTGGGTTTGGCTATGGTCGTTGTCACACTGGCAGCGTTACTGTACAATAGAACTCCGAATCCATGGTCCTATGGGTATCTTTACTATTAAGAAAAACTGGCCTGTCTATATCCCGCTGCACCACCTATGCAAAGTATGTTCCTAGAAAAAGCTATAGGCTGAGGGGCCCTTTGAATTGATTTAGCGCTTAACTGTATTCAACAGCTTCCAGGACCAGGAAAACTAGATACTAGAGAAGATGTAGAGTTTCCCTGGAAATGAAAATCATTTCAACAATCTATATTGATAATTTCCTTTAACCTAAAGATGTGGTATTTATATTTTCCTATATTTCTACGTTTATTGATATTAATTCTTTTTATAATAATGTATAAGAAAATCTAGCCTATCCTCGTTCATACGATTCTCCTCTCAAGCTTCCTGTTTATCTTCTGCGCAATGTCATTTATAATTTCACGCGAACAAAAAGACATGACATCCTGTATAATATCTAGCTACTCTTAAAGTTGTCGGTAAGGTTATTCGTGTCGGAGTTCCTTATTCTCTTATACGGTATAAACAAGTTGAATTGAACTATCTAACGTCGCGTTCACACGATCATTGAAATAAATGATGTAAGATCGCATTATCTCGCTGGTTTGTATGTATATTGGTATTCTTTGTTAATATGAGAATCTTTCCTCAATTACAGACAATAAAATCATATCACCGTATGACCGTAGTAGCAACCTGCAACGTTCCAATAATTTTTATTTTTTTTTTTTATTTTTTTTTTTTTTATTATGTGGAGGAAATCCGCACGGACATCCGTCGCTCCTATGGGGAAAAGCGACGTGGTAATGTCGGACTCCAACCGACTAAAACCTCCAAGATAACCGCCCCTCTTGCGATCCAGGGGTGCCCGGGAACCGTTGGGGCGATACACCAGGCCCGGCTTAATTCTTCTGCTACCTAGTCAACCAGTCGAGAAATAATGGCCACAGTAAAAGATTTTATCCAATACCTTGACACTGGCAACGAGTTATCTGTCCTTCGTGTCGTATCTCTTCCTGTATCATTTTCTCTTCGAAATTAGAATTTTCCTAGTCGATCTTTTGTAGTATCTTTTGTAGTAAATGAAACGTCGAACACACTTTTAATACATTTATAGGTTTTGTTACGTTTTTGTTTCGATTGTTCTGCTTACGTTGCCGTTAATTTTCGAATTTAGAGTAAATAGTAGTTGCTGCCACCAGAAACAATCTAAGGATTGTTTCAGTTAAATTTTTTTTGTTATCGTTTATCTTTTCGAAGATCCCGAACTGTCGTATTCCTTAATAATTCTGTCGGCAATTAAATATCAGTGGGTAGTGTTGACTGATGTTTAATGCGACTGGTGATTAAACTCCACGTTTCGGCTAACCTGCTACACGCAGGAGTACTGGCACGGGAGAGGATCAAAGTTGGTGAAAATAAATGTTCGTTTAATCTTATATTATTAGACAAATATTTTCCACGACAAAAGTTTATTCTGATTCTAATTGGTTATTAACAGAGTTATCGTTGAAATTTAGAATACTCGAAATTACAATAGTTGGCGATACGTTTTCACTCTTACTAATTACAAGATTTTAATTTGTAAGTTTTCAATAATTTACAAATTGACAAATACAAACACGTCGATTAACAAAACTGACAAGAACCGAGAACTAAATGAAACAAAGAACTAAAAGCTAAAGAACTAAAGGATTAAAGAACTTAAGAACAAAGAACTAAGAAAACTAAGAGGCAAGGAACTAAAAAACTAAAGAGTTAAAAGCCAAAGAAACTGAGAAATTAAGAGCCTAAGGAATTGAGAACTAATCGCTATGAACCAAGAAATTACTTGCCAAAACTGAGGAACTGATCACCAAGAGCCAAGGAATCGATCACCAAGAACTGAGGAACCAATCACACAGAACTGAGGAATTAATTACTCTGAACTAAGGAATTATCTGATGATCTCTTCCATGTTGCTACGCTTATTTATAATTAGGTCTATCGTAGAAGGGGAGGGGGTCGTCATGTGGCGGGTTGTGAAGCTCGAATTCGGTTTCTAACCAAATTGTTAAATTTTATTTTTCGAATTGAAACCCTTACTCGCGCTATTGGTAGTTTTAGTCTTCGTTATGGCGCGTACGCAGCGCGAGACCTGACAGTTTATTATTTTCTCGATGGACCGATACTTGGAGAAATGACAATTCATTTCAATATTGAGTTTTAAATCTATATTTTATGCGTAATTGAATCAATTACTATTATCGATTGCTTACTAACAGATAAAAAAGTTTATTATCTCATCAATTAAAGAAGATTAGAGATTAGATTAAAGTAGAGATTGACGAATTATTATTATTATAGAATCGATTAAAACACGTGGCTATTGTATAGCGAAATTAAACAATAATTTGTTACACGAAGACAATCGAGAATTTAATAATACAAATTGTGTGCAAAGCTGTTTTGTTGTATCCGAAGCACTTGGAAACTTGGAACGAGTTCTGCATCGTTTCACAACACGTTCGCCAGTTTAAATCTTTATTTAGTCAACCTCGACGAGACGAGAATGTTTCTCCATACGTTCCAAGTATGTACCATCGATTTTTCATTGTCCTTCCTTATCGCTTCTGGCCAAGTCAGCGGTTCACTGACTAAGCAGGTTATTGTCTTTCTACATTGCTGGACGATTGTATGTATCAAGATTCCTGGAAATTTTCTTAAGGACAAATGCGCATCGTAATTTGTCCACGCGCTTCCGACGACGAGATTGATAGATGAGCCTTGAACAATATTTTACTAAACAAATATATGATTTTGACATTGAATACTGAACAAGATTGTTTGGTTCTTTTAAATGCTTTTTTCAAGAATTCAACAAAGATATTTCCATAGATACTGCAGACAAGATTAAGCATGCAGAATTTAATTAAACGGAAAGATATATTTAAAAATGAAATTATTCCTAAATTATTCATCGCATCGTTAGATTTAGCAAGAATTCATAAATATAGAAAACGTAACTTCATTCTCTGAAAATTTCTCGATTTTAGTACCAAAATAATTATTCTTCACCTTTTAAATTAATCGTTCAGAAAGTATATATTTAACTCTAGATCAAAACCAATTTCTGATGTGTATTTAAATATACTGTGAATACATTAAATACACCAGTAGCATGTAAATATTTTGTGATACCACGAAGAAGAATATGGGTGAAATCCGTAGTTAACGAATTTAGCTGTTCTACTGTTATCGTCGATAAAATATATCAATTTACCTTTTGTGTGACTCAAATTTCCATAAATATCTTTCCGCGATATTTCTACGCGATATATTACGCGTGTATCAAACAAAGCATTTAGTTTCATAAGATACCTCGAAATTTCATTGTTCCATCATCTTGTCCACAATTTTATACTACGTGTAACGTATAACGGACTTTCGCTTCAACTTTATACTTCTCTTTGTCTCGGTGATCCGTGTTAACCCCTTTTTCTCGCAGTTGCAATTAATTTGTCCGTGCTGCATACAGCAAGGGAAATCTACGGTGTACGAACGACGGGGATTGAAGAGCGACTCGAGGTACATGCGAGTCAACTCTCCCGGCACGTTCTAATATTACTCGGTCGACGAGGTAGTGAGTCAGAGGCATAACCAGGCGCAGAAAAGACGTCACTCAGAATGGAGAGAAAGACTAAAATGCCTCGTGCGCCTACGTTGTCTTTTAATATATTCCGCGATCTTCTATTTACCCTTATTCACGCGGGAAATCAAACAGCGGCTGGAACGTCAAAGGGAGCATTTCAACTTATTAACCGAGTCGTTTCTTAACCACAAAGTTTTATTATTATATTGGGTAGGCAACTAAGTGATTGCGGAGTTTGTCATTAAGTGGTAATGGCAAAATCCGCAATCACTTAGTTGCCAACCCAATAGAATCAACCGAAGAAACGAAAAACAAAAACACGATAGGAACATCTTTTTTCTTGATTTTCTGATGTCAACGCCGTTTCATGTTTAGAAACGGGGGAATTTTAATGCGAAGTAATTGAAAATAATTGAAAGTGAAGGTAACAAAGAGCGTCTTGAGTTTTAAGATGCACATCTTTTGGAAATAGCTGTTGAAGTTGACGAAATTTTGTGGAAGGTAAATGTACGGTTATAATCATAATATTTTAATATTATGACGAATAATATTGTGAAGATTTTGAAGAGGATGACGAGACGTATTTTTAGCTGCGAAACTAAATATTGTAGAAAGGCAATTTCGGTAACATGGGGTTGATAGACAGCGTAACGAGTTTTTCAATTGTTTTCCTCTAAAGAATAGAAAGTATAGCTTATCATTTTCTTCGTCTGTACTCTTCGGAAGATAAAGATAGATTAAATGTAGTTCAGTTTTAGGGTAGTCTCGATCTTGGAAAATAGAACTACGCGTGAACCGATTTTAAAGGGAAGGTCTGTAAATAAAAAAAATTCTTAGGGATGCAAGTCACGAGTTAACTTGTCTTCTCCGATGAACGAGTTAAATCGTCATATATTTTCCTTTTTCAATATCATACCTTACGAAAAGTCGAGCGGAATTTTTACAAGAACAAATTTCCGGGAATCTCGTCTTCGAATATATTTTTCTCGCCTACGGGCACGTGTTTCACTAATCGGATTGAAATTTCCAGAAGGCATAGATTTGAAAACAATCGACTCGTGTTATGTTATTGAATTATGGTTATAGGATGGAAGATTTTCAAGTTCTGGGATTTTCCGTTCGAACCATATCTTTTTCTATTCGTTTCTGTTGCTGTTTTCTCACATTGGAAGAGTTATGTTCACGAATAATGAAACAACTTTTTAGGCATGTGAAGAAAATGAAAACCGATATCTGGCCACTCGTATTCAAATTATTTTTAATAATCGGACCTTCGAAGTACATATTTGTCGCTATAATGCGACTTAAAATTTCAGTATCTATAATGAGAACGAAATTTTCCAAAAAATATCATTATCGCATAATGCATATGTATAAATGCGCGTTTCTTATCACAAGGTGTAATCTATGTTTTACCTTAACTTACAAAATAATACATTTTCTTTTCTTTAGTTTTAAAAAGATAATATATATATATATATATATATATATATATTTTTTTTAATGGTTTGTAATGGTATTCATTCATGTTACGTGAATCATTTCATTTCTATATGAAACATTGAGGACAAAGGTGAAGTCGCATGTTTCCTTCGCAAATATGACTTTATAACGTTAATCTGTTCCAGTAAGCTGTATTGATCACATTTGTACAGCAAATCCAAATAACGTGACAGAATCAGTTGTTGCATCTAGTATTTTATCTTGACATCTGTCTTTTAGACAGCGAATTATTCGATCTATTGTGTCGTGAATTTAGTCCATTCTTTTTATCGTACGAAGCCTTTCGTTATTCATTCAAGACGTCTTCCAGGATGTCCTTTAATTAGTCTTCTGGCGACCAGTAGCGACTTAGACGTCATAACTGCACGATTGTCATTAATGTACAGTACATATGCCGTGTAAATGACATTTCTATTTAAATTTTCGTTCGTGGACTTTATTGGTCCGCAAAAGGTCAACTTGAAGGAGGACGATCCTTTCTGACTTTCATTAACATTTAACAGACGATGTGACGATGATAATGTCGGTAACTAGCAGCTTGCTAATTTCTTCTAAATATTCGTGAATCATCGCCGAAGAATGTGTTTAACAGATTTAAGCAAGTTCTTATCTTGAAATAGTATTTAAAGGATAACAATGCTGAAGAAGTACACGTAATGAGTATAGAAGATATTTGCACGTTGTATTGTCTATTTTGGTATTTAACTATCTAAACATTGTCAAGACAGCTTAAAGCGGCTTGGGAGTTATTTATTTATTTAAATCCTTTATTTATATCCTTATTGTATTTGTTTGTAATTGTATTAATTCGAATGACGTAACAAACAGATTGTTTGATATTTATATATTTCTGTCTTGAATCACTTAATCGTTGTGTATACTGCGTTGTTAAAAGAATTCCATTTAACAATCTCTCGTAAAGATATCAGTCTGTTAAAAAATTTAGTCGTTTAAAAATTAGTTAAATCGACTTCTTCGGCTTTAACTTCATGAACCTAGAATCAAACATACGATAAACACTTATTAAACACGACATAGTACCATGCCAGAATAATTTACTTATAATTTTCAATGAGAATTGATTGTAAAATTCTTCAAAATAAAAAATACTTGATAAATGTTACACGTGTTTGTACATGTGCAAGTATATCTTAACGCGATTAGTTTATTGACTTACAATCAAAACTTCTACAAAGAACGAAACGAAGCTACATCATGATTCATATGCTTACAATTATTACAGGCGTTTCAATTAGTCTCGGGGATTCCGCGGAATTTAATTCTTTTTCGTTATTTTGCTAAATACTTAAACTCTCAAATGAGACATACGTTTGTTCACACAAATTCGTACGATCTTTCCACAAAATTTACCTCACGCCATTTCTGAATAAGATAAATAAGAACTTATGATAAAAAATGATATGGACGTGATTCATTGTCATTTATTTCGGAATAATACCCAGCTGCAAAACACCTTTAATCCAAGATTGTATCAAGTACAAGAGCAATAATTTACATATTTTATGATTATGATTTCTAAGAATAGACCGTAAGAAAATTTATGATGCAGTCTAAGAAAATGTCTCCGAAATATAATTAATATAAGATGTGGTAATAGTAGTAATAATAAAATTGAGCCTCATACGTGCATTAACTTTGCAGAATAAGCAGTAAATTATTTTTTTCTCTAATAAATGGATTCACACCCGATCAACAGATACGATTTATGTAGTACATTTGTGCTAATTTACCTTTTTCAAATAGTTTTTCCAAGAGCCAAATGAATTGCTCGTGACTTTCAAATTGCATATTCGTACGATAATAAATTCATATAACAAACGAACTATACATATTGATTAGAAGTATTTCGTCATTATAACTTAAGCAAATCTATGCGGATCTCTTCAATACATATTAATTAATTTGACCTATCATATTATTAACTTGACACGGGAAATGAAGTAATCAAAATTATATGCCGATCAATGAATTAGTCTATTCGTATAAACAGACTAAAAAGTCTAAGAGTTTCCACTTCTTGAAATCTTTTCTCCTGAAAATTTGTTTTTGCGGTACCAATAAATAAATTGTAACGAAGTAACTTTTAAACAATTTACTCTTTTTGCCATTTATGAATCAGCCAATCAATCCATGGGTTTTTACATTCATTTCTTTTTCCCATTTCCTTAGCAAGAATTCTCAACGAGAATATAATCTTTTATGTAAATAGGATCGTATCGAAGGAAATCTCATAACCGATATTGCTAGTCTTCTTGCGAAATTACGTTTTCTAAATATCCAGGAAACCCACGCACAGTAGGTCGTTTGTAAGACGACGATACAAAAATTTGTGCGAGATTAAATTGCACATGTATTTACACATGCGTGTATTTTACATACAGACATTCGTATATCTGCCTCTGCAGTTCTTTCACAATAATATGTCACGAACGTTCAATGAATGAATTATGTACGTAGCTTTCTGAACACAATGATTTTTTTATTCAGGATTAATAAAATTAATTAAATAACAATCTTTTTGTTCAAGAATCTTGCTTATCCCGTGTAAATTAATTACGAATTATATTTTTGTAATAATAATTAAGTATTCCAAAAAAGTAAGTAATCTCGAGACTCGCCCTTCGAAATTTTTGTATGGTTACCTATGACCCAACAATGCTAGTTGAAGATTAATAAGAAATTTCACGATATTTAAAATTCTATTGCATTTTGTTAGATGTTCTGTCTGAATATATAACATAGAAATTTATATTATTAACATTACGAAACATTCAAACTGTATATATATTACGTTAAATATTAATATTACACAATATACAGATCAGTCTCTCTTTTTGAACATAAATTTCACATTAACGCTAGAAAATTAAAAAAATCTTTTCAATCAAAGGATTATTTGTAACAATTTGTGAATAATTAATAATTCATTTAAAAGGACCGAGTAATTTATATCATTATTTTGCTTGAAACATTTAAAAATCATGATGTAAAGTATCACTTTCATTTACTTAGCCTTAAATTAGATTATGATTCCAGGCAAAGAGTTAATCGTTCGAGAGAATTGTCAGAAAGCAAGATATGTCCCCATGAATCAAACATCGTCAAATTGGAACGATAGAATTTTTATAAAATCAAAAACGTTCCAACTGAAAGCGTTATACAGTTGCGTTGGCTAAATCTTTCCTAACAAAGAACTGCGTTACGTAGTGTGTACATATAAAGATCCTTTGTTTTATTAAGAATGTTGTTCTACCTCAATGCCGAGCAACATTTGGCTGATGAAATAACCAGTAACATAGCGTCACAATCACGTACGGAAAATCTGGTAGAATTTCTTGATATACATTGAAAGAATCTTTTTTTTTTTTTATGTGATTCATTCTTGTTTTCCCCGTGGATAATTGCGAATAAGTCACGAGAATATAAATCGGTGTCGCAGGAGGCGCGCGTGTACGGTTCCAAACATTTTGGCAAAACGTTATTGTAACTAAAACAGAAGGATGTAGCGTAGCGACCTTGCAACTTACAACGAATCAGTTGTCGATGATTGCGTTCTACTTGTGATGTATAAAATTGAATTTGTTAGAAGAATCTGTGTTGTGTATACGCTCAAGGATATTACGATCTCGATTATTGAGAGAACTAGTTGATAGAATCTATCTTCATTGTAAATGCAATTTTTTTATATTCGTGAGACGTGCAGAAGGTGAGGCACGTAATTAAATTACGCTTCTACAGAAGTAAATCATCTGGAGTTATGACGCTTTTTTTATATTTGTTTGTCTACCTTTTACACTTTCATCGATTATATCGATTGCTTCGATCTACTACAGAAGTGAAAAAAAAAGACAGATGCAATACACGTGTTGGTGGTACAGATGCTTTTATTGTCTTATTTACTTGGAATATGCAGGTAATTAGTAAGGATTGCGACATACGACAAGAACATAAAGATCATTGCTGAGGATAATAGGTCGCCACTAATATCATGAAGATACAATAATATGTATCCTGTATGATTATTGTCTTCAATAGGAGTTCCCGATATAATGATTCTAAAGAATTTTAATAAGGAGTTTAATCTTTAAAGGATCTAAACACTGAATTCCCCGAATAGGTAGGAATTCCTCGATGCAAATTTACATCTGTCAATGTTTTTGAACATTTGCATTATAATTATCGTTAGTTATTGCGAGTACAAATGTTGGGCTAGGCAGATCCACCGTATGCACGGGGATCCCTAAGAAAACAGAAATCTTCAAGTTGGTATAGAACCAGGGCTAAGATTTTTCGAGCAGGTAAAATTTTTAGATAAGCTATCTATGTAATAGAGATAAATAGTTATAAATAGCGATTCTTCAAATATCCTCCATTTCTTGTTATCAGATCCATTGTACCTTGCACAGTAGCCAAACATAAATTAGATGTATTCAGATCCACCAGCGGTGTGGTATTCTGTAATTAATTCTACGTCTTTGTGATCGTTATATTTTGTGTAATTTTTATTCTTGATTATTTATATGTTGAGAAGAATTGTTTATTTGAACAATCGTAATTACTAAAGAAATATTTCATATTTGGCATTTTTTGTCATTAAACGTATATTTGATAAAGTATATGTACTCTTAATACTGTAAATACGCACAATATCGAGAATTTAAACGAAATTGAATGTTGAGCCCGAGTATGTTTGTTATTCGTCGATCGTTAACGTATTGATTTAAATAACCAGGGATTTTATAACGTGTGCATTATGTAAAATAGGTAATAACGCGCTTTATGATATACTCGGTTGATTTATACTCACGTTGATACTTCGCTACCTGTAATACTTTTTGTAAATACCTTTCTCGAAAGTTTACGTAACAGACTCGCTTGGAAAGTATAAGTAAATGTAATTTCATACAATATCTAGTTACATAGTTAGCAATCATTTCTTTTCCTATTGCTTGCACAGTTCAACAATCTTACTCATTTCTTTCGTCTGGCAACAACTCTGAACCATTGGTTTCCCGATTCATACGATAACCTCGTGTCTCATTTTCCAGGCAAACAGTCGTAAAACATATAACTGAAATATTAGTAAGCAATTGGTTAGCTCTGTATAGAAAAACGTGAAGACAGGTATGCAATTTGTAATGTAATGACATAATGAAAGATTGGGTCCTTGATGTTAGGTAAATATAACGTAGTCCACGTGTTACCGTAATTCTCGTTTCTCACGTGCCTGCTGCCAATGTTAACTAGTCTCTCCAAAAGCATTCTATGATCATTCTATGCTACTCCGTATAAGAACCCCGTTTCCGCTATTATATCAGCAACGAGTGGCATTTTACATAAGTCCCACGACCATATGACGTTTCTCGTGTCGAGGATTTGCATCCGCGGGAAATTACACATAATACCGGCGTACATATGATACCTGTTGCACTTCAACGACACGTGTTACATAACCAACGATATGTCGTAGTTGATTGCGTAATTATACGTTTTTCTTATACGTCAGTATGACGCGTCACAGCGTTACGTTCGAAGAGTAATTAATCCCTCACTGTTAAGTGACGCGAATCACGTTTATTATACGAATTTTTGTTATCGTACATTAATATCAATAACTTTCGCACGAAATCTGTTTTTATTAGACGTTGCAAAATTCTATATACGGAACAACCAACGGTATAGTAAATATTTAATAACTCGATAAAAAAATTGGGTAACTCGAAAACGGGAGGAGATGATTTTAATTTATTTTGTTTATAACGTAAAACAAACGTGAAAACGAACGATACAGCAGGTGGCTCGTTACGTAAATTGTTGTAAAATCTATTTTTAAAACAACGCGGTTTTTAACTTGTACCCCATGTCCGAGTCAGTATCACGCGTATATTGTAAAATTACATGCCAACTCGAATCTGAGACCGTGAGCGTGTTATGAACCAATAAGCCTATTAATGTTGTCTCTGTAGTCGTTAACGACATCAATTATGATACGTAAATAAGGAAGTATTTTTCATTTCTCCGGTTTTTTTTTCTTTTTAACTATGTATTTAATGGTTCATTCTAGATAACCTGATCGATGGTTTATACTTTTTCAAAAAACAACGTAAACAATGTGTCGGCGAAGTACAAAGTGCTTTATCGATCATCCAGTCGTCTCAGATTTTTATTACTCAATTTCCTATATACGGAATGATCGCAAAGATAGAAACGAGATAAATCTTTACCAAAATAAAATAGGATATCTTGACTAAAATAACTACAAAATGAAAGAATAACAGGTATACAAATGCTGAAACGGTCAATCTCTTAAAATTATTCCTTAAGTAAAAAGAAAAAAAGGTTAAAGTGAAATGACTTAAGACGGTACATTAGAATACGTAACCCCTATGTGTGCTTTCTTTACGTAATATTACGTAGTGTTAATGGCTAAATCTCTAGATAAACGGTAATCGTTCGGTGATCCGGAAAAATCGGCTGCCCGAACGGAGTCTGTGTCTGTCAATTAGTTCGGAAAATTGGATTTTCTTCGTTTGAACGGAGTCGATATTAAAGCCGATATAGCACGACGAACGATAGGCATGACGTGGCGAACGTATCTCATAACGCGCATACGCGCCAACTATATTCCTGTTGTGTAACAACCGGTAAGAGTCGATCAGGAAGAACAATTAGAAAGTGTACACGGTGGTGTTCTGGCGCATAAGCAAGCTTATGCGACCGTCGGTGGTGTTGCATAAATATCGGTACGCAGGGCCTACTTTCTCGCATTTTATACGTATTCCTGTGTTCGAGCTGACCACCTCTTTTCAATCCTGCACCTGGTAAAGAAGGTCCCTCCTTTCCTCTTTCACTACACGATCTATCTTTCTCCTACTCTTTCGCTTAACTCGCCAGAATCTCGCGGACACGCGTACTTCGGGGAAGTTCCAAACGAACAGTGTCGCTTCAAATAACAGGCTTCGCTCGTTCTTTCCTTAACGAGAGCTCGTAGCGTCATTTTCTGTATTTATTTCCTCGGTCTCAGATCAGTCGGTCACTGTGCGATTGTCAGTCGGTCGGTTCATCGATTAACAATCGGTCGTCTCGTTTAGTTTTCAATTTCCTCTCGCGTGATCAAAGTTCAGCTACGTAAACACTTTGTTTTTTAGTTCGTCGTATTACGCATTCAGTTTGGCGTTTCATGCTTATTAAAAGTGCTTTCTCATTCGCGTCTAGACGATGATAAACTGCTATGTTTCGAAGGTGTTGATGTCGTGGCAGAGCGAACCGTTCCGCGAGTGTGTTTACCGTAAGAGATATGTATATCCGGAAGAAAAATATTTTGCTGTTTCTTTAACTGTTCGTTTTTACGGTCACTGTGCTTAATTGAATAGAATTTCTAAATTACGTAGGATCTCATATTTTATGTCGTTCAGTGTATTTAATTGAACAAAATTTTGGAATCGTATAGAATTTGAAGTCTTTGTACGCCAATCAGAATAATCGTAAAATTGAGATATAGTAAAATAACTGAGTTATTCTAAAATATATCGAGAATAGATTATAATAAATAGATCACAAACAAATCTTTTACTTTATAAGGCAACGTATTATACTTAAATCACGAGTCGTATAATCGTTAAATCGTTGTGCTATTCGGGTCACTTGAATATAGCTATTTTAGTAATCGCGCGTGTTAAAAAATATATCCGACCGAGAGGCAAATTCGTTAATTGTGACTGAAGAAAAGGAGAACGAGAAAATGGAGTACGAGGTGAACGATGAAGATTATTTTACACGAGTGAGTTTTGCATTCCACTTCGTTGATTATGTATTTTTCTTATGTATGCTTCTTCGCTTTATTGACAATACTTTCACAACTTGAAATTAATAAAAGTATCGATAAGGAAACAAAAGTCGGTCAGACATGTTAATGACGTTAATCTATTCCTGAACATGAAATTGCACGCTATTTATTATACAAAGCTGCAATCGTACAATCCCTTAAGTGAAACAATACCTAAAACGTTAAATAACGTTTATATATAACGTTAAAACGTTTTTATTTTCTTATCTCGATAATGTGCAGCAATCTTTTCAAAAACGAGGTAACTGCATAATTTACCATTAAAAACCTGCATACCTTTATTTAACATATATCCTAGAATTTTGATATCGCAAATCACGTTACGTCATACAATCGTTGACAATAATTTTTATAAAAATATAGGACAAAATCTCGTGATCGAGTGACGACGAATTTTTGGGGCATACTTGAAATAAAGAAACATATGTTCTAAGATATACCGAATAGGTTAAAGTATATATTTATTTTATTCGTGAAATATCGAGACAACAGTTTTAAAACGGTAAGGATATTTTAGTTGTAGAAATAGAACAAGTTTTTTTAATGGCGAAGATTTCTATATAAAGGCTCGTATATTATAACAGGATGCAGCTACATTTAAGAATTTCTCTGCAATTACATACGCGTTTCTCAGTGTTACTTTTCCTGGTTGTTATGAGGGAAAATTAGTACCTTCGAATAATTGCACTTATTTACTTTCGCATAGATAACGAAAGAGGGATATTAAAGCGAAATATCCATTATGTTCAAGGAAAAATGGGATACTTTTGACAATTCTGTACCACCACGTTCATCGTTCGTGGTAATCTAGAAACAAAAGAAAAAAATAGAAGAATACTATGACCTCTTTACTCTACGTTTCAATTTTCTTTAACAAAACATTCATCATACGCAATTACTGTAAGTATTTAGATCTGCGAGTAACTATACGCATCCCGAAAGGACAATTTGCGGATCTCCTATCAAAAGTTATTTTGATAAAATTGATTTTCCAATTTTCATTCAACGATAAATCAAGATACAGATCATTTTCTATTAATAATGATTCTACAATTTCTACAATGACGAAAAAATTTTGATAAGGATCGTTTTCGTTATGAACTTGTCCGTTAACGTTCTTGAAACTTAAAAAATTCAAACTAATTTGCTGCTTACTAAAAGGAATGAAAAAACGAGGATGAAAGATTACAAAGAAGTTGCAAATTTTAAAAGAATTTGTCGTTCTGTGGTTATTTTCGTTCTTTAGGTTTACATAATTTTTAAAAGCCCAATATATCTGTTAACGTTGAATGTGGTCTTGGAATAGAACTTCTCGTCCGTGTTTTGAAGGGCGTGTATTTGCATTGAGGCAATCGTGCGTCCTCAGCGTTCGTTGCCTGAAGAAAAATAAACTCTCCTGATCCGCGCCATACTGCGCCATGCCGCACTCTTCAGCTTCCTCTGTTCCTTCGAACACGTCTTTTTCTACTATTTCTGAATAAACCGGGCATACACGCGATACATGTTTATTTATGACGAATCTCTCGATTGGCAAGAAAAAAATATATTATTTGCAGTTTCCAGGCACGTTTGTTAATTGTCATGCTGACAAGTCGAAGCAGCTGTTCCGAGGTCAACGCACTTGAAAAACAGTGGCACTCTGACAATTGGTTTTATATACGAGACTCTACTACTCTTGTCACTAAAGTCTGGTGTATTAATAGAGTCGAGCTAAGATGATTCATGCGAACTATTTTCTGTTAAATCTTAGATCCATGGAACTTGAAAACATTCGATAATTGTACAAATATGGAGACCCAAGTGTTGCGATTATGGAGACGCAGAAAACGGTTCTGTTTCTCGGAACTGCGATCTTAAACGTATCGAACGTAGAAAAGGACGACGCGAGTGAAAGAGAAAGAGGGACTGAGAGTCGAAGCGTTTGGCAAACATTATTAAAGGCTGGCCGAAAACATTAACTGAAAAAGCAAAATTTTGTATTTTTGATTTGTGATCAATGAAACGTTTATCAACGCGTTTGTTACGTTTTTTTGATTAAAACGACAACAAACACGATATACTTTGGAGAATATTTGCTCGCTTAATAAATGGCAATTAAATACGTATCGATAAGCAAGTATAATACAAATTATATCGTGTTTGGTGTCATTTTAATCAGAAAATACTTACGAATGCGTTAGTAAAAGTTTCATTTTAAAAAAGTCAAAAATAAAAAAGTTTTACTTCCGAATTAGTACCTAAATATGATGTCCCAACGATATCTGAAATTGGATCATGTTACGCTACTTGATCGCGGCGAGCTGTCGAGGATTCCGGTATGTCAGGGAGCCTCCTACCTGCAATGGAGATACGACGACCATGCAGTTACACAGAGAATCCTTTTTTGCAATTATTCGTATGTTTCCATATATGCGTAGTAATATGCAAGGAAGCAGGAAAAGTTGAAAGAAGTAAGGCGAACCATTAGCTTCTTACTACAAAAGAATTGTAAAAGAGAACGAGAATATTCTTTAAGTGAATCCTTATTAATATGAGGAAATATAAAGATATTTAACCCTTTGAATGCTGAATACTCCCGACGGAAGCAATCCGAGTGGACGGCACGCGCCTAGCGGTTGCTACAGTTAGAGACGGAATACTTTTTTAAATAAAAATTAATGATTTCTATACGGCACTACTATAATATTCTTTTGCACTGCGAGTATCCCGATGACCTACCAGAAACTCCGAATCATTTTTGCTATGAGCTATCAGGTACTGCGAGACCATTTACAATCGTATTTAAAATGTCGCCACGGCGACGATAGCGGAGTTGTTACTTCCACTTACAATGCCATGGCGGCGACAATAGAGCGCACAGGGATATTATTCGTTATTTAAAGCAATATAGTTTAATATATATATAAGAGCTAGAAGTTTCTTTCGTTTTATATTATTTCATCGAATTATGTATGATCCATTTTGTTCTATTAAGATAAAAAGCACAATATTTGACAGATTAGGTTTCATATTTGTAAAAGAAAAACAATTGTGAGACAATCTAATAGGTACATAAGATAAGATATATCGTTAAGGCGATATTATATAATCAATTCTCGCAGTGTAATAAAAATTACGACTCCCCGCAAAGTATACAGAAGATAAACGGACTTTCATTTCTTTGTTTATCGTCGTTGTTAAGAAATTCACATGTATCGTCTCAAGCATTAATGAAAGGGTTCATCTATAGCGCTCAAAGCGTTAAAAACTAAATTGGTGTCAAGGTTAGAGATAATACAAATAGGTTTAATAGGTTTCCAGTAGTACAAGACTGTGGGAAGTCCACTGTAAGAGAAATGGAAAACTCGATGTTAGAAATAATTAAGAGACGAATATTATAGAATGCAAAAAAAATAATTACCAGAACGTGCATCGTGTAAACATATAAATGCACATCAGGAAAGTTAATTAACGTTAATTAATTAACGAAAGTAAATTAAAATTTGTAAAACTTGATCGTTAATGTGAGCACGATATCGACGATTATACGAGCAAAACCAATGCAGGTTTGAAGCGAACAGTTACGAGAAAGTGTATGGTTTCATCTCTGGTTACGGGCAATTTTATCCATAGATCGCGTTTCTATCGTTCTGTATAGATGGATTTCTAGAATGTCTTATTATTCGCCAGAAAGAAAAACTGCATTTCGTGCCCCATTATGATAGAAATACAAGTTCGGATATTTTTAAATTAAATTCGAATTTTTCAAATTTCAATGGAATAAAAATAACAACGGGAAAATATTTTTAAAGAATAACATAATGAAATAATACAAGACTATTTTGCGTGATAAGCGTTGTAATCAATATTGATGTTTAATTTTTATCATGGTCAACAAATTATAATATACTAATGTATGCGTATACGTGTATTGTAATAATCCAGTGTATATCGAGGTTGAATGAAAAAGCTGTGTAAACTAATTTCATTTTGTAGCCGGCAGTCAAAAATTAATAATAATATATATATATATGTGTGTGTATGTGTAATATCGTTTTTCTTGAGATAATTCAGGAGATCGATTCTGAAGTCTGAAAATCGAGTTTATTGTGAAAATACTTAAATAAAATACAGGAGTAAACAACAATTAATATCAATCTATAACAATAAATAACAATAGATTACATAAAAAATAAATAACAAGTTCTGTGCAATGTCTACCTGAAAATCGAGAATCGATTTTCAACGTCCTGAGCTACCGATCTTTCTCCGTCAATCTTAAATATTTTTAATAATTATTCTGTAATCTTGTCTATCTCTGATGTTACTCTCCGTCCGTCCGTTTGGGAAGTGAGTGTCTCTCAAAACAAAAGAAGGTCGCTCTGTCCGTGAAACAAAGAAAGTCGTGCTCTCCGTAAACAAAGAGAGTCCCTATCACACGTGAACTCTAGAGAGTTTGATACATATGTATATCATGTTATACACGTTATAAATAGATTAAGATGCACATTCGCGTACTTAAATCATCTGGAAGTGTTTAGCTTAAAATTAGATTACAGGAAAGTGTTAGACGTTACATAATATTTGCCTCTGGAGTCAGTGATATTTGCTTATTTAAGGCGCTGACATTAACTTCACTTTTTGTTATGTTACCTGTACACTATCGACATACTTTATAATTATTCTGAAATTGACGTAATTTTCCTCAAGGCAAAACGATAAAGTGCAATGGATAAAGAAACAATTAAACTTGGTATAATTTTCCTTTTTTCCTTTTGAAGCTAAAATTATACAATTCCTGTAATCTTCATAACTGAAAATAATTCTACATATGAAAATTTTCCACGTCAGGATTTCGGAAGATAAGATTAGAAACGAGTTATTCAAAGTATTAAAATTTGAATGCTACGACATAGAAATTTCCAGGTTTCTCGGACATTGTACGGTTATTGTATTTCGTTCAGTTAATCAAATTGTTCATATCCTTTTCTTTAATATCTGTTACATTTTATGAATTACATGTCGTGAATATAAGTTTTCGCGAAATGAATTTTTTTTTTTTTTTTTTTTTTTTTAAAAGATTTCTTTCGATAATTTGTCAAAATACTCGATGTTTAGCAGAAACTTGAATTTTAGGACGAACATTCGAAACGACAGAGCGTAAAGAAAAAAATTTGATTTTCTTAATTATTTTCAAATTCGGCATTCAAAAAATGCACAAGAGGTTACATATACATATTTGTTCCAGGTGACTTCTATTAAGCGAATTTTATCCCTTGTTCCAAGTTTAATAGCAAGAAGTATCATTCACCGTACTGTCATAGAATTTCAAAGAGTTTTTATCTTATAGTAGGCTATATGAGGTAGTCACGTGTATATTTCAACCGGCATGCGAATACGAAATGTGTTCAAGGACAGTATGTACAATATCAGAGAGAAAAAAAATTGTACTGCTCAGTGAACCTCAAATAGTCGAGATTGCAATCTGAAACGGAAGAGAATAATATATGAATTCCGTGACAGATACACGTTACAAGTTAGCTGTTCGCATTTCTTACTAAATGTACGTGAAGCAACGTCTCAAGATAACGTCTCGTGAAATAGTTTTATTCGGTTTCTTACTTTGTAGTCACGAAATGCCAGTTATAATTCACGCGAAAAGTGTTGCGATAAATTTTAATGAATGTAAGATCTCGTACTTCGAACGTCAGAAGATTTATATTAAGCGTTTGTAGTTATTAATTAAGAATTTAACCACCCTTCGTTACAAAGATTTCGTAATCACAGAATATTCCGATCGTTTTTAACAATATATTACTTTTATTATTAGGGAAACTTAGTTGTGTTCGCTGTATCGAGAGAGTAGTCGTTGCGTGATAGATTTGAAAATAAAGAAGCAAAACGGAAGAGTATGGGGGATAGAAAGGGTAGAAAAGAAGTTGAGACAAGAAAACAAAGCTTGAAACTTTGCACGTATTATATAATATCGCAATATCATTAGTTTGAGCTTTTTAAAAATGATCTATCGTTACTATTATTGCCACTGTACTTGTTCCATCTGTTGATTAAGACCGCAAGATCTCTATCAAGTATTTTGCATATTAACTCAAACACAAAAGAATAGTCGGTTTACTTTTGGCCTGAAAATATTATATACGACATTTGCGTCGTTTTTCGCGAAAATCAAAAAAGTTTCTTCCTTGTTAAACTAGTAATATCGTTCGGTTATAGCAACTGATTCACTGTAGTTTCTTTTTGAACTTGTTACGCCTACGAAGACACCATCGATAGTCTCTATTTTCTTAACAAATAGACGTATACCGTTCGTCCTATATCCAAGAGAATCTGAAATAAACACAATAGCCATAAAATCTAAAGTAGAAGATATAAAATGAATTTATCGTGCAAGCGTTAAAAATATGATGATTAGCGATAGAGTAAAGTGAAATGTCCGTCCTCCACTTTAAACGCTGAAAACGTGTCGGAAACGTGACTTAATAACCGCATGTATTCTGTTAAATATTTTAAGTAAGTCATGACATGAAATTGAATATACTCGGGGAATGCGAAGAAAATGCAGTTAAACTAACAAAGTAAATAGGTTTCACGTTGCGTGTCTGAGAAACAGAGAGAGGTTCGATAATAATCTGGTGAAAATGGTAAAACTAACTGACTGGCTATTATCTTTTGTTAATGGCTAATATGCTGTGTCAATAATTAGAGCGATAATATTCTTTGGTAGACAAATGGAGCCTAATAGGTAGATACAGTAGCAATTGTATAATGTTAATAATTTAATAGCGTTATTATATATTATATATATTACATTTTAACAGATTATACATAGCCCAAATACGAGGTACTGTTATTATTATTGTATTATTTATTACACGGTAAATTCAATATAGAAAATATTCAATTTTATATAAATTCAATATACAATGTAAATAATACAAAAGAATTGTATTTCGTTCAATCGCAAAAATTAGCTACGAGTAGTAGAATAATTTTTTCTTGGTCGTTAGAAGGCAATAATTTTTATATTCGAGGATAAAACTTTCTTTTTCTTTGATATATATTTATAACTATATAACATGGAAGCGTATGATTGATGATAAAATCGATGGTAAAATTTATATTTTACGTATTGGAAATTTAGATTTTAAACGAGAATCAAAAATTCGAAATAGGTGATGTATCATAGAGCCGGAACTTGGTCGAAAGAGAAGGTACTTAATATGACAATAACATAACAACATAATACATTTTACATATATGTTTACAACATGTCATTTTACATCATATTTTCATTTAATGATGATTGACAACGCTGTAATTCGATGTAGTGATTTATATACGCGTCCGACAAAGTGCTACAGTCCGATATCTTTCGTTTCACCCAGATCGATTCATTTCTTCCTCGTGAATTATTATCTGCAACACTTGCTCGCGTCTATAAAATATATCTAAAACGGTTGTTTCACTCGACGTTAATGACTTAATGGTATGTCTGCAGCAAAGAGGCCAATCATATAGTTCACCGTTAAGCCAAGTTCAGTCTTTACGACGGGAATCGTTTCGTTGCGTTTCGTTCTCGTTGCCTAGATTTCTTGCCGGTACAAGACCCAAAAAGCAGCGGGCGGGTCCACGAAAAAAATATCGGTCAATGGTATAACGGAACTTGCTGCCTGTTTTACGTTGCGATCCGTGTGCGCCTGCGTGCACGCGCGTAATTCTAAAGAAAGAGAGTTACCATAGAGAAACCAAAGTGGAGAAAGGTGTGTGCACCAGGCATAGAAAAACAGCTGCAGAAGCAGGCAACCCAGCAAAAGAAGAGAAGACAAAGTAATAAACGACGAAATTGGGAAACGACAGAGAAAAGTAAGCCTATTTGTCTCGCGCTCCCTTTTCCCTTCTCTCAGCCTCTTTTCACTGTACAATAGTTTGTCCATTCACCGTTCGCTGATGTGGGCCCGGTGTCATCGATTATTCGTTTAACGGGATCTACACGTACCCACGGTGGTGGTGAACGATGGTTTCTCCGGAGACCAACTGCTACTTAGGGATTTTCGGCTTCGGTCAGTCGAAGTGTACGTTGTTTCGTGCGAGCATCGAAGGTCTCCGATGACAATTTGGTTTTGCGTATTGACGCGGTTCTTTCGTTCTTCGGTAAATTTACCTGGCCACGTGACGCAAGAATCCTGTCACCTCGCGGTATCTTTAAAACTCGATCTCCTTAAAACCTCGCAGCCACCACGTGGTCTGAGTATACAGACGCTTTTGACAACTGTGTACACACTGTATAAAAGTTTACTTCACGAACAATACACCGAGCGCGTGCGGACAATTATTTAATATTCGCCTGTTTTTTCTTCAACTTTCTGCGGGCAAATTGCGAAACGTACGTACGTGATACACGAAAAGCGTTAACAGTTCGCGGTATTGTGGACGACGAAACTCGACGAAACCAAGTAAAAACTGAAATTTATATTCTCGCATCGATGCATTCTGTTGCCGAAGATACGATTAATATTTGATAATTCGCTACGTATTTCTATTAATTATCGTGCCAAGAGGAAACGGAAATTAGCGGCTGTGTTTACGATGAAAATTTTCCGCTCATTAGTATTCACGTATAGATCATCTGGTACAAATATTATCGACCTATAATTTAGGGTCGCGAGAGATACTCAGGGGAGGTATATAAATTTAAATATTAAATGAATTAATCTGGACCGACTAGGAAGGATTGTGCGAGAACGAGTTATTATAAGAAGATGGTGACGATAGACAAGAGTGCCGAAAAATAAAGAATCGTAAGAGAGAATAACAAAGCTTTGAAAAGAGACAGATCCTCTGTAGGAGTGTGCTATACGACTATATAAAGACGAGAGCCTGACGCATTTTACATATTTATCATTCGTCGAATGAAGGATCTGTCGTTGGTGAGCGTGAATCGCGGTAATTCGTCCAAGTTTAGTCGTCAGCTCAAAGTCAGCTCAAAATTCACGTCTAGTTGGCACATTATTCCAGTAGTACGAGTGTCGTTGTCGATTCTGTCAATAAACATACGGTTTATTCGTCTAAGGACAAAGTTTATTTCAAACGGTTCAACACGGGGTCCTTACTGTCGAACGTAAGTCAGTGAAAATATGAAATGCGTATTTCCAGAACTATACCTTCGTGGTAGTGAACAAAGTTAGGCCAAATTTGCTATTTGATCGTAACTTAACGACGCTGCTTTCAGTTTAGTAACTCCACGACTCTGTACTTATTCTCAGTCATGAAATCCATAACTCATTTTCTCCTAAGTCACCGAAGCAATTTTCATTGTACGCTCGTTACCAATACCGTTAATAAGTGGAATACGTCAATTATCTTTCTTATATACATTTTAAGAAAAGTTACACGGTCAGGGAAATATCGTTGATGCGTGTTAATTTTCCCTCCTCCAACGTGGATATTAGTTTTCGGATTTCTTTTTGTCAATATGTTTAGTCAGCGTTTGCTAATAACTGATTTAATAATTCGTGATTACGAAGCGTTTCATTAAATTCGCTTTCTAAATTTGAAAAATTTGAAAATAACGGATAAAGGTACAGCAGCAATGAGCGAAACAATAATGTTTAAAGAGAATTGTAGCAATTATTCAGAAATGTTATATTTCCAAAATTCAACCTGAACAATACGTACAGTTTTCTTTCGTCGTTATCGATTCTTTGTTCCTTGAAATATTTGCAGCATTTATTGCCGTGGTATTTTCGTAGAATTACATGTTTCAGCGCAAATATCAGTTGTGGAGCTGATTCGATAAGAGAGATTAAACATAGCCCAATTAATAATACGACAGTGTAGTCGATCTTCTTTAAACGAATTGTTTGACGCATCTAAAAACGTCAATTCTTTGTCGCGAGTTATGTTACTCTTCAATTATCATTCGGATAGGTCGGAACTATTGACTTAACTTTTATAATTTTATATCTTAGATATAAAAACAACAGCGGACAATTTTTGTTAAATTTGTCCACTCTTGACACGAAACGATTGATATCTTTAAAAACAAAACGTATAATTTATCTGTTACAGGAATTACTGCAAAATCGAGAGAAAGATGAGGTAGTGAAGTTGGTCAGTACAACAAGCCATGGTACGACACCGTTAGTTATCGCCTGCCGAAATGGACATTATGACGTGGCTGAATACCTTATTGAAAAATGTGGAGCGAATGTCAATCAACCCGGTTTAGGTAAAATTGTGACTGCGCTCTAAAACTCTCTTTGTCAAATTTTTCATATATGTCAGCGTCTTTCAAATTACAATCGCTTAAGCTTATCGATCGTGGCGAAATCGAGGACATACGTAAATGTGCTTCCGTAAGCCTATAAATTTTCAACCTAATGTTTCACCTTCACCATTGTAGTATTCCAAATGACGTGAAATGATTGAATTACAGAATTGTCTGAAATAGTTTCTACCGTAATATTCGAAGTGAGTTGCGAAAATAGTAGTTCGAAGTATAAATTCGTCAGTAAAGTTATATATAGGTTATAGGTTATGTACTGACGTACTTGTACGAAATAATATATATATATATATATATATATATATATATATATAAATATAACCTATTAGGTTACATATCCTTCAAAATTTATCATATTACTGATATCAGTAATTATGAAATTCTAATAAATAAAAACGTTGGTACATTCTAAACATAGTATATAAAGTAAATTTTTTGTAATTTACATGTCTTAACATTTAACCAACCACACGTGTCACAACGAGCTATACGTTTCCACCGCGCTCGAACAAACCAACCTATACTCTGTTCACCGCGTATCTTTCCAAGTATCGAGGACTAATATTCACTACTTAAAAAACAAAGTGTAAAAATTATTTAAGTGGTTAATTATATTTTGCGGTAATGATTTTATTTGACGATTTCACATATTGTTTATACAAAACATCAAATTAAAAGTATATATTAAAAGTATAAAAAAATATAGGTAAAATTAAAAACGTTAAAGATGACTAAAGATAAGTAACACGACTTGAACGTGAAATTAAAAATTCATAATGCATTTTAATATTTTTTTACAATGTGGTATCGTTCGATTATAACTTTATTTAGTCATAGCTGATAGTGTAACTTTTTCATTAATTTTAACACCACTAAATTGGTGTATTTTATTATACCGCACTTTATAAAAGCAGAAAAAGTGGCACAATTAATTGGGAATAATTCCAGGTAAACAATAACTGATAATAAGAACAAAAAAAAAAAAAAAAAAAGGAAAACGCGTTGTTAAAGTCAAAAAGAGAGATCTCCCATTCGGTCACGCAACGATGTTCTTCACAGAGGGGAGATCTCCCTATTCGATTGGCTAAGTGTTAAAATTCGATAATTACCGAACGAATTCGATCTTAACTATGAACTGATATCAGATCTATTTCTAATTCAAATAATTTATCCGTTGATCGTAACTCATCTTAAAACTGATCCTGGATATTTTTCTTATGTAATAATATTAGTTGAGATATTGTTCGATTAATATAATTTGTAATATTTCGTTTATTCCAACAGTGATGTTCGATGGAGAAATGATCGAGCGCGCGCCACCTTTGTGGTGCGCTGCAGCTGCTGGTCACTTGATTTTAGTTAAGTTACTAGTGAGAAATGGCGCCCAGGTAAATGCCACCACTAAAACGCTTTCCACTCCTCTACGAGCAGCTTGTTTTGACGGCCACTTCGATATTGTTAGATTTTTGGTGGGTCACGGTGCAGGTATGGATCACTCAAATATCTCTTAAAAGTAACCGGAACGTTTCCATTTTCTAATAGTCGTGTACTGTTTTATAAAGTTGTAAACAAAAGTGTGCATTGATGTAGTCACCGTAGAACTTCCAATTAGCATAGAAACTTTCTGTATTATGATAAATGTCGTGAAGTAATAATGTTTTATTTTTTTTTTTTTTTATAAGAAAAAATGCAATTAACGATGAATATGCTGTTTGATTACAGATATTGAGATGGCAAACCGTCATGGTCATACAAGTCTGATGATCGCCTGTTACAAAAGTCATCTTAAAATCGTCAAGTATCTACTTGCCCTGAAAGCGAACATTAACCGAAAATCCATAAAGGGTAACACAGCACTTCACGATTGTGCTGAGAGCGGATCTCTAGAAGTCGTGAAGGTACTCCTCGAGCATGGTGCTCGAATGGACGTGGACTCCTACGGGATGTCACCACTCCTTACGGCAGCAGTAACAGGTTAAAGCAGAATGTTCCACGCGCAACCCCGAAGGTTCCCTTAAGACGATTACAATTAATGTTTAACTGAGTGTTTTATTAAGTGAACGAGGAAACTTTCTAGTACGAAGTGAAATATTACAAAGTCTTTCTGTTTTTACAGGTCATAAGCACATTGTCCAATACTTTATCAATATACCGGAGTTTGTGGATCGCAAGGAACGCATAGACGCACTGGAATTACTGGGCGCTACATATGTAGATAAAAAGAGAGACATGATGGGAGCACTTCAATGCTGGAAACAAGCAATGAACGAAAGGTATGTACAATTTTGTAGAAACAAATGAATTTCAGCGATACACCCCCAGAAATTTATACACACTTCGAATGGTTTTATAAATTTAGCGTATTTAATAAGGTATAAGTAAGATTAAAACTCCGAAGCAAAGAAAACAGATATCGAAATTTTTTAGTTATCACAAATGCTCTCAAATTGATGACTTTTGAACGATCCAGGCACTGCTGACAAAGTAGAGCAATGGAATCGCAAACAGAACGAATCATTTGGTTCGGTATTTCAGTACATAGTCTTTCAATACCTGCTCTCAATTCATAAACTATTGCCGCTTTTGTATCATAAACTTTCTCTTTGATGAATCCCCACAAAAGAAAAGTCCATCAAGGTCTGGGAATCGCTGAAAGTATTCGACGCTATCTCTATTCCAATCTATCGGTACGGCAAATATTCATGAAGGCAGACCTTCACGATAGTGGTGGGGAGGTACATCACCTTGTTGGAAATAAAAGTCCTCTTCATCCCTAAATATCTCACGAATGCATGGTATTACAAATTATAATCATTCAAAGTGTATATACATCTTTTTGGAGCACCCTTTATGTACGATACACGTGTGTATGTATAATTTCTACATTTTATAATATTCATAAATTATTGAAATATTTGTCAATGTTGTACTTCAGATATCGAAATGATCCAGTGATACCAAAACCAGCACCATCACCACTTGTAGCTGCTTACGATTTTGCACGGGAAATTACCGATCCTGAGGCACTGGATGGATTATTAAACGATCCGGATGAAATGCGAATGCAAGCACTTGTAATTAGAGAACGAATATTAGGACCAGCTCATCCTGACACCAGTTACTATATTCGCTACAGAGGAGCTGTATACGCGGATGGTGGAATGTTCAGTCGTTGTATAGAACTTTGGAACTATGCCTTAGATATGCAGCAAAGCATGCTGGAACCACTCGATCCAATGACCCAGAGTTCACTTTTTAGTTTTACCGAACTCTTCAGTTTTATGATAGGTAGACAAATAAATACAGGACGTAAAGTACCACAGATTCAGAGAGATGAACTTCTTAGAGTGTTCAAGAAAGCTGTACGTTTAAAAAATATACGAGATATTCGTTATTTGTTTGCAAATAGTAATATACAATCTATATTATTGCAGGTTTTGGAAGTGAAATTAGGAAAACAAATGTTGGACAAAGGATCGGTTCGTGGACGTGATATTGCCTATTTGAACAGAGTTCTCATCACCACTTTACATCTAGCAAGTTTATTGACTCACGACATGCCAGAAGAAGAAGACACTGAGGAATATACTGATGAATTGCATCAAGCGCTTTATGAGTTAGTTCAAGTAAATCCCAAAGACAATAACGTAAGTTAATATGAAGGAATTTATTTACCGATTACAAATATATAAGTGGTAAATTTTTCTTTTCCTTTTTTGTGTAGGATCGAACTGTGTTGCATTTAGTTTTTAGCGAAAGGAATACAATACTCGGAGCTGGTCCTAAATCTCTGTCATTTAAATTTCCCTCTCCGTATTTAATAAAGGCTCTTCTAAAAGTTGGCGCTGATGTCGCAGCAAAAGATGCAACTGGAAGTACGGTATTACACCTTGCTGCTATGTTCCATCCGCAAATCGAACTTATTTCTATTCTTCTTGATGCTGGCGCACATTTTGATGCTGTTAATAAAATGGGTAGCACGTTCGAATCGTTGATATGGAGTAACAACGTGTATGATACTTCAGCACGAAATTTCATATATCCCATGAGGCACACTAAACTCACTTGTCTAGCAGCGAGGGTAGTAAGGAAAACATACGATATGAAGTTTGTCCCAATACATCTTCAAGGCTTTGTTCAAATGCACTAGTGGTATTAGTGCACTACGCAGTGGAAACGATAGGCTATTGCTTAGAATGCTGTAAGAGATACTTATACATTATCTAAACGATAAGAAAAATCAACGACAAAGTTTTATATCTTTTTCGAAAGTGTAAAATTAATATTAAGACTTTTTCCCGAATAAGCAAGTATGAAACATAGAAAAGAATGCTATTATTATACATATAATGCCATGATGTGGCATACGTAAAGTATGCTGTCAGTAATTTTTAGTTATAAATCTGGTTTTTAGAGAATTAAATATCAGTGAGTCAGTAACCTCTGCGACTTCAGTACCGTTCAATGCTAGTAAAGAATTAAGAACAATTCAAATAGTTACGAATTTCAAATTAATCTTAAATTATATTCTTCATTTCGTCCAATAAAAGAAAAAATTCTTACTATTGATGTTGATCAATACAAAACACTTAAGATTACTGACTTTCATAGGTTATGAAAGCTCACAAATATCGGTTAATATGATTTTATTATCGTATACGCTGACAGCCTTTTCCCTTATACATAAACCCCATTAGAAGCCATAATATACAAATTACATCGATAACATTTAGTTGTAACTCAATATATGTTAAATTGAAAAATTGTGTAATCGTAGAAATTACTTTCATTCTTATTGTTATATAAAAAAATAAGAACAGAAGTAAAATTATGTAATATACTTTTTTATACAGCATGGAATATCTAAAATATAAATTACTTATACGTTTTTATATATTAAAAAATAGGGAAAAATAAAATTATACATTAAAAATTCTACGATAACAGTTTTATTATACATATAAACATGTTTTTTGTCGTTTTTTATTACTTAAAAGAATTTGCCAATTAGAAGATTTAAGAAGTTACGTATATATTATGTTAATCTATAATATTTAAGCTTACCTTTATTTATAATGTGATAAACATACATATACATTATAAGTATTATACAGAACTATATATACTTAAGAATTATATATCCCAGGTGTTCTAGTAAGGTGCTTTTTTTGAAAATAAACAAATGCACTTGACACTAAATAGCACAACTATAACAATTTTCTCACAGTAATGCATATAGAGTTTATAATACCACTGAGATCTTGATGTGACTTGAGTTTTGTACTTTTTGAACACATTTTTGTTTCAGTGATTATATTCACACACTTTATTTTTACACAAACACTGTGATTCTCTACAAAAAAAGTATCTTACATTCGAAGCCACCCAATTTAATTGTTTTATAATGTGAAGACTGGAAATACAGGTGTGATTAATAATATATTGACATGTTCATTTATTTCTATTTAATAAGATACCAATGGATTTTCATCCTACAAAACTTACCACTCAATTACCTTTCGCTCGGACAAGATAGCTTCCCTGGAAGAACAACACATTCATAAAAATCTGTTATACAAATTGTAAAACTTACCCAATTTTCCTGCAAGATATTAGCCGCAATTTAAAAGTGATTAATTACTCAAGATATATTTAGATCCTCTATATTAAAAAATTTTACTTTTAGACACTTATTCAAACAATTTCGATAATGAGCGTTTAAACGATATCAAAGAGAAGATGTCGTTATCCCTATTCTTTTATGTTCGTCGAAACACATAATATCCTTCCTTCAAAATATCTTATGGAATAATAAAACACAACCGATCAATCACTTACGATGGAAATAATACAACAAACCATAGCACACGATCTCATGCGTTATAAAATAAGACCCTATCTGACATCAATGACATTATAAGAAAAAAAGACCACATCCTTCAAATGTTAAGAAACAAATGTGGCAACCACACAGCGGAGATCGACGATGGTTATTAAAAAATTCCATACGCATAGTGATTTGAACACGCATTAAATATTTCATTGGCGATTGCGGCAAAGACCAGAGCATAAAATATTTACAACCACTTACCATAGAAGTTACAGTCATAATAAGTAATTGTGCTTTTTACGTTACATAAATTCATTTGGAATATAGAAATATTGCAGTTCTAAACTAGTTCTCGATAAATATGGAGGATACAATAAAATCTCTCTAGATGCTACAATAAAATAAGAATCAACCACAATGTTAGAGACGAAATACTATATTACCGTCCACAGTTTTAATTTTCCCAAAACCTGTTAATCCACTATTTCAAACAATTGCATAAATTTTTAACAATCTTAGAAAGAAGAGTACCACATGTAACTTGATAATTCGAATATCACATTAACAATGCATTCCAGTAACCATTAATGAAGGAACAAATATTTGATAAATTTCAAGCAAATTATTCCTTCTTGAAATATATATTCATCATAGAGGAATAGAAAACCACAATCACCTGAAAAATATCTCACCTGCGATGTAAACAAATATTCATGCCTCACAGATAGTGAAGTTTATAAATCCCAAAAGTAAGCAGGGAGTACTAATATCTACAGTTATACATTTTTTAAGCAGAAATTTCTGCTTAAGTGCAATACATTTGAAAAAACTCGTTCTAGGTAAATGTATTGCACATGTAAAAGTAGCAGAAACAATATCCTCTATGCAAATGCATATCCACAGCTTAAACCTGCTTAAAGTATAAAGAATCACAACAACACAGAAATAAAACACAACGACCAGCATATTTTTTTGTAGTCAAAACGGATTTGGATTTTATTCAATCACTGTCATGATGTTGTGGTTATACAAGAGTGTTATACAATGCGCAAAATGTTCCTCGAGATCTACATAGCGAGAGGAAATATGTTTACCAAAGAATATATATATAAAATTAGCTGTGAAAAGCCTCTATTTGCATTTTGTAAAAACCGACAGATATTAAAAATTGTTGGGTTTTTACACAAATATTTTGTATTTTTTGGTAAACATATGATTGATGCACAATATGTAAGACAAATTCTGCCAAATTTTGGGTATAAAGTCATCCAAAGTTCGTTCGCTGAAGTCTCGAAACGAGCGAATTGGAAGGGACCTTCCTAATGACAACTAAAATTTTGTATGCTCCGCTACACTTGAATCTCCAAGTTACTAAAAGGATGTGACGCGACGAATAAAAGATCAGATCGCAGAACTATAATGAAAACAATACAGTCCCCTGTTGAGCCATGATGTATCTTACTATGTATTAGATACAAGAATAGAGTGCGACCGATACCACAAACAAATCGACACACATCCACGATGTGTGTAGGATTGTGCATGAAAGTATCTATCATACATGGATAAACTTTAACTCGTAAAATCCGTAACAACTATATCGCTTTAATATTTATGCTTGAAAGATTAATCTGTCCCTGATCGATAAACCACTCCGCGAACGACCAAAGCGTCATGTTCAACCGGAATGTGGGGAAATCGATTGATCTCTCGTGAGAACTAAGAAATAAACTTACAAGCTACATTTGATAATTACTGTAAATAGCATAAACCTATATACTGAAAAACCTACAGATTACGTAGAACATTATGAACCTAAATCTAACAACTAAACTATATATCGATCACTCAAAAAGATCGATTTAGGAGTGAACAATTAGTAGACTTCCACTGTAAAAAGGAACGATAATCTGGTAAAAGAATTTCGAATGAAATAGTTGTAGCAAGGAAGGGTGATCATCGGCAGCCAATAAGTGTTTCAACGTTGAAGTAGGCATAAAACAACTGTTGATCTTCCAACGACAGATACTTCTCACCCACTGTCCTAAGTTCTGCCACACTACTAGGATGAATTTCAAGTATTGTCACCAGGAGTGGAACAATTCTGCAGACGACATACGAACACCCAGTCTCCTCTCGCTGCATCAATAAATTATTGTTAAGCATCAAATTCTGCAGAGGTTCTCTACTAATGTTACCTTGAGTGTATTCCCCAGATTTTAGTAGAGACGAACATCAATCGTTCTACCATCGATACGTGACCGATTCATCATAGCTATATATAAAAATTATTAAGAAAAATCTTTAAAATGACACATGCCCTGCAAAATGCGTATTCTCTTAAATAGACAAAACCGACCTATACTATTAGCATATTCTTTAAAAGGATACACACAGCGCGTTCAGCATCCCATTCAGATGCGAATCGTACCATGCCCATGTCAGTTCCCCGCATTTCAGCAAATTTCACCTCTCCAACGTCTTGGAATTTATCTCTCAACATTTGCCATGTCGTGTTTGGTGGGAGCTGTTACAATTATCTTTATGTTTATAAATAAACATACATCATGTATTAGTTGTTGTGTACAAATTAAGAAAAGTACATACATTTCCTATAAGAATAGTGTCTGACATCGGCCGAGAACCATTAGTATTCTGTCTGTTCCCACCTCCTCCTTGACCTTGATTTCCAGCAAAACCACCACCTCCACCAGGAACACGATCGTTGTCCCCTCTGTTGAATCCACCGTCAAAATCTCTGCCACCACCGAAGTTAGAACCACCAAAAGCATTGTTTCCACCGAAGCCTACATCATTGTCCATTTTAGATAAGCCTCGCGGCGCAAATGAATTGTTGCCTTGTCCACCAGCTAAAGAGGCTTGTAAATTAGACAAACCTCCAACTCCTCCGCCGAAATTATTTAAGTTAGAAGCCAACTCATTTGTTAATGACGAATTCAGCAAAGAACTCGTGGTCAGGTTAGCGCTCAGACCTCCAGCAAGACTTGCTTGAAGAGCTGCAGCATTTGAATTTGTCAATGCAGATGCTATAGGTATATAAATATATCACTGTCAGCTTCTCTATCTATCCTATTTTATATATTACATTTATAGTAAGACTCACCTAACTGTGCTGGCACAACATTGTTTAAACCAGCTCCAAAAGCTCCAGCAGCCAACACAGGAGCAGAAATAGGATTCACAACAGGTGGATTATTTGCTTGTACATTAGGAATGTTTCTAGCTACATCCATTAATCTATTACCACCAGCTCCAAGACCCATTCCAATTCCCTTTAACCCTATTTTGGAATTAATATCAATTTTCATTTTTATATGTTTATAGAACAAAATAAAATATTTCTTAGGAAATAAGAAGGTACCTTCTGGTAATTTTGGTGGCATGTCTGGTTCATTTGCTCTATCAAGTCTCACAGTCATACGTCTATCATAAAGTTGCTGATTATGAAGCATTGATATAGCTTGTACAGATTCTACTGGATGGTCATATTCTACCACTCCAAATCCTCGAGATTTTCCATCTTTATCTTTTCCTAATTCAACATGTAGTACTTTACCAGCTAATTTAAACACTTCTAATAATTTCTTTTCATCCACTTTGTAGTCAAGCTAAATATACAAAGTAACAACTTAATAAACTTTCACATACTTAATTTGTCAATTTAACACAAACTGTATCGCAAGATATACTTACATTTGCAACAAATACTCTAGTAACTAAAGGTCCATTAATACCTAAAGATTCTAAAAACTGAGTACTTAGACCATATGTATTCCCAAATTTGCTATCTCCACCACCGCCGCCGCCACCGCCGCCGCCACCACCACCGCCTCCACCACCACCACCTCCGCCTGCAGGAGCATTCATATTTTGACGCCCACCACCTTGTGGCCTTGGCGGATCCCTAAATCTATCATCACGAACTCTTTCATTGTTACGAGCTGTTGCTAACCGGCCATATTTGTCCCGTTCAACATCAAAGTCCTAAAATACATGAATATTAAATATGTCCTTAACACTGATTACATGGTACCCATCCAAGTTGTAAGGAAGTTGAAAAAATAACAATATACTAACTACCTCTTTGACGACCAGCTTTCTCCCTTTAATATCATACCGATGCATTTTTTCTACAGCAATTTTTACCGAGTCTGAATCTTCAAATTCAACAATACCACAACCTCTTGGTTTGTCATTTTCATCAGTAAAAAGTTCAACATGAGCAACTTTTCCAACTTCTGTTCTGAATAAATCCTTCAGATCTTGCCAACGAAAATCATAGGGAATGTTTGATACGTAGATTCGTCGATCTGAAGCTTTTCGACCACGATCGTTTCGTTCCCTACTACGATCACGGCTTGTAGAATTTATGCGATTTTGTCGTTCCGCTCTTCTGTTACGATCACGTTCTCTACTTCGATCTCTCTCTTCGTTATTCTGTACTTGACCCCTAATATTTAATACGATTATATATAACTAACGCGTGTAAGAGAAAACACGTTTTATTGTTGCTTGTTAATATATGTACCTATAAATTTTATTATATGTTTTTCAATGTATAATTTCTATAAATTTTAACTAAATTGAGTGATTCAACGAATACTTGCTAAAAAAATGTATACTGCTGATACGTTGAAAATGTATTAGCGTCGGTTTGTGTTAATTGTACATGATTCTCCACGCCGACAAAGAATAGACAATGAATTATTATAAATATCAATTTTATACTTACTCCTCTTGCTTAATCATTGTGAACGCTTTTTGCACTGAATAAACTAAATTATTTAAAGAACATATAAATAGTTTATTCGTTAAAAAGAGTAAAAGACACCGAATAAGCAAACATACGCTACGGTGAAGCGTCCTATAAAATGGCCGTCTGAGGAAATGCTAAACCATACCGGAAACTACTGTATTCAAAATAAGTTCCTATTTAAAAAAATACGAATAAAACTATAAAAATCATTTAATTATAATATTTCTATGATTATTACGTTGTTATCCTTCTGCGTTGCAAGTATAAATTATATTTCATATTTAGAAAACATTACACGATTGTGATTATTAAACATTTGAACATAACTGATTGAGAAGTTTCAAACTCGAGCTATTGTCTTCAGAAAAATTAAAACTCGATTGTGTAGCCAATCAAAATTCACGTATCAATATTCATATTTAAATTAAATAGATTCTTTTTAAATGTTACGAGAATGTCTATTATTTCATATTCTTATTCCGATAGTTTATTGTTTAAAAAATGATAACAGAAAATTTGAAAAGACAATCTCAACCATTGAAAATAAATTTGCCCTTAGTCATTATCTTGTAAATCAAAATGTCGGTATATGTGGAGCCACTCGTCATGTTCTATATTATCGTCCACTATGTTCCGTTTCCGAATAGCAGAAGACATCGTTTCGCGGGAACCAATCACAAGTGTGATTCATTTCACATCTCTGGGTTTTTGGTGCTGCTTCTGACGTGCGCAACAATTTTGGGTGGTGGAGGTTCTTGTTTTTATTATAAAATTTATAAAGAGAATGGCAGCACAGTGGATACGAAATGCAGTAAGTAACACGTGCCAGTCCAGAAATCCTAAAAACAATAAGTGTCCTACACGTAATTGTGATCCTTCCCAAACAATGAGGTTAGAATTTTTCATATCTTGGTTATATCCTTCTGCTGATGTCTCTAACAGCTTCGCAAACTATCTCTTTTCCTTATATCATTTATAATTTTTTTTTTCCTCCTTTGACATTATATCAATTTCTCAGTACCATCTTCGTACTATCTTTCTTTACGAAATGTAGTAATATTCCGCGTGTTCTTTTATTAATAATTATCAATCTTATTGATATTTGATTAACAGGCCCCGAAAATTGGCTGTGTCCGTTTTTACAGCAGTAAAGTTCACAAATGCACACTTATTCCCGGAGATGGTATCGGACCCGAAATTTCAACTGCCGTACAAAAGATTTTTGATGCTGCCAAGGTAAAATGGTTTTCATAAATAATTTTATAAGTTAATAGTTTTCGTTATGCACGATATTTCTAGGTAATTGCATGTCTTATCAGTCGAATGGAAGTATATTACACTTTGACGTTTCTGTTACATTTTTGTACAGTAGATATCACATTTTGAGTAACTGTTTTAATTTTTTCATTATTCATGGTTTGAACCTTACAAGGTGACCCTAAGTGTCCTACTACTAACCTTAAGGAGTTTATTTTAATCTTACTCTTATACAGGTTGATCCAATTGTAGGCTAATTCAGTCTGCTCTTGTTGTAGCTAAGGTATGTTCTTTTTAATTTGTATATTTTTTATAAACACAGTGTATATTTTATGAACTTCAAATAAATGCATGAGATTATTAACTTGTTTTCATTTATAAGTGTAATAATGATGCATAATAGTTTTAATATTGAGAAACAAAAATGTACTATTTTTCAGCATGAATGAAGAAACTTTAATAGTATCACTCATATATCATGTATTGCATAACACTGTTACTCAACTGTTAGTATCTATATGTATGTTAATATATACCTATACATTTTATTCTTTCATATAATAGCACTAATAAAGATGAATGTATCCAATGTTAGATAAGATTGTACCCAAACATTTTGTATTTCTTCATACGCATTCACATGTACTTGTAATATTATCTTAAATACCAGGTACCGATAGAGTGGGAATCTGTTGATGTAACACCGGTAAAAGGTCCAGATGGAAAATTTGGTATACCACAAGCTGCCATTGATTCAGTTAACAAAAATAAAATTGGTTTGAAAGGACCATTGATGACACCTATAGGAAAAGGACATAGATCTTTAAATCTTGCATTAAGGAAGTAAGCCTACTTTATCTTTGCGTAATTAAGAATAGTTAAGCGTATCTACTTTAAACATCCATCCATATTGTCTCAGTCTTCATATATTTGTTATGAGTTATTTAAGTTACATAACTACAAATGTCAATGTAAACATGTAATTATTTGAAGTAGTGTAGACTGCTTTAGTGTAGACCGTAGCAAGGATTTAAAACTATTCGACAATTTATATATTTTTATAGCAACGAACAATTATCCTATTTCTTTCTTTTATTTTTTTTTTTTCCAGAGAATTTAATTTATATGCCAATGTTCGACCATGTCGTTCCTTGGAAGGATATAAGACATTATATGACAATGTTGATGTTGTCACTATCAGAGAAAATACAGAAGGAGAATACTCTGGTATAGAACATGAAATTGTAGAAGGAGTTGTACAATCAATTAAATTGATTACGGAGGAAGCTTCCAGTCGAGTAGCAGAATTTGCTTTCCAATATGCTCAGGATAATAATAGAAAAAAGGTTTGTAATCTACTCATTCAAAAATTGACTTAAAAAAAGAAACTAACAAATATTTTAAATAACTATTAATTTCCTTAATAGGTGACTGCGGTACATAAAGCAAATATAATGAGAATGTCAGATGGTTTGTTCTTAAGGTGTTGTAGAGAAGCTGCACAAAAATTTCCGTCTATTAAATTTGAAGAAAAATATTTAGATACAGTATGCTTGAACATGGTTCAAGATCCTAGTCAATACGATGTACTCGTAATGCCTAACTTATATGGTGATATTTTGTCTGATATGTGTGCTGGACTTGTAGGAGGACTTGGTCTTACACCAAGTGGAAATATTGGTTTAAATGGTGCATTGTTTGAATCTGTGCGTAGACAAAATTTTATATTTCTTTTCAAATATAATAGGGCGTGATTTGATAATAATTTTGTTCCAAAATAGGTGCATGGGACTGCTCCAGATATAGCAGGTCAAGATAAGGCGAATCCTACAGCATTATTACTCTCTGCTGTAATGATGCTTAAATATATGGGACTAAATGAACATGCTAAAATGATCGAAATTTCTGCTTATGATACTATTAAAGAAGGCAAACATTTAACTGGAGATCTTGGTGGATCTGCAAAATGCAGTGAATACACTAATGAAATTTGCAAAAAAGTTTCAGCATTAGCTAAATAGATGATATAAAATTTGTTGGGTATAAACTGCCAAATACTCGTAGAAATAATACATGTGATGTAAAACATTGTTTTTAAATATCTCTGTAATTTTTCTTTTTCGAAATTTTTTTCAATGTGCTCCTTCAAAATGTATCTGCAATTTATTGGATTGAATTGCAGAGATGTTCAATATAGGTAGAAGATATCTTTTTCATTTATATTTGCACTCATTTAGATAATTTGTTGAGTACTTGTATTAGTTTATTGTAAAACTTGATGTTACTCAACATTTGTAGATTTGTTAATGTGTAATAGCATTTAATGCGATTTTATTGCAATGCGACTGAACACGCGTACATGTATGATTGTCATACTTGCTTATTGTAAAAGAAAGATTCTAATAGAATCTGTAAAAAGTAAACATGTAAATTAATTTAGGAATTCTGTACAATACCTTAGAACGAAGTTGTTGATAATGTGTGCCTCGAGAAAGAGTTTCAAGAAGTAACATATTGCGCAGTATTACACGTAAATAAAATATTTTGGATTCTATGCGTTGTGTCCATTATTTGACCTATAGATCATTTGTGAATATAATTATAAATATTGAAAAATAATGCTACTAGTAATAATTTTTCAGAAATGTAATTCATATTGTTACATAATACTCATTATTTTTTGTGTTTTTATTTACAGTAATATTTAAATAAAATTAACAAGTATGAAAATTTAGATTTATTTTTACAATCAAACGTATTTATAGATATTAATATTCGTATGAATATCATAAGATGAGAATTTTTTAATTATGCTAATTTTCATTTCTGATGTTCTTACGAAATATTTATTGTAAAAAATATAATTCTTGTGGTATAAACGCTACATAATTTTATCCCTTGCAATGTTGTTATAGCGTCCGTCTTGGACACTTTATAACTTCCCCTTTCCTCTACTCTTTCCTCCGTAGTACAGTATGCTTCTAAAGAAAATTCTCAAGTATGAGAAAAGTTGTCGGCTATATTTCATAGCCAAAGGAAGAGGATGGGGGAAGATCCGGTGTCATCTTCGCTGCTCGTTAATACTTTCTGTGATTTATCTAGATTCCTCGAGTGAATAATGACTGACCTCTTGTAAATTTTTGATATTAAATTTTCTGTTCAACTATGATATATAGAATTACTAAATTTTCAATGCATATAAAACTTTTCTTTTTTAGCCTTTCGAAACATTCGTTACTGAAACAAATATTTTCTAATTACGATATTAATGAAAGCTCTCATTTACAAGTCGACTAGTCAAATCTGTCAAATCAATTATGCAGGACAAGATGCTAGTTTTGCCTTAATTCTCTTTCGGCTTACCGAAGATTGTTCGATCGTTCAGAACACTGATTTCTAAGCAATCGTTTATTTAATTTTGTTTTAGACGGAAAATTAACCAGTGTTTTGACGATTTAAGCGGTATCGGCGACCGGGGCAGTCGCAAGGTGCATCATCAGTTGCGGCGAAGGGCTGGTTACACAAAAGGTGGAACACTCGAGGGCGAAGTGCAGAAAGCAAGGCATGCATATTCAGCGTGGAGGCGTAGACGTAGTCATAGGAATAATAAAAATTCGAGGGTTGAAATTATTTAGATTTATGCTCGCTCTCTTGTTCCGGTGCTGGCGGTGACGAGAAACGATTCGATTCCGGGGAACAAATTTCATGCATTATTCAGGACTTGCCGCAATGCACCCCAGTCAATGGAACCGATCCTTTGGAAAAAGTCGTTTTTAATCTCTCGTCGCGTTCCAATAATGCACATGCACATCCGCTCACCTCTTCCCCTCACCTATTTTCATGCCCCGCGCGCCCCCGGTTCGCTTTCACCCCTTTACGAGTGAAAACCGTGTTTTCTGCCTTTAAAGCGGACGCCGGTTCGAACGCGAACAATAAATCGGGGATCTATCGGTATCTACCCCCATGAATACGCGACGCTCTCAGTTTCGAGTTTCGCGATTTATTTTCCGTCTCAGTGTTCATAATCGCTGGGCCTGATCGTTTCGGAGAACCGTCAAACAGAAATGTAAAAAGCTGCTGACGGAGCAGTTACGATTTTTCTGCTCAATATTCTCTCTTTCTCTTTCTCGTTCTTCTTTACTCTCTTCCTATGTTAATGGTTTCGCGCAAGTGTTGCACCAGTTCTTTCCTCGCCGCAGCTTGTCTGTTGTATTCGAAGTAATGATATTTATTAGCTGTCAGTCTGTTAGCAAAGAGAATTCTATGAAAGTGACGAATGATGCACGATGAATTTGTCTTATTAGAGAAAGAATTATGAGAACACATTGTGGAAATTTGGAAACGATCTTAGAGTAGTATAAGTATATATACACACAGTAGAGCATCATTTATACGAACTCCATTCATTTGACCGCAATTTTAGTTAGTGTCCGATTACGCACAGAAACTCCTGCCGGTTGGTTTCTATTATTTGAACATGCATTTCTATTACGTGGACGCGAAATCATAGACAGTAGGAAATATCGATGAATTTCTGATATAAATTCTATTTTATATAAATTATTTGGTTCTCCGACAAAGTCAAATAAACAGAGTTCCGCTGTACGTGTAATTAACTGTTTGAATAATCACTATATCACTACAGTGTATCACTATAGTTTAAAAGATATTTGTGTCAAAAGTTTGCTTTTATATACTATTTTTCATAAAACTCAGGCTGAACTATTAAAACTTATTGATTTCATAGAATGAATGAACTTCAACTTCCTCATAATTGGATGCTTCAAAATGGATCCATTACTGTCGACGAAAAATGTTTCATAGACAGCGAAATAAATCCGTCGGCACCATAAAAATATTTTCAACTCGATTCGTACTCAATTTTTAGCCACTGTTGCGAAATAACAAAACAACACGCCTCCACTTTTCAATATAATACAAAGCTTCCTGATGGAAAAAAAAAGGAAAAAAAGTATATTCATCTTTCTGACCACATGAAACAACCCTTCGTTTACAATTAGATCAATAGGAAATTATTATTCGTTTCTTCGTCCGTTGGCAGATTGTACTCTTAATTAATCATTCGAAAGAATGGTCCGTAATCGCCTTACGGTGGATTAATGGGTCTGTCAGCTGTCACGAGGAAAGTTCTTTTTTTATTACTTTTCTTGTTTCGATCGAGCTTGGTCGAGCACACGGTCCTCTAACTCGTAGTTCTCTCTGAGTACGCAAAACGATGAAGAACGGTTGGATATTTGTGAGCATCCTGACGACGTTCGTAGTTGTCGTTAATGGACGAGTTTATTATTTGCCGTCTCTGGACGAGAATCGATACGACGACTCAACTTACCCCGTTACGAATGAGCAATCTTCACGGGATTTGGATCTGAGTTTCTTTGCTGGGGATTCAAGCGAGCCTGACAGTAAGATACATCCTGTTAAAAAGGTAAGTCGATTCGTTCCTGTGAAATTTTACCTTTAAATACATCGATTGCAATTGTTGCGATAATGGACAGTATTTATCTAACATCTTTTTATTCCGGTCGAAAATATGTAGAGATAAGGATCGTGAAGATTGTTGTTCGATTTTTACAACGAATAAAAGCAGACTATAGAGTTTCTTTCGTAATGCAGTTACGTAATGTATTTGAAAACACGTAATCGAGAACAAAAAGAAGTGGACAGGTAATGGAAATAAGTGTCAACGAAGTTTCGTTAAATATGGCTTATTTACGCAAAGACGTAAATATTAGTTTCAATTATTTACTAAATAGTTTATGTACTATAGAAATATACATATAATAAGAGAAAATTAAAGAAATTATTAGTTCGATTAATCTTCATTGATACCTATTTCCACTATCTGTCCATTTATTTTTATCCCCGACTCTGTATATTTCTTCGTTCAAATGATGTTTCCATTATGTTTATTGTCATAATACACTTTATTCATGATAAAATTGTGGAATATTAATACAAGTAGATTCATGAGTTCAACACAAAATAAATAACTTTTGTCGATCGTTCTTTTATCAATTGTTAAAAATACAAAAATACAAAATTAATTAATTATATAAAGTACGTGATTGTCCTTCATGTTAAATCATCTATAGAATTCATACCAATTCACCGAAATACCGGGGGAATTTATGTTTCACATTGTTTAAATTGCTTTCTTTTTAATGCTCTCGAAAAGCAATTAAAGTGGAATAAAACAATCGAATACAAAGGAACACCAATTAGAATAGTGTTTTCTTCTTGACAAAACGTCACTGATTATTTCATTAAAAAATTAAAAAAAAACTGACAATTCTAACGAGTCCAATTTTTTCAGAGAATCTCTTTTTCTAGTAATCAGTAGATTGGATATCGATAACAATCGTAAATTAAAGTCGTATGAACTTTGTATCTATTAATTCTATTAATCGAAAAATTTTTCCACGTAGGTGCAGATACCAATGCGAGTACTAATCATGTATCGTGTTGAAATTAGGTGTACACGCTTGTCGCGCCGGAAAAGCCGGTCATGGAAGTGAACAAAGAGGAGCTACCGATTACGCGTTACAAATTAGTCGAAGCACCTGTTAAGAGAGTCGGATCAGATGATATTATCATGGTCCCGGAGGTGAACCGCAAAATGGTGAAAATCGATAGGAACAACAAGGGCGAAGTGATCTTGGAGCTTCGCGTTATCGCTAATCACGATACTGTTTGAGGAATTTATCAGGTATACGAACGAGCGTGCATACTACAGATAATGTGATAAAAATAAACTGATAATTTTATAAAACCTAAATTGATAATTATATATTATTTCATGATAATTACATATTATTTATCACTGGAAAGATTAAAAACCCGATCGTAATATTGAGAGACGAGATAAATAAATAATGTTTATTCAAATATTTTACATTTTTGAGATCTATAACGTCGATCCTGAATTTCCATAAAAGTTACAAAATTTTAGTAATATTTAGTTAAAAAAGAAAAATTTTAATTTCTAAATAATTAATATAATGCTTCCGAGATTCTTCTTTCCGAAAATTAGAGATATTTAACGTTATTTAATTTCCTACAATTTTCACTGCATTTTTCTTGAATTTTCATCGAAATAAGTTGAAATAAATCAAACTTGCATAAAGAAAAAGAAAGGAAAGTTAGCAGATACTTCGCGACAATTAATCACCAAAGAATATCAGAACAAAAGAATTTCTCGAACGATCACCCAATGGAAATCCACATTGGAAACGCATCTTCATCTATCTAATCGGCCGCAAACACGTCGACGAACTTTTCCATTCAGCCTTTGTAAATGAGTCGGCAGATCGATATCTCCCGTCAGATTTGCCCTCGTCCCTAAAAGCCACGTATCTCTTGTCATTCTGCGCATACATATCGGGGACTCGGTTCCCCTAATTGTACTCTGTCAACGGCCGTGTCAAAGAGAGCCATGTCGACAACGATAGACAGAGAGACGAAACCGGGAAACAGTATCTCGATCGATGAAGGAGAACCCTGGATAGAAGTTTATTAGTCAAATAACGTCAAGAGACTGATGGGGGCGAGGGTGTGACCATATCCGGCTGAATATGACGTTCCCTTTCTGTGTGCGTTCCTTCGAGGGTACTCCCAATTATAACGAGTGCCGATGCATTCAGGAAGGTGAAGAAGCGGCATGTGCCGTAGACTGTATCATCCTTCCTTCTTCTGTTTCACTCTGAAAGATCGACCTCGAGCGCAACGAGCATTCAGTCCATTCGTACTTAGATGGTACTCGTGAAAATGTACCTTTGAGATCGTGTGTTGGACGTAACTTACGATCGTAAGCTCGTGTAGTTGATCTAGAGCAGAAATATTTCTCTGTCGTTTTCTTAATCTTGTTTTTTTTTTTTTTGTTCTTGTAATCGGATATCTCGTAAGTATTTTCATCTCTATAATTTAGTAGTTAGTTTTTGTAGTTGAACATTTCGTAAGTTTTATTTTCTATTCGATAGGATTTCATAATTAAATGTCCGAATTATTTTGTGATTTTTGTGATCGAGTATATGAGAGTGTTTGTAATCTTCTAAATCTACCGAATTGATTTTTAATCAATTGCTTTTTATTAGCAGAATAAAGCGGAAGAGACTGTTCCATTTTGAAAGATTTTGCAGCTTTATTATTTGAGCAAAATTTTGTTAAGTTACCTATTATAAAAGAGGAATTAATATTAAAGGTACAATCATCAGTAGAAAGCTTGTCGCAATGTAGGATATGAAATGGTCTACGGTAATTTTCGAAAGAATACGAATTCGTTCACGCGATTGAATTGCATTACTTTTATTACGTTTAATATACAGGTCGAATGATTTCTATTAATACATATAGATACAATAGAACGCTACTATAATATGTACACCGCATATCACATATAGTTGAATTCGTAGCAGAGCGTTTCCGGCCCGCAAGGGATCTCTAAGATCCTCCTTGGTAGAAAATGACTCTTTCGAGCCGAGTCTCGAGTGTAAGATAGGAAGAGTCTTCAAAGAACGACAGACACGGTGGTACAGATTGCTGAATGAAAAACTCAATGTATCTGGAAAGTACCGTGGCTAAACTGCGATATTAAAAAATGTCGTAAGTCTCACGCTGTTCAGTTGCGTATCGAGCGTGAATAGATAGCAGGCTTATGTATTGCCTGGTTTGTCAGATTAGAGCTGCCACATCCACATTTACGCAATTGATAGCACCGATAAAAGTTCGAGGCTGCTAGTTTTTCAATGTATCGTTTCTAAATGTACAAGGTTGACTCTAAATATTCACATCGAAAATAAAGAAAAAGAAAAGATGGAACAAGTTAGTGGAAGGAATATCTCAGAAAAATAGCAAGATATTCCATGTTCTTTCGCTATTAACATTCTTTGACACCGTGCATAATTCAAAGGGACATTAAAATATTGTCAACCTAACAATTTACATTTGACTAGAGAAATTACTACAATGAAGTTTCTAAATGCTATAAAGAATCGTAAATGATAAAATTTGATCTATGGTATCGACTGTGAAACAAATTTTTTAAAAATTAAAGATATTATTAAATAATTATGCAATTTTTTGTCAAATTGACAATCTGTTGAATTTGATTGTTTCGCAACGAATCAAAAAAGTCATGGAATTTCAGTTTTTAAACATTCTATATGAACGACGTAGTCGAGTGAGAACCAGCTGAGATTGTAAGTGTCGGAGCTACATCTATTTATACAGTCAAGAACGAAAGAGAATCGTTCGATTTTCACGAGTTATTCGGTTACTTGCGAATTCTGCTCGTTCGAGGTATCTCCCTTCGGCTCTTTCACATAATCCACCACCAGTTCCAACCCTATCAACGCTCGAAGATCCTTCCTCTCTTCTTCCGGACTTGTGGACGCAACCGAGATTTCTTCCGGTTTTGGAGATCTTTCGTCTGCATTTTGTAACACACAAAAGCTTAATTAATTAGAGCTACGTTCTTCTAAGAAATCAATATTATGTATAATACGAACATTTTTAAAATTTTCGACAAGAAAACATTTCGTATGACATAGTGAGATTTATCTATTATAATTTATGACGAGATTAATTGCGAATCCTGTTTTTCATTTGTGAATATTAACTTTATACCGTATGAAATCGTCATTTTTACTACCACTGTCATTACTCTTATCGATAGTTGAAATCATTTAATTTGAAATTCAAGTTAACTTTTACTTCGAGCCTCAAAAGTTGTCTAGTCGAAAAAAAAATTACAGAATAATCTCTTATAAGTAGTATCGTAATTTTAACGTTGCTCGAAAAAGATTTCTTTTTAAAAAGATCTCTTTCTTGTTCACTATCGTAGTCTTTCACAGTTCGATCTGTGTTAGAAACATTTAGACTTTCAATAATCAACAAATTTAGATTTTTAACGATGAAAACAAATAAGTAATTCTCTATACAATCGCACGTTTAGTTACATTAAAACACCATGTCTGAACACAATTTACTTTAACTGTATTAACAAAATAAAAACCAATCGTAACAAAAACACCAATCATGCAACAAACAATTATTAACACCCACTATTATCAATGTCCTTTGAACTATCTTCGCTCTCGCCAGAAGTCGATGTTTCGCTCCTGGTTGCTTTCCGTGCCTGGCCAATGTCCCTGTACGTCCTAGTCAAGTGTCTCAAAATATAATTAGTGCCACGTAGATTTTCCTCGCTGTTCCTAGACGTGCTAGCCTCGTCTCTTGTCAAATTTAAAGGTCGATTGCTATTATATTCCTTGGATTGTGGCACACTGAAGGCGGAACAGTGCTTGCCTTTGAAGGGCAGTTGTCTCTCGCTCAACTTGCGATCCCAGATATGACCGGATACGCGAAGGTCGATGAAGAAGTGTAGAGGATCGATGCCAGGATATGATTGAGGCATTGGATAAGGCGGATACCAAAGTGGACCAGGGAGGAATTCCGGGTTGGTGACGTTCCCGGGCAGACCGAATCCTTTCACGCCCGGAAGCATATCGCAGCCCCTTCCTGGAAGGCTGGGCAAAAAGGTCCTCGAGAAATCGAGCTTCTTCTGATCTGACAACATGGGCGGTAGCTCTTGATTGCCAATCGCGCTCTTCGTACGATCATCGTACGGGCTTCTGTCGTTGTAATTGCAATTCTTACGGTCGCTAGAGTGAGACTCTTCCGGCTTGACTTTCTGCAATTCACTAGCGAACATGTTTTCCGGTGGTTGAGCCTGCTCAAAGTGACGAGGTCGTTCGTCGAAAAAGCTCTTACTCTGTTTGCTAAATTCAGATTTATTTTCATCCACCGGTTTCAAAATGTCTGTCCCGAAGTTTGGCTTCTGCTCGAAGTTGCCCACTTTACTTGCGGTGTCGTAGCCGTCGCATTGCTTGCTTCCGTTCTCCAGTCGCGTCTCCGCTTGCTGTGACTGCTGTTGAGTATGGAAATATTTATCCGGTGGCTGTTGCTGCTGTTGCTGCTGCGAGTGATGGTGATGGTGATGATGTTGTCTTTCTTTCGTGGTTAATTCTAAGGGACGATCCCGAGCGTCTCGCCAAGATCTTTTGCGACGTCGAGGTACGCTCGTCGTGTTGTTCGTGGATGATACTTCCGTCTTTGCTTGCACAAACGAACGCAGCATCTCGCTGAAGAAGAAGCTATGCGGTGTTAAGGGCACGTTGTACAGGTATGGAGGAGTCGCTGCTAGAAGGCGAGACACCAAATCGCCGCCGGAGAGCGAGGCTGGACTCTTCAGAGTCGACGGATCGCCTGTGGTCGTCGTCATGTTTCTGGTTTTCGAAGATGAGCACTGGAGAAGTCACAAAATGTTAAAAAGAAGCAGATAGTAAGGGTTCGTGATTGAAATATTCCGTGGATGTTCGTTTGCATTCACGGTTAAAATTTATTGCAAGTATTTGAGGACAATTTATGACAAAATTTGGATATGGAGGTTATTAGTTTGATCAAGTGTAGTGTAGAATTTTGATTTGATATCATTTTAAATAGAAAGAAAGGAATCTCTTGTATCTGATGTATCAACGCAAAAGCGACTACAGATTGTAGTAATACCTTTTAATATTAATTTTAGATTAGAAAATTATTTCGTTTTGAAATTCTGATAGATTCTTTACGTTAAGTATTTAGCAATTTTTTCAATATTTTCTCTAACCAAATGACATTTAATGATTGGTATATTCTATCCAGAAGATATATTCTATTTTCCAACATATTGTATTAAATGATATGCAAATATTATCAAAACTATTTCAAATATAGATAATACTCCTGCAAAGTAACTTTGATTCTTTGCATTCTGGGGAATGAAGCAAATAAAAGCAAAAGATATTCCAAAATAAAGAATATACAATCATACATGTAGAGCTAACATAGCAACCCTGCGATGAGTTTGGTAGTTCGAACGTTCAACACAGCTAAATCTTGGAATACTACACATCTGCTTGGTTCCCAACAATAATCGAACGCATGGAAGATCGTTGTAGGTAAGTACGTACAGTCCTCAGAGCAGAGACGCGCTACTATTGTCTTCTGAAATTAATTGAATATCCGCCGTTGTTAAGTCTAAGAGCAGCAGGCAACGCCTATGACTGGCTAAAGGGATGAGTAATACTAGGGCTTGCGTCGCATCATCCATTAAGGATTACTAATTTCTGTCAAGTGCACGTTCGGTTTCGCGCGAATGTCTTGCAAGGAATTCCCGAGAAATCATTAATGAGAATCTACAGTCTAATGAACAGTCGCATCAGGAACAATTAGTAATTAGTAAGGAAGTGTTCCCTACATACTGATTTTCGTGATTGATATAGTTACAATTTCTTTGATTTGCATTTACTTTATCCTAAGTTCTAGTGTAATTTGATTTTTCTTGATTAAACAGAATATACGACTTAAGTGAGAAATTTCCATTTTTTAAATATTTAAACTCCTGATATCAGTTTCGATGTATTCGTCATTTGTTTTACGTTTTAATAACAGTACGATTCTATGAAGATTTCTAATAAATATATATCCAAGTTATTTGTAAATATAACTTTCAGCATCGACTACACTTGCCATTTCTATAACGTTTTAATAAAGTTTTAAATAATAAATTGCGTATTATTTAGTACACAGATTGTACTATTTTATGCTCATACTTAGATTTCTATGGTAATTAATACAGTCAGTAACAGCGTCCTTCAAAAATATCAGAAGTAACTCAACACTTTGCTCCGTCTTTCTTTACCGAATCATTGCGCGTATGACTCGTGTATACAGGTTGCTCGTTCACAGGCTTCTAAAACCTACACTTTCAAGCCTCTGTTACGAAGAATAAATCAAACTCACTTCTTTTAATAAAAAATTATTTCCTCTATGATCCTCTACCACTTTGCGTTTGATTAATCTATAACTCGGAAACTTTCTATGCATACAGTGTCACATTATAAATAAAGTATAAAGTATATTTGCATTCGCAAAGACGGAACGTACTTGCAAGCATTTTTTGGAAAAAGGAATAAATTCGAGAATATACGTTCTCCATTATCTGCAGGCCGGTATTTTCGAGTCGTTAATGTTCCGATGAAAATCTTCTTCATCGCGACGGAGGAATCAGAGGGCGACTTTTTGCAAACAATTTTAGGCGTTGGAATAAACGAGAACGACAGACAACCGTTAATGCGAATGACGAAGCGACGAGAGGAAAATTTTTACTGTCCATTCGCGAGAATCCGTGAAGTCTTCCAGGCGAGATTCTTTCATCGATAGAAAGAGAGAAGAGTGTAACGGGGCGTGGAAAGCAGAATGGTGGTCTGTATCCGTGTCCGCGCACCGAGGAGGGATTGGGTATTGTTTCGGTCCATTGTTTCCCAAACAAACGGCGTCCACGTTGTTTCGTCAGGAGATATGTTCAGCCAGACAGGCAGGACGAACAGGAAATGGACTGCTGTCAGTTTTACTCTTCGTGATAAATACGGGCTCTCGTCGTCGGTTCTCATTGCAGCGCGTCCATAATTCCCGTGCCGTCTCTATCGTTGTTGAACATCGAACGGTGAAAATCTTTTGATTTCTGTCAGAAGCGAGAGTGAAATGGTCCTGGTTACGCTTTCTACGTATATTGACGAATATTATTCGCTCGTTATGCGGCACGATGGAGAAAGAAATAGCAGTCTTTGATGGAAGGAATGGAAACGACTCCTGTACTCTCTTTAACACTGAAGAGTTTTTAATTATTCAGAAGAAACAAAAAAATTAACGGGAGATCATATTATATCATCGTAAAGTTACTTGTTTCTTACACAATAAGATTAAAGTTGCTATTTTCTTTATACAAATCTCATATTGTGATTGATCTTGTATTTACTTAACCATTTGAATGGTAAAATGTTGACACAGACTGTGTTGAGAAAACAAGGCAACTCTAAAGGCTCAGATACGTGGGACTTCTGAAGAATCCCTGGAGACGCGAAACGATTTTTTTCCCTCCGCGATGGTTGCGATGAAAGACAATAGCGACGCGTTTCCATTGCCTTACATCGTGGTCTTCTTAAACAGGAAATTTTAAAGGCTGGCTGCGTCATGAAATTCAGCGGTCGCGCTGTTTTAACCAAGCTTGAATTACACCGACCGCGGAAGAGATCTTACATTTCTAGAACATTAATCACGAGATCGTTGTAGCCACTTTACTCAATCCTTTTTTCTCTGTTTTCTTTTTTATCTCTTTCTTCCATATTCTTTTGTTTTATCTTTCCATAACGTTGTAAAAAATTCACGCCGAGAAAGAAGCGAAGAAACTGCAGCAAAATTTACATCCCCCTATACTTTATGGAAACGTTACAGCATCTTCTCAGTCCCTTGTATTTAAATCACATTATCCCGAGATAAAATAATTCAACGTGCCGGTATGTTCCCGAGGATACGTCAATTATGCAAAAAGTGAGAATTTCCATTGCGTGGTTGGTTCTTTATTCTATTACCGGCGCAATATAAAGAAGCCTCCCGGAAAGTCTCCGCGAGTATTTACTTGAGATTCTCTGGTACGAAACAATTTATTCCCCGCTGGGTTCTCGCCCCTAAAAGTCAATGGTAACACATTTTCACCGTCAACCCTCGTAATATTCTATTTAAGTATCCTTTAAAAATTGCAATATACATTTCTCTCCTTTCTCGATTTCCCTCTCTGTAGTTATCCTTCGATTCTTATCTCCTATACCGTTTCTATGTATTCTATAACAAATGATCTTGTCATTGTATAATGCCCTATAATTGAAGCATATGTTTACAAATGATAATTGAAAATGCACTTTCTTTTATCATATACTTCGCTAGTATATATATCGATGTAAGATAAAATAATTAATGAGCGTTTTAACAGTAAATATAATTATGAATTATTCTTATTAATTATTTCAATCAACTATTTAGTAGAGAACATAATAATAATAATAATGAAGAATCCCAATCTCGCGAAAAGAATTGCAATAATGTTACAGCGAATTATTGCTTATTAAACATAAATATTAATTTAATATGAATAAATTGTATTTCAATTATCCTTCTTCGTTTTATCCTATCTGAGAAGGTGATAGAATAATGAAACAATAATCTGATATAAAACAAAATACGGAACACAAGGTAAAGCCAAAGATCAAAGTATGTAATATCTTTTGTATATCAACTTCTTTTACGTCACTGATCACCACCTATCATCATAAAACATCTTACACAGTACAACGATCTCCCTAACACGCATGAGACCGGAGCTTTTCAACCATCCTCTAAGCAACGCGTTAACCAATTTCTTCTTTGACGATATTGATTTCTTTACCATCGATTACGTACATGAAACATTTTACTTAGTACGACGTATAATTTTCCTAATAGGTACAAAATAAAAAAATCTTCCCCATCCCTTGAACGCATCAACTAACTCTTTCCTCCAACAACCTCTCTGCAAGACTATAATAGAGCAATGAATCGCGCTCGTCTTAACCTTGGAATTTTACGGACTTGTATTATCGTTCCGTTCGAGGCGAATCTTTGCGGTTGGTCGAAGCGTCGCTCGGCGTCGTCGTCGACGACAACGACAACGACAACGACGACGACGACGACGACGACGACGACGACGTTTTGCTTTCCGTCTCTCCGTGACGTAGTTTCAGTTTCACGCGGAAGGGGAAGGCCGGTTTACGATTCATAAGACAACTCGGTGGATTGAATTAAGCGAACGGTGCGGCAGCTGCCAGTCCGTTTCTGGTTCTGTCCGCGCACCCACCGCGAATCTGCATAATCCCGTTCACGTCGACGATTCTAATTGGCGGATTGTTTCAATCTCTGTCGCCGCGAATATTTGCATTGCTGCTCCTCTCGTTTCGCCCTACCCTCCCTCCCATTCTCCCTCATCCGCCTCTTTCCCTAACCATTCGACGTACGCTCCTCTCTTTTCCTAATTCGTTCCTTTCCACCCTTTCCCTAGAACGATTTCCCTTTCACCCCCACCCTTGCACATCTTAATTTCTCGTTTTCTTTCTTCTTTATGTACTTTACCCGCTTGTATACCTTCGGCCTTACTCCCCCTTTTTTCTGGTTCGTTTTACCCCTTTCTGCAAGGATCTGTCGTGCATCGTATATTGCTCTTTTACCCGTTATATTTTATTTATTCCTCTTCATGCGCGTTGTTCCCCCCTTTTTTGTACCTGTTTCTATTTTATTTATTTTCTTGATCTTTACGGTTTATTTTTATTCTTCCAAAAGTCTCCTAAGTATCTTTCTTTCTTTCAGTTTTATTGCGTCTCGTGTTCTTGTTCCTCATCCTTGGTTTTTCCGTTTTTCGTATATCGTCCAATATAATCTGCTTTCCCATTTAATAAGAGTTTACTCTGTTTTTGCTTCTATTTATTTATTCGTCTTTTGTAGATTCTAGTTTTTCATCATCTCACAGTTCTGTACCTTCTCGTTAAATCTGCCTTTATCTTTACTCATTTCTTTTTTACTATACCCTGCCTTGTGCGTCCTTTTTCTATTCACATTTTCGTATATTGTACATTGTCTATCAATAACTTTCCATAGGTCTTTTTGTCAATATTCGATTACTCTCCATCATTGTCTTCCTCGCGACCGCCGAAAAATAATTCAAAGCTTTTGTTTCATCAAAATTAACAATGCGATCAAGTATTATAAAATACTATTGTTCTCATTTTCCATACAAGTATCTTCCCTCCTTTTTTATATATCACAATAGTATAATACATAATACGCAACACATAATATATTCTCGCTACAAACATCTAATACCAAATTTTATGTAATTACAAGCAGTTTGAGTCACTCGAGTTATTACCATACGTCCGCTGCAATTGGCATATTGTTTTTCTTTACGGTCGATTAATTTTACGCAACTCCAATTCTCGGCTCGCGTAATTAAGCAGAAGAATATTAGATAAGAGGTCGTGTGAAAACAAAGCACAATAATGGTCAAGAAGGGCAATAAAGAGTCACACTTATGCATGAGAAAATAGCGAGTGCAATGTCGAAAGAGATTTTAACAATTATACTAGGCCAAAAATGTAAATTAAATCTTAATCTCGACAGGTATTTCAATCGATTTGTTTCTTCGCTTCCCATGTCTTCGTCCTCCCTTCGAGTAGCGGCGATCTCTTTACTGTCAGCATAAACATTTTTATTGCAACCAGACGCGGAACGATCTCGCTTTACATAGAGAAAAAAATGTCAGTCGCAGTAGAACTCGGTTTTTTTTACGGTTGAACTCTCTGCGTAATTCGAACGGTCCTCTCTTCCTCTTTCTGTATGTATTCATAAAAAAGGAATAAATGAGAAACATGCACTCAACGAAAGACGCGAAACGCAAAGAACGATGACACACCGATAATAAATACCATAAAGCTGGCACACCGATACGAACTCTTTCGTTAGCGCTTAAGATTAGTACGTGATGGTGTATCGTGGTTTGAAGGAACGGCCAGGGGATTTGAATGCTTTCGAGGGTGCACAAACTGCGGTATAATCGATAACCGCGAAAGATTATAGAAGAAAGGGAGGATTAATTGGTTCGATGAGATGCCAACCGAGATTCTTCTGGTGAGAAATTGTTCGTTGAGGAAGATAGAGGGTATTCGTATTAAATCCTTCAATATTCTGTTTTCTGGAAAGAACGTTTATTTTATCAAAATCTTTCCATTTTAAATGTATATTAACGCTATGTAGTTGGATATTGACCAATATGGGAAAAGGTGTATACAAACCCGTATTTGTACGTGAAAACGCTATTGCTACGTGTTCCAACAATAATGTGTTAAATATAAAATTCAAAATAGGTTGCGTTAACCTAGTGTTTCATTAAAAATTTTAATTCTTGGACTTGCAAATAAAACTTAGTGTACATGTAAGATGCGCAGATTATAAGTTTATAAAATTTAAATGTAATGGAGTATCGGAAACAATTGAAATATGAGCGTTTTCAAGGAACGAAGCATAGCTAAAGATTTTCGATATATATGAACAATTGAAAATTATAATTTATATTATTTTAATTTATTTATTAGCATAATAATTGTAATCAATTCGACTAACAAATATCTAGATCAATAGCGATAAGTAATAGTAAATAGAAATAAAAGAAATAATTCTTTTTGTTATCTCAGATGTGAATTTGCAAACTGCATTTTTCCATCTTTACTCAACTAAACAGGGATATGTCGAACACGTAATCAGTGCTGTCGCACACGCGGTTCAAAGGAAAATGTACGGGTCAATTTAGGATTGCAAGATGAATTCTTATTACTTGTCACGTGATACTCACAGGATTCCCTCGTTAATGCTAATTTTTAATCGATCTTCTATATACACCGTTGTTTTTTTCTATTTCTGTCATTATTTGACCACGACGTGGGATAAATCATTGTCTCGATCATAAATCACAGTTCATTTTTACATTTTTTCTAATTTTATTTCAATGCAAATAATAATTCATAAAGAAAAGAGAAACCGAGGACACTTATTTGATAATAATATCTGCACTTCACAGAATAACCCTCTTTGTAAACAACAGATATGAAATTAGTTAATAAACTATACTAAATCAACTTGCCGCATCCCACCACTTCGTTTTACCACAATCAACACCACAGTCGTTACGCAACAAATCAGATTCTCCCACGTGTACCATCCTTCCGCCGTGAAATCAAGCGTCAAATAAACTTCCAAATCAACAATCAGCTAGAAATAAAGAACACTAACCGATTTTAATCGTCACCGTTCTCCAAAACACCATCTTTCATGCATGTTACATTAATCTCTACAATTTTGCACAATTTCAACGCATTCGTCTCTTGCGCGCAACCGAAAAAGAGGCGATCAGGTCACATGGTAGAGACCATAAAAACTCCTCAAACAAATCAACAACCAATCTCAAAAAAGAGCAAGGATGCAAAAAGACGAAGGAAAGAAATAGAAGTAAAAATAAAAAGAATCTACGAAAGAAGAAATTAATACTCGAAATTGTATAATGAAGTAACGGAAATAAAAAGAATCGGTAGACAAAAGTTCGACTCACCTATACACGCGGTGGCAGGCAGGTGGTCCCGGGTTCCGGTTCTCCTCGGCGGTGATCCAGAGGCGAGCGATCTACGGATCGTACGGGAAGCGACAGTAGCGTCGCGTGCTGCTCGTGCCAGCAAATGAGATAATAATCGGAGGACTCAGTCACTCGTCGTCGGGCACCGTGGCAGGCAGCGGCGGCAGGGTGGTTGTTCGGCGGCTGTGCCGAAAGTGGGGGTTGTATTCCATCCCTGGCGACCGTCGACGACGAGAGTACGAGCACAAGAATGACAGAGAGGGAACAAGGGACCTGCGATACGGGGGTGAGAGGGCGAACAAGCATGATATAGAGTGCGAGAAAGAGGGAGAAAGAGAAATCAGAGGGGACGAATGGTAGTAGGAGGAGGGCTGGAGGCAGAGGGTGGTGGTTTTTGAGATGATCCGGCCAATCTGCGCATCATTTCCCCGATGCACCCCGCGTCGCGGCAAACCGGCGCGGATTCCGCACCACCGCAAGCACCGTAGAAGCCCTGTTGAATGCCACATTTTGAGACGAGGATGGAAAGAAAGAGACGGTAAGATCGACCACGGTTGGTGGACAAGGACGAAGGGCAGAGCAAGGAAAAAGGAACGAGAGAATGAGAGCAAGAGGGCGGCATTAAAAAAAGAGGAAGCGAAAAGTTAGAAAGAGACAAGACGGGAGAGAGGAATACAAGCATAGCCTTGCTACGGGGATGAAAAAAGTGGAAAACAGATATAGGCAAAAGAGAATCTTTCTCCTGTACCCGTAGCTTCTTCCCACCCTTGCTCGCCTGTCTCTTCGTGTCTCTTTACTGCGTTCCACGGACGTATCGAGGATATGTTTACACTGCCGGAGAAGAATCTCCGCTCGCGTACGACTGAAATATCGATCTTTAAATGCACCGCAGAATTGAAACGTGCGTGCCTTTGTCAGTTTATCTTAAAATGGGACCGATGGGCGTTCTTCTTGAAATTACTCGAAACGACTGTGAAGACGAACGCGATGCAACGTGGCGGAACGCGGTAATATAAATAATTCGGTCACTTGTTTCGACTTCAAATTATACTTTCGTATCACGATTTTTATAAACTAATATTCAATGTCTACAAAAAGTTTTACACACCTACACATACATTTATTATAGAACTTACATACTAACTAATTATATCCAAATATATCGAACTTTTTATTTAGTAATACTTTAAGGCTACAAAAGTTTCATACTATGAAAATAAAAACAGCACTTGATAAAGAATACTTTATCGTAAAATAAGGAACTTGCAAATACTTTTTATTCTATACTATTACGAATTTAAAAAATTATTTACACATTTTTCAGTTTTCTAAATTTTAATTCTATTGTCTTCTAATTTCACCTAATTTTATATTAAAAGAAAAAGGAAGGGTTATCGAATACCTTGAAGGAATAATTTATGAAAAAAATTATAACTATGTGTATTTTAATTAATGTTTAGTTACCCTAGTAGATACGTATAAAAGATGTGAAAGAGGGTTGGTGTAGTGGAATGGAAGAAGATAGCTGTTTTGCCAGGAAATGTATAGCAACCACAGGCAAACAAATTTTCTTCGACGAGCTGCATTCCGCGAACAGATAAATGGCAATGGGATCCGTGCAATGGTTTCGATTCAGAATTTAAAGAATTTCGAGAGATTCCTCACTGCCTCGAACGCAGCGAACACGTTTTGTTAAGCCGCGAACGGGGACATACGATGCACGATACAGCTTTCAATGCATCAGGGATCAATCCACGCTTGCATAGGTACGCATAGTGGGTATTTAATTTCCGCGCTCAACCTACCGATCGTAGAAAAAATTAAACAAATTAATCAGAAGCTATCTCATTTCGTTTCACTTAGAAAATTCTCGTATTATGTTTATAAAATACAAGATATTAATATGTTATCAAACGATAACGACGAACATAAAATAAGGAATTGTTATACCGAATTTAATTTAATTTAATTTAGGGCTATTACTTGAAATAAAAACTTGAAGGTTTTTCTATACATATTTATATCTATTTAAATCTATATTATAACGAAAGTAAGAATACATTTTTTTATAATATAATTAATTAAATTTATGAGGAAGCATTACTTAAATAGTAAACGTAATATAGTAATAGTAAAGGTAAAGAGAGAGTAAATAATCCTAAAAAAAAAATAATTGACCATAGCTCTAAATATTTATTGTTCAATGAGACTTTCCGTACAGTACACGGATTGTCCTTGGTAACAGGTCCTACTATATGTGGAAGTTACATGACCGTTCACATCAGACCCTGAAACGGTGCTAATTGGCCTGTTGCAAAGGGTAATGTGCGAAAGCTCTCGTAACACTCCTCACACCGCCTTAAGCCAGACTTACTTCCGGTTGTGCTTCGATATGAAGACAAAGATTAAGTTGCCTTCATTCCTTACAACATTTTTAGGGTATTTATTTTTCTAGTAAAATATAATTACACTAGGCGTTCGTATATTGAATTTTATTTTGAATTTTATTACGAGCAATCCTGAATTGAAATAAATATTAATTCATACAAAATATGCAATTTGTTTAAGCAGGGTGAAACTATACAAATTTATTATACTGATTTAGTACACTTTCAAATAGTTACAAAAATTCTATATTTTCATTATAGAAGCGAAATGTTCACGTAAAAAGCACAGAGTTTCAAGAAAATGCACTGCTTGGTCTTCTTTTTCATATAATAATAGCACTCTATTTTGCGATCGACGAGAAATAAGCTCAACTTATATGAACCTCAAACTATACAATGGACTAGGTCAAGGTACAACGATTTTAACCAGATGCTTGGAATTCCCATATGGCGATAATCCCTCCGTATTTCAGGGATACCTTCTACCTCATAGGCAGACGTTATGATTAAACCATTGACTTCTTCTCATTGATTCACTCCTTAATCTAAATTCTCTTCAAATGAATTTCATTTATCGTGACGTCAACACACAATAAACTTTCTTGATGATGGTTAAAGTTTCTGTTCAAAACACGGTATTACTTAAAATTCAAAATCATTAATGTTCGACAAAACTTGGCCGAATAAGATTTGAAAAGAATCGGGTGAACGATTAAACTATGAAAGTAAAGTGTAACGATTTCAAATCGATGATCTCCAATTGAGAATGAGAAAGAGGGAGAGAGAGGTGAAGGCCAGCCCAAAGTCCAGAAGGGTGCTTCGCCTCGCGGGCAAGTACCCCAAATTTAAATCGTCGCTTCCACGACGACACCAGTGAATCTCCTCTGGGCGATGGCGAGAGAATTCGAAGAGGCAGGGTGAAAAGAGGGAACGAGAGGGAGGACTCGGGGGAAACAATTTACCCGAAATTCGCCTCGTCGCGTTTGGCGACTGGATACACTCTTATTTGTCCCCTCGGCAATCTGTCGACTCCGAACGCTCAACCCCTTCTCCTCGTTTCCTCTTGGTTCTCCACCTCCTTTCCAGCAACCCCTTCAATCCCCACCAACCCCATTCTTCTCTATTTCCCACCTCTTCTCGCGAAGCGCGAAACCGCGAAACCTCACGGGAATTTTAAACACCGGTGATTCGTCGGTGTTCTTTAGCGTTACTCCTGTCTTTTTCTTTCTTACACACACGTATATACATACATATAAACGTTTCTCTATTTTCCCCCCTTTTTTCATCTCTCTCTTCATCTTTTTTCTTCCTCAACTTCTTCCTCCATTTTTTTCGTGTTTCTTTTTTACCATATCTTCTGCCTAGGCTTTTTCGTTCATTTCGCAAGTATATCTCCTCCCTTCCTATCCGTTGACTGAAACGCTTTCTCCGCAGACGACGACGAGCCATCGTTGCTGAGACATCCGTGCGCTTCCCATGGTGATAATGCGGAAACATTCAAATCTGGCGCAGCCTTTCTTCCTTGACACGCGAAAATCGTGGTCGGAGCTAGCGGAGCGACGATGATGTTGTCTTTGTAGAAGGGGACCGCCTCGACGTTAACGCGTCCCTCTGACAAGGTCGAAGGGTTCTTCACTGGGGTACTTACGCACTGGTAATCTTATAACGAACGCGGCCTGTGAATTAATCCGTTGGTTAGGATTGGCCATAGGGTCTCTGAATGGTGACTGACACATCATCGTCAATCGATATTTCAGCCGTGAATTCTTAATTTTTAACTCTTCAATAGAATATTTTTTTTTTATTTTTTGAATATAAATTGTTAATTATTTTAACGTGAAATTTGAGAATTTTAAAACCTCAAATATTATGCTATAGTTTTAACTTTATAAATTTTGCACCTTAGGACTTTCGTTCATGTCTGCTTCCATTGAACGCTGATAATTGAATATCGTTTATTTATTTCACCAAATAATTTTGTTCATTAATAATTTGAATACCACTTTCATTTCAATCGCATTCATTTTTGATAATAAGCAAAAATAATCGCCTAAATAATTCTTAAATTTCTTTACCATTGCCCCTGAATTTTACCCTAATTAATCCTCCAATTTTGCCAAACAACTTTGGAGATTACTGAAACTCCTTTTCACCCTCCCTTCCCCCTATTGATACACGACGAAGCCCCATGCTTCGGATTCGCAATAGTTCCAATGAAATGCGGGTCTATCTACTATTGTAAGTACATAGATTAGGATATGACACGGAAGAAAGAAGAAAGACGAACACAAGAAGGAAAAGAAAGAAAAAGACGAAAGGCAGAGACAAAGGGAAAAAAAAGTAAGAACATCGGCGAGGGATAAACGAGGATAGCGGCCGGTTAAATCCGAAACACGGTCAACGTTCCATCAAATCGAAATTCATCTAACGGGAGAAGGGCATAAATACAGCCGTGTTGTTGCGCATCTGCTTTCGCGAAAGAACGGAACGGTTAGGAAAAGGGCGAGAGATGAGGAATCACTCGAATCGGCGGGAGCTCACGGCGGGGCGTGTAATATTCCCGGGAAGTAAAGCTCCCGAGAATTTCAAGACCCCTCCCCCACCGTCAACCCCCTGTGTCCGTCTCCCTGTGGCCCCTCTACAACCACCCATCCCATCCTTCCTTTCTCCCCCCTTCTACCCCCCGTGCGAACGTATCCTCGTGCTCGCAGCAGGCAGTACCAACCACCCCACCGACTACGAGAAGGGATGCAAATAACTGGTGATAACAACAGATAGCTGTGCCGGTACGGCTGACTCTATATCTGTGTCGGTGTACCACTACGCGGTGGCGGTTTAGGTTTCGGGGGCGAAGGGAGATCGAGGAAAAGAGCGTGGCAGGGTGGTAGAAGGGGGAGGGGATGACTGAGGGTGGTCGGCGCGGAGAGGCGCGCAAAGAGGACGAGTAACGGAGATGGAGGGAGATAGAAAGATACGATGGAAGATGAAGAGAGTACACAGAGGGTGGTCGTCGGTGGGAGTGAAGAGGCCGGCAGAAATCGTAGAGTAGCGAGAGTCAGAGAAGAGATGGCTTCGGCTACGAGGGTAGAGGGAGTAAGAGGTGGCGGTGGAGGTGGAGAAGGAGGAGGGGTGACAACAGAAACCGGGTAGAAGGTAGCGAGATGGGGAGGGTTGGTTTCTCTGTTGGATGTGGAGAAGGGTGCAAAGAGAGTAGATAGACAGAGAGAAATGGATAAAATGAGGGAAATGAACGAACGAAGGGTAGAGAGAAAGGACTGAAACGAGTCAGCTTACTGGAGAAACGAGAAAGCGAGAAAAAGATAAGGACGGAGATAGAAACACGGTGAAAAGGGGGTAAGGGCGAAGGTGGAAAAGAGAAAAGCTACGTGACTGTATAGTAGTGGTCCGAGGAAAGCGGCGATACGGAGGGTGACGCGAGGGGAGCATTCGAAGGGTGTGTAGACGGGTGTGGAGAGCGAAGGAGAGGAGGAAGCGGAGGGACGTCACTCGCTGTCGCATCGAGCGCGAGCGATGAGTGGCGCGCGCTCGCTCGTCTTTTGTTTGCGATACGATGCGACTGCCAGGCCTCGTGACAGCGGTGATGGGCGGCGGGGGTGGTTCGTGGAGGAAAGGGATCACGGCGTGGAGGTGGGTCGGGGGCGTTGGAGGCGACGGTAGAGCGAGAGGGAGAGCCGACGGTGGTGTGCGACCGCGACGATGAGCAAGAGGGCGCGGGGAGAGGGTAGGAGAACTGAGCTGGGTACCGGGTGAGAATCACAGAGGTACGCTACACTTAACGCGACCCATGCGTACATATGTTACATGGATGAGCGTACGTATATGAGCGTCGATACGTGCACGTAAATTTCTACTGCCGGCTTGTTCGGTGTATTGGGGCCTTGTTGTCAGCAGGTTGCCGGATGCACATCCACCTACGGATCTCTCTGCTCTTCTCTGCTCCACTCTTCTGCTCTACTCCGCTTTGCTTTGCCCGCGAGTAACGCACCGCTGTTGTATATGTATATATACGTTTGTATGTACATACGTGTGTGTATGATTGAGTATGTGTGTCTATAGAATGTATCGGGACTAGCTATATATACGGTTGACGTACACGACGTTTTGGGGATAATCGTCTCTACTATCGTACGCGTACTATTGGATCAGACTTAGGTGAATGTTGTAGGGTCGTAAGAACGAGATGAGCATAGGAGAGACAGAGACGAATGTACGGATAAAAGCGAGCGTTGAGCAATTTCAGATTTGCTTCCGACACGAGTTGGTATTTCGTTTAGCAAGTTATTGAATCAGCAGCGCGGGTTTCGCGTTAACGCTAATTAACAGGTTATCGATATTTCTTTAACGAAGAAATTTTTCTGCTGGATAAATTGCGGTGAATAGCAGCTGTTCTTCCTTTTGAAATTTTATACGATCCGCAAATTGATAAAGACTAACAATAATTTATCCTTAGAGATCGATAAATATTACGTGATAAACGTACCAATATAATTTATTATTCTTATATTTCAACTTTTATATAAATTAATTGAATATTAATATCTTTTACAATATCACAAAGCATAATTCTATTCCCTTTTTATAATACTTTTTGATATTTTACCAACTTTTTTAAAATTCAATTAAAAATATATAAATGAATGGTAAATTAAATAATTATTCGATAATAAAAATAACAAGTCAAAGAAATACGTATGCCGTCCTATGAAAAGTAGAGTCTGTTCATTACAGGAAACTTCTACTGATCCCCGAAAATACGTAGTTGTATCACTGACTGGCCAGACATCCTACGCACGTGAATTCATACACAAGGTCATAAACGATCATATCCAATAATAGGATTTCAACCAGCAATTTTTATGATAGGTATGACAGAAACGAATGCATCCTATCAGGCTGATTATTACGTAAAATCGTTATTACATTCGTTTGCTCTCGTAGCAATCATCAATGATTGAACGTATGCATGCACGCAAATGCTTCGCTTATCGGAGGCTTATTGTCAATATGGTTGTTTGCATGCAGAACAGTAGATACGCCACATCTGTATTTGTCTTTTCAGTATTTCAGATTCTCTCTATTAATTTTCATTTCGCGTCAACAATATTTGCGTTCTATTTTGAGGATGCACGTGTTCACGCGGCACGCGCGAAAGATACCACGTTTTCCATAAATTTCTCACGTGAGGATGTTGCCTTGCCGTGATTCCCCTATTAGCTTTTTCTGTGATTGATATACATATAACCCTGCTACGAAGTCCTTAAGAAGTTTCGTATCGAGTCTGGATTTATCGTGAATCTACGATAACAAGCAAATTTTCATTCAGGTAGACAAGCATATTCTTCATAATTATTCTTATATTTATCTATAAAAAAGAATAAAACGTTAATAATTCAAGTTTACAGATATTTCTCTACAATTAAATATTCCAATGCAGGTTTCTAACTTTCTTTTAAAGATCTTACATTTCTCGAATGTTCAGAGATTTCAAAACATGTTTCCAAAATATTTTAATAAGGTTTAAAATTGAAGACGTTGTAACGATTTTTTATCGTCACAGTCTATGTGAAAATCTGCATGGAGCTTTTACAGAGTATTCTTTAGAATAACGACGACGCGACGGTTCACGATATGCCATAAATTACTGAACCGATTGATTTGAACTTTGGCGTACGTGCTGAGAATATCTCTACATCTCTTACTACTTTTGGATCAATATTTTTAACAGATCATTGCAGTTTGCAGAAGTTTCATGTGCTGCATATTTAAATTAACCCTGGAACACTACCATGGTTGTTCGTGAAAAGTGAATTTTTTTCCAATTATCGTTTTGTAATAATACCATCGCGATGTCGTGATGTTATTTGTAAAACAATTACAAACAATTACTTGTCTACTTTTCATTTAATCTTGAATAATAATAATATATTTAATTGTTTGAGTTTACTAATAGAAATCATTGAAATAAAAGAAAACAATGAAATTTCACTCATAATAGATTCTAAGTGTTACATTGAAATCCTGCTACAATTTTGAAAAAATTATTGTGACAATACACGTTAAACAATGATTTCTACGATATTAATGATAAGAAATTCAAATCTTTCTGAAACAGTTGAATTATCAATAAATATACATACCTGCAAAATTACTATGTCACAATCTGATTTGATTTTTTATATAAAAAAGTCCGAATATCAACATCTAAATGTATCATTTAAATAGAACAGCTGTTTAACTTTTTCCAAGCGTAAAAGCGATACGGACTAAGCGATTAAACTTAGTCAGAGCTTACGTTACAAAGTTTATCGGCAAGGGATTCTGTGTCCTTAATTGCACGACGTTCCGTGGCGAAACATTTTTGTTTCGCGACACTGAGCGAGCAACGCCGCGGAAGCGCGACCGATGTTTTATTGTGACAAGGCTCAAGTGCGAGGTGTTCGGTGCACGGGAGGAAATATACAACCGCGAGCTTTAAAGTGCACCGATGCACCGCGCTCGAGAATTTCCGTGGATATAGAACGCGCACGGTTCGTAGGAGTAGACGCGGCAACGCGACCACGTATTATTACGTAAGCATTCGATACTAAAGAATGCCGTGCACCAAATATCGCGGTATTTTATTAAACGTTTCTCTATTTTAAATGGAAAAACGCGAATTTCTACCTTTGATAGAGAGGAAATGTTATGTTAAGAATAGGATAGGCTAAAAACATTTTAAATGGGAAGAAATTTGCGTGATTGTTGTTTAAATGTATATTGCATTGAAATTATTTTGTAAATGGTCATTTAGAAATGACTAGTGCAGAAATGTTATATTAAATCTGTAGCATAGAATTTTGGAAAGTAAATTTATTTATATGTTTTAAGTAATTCTATTTCAAGATTTCAAGATCCTCGTTGGCAAACGCTTATCAATTTTTGCAATTTTTTGAAATCAAAATGAATTCCGGTGATCATCCTCGTTTAATTAAAAAGATAAAATCATATTAAACGATGTAATTATATATTATCAACTATATTCAAACTGAATCTACTTTCTATATCTTTAAAAAACTGTAGATATGAAAAATAAAATTCTATATTACTTCTGTCTTGCATTAGAAACGCTTTATTCTCAGCTAGTAGGTACATATGTTTGTTGTAAAATATATATGTAAAGCATTCGAATCATTTGCCCGGAAGAATATTGGGAAGAAAATGGGAAACCTGGCCGAAAATAACGGTTTGGTGATACAAAGAGGAGGCGAAGTAAGTTCGAGATGACAGAGTGGGGTCAGAGGATAACTCGGGTCTCGACCGGAGCTGCTTTTGACACGAATACGTTTATGCGATCACTTGGCCTCTCGTTTCTCACGTTAAGGCCCCGTCCACACTGACACAGATCACTTATCGGTTATTTTATTTCAGGAAGAACGCGTCGCCGAGCTTCTTTGTAACTCAAGAAAAAAAGATTTTCACCCGCTGATATTCTAAAGGAATATTTCAGCTGGGTCGCGAAATTTCCTTTTTTCCGTTTTTTCTCGTCTTCGCTCGCGCTTACTTGGATACGTCTGAATCTATAATGCTTTTGATATCAAGCTTTAGTCGGTTGGTATAATCGAGTCGCTTCGCGGTGAAATAAAAAAAAAAAGATGGGGGAGGAAAAAGACAGAAGAGAAAAAGAAAGGAAATGAAATCCGCTGACGACAGAGCTTGGTTTTTAAGTGAATCGCGTTTGTAAACGCGACGTCGCGTAACACGAGTGCGCGAAACACCGCGAACCTATTAGCGCGTGAAATGGAGCGACTTGAAAGAAACGAATTCTATCCTCATCGAGGACGACGGTAATCTACGTAATCGCAGACACGCTTCAAAGCGTTCAACTTAATCCGAGATGCAGGAATTTTCTCGACTACTAACGCGTAATTAATTCGCGAGCAGCATCAATTAAATCGCGACTCACCGATGTCGCGAGTGCATACTTCTACAAATCGGTAGGACAAGAAAGGAAAGGCTTATTCTACCTTGGTCAACGTCCATTATATTAATACACCGGTATCGATTCTGTCATTTAAAATCAACGATTTGAATAGAAGCATGCAGCGTGTCTTCGTATAATTACGAACGGCGTAAAACAACGGCGACGGACGCGCGGATTCGGCTTCGATATCGGCGCAAATTAAAAATAAAACGCAAGAGGGTCGCATTGTGATATCACCGCCGACTTCGAAGAAGATGAAAAGCGTGACGTACAATATTTTTCTCTGTGTAATTGCGATAAAAGTATATTTATACACTTACATATATGTGTGTGTATATGTGTATGCGACAGACTAAATTAACGTTTCGCGTGTAGCACCTTGCCAACGCTACGCTATAAAAGAAACCGGTGCAAATGGGTTAAGGACGAGATACTTTTCACGAAAATCGCAACACGCTCGTGTAGTTCTTTTCTTGCCCGTTGACGCGTTTACTACTCAGCCCATCCGGTGACTTCCCGTGACATGATGACGAGTATAACTCCCGGGCCATACGACGCATTAAACGCGAGGACAATTAAATGGCCCCTTCGCTGATTCCCGCTGGTAACTTATTCCCAAAGTTTCCAAACTTGGTCGCGCAAACAACTTTAATTAAATATCTACCAGCGATGCCTGAGCGTATTCGTCGATGAACCACAGACGAAGAAGGAAGAGCTGGAAACAAACGAAAAGAAACGATCATCGAGCAAAGAATAAGAGGAAACGAAGAAAAGAAGGTAAAGTTAAAAAGAAGAAAGATTTACGGAGAAGAGATAGAGAAAAGTGAAAAAGCGAGAGAAGTAAACGTGAATACCTAATAATGTAATACTAAGTTAATACTCTTTAGAAGACTCGGAATCGTGGTTTTCGTTAATGAAAATGAATAATGGACAGGGTAGATAATCATACCGCATTCGATGTACACAACCACCCCCAACCACGCCATTTTCTAATTGAGTCCATCATCGTATTGGCATACCACGGTTTTCGTTAATTATAATGAATCGCGAGTCCCAGCAACGCCTGTATTAGGGTAAATACAAGACTAGCTATTTTTGTTACGTGGAATCGAATTACGTTTCTGTAAACAAGAGATCAATGCGATATTAGAAAACTGTTTTAATGAAATATAACGAGAAAACTTGTCACGACTTACCCTCGGCCATAAAGAACGTGATTTATATTCGTACGTGTAAATTATCTAAATCCTGAATTTTTTAGAATACTGCTTGAAGATACAGTTATTTGTCTGATTGCTTTTTAGTGTGTCGGTTTGTTTAATTGTATGAATTGTAGACTGTAGTAAAATATTGACATTATATGTATATATGATGTTTACTATGTTGATTAATTTAATTGAAGTAATTACTAATTAAGTTATTATAAAATATGAAAAATGTAATCCGCAATTATAGTGCTAACTATTTAACCATTTAACGTACTTACATGCCCGTGACATCCCTATGAAGAAATAAATTGTTTTTAGTTTAATCTTTATAAATTCAAAGAAGGCGTATAGTTTAAGATCTCAGAATCTAAGTATAAATACATATATATCTTATAAAAAATAGATGATACACCCATCTGTATTGTAAGTTGTTTTTTATTATGAAAAGTATAATTACGTACTCTTACGTTGCTACATTTCCCATAGATACGTAAACATCCACAGTTTATTTATGATAATCGCATCGACACCTGCCAATCTTCGTAATCAATGTTCGTCATCAATCCGCTACTCTTGAAATCATTTCGGTCTTGACTGGAAGCATCAGCGTGGAGTGGGCCGGGGACGAAAAATCTCTCTCTTTAGGAAAATTATCGACGGTTCGGGGGAGCGCGATCCAGTCGAAAAGCACCATTGATACGAAAACGAGTATCGACTTTGACTGTCCACTGACTCTCACCTTTGCCAGTGCGTTCCTTTTAATCTATCCGCGTGATGCAACGGACTGCAACGTTCTTCTGCCTCCAAGGGCTTTCGGATAGCAGTAGAGGAAGAGAGAATGAGAGGGAGGAAAGAAGGAGAGGAAAAAGAAGAGAAGATGTATGCGGAATCGCGCGCGTCGAGTACGTGGAACGCATTACACGATCATCGCGTACGGAAAGCCCAGATCAATTACATAATGGCGCGACTGAAACGGATGCTCTTCAACCACCGCCCCGAGCCCCCTTAGCCCCGTCCCACCCCAAAGCGTCCCTGCACTCCTGGCACAGCCCCTTTCGCAAAGTGACTATAGAACAAAGGGTTGAGCCTCTTCTCTGCGGGCGCAGTAATTATTATGCTCTTTGACGATCCCTCTGTCTGTCAACGGTAACGCCAACGGAATCGATACTTCTAAAACTTTAATCGTTTCACGTATGAGTGACATGCTTTCGCGTTAAGCCGCATGTAAAAATATTTCACGTCCGCAGCCGAGCCTCAGGGGAGACGAAGAGGTGTCGAGAAGGGTACCATCCGTGTCGATGATTTTCCTTTCATCTGAATCGATGACTCGGTGGAGTAAAAACTTTATAGATCGGTAGATATAGGGAGAAGTTTCGATTTAGCGGTAAGATGTTTGGTTTGGCTGAGTGTATCGTGCGAAGATTTAAGGTTGAGGGATTAATAATCGTCTAAAGAATTAATAATCGATAACGAGTTCTTCTTATTTAAGAAGAATGTACTTCAAATATCTTATTGAATATATGTCTTATTAGATATATTCATGTACTAATATCTCGAAGATTTTGCATACATTGAGGCACTTTAAACTTTAGACCATTAAGAACAGTGTATAGGTTCCAAGGACCTTGACCCATTGTATGGATTTCAACAACTTCCACAGTCCCCATAGTTGATTATGTGGTTCTAATGTAAGTCATATTGCTTAAATATTAAATATTATATTGTTATTGTAGTAAGTATAATTAATTTAATTCTTAAGCGATTAACATTAGTTTGGGATCTCTTTCGTGTGGTATAGATAATCGTCGTGGATTGATGATACGTACGATTGATTACGAAAAAGTCATGTTAACTATGAAAAATTGTGAAAATCGTATAACCACAAAAAAATGTGTAGAAAATATTGTGCAACCACCTTAGAGGTATATTATTATTTTCTTCAAGGAAGGTATATTCTGTTCCATTATTTTACAACCAATGATTTAGATAAATATGAATATAAAGAATATTAAACCTGCAGACATGTTTGTTAACTTATTAGATAAACTTTCAGTCTATCCAGTTTTCGAATTTTGAACGTTTAACACTATATTCTACAAGAACTACTAAGAGATATTCGATATTACTTCAAAGACGAACAGAAATAAATACATTCGTTGAAAATACAACTAAATGCAGCATATAACAATTAAAAAATTTCTTATCGTGCCTATTATAGTGATTCAGACATTGATAAAGGAACAAACAGATAAGAAATTGTTGACTCTATGTATATCAGTGAAGGAGAGGGAATACAAAAGATAAACGGAGGATCATGATATTGCCGAGAGTTAGATACTTTCCTGGATCAGTAGTGAAAAATGATAGGGCGCGATCGAGCTGGCGTCGCTGGGATCTCATTATACCCCGTGGAAAGACGAGATCGTCTCCGTAGAACTTCTTTTTCGCCTGGAAGGAAGGAGGGCCTCCCGTTTCACGATACAGAAACGCTTTCCTCGTTAGTCTTAATTTTCTCTTGCGGCCCGACATAGGCGACGACACTTCATATCGCGAACGACAGTACATTCGTGGGAGCGTTAATGACACCGTGGAATACACGCGATGAATAAGATCGTAATAACGAGTGCCAACCGTTGTTCGCAACGGACCCCTTAATTTTCCTGCCTAATGTTTGGATTAATTTTCCGTTCGTCTTTTTCGCGCGCCGCATATTTACTTTTGTTGAAATAAAACAAAGAATGTAGGCCGCTGTCTCCTATCTGAATATGAAAATCTCTTTTGCAGCTGTATCGTCACAGATTCTCTGTGTATACATACAATATGCATGATACACACTTTCCGGCGAATCACAATTATAATATATATATAACTATATGTATATAATTTTGTTTCAGCGGAATATCGTCCCTGCCAAATGCTCAATAGTATCCTGGATAATTTAAAATATTATTTTGTTACTTCTGCAGGGGATGAGTGCGTATATATAAAGTACGCGCCTATATTGTTCCTTTCTGATTCTACATTAAAACTGTTTCACAGTATTTTGTTGTTCCATTTTTTGTTTGGAACATGCATGTAGATATTTTATTTTGATATTTGAAGTGTACAAATTTCTTCATTATAAGTTTTAGTTGTTATTTTTCATAATAAATTCTTTATATGTTTATCATCTTAAATAATCTTCTATAATAGATCGTTAAATTTGTGCGAACCAATAATTCCGCTAAAACATAGAACGATATAACATTGATCTTGTCATATTTTTAACACATTTTATTTTAACACCAATCAGTAAAGCTAAAGTCAGGCAAGACTATTTTACATCCTTTTTTTTTTTTTTTAGAACTTAATATTTTCTGTAAAATGTCAAGTTCTTTAATAAGAGATATTACAGATCTTTGACCAGAACGTATCTAATGATACGAGGCGAAAAAGAACTGAAGGAAATGTCTGACTTTTCAAACGCGTTTCTGATGGCAGATATCGCGTATCACTACATACATACACGCATAATATGTACACAGACATATACCAGAGATACTCTTGGCCCGAGCAAAATCTCAGCCCGCAGGAATGACAATAGACTGTCAGATAATGAATCCCCACTGTCACCCCCTTTACCATCTCACGTCCTAAAACCCACCCTTTGCCATGCTCTCTCTTTCTCTACCTGTCTTTTTCTCGCACGTATTTCCTTTCTCTCGGCAGCGACGGGTTCGAAACCATCAACTTTTACTTATCGAAGAACAAACTTTTTCACAACATCGATATCATAATGATAAATTAGATTGATCGAATCGACTACGAAATAATATTTGTCCAGCTAATTATTTATTATACCATTCTGAGTTTATATATCTCTAATTTAGAATTTTAAATGAAGAAATTTAGTGAAATTTACTTACATTAAACTTACATCTTAAGCGTTTATTTTAAACTGCATAAAATATGAAAAGATAACGACTTATGTTTTGCTAATTCTATATTCTTTTTTAATTTAAAGATACAACATTGCGATATTGCTGTTATGGTTAATTTTCTTATGTATAATAAGTAATTATTAGTTGTCTCCTTTCTATTTTGCTATATAACGCTTATTTTATATTAGTATTTTTCTTTTTTTTTTTTTTTTCATTTCTTGTAATACAACCAAATTAGAATAAAAAGAGTCGCATTATTGCGTAAGCTAATAAACGATGTATGTAATTTTTACTTAGATCACAGTTGTATCTCTCGCTAACTATACCCTTTATATTTTCCACCCTCTACTCTTGTAGCAAACAGGACTATGACCGAGTAGGCGAGGCGTCCACTTAACGCTAATGCCCCTTTTATTGGTCAAGATTCCAGTCAAAAGCTGAATAGACGCTCGAGTTATACTCCCAATTCAGTTTCCTCTAAAAATTGAACGAACAATTCATTATACCTGCTTGTAAATATTATATTCAATCCCGTAAAATCTCATTTAGCAACTAATATAATTTTTATATGCTAAACGACACAGATTAATTTACTTTGAACAAATTGAAAATAAATTAAACATAATTTTCCCATTCAAGCAAATATTTTTATATTTTTTTTATTATGATTGATTACGTTGTTTATAGCTATTCCTTATATTGTTTTCAATTCCACATTTAAACATAATTAATATTCATTTCCGTTTATAATTCACATACTAAAAAATAAAAGAAAGAAATTCAGTCGTTTATCCGCTTACAATTAAGCCAATGGGTTCTTTTAATCAAAAGTATAATGCGTATTTAAATTTATCATGGTACATGCGAATTCTCTTCCATTTTTCCCTTTCTTCTTTTTTTACGTGAACTCGGAAACGAATGGAGCAAAGCCGGAAAAAAGAATTGGAACGTGAGGTGTAACATATCGAACTGAATGTTGAAGCCAGTGAGAGAGCGAGTCGAAAAAAAATTTTGCCTGGGCCTGGAATAACTCCAGGCAGAAAAAGTGAACAAAAAATTTCCATAAAAATGCACTCGTACGTATAATCCGGATAAAGCTTAGCATCGTGAGAGCGGCTATGTCACCAGTGGAAATGGCGAAAAAAACAGAATTGGTATGTGGAAATGACGGTAATCGAAGATTGTAAAAAGGCACGTGAAGAAAATGTTATAGCAGTCAATAATTTCAGATATCTTCTTGAATAAAAAAAACCTTATATATATATATATATATATATATATATATATATATATATATAAGTATAAAAATTCATGTTAAAAATATAACATGTTAAAAAATAATTTTTAATAGGGATAGTATATTGTAGTACATATATTAATGACATATGAACTAAAATATGTATGAGTTAATATCATATTAGAAAATAAACATTTATTATTTTGTTAAATAAAATTTAAATCTAGAATAATTTTGTGAAAAAAATATATTTTCGTTACTTATTCTGATACATTCATGATAGTTTGTATATAAATATGGCTTATACATTTAGGACCTGAAATTCTTCTTTTATGTATATAATTTTGTTTCAGTCTCATAGAACAAAAGATTTGATCATTCCTTTTTTAATCTTTTGTCCACAAATGTTCGCACTGAATAAAATATTACTTCTAAATTGTATGTACAATATCAAAATATCTTAATTTCACTGATAGCTTTAACAAAATATTAAGGAAATTATTAACATCAACAAGAATGGTGTAGAATATATTTATTACAAAATACTTCAGATAATGTATACTCACTGACGTACGTCCGCACAAAATTTGGAAGATAACGACATTTGTTTATGTTGTCAAGTTGCAATATGGAAGTAGTGTTGCACTAGTTTCCCGTTTAAACTTGACTGCAAAGTTATGTTCAACTACTACTGTGTAAGAGAGTTAGAATAAAAAAAAATATTCTTGTATCGTATTATGAAATAATGAAACTCAAATTACAAATGAAAATATGCACTTTAGAAAAATATGACCCTATTTTCATCGAGTGAACTTCTGTATGTTTGAAAAATACGTTACTAAAAACATTGCTTTATATGTTTAAAGTCGAATACGTGATACATTTTCATGAGATCTTAAGTTTTAATGATTACGCATCAGTCTTGAGACTGTTAACTCATTAGTCATTAGCAGTAAATTAAGCTTTATAGATCACAATCGTTTAGTGCTTTACGTTCAACAAAAATAGTCTGTAGTTTAGGCATTTTCATTAACGGGCCTCTTCTTATTCTAAAAATTAAATATAATTTGTTAACACATTATTATATTTAATCAATTACATTAAATTTAATGCCGTTCTAATAATTATCTTACAGTTTGTTTAGATGGTTTCACATCTGTACTAGAAGTACGTGTTTTGGACCTCTCTTGTTCTAATTGTGCATGTAAGGATGCTACTTCGGACGTCAACTCATCTCGTATTTCTTGTAATTTTGCTACTTCAGCTAGTACTGACGCTTTATCTTTCACTAGAAACGAACAAGAAAATTAATCATATTTACAATAATACTAGAACTATCAGTAAAGAACTATTAAGCCTACTTTCTCCATGAGATAATATTTGATAAAGCTTTTTATTCCTTTCTTTAACTTGTGTTAATTCCTTTTTTAAGCTTTCTACTTGACTCCTTAATTCATTAATGATTTCGTCACGTTTTTCCAGCTCTACCCTTAACTGAGCAGATGTAATATCATCATCGATTTTATTTAGTCTCGCCTTCAATATATCCTTTTCTTTTTCCTTTGTGATTTCTTCTTTTGTCTCCTTTTCAATTCTTTCAAAAAATTCTGTGTCTAATTCTATAAATAAATTAACTAAATTAATCATTTTATATCTATTTAAGATTTAAAATATGGAATTATATTACCTTTGGATTTAGTATCGCCATTTTCTGGAGGTAATACTGTATTTTGAGTAGTAGTAGTAGTAATGGTAGTAGTTGTAGTAGAAGTAGTTTCTAATCCCATATTGTTGAACTGCTCCAATGACATAGTAGCCTTTTTTGATTTTTTCCCTGATTTCTTATTTGACTCTTGCTCTTTTTCTGACTTGACTGCACTTACTAGCTGCTCTTCGTAAGCCAGCTTTGACAGCAAGATGGCTTGATGTAATTCTTGCTCAAACGTTTCCTCGACAGCCTTAAGGAAATCACAATTGGACGTGATAACACACAACACTTATAAATATGTCACTACTGAAACAAAACCTTAGCTTTAACAACTTATATCTAAAACTAAACTATGATTTTCACACATATTAGTCAAGCCTGTGCTGTCCTTTATTACACACAATTGGTTGGGTGTCATTGTACCAATGTCCAGATAAAAACTTATTTTATTAAATTTATAACAAAAATTTCATTAAGCTAAAGACAAGTAAACAAAATACATTATAAAAAATTTATACATTACCATTGTATCTTTCTGTTTCCATTGTTCCCATTGTTGATTTTCATTGCTACTAGTTTTTTTCTTTTTTCCCTATAAATAAAGAAAAAGTGTAAAATGAATAAAACATTTATTTTACAAATTTCTGAATATTATTACGATGATATTAAGAACTAAATTATTCTATTAATTATAAATTGATTTGCTTCCTACATTTCAAAATATATTGAGATTCATTATATGTACCACTAAAGGTCGAAATCAATATTGAAGTTCGTTTCAAAATACAAGGTCCCGCCACGATTTATAAATACTATGACGTTTACTGGGTAATCAAAAACAAGAAAAAAACAAAAACTACATGCATCATACCTTATTTTGTTTTTTCTTGTCATCCTTTTTTGGTTGCTGCTGTTGTTTCGATTTGTCGGTTTTAGATTTTTGATTCGTCTTACCGGCAGTAACATTCTTCTGGGTTTTCTTCGGCTTACAATCATCATCATCAATGCTGAGAACTGCAAACCTTGATGGTACGGCGGTCGCCATTTCTGTGAACTCTGAATATACGTATTGATAACGAAAACTACAGAACTTCCGGTATCATTATAGTCATAAAACTTGTAATGTTCATTGGGTCTTGTGTTATTGCATCGTGTATCATGTAAAAAATGATATAACCTAGTACAAACGAACGACTTACGTGCCTATACTTATCGCACACAAACAGATGTATAAGGAAAAATGAAGAACGATGTTAAGCTACCACATAAACCGGAAACGAATAGTAGACGTTATTGCGAGCTTTCAGCGCCTCTAGCGGAAAATATTATGGAAATTACACTTACCCGCCCGGCGACACAGTAAGACCAACTGTAGAAATAAAAATAAGAAAATTGTATATTTCAAAGTTTCAAGAGTTTAACAAGGTACTTATACCTGAAAGAAAATAAATTTATTTCTATTATATATCTCAAAGTACTTACATATTTAGTACCAAATATTACATTTGAATCGTTTTATACATACATACATGTATAATCTTTTCCTTGATTTGTATTAAAGTTTTATTACTGTTTAACACAATATAATAATATAACGATATTAGTAATTAAGAAACGTTATCGATATTAAATAGTTTGCAACTTGTTTTGTAATTAATTTCGTATACATTTCAATTTACATGTCATAACTAATAAAAAATATTTTAGTTTTATAACTCTAATATAATATGATATTATACTTTTATACTTGTACAAAATTTAAACATATCAATTATTAAAGTTATATGTTAATCCATTTTGAGATTTGAATTTATATTTACATCATAGTTATTGTTTTATACTTCATAATATTGTAAAAAAAATTTCGTAATAATTTTTTAACTAAACTGTATTTCTTTTTGTTTATTTATTATACACTAAATTTAGTTTTTTAAACTTTATGTTTACGTTATGTATACAAAATATAAAAGTATGATATTTATATTTAATTGTAGCAAAGAATGCATTCTACATAGTATCAAAAACATAAAATCAGATTGATATTAAAAATTTATATACGAAATATTTCATATATATGCAACTATTGATAAAGTATATTGAAGTGATAAATCATGAGAAATGTATGTATATTAACAGGTATTACTTAGCATTTAAATCCTTATAACCTTTGATCTTTTATATAATTTTTATTTCGTTATCATATATAAAATAGTCTTTTTAAAATCAACAATGTTTATTTATTCCTATCCTGAAAATAATATTTCAGCGCAATTAGCAATTATTGGAATAATTATAAAATAGTAGAATTACTAAAATAAGATATGTATATAAGTAGAAATTGGTAGAAAGTTAGGAGATAGATAAGATGCAATAGTTGGCAACATTGTCGGATCGAGAATCTCGAACAACGAGAGAGAAGGAAGTATCCATCACACATCCATCCATCCACCGTACAGAGCCCCGTTGCATGTCGGGAAATTGAACATGTACGTATGTCGTATGAGCGACGTAGAGCGTTGAATGTGTCGATTGCGTTCGGGGTTGGCTTGTACTTTTCGCGGTTAAATGTGCGCGCAGCAACGTCGCATGGTCAGCTATCAAAACGTTCGCGAACCCTTCTAGTTTATAGTGACTAAGTGATAAGAGGTGAGGTGAAAAGAGAAACTTCTTTTCTTGGGACGCTCGCCAATTTCGGAGCTGTAACATTCTATTCCGGCGTCGTTTTAACAAACAGTCGGGAGAACACATAAAGGTTCACTGCTGTGTATCTGTGTGTGGAATATATCCAATCACGGAATTCGCGGGCTAAGATGCCCGACGTGGCTCCCGCGGACAACGTCGGCATCGAGATCAACGAAGATCGACGAAGCGGTGCAGGTCGAGAGGAGCGACGCTCGCTCCTGATTTCCCGCGAATACACGTCCGATTCCATTTTTATCTATGCCTGCGCATATGGGTGAACAATTTGTCGTATTTTGAAACATCGGAGTGCTTGTAAATTAATCGACTGTTTTGAAGAAAAAAATATTTGTGTTTTATATACTACGGATGATTGCTATACTTTGTTCAAGATAACATAACATGAAAACAACGACAATTTGTTAGTGTATTATCTCTTCTTTTTTTCTTTCTCTCATATATTTCTAATAAAATATGTAATACATGATTTTGGAATGAATATTTATGGTGCAATTTATAGATCTGGAAGAAGGACATATTAATTAAGGCTCAGTAGCAGGATTTACTCTAGTGGTTATATTGTTTTTTGTATTTATGCCTAATGTAAAATGTTACACATGAAGAAGTCAAAAGCGTTTTGATCAATCAATATATGTACTTTAAGTTTAAAAATTTACAAAATGAAAGAAACGTAATCGAAAAGTGTCCATAAACTTAAGAGAATCATTTATTCATTTGGCAATTGTATATTGCATTTGTTTATGTGGTTTTCCATACATATTTATCATGTTTCTTCTCAAATTAAATAAAACCACATACTGTTACTATATATTAAGACCAGATTTCAGTCAGTAGAATAATTCTTTCTTACTGTTATAATACGCGAACAATTATTATTTGAGGTGCTTTATCTAAAAATAGATAATACACAAGATATTTATGTTGAATTTCAATGCTGATTTTATGAAAGAATAATATTAAGTATCTTTATAAAATGTGCGAGCAAACAGAAATTAATTATTTGGATGGAGATGTTGTTTGGGTGAAACTTGGAGGTTGTTGGTGGCCTGGACAAGTTACTGGATTCCACAATTTACCTGAAGATATTCAACATGGATTTCAAAAGAAACCTTTAATAGCTGCTGTGAAGTTTTTTCAAGAAGATACATAGTAAGTAATCTTTAACTTATTTTTATTATATACTAAATCTATTAATGTTTTTAATATTATTTTTGGCTGATAGATATTTATATATATCATATATTATATATATTATTTATATATATTACATATGTATATATATATATACATATGTCTTATTAATTTTTTCAGTGAATTTGTCAAGAACTATCAACAGATTTATAAATACAACTGTACCCTAAAAGATGAATTTATCAGGAAAGGATTAGGTAATATTTCTTATATTTAGAATAGTATATTTCTAATACTTCTGTGTGAGTATACAGTTTAAAATAATAAATATAATAGGGTAGGTCAGGAGGTCCTACAAACTTACGTTTTTTTTTAACTTATTTTTGCATGTCAAATATTCTACTGCCCAGGTATACCATCCGATCTGGCACATTTTGTATAATTATACATTTTATAATATTACTTGCAGACAAATATAGAAGCAGATGCAAAGATGGATCCAGATACATGGACAAATTTCCTGGAGATGTTGAAATGGCTGAAAAATTAACAGGAGGAGATCCTGATATATTAAGCCATGATAAATTTTCTCCAGAAGAAAAGCCAAATATATCAGCTTTATTTGGAGACAAGAAAATTCCTAAAAAGAAACGAGAACGTGAGGAAGGTCATAGAAAAAGTGATAGTAGCGAAGTTGTACGAAAAATCACACACCCACGATTTTTAAAAGAAAGTGATCATGAAGTTCGAATACGTCAACAACCTAGCAGCTTACCATCTACACCGAATAATAGTGGGTCTCCACAATATCCTTGTCATTTATGTAATTTTACTTCCTCGCGAGTAAATGTTATCATTTGTCACATAAAAAGTCACAGATCAGGAAATTCACCAATGTCAAAATCTAAAGTAAAAACTTATTCTCAATATACAAGTAGATATTCTGATGTAGATACTCCAAAAAGGAAATATACAAAGAAAGAAAAAGGTCAATCAAATAAGAATAAAAGCAGCAGCGAATCTGGCAAAAGAAAACAAATTAAACAAAATGAGAAAGTTGCCAAAAAGAAAAAGACATCAGATCCTAAAATTCGCGATACTATATTAGCAGATTGGGAAGATGAATCAGATGAAGAACTTAGCTTGAATCAAAGCAATCCAACTGATATAGCATCTATGAATAATTCATCACCAAAAAATCAATTTGATTTTGACAAATCAGAAGAACTTAATGAAAAGAATAATACACTACCAGATGCTAGTGAAATTATTGCAGAAACTGAAAAATTACTTAAAGAAACTGAGACACTTACAACAATTAACATAACAGAAGATTCTTTATCTGATAGTACTAATACTTCGAAAAATCTGAAATCAAATCTTTTTGATAAACAGTCGTCCGAATTAGAAAAAGATGCTAGAATATCTGATATTGAGAGTAATGAGTCTACTAATAAATCACAGATGGAAAAAGAAACTTTTAATATTGACAGCGAAAATAAACCTACTGCATCAAATAAAGATAAAAAATTATTATTATCTTGTTTTGATTTCCATGAGGAAGAACCATCCATACCCCCTGTAAGGAAAAAGTCTCGCGCATTTCATCAGAAAAAAGAAATAATAAAAGAATTTGAAATGAGTCAAGCTTTAAAAACAGATCAAGAAAAAGAAATAGAACATAATAAACCTGAAGATGAAGATAATACTAGTTCACATGAATGTGAAAAATTAAATACACAGTCATCTCTAAGTGAGCAGAGTTTAGAAAAAAATAAAAACAATGACAAGGTTATAATTAATGATAAAGAGACAAATAATAAACTTGAACATACAAAGGAAAAAATTAAATCTGGAAAAGAATTAGAAAAAACACAGAAATCTAATGTTAATACTTGTGAAACAGAATTAGAAATCGTGGAAATATTTGAAGTTGAAAGGATTGAAGCTGAGAATGAAAATACTACAAATGCTTCAAAAAATGTTGAAATACAAAATTCTCCTACAACAAACGTAACGTTAAATATTAATAAAAAATTAACAGAAAACAAAAATCTAGATATACAAAATATCTCTATTGATGATGAACAAACGGACATTAAAGACGCAACTATTAAGGGAAATGCAGAAAATGTAAAACATGAACCTTTAAAGCAAGTTAAAGAAACTTCGTCTGAGCGTTTTACAGTAGAAACAGAAGATGAAGCTATGTCTGAATCTGCTGAAACATTTCCAGAACAAAGTGAAAATTCAGATGCAGATATGCTGGATCAAGATCAAGTGCCTAATTCAAATTCTACAAAAATTTTATCAAATGACAATGAGTTAAATATTACTCCACAAGCTCGTAAGCCCAGTAGTAAATTAAGAAAATCAGAATCTATGCGTGCTAATACTAGTGAAAGTGCCAGTGGTAGTGAAAGCCCAAAAATAAGGGATAATAAGAGCAATTCAAAAATATTTGAAAAATTTGAAATAGAAAGAACATCAGAATCTGATAGCGAGCGTTCATATGGTCGAAGAAAACGAAAACCAAATAAAAAATATTTAGAATCTGATATATATGTACAAGATGCAGATCAAATGATATGTAAGACTGATGAAAGTCAATCTGAAAGTGAGGAAAAATCTTCTGAAAAAATAAAAATTAAATCAAAAAGAGGTAAAAAATTTATAGAAAATATTAGGAAAATAAGTAAGGACATTGATCTTAAAGAAGAAAAAGAAATAGAAATTTCCTGTAATACCATACATACAGCAGAAAATAATGTTAATTCTTCAAGTATAGAATTAAAAGATGAATTATTTGAAAATACATCTAAAAACCAAATGTTTATAGAGTTAGATACAAAACTTGCAGACAATCAAATTTCTATTGAAATTCCTAAGAAGTTACAAGTATCAACTGAGGAAAAAATTCTACTAAAAGAATCTGATACATCTGTCCTTGAAGATACAAAATCTGTAATAATAGAAGATAATACTGCTAAATTTGAAGGTACAATTCTTGAATATGAGAAAACAAAAGACAATGATACTGAAAGTATATTAACTTCAAGTAATCTTTCACAAGAAGATTTAAAAGATCTAGAATCTCCTACTTCTCTTCAACTGGAACTTTCATCAGAGAAAGAAGCATCTTCTTATCAACAATTAGATACTTCAAAAACTGTTGACATGCTCCCTCCCAAAAAATCTCAAATAAAAAAGTTTGAATTATCACAAATTGATATTTCTGGTACTGATGAAACTCAAAAAATCATGATAGATCCTAAATTAAATAGTGGACAAGAGCAAATGAAAAATTTAACTACTAATGAAACAATTGACATTAGTACAGATACAGAGGTAATTAATTCTTTAAAGCAGGAGAAAGATACTCCAGAAAAACTTGAGATAGACACAAATAATGTAGAAATTACAAAAGATGCAAATCAAATAGAGGAAGAAAATAAAATTCAAGGTGGAAACACAACCGTACCAATAAATCAAAAAATTCAGCATATGGAAATGGAAACATTCGAAAAAGAAGAACAAAAAACTAAACTAGAAAATTTAGAACATTTGCCTACAGACTCATCAAGTACATTAACTGAGCAGCAAGCTCAAAATAGAACATCTATGCAAACAAGATATAAAGGAAAATTTACACCAGATACATGTACAAAACTAAAGAAAGATAAGGAGTTATTTCCTGAAGAAAAATCAACAAATACATTCCAGGAAGCTTTCTTAAAAACTTTGCATATCGACAAGAAAAAGGGTATAGTTAATGATTCTGATACAACTGGTAAAGGAAAAAAAGGTAAGAAATTAGTGAAGAAAAAGCCTGAAGAAGAAATAGATAGAAATACATCTTCTGAGACAACTCAAAATATCACAACTGAAGATCCAAATATTCCAGAAAATTTTCCTAATCTTTCTCAAGACAATAATTCTCAAGTCACAGTTATGAGCAATTTTGAAGGTATAGAAGTAGTAGTTGATCAAAATCTTGAAATCGATGCTAAAGTGGATGATACTATTTTTCAAAATGTTGACCAACTTACATCAACAAATGAATTTAATATCATGTCTAAATCATTGATACAATCACCTACTGAAGACACTACTAAATCTATCAATATAGATGTGCAAAAGTTAGATGAATCTTCAAGATCATTAACTTCTACACCTTCCCCATCATCAGACACTAATGTACCAGTAAAAAAACGTGAAATGCCACGAATAATTGAAAATGTAACATTGACCGAACCTATGCAAATTTTAAAGTCAAAATTATTAGACAAATTACCACAGAAAGGGGTAAAACATAAATTAGAAACCGATGGTACAAAAAGGTGTGACCAAAAGGGTGGTCCAAAAACGAAAATAATGAAAATTGAATCTGCATCTTCAAATACCAAACTGAAAACTGGTTCAAAGGTTACATCTCCACATTTGTCTTTGACTAAAAAGTTACAAGTTTTAAAAGCTGAAGAAGCAGAAACAGCTGCTATGTTAGAGGCACAAAATGAACAGTTAAATGTAAAAACTTCGAAAACTCCAACTACAACTACTACAACTGAAAAATATATTCAACAAAGTTCACAAAGCTTGGCAGACATGGAACTAGATATAAATTCAATGCCATTTGTTTTAAGCGAAGATGTTTTAACTCCGGAAAGCATTGAACAAATGCCTGTTGTTATATCTTCTATTATACCTGCATCTAGCACAATTCCAACACTATCTTTTACACCAACTACGCAAATAGTATCTCCCACTCAAAGTCAGTTCAAATTGAATGAAACTACAAATGAAATGTCACCTTCAAAGAAAAAGAGTGGTACTCCAGCAATTTTAAAAAACAAAACTAAAGCAAAACCTACAATTACAAGTATAAAAACGCTAGTACCACCACTTACAGGTGGCGTGAAAGGTATAAAATTTCAAAATACACCAACAACAAACAAAGTGCCACCTCTTTTAACACAGAAAAGTACATCAGGAAAATATGTAGTAGTACAAACATCTGGAGGTCAACAATTGCGATATGGTGTTCAAGGAAAAACTGGTGTGCAACAAAAAATTGCTATACCTGGTAAAAGTACTGGAAATGCCCAAGTTGTTCATCAAGGTAGTAAAGTAGTTATATTAACATCAGCACAATCAGGCCAAACTAAAATGCTGCCTTTAAATATTTCTAAAACATTAAGTGGCAAGGTTCAAAGAATTATGACAGGTAAGGGTCAAGTGTATTGTCCTATCAGTCCTCAGGGTATTATAAATTCGAAAACACTCATTGCTCCGAAAGGAGATGGTGTTTCAGCAACAACATCTAAGCTTCCTGCTGGACATAAGATTATTAACACACAAGGTATAATAGCTTCAAAAGTTCTAACTCCTATCTCAGGAGCAATTGGAAAGACTGCTTTACTGGGAACATTATCTCATGGAATTTTCACGAAAGGTGGAATTTATACGCCGATAAGTGCTTCTACTTTAGGCGGGAAAACTATCGTTGGATCAAAAGCCTTGGTTACAAAAGGTACAACCATTTTATCTTCACAGAATTTAGGTACTTCTAAAGCTATTTTGACCCCTATATCTCAAGCTATTGCTGGCAAAACAATTTTAAGCACTCAAGGTATAGTAAGCAGTAAGGCAACAGTTTTGACACCAATAACAGGACAGCAAGTAAAAGCTATTGCAGCAAAAAGTCCATCCAAAGGAAATAAAGTACAATACCAATCAGCACAACAAAAAGTACAGCTTCCTATGTTACAAAAATCGCAAAAAGTTCCAATGTCTGCTACTTCACAAGGAAGATCTGGTCAAATGAAAACTGGTGGCAGCAGTACAGTAGTATTGCAAAATACCATTCCTGCACAAAAGACTGTGCAACAAGGAAAGAAAGTAATTAAACAGACAGTTGTACAGCAAGGTTCTACTATTCAAAATATTGTATCTCAAAGTAGCCAACAGACAATAGGTATAAGTCCACAAATTCAACAGAAAGGAAAATCTGTATCTACATCAACTATACAAAAAGTTATTATACCTCGAAGTAATCGACAGCAAAAAACACAACAAAAAATAGTTGTTCAAAAAGTACAAGAACCTGCAATTACGACTGTACAAAATATTCAATCAAAACAAACGGTCTCAGTACCATTAACTACTGTACCAAATGTATCTAAAACAACAAATCAGCAAAAACAGGTAGCTAGTACTACTGCAACTACAAGAATTAGTACAAAAGGCCAATCAATAAATAAGACTACTACACAACAGCAGAAGAATTTGTTGAACATAGCAATGAATTCAGTAACTACGACTAACGTGAATACAAATGTTTCTACATCTTTGTCTCTTCCACCATTAGAATCTACTGAATCTGAGAGAAAATCGAAAATAGAAAGTGTACTTGTTGAATCTGTTCAAAAGGACCAGCCTAAACTAGAAAATTTCAATGTTGAGAAAGGTAACGAAATAGAAAAAATAGAAGAACCGAAAATAACAACACAACCACAAATAATGGCTTTGCCAACAGAAAGTACTGATGGAACACAAACTTATGTTTTGGTAACTATTGATGAACAAGGACAAATACAACCTCTTGATAATAATACTCTTATGTCACTAGAAGGTACTACGCAAAATCCAGATGGCACAAGAACATTATATATAGATCCTAGTTCATTAGGAGAAGCAGGCACATTAGATAACATTGTTCTTCAATTTGATAATGCTGTATTACCAAATATACAAACCAGTGCTACAGAAACTACTCAAACAATTATATCAGAAAGTCTTCCTACTTCAGAAGTAATACACACATCGAATCAAGATATTTTAGCTGCTGCTCTGGCAAATACAGATTTTCAACAAGAGATCAATCTAACAGAAAATCCGGCAGGAAACGTAATGACCACTGGTTTGACTCAAACAAGTTTAATTAATCAGACTATCTTGCAGTCAACTATCGTACCTCCTACAGAACCAATATCTTCTCCTTGTGTGCTTGAAACTTCATTGACTCTAAATCAACCCATAATGACGCCTTTAGAAGTGCCTAGTAATTTGCCAATACAATCAGAGACAACTCCAACTTCTGCTGTGACAACCATCCCATCTTCTCTTGAATTACCAATAACAATTACAAGCCCTAACATTTCATATATTTCGACGGGAGAAGCACAAATACAAATCCCTGGTAATTCTATGCCAGATATTGGAGAAATCATGGAAAATCCAAGTACAGCAGAGATTGCTCGAGCAGAAATCCCCGCAAGTACTCAATATTTAGTATTACCAAACTTAGAAGATAATATTGCTGTAGGAACTTCGAGTGAACAGAGTAATACTATTTCAATGCCTAGTGTTTCGTATTCAGTTTCAATACCAAATAATATAGTTTTACAAACTTCACAAGTTCAAACTACTCCTTCAATGCCAATAATAGATGATACCTATACTGAAAATGTGCAATTTGCTTCAACTATAGAACCATCAATGGCACCAGAACAGACTTTTGTAGATGTACCTGTTTCTGAAATGCTTGTTTCAAAACCAGTTGTTTCCAAGAAAAACGTAAAATCACAAAACACTGCTGTAACATCAGAAATGGTAGTATCTCATAATGTTTCTACATCTTCCCAAGAATCTATTGTATCAACAAATGAATCTCCTTTATTAAGTGAAGAACAAGATACCACAATTCCATTACAAGAAGTATACTCTTCTCAAGAAATTTCTATCAAGTCAGAAGAGATACTCTTGGGACAAACAGTTACTAAGGAAGAGAATAATTCAAATGTAGGAATTAGTAGTCAAAGTGAAGAAGTTAGTAATAATGATAATATAGTACATGTACAAATTATGGAGCAACCGGATGATGCAATGACAAATAGTATGTCATTAATGGATGATAACACTTTAGTTACTTCTGAATCCAATGCAAAAATTTCGTCTGGAGAACATGCGAATTTTGAAGTTTCAAATTCAAATGAAATAGATACAAATAGGTCACAAGAAACACAAAATATAAAAAAATTTAAAGAATTAAGTTTTAATGAACAATCTACTAATAAAGTCCGTTCTCCCATATGTGAAAAACAAGCAGCAACATCCAATGAAGTAGAAGTTGCTCAAGAAGGAGCACAAATCCTACCAGCAGAGTCCCTGAACCGTTTAGATGAACATAGTATGGATATAGATGAGGTTATTGAATCTAAAATTTATGCTGCAAATACAATGAAAGAATCTGAAGATTCTCAAAGAGATGAACCATCATCTCAAGGTGAATCAGATTTGATTCAAAGAAATTTAGAATTACATTTTGGAGAAACAAATGCAGAGGCTAGTCATGAAATACCATCACAATCATATGAACAGTTTGGAATAGCAATGACTACTGATTCCACTGATTTACCTAGTCAATCTGCTACAAAGTCTGAAAATTCAAAAGAACCATCACAATCTATAACATATGAACCTATGGAAACAGATGAAGAAGCTGTTGTAACAGAACCACCAACACAATCATTTGAACATTCAAAGATAAATGAAGCTTCTCAATCATATGAAGCATCTGCAGAAGCAAGTACAAATGCGCCTACCCAATCTTTTAATGAATTAATGCAAAGTCAAGAAGAAAGATCAACTATTGATGATACAATTGATGATCAGACGTTCCCAACACAAAGTTACGAAGTTGGTAAAGGAGAAAATATTCCAGAAAATTTAGAAACGGATGCAGAAATTAGTCAGGAAGGAAATATGCCATCTCAATCTAATGATATTGGTACAGATGGGATTGGCACATCCTCAGTTTCTACAAATAATTCTGGACTTAATGAAGATGAAACTGCAAGTTCATCCTATGTTCCAGAAACGCCTGAGAATCAAGAAAGAGATCCAGATCAAGAAAGTGCAATAAGTACATCATCCTGTGAAATTCCACCTTGTGCTGAATTAAATATTGCATCATCTAGTGCAGAGCATACAAGTATCCATGACAATGGAGTACCTGAAATACCTACATCTTCATATAATTTGAATCCAGACATTACTTCAACTCATGTGGATTCTGTACCAACCTCTAGTTATGAAGAGCAAAATGTATCAACTTCTTATGAAGTTCCAATCTCAATGCCAGGCCTAGAGGAAACATCCTCTCAGAATTTTGTTACAGAAAGCACAGATCATAGAAACGAACCATCTAGTTATTATACTCATCACCAGGAAGTAACAGCAAGCTATTATGAATCTGTAGGGCAAGAAACAAATTCGAGATTGGTTGAAGATACACAAGAGGAAGTTACTCCTAGCTATTATGACAGTAATCCACAAGAAGCAAGTCAAAGTTATTTTAATCCAGAAGAGGCCACACCAAGTTATTCCAGTCATAATGTCTCTCCCAGTTATTATGATCACAGACCAGAAAGTGAAGCAAGTCAGAGCTACTATTCTGCAGATGACATAGAAAAATCAGAGCAGTCTTCCTCACAAAATATTGAGGCATCACAAAGTTTCTATCAAGAACAACCTGATGAATTAAAATTAACTCAACAAGGAGAAGCTACACCAACATATACAGAAAGATATCCAGTTGATTACACATTGGAGAATTCACCAATAGACAGGCACGATCTTGTAGAAAGTTCTGTACCAGCCACTAGGCCTACAGAGAGGTAATATATTATGATGAGAAGTAGCGTTGTGCTATAAAAAGAGTCCTTGTTTTTATAGACTAATGGACATTACAGCCATTGATAGATAAACTCGTCTATTTTCAAATGTAAATATAATATTAAGATGATAAATAACTAAATATAAGTTAAAATTAGATTCTTATACTATAATTTATAACTATATATATATACATATATATGTATGTATATGTATATACATACATACATACATACATACATACATACATACATACATACATACATACATGCGTACACGTTATCACCAATGCGCAATGTTCTGTGCATAATCTGTGCATAAATATGTATGTATATATGTGTATATATTAATTATATATATTCGTACATAGAATTTGATAAGTGAGCAGTGTAATTACAGAGGAAAACTATGGTTTTGTTACAAAAATATTATCTTATACATATATCCATCTTATTTAATATATTGAAAAAATATAAAAATTTCAATATATTGAATTAGATTATCATTCATAACTTTTTTCTCTTTTCTTTTAGCTAGATACAATACTTTACCATATATTAAATTGATTATATGTTTTCAAATACAATACATATGCAATGTGTATATTGTAAAATTTTGTGAACTGTCATTGGGATAGTAGTAACAACTGTTAATTATTGCTAGTTTTGCAATAAAACTTAATAGTTACACTATATGGACAAATACAAAATGATTGTAAAATATTTGTATATTATCGTGGATTCTTATGGAAAATAATCAGAATTGAATAAGAATCGGAAAAATAATTCAGTGAAACTTTACTACTACTCCAGTATGACAAGTCTTAATGAACTTATAAAAACTAAAAGCACAATATACCTTCAGTAAGTACCAGTAATGTACGTCCCAAGATATTTGTAAAATTCAAATAGAAAGTTTCTTGGATTATCCTTTAAAGACTTCATTTTTCAAATAAGTTTTTCACTCTTCTTTTTCATTACTTATGAATCTATTTACTGACAGGAAAGTCTTTATGTATAATCAGAAGTGTAGATAATTAAGAGAATCAAGAATTGAATTATTACACATACATTGTTTATTTGTAGGTAATAGTTTACATTTATGAGAAATAAAGAAGCCTATTATTTGAATTATAATAATGTATAATCCGTGTGCTGAAGTGTAAAGAATAAAAGAATTTAATAGGAGATCTGTCATGTTTGAAATGAGTTAATATTTACAAGGGAGTAATTTAAAAATAAATTAATAGAAATAAACGATTTAATGTAAACAAAATCATTTTATTCCTGTGAAATATTTACAATTACATACCGCAATTTTATATATAAATAAATTTTTACACATGCGTATTAATATACATGAATATTTTTAATAGTTTTAACATATTTTAATAGTTTTTCTAATAATTTAAAACAAATTCTTTTTGAAGAATGATGTAACCCTCAAACAAGACAGATTTCCCAACATGTTCTATTATAAAAACGGTTATATTATATTCTTTATAAACTCATGTTATCAAAAACAAATTTGTTTTTATTTTTCGCGGCGTTTTCAATCGTGATCACGCATGTATATATTATGTTACTGTTACGGGAAGAAAGTTATTGATTATGATATATCGGATTTAATGGAAAAGAAATTAAGCCAGAGAAATTTTCGAAAATGGACTGAATTGTTAATATTCTTTGATTGCTTCTTGAATTCAATCAATATATACATAAATACACATGTACATATATTTTTCAAAGCAATTATATTATAAAAGTTTCTATACCTATAAATAGTATGTAATACTGTGAAATGGGGAAAATATAATTACATTTTCTATTAAAATTTTCTGGTACAATCGTAAGTTGGGATATAATTGCTTCACTGAAGTAATCAAATTTAAGTGACATAAAGTGATATTGATTAAAATAGCATTAATGCGTTGTTATATGGATAACAATTTGATATTTTCATCACTAACAATATTATCTTTTTATTTCTACAGTGTGCACCACATACACGATTGTAATTAAGAGATAAAATAAATACATAAATATTTACGTAACAAATTATATATGCAATAAATGTTTTTGTTGTTTTATTATTTGGACATGCCCATTACAATAAATTTTTTCCTGTAAAAAATATATATTTACTATTTTATTTAATGTATTTTCATAAAGAAACTAGTAAGCAATATTTTTATTGTACTTTAAACTGTAATTTACAAAAATTGTTGACATATATATAATTTACATGTATAGTTCACATATATTATGCAGTAAAAAAATTTTTATTGTGATCTTATGACATGTTAATTATTAAACATTTTTGTTATAAACATATAAAAAGTACTAGTATATATTTGTTATTATTATCAAAGATTTATTACCTAAAATAATCCCAAAATACAATAAATTATGTTACATTTATAGACGTATGGTATAGATTATATACACAATATAGTAATATTTGCAATAGTTATGAAGGAACACAGTCTTTACAATCATTATCTCGATTGATTTAGTTTTATTTTCGCCAGTATTGTGCAAACTTATGTAATTGTTCTACTAATACTGCCATTACAGCTGTTACTGATAAGTCCAAAAGATTATGTACATAATGCACTGCTTCTTCGTCGCTCAAATCCAATCGTAGTTTATCTTGAACTTTTTTAACAGCTTTATCTGGTTCTAAAGCTATGTCTGGTACACTAGCATCAACCATTAACGAAAACAAATTTAGAATTAAATTTGCATGTCTGCGCAGATGTAGAAATGCAGTGTAACATTGTTTTCGAAATTCATGATAATGTTCCGAACCTACGCCCCCCATAGCTTCAACCATCTCTTTACTCAATTTCATTGGTGGTGGTAAAGGCTTTGGATCTCGACCCAAAATATAGCCGAAATCTATATGAAAGAGTTTACCTAAAATATAAATGTTATTCGGTTTTATGAAATGCTTATAATTTTATATATGTATGTTTATTGATTTCACAGCTTATATAACTAAGAAATTTACACCAGAAATTACCTGACGTTGTTAAGAGTAAATTATCCAAATGTCGGTCACCAACACCAAGTACATATGTGATAATGCAGTAACCGGCTGAAATTTTATGATTTTATATAATTCAATTTAATATAAATTATTTCGGGAAGACAAAATTCTTACCACAACTTCGAACATAAGTATCCATAACTTCAGGTACAACACCATAAGGGCCATTTTCGGATGGATGATGTTTTCGGAAAAAGCTTAATATGGAACCTTCACTAGCTAGAACTTCTGCAACTGTTGTAGATTCAATAAATTGTAAAAAACCATGTCTAGTACTTGTTGCAAGTACCCTAAAAATAAAGTAATTCGTATTTTAAATAACGTTATATGTTGACAGATGGTTCTAAGAACTTTTACCTGTAAGGAGTAAGTTTTAAATCCAAATTTTCTCTTCTTAATAACTTATCCATAAGTGCAATTGTTTGTAAAATTAATTGATCTTGTCTGAGGTCATCGCCATGTTTAAAAATCGCAATGTATTCGCTGTTTTCCGTTGTTAAAAATGTTAATTTAGAAGGCATAAGAGCTGATTTAAAAAGACTGGCTCTAAAAAATAACTTACATTACTTAAATATATCATATACAATTATTATATAGAAAGAATTGCACATACTTTTCAGGTATAATTCCCTTGATACAAATTTCTGGATCCAAGGGAAAAGGTATTGGTTCAAAATTGGAAAAATTAATTTTAAATGCTGGATCTGGATCTGCCAATAATATCCTGAGTCGGTCAGTTTTCTTTTTACGATTTCCGCTTTCTCGTGCAACTGCTTTTACCAATGCTACTAATTGATCAATAAACATTTTTTGGCGTAAAAGAAATGCTCTTCTTTTTTGCCAAACAGCATTTCCTTGTGCTAGCATCATTGAAAACATTGACATTACAGTATTATACATTTCTTTAACACGAGTATCTTGTTTTGCACTTATGGATGGATCACTTTGATCTTCACATTCAATAGAGAGATACCAATAAAAGTAATTAGCCAGTGTAGTATTTTGGCATGCACGAGTAATCAGAAAAGATGCTAAATCCATAAGAGAATCTTGACTTGCTGAGAAATGTCCACTTTCAGATTCACTGGACTGTAAATCATGTATAACTATTCGTAACAAATTAGAGAAATTCAATGTTTATACTATAAAATTACTTACTGTTGTTACAGCTGTAGATGAAGAATCATTAATTTGTACCTCTCTATCTAATCTTTCAACTTTTTCAGATTCCTTTTCTTTTATTAATGTTTGATGTGCCCTTTTGATGCTTTCAAAATCTTCATACTTCAAGGCTTGTACTAATTGCAACAAGTACAACATTAAGTCATCATCAGGTGCTTGATTAAGTCGAGTAATAGCATATCTTCTAACAGCTGGATGTGTAAATGCTGGGCCAAGTAACTCTAATGCATCTTCAGGATCAGGTGGTGCCCATAATGCTAACATTTCTAATGCTTGTCGTTCTTCTCCGGCAACTTTCCAATTTACGCATTTCACGAATTTTGTTAAAGCCTTCTTTTGATTTGATAAATAAAATCTATATTTCCAAATAAGATCTTGTTCTTCTGTAGAAAGAGCCGTTGTTGGCGGATAACTTAATATTATGTTTAAAGCATCACGAACATTTGAAGTTGGTTTTAATTCTCGAGTATGGCCACCGCTTCGTAAACTTCGAGCCAATTTATGATGTTTTGCTTCCACAAGATTTTCCTAACAATAAAAATATATGAATGAATATAAGAATTATACATATACTACACATAGATATATATAAGATAATGATCTAAGGGTAAACCAAATAATGAGAACTAACTTCTTTATCTTCTTCCTTTCCTGGAAATATTTATAGCTTTTATGATAATAATCATATAAATAAAATTGAAATTTATTGCACATTTTGTATAAAAGTTTGTAATTATACTTACTTGCAAAATTTCATAATCGGGCAAAGTTACAACGTCTGGTTGTGATCTGTGTTGAACAACTTCATCCCCATCTTTTTCGTAATACACTATAGAATACTATAAATATATATAAAATATTTAAAATATTTAGGCTAATAATAAAATTTATAATAAAATTATAAGTAATAATTATATAATAGCCTACGACACTTAAATTTGAAGTTTTTCATACCGGTATTCCATCCATAGTAATTTCAGGAAACTCAATCATTAAGTACAAGTATTCAGATGCTCTTTTCTCTCTTTCATTAATTAACTCAATTTCTCTAAATGTTAGTCGGTCCAGCCAGTCAACTTTATTCATTTGACCATTCCTGTGCTTCTTGACAAGTTTTGCTAATCGTTGCATTTGTTCTTTCCCATGATCTCTAGTTTTTCCTGGTGTACTAGTTAGTACACTACCATCTGCTTCTACTCCAGGCCACACTCTAAGGTCTAGCATTCCTTGACGAAACACTCCATGTTTTCCAAATAAAGATATTGTTGTACCACCAACTGGTAATTTTCTACCAGGTCCAGCACAGTCATATAAACTTATACATAATTGAGCATCTCGTGGTAGATCAGAATAAGAAATAGGTAGAGTTATCCATTGATTCCAACTAAGAAAATTCATATATATATTACATGTATTTTAGAAAAATACTGCCACCATACTACCAAAACAATAATACGTACTTCCAACGTGATGTGAAATGTTTATATGCTGTATGAACAGGTAAAGCAAGTGGTCTACCACCAGCCCACACCTGTAAAGAAGCTGCTAAATCCCCACGTCCTCCATTGGTTCCATATAGACCAGAATATTTCAACATAGGGTCGATAAGCAATTTATCATATTCTGGTCGTTGTCTTTTTCCTTCTAATGTTCCTCTATGAAAAAGAAAATGTACTATATTAGAATAATTTACATTAAAATTGATATGTATTCATATGGCATTTTAATTAAAAGATCCAGATAATCTGCAATGAAATATTTGATTGTCTGTACTACATTTAAATTAGAGTTTGTAATCGGATTATTTTATTTTTTATGGTACTACCAGTAGTCCACCTGTTTTTATTGGGGAGATACATTATGGAACATTTATTATGGTAACCTGATAGCAGCTGATACTGACACTTATTACATTTCACACTTACAATCAAATCTTACATTTTAATTTGTATTTTCGTGTCTAACGAAGAACTATACACGTAGAAAAACTTATCATTAATATCTTCCATCATTTTATGAAATTACAAAGATAACATATTTCTCTATTTCACATTTTCCATCATTCTGCTGCGGCTATTGTGCTTAATACATATACCATATACCGTATATATACCATACTGCATGAAGGAATATTGCTACCATAGGAAAGTAGATATATGTATGTACATAACATGTATGTACATATAGGTATAAATATTTCCTAATAGAGTCATCTATAGTATTTTTAGTAATATAAAAAATTATGGTAACAGGTGTTGCAATTTTTATATTATCGATTGTTAATCAGAAAGTTATATCATAACTTTCATGCTTTCATTTATAAGTAGGCAACTTACCATTTGTAAACAAAGCTATAACATCGCACAAAATCTGTATAAATAGTGTATAAAACATAATTTATATCTTATAGCGTACCTTTTAATTTTACTTCTAATTTTGTTGTAAATTTCCTAACAATAAAGATTTGTCTTATTTTATCAAATATTAAAGATATTATACAAGCATTATGAAATAAACATATTAGAAAATATATTTTTATTATAGTATTATAATATTTAATATTTTACTATTTCTTTCTATTATCATTTTTTTATTGTTATTTATTTTACCATCAATACATGACATGTTTTTGTGAATGTTTCTTATTCTTACAGTCTTGACAGATAAATAAAACATAATATTTTAATATAAATATTTATTATTGAAATACATATAGCATTACTTGAATAAAAATTAGGTAGTTATTTTATTCCTGCTTTATATTACTGTGAATTAAAAAAATTTTAATAAAACCAAAAGCAGGGAGGAAATTCTTATCTGGCAAAAGCAATCATAGGGACATTTCACATTTTTGTTTGCAATACCCATTTTACTGAAGTATATTTCATTCTAGGAATATTCTTCAATCGTCATTCCCATTTCTAACCAATTATTACGAGTTCTCATCTTTCGTTTTCTTCTGGAAAAGTCAGACAGTACACAGCGTGTTCTTAACTATCATTTTTTGCCACAGTATTTTACTACTATAGTAATTGAAGAAAAATGTTTGGATCAGGGGCTGCTCCGATCGTAGTATTGAGTATGTAAAACAATTACGATTTTGATTTTCATTTATTTCAATAGTGAGATTAAGAAAAATTTATTTCGTTATGCCGTGTGCTTTGATTATTGCAGGTCAAAATACGAAAAGGGATACCGGTCGAAAAGTTCAAAGAGAAAATATACAAGCTGGAAAGGTGAGTCTGTACGATGCATAATTTACGTTCATATTTGCCTTTTAAGGCCTTCATTAAATATCTGTACGCCCACGTGTATGTTCTATACGAATAACTTTCGTTACGAAAAATTGATGCTACGTAATAATATAAAATGTAGTATTTATAACATTTATGGGAAATAAGGTCGGAGTAAAATTTATATATCAAACATTAAATAAATTTCTTTAAAAATGAGGACGAATGTGAACTAATTCTACATTATTTACATATCTAGGTGTTTTTTAAAATAAATTTAAATAAATTTATTTTTACATTTAACATGAATCTACGAATTTTTAAATGTTGTACCTTTTTATAAAGGCCATTGCAGATGTTATTCGAACATGTTTGGGACCACAAGCAATGTTAAAAATGTTGATGGATCCAATGGGAGGTATAGTTATGACCAATGATGGAAATGCTATATTACGAGAAATAACGGTACAACATCCAGCTGGAAAATCTATGATAGAAATAGCTAGAACTCAAGATGAAGAAGTTGGGGATGGCACTACATCGGTTATTGTATTGGCAGGGGAAATTTTAGCTACTGCTGAACCTTTTCTTGAGCAAAATATGCATCCTACAATTATAATAAGAGCATTTCGCCAGGCTTTGGAAGATATAGTGGTCATTCTCAATGAACAAGTCAGCATAGATCTGGATTGCAATAATAGAAGCAAATTGATTCAGGTCATTAATTCCTGTGTGGGTACTAAATTTATTGGACGTTGGTGTGAATTAGCATGTCAAATTGCTTTAGATGCAGTTTATACTGTAATGCTTGAAGAGAATGGTAGAAAAGAAATAGATATAAAGCGTTATGCAAAGGTAGAAAAAATTCCTGGTGGGACTATTGAGGATAGCACTGTTCTTAAAGGAGTAATGTTCAATAAGGATGTTACTCATCCAAAAATGAAAAGATATATTAAGAATCCAAGAATAGTTCTATTGGATTGTTCCTTAGAATACAAAAAAGGAGAATCTCAAACTAATATAGAAATAATGAAAGATACAGATTTTACCAGGATTTTAGAATTGGAAGAGGAGTTTGTTAAGAAAATGTGTGAAGATATTATATCTGTAAAACCAGATGTAATAATCACTGAAAAAGGAGTATCAGATTTAGCACAACATTATCTTGTCAAAGCTGGAATTTCTGCTATCCGTAGATTGAGGAAAAGTGATATTAACAGAATTGCAAGAGCTTGTGGTGCAACTGTCGTTAATCGTACAGAAGAATTACGAGAGGAAGATGTTGGTACTAGAGCTGGTCTTTTTGAAATTAAAAAGCTTGGGGATGAATACTTCTGCTTTATTACAGAATGTAAAGATCCTAAAGCATGCACTATAATTTTGAGAGGTGCCAGTAAAGATGTATTAAATGAAACTGAAAGAAACTTACAAGATGCTCTTCATGTTGCAAGAAATCTTCTTATTGAACCTAAATTAGTACCAGGTAACATTTATTATTAAAATAGCATAATACACAAACATGCATGTAAAATATGTATTATTATATTGTATTTGTATTCTTATATATAAAGGTGGAGGAGCTGTGGAAATGGCAGTATCAAGGCTTCTAACAGAAAAAGCAGCAAGACTTGCAGGTGTAGAGCAATGGCCTTATAAAGCAGTGGCACAAGCATTAGAAATAATTCCAAGAACGCTTGCACAAAATTGTGGAGCAAATACTATCAGAACCTTGACTGCATTACGGGCAAAACATGCCACTGAAGGAATGACATGGGGTATTGATGGAGAAACTGGTCAATTGGTAGATATGAAAGAACGTGGAATTTGGGAGCCTTTATCTGTGAAACTGCAAACATATAAAACAGCTATTGAAACTGCTATTTTGCTGTTAAGAATTGATGATATTGTATCAGGAAGCAAGAAGAAGAAATCAGATAATGAGCCTGGCCAACCTGCACAAGTTTCAGAAGAATCTATGAAAGATTAAAAACACTGAATTTATATTGCACTTGCAAAGCTTTTATTTGTTAACATTTCATAATTCATACTCATGATAATTTTATTAAAACTTAATTCATGTTTATGAGAAGCATTATTTGCCTGTCTGTATGCATTTTCATAATAATAAAAATACTTTAAGGTATTAAAAATTAATGCAAATATTATATCTATTTATATATTGTTTTCAGTAGTTTATTTCCCTATCGGTATCAACAATGTTTCATAAACTGTCTCAGTGCATGTTTAATATATAGCAAAATAATAATATAATACTGCTTAAATATTATATTCTGAATCTTTATGTACCTACCACTTTCACATTTGCATTATAATACTTGTTATTAACTTCAGTTCCACCAAATGGATATATATTTTTATTCAAAATATTGATGTTTATAAATTTTTAATTATTCTTAAGTTTTATATTCATACATCAGTGTTTCAAATATCTTGAACTATTCTCATTACTTCAAATATTGAATAAAATGTTCGTTGAGAATTGCTGTAGAAGATTGTAGGTATTTTGTTATCAATTTTTATCATTTACTTGATTTGTTACAAACGATCAAATCATTGTAAATATAATTCTTTATAAATCATAAGTTACAGGTATTTAAAAAAACTGGCAAGATACAGCCAGTTTCCTCTCCCATTCCTCATAGTCTTTTTAAAGAAAGGTAACATTAATTTATAACCTTTAATGATAGGTAATTAATAATAATCAACGAGGTGTAAAAGGAACAGTTGGTATAGTGTAAATTTTAGATTTAAAAAAATGAGAAAAAGTTCAAGGAGATTGTAATACATTTTGAGGAAGGTGGCGTTTCACGCGACACAGGTATATTGATTGTGTGTGTAGGGTGGCCGGCATGAGTAAAGGCCGACGAATGGGACACAATTTTCGTAACGGCTCTTTGCGAAACTTAAAACTGTTCGGGTAGACTGAACGATGAGCATGAATGTGAGATGATGCCAGGCACGTCTCGCAAATTGGGAACTCCGAACGGTGGTAAAAACCGACTTCCTTTCAATTGTTTTTAATCTTTCTACACAATATCGATGTCAATGTTTCTGTCAAGGCTGGCAGATGTTTAATATATCTTCGCGATTCGATACGATCAAGAGATGCAAAGTGTATCAACAACGTTTTTAATGCACGATTATTCTGATCTTAATGAAAATACATCCACGTGGCTACGTGTGTACGGAAGTGAATTTCATATCTGTTTACTACTGGATTGACAGGTGTCTATGTTCTGTTAGTTTTGAACGACGACTATTAATAAATAATTATTATTGTATAGCATTACACATTGATTTTAAAAGATTAAAGAACATTCATTATATTAATTTTGTTCTATTTATATTGATAGATATTTGTAAATAATGTTGCTTAAAATAAGTTGTTCATGTAGAAATAAAACGTTTATTTTGTAAACATTCACATTTTGTTATATACATGTATATACATATAGATATATTTTGAATAATATTATGTTTGTGAGAAAACTTATTTTTTATTAGTTGATAATTTTACTTTAGTATCTATCAAGTCCTTTTTATTCTGTTGACAGAATACATATAATTTCTGTATTGGTAAAATGATATATATATATATATATAAGCAAAGTATATACCTTTTACATGTGAAAATCTCTATTTATTAAATAGGCCCTGAGTGGGACACTTTAATGGAGGTTCACCATGAACCAATTGAAAAAAACTATAAGTTACTGGAAGAAATTGGAAAGTAAGTCATTATACAAAGTACAGTTTGCATTTATAATAAACATATGAAATTATAAATCTACATATTTATAATTTACAGAGGACAATTTGCAATAGTACGTAAATGTATGGAAATAAAGACTGGAGAGTTTTATGCTGCCAAAATTATGAGAAAAAGACGAGTTGCCAGAGGTGTGGCAGCTGAAGACATTGGTAGATATTTATTTGATTATTATTTATTTGATAATACTTTTCTTGTGTAAATAATTGTTGAATTTTTGTTTTAGCTCGAGAAGCAGGTTTATTAGCACGACTAAGACATCCAAATATTGTTTCATTGCACAAAGTTGTTGACACAGGCACAACAGTTGTTTTACTTTTAGAATTAATTTCAGGAGGAGAACTTTTTCATTGGGTACCATCTGGTGAATTAGAAGCTGCACATGTGGTTTGTAATTTTTTTTTAGTAAATGTAATTTAAAATAACTAATATAAAACAAATACTCAACAATGTAAATTTGTATAGGTTCGTCAAGTTTTAATGGCTCTTAGTCATTTACATTCTCATCAAGTTGCTCATTTAGATATCAAACCTGAAAACATCCTGTTATCAACTCCACCACCAATGCCAAATATAAAATTAATAGGTAAGTTATTACATTAAGGTTTACATGTGAATGTATTGTTAAAAACATGTAACAAAAATTTGTGTATTTGAATTTACAGATCTAGGTCTTTCACATCGATTAGTACCTGGATCTGAACACAGAGCATTATTTGGTACACCTGAATTTGTTGCTCCTGAAATTGTAAATTATGAACCACTCAGTTTGGGAACTGATCTTTGGGCAGTTGGTGTTTTAACATATATTCTCTTAAGTGGTGCATCACCATTTCTAGGTGAAGATAAACAAGAAACTTATGCGAATGTTGCTGCTTGTCAATATCAGTTTGACAATGAATATTTCAGTACAGTATCTGAAATTGCCAAAGATTTCATACGATCCTTGTTGATCAAGGATCCAAAGTAAGTATGAGAAATTTAGAAGCAGTGTTAGAAAGTTTAATTTTGAGATATATAATGATTTAAAATGGAATGAAATAACAATGAAAAATTTGATTTTCAGAGAAAGAGGAACCGCAGAATCGTGCCTTAAACATCCTTGGATCCTCACGGTCTGTTCCTGAAAGCAATATTATAATTTCCTTTGTAATTGCCAGAGCTGACTATCATTTTTATTTTCTATCATTCATATTATTTTTTGATTTCTCATGAAATAATGTTTATTTATGTACATCGCATAACAAATGTTAGTAGCATTTGTACAATTACATACCAATTATACATCATGCATATACATTATTTCTCACAGAATATACATAAGTTAAATGTAACAAATTTTTTTATTGAATATATGTACCTTAATTATTATGTTTTAGAAAATATAATTTTTTTACATAGTACTATATAATATAGAAATATTCATGTTGATAATTCATTTTTAAGGAAACGTTTTTATTGGCATTTGTATATAAATATATGACTTCGTAATTGTATATTGTAATGTAATTGATCATAAAACACGATATGTCCATAAAATAATATAGTATTGAATAGTTGTGTTTGTTTGTTTGTTTTTCTATAGGAATCAGAAGCCTCTCAAGGTCTTGGTGGAGCAATGATCAGTGCCGTTAAACGAGGCTGTGTTGAGGCTGTGTCTCAGTTACTATTGCAAGGAGCACCATTGAATGTGAAAGATTCTGTAAGATTTTTTTCGCTATATACGTCCAAATGTAATATAAATAAAGTGTGAATAATTTTGTTTTTTAAACAGAAAGAAGATACGCTTTTACATATAGCTTGTGAAGCAGGGGATGAAGGAATGGTAACTTTTTTAATAGAGAATGGAATAGACTTGGATACACCGAACAAGAAAGGCTTAACACCATTACATGTGGCTGCTAGATATGGTTTCATTAATCTTGTTAGACATTTGTGCCTTGCTGGTTGTGATGTTGATAAAACAAATCGTGGAATTAGAGCGGATGTGACAGCAATCAAATATGGACATCCAGATATTGCATCATTGTTGGATAAGCTTCGAAATGTATGTTATTAAAATGGTCTATTTCTGTTATATTTGGTATTACATTAATGTATTTATTTAAAATTATAGCCCATTCAACGTGAAAATTATATTAAACAGTTACAACCAACACACAGACCAATAGATCGTTTACACATAAGACTTTTAGGACATTGTGCATCAGGAAAATCATCTTTAATAAATTCTTTAAAATCGGGTATTTTTAGTTTTGGATTTTTTAGAAGATCAAGAAGTCAGAATTATACTACAAAGGTATTTATTTTTAATACTTTCAATATAAAATAAAGGTATATATTATATTTATTTGGCACGTTGAGAGCGAAAATTATTTTTACTAAAACTAATTTTATAGAGGGAACCAAGTATTGAATTAGATGTAACTAGTAAGCACGGCTCACTTAGTTTTGAGTACAGTGACAGTGAATATGAAGGTACACAAGGAGTAGAATGGAGTCGCGGTAATGTAGGTAAGGAACATAACTTTAAATATTCTTATTTATGATTATATGAAATTACATATATTTATAAATTTATTAATTAATAAGGTGGTGAATGTATCTTTTGGGAGTTATGCGGTCGGGAAGAATTTTTACCATCTTATCACTATGTACTCACTTTTCAACAACCTGTTGTACATCTTATTACAGTTAGTCTTAGAGAACCACTCACTATACAACTTCAGCAAGTAAAATTTTGGCTACGATTTATTTCAGATCGTATTGCATCAACTAATTTTGGTAAGTTTAACGATCTATTTATAAGGAAGAATATATTTATATTTATTAATTATTTATATATTTATTAATAAATTACATGTCTTTGTCAAATATGTTTTTGCAACAGGTTTTGGTGGCAAATATAATGATGTAAAAGTAATCTTAGTCGGTACTTATGCTCCAGAACCTCTTGCTCCAAATACAAATAGTGCAAGCCTTCTTGCCTCCCTTTTACCTTTTTTGAGAGAGTTTGCTTTGATTTTGGGAGATGAACCCCAAATGGTCGCAGTGGATGCAACTAATCCTTCTAGCCCTGGTCTGAAACTTCTAAGATCTTACTTGAATAATGCAAGGATGGAATTTTTAGAGGTGAATTATGAAAGTGACCATATTTACATTTTTTACACATACTACAAAACAAATTTTTTAAAAAGTATTATTACGAGTCTCTCAGTTTTAACCGAGTTTCCATAATAACTCGTAATTAATTCTTTATTAAACTCAATCAAATTTAAGAGATTTAGATATTTGAGATTTTGAATTAAATTTTTAAGACACACCGATTTAAGTAAACTACTGCATGTCATTATACATAATATCAAATTAAGATCATTGTATGAAGATCACTTACTTTAAATTAAGAATGTAGGATGTAAATCATATGTGAATATGTTATTGCATTGGCATATTGATGATAATTTCTTGTAAAATGAGAAAGATATTTAAGGGTGTAAACATATTTGAATATTTATGATTTACATCTGGGAATCTCAGTTCAACACGAAAATCTACAATCATTTCATGCTTGGTTGCACGAGCGACTCGTTTAGTAAAAAAAAGGTCAATTGATATATCACTAAAAAATTGGTGCCAAATATACAAAATATTAAAAGGTTTAGGTTCAGCTTAATATATTTGTGTACATAATTATACTTCCACATCTTTTTACAGGGATATCGCCAGTGTTTGTACAGCATGCAATAAATGTGTGCATTAACATTTTCAAAACGATTCTGATCAGAATCGAGTCATTTCATTTGCATAGTGCCAATTACATTTAAACGATTCACGTCTCTTTGATTTCAAATCCCGCAATGTTAATACTATGTTGAACAAAGCATTCATTCCTAAATATGATGCAATCCTTTTTGTTGAAGTTATGATTCAGTAATCCATGGTCATTTCATGATGCATGGTTGATTTAATATATATGTATAAGTAATTAAGCTCACCAAATATAATACTTTGTATTATCCATAATTTTCTATTAAAATAATTATTTGCGACATTTAATCAAGCACATTCTCTAAAAACCAAATATTATAAGTAAAATTTCTCAAATCTGCTGTCACTTTATCACATAATCAATTTACTAACGACATATATTTTAGTTGCTGATTATTTGGTCATTAACGTTTATTAACATCAGCCTTACTGCATGCAATGCATGATGTAGGAAGGACCGGAAGTTGCAGAAAGTATTCTCCGACGTGACACGCCGCGGGCTGCGGCCTCGTACGTGCCCTTGGCGAATCTTGATAAACAGGTCGAACTATTTCTCAATTCCTTTGATAAAAGTGATGCGTATAATGAAGCTGTAATTTATTTAATAATTACTCTAATGCTTTATCCCATTAATACATATGTGCACTACTGTCCAATGCAATTAAGAAACTACTCTTGTATATATTTTCTGCATCAGTGTATTATTTAATACTTTTCCCTTGTATTTTATTGTTAAAGTTTCCATAATTTTATTATAGAGTGCACTAGTGTGGACTGGTCTTGCTGAATCTTGGAGATCGTACATGCAATCATTAGAAGTACCTCCAGTTATGCTAACACAGGAGGAATTTTTGAAGGAAGTGAGAAAAATTAATCCATTAGTTTCCTTAGAGCACTGTAGACACCTTGGCTTACAATTACAGGTTTCTGTTCCTACTGTTGTATCTTTTCTATTTAGTTTTTGTTCTTGATACATTAATTAAGATTTAATCTTCAGAATTTAGGAGAATGTATGCTTCTTCCTGGGAATTTAGTAGTTTTAAGTCCGGAATGGTTTTGGCAGGATGTAATAAATTGGCAATTAAGCCTAGAACAGAGAGGACGTCTTGGTGGTCGTACTACAGGGGTTTATGCTTTAGAAGATTTTCAGGCTCGTTGTCCTTGTCCTGCAGGACAAGCTTTACAAGCTTTACAGGCAGTAAATTTATGTGTGCCGGTATGTATTTAAATGTCTGCATTTTATTCATAAGATAAATTTATGTTACTTTATTTCAGTGCGAAGTGGATGATGATGAAGTAGAATATGAAATACCATGTTTAAATCTCGTCGAGCGTTTACCAGGATTATGGGAACCATGGAAATCTTGCTCCAATGTTTTACCTCATACTGGTCTTCGTCTTTCTCCATCTGAAGCACCCTTATATCATTTGACTGCAGTATTTCCACATTTACAAGTATGTAAAAGTAATTATGTAATTTATGTAACACTTATGTAATTTTATAATTGTAATCACATTTTTGATAATGATGCTATATAGGCACAATTGAGGAAAATTACACAAACATGGGATCCATCAAATTCAGATTTATATCAATGGTGGAGAGGATCAAAATTATGTATTGGTCCTTGTGAAAGTATTATTACTTTTGAAGAAGAAGAACAGAGTTGTATAGAGATAAGAGTGCGTGGACCGCGAGGTACCAGTGCTCAATGTTTCGCCCTTTTCAGCATTATTCTCGATGCTATTGAAACAACGATTGAATTAGTTGCTCCTGGCATGTTACTTGAAAGACATTGGTTAAGTCCTAGTCAACTTCGGGAATATGATGAAGTTAGTTATTTAATAATAGTTAAGTAAGAAATTAACGCAATATAAAAAAGATGTACTTAATGTTTTTTATGAAATTTTATAGGTAATACATTCTTGGGAACCAGCACCAGTTATATCAGCTTTAATTGATAAAGGTCTTGAAGAAGCAACGCTCAAAAATCCTTTAAATGGTCAAGAAGAAACTGTATGGGAAATAGTAGGTTGTGGACTACCTCTAATAGAAAGTTGTCTTCCTGGACCAAAGCAACCAATAAAACAAATTAAGTCTGCTGTACAAAGAAGATTGGCGCAAATGCTCGATCCTCCCGATCATCATGGAAGAGATTGGTGTTTACTTGCTGTGAGACTAGGTTTGGGAGATCGAGTCGCGCAACTAGATAGTACAGTAGACAGTCCAACGTTAAGGTGAGACAAATTTGTAGTAATTATTTATTGTAATTCTGAGCAGCTAATCACTTATTTCGTGCAATTTATTATTTAATAGATTGCTTAACACAGCAGGTGCTGATTGCACCGTAGGATCTTTAATACAACAACTACGAGCTCTTGATCGGGAAGATGCTGTACATCTTTTACTCTCTTATACACCGACATATATATTGTCAACAGCTGCTGACTCTGAAACAGGATCTAATCTTTCTAGATGACAATGTTGCATTTATCAATGGTGCATTAATACTTTTTGAGGAAGATGTATTTCTGAAAGAAACTTTTATCCTCATTATGGGTTTGATAGACTTATTACGTCACTGCTTCCGCCCAATATAAATTGTGCATTGCTCTTTAAGCTAAGTACATACATAATAGTACATTCCTTGTGCACATCTTTAGAAATGCACATGCACCCATGTGTACTTTTATATCAAAATATTAAAGCACATTTTAAGCGGCACAAATACTTCTTTTTAATATATATATATATATACACGCGCGCGCGCGCGCGCACACACACACACACACACACACACACACACACACAGACAGACAGTTAAAATGTTGCATAAGTTGCATAAATTTCTGTCCTTTCTTATGAGCTCTTATAATTCTAAAAAAGATATAATTTAAGTATATTTGTTAGCATAAAATATATTTACAATTCTGTGTTTCTGTTAGGTTTGCAAATATTTACTTAAGGAGATATATATAAAACGAAGTTTTAATTTATAATATTTAGAATCTTTTTAGTTGTGAAACATTTGTAAGCATTTGTATTGTGATATTATATTGTATGATTAACTATATTTTTAATCAAATTTTTGAAGTAAATTTGTATTAGACAGAATAATTCTAAATATTACACATAAAACACATTTACACATTATATAATACGATATTATCGTATTTGATACTAATATTGTTTTGAAAGCTTTACTTGATATGCATATATATTATATGTCTTGCCAAAACTCAGTGTCAATATACGCTGCTTTTTATGATATTTAGAAACTATTTATGTGAAAAAAGGAGTGAAACAGTTCGCACAATTGTTTGCTTTTGGTAAATTTATGGAAGCTCCATTCTTATATGGACATTTTTTACTAAATCAACATTCCTAAAATATTTATTATGTGCCATAAACGAGATTTGCTCATTTATACTTATATATATAAAAAAAAAAAAACGTTGAAACGTTCTCTAAAAATTTCTAAATTTCTAAATTTCTAAATTTCTAAACTGATCCTTCTGCTGATGTTCGTGGAAATAAAACACTTTCTTATTAACGATTTGAAGCTTACGATACGAAGGATCATTGTTCAAAACAATCTCAAATAGTGACAATGGATTTTGACATAAGATATTATTCATGTTTTATAGGCACAAAAATATTACACAAGATGCACTGTTCATGTGCAACGCGCATGGATGTATGTATATCATTAAAAACACTTGCTGTTCATTGAAAAACTATTCTTTGAACATATCTATTGTGTATTAACTTTATCCAGTAAACACTGCTTATACATAATGTGTTGAATAGGATATGATTTATATTCCTATCTGACATGATACAATGTTTGATACGAATCTCAAATGTATGAGAATAATTGAACATGATATGAATATAAGAACAAGACAAAAATAGTGTATCTAGTTACAAAATATCTAAAAAGTTACTTCTAATTTGCTCTTGTAAAATGTATCTAAGATACATCTGTTATCTCTATGTTCTATGCGTATGTATTTACTATACAATGAACATTTACTATGATGTTGTGTGATACACGAATTGTCTAATATTTTGGTACTGAATCATCCTTTCGATTTTGGAACTTGGTCTTAAGTTTACATTCTTTTATGCACTGTGTTCATCATGCATTTATATGTCGACGTTAAACGTTTTAATATTGTACATTACATAGAGAATTGTTTTCGTAATGCGTACATTAAGTTACAAACGAATATTTACTTTTGAAAGTTTTGTATTGTTAATTAATTATTTAGCAAAAAGGACATTTTGTAGAATAGGAAATTGAAAAATATGATAAATATAATTACAATCGGTCTTTATTTATACCTTGTGAAGAATAGAAATATAGTGATATTGATTTTGTTGAACTTTGTAGTATTTACAACTTTCTAGTTTTTATAATAACCTGGGTCTTTATTGAAAACTGCTCTTTTTAAACCTTTTAAAATCATGATTGAGAGATCATGTCTGATCAGCGACATCATTGAGAGACTGTATTCTTCAAGCTATAATCAAACTTGATACTGAAATAATCTACTAGTGTCGTAAAACAATTCTGAATATAAGAAAAGAAAAAAAAAAAAAAGATAAACGAACTGCAAAGTGTCGAAAAGTTGCGTTCAATTTTGTTAATCGCGTAATGACTTAATAAGTTGTATTTATATTTCTTATCCATACCTTTGTAAAAATGGTCGATAGTAATAGGAGTGAATATACATTCTGAATGAAAAAATGTGTATGCTGCGCATTTATTTGTAACGACAAGCGATGAAAAATATATTAGCTGAACGAGATGTGTAATTATTCCTTTTATACTAGGAAAAATGTCAATAAAGCCATGTTGCTTCATAGATGTATTTTAATTTATCATGAATCCAACTAATCCTTTCATAAGTTCAACTTTCTATAAAAAAAAGCAACATTTTCAATATAAGTATAAAACAATATTAATACAAAGTATATTAAATAGAGTATTTCACTATGATCGATAGTAAATATACTTTATTAAATTAATATATGCATCTACAAAGAATTTTATTTTAACATATAAAAGAATTAACGTACCGTTTTGGATGATCAAGACGACAGAATTCCCGCGTTTACAACGTGTAATGCACGTCGTAGTGAACGACATCGATTCGATGGATCGACAGGTGTCGTCGTTGGAAGCGGGAAAATACAAATATTAGAAAGACAACGTGGACGATATGGCGCGAAATTAGACATTTTCCAAGATAACGCAGAATGGGAGAATGTTTATCTCGGTATGGTATTTATGTAGACTAGATTACGTAGCCGACAGGAAACAAGAACGGAATTCCTTCGAGCCGAGAATAGCATAAGGGAGGAGGTGGAGATCGCGTTTCGTTGGTAGTCAGTGCGACGAGCAGCAATCAGCCAGTAAAGAGCCGAGATAAAATCGGGACGACAGCCAACAAGGCGACAAGCAATTATAGAATTGGATTGGATCGAGAAGTTCGAGGAGGCCTGCGACGCCGGTTTCGTTTTATTTTAGCTTAGCTTTCGAAGGCATCTGGTTGTGCATTCTCATCGCGGATCGTCGCCACGATTACAGTGAGTGTTGTCCTCCTTTTAACTCTAACTTGTCTTTTCTTTCGCGCTATTTGTTATTAAATGTTGCTTACCGGTGAGTAGCAACAACGGCTTGGGTGCCGTATGAGAGCTAGATCGCTCGTTTTTCATATCGTGCATCGTCGAACGATACTGGCTGAAGTAAGTACTTCGTTTCGTATTCGTATAAACTATATCAAGTTTAAATGTGCTACCGCATCGTTTTTTATTAAAAAGAAACAGGTTGGAGATATCTTTCGTTACTCTTCGCGAGCGTATTTCTCATGGCGGTTCGATTTTATAGTAGCGTTAGCCTAATTGTAGATGTGCAGTAGATACGGTGCGATTATGGTCAGACCAAAGCAGAGTAACGCTACTTTTAATTTGAACGTTGTTATATTATCAACTTGTATTTATTCCTGATTAAAGATTAAAATAAGAAGTAGATTAAATAACAATTCACGAATTTATAATGCTACGGATGCATCTTTGATTAATGATAATTAATAATAATAGTGTACTGACAAATTACGCATTACGTTAGTGTAATATTAATAAATCAGTTTATATATACATATATCAATATTAATGAATTTATTAGGTTTAAACTGCCGACAAAGAATAAGGAATAAGAGGGGAGAAAAACACAGACTATCATCATGGAGGCGATTAAAAAGAAGATTGCGGCGCTGAAGCAGGAGATGGACGCCGCTAATGAAAAAGTCGAAGCAAATGAAGCGAAAGCAAGATCGGAGAACTTTCGAGCGGATAAGCTGAACGACGATGTAAGGGATTTACAGAAGAAGCTGGCGCAGCTTGAACGAGATTATGAAATTACCAAGACGAATTTAGAGCAATCCACTGCCGACTTGGAACAATGTGAAAAATCTTGGTCTAAGGTGCGTAAAGATATGTGCCATATTGATTTACGAAAGTCGATATTGTGTAATTGATGAATGATGTTAATAGGCAGAGCAAGATCGAACTACGTTGACTAAAAGGGTACAAGAGATCGAGGCAACGTTAACGAAGAAGGAAGAGTTGCGTCTTTCTGCTCAATTGAAACTTGCACGTGCGACAGAACTTGCGGACGATGCTCAAAGGTTTATATTAGTTTACTGAAATGCTTTTAATAAGCGATAAATAAATATCGTTCGTCTTAGCAGATATACTCAGATAATTGGCACGACGAAATATTTTTTGTCATATTTTGTCATATTTTACATCTCTATTATCAGAGATAACTTAGAGAATTTTTATTAAAATTTAAATAACGTATTGTAAAGAAATATTTTTAGGGTAGATGAGTTCGTCGAATAATATTTTGACACATCATATAAACTCTATAATTAGTACGAATGTTTGAATGCATGAATAATAAACGAATCTTTCTTTTTGTCGTAGAATGTGCAAAGTACTAGAAGACAGAAGTCGGCTGGACGAAGAGCGCATGGAGAAATTGATGCACGAATTGAAAGATGCAAGATTAATCGCCGAAGACGCGGACGCAAAGTCTGACGAAATATCGAAGAAGTTGCAATTCGTTGAAGAAGAACTGGAAGGCGCTGAGGAAAGAGTCAAAACCGGCGAGGCGTTTGTATAATTATGTTACTCTCTTTTTTCCATGATTTTCATAAATTCTTTTTTACACGTTTAAACGCATTTGCAGAAAAATCATAGAACGAGAGGACGAGCTTTTCATTGTGCAAAACATAGTAAAATCTTTAGAAGTATCCGAGGAAAAGGTAATCATCCTTTACGAACTATGTATAGCATATAAATTTTAAAGTAGCAAAATTCAATCAATTTAAAAAAGTTTCCTTATCATATATTTCGTATTACAAATCAGCTTTACCGTGTTAAATCTTTTAACATACTTTTACATATTAAAAATTATTCATTTAGGCTAATCAACGAGTAGAAGAATTTAAAGTACAACTAAAACAGTTAAAGAAAAAATTGAGAGAAGCCGAGAAACGCGCCATCCATGCTGAAAGAACGGTGAAGAAGTTGTTGAAGGATGTCGATATGAAGGAAGGTAGGGTGTTTAGTAGATGAAGAAGACCTGCCTTTCTTTCGAGGGAAATATTTTTCAACGATCCCTGTGTTTTAGACGAATTGAGGGAAGAAAAGGAGAAATATAAGGCAGTCTGCGACGACATGGATGCCACATTCGCAGAAATGACAGGATATTAAGGCCACAGAAACGGACGGAGTTCCTTTTATTTTGCTATTCTGAGCTTCTTCCGCTTATTCGCTACATTTAATAATGGACATCAGTCGGCTGTAACTCAGCTACGCTGATTTGACTCGACTCGTTATGGTGTACCGTTAAAAAAAGCTTTCAATGGCGCTTCAAACATAATTTGCTATGCGAAATTGTGCAATTAACATAGCAATTAGAGAGCGTACACTGTACTAGTTTTCCGTTAATGTAATGCTTTGCTTCAAGCTTAACACTCTATAAAAGCTTCAGGGCCAGAGATGATTGGACTGATGGTGTTATAGTTGCTTCAGAAACAAATAGTCTCTTTTCGATAGAATTAACGGCATCGCCTATTTTTCTTTCAGAGACGTTGAAGAGGAGTCGGTGAATATGAATGCAAGCTCGATACTGCATCCTCTTTTTATCATTGTACGCCAAATCTGTATTTTCAATAAACGGTATTAAAAAAAAAAAAGAATTCTTCATCGTAGTATGATTTATGAATTAATCCAATACCTTGTTAAATCCTGTCAAATAAAAATAATATGAAAAGCATAAAGAAAATGTATACAGGGATAAACGATATCTCTTTTATGATTCATAACTGGGAAACAGAAACATAACTTAAACTATATACTGTTAACTTTTAATAGATAAATTTCTAATTGCATATTCTCATATTATAAAAGAGAGACATAATCGAGTAAGATTTTATTTTTAACCTTTTAAAACATTTCTTATCTCCTTTTTTAAATAAATTAGTAGTTTTTAATAAATGCATTTCCTGACAGAGAACGGTCTGTAGAATAGTTCCATCGTATCGAGCAATTTTTTTATATGCATAATGTGATAAAAATTGTATAAATTTTTTTAGCAACGATATTTTAGGATTTGTATATTCGTTAATGCTCGAATCCTCAGTTTTGTGTCAATTGAACTATTGGAAGAGCATAAACGTCTAGAGAAGTCGAGGAATTCGTTTGCGTCTAACTAAAGAAACCGACTATTAGGTTCTTTTGCATTTCTTTGAGTCTATAAAGCATTGTCCTCGTCGGTCACGGAGTGCAGTAACCCGCGAGCTTTGCTTTGAAAGACCGTGCGATTATATTATCTTTACGAATTTTATTTTTAATATATTATATTAATACGTAAGATCATAATTCTTTCACAAATAGGGTGAAACGTTTTGTTCGACGTTCTGTTTTAATGTAGTGTGAAAGTGTTTTAAATGGACTAATAATAGCCTTAGAATTAGTGTAATATCGGAGTAGTAAAAAAAGTGTTTCCAATATATGAACTTTTGACGCAACTAAGTTCCCTAATTTTCTATATTCAATCGTTCCTTCTTTAAAATATCGATTCATGTGTGTCGAATATTCCCATTTTTATTCAATTTTCCAACATCTATCTGTACAATTAGAACAATGTTCTCTTTTACATTTGAATTCTTCTATTTATAAAACATTCATTACTCTTAAAGAAGAATGAAGAAAAAATATTCCAAGATTTAATTAAAAATATTTCAAGAATTCGGGAAATTTATAGAAATACTTTTCATATATAGATTGCATATCAATAGTGTGCATGTCTTGATTAAAATCTTTTAATCAATTAAGATGATTCATAATAAAATATTGGTCGAACGTTTTTGCATTATCGAAGAACGGTCCAGATTTTATTAAAAGAAAACAGAGTTTCGTTGATAAAAGATTTATTGATCGAATTTTCTATATAGCTTCGCGTCGAAACGTCGGTCGTTGTGATGAACGCGATTAAGAAACGCCTGCAAACGTTGAAGATCGAGAAGGATCTGGCGATGGACAGGGCCGATCTATGCGATCAACAGGCGAAGGAGGCGAATCGGCGAGAAGAAAAATTAAAGGACGAAGTTCGGGAACTGGCGAAGAAGCTAGTGCAGATGGAACGCGACTTGGAACTGAGCAAAGCTCAGTTGGAAAAGTCGAATAGAGATCTCGAGCAAAAAGAGAGAGTTTATATCGTGGTTGGTGATTTGTAGAAACATAAAATCTTCTTTTAATACATTCTATAAATATTACAAATTAAAATAATTCTATTCTGATACAAATTAATTTTTAATACGGGATAATGATAATTTTTACGAAACGTAAGAATAATTAAAGATAATCTTTACGAATGACTATAGACGCAATCGGAGTTGGCGGTTCTGAACAGAAAGATGCAGCAGTGCTTGCAGAATTTGGAAAAATCGGAGGAACGCCGTTTGACGGCTCAAGCAAAATTGGCACAAGCGATGGAGACGGCGGAAGACGCGAAACGGTTTGTCCTGTGTGAAAGAAGACGAAAAGAATTTGATTAACGTTTGAGATTTTGTTCGTAGTAAATTGTTGCTTTTAGCATCTGCAAAGTTTTGGAGAACAGAAGTAAGCAAGACGAGGAAAGGATGGATCAACTGATGGCGCAGTTGAAGGAGGCGAGGTTGATCGCTGAAGACGCTGATACAAAATCGGACGAGATCTCGAGGAAATTAGCTTTCGTCGAAGATGAATTGGAAGCGGCCGAAGAAAGAGTGAAATCGAGCGAGGCGTATGTAGGACGAATCGTAAATCATTTTATGATAATTTTTTACAAATTCTAGTTCCATGTACCGTAAGTAATTTCGTGCAATGATTCACAGCAAGATAATGGAACGAGAGGACGAATTGTTCATCGTTGGTAACATATTGAAATCTTTAGAAGTATCTGAAGAAAAGGTAATAATATATTATTTATCAAATATTTTTTGAATATTTATTAAAAACAATATTGAATAATAAAGTATCTTTTTTATATTTGAAAAATATATTTATTATCGATGCTATAATATCGTATTATATAATGGATCAACTTCTTGATGGTTAAAAGATCCTGAAACAAAGTATAAAAGATTGAAGTTAATAGCTAGTTAAAAAATTCCCATTTTGGAAATTTTGTAGGCTAATCAAAGGGTAGAAGAATTTAAAACACAGCTGAAGGAGTTGAAAGTGAAACTGAAAGCTGCTGAAAAAAGAGCCATCATCGCGGAGAAGATGGTTAAAGTGTTTTCGAAAGAGTTGGATGCAAGAGAAGGTATTTTTTTTACAATTCTTTTCATACTTTCTAGTGAAGACTTCGCTTGTCTGTATTTACTGTCACGTTTTTGTTCTTCAGACTTCTTATTTAGAGAGAAAGAGAAATACAAATACATCTGCGACGACATGGATTCCACGTTTGCTGAACTCACCGGATATTAGTCAAACTTTTGTAATATCGAACTCTGCTATTTTCTACGTCAGTATATCCATATTGTATCTTTTCTATTAAAAGCCATGCTCGAACTTACTTATTCACGTATTTAAATTCAATCATAGAGTGTAAAATAATCTTCGCTAATTAATTAATCCGTTAACCGAGTCGTTTTTTAATCAAACACCCTCGTAATCTTAAAGTTGAAGCTTAATAAAGATCAATTTGAATTAAGCCAGCATTATTTTTTTATACATATAAATATAATATAATTCATTTTTCATAAAAATGAAACGTTAAAATAGAAGATCCCTAAATAAAGAAATTCTGATGTCCAAGAGAATCAATTCGTCTCCCCCGGTTAACAGGTTAATATTCATTTATCTAAAATCTTCAAGGATTGAAGCAAAGAATCAACAAAAGTGATTTTCGTACAGTACTTTACAGGATATCAATTTATTTTATCGATTCTACGATCGACACAATGCTTCGAAACGCCATACCACCGACTCGAATACAATTTCAACCGTGGCATTGATAATCACGTCGCGTCTCTTCGTTTGCTTCGAAATTGTTTGAAACAGGGAGAAAGATCGCAACTTTTTCGACGGGGTTTTCCGACGTCCCTCCGCACGTAGCCATGCCACTCAAGAATAGAATCTCGATACGCAGACACACCCTCACATTCGCGCCTTCATCTCGTCTTTCTTTACCTTTTCTTTCAGTTCTTTATTATTATTAATATTATTATTTCTTTACAACGATGCTAATAGTATAGTTACAGTAATAATTGTTCGTTTGATTTGCTCACTCCCCACGCCTTCGTTCATTCGCAAACGCGGTCAAACCGGTGACGTAATCTCAAATACTCAATCGAAATAAAGACAGTTCCGTATGAAGAATCGCGACCAAGGGGAGTTTGATGAATTTTTATAGAGACACACGAAAGATCTAGATAACTATATAGCGATACAAAGTCCATCATTGATGAATTTTTAGATTTTAGACGTTGTAAAGCTGATGCTTATCATTATCGATATTTTTCGCTAAAAGGTTTTCCGCTACGTCATTTTAGTTTTACATTTTATATGTTGAGAATATAGTACTTATACGATACAATTGTACGACTAGCTTGGATTTTTCAGAAGGACGTAAAACCTTATATTTGTTATGTCGATGTTGATGAACTTCCATCGCTATTGTTTTTTAGATTTTTGCATTACTTTTGATAACGTGTACCCGTGTGTAATGCGATTGTGTGTATTTCGAGGTGTTTTAAGTGACGTCACCGTTTTAACTGAAACGTACAGTTGGAAGCATCGTTCGTGGCTCAACGATAAACGCGGAGGAAATAATTGGCAGTAGAGTCGCGTGTGTTCGAGGAATTTCTGGCTCTTCATCGAACAGATATTCTTAATAAATAACGATTGACGAATAAAATCAAAGTTGTATAGAAAATCTTATTAAATATTGCAATAAATTATTTAGATACTTCAATACGATGATTCGAATTATAGTAATGCGTTTGTTACATCCCAATATATAGTGGCTCTAAAAGTAAGCCAAAATCTATAACTCACCCTCCAGATCCTAGATCAATACTTTCAAGTATGTATTTCAAACTGTTAGTCCTTACAATATCTGTATTATCCACTTCGGTAAAATAAAAGGTAAACGTTCATTTAATCTCGAAAAATTGATTCCGATAGGTATGATTATTTTGAAAGATAATTTTGTCTGGAGCCAGAAATTCCCAGAAGTGAAAAACAATCGAATAGAAAAAGAATCCGGGCATATCGACGAATATACGGAGTCCTCGTTAAGCGGACGTCAGTCGGTCGGCGATATAAGCAAAAATGTACAAAAAACGTTATTATCGTCGCGATAAACGATACCCGCTTCCCGAAAATGATCTAACAAATTAATCGAACTCTACGAGTTTGATTGACGTGCTTCTCGATATATACATTCATGTATGTTGAACCGTAATGTATACGCTTACACGCGCTTTTAAGTACATATGTATATATATATTTATATAAATTTATATATATACGTATACGTATATGCCCTCGTCTTCGCAGTGTCGCGCACGCTCTTGGAACTCAGGTTGGAATTTCACGAAGGAAACGATTGACAATTCATTATAAAGTTCGTCGAAAAAACCGCTCGTTTTTAAAATTCTAAAAATCTCGAAAAACCTGCTACCTGGTAATGATAAAAATCGCAATTGTAAAATTATTGTTTCCGGAAGTAGGAAATTGGCCATGATTTGGCACTATTCGAGTTAGTCTGCGGAATGGCAGTGTCGTGGTAGTGTGTGTTTGCAACTCGTGGATCACGGTACGCATAAAAACACGCGCGTTAAACCACGTTATTTTTACTTTCAAATCAGTCTGAGGGAACGTACGAATTCGTCGCGGCTCGCGCGGACCGCGGTGCTTCGCCACGTTTCTATTTTCCATTTGTTTTTTGATTTCAATTTTAACGAGATCGATATGCTTCTTTCTTTTTTTTCTTTTCTTTATTTCAACCGTTACCGAAAAAACCTCGAAATCTGTGTGAGAACAGGTTCTTCAGATTGCTCATTTAAGAGCCATCGTCGATACCACATGAACGTATTCGCGTGCAATTTGTTATTTCGTACTCGCCATCGAACCCATTAAGGTCCAAACGACATATATGTATATATAATTTATTATAATGTTATGTAAGATATTTTACCATCTCCAGTTAAACAAAACACCCTGTGTATTATCCTAAAAAGACTAACGTTCTGATAATTGATATTGTTGTAATATCCAAACTGACGGAAAGAATACGTATCTGATCTGAAAACCAACTAAAGAGAAGCTTTGATAATATAAAATTAATTGACGATTGGGTGTATAAAATTAGAAAAATGGAAAATATTACTTATCATATTGCGTTAATGCAATGTTGGACCTTAATGGGTTAATTCGAGTTTGATTATCATTTAATCAGAAAATAACGACCGTTTGGATCTCGAATACAATTCGAGCACGATTCGCGAGTCTTTCGGTCGAAGTGCGCGACATTCGAAGAGAGATGTTGATGTATTTAATCGACGAACGATCCAGAGTCGAAATGGTCGCTGTCGATGTTAGACTAGCGTTTTGTCGGCACGGCAAAAAATTTACAGAGCGGGAGAGGAGCGTGCGGTCCGCCCGCACGCGGAAATAATGCCTTACTTAGAAGTCTTAGGATTTAATAACGGACTTAAAGTAATCAACGGTGTTTAGACGTACGTATAAACTTTACAATGCAACAGAGCCCAACCTTCGACGTGCCCGTCTTGAAGACGGAAAACGCGTCTCATTGTTGTCTTCTAAAACGTACCACGAATAGTTTTACGTTAGCTCGCGTAAAACCGCGCCGAATCGGCACTCTCTTTCGGGTTTCTTCTCGGTTAATAACTCTCATTCCGATTCTAATACCACGCGCACGTATTTAACTGGACACAGGCGAGCACGGATCGAGAACGTGGAAAACGATGTCCGGCGATTCGTTCGTTGAAATTAGATCGAATACGAGCTCGTGAACAATCGCAATCGAACGGAGAGTAAGAAAATCAGTCTTACGAATTGAAAAAATCGCTTCTTTCGATAACGAACGTTACACGAGCTTTGAACCGTTTGTTGAGATTCGTTGTTGCTCGAGGAGCATATTATTCAGTAAAATTTGTAATATTTGATCAGAAGAAATAGTTGATGCGATTAGCCAACACAATGAAAGATAACAAGATGACTAATTTCTAATATTAATCATCGTTTGCGAAACTTAATATTTAGTTCTTATTTAGGAAAAGTGTTAGTTAAAGTTAATCGGTACGATAGTACAGGATAATGAGTCAATTTTTTGATATAGCCGTGTTAAGTAATTTTTAAGCGCCGTAATTAGATCAAAAAGAATATTTTAGAAACAGAGAAACACATATACCATCTACTGTGACTCATAAAATAAAACATTTCGCATATATACAAAACATAACATAAAATTCAAGAGTCACAGTTTGTATAATGATCGAATCGATTGCGCCGGAGAAGTTAGAAAAACGAACGCAGAACGTAGTTGAAAAAAATAACAACGGACCTGTCTAGAATCGTAGAACGGACAGCGTAGGCCAGCGTGATTAAAATAAATGCTCCCGGTGTGCATCGAGAGGAGACAAGTTGTTTAGATCGTGACAATTAGTTACGTAATGATCAATTTAATCGACGTTGAGTAAACGTTTCTTCAATCGTGTTGTGTCGCGTCTTTGTCATCGTTATTCTATTAATAATTACTTCTATTCGTCTATACCATGAGAATATCCAATCGGTCAATTGCACGAACGTTCAAAGCTGATCGTCCATCGTTCGAAGAAAGATCGAAACGCGAGATTTCCACGAATACAAGATGCCATCGTTTTCCACGATTCGCTGGTGCTCCAAGGACTTTCCCGTGCTCTGTTCGTACGATTAAGTCTTTGGTCTCGAATGGGTCGCCCGCCGGCAAACGAGTCGCAGCGGTCTGAGCAAATTGTCGTTTGGCACGCACTCTTACACGCGATTAACTCATTCAACTTCTTGACCATTCACTCGTTACGTACACGCACGCACGGATATAATATCTCGTTGCGTCATAGATAAAGAAGAGAAAGGTAAAAAGTGTATAACTTGTTCGACGTTCCATTAACGAGAGATAACGAGTCAGTCGAATTATTTTTGTTAACAATGCACGTGATACAGTTCATTTCACGATATTTATTTTAATATTTCGTTTATTTAGCCTCTCTCCGTTATCTATGAGCGATTCATCTGCCGATATTCCCAGCAACGAATATAATTTAATTTTCATCTATAATCGACAGAGAGAAAAAGGGAAACGGACGCGCGTACTTACGCGTCACCAAGTCCTATCTTTCAACTTTTTTTTTTTCTTTTTCATTTTAAATCTAACCACGTCGAAACATCCGGCGAGACACCAGATAAAAGGATTTTTTTTTTCATTTATCTAATTCTTTGGACCATGGGATCAAGAGAGGGAGAACAGAGATATCTTGGCCTACCACGGACAATAACGGGAAGTAGAGGAGGCACACAGAGGAAGAGAGTGGAGCGAATTAAACGGCGATAGAGTAATCGGAGGAAGGATTATTTTGGGTACTCGGCCTTGACCATAGGGAGCTCCTCAGACCGAGTTTCAGCTTCTTCAAGGAGTCGATATCGCACTCAGCTTCGCTGAGCTCTGGCCTGTCGGAACGGTCGCCATTCCCTGGCACTACGTTTCCCTGATTGCCTCCGACGAATGTGGTCTCCGCGACCGATATCGGCGGTAATAATGTGCGTAGAGAGCTCCTGCTGGGAACATGCCATCTTACGGGACAGCCAAAGAAATGAACTTACTACGGGTGAGAATATGACATATATGAGTTTGCTTTTTTTTCAACATTGTTGGTCGAATCTTGGCCGTACAGAGAGTTTTATGAATATTGGATGACCTATGAACATGAACATGATACATGGTCTTCTTTGGAAATTTAGATCATTATTTTATGATCGAGTTTCGCGTGTGATATGTTATGCGAGTTTCGTATATAATAATACTTTTCTACTTGTATCATTTGGGATTGAAACTTTGTAAAACATTTTGGGATTTGATAAGTTAGATTAAAAACTAGTCCTTTAGGTCTTAATTATATTCTATTCAGTTAGTATAATATAATGATTGCAAATTTTTTAACGATATTATAAGCCAATGAATCTATGTTCTAATAAATTTACTTTTCTCATTTTGCCTCTATTATCTATGATGTTGATCTGATCATTACATCGATTCATTACATTGTCTTATAACTGCATAATTATTATATTGAAACCTCTCTGCATAAGTGTGTGTGTGTGTGTGACAATTTAAAAAAAAAAAAACAATTTATCAAATTAATTATTGGAGAAACGCTCTGTACGATGTGTTACGAATACGAATCAATTATGAATGAGACGAATGATAATTTAACTAATGAATGTACTTAATATAAAAATATTAAAAATTAATGAAAGATAAATTATTTATCAATTACCTAGATCGTCCTCTTCGAGGAAGTGACTTCTGCTCTGACATGGGCGAGATGTCTGAAGAAGTGCTCGACGTACCGTGATAAATGAAATCGGAAACGGCCCGAACTAGAAGTAAAATTTTATTACTAAGGTACTATTTTATAAACGAGTTGGATGGATGATTACGCATACTGTGTTTCAGTTTGCCCGCGTCCAGTTGGTTGGAAGACTCTGTGCGAGAGCTCGTCAACTGATCCGGGTCAGACTCGCTCTCGTCGGTCTCGACATCGCCCGGAGTTTGTTGCTTTCTTTGCTGTCGTCTCCTCGAAGAAACGCTCTTCATGCTCTGTGAATATAATACGATATGTAGGTCTGATAAAAATATAAAACCTGAGACTTCTCATTACATTTTACGAATGAATCACTACTTTAAGAAATATCATTAACATTAAAACGTATCAAGTAGAAATAATTGTATAAAACTTTACTTGCTTCTTTTTCATGAACAAATAATAACAGGAACAGAACTTATTTATTTCCCTTAATATATAAAATATAAATTAATACGTGAAAAAGATGTGAAATGGCCAATTTATTCAAAACAAATGTCAATGAGCAATTGCAATATATTTAATACATATATATGTACGCTAGTAATTAATAGTTACCTCATAATAATTAATATCACGATCAATGTAGGAATTAATATATGTAATTAATGTTACGCTATTTATAATTAATGTAATGAATATATGCACCAATTAATATAGTAAGCCCTGGGATGGTATTAATGGTTGCATAAATTACAGATTATAGTTTAATGGGAAAATAAGAATTTAGTGCTCAATAAGCTAATAAAACATTAACATTCTTAAGCTATTAGCTACTAATTTAAACTGTGAACTTACTGTCGCGGCAGGTGGAGGGCTTGCGCACCCTTCGGTCATGGCGTGCTCGTGATACATGAAACTGTGTAGCAGAGTGTTGTTCGGGTGGAGGGCGGCTGCTGAAGCTTCCGCCGCGCCTCCCAGTCCTCCCAACCCTCCCAACCCTGCCAGGCTTCCCCCGCCACCCTCCGAAAGCTGGAACGTAGCGTACGGCGAGATGTCCTCCGCTGTCTCTGTAACCCACCAGAGGCATTGCCTACCTTTCAAATCGCGTTGGGATGAATTTTTTATGTGAGAATCGATTTTTATCTGCTCTACTATAGAATGATTTTACTTTCATTTTGTAATTTTTCTATTACAATTTCTAACGTGAACTATGATTCTTGAGAAGCAACTGGTTTCTTGAGGAGAATATCACGAAACTATCATTATCAATCAAACGCACCTCTGTGAAATTTTGGTTTATTCTGTTAATAGATGTTTTTGAAAGTATAGAATAAAATATCCAATAATGTAACTACAATAATATTCTGTTATATTAGAATATATTTCTTTATAATATTCTCCTGAGAGCAGAATTGACAAACACATAATTGACTACAAATCTTTCTAATGAGTTCTCGTCGCTATTAATTTAGAAATTTTAGTGATATCCTAAGTGATACAGTTTCTAAAAAGTTATAGAGGGTGGTCGATGAAGGCAGAAGCAATGCATGATAAAGTGTCGAATGAACTATGCGGTGGAACACGAGTGAAACATTCAAGATCGGTCGCATAAAGGGTAAAAAGAAAAAAGACGATGATCTACGGTGATGAAAGGAAGATGTAAAATAATCCACCTTTGCATTATGAACTGCAATCGAACGCTAACGGGTCTGCCCACTTTGGTTGAACAGCGCTACGCGTGCGATTTTCTTTTACCTGAACAACAATTATAGTACCAAACCTGGCTGTCGTCCGTATCGTAACAAAGGTTCACCTGGAATCTTGTCGGGCCCTCCACCCGTATTCGCCGCTTGTTGTAAAGCCACCTTGTGAATCGTCGCGTAGTAACGCTCTCTTTGGGTCTCGGCATTCTGTTGATTCTCTTGGGTCTCTTTCATCGGACGCTGCATTCTGTCTCCGAGATATCCTTATATATAAATAGAAATAAAATATGTATGTACTCTGTATGAATAAATAGGATTTATTTACAATATATCTATCGCCGATCAAAATTGTTTCATGATCCATTGATTGTGAGTTTCACCAGGTGGAACATCAACATCTCATGGGTTATATGCAAGATGAAACAGTATTATAAAATATAGATAATCAAATGTCACAGTAATTTATTTTATTCATATATGGTTTAAATTTATAATTAATGAAACATCCGCTCCCTTTTCATTTTTCTAAATTTAACGATTTCAAAATAATTTTACGAATGGCATGAAAAATACAGAGCGAACTGCGATGTAAGTAAACCATTCAGATATTAAAAGCGGTGTTCGACAATTGATAGAAATTTACAATGAACAACTTACTGCTTCGCCAGCGAAGACCTACAATGACCACAGCGACAACTAAGGCAACAGTGGCCACGATCAGAGGCAGCATCACTTTCACATCAGCGTAGAATGGTACGGACGAAGCAATTCCACGTTTCGACAGTTCTGGAGGAGGCGGTTCTGCAAGGTTTCAGGAACACAGTGCTTTTGGATATAATTCTTTCAACTTGAATATTGTCACCAGATTGATTCGTTTTGCTCTATTTCAAATTTTGTTAGAAGCTGTGAAATGTCTCTATCCTTTGCCCATTATAAATTAACTGCTCTTGATAATTGAGAAATGATAAATTTGTTGCCTATTATTTGAATTTTGGAATTCAGCTTTAATGATCAATTGATTTGGGACGAAGAATAGTTATATCATCAAGCTTACCGCCTTCCTTTGTCAATGTTACGAATGTGAACTCCGCTTGATTGTTACCAGCTACATTGTGGGCTTCAACTTTCAGCTGGTAAACCGAACTCGGTTGTAAATTTGTCACGACAAATCTTCGTTGCATTTTCACACTGTTTGAGACTAATGTCCAATGAAATTCGTTTATGGGTCTGTATTGAATCACGAAGAAAAGAATCGGACAGCCATTATCTGGCCACACGTGAAGTCGGAGGACTAATGTGGTCGAGTTTGGACTGAGAAAAGCGGCAGCTGGTGGTATTCCTGGTGCCTGTCCCTGTGTTCGAACTGAGAGGACTGGTGATGATGGACTGCTCCCGATTTTGTTGTGAGATGTCAAGTATAGTTGATATGTGTTACCACATAGGAGACCCTGGAAATTAATAGATCATATCAGTAATACGTTCAGTATAAAATATTCTTGAAACAATTTATTATGCTTTGGAAATCTTTTATTTTAAAGATATGAATATAGAATAAATGTACGTCTATTATACCTTTAATTCGTGACTTGTGGCATGACGAGATAATTGCAACTCATCTAAATTTCCATGCGTCGTTCGATAATGTAACGTGTAACCTGTGAGTGAAGCACCACCATTGTGTCCAGGTTTCCAGTGCAACAAAATACTGCTTGATGTGGAACTCGTTACGTAGAGAACGGGTGCACTAGGTGGTACTGTGAAAAAATTCCAATTAAAATTCCAATCTTCTTACAACTTCAACTATTAATAACCATTTATCCTTCAAAAATTAAACTTACCCTGTGCAGTCAAAGTATAATGTAACTTATCACTGCCTTGAGCGTTCTCCACCTGACAAGTATAATTTCCACCATCTTGCGATTGTAAATTCGACAGCACGAGTTCTCCAGACGGTAAAATTTGTATGTTTCTGGTTGTGTCAGTACGAATTTGTTCGGCTTGTCCTTTATACCATTCCCTAGTAGGGTCGCCAACTGCGTTGCAAGCCAACGTAGCAGATCCTCTCCATGGTCGCACTACGTGTCCTCCAAAAGACGTAATCCTCGCTGGTACACGATTTGTTGGAACCTGTGCGGCTACTCTGGAACTTTGACCTTCGCCTACACGGGTGCTACCAGTCACCCAAAATTGATATTCTACGTGTTGTTGTAAATCAGTCGCTTCGAAATAAGTGCTCGTTGCTGGCAGTGTTCTTTTACCGTGATTAAGTTCCTCTCGGCCATCTACGACCCTATAGCATTTATATTTTTATAGTAATAAAACTAAATAGAAATTTAATTAACGATTTCAGTGTGGTTATTTTTACCTCGTATACAGATTATATTTTGTAATAATTCCATTTGGTTCTAAGGGTGGGAGCCAAGAAATAAAAAGTGCCTGTGGTGAGCTTACCACCACTTTTATGTCTGCTGGACTGCCTGGCACTGTGGATAAATTAAAAATACATGCGATTATTACACTTTTACTCATAAGATTATTTAATTTCAAGTTATTTCCCAGAGATACTTTTACAATTGTGTAAACTTTCAATTAGTTTGACAAAAATTACCATCCTCTTCCGTTTGGCAGTAAGTTACTGTTGTAGGTACTCCATCTCCAACTCTTGTAAAAGCTAATACTTGAATGGTATAATTTGTATATTTCCTCAGACCCGTAAGAATAATGGTTAAAACGTTAGTCTTACGAACCTAAAACAAAGTGACGTTGAAGAATCTCAGTTTAAATCTAATTAAGTAAAAGAGATATTATGCTTACTTCCATTTCATCGACACTGCGCCACATATCCGCCAAGATAGGTTCATAATGTAACTTGTATCCCTGAATAATACCATTGCTATGCGTATTAGGTGGTGGCTGCCAAGATACTTGAAGTGATTGTGAAGTTAACGCAGCGCATCTTACATCTTCGGGTGGCATACTGGGCACTAAATAAATTAATTTTTGTAATTAAATATACCTTTCGAAATACACAATTATTTGACACCTTAAAAAAAATCATTTACCGTCTTCCATTGTCTGTGTGAACAAAGGTTCGGAAAGTGGACCAGATCCAACTTGATTATACGCTTGAACCACTAAAGTGTACTTTGTATAGGGTCGAAGGCCTGTTAGCCGAAGTTCTGCACCCCCTTCTTCTCCGTCTCCGGACACGGAACTGAAGTTATACGAGGGATTCGCCGAGCTAAAAGAAGATTGCTAGCGTAATGGAGTTCTGAACTTGAATAGTTCAATGCGCTTCAAAACATTTGTAGAATTAGAATTGAAATATAGTGGCGACAAAAAGGATTTGTACACCATTTTATTTATTACAGCATTTATAATCTAATTGATTAAGTCCAAATATATTAAACATATTAAATTTGACGGTACTTTTATACGACTACAAAAATTTAATACTATGAAAAAACCTGACAAAAAAATTTTATTTAAAAAAATTTCTAGCATCTTTAATTTCTGTTCAATATATTTCGTTTCTTTTAAATAAAATATTCATCATATTACTTCGATGAGCGTATTTGTAATGTGGCGACAGATGCTCCGCAAAAAACTAAACAATCAAGAAAAATGACCGAACCCAGGTAGCGGACGGTCCACCGAGCGTTTTCGACAACTGTAATAAAACAGAACAGAATGTTTCCGACCGTCGCACCGAACAGTTCGACGAACCGCTTGTACGCACGATTTCAGATAATAAACTTTGTTAAGTCTAAAACCGAATAATTTATTATTGCACCCATAAACACCTCAGTAATTATTACATTGCAGGAGAGCTATATCTAACTAAATTATGAAGTACTGGACCCCATAAGAAAGTTTTTATAAAAGCGGTTGATTTTCATTAGACATAAGTCATTTTTCATAATTGCGAAATTATAAAATATATGTAAAATTTACTAACATAAAATGTTTACTTATAGAGTGCATCTTTTGTGCATGAATTTTAAAGTACATCGACTGTATAAGACAGATTACTCTGCTTCGATATTCCTACCTTGTTTCTCTGTAGCCAACATTGAATCCCTGGATGTCACCGTGTCGGAGTTCAGGCAGTGGTGGCGACCAAGTAATTAAAATTTCAGAGGAGGACAGAGCCCTAGCTTCAAGATTAATCGGGGGTCCAGCCGGTCTTTGTGGCTCGGTTCTGACAATCAGTTCTGCCGAGGGCACTGATCTACCCGCTGGTCCTTCGGCTATTACGCGTATAGTGTATCTAGTTGCCGGTTTTAATTCGTCTATTAGGGCTGCATACGAAAGAGGCGGCCCGGTGAATTCTTGTTGTTGCCACATTCCAGCTGTTTTAATACAATTTATTAAATAGATGTTGATACATATCACTAGACTTGGAGTGTTTATGCAAATTTTTTTACTATGATATATTTTTTTTAAATAATTGAAAAATATTCACCATCGCCTTCTTTATATTGGAGAATATATTTGGTCACTTCACTGGTGTCTTGTGATTTATGTTGCCATTTAACGTTAATGCTTCGGCTGGCAACCATGGCGGTTTCTAAAGAACTTGGCGGCTGTGGTGGCTCTAAATTAGAATGAAATCGATCGTTCTTTAAACGAATATTTTTTTAGTTATATCTATTTTCATCGATGAAATTATACCTTGTACGAGGAGTTGCACTAACTGTTGATCACGACCATACAGATTGCTTGCTTGACAAAAGTACGCGCCACTGTCTGAGGCTTCTGCCGAAGAAATTTGTAATTGTGCAATCACACCATCCGGTGTTACCTCTCGTTTCACCGTAACTCTTTACACATGATAAAGTAACCATAAAAAATTTAGTTATAATCCTATGTATAATTAATATCTAATAGAAAAACAATTGGAACGTAACTTCTATGAATTAAAATTCTTTCTAATATAAATACTCGTGTATATACATATTCGTTTTATACAAAACACTTGCCAACAAATGACAAATTATCTCATACAGAAACAAAAAAAAAATTGATCAAAATTTAATCAAAAGTTAATAAAACTTTAAAACAACTTTTTTCTATCACGCGTTTAAAAATATAAGTTCCTAGCAATATATCAAAGAGTTTCATTCGACAGTATTCAAGCTAATCCCAGCTTTACCGATAATTCGTCGAGGGATTTAACTCAATTTTTCCTCCTTTCAACCAGGTGACGGTGACCGGTGTGTCGCCGTGTACCTCGCAATGCAAAGTTGCTGTGTCACCCTTCTTCACGGTGACGAGTCTCGATGGTGCCGCGAAATATGGAGAAGCTACCAAGACATCAAAACGAGAATATAATGCGTTTCAGGTTGATTTTATTGATATACAATTTATTATATGATTATTCAATTTATACATTCAACACAAAGGTACTTACAGTTTACTTTTAGCTGGACTACTTTGCCGATACCACTCCCAATGCCATTGCTCGCTTGACAGAGGTAAAATCCTTCTCTGTCTTCTTTCACGTGTTGCAATAGCAGCGTACCATTACTGAGGATTTTCGTGTACGCTCTTTCCCGCAACTCCTCGTATTCACCGGATTTGCTTCCTATTTTGTTAGAATAATAAGATATATCGAATTTGTTTTATCAACGAATTTTGGACCTTTTTTTTCTTTCTTCATTCTCTTTATTATCCAACTAAGAGCAACGTTTATTCGAGGTCTTCTGATAGAAATTCATAATAAAAGTGGTACGAACTTTTCCAACAAGTCAATGCTTTATACAAGTTCATTATGTAAATCAGAAACAAAAACGACTTCCGATAAGATATAAATAAGCACTTTAAACTTCACAGATTTCTTTGAACTTTATAACATTGTAGAATCTGTGATCTAAAGTTGAAAGAATAGTGAACAATGCTAAAAAAAAAAATATTAAATGAATTCTTGAAATTTCTTCTTATCGCTACGATGTTAACAATAAGATCCAATTATGTACATCGACTTGAAAAAAATTGCAAATGAAATATTATCAGTCCTTAACGGGTTAACGTAGCAAATTTCTTACCCGTGGCCTTTTTCCAAACGATAGTAGGTGTAGGGACGCCCTGCGCTTGGCAGTGCAAAGCGACGTGCTTGTTTCTTTCGACGCTCACATCCGCTGGTTCCACGATCCATCGTGGAGGTACTGAAAACCAGAGCGGACAGCTTTAAACAAGTCGTTGTAATACTCCCGTGTACGTTATTTTTACTGGTCGTTAGCGATTTAGAGACAGGTACGTCGTGAGAGAGTCGTGAAAAGCGCGGTCAAAGGACGAGCTCGTCGACGGTATGGCGATATATCGTCGTAAATGCAGTATCGAGATACATATGTACAAAACGAGAAAGATAAACTGTACAAAAGTGAAAGTACGAAGGGAACGCAGAACGACGGCGCCTGTCGTCGACGAGAAACGATCGTTCCTTATTTTCGTTCTACTCTTTACTTTTCTTTTCGACTTCGTTTCTATTCGAAACTGATTTATCTGAGAAGTCGATCGTTCAGTATCGGAAAAACAAGCCGCGGAAAGATTCGACACGCGACTAAACAAATTTTGACAAAATCTCGAATTTCCGTAATAATGGTGGAAAAAATGGTAAATTTACATAATGAAAAAGTGGCAGAGACATTAAGAGATAAAGTGAATGAAGGTTCGTAGGTGAGGTTTAGTATGGAAGTGGGGTTTTTAACTGTCGATGCGAGACGTCCGCGACGTACAAGCCTTCGACCGATTCTCTTGGATCGCCTGGAACAAATAAACGACTGGACTTGTTTCTCTGCTTCTACTAAAGGATCATCAATGTAAAGCGGTTCGATCGATACACCATCAACGTACATACGTAGCCCAAAAAGGAGACAGACGAAAAGAAAAAAAGAAGAAAAAAAGAGAGAGAGAGAGAGAGAGAGAGAGAGAGAGAGAAAGAAAAAAAGAGAATGAGGTACACAGTGCAGTATGAAGCATCTATCTGAGATCTCTGTATATCTAGCTACGGCTCAAACGAAATCGCCACTAAATGTGTGCATCGTCTAAATTGCGACAAACACCGGATATGAGTGAGTTTCCAAAACGGTATAAATGATCCGTGACGGTACGCCGCGCATCGACCAGTGTCGAGAGTTTGAGGTTTACTGTATTTTTGGGTGTACTGTTTGGCGGGTTCTACTTTTTACGGTGGTGAAAAACGCTGCACAAGCGAGATACTGTGAGTGGGAGTTCCAACGTTTTACAAGACGGCAAATACCGGCCACGCATTAACGCGTGCGACAATATAATATATATATAAATATATATATATGTGTATGTAGACCAAATGTATGTAAAGATTGTGTGTATAACGTGTTATTAAATATATAAGATACTCGTTCAATTGTGGCGTGAAACAAGTAGAACTCTCGGAAGAAGAAAAGGCGCAATTGGGCAGGAAATGTGAGGTTCTTGGATGAGAGCATGTCGGCGGAAAACCGAAAGATATATATCGTGGATAGGCGAATAATAATATATATATGTATATATAGATATATCAAGTACCCGCTTCTAACGACTAGTTCGACGAATACGAATTTAATTAATAATAAATACGTACTACTAGCCTACATTACCGGAAAATTCGCGTTGGAAACACATGGGGCGCGTGTTCTTTTACTTTCGACATTGCGGCATGCAATGCATTTATATTGACGTTTCATTTGTGCGGATACATTCACATAGCGCAACACTTTGTATGCGAGTATCTATATATTTGCCTTATTATCCATTCTCGTTTCGCGTACGGTCAGATGAAATTAGTTCGAGTTCGTTCCGACTCGTGCCCCGTGTATTTCGCGACCGCGAAGGAAAGATAAAAAAGAGCGTGACAGAGAGATAGAAAAGACAGTGAGAAAAGCATGCAGAAGTGTAATGAAAACAGGTTGCCTTCCAACGAGCCCAAAGGAGAGCCACAGCGCATAGGTTCTGTGAAGATTTTTGATCGTGAGCAGAGTGGCACGTGCTCGTACTCGGTTAATCGGAAAACACTTAAAATATATATATATATAGAAGTAATAATAATAATAATATATGTACACAAACACGTAAGGTATATGTATATATAAATATATGTATATGCAGACAGAAAAAACGACAGCTATGTCAATAGTAAAAAGAGAGCATGCAAATAAAGTGTGTATGATGCTCACATACACGCACGCACGCAGGCCAGAAGAGAGTTTTATTTTTGTTCGTACACATCGCCATTATCATTTTTTTTTTTTTATAGTTTTGCTTGGTTGGTTGGTTGCTCCGTTTTAAAGAAACGAGTAAAAATAAGGAAAGGTGCAAACTGTTACCTTTATTATTCGGTCAAGTCAAGCAAACCTCGGGGGTCCACGAGATACCGACGCATTCCCAGAGAGCCAAAGCAACGTAAATGTAATACACACTGTGTCTGAGGGAACAAGGAGATTTCTTTGGATTTCTAGGAGAATAGGACGGACTCGATGATTCAAGAGGGTTCAATGATGAAACGTGCGTGATCTCGCTACGAATAGACTCTGTATTCTTGGTAAATCGAACAGGCCATAGTAACGTGTGTTGCTATATGTATCGGAATTATTGGTTTTAATTGTTCGTCTTTAATCCGTGCGAGAACACTACGACGATTAACGATGGTTATGCAGGGATCGAATTAGTAAAGCGTTATGACGTGATTCGATCGTTATGGACGTTAAATATGGACGTTAGATTATGGCGATTTGGATAGAGGTGGATCTGGTGAATCTCTCCGGATGTACAGTTGGGATCGGGACAAAAGTTGGTCTCGACCTCGACGTTATTTCTTTCACAGAATATATATATTTCTCACTGAGTTTCTCTATTTATCTGTTTAGCAGATATTAAAAATTCTCTTTATATTGATCAAAATAGATATGTAATCTCTGATTGGTAAAAAATATTCAGGTACATCTACTAAATGTGCAGATTCACTTTGTCAAATGTCTACCAAAAACCAAACGACAAACACGAACTCTAAATAGATACGTACAAAACTCTCAGCAATTGTCTAAAAATCTTACCAACAAAAAGCAAAGTAACAAGTATGAATTTTATTTGAGACAATATACTAAAAATATTACATTAACCTAAGGAAAATAAAGAAAACAAGAACAACGAAAAGAACGTATTAGTTTATTAGGAACAAACCACAATTACCTGGGATTTAAGGAGAGAAAGAAACAAAAATGAGCGAATGAAAAATTCTTCGAAAGAAGAATAAGAAGATAATTTCATAGCGCGTATATGTAAAAGGATAAAAGATATTACAGATATTTCCGTCGAGATCGATGGGAAATGCTGGTATAAGATCAAAATTGGAAGTTTCGGGATGATGATGGAAAAGGTCGCCGATCATCTAGTTACCTTTTACCTGTAGCTTGGCCGTGTACCTGACCTCGGCGGCGGGGTTCGCGGCGACGCAGGTATAGTCGCCGGAGTGCTCGGCCGCGAGGTTCGTTATACTGAGGAGACTCGAATAAGGATCCAGTTGGGAGATGTTTGCGACGGAGGCGAGATTCGGCGGTAAAGGGAAAGGACTTTGGCCGTCTTTTAGCCAGGATATAGTTAAGGGTGGATCACCCGCCGCGACCCCGCACACCGTCCGCGTCCGCATCCCCTCGGATAGTCCCTCTTGAAACGTAAATGGCTCAATAATAGGGGGTACTGGAAAAGGTCAAGAGAGAAGAGAGAACCATACGTGAGAGCGAGAAAAAGATGGCACCAAAAAAAACGCAAGAACCTTTTTTTTGTACCAGGTACATGTGTTCTTTATATATATATGTATAAATATATATATAGATGTTTTTCTTTAATATAGTAGCGGTATGTTCATATATATTATATATATAGACAGTAGTACGTCCATGTATATGTATAGATATATATATAGAATATAATATGTATATATATATATGTAGAATATGTACAATAGAGGCAGTATAGTAACGTAGCAATGTAGAGGAGAGAGAGGGTGGCCCCGCCGCGGACCTGCCCCTGCCGCCCTACAACACCTTGTACACTTATAACTTGGCATCGCACACTCACGCTGCATACGGTCGTTCCCAACGCAAGAGCTAGCATTCACCGACTCTTCGAAAATTTAGTTTCATACAGATAACAGATTTTTTTAAGAAAATACTTTATACAAATTTACATTCGTACATATAAGCGATGCACTTATGTTGTTAATTTTTATTCAAATGTAAAATCTCTTTTCAAAGAGTCGAGATACGGATGGAGGAGAAAACATAGGATGTGATAATGGCAGGTCTCGTGCAGGAGGATGAGCCACGCTAAGCGTGAGCCGTCAATAAGTACCCGTCATCAGGTCTCTACGTTCCTGAATGACGTCCGATGGCTTTATATCAGATAAAAAAAGACTCCTTCTCGAATGAACGCGTAAGAATTTAACGAGCTGTGTGATCACGCATCTTCATTGTATCGGTTCATGTCGAAAGCTATTTACAGCGGTGAGACAGCACTAACACACATCGAAATTTTCAGATGAAGCGAGAACGAAGAAACGTGTGCGAATAGAGACTGTGGAAATGTTTTGTACTCGCTATGACTTCCACGGAGGCGCAAGAGAAAGAGAACAGCACTTCGAGATCCTCACGCGGTTCATTCGCGAGTATGGGCAACCGTGTACGCACTCACGCGATCGACACTCGTACGGATTTCGGGCGGTCAGGCGGTCGTCGGGCAAAAATGAAGGGGGCCTAGAGGAGGATTACCATGAACCACAAGCCGCTGCGTGTGTGATACCTCTGCGGCCAGATTACGGGCCACGCACGAGTAGTTGCCGTTGTGATCTGGAGATAAACTTTCAATCATCAGTATGCTATTGTACTGGTCCATATTGGTGACACTGACTCGCTCCGACGGTCCCATAGATCGTCCGTCCTTGAGCCAGGAGATCGAGAGCGGCAGATCGCCTCTTGTCACCGAGCAAGTCAACGTAGTTCTTTCGCCGAGATGAAGATCACGATCTGCCGTGAATGGGCTAATTTTGGGAGGAACTGGAATAATAACAACAACGACACCTCGTGAACTCGAGAAGCATAGACGAAGATAAACACGTTGCATCTGGAAATCCTTCGCTGCTCATCGTGGAATCCTAGAAATTATCTTCTTCTTTTTCTCATTTTTTCTTTTCTTTGGGCGGTTCTTCCACCCTACTGTTGATCGTAGTAATCATTTTTTGGAAACATTCGATTTGGGTCTTCGTCTTTGCCACGAGACAATAGTTAAGACTTGATATCGTTTTCTCGGCATCGAAACACCTGTAACAATCGTACAATAGTGGCACGAACGAAATGTCTTACCGATCACTGCGACGTCTCCCGATCTTCTCGCGTTGTGTCCTTGTTTGTTCCTTGCTGAACACGTGTACACCCCTGCGTCGCCCTTCTTCTGTACGCTCGTGATGACCAAAGTGCCGTCCTTAAGCACTTTCTGCCGGAGATCGTCTGGTAATTCGCGATTTGCCCGCTCCCACTTGATTTCCTCGATCGGATAGCCAGCCACTGGACACTTCAAGCGAAGAGTTTCGCCGGCGACGGCAGTTACCTTTGGAATTAGTCGAATGTATGGAAGACCTGAAGGAAAAATCCAGCGATTAATATATTAAGATTTATGGATTATGGAAGAAAAGTAATTGTTAATTTAACGGTAGTTCTGCTGACTTAAAATAATTACAATCATATCCAATAAATTGGAAATATTTATTTATGCAATTCTGAAATCTCAGAATCGGAGCTTATAAATTATGAATGTTTTAATTTTGCAACCTTTTTGAAAATTTTACCCGAAGCTTTTTCTACTAGTAAGAATGAAAGATTTTCTTACTGCAGGAATATACTAAATTTCGTAGCTAGATAACTTCGAAAGATGTGTGTTATCATTGCAGTAAGAAGTGGAATTGGTCTGACTATGAACATGGTAGTACTACTTTTACACTGCTGGAATAAAATTCTCTTGTCGATAACAAAATTTTGCATGAAAACATAAAATCAAATGCAAATTTGGCGCAGAATGTGTGAATAGCAAAGAATGATAAAATTTTATTACTTCGAATAAATGAAATATTCAACTGAACGCATGAGCAAACGGCCTAACATCATACGCGGTAATGTTACTTATTCGTTCATAGCTGATAACGCAGTGACGTATTTTAACCATTTTACGTGGCTTTATTTATTCGTGTAACTTATTTCCATTTTATTTAAATAATTTTCAGCTGCGAAGGGCGTCATAGAGTCAGAAACCAAAGCTCAAACGTAAACCATAAATTGGACAAACTCTAACAGGACATCAATTTGCTAAACATTATTCATGAAGTTCGGTCACCGGATTTAGCATGAAATTTACCGTAAACGTTGAGGCGTGCAGCGTGAGTGACTTTCCCTGCTCGATTTTCAGCTGTGCAAGAATATTCTCCTCCATCCTCCACCATCACATGACTGATATTGACGTGCGATATAACATCGCCGTGAACTGTCACGTATTGACCGATAACGAACCTTCGGACATGGATAACAAATTCTCCTTTAATGAACCGTAAATTATTTCTAAATTATTTCTAATATAATATTTCTAATATAATTTATAAATTATTTCTGACATAATATTTACAGATAGACGAAAGTTGGCAGAGAAATGCGCAAAACTCTAGAGAAATAGCCCTCAAAATCAGTAGATATCTGGCATTGATGTCGAGTAACTGATACAGTCTCGCTTTTTTCGATAACGCCATGCATATCTCAATATTGTTTCTCCGTTTCCTTTCACAACTTCAACGAACTACTTAGATACATATTTATAGGATACATTCAGTCATATCTGTCCTAACTCTTGCACGATCGTGCGTTCTATCGAATCTCTACAGCATGTAAAACCAGTATATAAAAAACAGAGCTTCTCCATAAAAATTCTTATTGACAAAATAATCACCGATGCAATAAACAAATCTCAGAAATCCCTATAAACTTGTACCACCATACGCCATTAGTTAATCTTTTTTTTCCAGCTTATATTATCATTTAGCAGAATTCCGAAAGGACGAACGAATATTTCCGTCGAGAACGTTCCAAATTGAAGCTATATTTCACGAGCAAAGCTCTCTACGCAATTTCAGCAAAATCCTTCAAGTTAATGAACAAAGTTTTTTTTTTCAATTAACGATTAACTTTGATGGGGGAGGGAGCACAGTAACTTCCTACTTCCAATATAGTGCAGAGAGAACACTTTTCAATTACCGCGTCGCAATGCGCGTTCTCGACCAAAGCGGCCCGATTTCAATGAAATTGCTAATTTTACGTGTACTGAGAATCGCGGGCAACAGTTTGTGCGACGAGAAGCGAATTGCACGCGTTTCGCCCGAAGCTGGAAGATCGTATAGGATGGTTTTTCGCAGAAAGAGGAAGGAAATGGTCGAGAACGAGGCGGTATAACAACGAAGTGGTACAGGAGAAGAATCACAGAGCGTCTTTTATGTCGATCTGTCGTTAAACCTTACGAGGGTCTCGCGTCATATCCTCTCGTGTCCGTCCTCTCGTACCTTTGCCTTCTCTATCCTCGACGAATGACGGCCCGTGTCGTCGCAATAAATATTCCCCGGCTTCTTGCTGGGATATTGCACTTGAAATTGAAATTGGCCTGGCTGCAGATGCGACCTCTTGACTATCGCCGCCAGGAGATTGCATTTTAATTACGAGGCATCAAGCACGCGTTAAAACAATTGTTCAAGAGTTACGATCGTATGCTTTATGCGACGATCAAAGAAGCAGTAGCGTATTTTATCAGTCGTATGCGGAAGTAATGGTTGTCACGTTGAGTATCGTTGAATTGAGATTTAGCACGGGCACGTGACAAATTAACCGATTAGCGGAAATAGTTTAAAATTAAACGATCAATATTAAGTAGACAGTTATAGAAATGAAAGAAATTTAATTGGACAAAATATCTCGTCGGAGTATTGCATAATTTAACACGAACGCGTTAACAAATTAATCAGCTAGTTGAAATGTTTTAAGATTAAACGGTCGATAGGTGTAAGAAATAAGAAATATTGAACAAGATGAAATATTGTTAGTTGATAAATTATTACGCAGGACGACCGTAATTACTTATAATAGGTAATAAATCAAATTAAGTTCGATACTTAATGTAGCAACCCTGAATACTTGGAGTAAGAATATTCGTTTCTTGCTTCTTTTCTATCCATTAATTTGATAAAATGTATTTATGTAATTTTTGTCTATAACCTGCAACCTATAATTTATCGATTCGTTACTATTATCAATATAACAAAATTAAATTTGATATTTGATACATCTATCATTTTTTATTTACTTCTTGATCAAAAAGCGATTATATGATTGTTAAAGTTAGATAAGTTAAATTAAAAACCAGAGAAGCAAAATCTACATTTCAGTCTTTACACAACCTCTCGTACAATTCCATATCCGGATCGAATTAATTAAGTAACCTATAATTTGCCTTGAAGCGTCTAATCGATATATGCAACAATTAACGAACAATTATACCTTGCATTACGTTGATTACATCGGTATTTGGTTACGTATAATTAAATGAAGCCTACCTTCCGTTGGTTGGCAAAGGAAAGCCATCCAAGGCCCAGGAGACCTGCGGTGTTGGATTCCCAGCAGCGGAGCACTTTAAGGATACAGCCGGGCCCGGTTGCAACGTTTGTTCGATAAACGAATAGAGCAGCATCGGTGGTGCGTCTGCGAACAGAGAAAACAAGACCAGGACACATATATCTCTCGGTATCCTTCGTTTTTAACATTCTTCCCCTTCCCAACTACCCTCGCACTTTGTTCGCGTTTTTATACGACTTCAAAGAAGCATTTGAAGCACACGCGGTTATGAAACGGCCAGAGAAATATCGAAAGAAATACTGGGCACAAAGCAAGAGGAACTTTTTTTTTTTTAACGTTGCTACTCGACACAGATTGGACTTTCGATCGCGGTGAAGTCTCTCCGTTTCCATCGGTCGATTCAAAAAGAAGATGGAGAAAGGCGAAACGGAAAGCAGAAGAAGAAAGATCGAGTCAGCTCGACCAGAGAATAGCCATTCGATTCGTAAATGACCGCGACGCGATCGGATCCATCTCGTTAAAAACGATACGCGGGAAGGTTAGGGAGCAGCAGATAAGGGTTGAATTGGATAGCAGATAACGGGAGAAGTAGAAATCCCCGTTTGCTCGGGGAAGAAGAAAGAACAAGAGGCAAGAGCGTGAAAGACCACGACGGATTCTTGATTCTGAAAGCCACCACGCCTGCCTGCCTGCCTGCCTGCCTACCTACCTGCCTGCCTGTCTGCCTGCCCGGCTGACTGACTGTCTCCAGTGCATCGCGATAGAAAACGAAAGACAATGGGCTCGCTGCGACGGAAGCGCGTCAGAATATTTCTCTCTCTCGATGTTTCTATCTCGACGACACGACAACGGCTGGAAAGGGGCCTAGGAAGGATGAAACGAAGAGAGAAGAAAAGAAGGGTAGAGGATAGAAAGTAGAGGTAGTGGAAAGGCAAAGAAGAACTGGGAAGTCCAAGATCGAAGTCGAGTCTCTCTCGGTCGACGCCGAGGGACGGAGCTTGCAGGATGAGAGACTTTCCATAATTAAAAGTGTCGATTTCTTCGTCATTAAAAATGCTCGAGCGTTCCGTTACAAAAGACAGTTCCGTCGTCTAGAAACGAAGAGACAAGCGGGTGGATAGATACATAGATAGATAAGATAGAGATAGATAGATAGGGAGAGAGAGAGAGAGAGAGAGAGAGAGAGAGAGAGACGGAGGAACAGATGACTAAAACACTTTTGTCTACGATGAATACAGGCAGGAAGTAGAGACGATGCTCGCGGATCCGTGTGGAAATTGATGAATCTCGTCTCGATGCCTTCGAGCGATCGTCAATACGTAGTCGCGAAACCGCGACATTTCGTCCGCTAGTTTCAATAAAACAGAATTTCTACCTGATGTTTATTCAGTCTGTCTGCCTTGGGAGAATCGTGAAGGAAACGGAGAAGTCGCGAGGCGAGTGTCGAAACGTTATGTGGTGGTTGGAAAATGTAGAGCTTTCGAACGGTCTGTCTAGTATGAGTGGTAAGTAAGTTTTAGGCGTAAATGGTCCTGAAAATGGTTCATAGTAGTATAAGTTTATAATAATTCATAATATACAGCTGTATAGAGCATACCGCTATAATATTTTAGTATACACAAAAAAAGATCGGGATGCAAAACAAGGAAGAAGATGCTATAAATGTAGCATTCTGAGATTAACTGTTAATCACTGAATGATAATTAAAATAGATGTAAAATAAAAGTGAATAAAATATATGTATATGAAGCAGATATGTACAAACATAAATGACGTGAAATTAGAAAAAAAAAAAAAATACGAAGGAATACGAGCATCGAAAGCTTTTGCTAGTTGGAACTATGGGTCATTTAAAAATGTCCATATTATTAATCAATGTAACTGTAAGTTTTTTAGGAAACTGTTATTTTTACGAACATAAATAAAGAAGTGGATTCTAAACTCATTTATTTAATGTATATCATAACGGCCATTTTACGTTGAATACTTTTCGTGCTTTTACACATCGCGTACACTCTATGTATTTTTCAATGTATAAATATGCACACTCTAATTATACATTATACACAAGCTTAAATAAGTTACAGCTTTGCTTCGTACTAATTCGTAACAATGTTTATTACATTAATTAAATGTTTCCAACATCACATCTATAGAAATCTCTTTTTCCTGTATCTCACAGTATGAAAGAATTTTGAGAAAGACAAACAAATTTCAGCGAGGAAAAAAATGTCCCAGTTCTCGACATTACAGTTTCGTCGAAGTGTATTCACGAGGCCGTGAATCTTCATTCACGCGGCTCGACAAAATACGAGGCAGCCTGGCGTAGCCGCATCCACGAGAAAGGCGAAATTTCATAATGCACTATAGTTCATAATTTTCACAGGGAAAGTAATAGTTTAGTGCTCTTGCGATCGTACTTTTTATATACGCAAACTCCACCTTCTTTTTCTTTCTTTACATCACTGCGAAGGCGGGGAAAAATTAGAAGCACCACGAGAGTGCTATCGAAATCGAGAAAAGCGGCTCGTAGGTTACCAGGCATTCAATCGGAACGCGATTGGTCTCTATTTGGTTGCACCTCGTCAACGAAACGACTTTTTTCCGCTAGCCTGTTGGCTTGTATTGCCGGCAAATCATCTCTCTCCCTTTTATTCCTACATTTTTCCTACTCGTGAAATTGTAACGAACCGGTAATCCTCCCCTCTCTCTCTTCCTGTCTCTCCAAACTCCTCCTTGGATATATATATATTTTGGTCTCTCTCTGTTGCTCTGTGTCCAGACCACGGTAGGTCCTTACCATGGGTGTATGGCTTGCTCGAATTCCCTTTGACGTAAATTCCGTGCATTACCGACGCTGACGAGCGAGAGACGCTAACTTCATTGTTGTTTCAAAGGCTCTCCTCTGGCTGGTTTCCTCCGCGTCCCTCGCCAACGGCATGTTCCTCTTTCATGCGCTACTCTTCATCCATAGGTGGGCGGTCCAGATATAGGGCAAACGGTCCAGAGAAAGAAGGAGGGAGAGAGGCAGAGAAAGGAAAGGGAGAGAGAGAGAGAGACAGAGTGAGAAACGTTTCGTGGTGGTTACCAAAGAGTAGAGGGGAAAGGGGGTTGACAGTGGTAATAGTGGCGAATACGGAGGAGGTAACGAAAGGGATGGGAAGAGGTAACACGGCGTAAAAGAAGCCTCCTCCACTTCAAAGCAGAGATCTCTGTTCTCTCGACGTAACGGTCCACGTGGTTGACATGCTCTTTTCATGATAATCGAGTTCCTGGTAATACGATCGGTAACGTTCACTACCGATCACGCGAACCTACTTTGGAGAGCGCTACGCTTGCATCGCTTCTGACACGTAACCGTGTCGCGTTCTCGAAAAGGGGTGAGAGATCAATTCTCACAGGCATCGATCGGGTGAAAGTATTTCGGGGGCAATGGGGCTCGATTTCCAACGATCGATGAACAGAACACTTGCAATGATGGAAGCTTGTAAACGGCGAGGGGGATCGTGATTACAAGCTTGGTTTGGGTCTGCCAATTTGGTATTATACTCGATGTGTCTTTAATAGTGTAGTATTAACGAGGCATGTTACGCAACACGTAATTGCGTATTAAATCGTTTTCATATCATCATTCGTTGAACTTCAATTTTTCTGTTTTTATATCGATACGTATTGGACGTGAATACCTCCGAAAAATTACGCAAATTAGTTGTAACGATGTCGAGGGTTGGAGTGAATCAATTGGAAATTCGAAAAAGTCCAAGACTGTTGAAACAATATCTATCGAACGTAAAATTCGAGCACACGCTGCAAAATTACTAAATTAAATTTGATGAATGAATTTTTAATAAGAAATCGGTCAATTCTTAACTAATCTTTTTTAGAACGCTTGGTTGTTTCAATCGAGATATTTCTTGTAGTTATCAAAGAGCCAAAATTTGTAAACTGTTTGTTGTTCAATATAGCGACACTTGAATCGATTAGTATTTTTAATTAATTTTATGCCAGTCGAAGTGGAACGCAATTATTAAAATCAAATTCTAGAGCAATCAAATATATTGATAATCAAAATCAGAGGTAAAATAGTAAAATTTATTAATTCCATACAAACTGCTTAGTTAATAAATAAATTAATTCAAAATTAATATTCTAATTGTATAGTTTTTTGTAGACGAAAATGAAAGCCGTTGTTTATTTTACATACATGTGCAATGGAACGAGGTCACGGATTCTAGACGTCACGTCGTATCAATTTATTAAATTTCCTCCCTGGTAGAATGGCAAGCGTGATGCATTTCCATGCTAATTAGACCGCGTGAATTTTCACGGAAGCGATAAAGTTTCGAGACGCAGAAAATGAATCTTCGAGAATGACCTAATTTGCTTTGTGCCCGACCAAGGTTGATAGTTCCGCAAAAAGTGAATTTATACGTATGCATAGACCTATTGAAACCCCCCTCATTTGCAATTCCGATCGAAACTGCACCGCAACTTTCCATGTAATTTTCCTTTGTGCAGTCCAAGTCGAAATGAAGCCGAGTATGTGGAATTTGGTAATTGAGATCGAGCGAGTCGAATCGAATGGAATACCGTACGTACGAATATATGCTGTTGCGCATTTACGTGTTTCTGCATACGAAAATTACGTAACTTAAAGTAGCTATTCGATCGAATACTTTTTTCAAAGTGTTATTCGTTAAATTTCAAAAACGACGCGAAATTTACACAGGTAATTGGAAGAAGATCATTTCTGAAGAGATTTTGAAAAAACGAAGTTTTTTCAAGAAGGTGAATTTAATCCTGCTATGAGCCTCGAACTTATAATATTGCCCCGGTTTCCACTATGGAAAGGTCTAAAAGATAAATGAACATTCCTTACGTACCGCCCAATTGTAGTTCCGCAGAGGCCTGTGCAGTGTCACCCTCCGCTCGTCTAACGATACACTGATACATTCCACGATCTTCTCTGCTGATACCGTTCAGCCTCAATAATTCTGATTGTCTGCCGGAGCCCGGCAGTTGGCGACCATCCTTGTACCAGGTAACAAAGTGTGGTCCAGCTTGTGGATGCGTGCTGACCTCGCATCTGAATTCGGCATTACCTCCTAAATGGACGCTTAACAACGGCGGCGTCACTTCGATGTGTAGCGGGGCTGTCACGATGAGCCTGAAGAACGATTATTTACTTTGTAACATTGGTTTATTTCTTCCAATTGCAGGTTTCATTAAGAACTTAATCAAAGACACCTTTTATTTTATCATTTAATTAGTCGTGAATTTTAAATCGCGAACGTTTTAGTAATCTTATCGAAATATCAACGCTCTTTGCTTTCCTTACCTTTCTTTCTTTGTAATAAAGTACCGGACGAAATAAAGGCGTTAATAATTTGTTTGTAATAAATTATCAAGATATTATTTGTAAGTTAAATATGTACATAGAGTACTTGCAGGGAGTCCACGGTCTATGGGCATAATTACCAGAAGCAAAGCTTTAATTAGTCGATTAAATAAGTTTCTCGCTTTCTTTGTACAAAAAGAGATAGAAGTGTTAAAAATTTTAACGCAATAGATATCTTTCTGTAATTAAACATTCTCTAGAAACTTCTTGACCTAATTTCAAATCCTTAAACTTTTGTATAGTAGAAAACGCGTTAATTTCAAAATAGGCTTTACAGGAAATAATATATCTATTCTTTTAACTTTCATATAGATGTTAATTATTAGGATATAATTTATTAATTATTGAATTTCTTTCTTAATTTATTACTATTTATATGAAATCTATTCGTTACCGAATTTCTGCGCTAGCTTCTCCACCAGGATTGGACGCAGAACAACGATAAATACCGCTATCTTCTAACGTCACAGCTTCGAGGGCCAGAACAGACCCGAGCAATCTGGTCCTTGGTCCAGAGAGTACCAGCATTGGCTCGGAACCGGTTTGTGCGTACCATCTGGAAATTGAATCGTAGATGGAACATTAAACCTTAAATGATCGAACCACTGTTTGTGTAAGCAATATTTCACTCTTGAAATAATCCAACGGTGCTACGAAACATAACTGAAGGTTTAGAGATCATAAAGCTTAAAAACACTTTCTACTTGCAATTATGATCCATTAAAATCATTCTTGACGTTATGTTTCAATTATGTTTTCATTCACGTACTTTCTCTATAAAGTATTATGAAGTTATACAGTCTAGTACAACTTGCGTTTGTTAAACATGTATGAAATTAATATAACTTCTTAATATATCCTCTTTGGGTTCAAAACGTTCTTAAGAGAAGTGGAATTGGAATTAAGTACAGAGAAGACGAAAATAATAGTCTTTGAAAAAAGAAGGAACAACAGGAGACAAAGAGAATGGAGATGGAGTGATCAAGAGATTGAAGAAGTAGAGGAGATGAGATACTTAGGATACATACTGCAGAAAAATGGAAGTGACGAAAAACATATACAAGACAGGAAAAAGAGGGCTACAATAGCGATGAAGAAGACGTGGAGCGTAGGAGAAAGGATCTTCAAGGGTGACTACAGGAGGAGAATGAGGATGTTTGGTGCATTGGTAGAGAGCGTGGCGTTGTTTGGACCCGAGGTGTGGGGATGGAACGGAAAAGAAAGACTAGATAGTATAAAAAGGAGGTACTTAAAGTGGATATTAGGCTTAGACTTAACAACACCAAACTACATCCTGGCAGAGGATTGCAAGATAGAGGAAATAGGGGAAAAGGCACTGGAAAGGGCAGCAAGGTATGAGGAGAAAGCGTCAGAGTCGAAGAAGGAACTGGTAAACGAGTGCATAAAAGAGAGAGAAAGGAATTGGGGAAAGGGCCAAGAAGGGAAAAGAGCAAGAAAAAGAAAGAAGAGAATAGAGGAGGCGAGAGAGGGGAGGATGCAAATGGATATAGGAGTGGGACAAGAAAGGTTGACAGCATATCAAATCGTAGAAGAAAGAGGGAGGAGGGAAACAGAGGAAAGGGAGAGAAGAATAAGGGAATCAAGATACAATAAACACTACAAAGATATAGCAAAAGAAGAAGGAGAGGAGGACTTAAAACACGTTTTAGAGGAATGCGAGATAACAGGAGGAGTAAAGAACATGATAGAGACACTAAGCGAGACTGGAGAAAGGTTGGCAGACCTTAAAGCAATAATAGAGAGTAGAAGAGTAAGGGAAGAAGGGGAGGAAGGACAGAAAGGGAACAGACCAGAGAAATGAGCCAAAGACGGAAGGTGCAGTTATATATCAGTCATAAGTGAGAACAAGGTGCAATTGTTAGAATAAGAGAAATCGGTTTACATGTGATGTATGTAATTGTAATATTTATGTAAATAGTAGTGATGTAAAACCGGAGGTCGTCCAAAGCCGAAAGGTAATGGACTAAGAATAAATAAATAATAATAAATATATCCTCTTCTACGAAAATTTTTAATAAATCTCTAGATTTATTTAACATTCAAAGAAGGACTATACTCAGATATCTTATTATAATAGAATGGGTTTTATAATCGCTGAATTTTACCCCCAAGTCTATGATCGTATATATGTACATACATATAGTATTATATCCGTATATTGCACATCTTTACTTCCCTTTTATAGCTTTAAGCTTCTTAACATCGTAATTACAGAATTATTATTACTATCATCTTAATTATAGAATTAGTACTACTATTATCTTAATAATAATCACCGTTAATTAAAATCTTCGTTGTTGTACAAAATCTAGTTCCCGTTTATACAACCCTCGTATTAGCAAATACTTAGTCACTTAGAAAATTATTGAAACACGTGAAAACCAATTTTTATATTACGATTCTTTACATTACGATTAAAACGAAATCAAAGACATATTTACGAGATTCATTCCACTCGTTATTACCTATCATTTTCATTTCGCGCTATCCACAATAACATATTATTTCTCTAATTTATATCTCATGCGAAATTATCCAAAGTACCAATTAAAAATTCCATCGACTCGACCAGCAAACAATCGTGAAAATTCAGCTGACGATAAATTCCCTCGTAATCTCGATTAATTCAAACGTCATTCTACTCACTCGACAACATAATATATCATCCAATTACATTAACTGAATCCATTGAAATCTCTCTATCGGCGTACAATTCGCGAAATTCTAGCCGAACATTCCGTTGAAAATTTGCCGGCAGCCGCGCAGAAATCCTTTGTAGCATTCGCACGAAAATGGGTCCTGGCAGCATTTCATTCTGTTCCCGTTCTCGCACGCGAATTCCGGTAAAAATTTTTAAACGTAGCGTCGCGCGGACCGAACATTTCGAAGCTAACGCGGTTTGCATGATTGCAAGTTAATGCGACTTCCCCTGCCGCTTCGGAACTTCCTTTTTTCCGGTAAAGACTCGAGGAATAATTTTTCGTCGGAAAGCAAAGCGCTCGCGCATCAGGCAAAGGGCTGGTCGTTGGTGGAACCGAGGCGCTTCAATTTCACTGGCTTTCGGGCACGACGACCTAGAAACGACATCCAGTCGCATCCACAGTGAGCATTTATCCCGGAGATTCCGCGCTTTCTTTCATCCTCACCAATGTCTTGACAGTTTTCGATCGAAGCACGTTCGTCGGCTCGAACCACTTCCACAGATCCCCTGCTCTGTTTTTCGTTTCTTTTCCTCTCCTCACTTTCTCTGATCCTCTTCATCTTCGCCTTTTTCGTCCTCTTTATAACCCACCTAACCCCCTTTGTTTTTTGTAGATCGTCCAGGAACATCGTATCTTGTATCTTTGTTCGTTCTTGGATTTCTTGATACGTAAGGGAGCTGACTTCCTTCGGGAATTTTAGTTGGTAGTTCTGGAGGAAGTTACCCGAGGTAAAAAGGTAAGAAGTTAGAGTTGAAACTCGTCTAGTAGATCAGTTCTTCGATTCTTTCGAGAGCATCAAGATAGCTGAGATAAGTTAAAGGTGTATTTTATTTGGACTTTGCGACTTTCTGTGAAGTATTTCTCTCTCTCTCTCTCTAGGAAAAGGGAATTACGCTTGTAGCGCGATCAGTTTCATGGTAAATACGTGCTATCTCGATTCGCACATGGTCTGACTGCAGGTAAATTGCAGCAAGTTTGTTGTTAGAAACCGAGCGTTTCTCGTTTCGATTGATTGCTCCTGCTTACGTCGTGTTTTGGAATAATGGATGGTGTAGGAGCGTGCTAATTTATAAGATGAATGTATGGTCAGGGTTAGAATACATACAGCCACATGTTACATATATGTATAGTCTACTAAAACAATGTTTCTTTACGGAATTCTACACAAATCTTCATAATATGATACAATGTAATATAATATAATGAATGAAACGAGAGTTACTAAATTTCTGGAATTTCTTGCAATTACACGAGTCTTGAAAAACATTAATTGGTCTATTGAACATTACATCGTAGTCTCACTTTAAGTTACTAGATGTATTACTATTAGAAACAACTTGAGAAGAAGATACAATCCCTTTTCTTAATAATTTTCTTCAAATTTTTCGCTTCATCGCCTGTTTCCTCGCTTACTGACAATTGTTTTCTAAAAGATGGTGCTTAATTCTTAGTCAAACGTGCCGGTACTCTATGTACGATCCTTGTGGCTGTTACCACTGTTCTTCTTCTTCTTATTAACATCATTGTCGTCGTTAATAAAATAAATTATCTAAACGTGCAACTTCAATTGCTAAAACATCCATTGCCTCGTTATTACAAGATAGAACACAACGCGTTAAAAATGGTTTCACTCATAAATCTGTAGCCGAGCCTAGATCACGCGATAAAACCAATTCACCTCGTTATTTCAGTCGAATGGATTGGTATCGGTGGAGCATGTAAGTACTGTTCAAGCATATCGTTCGCAAAATGTCTTGGCACGCTATGCTGGCTAGCGATATCGTCAATAAATTTTCATCTCTCCAGATGTTTCTTGTCCGGTGCATGCATCTACCCGTGATCCTGGGTCGAGCAAAAGGAGATCCAGAAATTCCAAGAGAAAAAGAAGGAGAACGGAGAGAAAAACTTTGTAGAGCAGAAGGCTCCTCGAAGACCCGGTGAGCGACATGGAGAGTTTCCGATTGTGCTCCGTTCGCGAAGCTTCACGTTCGAGTGCTTCCACTTTTCCTCGATCAAAGTCCTGCCCAGTCCTTATTTCTTTACTTACCTTCTATCTCGAATATTCCTGCCTCCGATCCTCCTTTTCCTGTCTCTGACTGTCTTTTCGTTCATCCTTGTTTTGATCCACCTTTCGACGCTGAAAAACGTAACTCGTAGTTTTCTTTAAGATTAAACAGCCAGATCAGAACGTGTGTTGTTTTGTCTGCTTCTTTTGTACGTTACGCTTTTATGGCCTTTCCATTGGCATGGAAGAATTTTCTCTGTATCTGAGCTTTGAGATGTTTGTCTTCAACCTATGTAGTTCTTCGGCGAGGACAAATGTATGTAGTATCGGGAAAAGGGACGTGCCTGTCAATGGATTATACCTGCGGCCCATTACAATATCGGGGTAATTAAAGGGGATCTACCTGGGAATGGGTCAGGCACATTTGGGGGTTAGAAGAGAGGACGCTAGGCAGTCGAGCAGAGGATGTTAAGGAGTTGATCAGCAGTTGAGGAGTCGAAAGGAAGACGTTAAGCAAGGGAGTCGAAAGGAAGACGTTAAGCAGTGAAGTTGTGGTGAAGCAGTGGAAGACGGACAGAAGACGTTAAGCAGTGCAGTTGTGGAAGCCGAGTAGAAGACGCACGTCGATTGTAGTCAGCTTTATGTTTGAGTATTGCTTACACGAATAAATGAACTTAACTCTCCATATTCCATCATTTTCTTGTCCTTGCTCTAAGTTACTACATGTATATGTCGATCGTAGTTGATTTGCACAGTTGTACGTTGATTTATTGTTTTTTAAAAATTGAAGGTGGAGAACCCAAATGGTGGACACATAGAGATTTATCGTATCATACAGAAATTAAAAGGTCTTATTCCGAAGGATTACGTCTATACACAGTCCTCGAAGGATCGATGAATTTTCATATCCTGCATCGTGACGGTAATCGTATCACTAGGAAAAGCTATACTCCTCGGTGAACGCTCGATTTACGTGAGAATTCGTGTTTCCATTTTATGGATGCTTCGTTTCCCGCCGCTTTGAACTCGCAACGACCGATGCCCCGCAATTACAGCGTTAAATTCGTTTATATCATTTGTAATAATAATTGTAACATTAAATTTACCATGCAACATGCCATCGGTTTTCGATTACGCGTAATTATTCCCATGATTATTTGGATGTATTATGATTTAATTTATATTTGCCAAACATTCACGAACAAAGACTGTACATAGATAGCTCGATCAATCGAGCTGCGTCTTTCGTTCCACAAATAGCCTTTCGCCGCAACTTCGTTCGCGTGGACTATTAATATACAGAACAATTTTTAAACGGATGAACTTTTACGAATGAAATATCTGCATATTTTTCATGCAAACAGTTAGATTATTCTCCGTGGTAAAAAATATTAAATTATCAAATGTGTTACGACGGCCGACTTTCTACCTGGGCCAGGCTACGCACCACGGGCAGGACGGCAGCCACATGTCCGCACATCCTTGTCGCATACCCTCAATAGCCTCAACAACCCCTCATAAACCTTATACAAATCTAAGATCCTACGAACCGGATGTAGCATCTGCTTAGCAAATGTTCACATCTATTCCGGGAAAGTTAGTTTCGCACGTGCAATACCTCCCACTATCAACTTTCCTCCGAGGGCAGCTAAGACCCTTCCTAGTCTACCGGTCATCTTATTAACCAATAAGAAACAATGTTCACTACCCTCACTTTCCTAACCAAAAATGCTACGAACAAATACGCTGATTCCATACACTAGACCCACCCATCTCTAGTTTACCTCTGCCACCGCATCATTGCCAAACACCACTGTTTTTTCATCTTTTGAACGCTCAACACCTTGGACCGAGCTTCTATCATTGCTTCAGTCAATCACTCAACTTGTATCTAACGCAACAGCGTAACTATTCATGATAAAGTTGTTGAAATAAATTATTGATTATACATTATCATATCTGTGTCGCATTCAATTAACTACCCCTGTTATCCTAAACGAAACAGGGGATCGATTATCTCGCGGCGTCGAGTATCAAATCGTAACGGGAATTTACGACTCCCGTTGACGTGCTTCTTCGCGTTCGCGTCTCTCCGCGAGTGAACGAAACAAAATGGTTGGATTTCAGAACAAATACGACGTGAATAATAACCATCGTAGCTTGACAACTCGAACGTCAGCTATTTCTCAGCTTCTAGAAAACGGATCGAGATGGAACATATTCTATTTTCTTTCCCGGACACTAAGATATAGAACAGGGAAAATCCCAGCAAAACTTGTTCAGTAATTCTTACATGATGCGAGTATAAGCAGACAAACAAATAAACAGACAAAAATTGAAGGAACTAGTCTTCTGGACACAACAGCTTATGAACTGTTCCTGGATAACTGTTTTTCTGTTATTCAATATACAGAGACGATCCTTCTACTGTTTTATTATTATTATATATAGATATAGATTGCTAGATAGTTGGAGAATTTCTGACATTTTGGACGCACGTCGGTGTATAGTCGCCTACATGTTTTGATTTTCGACATTTTTCCTGTTTAATTTACCTTTCATGAATATAAAATATTGTTTCCATAATAGTGAAGATATTCCTATATCTGATTTTCATATATCATATTAAATAATTTAGGAAATACGAAATGAAGAACCAAAGTCTTGTTCGATATTGCTGACTAGTAGAATGAGTCCTTCGCGAAAGACACAGTAGTACTAACCAATCATTAGTTTCTAGAGCGACGAAAAAATTGTACGATCTCTGTTACGTACAACTGGTTGTAACGAAGACAATAAAAAGAAAGATTATGTTGTATATCGCAATAGAAAAAAGAAATATTTCTTTTAAAGATGACAAACGGGAGTCATGATTATTGCGATTATACATATATATATGCTACTTAAATCTCCAAGTATTTTACACATTGCAAATATTAAATGTAAAGTAACAACTTAAATAAACGATATAAGCTTGTAATTTAATTTACATAAATCTTATGTATTCATATTAATGCGATTAAAAAGATTCTGCGTATCTAAACAAAAGTTCGCTGATGTAAAATAAAATTTATACTTTTTATAACAACTCTTTGTAATAAGTAAAGAGCTAAGGTATCTCTATCGAAATAAATGGAAAACTCACCGGTATTCAGGAGTAGGGCAGGCCTGCGCTACGCAGACTAACGACGTTGATTCATCTTGCGCGACGTGAACAACGCCAGAGTTTTCAAGAATTACCGGCGGCATCACCCCTCTGTGATCTACAAAAAAAAAAAAAAAGGAAAAAAGAATCGTTCGAGAGAGGGTCGATTAATGCGGCGGGTAATTGGAAAAAACCTCGGCAATTTCCCGACGATAAGAAAAATCGGCCTGTCCACCGGAGTGAAAATTACTACCTGCTATCCTTACGTTGGCCACGGAACTCACTACCACTTGTCTAGTGAGACGATGCATCGTTCGACATCTGTAGCCGTGTATTTGATCGCTGAACTCCAGGCTATGGACCAGAAGTTCCCCGGTTGGTAAAAGGTGAAACTTCCCATCTGCAACGCAAATAATAACAACGAGATTTATGCCTTCGTATCATTTATTGCCTCTTATCGTCGTAGTTTCTCGTTACGTCATATCATACATCCGCGTGTTACGCATATTTTATACATTTTTCATAAATGTCTAGTTATAATCATTTGTAGCAATAAATTTCAATTTATCAGACACTAAACAACGATATCTATTAATTTCAACGATCTATAACAACGATCGTTCGTGGTAAAACAACTACGATAATTTCAGCTATAGATCATTCCTCGAATCTAATAAACAAAAGTATCGATTCGTCGAATGAAACTCTCTTTTCAGAAACTGTTGCGAATATCCTCGATACGAAGCATAATATCGGAGTCGCCATACGTTTGGACGCGATTCGCGTCCGAAAGCTTTCATCACGGCTAGAACATGACCGGGCTATCGAGTAGACGTTTTGCAATCCGGAAAACGGCGAAGGCTATCTTCCCCGCGGTGTTAAACGCGATTATATCGTCCCCGGAACAAATAGCTACACGTTCGGTGAATTATTTAACGCGAGATACGACGATAGTGGGATTCGTGATACGTTGCAGAGCATCCTCTGCGTGACACTCTTTCGTACATGGCAGAAATATAACGAGGAATTTTCTAACCTCCGTATTATTCATAACTGGCGTACGTGGTGATAATTTATAATCCGCGTCGACGTTTCTCAATAAACGTGGCACGCGGATTCGGAATTACCTTTGATAACTACTCTGTGCCATCCGATCAACGAGCTATTATCAACGTTTCGTGATATTTTCGTCGGTGAACCGGCGAACGGTTTTACCGTAACGATAATTATGCTAATTCCGGGATTTCCAGCGGCCTGTTCTGGATGACTGGCGGAGGTACTACCTCGCCGTTCTTGCCCTGTGTGGCTTAAGCCGGTGCTCGTTCCTTAGATAAGCCCGAGCAACGTTAATGACGGTAGTTATCCTAAACATTCGCAGTCGTTTTACGAAAATCCCTATTCACGTCCGGATATCTTTAACATGGCTTTCGAATATATGATTATCTTGCACGAAAGAGGTCGTTCTTCCATTATTTCTCGTCTTTCTTTTTATTCCTTTTTCCATCCACGTTGTCCGGTGCGTTTTTCGCTCTTCGTTTTCATTGAGATATGTACAATTTTATGTGCTAGACAAGATTGGTCGCGTAGTAGTGACACACATTGTATGAATATAAGTGTGTGGAAGTATGTGCGTACGCGGCGTCTCGAAAAACAGATAAATGTAATTGTTCCATTGGCAGTGTGGTATGGAAGATGGTGAGGCAAAGGAAGTGCTGAGATGCGTGCAAATGTATATCGACGAAGATCTTGGAAATCGTTTATTAAATAAATCTAAAACTATTTTAATACGAATTCTAAGTGTAACCTTAATATTCCTTTACTTTTATTTCGGCAATTAAGATCCACAATTCTCAATAGTTTTCATTCTGTTTCTCGTTGCTTCGTTGGAATCTTCCATCGTGAATCGATGAAGATTTTTACAAGTAATCGCGCGTTTCTTACCTGCGTGTTTGTCGGTCCCGCAAACGAAATTTCTAGCCGTGCGTAGGACACGCTACCTCCGTATCCCTATCCAAGATTCTACGTTATTGCGTCTACGTTCGAACGCAAATTCGGCTACGAGACATTAGCACAGCTAAGACCGGCAGAGATAAGCGGACCTGCTAAATAGCGATTGTCGGCCAAGTCAGCCGGCTTGGATGGGTTATGTAGTTTCGGTATCACACTCGATGCTACTACCTATACCCTGTCCTCTCGGATCTATTCAGCGTAGATAGACTGCGTATGTACGTGACCATGTACACCAGGTACATACGCGTATGTATGCACGAGACGGAGGAGGCTGCCTCGAATTACGTGCAGTCTGACCATAGCGCTATTAGTAAGATGGATATGTTACGCTTACAGAAATATAGCGACCATAGATGGGGAACAAAGGCGGCTTAATATTATATAGGCAGCAAGAAATACGGGATTGCTGTTTGTGAGGGAGTTGCTGTAGAGGCGCGAGAGAACGGCAGAATGCGTTGTGAAGTTAAAAACGGTAAGTAATTTGACGAATTGCTACGTTTATTCAAGGGGTGAAAAGATATTCGCGTAACATCAGCGTGGAATTTAATTAGTTGTGGTTGTAGGAAGGTATAAGGGGGATGATCGAATGATTGGTAGAATTTTAATATTAATTAGGTCAACAGAAAGATGTCTATATAACGTCCAAGTATAAATTAATTGTTTCAGGGTATGGAAAGTTAGAAGAAGAATGATCAAACAATTTTTAAAACGTTCACGTTCCAGGTGCATAAAATTAATTGTTTTAGGATATAAAAGATTATAAAAGAGACGATGAAATAGTTTATAGAATTTTAATGTTTATTAGATGGATAAAAAGATACCTGTACGATATTGGACGAGCAATAATGTGGTATTTATTAAATGCACATATAAAACGGTGAACTATTAAGATACGCATGAAATAATAGTGCCTGCGTCATCGAAAAATAAAAAAGAAACGCAATCAAGAGAAATGCAAAGGAAGATCTCTCTTTCAAAGATGAAATATCTGCATTCAAGTTCGAATGATTCATTCAGTTGGCCAGTTACACTGAAATCCCTTTCCTCCTCTGTTTTAATACATCATGTTAAGCTTTTTATATCATTTGCTGTTCGAATGCGAGCAGTTAATTCGCACAATTTTCCGTCGATTTCTCTGAAAAACCATCGAAACGAACACTTTCGATTAATCGACGAATGTTAAATTTGCGCGCTCCATTTATAAACTTTTTCTGTTCTATACATCGGCACCATTTTCTGTTCGAACGTTTGGATTAAATTACAAACAAAAAGGACAGGAAGAAAAGATAAAAGAAAAGAAAGGAAGGACACAAAATGGAGGAAGGAGAAATAAAGAAAATTAACAACACGTTTGCAGGCTGAAAACAATGAAACGCGGAACCGTATTGTACCTATACCGTTTTGTCAACGTACGCGCGCACCTTTAACGAGTCGTAAGCATCAACTTTGCAAAAGCATGTAACCTTTTTTGAGCCGTGTGTTCAAACAATATCGTTTCACGAAGACGATTCTATCGGCGAGCTTGTACGCCAAGCAATTAAAACTTCTCGCTCGTTTCGCGCGACAATTTCGTGCGTGTTCGCGAATAAATCCTCTTTGGAAAAACGTTGGCTTGTCGAAGAATTCGTGACAGTGGACATAGCGGTAATCCTCACGCGACTGTGTCTGCACACGTGTACAGTGTACATGGATGAAATATGCACGTGGAATTAATTGCGGACTGATCCTGATAGATGTATAGGGATAGATTTAATGGAAACGTACAGGATATAACGTTTATAGGGTCATTCAGAATTAAAGGAGAAAACGCAATGAAAGAAAGCTGGCAAGTTCTTACTCGAGCTTCTGTACGTTCTTTAATCCGAAGTTGCTAGTTTCTGATATATTATGATAAATGAAGACTGATGATATTTATGCAAATTTATGTTTTTATGAGCATAGTATCTTCGGACATTTTATGTATCTTTACATATTATGTGTACTTTGCACGTGTTTACCTTCAAAGTTCCTCGTAAATTGGCATAAATACGGTACAAGTAGCGACGAATGAAAACGGCTAATTAAAGAGAGCTTTTCAAAGTTGATACATTGAATAATTGAAGTTTGCGCGGAAAAATTTTTCATCTGACGGTATAAGGAATCAGGTGGAACGCAAAATATTCTTTAACTGGAAAATAAATCGAATTGTATATACAAGTGAACATTTTTAAAATACCTTCAGTTTGGAAGATAATGCTGTTCCGTAGATCGTGAACTGGGAAATACAGTTATTGGTTTGGCAAAAGTCCGATGCGAACTAATTTTTATTAAACCTGGAGCAAATGTAACAACTATGCGAAAACATTTTTGAAGTGACGCACATTTGTACAAAATTATTTTATTGTATTTAATTTTCAAATGAATTTCTAGAGAATTTAATTGTTTACTTATCAGATCGCGTCTTGTGCAAGTTTGTATTGTTTCGATTTGTATCGAAAGCATTATGATTCCGGACAGGAAATGGAATTTCCGTCTAGCGAGTTTAGACGAACGACGGAAGCGGAACACAACAGACAGAAGAACTCGGTGAAATTTAATTTCTCGAGAGCATTCGGAACGCTGTACACGTTTCTGTCTCGATTCGAATGATATTGTAGATCTTGCACTGGATTTGTTACATTCCTCTTCGCACGGTGTTTACAAAGACCACAAACGTGGGCTGCGTTTGTGACAGAAAGTAATTAAAAGAAACGGAGAGTTCTTTTTTAATATATTGCCTTCAATATATTTTTTAAACATATGAGAAGCTAAGTATAATAGTTAGAACAATAATGGACGATTTTATGTTTGCCTTTTAAAGACTATGCGGAAATTCTGCCTGTTCAAGAATATCACGTCGTCTTTTATTATGTACATTATCAAGTAGTCCACTATACTTAATTTTATATTACTTACTATACTTAATTTTACGCTATACGTTATGGAAACTCAGGATAGAAGAAAGAAGAACAAAGAAAGCAAAACGAGTGAAATTTTAACGAGATGAAATACGAGTGAAAAGTTAGAAACGAAATATTTAAACAAGAGTATACAGATATAAGTTTTTATTTAAGTTTATAACAAAAATTTGTAGTTTATGTACTATTACTCGATATAATGGTAATCCTAAAAAGGGACGTTATTCTCTAGAATTCGTAATTGAAAAAAATAACTTTCGTCAGTTAAGATTGTCGATATCTCATTAAATAATTTTATTTTCAATATTATATTCCCTATTCGAGGGTGTACTCGATGCAATATTGGCGAATTGGTATCAGAAACAGTCGACACGACAAATCGTAAATATGGAGGAACGAAGACATTATTCGCGACACTTTGATCTGTAGCGGTTCCCCTTGGATATCAGCCACTAGGGTGCCTTCCGTCAGAACATCACTTCTAAAGCATGTTCTTACATCCCTATACATATAGTTCCGCGTCTTTCAAATATATTTTATACTTTTACTATTAAGAACTTTGCTGTCTAAAATAGATAAACTTTATATTATAAAATTTTAAGATCACGGTATCGATGCATTCGACAAAATCTTCATCCTATATTCTCTCTAAGCGACAGCATTTTAGTTCTGCTGAAACGTATAATTATTGTTGAGGTTATTAGATGTATAGTAATGCAAAGAGACGCGTGGATAAATTGTAAGATAGAAAATATATATATTTTAAGCTGAAGTGTATATATGAGCTGGTCCAGATCCGCACGCTAGCAGTGTTACTCTATAACTGAAAAAGCCTGAAGCCAACGTTGCACGTGTACCGTTTTTGGTTTGTCTTCGACAGTCTTTTGTCTATGCGCTGTCGATGGCTTCGGTGCTTGAGAAAACTAAAGACCAGATGTAGAGTTTTCTTAGAAGTGGCGACCATTTCAACAATTATAAATCTTTTCACGTGTTCATCAATGTTTAATATATCCAAAAATGTTGTATTAAAAATCTATAATATGTCGTTGATTAGAGACGAAGGATATCTAAATACTTTATCAAGCAAGACACTTTTCTCTAAATATGTTGTAACCAACGAGGGGGAGATAATTTAATATCCTAACATATCCCTTTTTCTAAATAAATTTTTTATTGGTCGATAAAACTCCTTCTACGTACTCGTCTATTGTAAATACAATAAATTAACGTTTCACTTTTAATTTAATAATAGTTGATGAAGAAGAAGTACTTTCCTCTAGAGCTATTTCGTTTAACAGGCTACATATGTACAATCTGATTTGAAACGAAGTATCGATTTTCGATTAATTTCTATTTCCATCGCGTAAACCAATTTATTTCTACGCCAAATTCTCGCGCAAATGAGACGGATCTATCGACGATAGTCGATCTCTGTAGACGTTTTAATAGCTAAAGCGCGTTATAGATCAGTAGGAATAAAGACAGTATCTTTGACAGTCGCTTAACCCATGGCGGTGCCTTCCGCATTTACCCGCATCCTCCAAGTGCTTTCCATCAGTCCCAATTCCCATAATGTGTCTGCTATATGGTCTCTGATTCCGTGAAATAGACGATTCGTTTGGAATGTTTGCATGTCGAAGATATGCGTTTCTAAATAGCTATGCTGACAAGTGCGCCAACAGACAATACGTGAAACGTGCCAAGAATCAAAAGAGATTCGGCAAATTGATATGCTCAAAGCGTAGGTTACGAAATTTTGTGCCAGTAAATCCTGAGGAATATAAGAATTTGATCTTCCATCTCACCTGTTTTAAATTCTCTGATATAATTAAATTCGTAATATTTGCCTAAATTTACGTTTTTATCTCGAACCGAACTTTGGTAGTTTCTGTTGAATCCTATTCTCATTGTTCATGCGAATATTTATAAATGATCAACCCTTTACCTCTTAATTTCATCGAGCTGCATTAACTATGGGTTTTGTTCGAAGATACGTTCCCAAAATTTCAATCTGCATTGTCGGTCGACTACTCGCTGAAGGCTAATTAACTTTTTCAGAAAATCGATTTAACGAATACGTCATCAGATATAAGGTCACTAGGTTTTAAAGAAACAGCATCTTAGAAGTATTCTGAGCGCTGATAGTATCGTAAAAAGAAATTTTAACAAGGAGGAGGAAGCATAAGAAGGGAAGAAATTATACCGGAAAACCGAGCGGGTAGACCTGGAGGTTCGTTAAAAACAAAGCGACATGCAGGAAATTTTATGTATCACGCGATAACAGAGACGGTTCACGGTGTGCCAATATCTTCTCGTTGAGGGCGACGTGTGTTTTTACTGTCGTCTTTTTTCCATGGTCGTATAAAAGTTACGCTATCCCGTCGTTCGTCGCTCGAAAACCGAACAACGGTGCTCGTTGGATACCAGCCAGCTCTGTATTTTTTCATCGACTCCCATTATCGCCGGCGAATATGCTTTTCTCAATGTTCTGCGTAATTATAAAATTTGTCCAAGCATCGAGAGTTGACGTAACGTGGAACGAACTGATTTCAGGATCTACATATGTCGGTCGGACGATCTTTGTTCCTATCGGTCGATACAATTATTCGTCGGACAGAGCGACAGTTTGCCAGAGCGCGTGTCCACCAAACTCTAAACAAGAAGAAATCTAAACGAAAAGAACAAACCAGACGGAGCAACAAGACGAAAAATAAGCAAGTAGAAGGGAAATAATTATCAGTGAGATGAGTAAGGTAAATCGTGGAAGATTGCAAGACCATCCTCAAACGGTATTAACAACGGCGTGTCGCATCCAATTAAAAGGATTACTAATTAAGCTTACTAATTAATAGCGCGCGAACCGACGTGATATTACGTTTTAATTACCAGGTATCATCTTTTTCAATGCGTGTCGTCGCAACGGCAGAATAGTAAGAGAAAGAAGGAGAGAGTGAGAGAAAGAGACAGAGGCTCAGGGAAAAAGCAAGACCAGCCGACGACGTTCTTAAATCCAATTAATTTCTACGACTATTAATGAGCGAGTCGCTCGATCGTTACGAGGTCGATGTCCTCGACGATCTCTCCGCGACCTACAGCAACGCCGCGGGACGGTGATGCAAGATTATTGTAGATATTAAATTTCACTGTACCGGCCGGCTGTACGCCCGTGGCCGGATATTAAATTTTAGTCCTAGTAAGCAATGCCACCAGCCGGCTATTGTACCTCGTGCTACCTTCTACCTACGTGAAAATCGCCCCTACAACCTTTGCCATCTCCGCTCTCCTTTCCTCCATAGTATCCTCTCTTTCGTCTCAGTGTTCCCCTGTTCTACCGCACAAACGTGGCCGTATAATTCTTCTTGTTTCATGCTTTGTGCTTCGTACACCTATCGGCTGTGTGTTGCTGCATCTGCGCCAATGGAATGTCCCTTGGGCTTTTATTACCGCCTCCTACCGCACGAGCGACCGCTACGCGGAATATTACATTTTGGTAGATAGGCGAAATTATCGATTATATGATAGCGCGCTGCTTTTCATATAGAATAATAGCGTTCGGGAACGGGGACTGCCGCAAACTCAACCAGCGCGGCTATTAGCCGTACATATTCTTCCTGGTGTATACACTCTCGCGCGGCTTTTGAAAGAGACGATGGTTTTTTGTTTAGGCAATGGTATCCTCGAAAATGGATTATTGTTAACGCCGGTTTCTAATCTTAATTGGAAGAAGAGCGTAGAAGCGTCTGTAGAATGGTACATGGAAGATTATATAATAGATAAAGAGGTAGAATAGCAAAGTACATGTAATTATATTCCTATCTCGATGAAACTCAGCATTAATTTTGTCAAAAATCTCTACATGTATTTTAGTAATTGTAGTGATATATCTGTAACTAGTCGTTTCAATTCTGTCTGAGTCGGTTTAATTCAATTTTAAAGCTTACAATATTTGAAGTAAAAACTACCTCATTGAATTTATCTTCGAGGTATTCCATTATTCTTAATAAAAATATTTTACTGTACCGTATGTATAATTCCTTAATCTGTTGATGGATATCATCGAACGTGATTATCAAGTATCGCTGCATATTTTACGTAGTTAATACTATTTTTTTTTTTTTTTTATTAATACCATGAAAAGATTCTAACCAGGTTAGAACTGAACGTAGCTTTGAACGATTCGAATGCGCTATCTTCTCTTCGACTATTGCGAGTATAAAACGAAAACAACTATGTAAAAAAGGAAAATCTCTTACCTCCTTGTAGAGAAGGATAAATGTAGAACGATGGTTCTTGCAACCAGGACACCACGCGCACCAGATCTTTCACGAAACTAGGAACGACACATCGCAACACCGCGGTGCAGCCTCTCGATGCACCTCCGATCACCTCCACGTCGACTTTGTATGCCTGGGCTACCACTGTGAACAAATAAACGTAAAGTTACATTTGTGGTTGTACACAATTCCAGTGGAAAGATTCATGGCTGAAATTTTGCTTGGTAAACACAGAGACAAAGTTATACTATTAAAATAAATTAAATAATACACGAAGGAAATAAACTAATATTAAAATAATATTCTTCATCGATAAATCAACTTTTCAAGGAAACATTTATACATATGGATATAACTACAAAATTCAAAAGCGTTAAATCTCTAAACGATTAACATACTAAGTTTTCAGAACAATAATTCTGATTTATTAATAACCTTATGCCATGGTACTGTAAATTAACGTCGTATGAACAAAATAATCATATGTAAAAATATATTAGACCCATTTCTTCTACCCAAATCCATTGATATCATAAGCATATCATTCTTAACCATCGCTAAGAGATTCATAAAAGTTCTCCCCTATTTCCCATCGTTTCTCCTCGGACAAATTCAATTCACGAAGTTCATATCATCGCTACATACTACTACTACAGCATAAGTATTACAATTCTACGTTATCTCTCCGATTGGAATATCTTTCTCCAAATTCCATAATTGCAAAACGTTTCCAACAAAACTGATCAATGCCGACGGCAAACAATTTTACTGTCGTTTAAATCAAAAACTTCGGCAAACAACCTTAGCAGTGATTCAGAGAACAATCTAGAGTTCTATTAATCCAAACTTTCGACCCAGTGCTACTAGCGTTGAAAGGATGCCGCGCAGCGATAGTTTGCGTCGATGGTAATTAAAACGTTACGTTACACGCGTCGCTCTTATCCCTCGTTCACTCGCGTAACGTATACATTGTACACATGTACGTAGACTTATATACAGGGTGTCACGTCGTTACTCGTCGTCGACAATCGGGTGAATCTCGACGTCAACGTCGGGGAAGCGGCGAGGCGTGAGGCGACGCGAGCGTAACGAACGCCTCGTCCTCGACGTCTGCCGCTCGTTTTTCTGCTTTCCTTTTTTGTTTCTACCGTCGCCCAGCCGCTCGAGAGGCACTATACTCTTCCGGAGATTTTATTTACGTGGAAATTCCAAGGGCGACGGCCAGCGACGCTGCAACCGGTTCTGACACGCCGACGCGACGTGGCGACGCCGACGAACGTTCTCTTCCTCTCGCGTCTTTCGTCCCCCTGTAACACGCTGAATTTCTTCCTTCCATCGTTTTCTTGCGTTGCAACCTTCCGTCCAACGAACAAACTCGTTCCCTGTCTCCGTCAACACCTTTTTATCTCTTCTCTTCGATTATTGTCGCGTTTTCGCTCGGTAGTCGCGCCTTCAGCGGCCCGCCACGTTACCCATATTACGATATTTCATCAATTTTTCAAAGGATTCGAATGTCCTCGCAATTCCCTTCTCTTGCTTTTTCGCGTTGCCTCGTGTCGTCGAATGTTTAACGTGTCCCTGGAGAAGCTAATAACGCGCTGATCGAGCGACGCGAACTCAACGCTGCAATAGAGATTCTTCTGGAAATGAAAACACTTAAACGCGACGGGCGTCGAACGCGATTCGAAATTGGAATCTCGCTGTAGCTGGCGAAGGATGCGGGTTACACAGAGAAACCCGCGCGGTGTGATTGCCGCGCGATGGGGGTTGGGTCGTTTGATCGGAGAGAGGTATTTTTTCGATTCGATCGTCGTTCACGTTGTTTCCACTGCAGATGAAGGCAGATACCAGTAAATGTGGGTTACGCGAGTAGAAATTGTAGCGTCGCGTTGATTATCGTACGGCGAAGTCAATTAAATTTTTTGTTGTTGCAAACAGGAAAATTGATATCGGGAAGACTAAATGATAAAGTTGACCGATGTAAAATAAAGCAATTGTCTTTTTTGTTTCATTTATTTAATTTTTTATTTGATAGTTCTTCGTGTCAATTTAAAAATGTATCGTCGATTCCAAGCTCCCTTTCTCGTTGGATGACTGACGCGTCAGAGAGCCTTCTATGGTTCGTTCTTAATTTGCGTTATTTAAACTAGCGCCCGAAAAGAAATAGAAATAAGTGGATATTTGTATGAGTATAAATAGTATGGAAAATTCGTATTCGAATAATATTTTCGAATCGATAATTTTATCGTTAGAAACGCAATCAGAAAAATGCAACTACGAATTGTTCTACTTTGGAGTTAGACGCGTTATTCGTATAATATTGCGTTAAGAATTAACTTTAATTGCAGTAGTTAAAAAAGATCGTGCGAACGTAAGAAGGGGATATAAAAATCAAAACGACACGGGCAAACGAAACTATACTGATAGTTGTTCTGGCCATCGTGAATCGGCGAAACTAATAGTCAGAAAGAGATAAATATTGAGAAAATCAGACGACAAAGTCAAACGATGAAATAAAAAGAAGTAATTTGCGTATCTAGCGTATTTAATTTCCCTCGTCTCTTAACTTCTTCCTCGCGTTAATTTTAAACTGTACTGTTAATTGAAGATAATGAGAATGGTAATCCGATACAACGTCTGGTGAGAAATGCAGTAGATTGAACGATTAGTTCACGTAATAGCTCTTCTATAGTTAAACAGATTGCACTGTTGTTTATGTTGGTCTACAGCTATTTGCATATTCAAATTGGGCAAATAGTCTTTGTATTACGTTCACTCGCCCAAGACGTGTTTTGCCTAAGGTATGATCCGAATTCCAAGGTCTTTACGACACAATGTCAGCAACAGTGCGATCCTTCGACAAAAATATAGTTAGTTACATCAAAACTGTAGTTCTTGCGTTCATTAAATCGTATTCGTCGGAATTTTATTTCTTTTCGAAAACGGAGTTGAGACAAACTTAAAATCTAACTTAAAACGTTAAAATCTAAACAAATTTCATTACAAGGTACAAAATATAAATAACAGCAACGGTAGGACGTAAACGTTGAAAGTCTTTTGATCTATTTTCTTCTTTCAAGTCTTTCTCCCACTCTCGCGCGATAAAATTGTTGTCTCAAATCACTAACATTAGCTGTAATCGAAGAATAAAATTTTGAGGAAGATTCGAGGTCTCGAAACCGAGTCTCAACCTTGACGTACCAATGTAGTCAAAGTCAAAGGACCTCGAACTTTATAACACGCGGTCTAAGATCCCCTCAGACTAATCTCTGGATCGTGTAATCTCTACAGTTTCAGAGACGCGAAACACGTCAAAATCCTGCCAAAGGTCTCAAGTTCTCGTCTTCAATAGCCGACAGTTACGAAACTCGCTAAAGCAAATTACCAGATCAATAAGATTGAGATCGTAAGACTCTGAACATCTATTACGACGTAAAAGAATGCGTTTAGAATGCTAGATCCTGATTTCGAATTGATCTTAGATCCCAGATACGCGAGTTTAAGTCTGTAAGTATGAAACCGGAATTTGCCTATAGATGGCCCTAGCTGATAATGTAGTTATCACTAAACTGCGTCATTGATGCCAAAAGTCTTTGTTGACATCTCACAAACATTTTCGACTCACAACAACACAAGTTTCATACAACAGCATAGTTTGTAATAGCGTTGAACATGTCGAATTTTGTGCCTGGAAACTACGATTTGCGGACAGCATTGATTTTCTGTTACCGTTTGAAGAAAACTGCTGCAGAATCGCATCGAATGCTCGTCGAAGCTTACGGTGAGCATGCTCTTGGTAAATCACAGTGCTTCGAGCGGTTTAAAAAATTCAGAAGTGGCAATTTTGACGCGAGGAACGAAGAACGTGGAAGACCACCGAAAAAGTTTCAAGACAGCGAATTGCAAGCATCGTTGGACGAGGATGACGCTCAAACGCAACGACAACTCGCCGATCGATTAAACGTGACACGAGAAGCCGTCTACATACGTTTGAAAGCCATGGGAAAGATGCAGAAGGTGGGAAAATGGGTTCCACACGAACCGAATGAAAGACAGCAGGAAAACCGAAGAACCACTTGCGAAATGCTGCTCGCCAGATACAAAAGAAAGTCATTTCTCCACCGAATTGTGACTGGCGATGAAAAGTGGATATATTTTGAGAATCCTAAGCGTAAAAGACCATGGGTAGCTCCAGGCGAACCACCGACATCGACTACAAGACCAAATCGCTATGGACGGAAGACGATGCTCTGTGTTTGGTGGGATCAGAAGGGTGTGATCTATTATGAGCTGTTAAAACCTGGCGAAATCGTTAATACTGAGCGCTACCGACAACAAATGATCGATTTGAATCAAGCTTTGCGTGAAAAACGACCAGAATATCAAAAAAGGCAACACAAAGTAATTTTGCTTCGTGATAATGCACCATCACATACAGCAAAACCGGTCAAGGGAACGATCGAAGCGTTCAGTTCGGAAATACTTTCACGCACTTTCTGACCAGCACTTTATTTCTTACGAAAATGTACGAAAATGGCTCGATAACTGGTTTGCCTCGAAAGAGCGACAGTTTTTTTGGCGTGGCATCCACCAATTGCCAGACAGGTGGGAAAAATGTATAGCTAGCGATGGGCAATACTTCGAATAAAATATTTTTAATCATTTTCATACAATAAACGTGTATTTTCTATACAAAAATTCCGGTTTTATATTTACATACGTATACCTTGACTTCGAATTCGATTTCCGTCCTCTCCTGCAAGCACATCTTCAGAAACTAAGAAGTGTCGTCTCGAACGCAAGATCTTACGTTTATAGGTAGCTCTGGTAAAGCTTAAAAGCATTCTGTAGCGTGGTTGCTGTTGGTGGTTTAAAGTATAAACTTTTAAAGTTCTCTCTGCGATGCTATGGTCAAACTTGACGAGCTTAATAATTGTATGAAACACTATGAAACTCGAGGTCCTACGTGTTTCAATTGGACTTGCTGGATGTCAGGTTCCACGTGCGAGTACAAAATTTGAAGTCGTATGATTTGAGACTATGAAATTCGAGGTTCTCTAAAAACTCGGTATAACGACCTTCTCACATTTGCACACTGGTACATTCGCCAGCTACGATACGCATTCTCGAAATTCTCCACTTAACTTCTCTTTTCTATGATATAGATATCGTACATCTTCTGACCTGGCTTCTACTATCCCGACACTTGGAAGTCAAATAACAAGTTGATCGACAATCTGAGAACGAAATGCGCTTGTTTCTTTCGCTCTTCTTCTTTCTTTCTCTCTGCTCTTCCCCCTCTTTTCTTTAATTACGCACATTCTCATCGGTCGATGATGACGCGTTTCGTTTTATCACGATTCATTCTAAATCGCTTATGTCGTCCTTAACGCAGGAAGAACGCTTCTTCTCTTGGGATATACACGACAACAACGACCATCCAATGAAACGAAGCGAAACAGTATCGATAGGTTTGCTGTTTGTAGATTTCCTTCGATGCTGAACGATGCAATGGGCTACGAAAACTTCCGATTCGGATCAGTCGAGCCAGTTCGGGATAGAAATTTCTTTTGTTAAACTGAAAGCAGGAAGTAAAGTTTTAATTAACGGCCACACGTCCCGGCCAGAACTTTATAGCCGCGAGGGAGTAGTTGGCAATCCTGAAAGCGTCGGGCCGACCTCGCAGCTGCCACGGATTTGCATTCAGATTGCATTTTTTTTCCTCTTTCTCTTTTTTCCTCCCCTCTTCTCTCTCTATCTCTCTCTCTATCTCTCTGTCTTTCACTCTTTTTTTAAAGAGGTAATTACAGTGAGCTCCACACGGAGAAAGCCTGGTCGCGTCTCATCTGCATCCGGCCGGGTTTAAAACATCCTTCGTCAGGACTTGCCTGGATTCCGTGTCTTGCCTCCTTCGAGGAACAAGACCAACGCATCTCCTAATGATTTTTTAATTGCTCCTCCTATTCATTCGAACGCCCCTGGAGCAATCAACGCTCGTTTGCAGCGTGTTCTTTCGCTCCGCATAAATTGTAGTTGGTTGTTTAGATTTTGCTGTCCATGTTGGACGTCGTATTTCGAACAATGTAGACGGACTTTTATGTCGGAGAAACGAAGAACAAATTTGAGACTATGTGTTAACAGAAACATATTCGAGCAGCTGAGAAACCGCGAATCATGCTTCTTTATCATGCCAATCATAAACAGAACATTGACTTTTTAGTAGTTAGATATTAGTTATACGCGTAAGATCTTTGTCTCAAGAAATATCTTTTGTTATCTGCTACGTTTTTTTTTTATTTATTTATTTTAATTTTACAATTTGTCCAGAAGGACATTTGGTAAAATGTTATAACTTAAAAATATAGCATGTGGATGGTTACCCCCAGCGGGGTTCCATCTTCCAGGTTGTTTATCGTATTTCGGTTGTGAGGTCTGCGGGATGCTTCTTCTTCAGTCTTCTTTCTATTAGGGTTTCATTTACTTCAGCTACAAGCTGGTTTGGGTGTGTTGCGAGTCTTTCTTTGTACTTTTTTGCGTATCTGGCGATTTCCTCTCTAACTGTTGGAATTTTTAGATCTTTTCTTATGTCTTCATTTCTGACGTACCATGGAGCGTTAACTATCGTTCTAAGAATTTTGGCTTGCATAGTCTCCGTTTTGCTTATATGGCTCTTTGCTGCCGTTCCCCATAGTGGTATTCCGTACGTTCAGATTGGTTTTATGATTGTTTTGTATATCTTTATGCTACGTAACAAACAAATCAAACGATTCGAATTCCATCTACCATTTCCTCAATAGCGCTGGACTTACATACCATATACCATAAAATTTATCTTCTATCAGCAACGATACAGATAGATTAAATATTTTTATAGCAAAGCTTGTGTCGCGACAGAGAAACGTTGACTCGAAGTATGGTTTTAAGGAAGAAGGACAATAGATAACGATAGAAGTGTAGAAAGTATTGAGAAAGTAAGATCGAGAGAAAATCTGCTAGTACTTGCGAGCTAGTACGTCACGTGTGTAAGTATCTCCGACGGTGTGCAAAGGCGAAAGGCTGACTATAGAAGAAAAGGCAAGCGGTACAAAAGAAGACGCAAAAATTCCAAAGATATCTAAAGAAGTAGATCAGAAAGTTTGAAAGAAAGAGACGGGGAAGATGTTTCCGCGAGATTGCGCTTGCCAGAATCTGATACTAGCGGTGTAACATTATAAATAGCCAAAAGTCATTTATTTAACAGGAAAAATAATTCCTTGCAATCCGAACGACGTTTCATATTTTATTGTTTACAATTCAGCTGGTTAATATCCAATAAGCTAATTATAGAATCTGTTCGTGCTTGGATGTTTCAATATCTTTCTAGCGAACACCGTATCTTTATCGATATATTTAAATTCTGTGTTACGTCGGCTGACTTTCTACCTGGGCCAGGCTAGACACCGCGGACAGGACGGCAGCCAAATGTCCGCACATCTTTGTCGCGTACCCTCAGTAACCTCAAGGACCCGTCATAAATCTCACAAAAATCTGTCTAAGATCCTACGAGCCGGATGTAACATCTGCTTTAGCAACTGTCTTTATGTTTACTTTTTTATTACGGGAAAGTTAGTTTTTCGCACGTGCGATGCCTCCTACTATCAACTTTCCTCCGAGGGCGGCTAAGACCCTTCCTACTCTACCGGTCATCTTATTAACCAATGAGAAACAATGTCCACTACCCTCACTTTCCTGACCAAAAATATTATGAACAAATCAGCTGATCCCATGCGCTAGACACACCCATCACTAGCTCTCCTCCGACACAGCATTGTCACTTCTGAGTCTGTCGTCGTCCGTCGTCAGAACAGTCCACTCCGTAAAGGATTCTACCCTTAAGTCTTAGTTCGTTGTTCGTCGTCAGAACAGTAAAGTCTGTAAAGGGTTCTACCCTCGAGTAAAAATCGTCACTCAACGTTAAATCAGTCAACAAGTCTGTAAAAGGTTCTATCCTTAAACTCTTACTTAACTTGCATCGACGCATCAGTGTACCTCTGTATATTTAGTAAACTGTTATAATAAACTCCAAGTTATACTTGTTAATTCGGTGTAACTTCAATCTAACCACCCCTATTATCGTAATTGAAATAAGGGGATCGATCGGTTCGTGGCGTCGATCGTTTCATCGTAACGGGAATTTACGACTCCCGTTGACGTGCTTCCTCGCGATCGCGTCTCTCCGCGAACGGTCGTAACATTCTGTAAATTCGTACTTTTACAAGTACAACTAAAGCAACAAATAAATAGAAATTTATTATGCGTACTTTTAGATTATTATATACGTCCTCTACGTTCCTGCATCTTTAATCCATTGACGTACAAATAAAATGGAATTTGATGCGTCTGAAGAATATTATTTAATCTGGTTCGACTGAATAGTTATATGCAAGCTCAGAAACAGAATATTTTATTTCGAAATTTACATTGCTGTATAATATTTAATCAGGTTGATATACAATGCTAATGGGCAGTAATTAAGTAACATAAAATAATAAATTAATAATTCTATAAAGTATGATACATTTCAAAACATTTTCGAATATGTAGAGGAACTAGACATTTCTTCACTACCAAGTTGTTTTCGCTTTTTATATTATTTTATACGCAGACATGGCATCTTTTTACAGGATGTTCCCTTTTATTATATATGTTCAGGTAAATGTGCCCAATGTTTCGCTTGTAGCCAAATTGGGCACTCACTTTGCGATGGTCTGTTCCGACGAATTATGTAGCATATCTTCTGCGATATTCATTTTGTTATCGGTACTGTTGCGGAGAAACGAGGTGAGAGCATCTCGAGCATTTTAAATAAAACAGAATCGATGCACGATTTTCGGCGTCAGCCGGAGACAGTTCTTCGCGTCTCGAAGACGTCAAAGTCTACAATGGCACATGAAATGGAACATCTTCCAGACGTCATTGTATGCCAAGGAGTTAAATTTCTCACAGATGCGCAAATATCCCAAGTCTATTCCAACGCAAAGGAATATAATTTATATCTAAGACTACGAGGCATGGAATTAATCTTAAATATATTTTGAAGTGGAAAGTAATCGAACGAAACAGGATAATTCCTGGCACACGTAGAATACCGACTCTAGGATCGTAAAATAGGATTGCGAAGGATTAAATTGCCTCTTCGTTCCAGCGAATAGAGAAACTCTCAATACTATCATACTCATTAATAGTAATTTTCTTACCTGCCCTGACTTGGACGTCACGGCTGAGCACTCTACCGACGGAATTGCTCGCCACGCATCTGTAGGCCGCGCTGTGCACATCCTGCCGGAACGCGGCGGCCGGAAACGGCAAAAGGACCAACGTGCCGTTCCTCAGCACCCTCCGCACTCCCGGTACGTCGTTCACCGGATGTCCGTCCGCGGTCGACCAATCGATGTTGGGCGGGGGACTTCCTGTCGCGGTACAGTCCAGCCAGGCGCCGCTCGAATTCGAAAATTCCACCCTTGACGGTGGCTCGATCACGAAGCTTGGCCCGCGTAAATGCGCGTCGAATCCATGACCACCCGCGGATGTCACCGCCGCGGCTGCACCTGCGAACAAAACGAAACGTTCAACGCTCGAAAATTCGCATAAATCTGCCGGCTGATTGCGGAAAAACGGCGCCGCTCGCTGAATCGTTGACCGCCCGACACGCGACAGTTTAATTGCGACGTAAATCCCGTCCCTCCTCCATTTTTGCATATTTCTCTCACCACCCTCTGTTCCGGGTCTCCGCTAATAAAACGCTTTGCGTTCATTCGTTTCGTCTACGAGCTTTTCTTTCTTCCTTCGTGCTGATATTTCCGCCGTGATTGCGAATCTTGGCTTCGACGTCTGTCTGCAACGAGTGCAGTGCGGCTATCGATGGACTCGAGGCAGATTCAAACGCGCCAGAGCGCACGAAATGCAAAGACACACGAAATAACAAAATGCAACAATGAAATATTATGTATCAGGAATCGTGGAACACGAAATGGACCAACATCCATAAATTGATATTTCTCCAACTCGTCGTTCGCGTTACTCGCGCATCAAAAATAATCTCTCTCGCGGTTCTTCGTCAAACGAAGAAGAAAATCACGTAGTGAAAACAACATCTTTTTCCTGATTCGATAGCGCCAATCATTCTTAGTCTTAGCCTATGCTAATATCGTTTGACATGTTTTTATCAATTAAGCGTCGATTTCGATAGTCAGCGCGTGCTTTCATCGTAGAAATTCAAAGCGCACTACGAAAGAAGCCATTGCTCGTGCAACGATTTCATATTGTTAACTTTCGTTCGCAAATTTTCCGCGAGAAAAATTGAGAGACGGTTGTGAGAGACAGAGGCGTGCGTTATCTGCAGGTTATTCTTACGCGGATCATAGATTCTGCCATGGAACGCAGTTCGTCGATTTTCAGAACCGATTAAACGCTTCGGTTATCGCGATTGTCGAACGAACGATGGCCAGCACGTAACGGGCAAGTTATCCTACTCGAAGTATATCAGAGGGGCCGTACTTGGACATAATGCTTTGATCGGGGGTGCGAAGACACGAGTCAGCAAGTACTCGGCTCTTGCATCGTTAGAAGACACTTCAGGCTAATAACTCCGGCCAGGACACTCCCGCGACTCTGGAGTGCAGTTTAATTGTCGACGTTATTCGTACGCTACGGTAAAGAAACTACGAGCAAAGTTCTGTTCTAGCGGGTGGGTAGCTAATATCGTTCATTCCCCTACTCTTCCGTACTTCTATTTCCCCATTCTATGAAACGATTCAAGATTGATGGTAACTACGTCGAATGACAGAAGTATTCGGACACTGTAATGTCCGAATAGATCGATCTGGGTTAACGGTAGAAATATCATGTCTTTTCCTTTCTCATAATCCTCTGAATGCTGTTACGATTCTTTAACTTTTTACGTCTCAATCTCGTTTTAGTTTCAACCGAGGGAAAGGCTTTTAACGTTTTACGATAAAAAGATCGTTAATATAAAATTGCAACGAGAAATCACGAACGTTAATAACCATTCCTTCGTACTTTCCTTGAATTTAGGAAATTTTTTAAGGATAAAGAGATACGATCGATCGGGAACGACTCAAATGTTAAGAGTATACCTTTGTTATACTTAAAAAGCAATTACCGAACACAACGATCTGATATTATCTGAAACAAAAGGCAGGAAAAGCTTGATCTTTGGTTTGCGAGTGAAACGTCAGCCAAGAATGGTCGTGTCAGTGAAAATAACAATTTCCGCCTGTCTACTCTTTGTTGCGTTAATTCAGCATTTCTGTCTAATCCAAGAGACTGTTTATACGTGTACAGTTTCATAATTACTTCGCTGAATTCTTTTATATTCATACGTTCATAAATATTTATGTAAACATCGACATCGCGGTACAGATTAAAGTTATCTCATCTTTTTCATATGTACCTTTCACTCAACTTTTAGAACCGCAATCTAACAGACTTGAAAGATCAACACATCGATGCGTTGTTGTTCAAAGACGAAAATAAATTGCATAGCCATAAAGAGACGGAAATTACTTTACGCGAAACATCACAAAAATTTCCACAGAGAGGCACGTTATATTTTCCCAAGACTCGGTTCCTCTAGCTTTTGATGGACGGCGTATATGGACGAGGATACGACGATAACGGCGATCAAAAGAAATTCTCGTTGGTTCGTATCCGCGCAGAATTCCGTTGGTTCGATTTTAACGAAGATCACGATTTCATAGCGGCCACTGTAGAAAGCGTACGTTCTAAAATTTGCGTATCGATCGCTGGCACGCTGGCCGTGTGGTCGTGTGTTAATTAAAAATTCATTTATCTTAAATTCAATTTCCTCTGACTACGAGCCAGTCGTGCTTGCTCTCACACACACATATATACACACTTATACATATCCTGAATGAATGAAAAAATGTCTAAAAAATTTATACCACGCAAGTAGGAAGAAAGAGGCGAGAAAAAGAAGTGGTAAAAGTAACAAACAGAACGGGAATGCAACGGTAATGCAAAATTAATTCGTCTAATAAAGGCGTAATTTTTGAAGCGAAAGAGCATGTTCCGTCATTAAAAAGAAGCACCGCCGCTGGCTGCTCACGAGCGTACTGAAACCAGGAGATGGAACGATATTGCATATCTCTCTGGCATCGTCCATAAGTGAAGAGCGGTTCGGTGAAACGTGGAACTCATAACGACGCGACGTCCAAGGGAACGGACGTAACTCGTTTATAACGACATTTGAAGGAAGAAGAGGGATACAGAGGACGAGGAGAGTGAGAGAGTGAGAGAGTGAGAGAGAGAGAGAGAGAGAGAGAGAGAGAGAGAGAGTTTTGAGTCGCGACCGAATTTCGTAATACCCGTTGCAGAATGGTATGCGCGTCGCATACAAAACACAAAGTATGCAAATCCTGGGTGCCGCGCGGTCGAATTGAAATCCCCGTAGTGTCCGGCAATTACAAACCGTCACGGTGACTCGCTTTCGGAATTGTCTCGAGCACTTAATTACTAATTCCAGCCAAGTATTTCGTTGGCCGGGGGCATCACGTTGAATTACACGCATGGCACCTTACCCTCCGCTCGTTCGTTTTCCACGCGCATACATTATACACGCGAGTGTCGCGATTAATGTGGATATCTCGACTTTGATGGACGGAACGTCGCACGGAATTGTTCGCTTGCGCGGTACAATTTTTGAATGGAAATTACGGCTCCGTTTTTCAATGACGTTTTCGGGCATTGGTTTTTAACAACAGGCAATATTGGCTTATGGTTCAATAGTGAGTCTTCAGGAATTCTTGCGTTGCAGTAACTTTTATCGGAGAATTTGTGGAAAGAAATGACCGCCCTGCGTTTTTTCTTTCTTTTCTTTTTTCTTTTTTTTAGTTTTTTTATTGCACTCGATACTATCTCGATGCTACTCGACACAGACAATTTTTTAAAAATTGATTTGGAGGTTTAATCCCTTCACTGTGTCGACTATTGGAGAAAATAGTTAGTTTAGACTACAACTTCAGGGAACCATGGTAATGTAAAGGTTCTTAGAAAGAAAAGGAATCATTTAATTCCATTGGAATAAACATACTGTAAGTTATTGGAACATGCAAATACGTTTAGCTGATTACTCGGTTTTCGGTTTCTAATCAATGTATCCTGGAAATTACATCAATTCGCCGATTCTCGTTTAGTTGATCACCATATCGATGCAAACTGAATTTCATTATATTTAATAATCAACAATTAAATATGTCAATGGAATTGCTAACTAAGAATAGTACACAGCTATTGTTACATTATCATCACGCGTATATAACTATTCCTATAATAATATATATCGATATATAAAAGGAAATAAATATAACGCGAATTGACGAAATAATATATGCATTCTGAATGTATACGACCTAATTTAAATAATAATTATTATATAATTGCGACATTAATACAAAGCTAACATTGGAAACAAAAAGCGTAATATTCTACTCCCGTGTTGGACGAGATTGGACGCTTTTTGGTTTAAATCGATTGAATAATTTTCCCCATTAAGGAGAACTTAATAAAAAATTTATTCTAGAAGTATAATTGTATTACAAGTTTCGAATGAAAATTCTAGAATTATACTGTGATCCTTAAATTATGGGAATGTATTGTACCATGTATTTGCGGGAATTTAAAGATTAAAGAAATGTCTGAAATACGTATAATACACAAAAAGATAGAAAATATGCAAAATAGAATATTCCTTATATTTTCAAGGTTCTGCATTTCTTTGATCGAAACTGTTCGATGAAAATATTTTGCGATTGATTAATTTTGAACCAAGGGTTTGATCGATTGATTTCGATAATGGTCGTAATATGCTATGTTTTACGAACTAGCCTAAATATAAAAGAACTAACATATAAAATGTATAAAAAGAAAAATTAATATATATATTCTGATCATGATTCTTGATTGTTCTCCTATAATGGCAAGCACTTTTTCTATCGACAAATGAAAAATTTAATATTGCACATCGATATTGGACGAGATTCGACGTTTTTCAATTACGTAGGGTAATTATGGAATTGTTAATTCGACGTGCGAATTTTTATCGCGCCTCGGGAGAAATTAAAATGCGAATTAATGGACGAGTTAAAAGGAACATTTGAATTTAATTGAGGAGAAGCGGCCGTGAAATAGCCGCGTTGGTTGCAAACGGAACGTGTACAGGATGCTTTAAATCGAGAGAAACAAGGTGTTGTTCTTTTTCCTTTTTTTTTTTTTTTTTTTTTGTTAGTTTAGTTGCAAGGAACTACGAATGGATGAGGAGCACTGGGAGGCAAAGAACGCGAACCTTTTTGCCATTTAACTTTACGGAGCATAAAGGAAATTATCCCATGCTGAAGCTAAGTATCACTAGCAGTCCGTAATATCCGTTCTTGTTAAGCTACTTTCCATTCTTTGCCATTTACGCCGCTGATAAATTATTTTAAGGTATCAGTTTTTACATTTTCTATTTATATTACCATAGTTTCGTAAACAATGTTGCAAGCTTATAACGTAATGTAACATTTCGAAGACTTATGAAACATTTTTTATTATAAAAATTCAGGCTGTAACTTTTTATGTAATTTTAGTATGATCTCTTAAAGAGCTTTTCAGGTGTACGATAGATGAATGAACCTAATTTTCCTGTGTCTCGCATTTCCTCACAAGTGCAATAATAAATTTAATATTCTACTATCCTTTTATATCTCACTTAAACAATATTTTCCTTTCTACGATTCTCAGAATCACTTTATACACATAATCTTGTCAAGCCACATAAAGCTTCCTGTTCACCAAACAATAACGTCATCTTTACCACCGTAATCTTTTTACACGACCAAGTAAACTGTACAAACATTATAGGATAAATAAAACGACATCGTTTGATAAATAAAATACAGTACTTTCAATCTTCCAATAACGTAATCACTTTAACCATTGATCGATCCTAAGATTTCAATAAAGGAAATCACATTAGATTTCAATAAAAAAAAATACATCACATCAAGCATCATACGAATTACATTAATTTAATAAGACAATTTAAAAAAGATCTTCTAGAAAATGTCTCCTTTACAATATACTCGTTTGTAACTGAAAGAAATGAAAAATTCAATCAATTTCTAACACATGCCAATCTAATCCCAACGCCAATCAAAAATTCTGACACAATTCAAAAAAATAAATTTTACACGTCTATTTTTACTAACTCGAAAGCCACAGTCGAGGATTTATCGCGGTTGCATAAGAGAGACTCACAATCTCTGGAAGATTTAGATTCGAACGACTGCAGCGGATAGACAGCAGAACGAGAGAATTAAAAATGCTCGATATCAGCGGAAAGAATGTCTGACTGAATTCAACCGAGTAACGCTCTAATTTTTTATTTGCCCCCTCCCCTATTATCCCCGTCCACCCGTATCGATACGAAACCGTTCCGGACCGCGTTCGTTAGATTCCTCTCGGGGAAATCTAAAAACGCTCTCGAGCCCCGGGGATCGGATCCGACCAGACGATCCGTCTTCGCGGAGCGTCGTCTCAGGCATTTGTTCGACGAGCCGGAAAATCGAACGAGAGTTGGATGGATGACAGGAATTCCCGACAACGTTGGGAATCGCGTGGATTGCACGGAACGATCGGGACGTCCGAGACAACCACCGGCGGACTCCATAAAGTGGCGGAACTCTAAATAGCGACCGGGACAATTAAAGGGCAAGACGTTGGAGAGGGACGGAGATGAGAAGCGTCGTAGGTTTTGTATTTGCGCGTAAAGTTGCAAGAGAAAAGGAGATGGTCGTTGAAGATTGTAAAGATGCGAAGGAAAGAAAAGAGAGGAAGAAACTACGGATAAAAGTAGAATATAGCGAGAAATGAAAAGGTCGAGAAGAATGGAAAGAAGAGAAGAGTAGGAAGAAGAGTTTGTGCATCGCGAGAGCGGGCAAATGGCGAGAAAATATAGTAGCGAATGATAAAAAGGGTAAAGAGTGCGAGAAAGGTGAAGAGAGAAGACGGATAGAAGAAAGGGACTTAATTAAGAAACGGGAAAGATGAGTAATAATAAGTTAGAGCTTAGCTAGGATAGAGAGAATAAATCCTTTCTATTTAGAAAGGAAGAAGTTCGCATGGAGAAATAGAAGAGTAAAAGCTACGAAAGAGTAAGAGCAGAGCGAGAAAGACGGAAGGTGTGAGAGCAAAGGGAAGAGGATGAGAGAGAGGAAGCACTCGGCAGGTAATAGCTCCCAATTACCATAACGCTTGGCTAAGCCGACTAATCGGTTCCGCTTATGCCGACCGGCAAATTATTATTAATCACATTGCACGTGGATTACCGTTTATGTACATCCCCAGCGATGGCATTTGCACTCTGGGTCACGTCGCGCGTCCATGCCAGCCTAGTAGCATGAATTTCCAAATCGGTCTTTGATCTCACGGTTACTCACGCTCCAGTAGAACTGGATCCTCGAGAAATGCTAAAAGCATTTCCGGCGGGTTACTTCTCAGAAATTTCTCGATTGGAAATGTGGAAATGCTGATAACAGGCCTCTCGCATCGTGTCAAAATTATGTTCGTCAGCATTGTTTGCCGTTAATGTCGGATTTCTGACTTTTGTCAATATATCGTCAAATATAAAGCTGGTCAGCTACAATTTATGGTACTCTATAAATTATATAACGTGTACGTTATGTGTACACTCATATAGGAACATATCGATACATAGGTATTGTTATAGAAATACATAGTCAAAGTTAAACTCGAATTATTTCATTTTAGAATCTTCGATCGAAATTTTCATTCTATGTTGTACGCGATAAGTGATATCCATGGTCTTTGCTAGCTGATGGAAAGAGAAAATAATGAATTTTCAAAATTCTACCTTTTAGAACCATTATAATATTTTAAAATTCATTTCTATCGAAGGCAAAGCTTATACGTACGTTGTAATTTTTTGTCAACGTTTCAACTAATTCCGTATATTGCATTTGACAATCAAAAAACACACGTAAAACAAAATTTCAATTTTAAAAGCTTTATACCATTATTTCGCGTTTCAATAAAGCTTTGAAACTAAGTTTTCCTGAAAAAAAAAGAAAAAGTTATATAAGTATAAAAATAGATCGTCCACTTTATGCGAGTGTAACGAAAATTGAAATTTCAAAAATCTCTCCATTTTCCTATACACAAATTTTTAATTTCGACCTTTCTTGCGTAAAACCTTTAGAAAAAAAGTATTCTGATATTCAAAATAATCGACAAATATCAATCGTTTAATAATTCTGATCCATGAGACACACACACACACACACACACACACACACAAAATAAATATCATTTTGTTCGAAAATTTTGTAACCAAATTTGAGAAAAATTTGAAGATATTGAATCTTTCTATCGACAAACCATTCAACTTTCCGATATTTATTGATTAACTTCGTGATTACTTTACCGCAAAAATTTGCAAAGTATTCAGTTTCTTGACGAATGTCGAACAATTTTTATCTATTTCTCGTAGGAATATAAGACTTGTCTTTCTTGTTACAAAATGATACGTTGACCAATACAAAAATTTGTTCTCTCATTAATTGTATTCGACGTTCAGTTAAAGGTAGAATTTGTCAAACAGCATTTATACAGACGACAAATGATAATATACAAGCTACAAAGATATGTATATCAAGTGTCAAAAATCCTACGAACTTCTCGAACCACCGGAGAGAAAGCAATATACACATTTGCCACGATGATCAAAGCAAAAGTATCGAAAGGTTTGTGGTTCCTTACATCATCGCTGTACATTGGCGAAGAGATTAATTGTCCGTCGTAAATCATAGCGGAATTTCGTTGGGAACGTCGGGGTTCGTCGAGCCAGGTTAGTCGAGGAAAAATTGATAGAAAGAGAGGATTATATTCGGAACAAGTTTCCTTCCGTGAAAAATTGGGTTGCTTCCAGAATCAGAGCTTTTGTGCGGGATTTCGGGACGTCGCGTCGCGTCGGTGGAGTCGGTTTCCATGAAACGAGCCGACTGGCTTCGGGACCGGCCAAGGTAAGCTCGACTACGAACTCGGAATCAATAGGCGGAACAAACTGTGTAGGTGGGTAGAGGTCGCTGGTAAGATTGAATTTGCAGACTCTACCGCCCTTGTCGGTGAGAAGGGACCGGATAAAAAGAAAAAAAGAAAGAAAAAGGAAAGAAGAAGAAAAAAGAGAGCGAAGGGCAAACCTAGAACGGATAAGAGTCTAAAAGTCTCACGAAGGTGGTTCCTCGCGAACTGTTTCCTTCTTTTTTCTTTCCCGCGAAGGTTCTCGTGTTTACTCTACCGATCAAGACAGCAATTATTTGATCCGGCTGTAGGGACGAACCCCATCGCGAATCGTAACCTTTCGAGAAGAAGGTTCTCCATTTTCCTCTATCTTTCTACTCGTTGAGATTCTGTTCCCTCTTTCCCTTCCTTTCTGTTTGGAATTTTGAGATAATTTGATATTCGCTCGAGTGGATTTTAAATATTAAGCGGAATTGCTGGAAATTTGCTCATCGTCTGAGTTTTCTTATTTCAATACCGCTTTATAGATAAATAGCGGATACTGGATTACCGGTTCAAGAAATCATTGTTAGAGTCGATACGGTTTATACTTGGGGTTGGAGATAAAGATATAAATTCCAGTTCTTATCTTTCGTTCTTTGCGTAAATAACTATGACTATTCTTTTCTCATTGATTCGTTTAATCTGTAAACTCTTTTCCTCTATATTAGGAAATCCTCGAGAAAAGACAATTTCCTCTATAGTAGCCGGTGGTTTGTGTTGGTGTCCTACTCAAGTTCAAGCGTCGTACAAATATCCATTTAAAGCTGCCAGAATATCTCCCAGTGCAAGGTATACATTTCTTTCCTTTCAACGTATCCAATTTCCTCCTTATTTTTTTTTTTCAATATTTTCGACCAACGTATCTCGTAACAGTGGTCGGATTTACTTTGTATAAATAACAGTGACAGTGTGTTAATTTTTACCGTGTAATTAACCTCTGCAATTATTATACTTTTGCTTCAGTCTTAATCTTCAAGGAAGTAACATTTCCTCATTTTCAACCTTCCTGCATTTTACGAACATATTTACACGTATTATACGACGTTATCGATTTACGATAAAAGAGAATAACAGCAGGTATTAGATCAAAATCGAATTGTCCCACGAACACGTATGTAGTTACATGGCTGAGTAGCCTAAGGATCAAGGCAATTTGCATTGAGCGGAAGAAAACAAATTATCTGATATAATATCCGATTAACAAACATCCTCGTCTATCCTTCTCCGCGCAACGATCAAACACACTCGCTAAAACCCTCCACAAACAAACGAATAATCTCAAAGAAAAACACTATCAAACCTAATTCACCTATTTGATACGAATTACGTACATATCTGCCCCGTACACTTAGTTTTTTCTCTAAACAAGCAAGCGCTAGTCGACATTCGCTGCATGTTCTATCAGCTCCTTGCAGGACCATAATAGGCTAAGCTGAGCGATAAATTCTGGGTATCTTGTCGCGCACAGCTACCAACGGATTCATCGACGTATTTTAGAGGACACTCGAGTCACCTGAAATATTCACCTCGACCCGTTGGGTAGGTCTGAAGCCTTATTTCTCTCTTGCTCTCCCCTGTCTCTCTCTTTTCCTCTCTCGAGGGTTCTGCGTTTAAAGTTTAAGGAGACCCGTGTTCGTCGTTGTACGATGTCGTTGCGTTTCCGACTGGTGTAAGGAAAGGGCCGTGAGCTTGTTCGAGGTCGATATCAGCTTCTTCGTCTCTTATATGGATGGCTTCCCTGAGGCTATGCAGTCACGTCGCTACGTTGTAACTTTCAGCCGGACCGATGTATTCAATCTGCTACGGTGATCCCTGTACCGGAGTCTTAAATCTCGATGCACAGTAGCAGATGAATATTTTCCATTAAGTAGCAGATTGTAATCTTTGTTCACTGTGTCTGGATGAAGGATACGATCAAAAAGTTGGTACAATTTTCATTTTTTTAAAGATAGTATGTATTTGTTTCTCGACATTTATATCGTCCCCTTCAGAGCAATCACCATTAACGATAATTACTCTCTTGCCAATGTTTGCTCTATCCTTCCAAACATTTTTGGGATTCATTTCGTTGTATGTATTTTAGTTCGCTCTGCGTTTTTCGTTTTATGTCTTCGGTGCTTTGATATCGTTGTACTTTCATAGCTTTTTCCATTAATGGCAATAGAAAGAAGTTGGCCGGTGAATATGGCGATTAAGAAATCACAACTGTATCGTTCTTTGCCAGAAACTTTCTAACGAGCGACGATGCGCGAGTACGTTCTTCCATTCTAAGCGATCAGAAAATCGCAGAAATTACGGACATACAACTTACTCAAGGGGCGATCAAATCCGAAGTGATCAGTCGATTTAAATAAACAAATTGAAGTGAGTCACCAACGGACGAATCTCAACAACATAAAGCAATCTTTCTTGCAACAGGTACTTTCTAGACCGCGAAATTACCAACTCGCGTGAACGTTTTCATCACACCTTGTAATGTATATCCTGCATTGTATTAGGTTCTTCGGAAAGTTCATTTTCAGAATGCGGAAATTCTAAATTCTGACGTTTCTACCTATTACTTATCAAATACAGCAATTAGGATAAGACTAAAGATCAGTCAATATCCGATGTTCTTCAACGAGACGTTAGGTTCCGAGGAATAAAGATCGAATAAAACTTGAATGTCAAAGAGAGACGAAATCTCGTTAATTGACAAAATTTCATTGCGACGTATGTACAATACAACGTGTATAGCTGGGGAAGAAATACGAAGCGACGTGGAAACGAGGCAAGCGACCGATTTTAGGAGCCAATGCCACGAAGAGAACGTCAGGGGCAACAAGTTGCCAAAGTTGTTTAGACGCCTTGGAACTGGTTTGGCGAACGCTTCTGAAAAACTATCACCGTGTAGGGACACGGGGCAATTTTACAGCGTATACCGGGGCGGGAAAAAGTTTCCGTGGCGGGCAACAAGTTGGAGAAGTTTCGTTATGACCGCGGTGGCGGTGCTTCGTGAACGGTCCGTGGGGCGTTTCGAAGAGCGTCGAACGACTAATCTTACGGCTTGCGGAACCTCGATATGAGACTATACGTGGAAAGTTTTCGCGAATCCTGCTCGTAGAAAAACGTCATCGATTTCATGGAATAGGGGTAAAGTGAATTGTCTTGGTTCTTCCAATCAACTATAATACGATCTTTCTTACAGGCGACTCCTTAACGTTCGAGATTATACGATTCGAAGGATAAACGGAAAATTACGGACGTTTGGGTTTAGTCTTTTGCGTTCTTGAAAAGATTCATGAAGACACAAGAATATTCTTCAATGAATATTTGTTTAAAAATTACTTTTAATTGAAATCCTACGCGAATGAAATTTGTCTCTCTGGTTTAATATGATGTTACATGAACTAGAACAGGTGGCACACATATATAATGCATCTTTATTTTCAGACGCTCTACAGATTTAGAATATCTTTAGCAATACACTTAGATAAAATTAAATGAATTTCAATAGAGTACGATCTTTTTACTGCTATCAAACAATGAACTAAACAACTCCCCAGTTATTAATACCCAGAACGACATCCTCATTATCTACCTTCATAAAGTTTTATCTTTACGTTTTCTATTACGCGTGCATTAACTCTCCTTTTTTTTTTCTTTCTTTTTGTTAGTAGTTCCCGTCAACTGTCGATCTAATTTTCTTCGTCATAATTAATTTATGTATGCCACAGCAATACAGACGGAAATGAAAAATCTCGGGCCCGCAAGAATACAAGGACGTAATAACGCTCTCTTTCATCTAGCATTATTAATTCCGCTGCAGGCTTTTGTTTTAATAAAAATGAATTTTTCATAAATGAAAGAGACAATACCGGTTTAATTCGCAAAAAATGAAGTCATAGTTTCCTTTTATTGCGCGTAGTCGAAATAGGAGATGCAAAATACCATTATTTTTTTCGGCAATCATTGCGATCGAACGTTCCCATTGAAAGGCGTTCGGACGAATCGTAATACAATTTTACGTCTCTTTTATTCATAATATACATACATACATACATACATACATACATACATACATACATATATATATATATATATATATATATGTACAGCGTTACCATAGAACAGTGATACATACACATGCCATTATATCGCGATACTTCGAGGTTTCACGAAACTTTCAATTAAGACGAAGAGAACGTAAGAGAAGGCTGGAGAAGTAACCAAAGATTATATCCCGCGAGTTACTCTCAGCAGCTCGTATTTTTTTTTTGTCTTGAACGAAGAAAAGAACGAAGGGGGTGTTGGAAAACGCGAAAGCTCGCGCGCACCTTTCTTTCTAGCGGAGGTGAACGCACCTTCGGTCACTGCTGATGTTGTCGACTCTCGGAGGTGTTAGTCGTTTTAATTTCTCGAATAGAGAGGAAGAATGGAAGGGAGAGATACGAGAGAAAGAAGGACGGACGGATTGTGATTGTTTGAAATATGAAAAAAACTTTCAACCCTAACCGCGCTTAAGACGAGAACCTTCCCCTATCCCCCTCCTTCTCTTTTTCTCTTTCGCTTCCACTTGCTTCCCTTTCTCTCGTTGTTTCTCGTTTCCACTCTAAGCCAGAGCATACACGTTCTTTCAGTTACTTTTTCCCTCCCTTTCAGGCTTCCTTCCTGCCTTCTAGTACGCGCAGATTTCACAGCGTACCACGAGTGCTCCGTAGCGTAACCTTTTCGTCATTTTAAAATGCTCTGAAAGCCCGTACGGAGTTTTCGGGACAAAAAGCTGCTTTTCTTCCGGTTACGTTAGTTTTATCGCGCTCTGTTCACCTGCCGACTTACTTTCCCTCTTCCTCTCTTTCACTTTGTTTCTATCTCCCTCTCTCCTTTCTCTCTCTGTCTCTCTCTGTCTGTCTTGCTTTCTTCTTCTTTTTTCTTTTCGACGTCGTAGCAATTTCTCAGCACTCGTGGCTCGCTCTTTCATACGACGTCTAGTTGATACTTCCGATAAAAGAATCTTCCTGAGGGAAAAAGGTCCCGTGAAAATCTTGGTGTTCTTGTTAGACGGCGAACTTCCGGACCAATTTGTCGCGGTCAAGAGACAAGCGACGCGTTTCTTTAACTATTGAACGCCATCGATTCGAAAGACGAATTAAGTTTCTGATAATTTTCGAAACGTCTCCTGATCAATTGATCGCATAAATATATTCAACGCGAATAAATACAATAAATAAATACTATAAATAAATATAATCTTACGTAATTGCTATCAAAAAGCTGTACAATAATAGTTTTGCCCCACGATATTTTAAGATATGTTCTAATCGGAGCAGAGTAAATTAACTAAGTTTCTGCAAATGTGCACGAACACTTGCGAACATACGGTAGTCAAATTTTCACAACTGAAAGCAGGTAGGTATTGATTAGCTAAAATATCAAATATAATATATAAATATTTCTATCTGTGGAAGATAAGTTTTCCATTTCAATGCATCATTATGAAATGAAAATTTCGTTAAAAAAATATTATATGCTTCGTTTCGTGTACGAGTAATTTATGAAGTGCAACAACGCGTTAAAGTTACAGTTACAGAACGAAGTCGAAATATTCACTGATCGTAAATTCTAATAAAAAAATAAAAGAAAGCTAACAGAGTAACATGTATTTTGTTCAAAATTAATATCTGGCGATTTATAAAGGAGTAGTTTTAGCAAGAAGTTGGCGAATGAAAAGTACTCTACTAGCAGCAAAAAGACGAAACTGGTCTCATCTACATAATTTTCATTCCGACTAAGCTTAAACGAACGTTCTCAAGCGTTCCGCGTCCAATCCCGTTCGCATATCGATTTCGTTTGCCATAAGAAACCCAAACAGCATGGGACCGCCCTAAAGAAACAATCGGCTCTTTGATGACGGAGCTATCAAGCAGATGTATGGTGCTTCTCTTTACGATTCACCGAGCGAGACTCGACTCAAACGATCCATCGGCAGGCGGGTAAAAGGATTTCCCGATCGTCGAGTGGGACGTAACAATCTCATTTTCTTTGTCCCGGAAGATCGAGTGGGTGGTGAGAGGCGGATGGACGCGTTCACCGCCCCGCAGGTGCAAGAATATAGGTTCGCCTGGAACAATGAACGCAATCAATGCGGTGTGGCACCCCTTCGACGTCAATCAAACGGTCGGTGTACGCGCCAGTAGCCCATTGGCCCCGATTGCCTTTTGTCGCCCCTGTAGTGTTCGCTGTACGCGGCAAAGAGGAATTGGATGGACCAGGATCCACGCGGATAGCCAGATTTGCATCCAACAAAGACAGACGCGGAAAGAGCGGAAAAGGAACTCAAAGGATAGAGCGAGTTGGCTTTGGATGAAGTCGAAGCTAGGGTAGATGAACACGGGTGGACAACGATGAAAGGGAATGCGAAGAGGAGTATAAACTGATAAATGGAATGACACGAAGGGGGAGCGTAAGCTTGGTCAGGGATTGGCGAATTGATGGTGGGGGTTATATAGGGGTGAAAGGGGAGAGAGAACGGATAGAGAGATTGCAGCGGACGGTAAATGGGGCGAATTCCAGCCGAATACTGCCTGCTTGCGACACGCGTGTTGCAGTACTGACCAGTTCACGACCCAATTTCGAAGGGTTGTTTTCTCTCTCCCTCCCCCTGTGTATTCGTCTCTGTCTGGAGCACGTACCATCCCTTCTCTTTCGATGGTGGTTCGTATCCCCACTTTCTCTCTCTCTCCCTCTATCTATCTTTGTGTCGATCTTCTTGAATCGAGTGCGTACGTGAACGAGATATACATATACGTGCACGTATATATATACGTACGTATGTATGTTGAAGAGGTAATATATCGGTAAGCGCGTTGATTCGAACGTATTCGGTAGGTGGAGGCGTAGAGGGTGCGAGTCGATCGATTATCGCAACACGAGAATCAGGTGAAAGCGGGTGATCCTTGTTTCGAGCATGGATACTCCCTGCTGATTGATTGCTATGTAGGACGCTAATATCGCCACGCGGTGACAACGTGTAAAACATCGTCCCGTGTCTACCATACGATGTTTCTTGTAGTTCCAATGTAGCTGTTGCTTCGTTGCGATCAGACAATCGTCGCTATCAGCCAGATCAAATTTTTCATTCGAAAGAATGATTAGCTCGTCGTATCCCCAAGGTCCGATATAATTTCGTTGGGTATTTTATCGGATGGCGGATAGGAATTTCTAGCGAACGCTGTACATTATCGATCTCGTCGGAGCAGCCAAGAGGAATTTGTCGATACAAATGAAATTTCGGATTGCACTCGATAATAGGTTTAAGTGGCGTTTTAATGACGCGGTATAATAATTACACGCAGCTATCGATTGCTTTCCGCTTTCCATTGGCTAGAGATATATCAGATCGTGCTCGACACGACGAATATCGGCTCGCATCTTGTTAGCGATATTCCATTACACGGCGACACGCTTATGAAACAGAAATAACATTTAAGCAGCGTGCTAAACGAACTGATTTTAACGAACGGCTCTTTCGACGTGCTCCAGCCGACAAGTTCTTGTAATTAACACAATTGTTAGCTCTTTTTTTCTCTTTTTGTGTTCCTGTTTTTTGTTTGACGTTGCCATCGTGTCTACAACCTGAGATAATTGAAGATGAATCTTCCACTTGCTGAATGTTCGATGTTTCATGCTCGGTCAATAACCTCGCCGTTGATCGATAAATGCAACTATCTCGCGGTTTGTAATTATAGATAATGCACCCGTGGAAACGTCGAGTCGCGTTGCTTTTCAAATTTTCGATATCTGCGAACGTCAGGCGCGGAAACGGTGATGCGCCATCGACGTTTTATTTGAAACGTGATAATGCTCGTGACAATTGTGTTAACAATTTCTAAAAAATCTGTTCCGTACCAATGAAATGTAACGCTGACAGCTCTGTCTTATTTTTTAAAGCAAGAAATGTTTAAATCAGGAAATGTACTTTTACTTCGAGAAACGTCTATTTTTAAGTGTTATCTTTTAATGAACCAAATGTTTTATATCTATAATTTCTGGGGGAAAATTATGTAGCGTTTTCAATAAGTCGCTGGATTTTAGGTTGAACAGAGTTATTACAAGAACTTTTCACGAGTAACGAATTTTCAATGTTAAGAGTGCTATGTGCAAAATTAATAACACAGAAAACTGTGTAATTTTATTAACATATTTATTGAACTTTTAAAACTAATTTCTGATACGTATAATATATAACGTCATTGTGACATTGTATAACTAGACTTCTGAATTTATTCAAGCTGCAAGCGAGAACTTGAGATTTGTGCAAACGCTATCTAAATTTAAACGAAACGTCTATATTCTGTTTATACTTTTTACTAGACTATAGTGATGTGTATATTATTTAATAATCAACATTTTATCAAATATAATTTTTATTACGGGTTTCTTGAACGTAATATTAACATTTTATCGACGGATCTTTTCGCTCAACGCAAATGATACATAATAGTTACATCAATCGTTCACCTTTTGCAAGAGCCAAAGCGCTTTTAACGTGTACACCTATTACATTGTAATATAATAATTTTACGTAGGACGCCAGTTGATCGCCGATGCACAACGTAAATTTTACTTAAAACACCAATTACCATGCTTCGCCGTTAACGTTGTTAATATCATACAAAACCATAATAAAACTTATACTTTGTGGAATTTTGGTTATCGAGTACATAACATAATTAGTAGATTTTAGATCCTTGGACAGATTAAATTTTCATTCTTAAATTAGATTTCATTAAAATTATTAATATTAGTAAGATTAAAAAAACGACTAAATGATCGTTCACAAATATTTTCAAAATTATCTTAGAACCCTACACGAATCGATGCTTTGGCGTTTGAACGAAGAACGTCGTAAGACAGCGTGTGATTTGGGGCAAGTTAACGATGGTACCTTCGTCGTTTGGCAGTTTATCGTCTTCGATGGATTTAGGAAACGAGCTAAGATGGTTGTCGCTGAGTATTATGGCAGTGTTTCTTTCCAAAAGGAAAAGGACGATGGGGAAAGAAGCGACCAAGCAGGGAGGACTATGAAGGAAGCAAGGACGACGGGTAAGGACACCGGTGATTTCCCAAGAGGGATCGTCTACTTCTCCTTCCGTCCGCTTCTTTCTAGTATTTCCTCGCGTCGTTCTATCCTCGCAAGTAACATTGTTCGTGTCTTAAGCTCAGCAGCGTTATTTCGTTTATTCCGTAGTCGACAATTTGTCTCGTTATAAGCAGGAGTAAGAATCGAGATGCTCCGCACAACAGAATTTTAATATTTCACGCTTTCCGAATGCTGGAGAAAAATCGAACAATTTTAATACGACGGTGAACTAATAACATCCGACCGATCTGATGTTACACGTGTCGATAAAACGACTTGGAACGATAGAAAAATATATGGATTATATATTAGAGCAGACATGATTGATTAGAATAAGAACATTTCTAATGAGAGGTGAATTTTTAGGCAATTAGGTGAATGTTTAGGAACTTTTTATGCTTCGGGAACAATTTTACAATCGAAGCCTCAAAAGACGATCAGGATCAGACAACTTCGAGCAAACTCATTGTTCGACTTATGTTGCTATTCTCTATTGCTAGATTGGAATAGAAATTCTGTGGAAAACAGGCAATAAATTTCATTTAAATTCCTCTATCTTGTTATTCTCTCCTGGAGACAAAAGTTTGGGACCTACAGGTCCTAGAAACTTAAAATAAAATCAATTTAAACTTTTCTTACAGTAGAAAATAGTCGAAAATCTACAGAAGTAAAAGAAATTACTACTGGTTTCAAGAATTATAATTACAGCTGAGAAAATGATTCTAAATTGTTAGCCGATACTGTAGACCAATCTTTGCAAATTGTTGCATGTTAACACATACTTATAGATGTTCTGGCGTATAGTTATCTTTTGCTAGGTATTTATTTTTTCAATAAATTTATACAAATTATTGTACATATATTTCATATACATTTTCACTGATCTCTAATCAATGAAAATCAGCATCGTTTAACCATGGTGAATGTAACCTTCGACGCTTTCAACACTTATAATCAGATTGGAACGTGAACATCATTTCGATATTTTGGCAAACCACGTTCGTTAATTTTTCCCAACTTTCTAATGAATTAAATCGAATCGCATCGGATAATATTTACCGGTGTTTCGCGTTTGTACACCATTTCTCGATTCGCTATCTGTTACTTGAGCCGAGATGTATGCAGATTTCGATGGTATACGTATATTTGTTCGCTGGAAGATAAATAATATCGAGTGACGATATTGTACTACGCGCCACGAGAGAATTAGAATGCCCGTTAGTTTTTACATAACGCGTATTTTTGCAATATCTGTTTGCACAGGGTGTTCCAGAAGAACAGATAAATTAAATACAGATACATAAAGGTAGATTTTGGTGATTGTAACATTTTTTGTTTAACAAATATGTATTCGCGATTGTGATTTATATTTTTAGTAGTAAAACTTTGAAAATAGTGGTTTTTGGCTCGTTGACGAACAATCCACGATAGATTGACAGTTCTCGGTTCGGAGATTTCGTAAAATTTTTAGCAACAAATTATGTATTACCTTGTATGGCAATTAGAATATTTATTATTTATAATATTTTATTTACACACTTAAATCGTAGCTCTATAAATCTATTTCCTGCTAGTCTGTCATTCTGAAACACATAAAGGGTGTAATTATTGGGTCTCTCTACGGCTGAAACAAAGTCATATGAAAATAAGAAATTCCTTTTTCGACTAGACTTTCTTTTATAACGTCCTTTCTGTATATTTCAAGAATGAATGTTACCCTTACGAAATATTTAAATTGACTTGCGTTGATTTCAATATCGGTATGATCTTCTTAATTACAAATATCAGTGCTACTTGTTTATGCCCTCCGTCAAAAAAAAAAAAAAAAAAACAACTGTTCACAATTTTATACGCGACAGTCGTAATTATGAAATTTCAACGTAGGCGAACATCATCACGATCTCGAGGATAGTGTCACGTCTCGCGCTGCGCACGCGCCGTAACAAAGGGCTAAAACCTACCAATAGCGCGAGACGGCGCCTCAATTCGAAATAAAATCTAACAATTCGGTTAAAAACCGAATTCGAGCTTCGCAAACCGCCACATGACACCCCCCCCCCCCTCTTCTATGTTTGAACAAACTATAAATACACGTAGCAACATGGAAGGGCATTCATTATTCATTATTATTCAGATCGAGTTCATTATAATTCATTATTATTGTGCTCATTATTATTCAGATTATTCCTTAGTTCTGTGTGATTAGTTCCTCAGTGCTTGGTGATTGATTCCTGGGTTCTTGGTGATCAGTTCCTCAGCTTTTGGCAAGTAATTTCTTAATTATAGCGATTCGCTCTCAATTCCTCAAGGTCTTAATATTTCAGTTACTTTGACTTTTAACTCTTTAGTTCTTTAGTTCCTTAGCTCTTAGCTCCTTAGCCCTTAGTTCCTTTATCTTTTAGTTTTCTCAGCTTTTAGTTCTTAAGTTCTTTAATTCTTTAATTCTTTAGTTTAATTCTTTGTTTCGTTTAATTCTCAGTTCTTGTTAATATTTGTTAATCGACGTGCTCGTATTTGTCAATTTGTAAACTGTCGAAAATCACTTGAATTTAAATCTTGTAATTAGTAAAGCGTATCACGATCAATTGTAAATTCGAATATTCTAAATAATTCTGTTAATAACCAATCAAAATCAGAATAAACTCTTGTTGTGAAAAATAATCGTTTTACAATATAATTAGATTAAACGACCATTTATTCTCGCCAGCTTTGATCCTTTTCCGTGCCAGTACTCCTGCGCATAGCGGGTTAGCCGAAACGTGGAGTTTAGTCGATAAAGATAACGACAACAAAAATTCTAACTGAAGCAATCCTTAGATTGTTTCTGGTGGCAGCAACTACTATTTACCTGAATTTCAAAAAGTAACGGTAACGGAAACCGAACAACAGAAGTAAAAACGTAACAATAGGTTTTAAAGCTGCGTTTCCACGATATTTTCCTTTCCTTGAAAAAGTGAAATACGGTAGACGCTAAACTCTGGTCATATATGTACTTCACTCGCAGTTTATACACATGTCCAACACGAATCACACAAAGACATATACGATCATACGTCCGTTTTATTCATCACAGTTTTCTTAACGAACTCAATTTCACCGGATACACAGCAGAGATAAATTCTGTACTTCACGATGGCCATAAACTTTCATCTGATGTTATCAATTTATTTTTCCGCAAGGCGGGCATAATTCAGAAGAGGAAGTCATAACTTGATCCCCTGCCGTATAGAAAGCTTCGGTACACCGCTGTCCTTCGTCGTTTTCTTCCGGTGCGATCGGCTCACCTGCGGGAGGTCTTATCTCGCTGCGCCAGCCGTACTTCGGTTGCTCAGCTTACTCTCCGTTTCCATCCACTTCTACCCACCACTGTACGGCTCGTAATACACACAATGCAATCGCGCGTTCTGAGAAAAATTCCGAACAAGCTCTTTCTCCCGATGTTACGACGACACTGAGTGGCTTTTACTCCGCTTTCTATTCCAATTCCCATTATCACGAGAACGCACGATGGGGATTATTTTGAGTGGTTATGCGTGTATGGATATTGTGTATGTGTAGAGTGCGACGTTTTAATATCCTACGCAATTGTGTGGAAAACATTGCACAGTATAGGTCGCTGTACACAGAACAATTGCAAAACTTGAGCCAGTCAAAGGTGACGAAATTAGTAGTGAAAACAATCACGTTTCAGACACTAGAACAATGGAATTGACAGAAATACAGCTGTAACGTTGAATTAATCTTGAAATCCGAGACACGATTATACATGTAATCATTAATATTTCCGGTTTACCTATTTGTAAAATAAAATTAATTTCCTACTTCAATTGCGTGGATTCTTGAAGCAGCATGCAGAGCGTACTATTCTAATTTTATGCGAATACATGAATTTAGCGCTAGAATCGAGCTTGTCAAAACGACGCATTTTAGATTTGTTGTTTCTGCGATTAAAAGCTTGCAGCTAAAAGTATCTTTACCAAAATTAACACTGACTTTTGCCGGGATAGGAACGTAATATCATTTGTTCTTTCGTCTAGTCGCGGGGAGACGCGATCGCGTCGAAGCGCGTCAACGGGAGTCGTAAATTCCCGTTACGATTATAACGATCGACACCACGAACAGGTCGATCCCCTTATTTCTTGTGGGATAATAGGGGTATTTGTTGGGGAATGAAACTGTAGTCTACAGTATTATAATATTTATATTTTAACAACTTATTACACTGGAGGTTCCGTCGTATAGGAAGATATAATTGATATAAGTGATGAATAATAATACACTTGATATATGAGTAGTATTAATAAAGAGTAGATTAAGATAATATCACCTTGATCGTAGGCAGGACTATGTTTTAAGGAATATTGGAAGATCCGGAGTTGACTACTCGAAGCTTGGAAGAACAGTCGTGTTGACTGCACGACGTTTGGAAGAACGGTAATGACCCGTCTCGTACAATTACGGAGGAAAACTCGGTATGGGTGTCCTTTTTAATGGGAAAAACCTGCTATTTTAATAGACAAACAACCGCTTTCTCCGTAAGTTATAAGAGCGTGCGATAAACCTAAGGACTGTTTTAAGGACCACCCATAAACCGAAAATACTTATGCGAATAGAAATTAAACTGAGAAGATTTTGTTTACGGTGGTTCCTTAGGTTTATCGAGGGTCAGTGTAACGGTGTGTGGGCCTCGGTGGCCAGACCATGAGGGACGTCGCACGGACCGTCTTACACGACGTAACATCATTCTTATTCAATCGCTTTAATCATAATCGTTTGTGTACAAATGTATAATTCGAGTTTTAAGATCTTAATACGGTAGGTTCATAGCGCACATGGAAATCGAAGATTCGTATAATACGAACTACATTTCTGATTCACATGCATCAAATCTTCAAAGTTCAATAACGTGTCAGAAATATAGATCTTGCTGAAGCTGCGACTGCACTCGATACCATTATTCCCAGTAACCCGTAACCGTGGAACATAAGTGCATTACCGCGTATTCCCCGTCCAATTTCCGGCTTTCCGTTGGAAAAATCGTTTATCCGTGCGTTTCCAGGCGTTCTCGAGGATATTCGACGAAGTTACGTACGACTTCACGATATACGTACGTACGAACGAGGTTTCTTCTTCGGGGTGGAAACAGTCTCGAGGGTCGGTCAACGTCTAACCGGGAAACGTCTTCTCCGCCGTTGCAACGCTTGGGGGGTTCATATCCCCTTTCCTTTCTTTAGTATCCCCTAGTACCTGCACTGGTGCTTATCTCGAGTCTCCAGGCAGCACCTAACGTGCTTCGTCTTCGTGTTCCCTTTTTGCTTCGTAGCCTAGTTCCACCCTTAGAAGATTGCGAATTCGCAAGCCAATCGGCCGTAGCTTCGTGTTACGGACACTACGGACACGCGAGAACCGTTCTTAACTGGTATACGTTGCCATAATTCACGGTGTAATGGTTCGCAGGTGTGCCGCATCGGGACGTGTCGTCGTCTTGATTGCCGAGCGCCGTGTACACGATACTCGAATCCTCGTGGTGCTATTGAACACGCGATGTGACGTGTGAGGGAAGGGCTGTTAACCGTGTTGCTCTTTTGATAGACTCGAGATCGCTGCCTGATACCGAAGGAGCTGCTAGTTATCGCGTTACTGGAACGTGCTTAACTAGAAGCGCGTGTAATTGAATGCAAATACGCGTACAGCGAGGAGATGGTTTACGAAATAGTTCCGGATAAAGATGCTAAAACATAGAGATCGATGGTTGTAACTGGTTGAAGTAATTTGAGATTGTTGGAAGGCGAGCGGCAGGATCGCGACTCCGTTTGCTTGTACCGTCACGTTTGCTTAAATTCTATCAGAATCGTTTCGAATTCAAATAGTAAAATATTCCTCTTTGACGCTTTCTTTCCATTAAATAAGCATTTTTGTTTCTCAAGATTCAAAATTATCTTCCGACACGTACGCGTATCTCCGATTATTCTTCTGCAAAGAATGAGATATCCTCTTGACACATCCAAAAATTACATAACTTTACCGAATCACATTTGCTCGTATCCTCAGAAATGTTCATTAAATCCTACCACCCCCAAGCTGTTCTCTACCATTCAGAGTACATAAGAGATTAATTACGTTAGATAACCTTCTCAGATCCTATTCACCGCCATTTTTTGCCATTTTCGTTAAACCTACCCTCTCGGCAGGAACGCTCTTTCCTGTTCATGGTGTACAAGAGATTAATTATATTAGAGATTATCGTGCAAGCAGCCCCCGAAACTTCTTATCAACAGGATCGACTGGCTGGTTGGATTAGCTTCGATGGTTCGGCGCGCTGAATGCGACGTTATCTCTCGCGGTGCAGTAAAATTGGCGGTGCTTTTTGGTGTCACGAGGCGTATAAACACGTATAAAGGTTACTCCTCGTGTAGATGGTCTACTACGATAGTCCCGGTTTAACGACGCCGACCCTTGGTAATAAGAGGCGTCCCGGGTAACTGCAACCACCGGCAACCAACGCCTCCAACCTACAGGCGGCTGCGTCTCTTATCGGTGGCGTTTATCTGCTTCGCTTGTGAATCAGTACATACGCGACAGCCATTCTTTACTTCTATTTAACGTCGCCGACAGACAAAACTAAAGACAGCAAATAGGATTCTCGCTGAACGGAGAATATTTCATTTTGATTCACGTACGTGGTCTTGGAGTAAAGGATATGCACGGCCATAAATCGAAGCATTAAGTGGACGGCGTTTAATCTAGCTATATCTAGGGCTTTATGCAACCTGGACAGGTGTAAGCACTCTTTTTAGTCTAAAGGGTCTTTAAAGTGGAAACATTTTGAATTTCAGGTTGCAGATGTCATTTACGAGTAGACGTATGAATCTTCTGCTTAAAATCGCCCATTAAAACGTTATGGTATAACATAATCCTGTATCGCTTTTTACTTTACGACGATCTGTTCGATACGAACGTCGACTACAGGCAAAAGTTGCCAAATATATTCTCGCGACCGAGCGTTGATTAAAGTCAACAATACGCTATGTAATCGCTTAATTACAATATATGTTTATAACGTAATGTTAAACGTAGAAAAGATTAAAGACTCAAGATACTCCGATCCCAAGACATAATCAAGATTAATACGATGTAAAGCGGGTTGCTCCATCTATTACGACGCAAGAATCTCTTCCAACAGTCCTATTTTCCGTGATCATCCGGACTGAAGTTTCGGCACGAGGCTTACAGTTAAACCAAGAGTTTCAACACTAATTACTACCTCCATAGATAGTAGTTAGTTAACGGAGGTTTAATTCCCTTTATCATTTTGCATTTAACGTAATATTCCATATCCGAACATTTTCCGCATCCAATAACGATAGGATAGTACTTTAATTAAGGAAGTACGATTATCCCGAAACTAGGACGTTCGTTCACATCGCGTTCGCACGTATAACGCTTTTGCTAGACATTTAATTGGCCAAAAAGGGAAAGCAAAGGAAAAAATAATAATCGAGCAAATTAATCGCCGGTGACACGTTTGGCGACCAGAAATCCGTGTATATCTTGGTGTAGAACAAACCGAAATCGACAAACGGAGAAAGAAAGAAAGAAGAGCGAGAAAAGCGAAATAAATTCGGATTTGCGGTTCTGGAGCGAGCCGAGAGCCGGAAAACGGCGTTGCGTCTGCCACGTCGGAATTTCGTCTCGCTGAAAACAACTAGGAATTTCGGCGAACGATTGCGAATAGCCGGGAAATAGGGTGTACGTATAGTCGAGTTGCGTTTCATTCACGTTCCATCATGAATTCCATTCTCGGTTAAAAGTCTCGCCGAAGCCGCGGCAGTCCGGAATCTCTCTTCGTGCACGGCCACGGATACAACGTGTTGGAGGGAGCCAGAGGAACGAGATCCGATGGCGGGCGCAGGACAGCGACTGGTAAAAACAGTGAGAGAGAAGGAAGGGAGAGAGGAAGGCAGAGAGGGAGGGAGGGAGGGAGAGAATGAAAACGAGAATGGTTGTGGAGTTGAATTGCGAGCCGCGGGACAGAAACGGTGAAAGCTCCAACTTCATCCGCGTAACGATAATGGGGCAACAACGCCGGAGGAAAACAATATGTAAATCGTTCGTTCGCTTCCCAATCAAAGTCAGAATCCGCGACGCGAGCTTCCGCGTCTCTCTAACGACGCAATTTAAATTCCAAACGCAGCACCCTGAACTACTGCTAAGGTATATATCTTCGGTGGATGGAGAAAATTCAGTCGCGTTACGACGAACAGGAAACGGAAGCCACGTAGAAGGGACAGAGAAGTATCGGAAGAAAGGAGAAGATTAGGTCGGAGAAACGATCGAAGAGAGACAAGGCTAGGGAAAGGGAGAGTTGGCGGAGTTGCGTCGGGCGCAAACTCGCGACGAAGTGACTTTTGTAACTTCCGATGATCTTACTTGTATCCTCCTTCCATTTACTTCGTGACTACCGCGTCCTTTCTCTTCTTTTCTTTCTTCTTTCTTCCAGGGATCTCCCTAGTGCATAAGCGATTCGAACTCGCAACTCTTCTTATCCCCGTGCGCGCGTCAGAGTTCGACTAAGAATTGGATTTCATAGAAATGCATGAGTCGCTCGCGGGCGTGCATCGACCAAAAACGAGACGGATCGCGCCACCCGTGTTTTAACATTTTCCCGGAGATCGTAGCGCGCTATCATATCTCGGATGACTTCGTCGATGAATATGATCCTAAAATATACGGTCCAAAGCTGATCCATCCCTTCCTGCAATTTTATCCACGATGGATATGATGTTCTCCGTTTCAAGAAATACGATAGTTCCCGTAAATCGCATGGTGGACCAACGAAAATGTCATTCTCCCTGCGTTTCCATGACTCTGGTGTTCCGCTTTCGTCGTCGGAATTCGTACGTACGTTTGCAAAATTCGAACATATCAAACTAATACGTATGACGTTTCGTTCCGTGTTAACAAATCATGTATTTATTCCGTTTGACACGGGCACAAGGCCGTTGACTACGGATTTCAATTTGAAATCCCAATTTACGGGCGACGGATAGAGGGACGGTTTACGCAAAAAAGAAAACCAAATGTAAGAGAAAAGGAATAAAAAAAAAAAAAATTGAAAAAATGCGAGTTCGAATCGGCTTGTGTACGTACGAGCCAGGCATGAATAATTCAACGGGGCTTGGCCCGTATTCTAAGGACGCGCTTGTGCATATGTTACGTTGCACGGTACGAGACCGGTTCGCGGATTCGCGGCGGCAAATCGCGTGCACCGTACGTTTTCGACTGGTAATAAAATGCGAGACGCAGATGGGGCCCGCTTGTATTCGGCCATGTTTACGTGCGTCGCTTCCATTTACATAGGGCCACGGTATTTTTAGTCGACTCGATATCGAGGCGAATAGGACAAAGAGACACAAATGGGAAAAGGCTTGAATTTTGCGCAAATGTTGACGATATCGATTTTCATGTTAAATGCGAGCGAAATGAATTATAAAATTATTGGATGAAGAGAAGAGGCGAGATCGTATATTGCATGTACGAAATTTCGAGCGCAAGGATTAGGTCAGAATTCCTTGTAGCTGAAACTGCGCTAAGAACTTTCGCCTATACCTTTGGAAACTTTTATGCACGATTTTATGAGAATGTTGCGTGGAAAAATATTTGTACGAAATATGTTTATGTAGGCATGTAGGTTAATTAAACAGATTCCTCTAGTTTACCAAGCTATTTGTTTAACTTGTAGAAAATTTTTGTTGCAAATATACAGGATGTGTCACCTTTCATAACAGATGATGGAAACAGAAATATAGCTTCCATTTGTCTGTGTTGCTCAGTTTATAGCTATTTATCCGATCGAAAACTAGGTATATATATATATATATATATATATAGGATACTTGGAGAGTGTGCTCAAAATGCCTATGTTTGACCTGTATATAAATTTGTAGTTATTATACGTAATTGTATAAAACAGAAAATACGACGATTCGTCTCATTCTCACTTAGAATTACGATTTGATTTTTTTCTTAATTATCGATTCGATCGAGGTAGATCGAAATGTCGCACGATCTATAGGATAGTAGCTTTTCAATCGCTTAAAAACTGCAAACATTTGTACATTTCGCTCTGTATAAAGCGAGATAAGGAGAACGTGTCTACGCAAAATATAGTCCGAGCAGTGCGAAACACCCAATACAAATTTGATCATACACTTTCATATTTACGGGGCTCTTTTCCAGTCCATTGCATCCCCCGTGTCTCGTAAGTTTCTTTAACAAACGATTCTCTAGAATCGAATGAAAACAGCGCGAAATTTAAATCCCACCGGAGGGAGCGTCGCACGAGTCACAAGACAGCACGAACCCATACACTTCTTCTACGAATGAAAACCAGCGTGCAAACGAACTTTATGCTCGCGCGATGCTCGCCCTTGGGAACGCGCAATTCTCGTAATCCGCTCAAAAGGAAGAGATACGAAAGTCAGGGACGAAAGATTCGCGGGGGCGAAAATCGAGGCTGAGCGCGTCAATGTAAACGAGAGCGGCGTAAACGGAACCAACAACACTTCATCCCCATCTTCTTCCTCTTTTCTTGGCTGGATCGTGGTCTGAATGTCCGAGCGAAGGGCTAATGCACGGGGTCGCACCGGCTCGACGTTGAAATATCGGCATATAAAGGCCCGTAATGTTCATAGGATGGTTGAAATTACCAGCTCGGCAATGGCGCGGAGGCAAGAGGGTGGGCTGACAAACGACGAAAAATTTAGCGGTAATCTCGAGGCCGAGCGGTCTCTGGACGAGGCAATTCCCTTGGCTGCCTCTACCGCGCGCCGTAGACGTTGCTCGCTTTATGTGCGCCTCTTTGACTCGCGCGCGCCAACAACCTTCTACCCTCTCGCGTACCTCCTTCGCCGCCCTCCTCGGTCGCCTGTCTCCATCCAGCGGTACTCCTCCTTCTCCTTCTAACACACTAGCAGCAGCCTCTACATCGGTTCAGCTTCAAGCTCGCCCTCCGTCGGTTCCTCGTCCTTTCATCTTTCGTGCCTCATCTTTCTCGTCCGCTTTTCTTCCGCGCCCGGACTGAAAGTCTGCGCCGTACAATCGCCGCGCGGAAAGTTTTCGTCTGGAAATTTCGACGAGGATGCCTTTCCGCCGCACTGCTCTATCCTACTCGCATCCGACGAGTCCACGGAGCTTGATCTCTCTCTATCTCTCTCTCTCTCTTCAACTTGCGGCCTTCCCAGCTATATCATCCCCGTGTCTCGACCCATCCCAACCATCCGACGCTCGAATAGATAGAGAAAAGGAAGACTTCGCGGGGAATAAATTTTTCGGCGATTCTCTCTCGTTCCGGCTGGCCGAGCCAACGACCACCACGCCGGAAGAATATTTTACACCGACGGGGGAGACAGGAGGGGGGAGAGAGAGAGGAGGAGGAGATGCCGGGAGTGTGGGAGTGTGCTTGATGAAAATATTAGCGGGCGGCGTACGAAAAGCGAAGCAGCACCGGCTTCTTGCTGCTCGGGAAGCAAGAACAAAGATGGCCAGGGAATAATGAGGCGGCAGAACGACCGGAAATACCGTGCCTTGGCTTGTGAGCGGACGACAGAACGTTCGAAGCACATTTAACTGTGGCAAGACCGAACTTTTTCTCTCTGTGTCTTTCGCTCTTTCTCTCTGCGTCGCTGATCATTCCAAGGGGATGGGCCATCCTTTGTCTCCGAAGCGATACGGAGTCGGTTCCTCGCGCATGAATTATTTCGAAGTTCTTGGAAATTTCCACGGGGCTCGTTCGCCTCTTTCTCTCTGACCATTCCTCCCTTCCAATCTCGCGAGGCTGATTTTACCTCCGAACGAATTCGCTGCAAGTATATTGTATACCGTAGCTGCGTATCTTCTGGATCACGCAGACCTGTACGTCGTTTGATATTCCTTACGAGATTCATCGTACCAACGGAAAAGAAATATCTCGAGGAGAGACTTATCCGTCGAACAGCACGCGAAAGTCTGAGCGTTGTGTATGCGCTGTTCGTAGTCGGAAAAAGTAAATATAGACGCGTATATGGATAAATATACGTATGTATGAGGAGAGGGATAAGCCGTGAAACGGGAAACATCCTTTATATTTGATCGCAGGATACGTTTAGATCTATTTCGAAGGGAATTGGTAGAAAGAGAGCGTAACGGGAGAAAGGATGGCAAAGGATGTTGGATATGCTCAAATATTTGTATTTTCCAAATAATTCTTCGATTCGTACCGCAGAAGTTTTCTACGTTTGACTTGGCTATTTGTTGCTGCTAGAAATATGATATAACGAATGGCTCAGAAAAAATGATAAATCGTTTTCGTTTTCAGGATCCAGGATTTCGTCTGAACAAATGCGGACATGCAATGGAGAATCGAAACATTTATGGTATTATTAATAGAAACAGTTTATGGTAATTTGTTGTCTAAGAAATGGATGATATAATTTTATAAAGTATCGTATCAGTTGGTAGAGTTATAACATTGGATCGAAACGCCATTCTCTCAACTGAGACTAATTTTTATAGGATTCAATGTACCTTATCGACTATGGTAACTAGTTTCATTATTCTAAATTTATAGGAATTATAATTAGTTCTAGAATTCCAGTATTCTCGGAACGGAGTTGTTTCTCTTAAAATAATTTTTGTATTATGACATTGTTCGTAAATTTACGTTTCCAGAAACTTTCGGAAGACTCTTCAAATTTAAACTCACAAGAAGTTTACGAGATATATTGTTTATGATGTCGCCAAGATATACCTTTTCCGTGCTTTTGATATTTTTATCGCAAATCTTCTCAACATTGAATATATGAAATCGACAGCTTTCTTTTCCTTTAATACATGTTAAATACGCAATCGACTCGACAAATTCAAAGTTTGAAGAAACAATCTTTCGTACGATTGAATCCTCATGGTACATTTAAATTACGAATAAAGAGAAAGTTCCAAATAAAAACATGAATATTAAATACGATATTTGCAGTCGTCTATTCCGGCTTTCAGTAAGAAAACATAAGCTTTCTCGTTTCTATGAAATGTTGACTGAAATAAATGTACACTTTGCCTGTGTTTCAAGGAATACGGGAAGATCATAGTCGAGCAAGAACTCAAAAAAACTCAGCTCCGTGCAAAAGTTCGTTCGAAATAATACAAAAAGCATACATAATTCTTAGTATACATTATAACGCGTTCCATCTGCTGCAGGATGGCTAGATTCGTTGGAATTTGCATTTGCCATGAACTCTGGCAATGTTCGTTGGCAAAAAGCTTGTGAAATTATGCAGTACACGAAACCAAGTAGTCCGATTCTGGACAAATGTGCAATTACGTAAGAGCGAGCCTTTAAGTAGCAGAGAAAGGAAAATGAGCGATAAAAGAATAAAAGAAACGTTGAATACAGACACGGATAGACTAGGAAGAATCGCAACGAGACGGTCCAATGCGTTTATATAATACAAGCATCGACATACAGTGCAAGTGCATGGTAATTCGGATAAAAAAAAAAAAAAAAAAAAAAAAAGAGAAAGGAGAAAAGGAGGGGATCGTGGTTCAGGACCCGGGAGGGAAATGTTTTACAGTATCGAGTTGATGCACCAACGATTCTATAGAACACAAAATGGTGGCTGTAGCGATAGTTGGAAAACTAACGGGAACGATGTATTCAGGTTTCGCTATATTTTCGCGATTCTACCTCTAACGAACAGACCGATCTGTAGCCGTAATTTATTTCCCCGTGTCTGCAATATTCATGGAATTTTCCTGCTCAAAGTGAAATTCGAGAGAAACGGGGAAACATTCGTCAACAAGTGAAATCGATATTGCGTTGCGCACGGATAAAGTTTTCGATTGTAATGAATTTTATGCATACGGTTACGAGGTTAAAATCAAACAAAAGTTAGTTAGTACGAAGAGTATCGTGTTTTAAGTTCATAAGAATAAGTAAGCAGTAGATAAAAGTAGTCGGAAAATTAGACAGAAACAATTTCTTTCGATAAAAAATGTTTCACATGGTTGATCTACGATTTCAGCGTTCAGCCGTCGACTTGAGAACGGGAATAGTTTCGATGTCGTGCGATATAACGAAATATTATTATCCGCTGCAGTTATCGACATATCCGTATGTACAATACGCTCAGAATGTTTATCTTTCGAATTGAAAGCCCTTTCAAACGGAGCAACTGTGTCGTCTTGCACCTGTTGACTTCACTTTCTTGCGAGCAAACTTCTAGTCTCGTCTCTGATGTAATGCCATCCGTATAGACTTTCAAACGATGGTAGACTGTTTGATTTTGAACGTGAAACTCGTTTAAACTCGATCAGCTTCATAACTGTAAAATCGTTCGCTTTTATGCAACGATTTCTGAAACTTATCTCATTATCTATGTATACGATCGAAGAATTCGGTTAATACAAGACAACTTTATTATAGAAGGGACCATTGAGTGTTGGTGCGTATAAGTACATTGCTCGAAATAAAGAACAGTATTCTGTACTACTTTGAGTTTTATATCTATTGCTTGTATTTGTACATTTTTTTGAGCGATTATCTCCAAGTCGATTTATAAAAATATCAAACGAACAACTCGTCAAACTCTATCAAACCTACATGATTTCTTTTCGCTTTCATTTGCTTGGTTGGTTAATAGAACTGTTCATACTAGTGATCTTCTAATTATCTTAATTATAAAAGAAATGACGATGGCAAGAACCCGCAGTGTCAAAGCGTTCTACAACGATAACAAAATCACGAATGTTTATACAAATTCATATTTTTATGAGGATAACTAAAAGAACATGGTCAAGATAAACGTTTCATCTACCCACTATATATGCCATATATCTCTACTCTGTATTATTATATTAATTATCATTCAAACGTACACATTCTATGCCTTTTTTTTTTTTAATTTCTCACGAAAGCATAAATATCTTCGCTCTAACGATAATCGTAGGAACAAGCGTATTACGAATAACATGCAGGAGTATCTCGCCGCAAAAAGTTACACGAGCCTTTGCGTCTGAAACACTAATCCAGCGATCGCAATGGAAGCAAGTACCGTATTTCCTAAGACATCCTCTGCCCTTTTCCTTCCGTCTGCTTTATCCAGGAGGTATACGGTGTTTGTTTGTACTCGTAGTCTCGTTAGAAGTACGCTTGAATACTTCTAACAAGGAACGAACGAGGGGAATGAGAGGATAGACCAGCCAAGGTAATCCAAAATATATTACCAGGGCTTTGTACCTTTGTACCTTCCGCAAGCTATCCCTGGAGGGTGGTAGTGTACGCTCTCCCCACCAATCTCTCTAGCTCGCTCCTCTCTCCTCCCTATCGCTTTTCCATCGCAGCATCCCTCTTTTTTCACCGTATTTTCGCTATTTCTCTCGCGCCCATCGCCGGCCCCATCCCCCTTTTACGCTGGAGTTATTACCACGCCAGGGCCGAGAACCGCAAGCTCCACACGTATAGATAACGGCTTGGCCGCGCTCGAAATGAATTCGAATCGCGCAGAATTTAAAAGCCCGCAGGTGGAACGTGTATGTGGTGCGCGCATCCGCGCGCATTTGCACATGCGGAACGCGAACGAATCATACGTGCAAACGCGTACGCACCGGAAAAATATCTAGCGTTCTCAGGCAAGAATTTCGCTGTGTTCGATTTTTTATCACCACGACCAGCCACCCGTCGCATGTGCGTCACGATGAATAATCGATACAGAGATTTTATTTTCTTCGACAATCATCGAACGCTACCTATGTTTCTTACCAAAACGAACCACTGTATCCCATATATCATTTAGGCTAGAAAATTGTGCGGAAATGACGTCGATGAGTAGAATCACGAAAACGACATCGAAAGAAAAAGAAGACGGTTGAATGGATTCGAACGATAAAAATTTTTATACGAATCGCAAGGGAAATCTCGGTGAGCGAGCGAAAGATGTCCGCATCGGTCGTAAAGTTAAACGAAGTTACATTCCCAGGCAAATAGCCTTTTTTGTCGGACGTCTAGCCTAGTCGTTAAGGCTGATCCTATCCGTTTAACGTTACGATACATGCGCTACGAAAACTAATTGAAGCGCGACGCTACAGCAATATTGAATACTACACCCAGTCTGACCAGCTAGTATTGATTAACAATTAAACGTGTCACGTTATATAAACGTGCCCGCCGCTCGCGGCTGCTCTATGCGTTCTTGAAATTGCTCTCTTAGGGTGGGTCGGTCAGTTCGATGAACCTTTCCCTGATCATATATCTCCTGTCACGAACATTTGTTTTTTCTTTTGTGCATCTTCTGCTACTGTGGCGGTTTAGTTATCCGACCGCAAAATGTAAAACTGTGCCCGCGTTGTGCCACGTATCGTTTATATAATACGTACAGATCGTGCGCAACGACAAAAATTTACTGCTAATTACTTTTCACCCCGTCTACAGACGCGTAGGTTGTAGATAGATGGGAAGTATTCGCGCTCGAACGACGATACCCGATCCGACGATATTGAAATTAATTAAACCTGGGCACTCTTAATTAAATGAACGTTCCATGGGGAAAAAGGGATTGTCCTTGAGGCACAAACGGGTACCCGTTCTCCCATTAATATATCGTACGATGATATTTGATTTCACCGTTGACCCAGTTTGGCGCCAAATTCTCACGACCTTTGATCTCTGCCAAGCGTTGTAGTTTACAGAAGACTGACCAAGGCACGATGGAATTTCACGTTTTAACTTTTCTTTTTTGCTTTTTCCGTCTATCATTCTTTTTCATCCCCCTTTTTTTCGTTCCACCCAATGGCGACGGATGCAATGTTCTCTTGCTCTAGTTGCCCCACTAACGTATTCTCTCATTTTTGTTCGAACGGGCGAATTAACACGGCAAGCTGGGTGGAAAATTGTGCCGCATGGGCCGAGTGTTAACACTTTGCGGCTCTGCTATCTGCACGTTCTCACTCTTTTCGGCATCGGTTATCCGTTTTACAATGTTTTGAGCTTCCCCGAAATAGGCAGCGTGTCTGTAAAGAAATGTCTACTCGAACAAACCGCTTGTATGTTGCATAGTAATAGAACAGATGAGACGAAAGGCGAATTCATTTGTTTTTCACGCCAAAGAGCAGAAAACGCTTCGGAATTGCTCGTCTGAATAAAACGTGAGAAACTCGTTAAGAACTGTTCGAGGATTATAGTTTTTGACACGTATTAGCCATTGATCGTTACTCCTCTTCTATTCTTCCCGCTGGAAAAGTGCTTTCGAGCCACTTCAAATTACCGTGATGTAGGTCAACGTGTACCTATCAACTTGCACACGCTTTGCTGTTTCGCTTGTTATCTAGAGTACGACACTTTGTGTGTGCACGAGAGTGTCTAAAGTAGCTGTTTCGATATTTAGGAGCCTGAATGTATCGTGAAATACGAAGACACAGGCTACTTTGCTATTCGAACTATTAACTTCTTAGGTATCGCGGCAGTTGTTACTGTTTCATTGAACGTTATTAAGTATGCTTAAGCATCTGTTCATTCTTGAAATTTTTCGTAAACTAATCCTAGTGATATTAAGAATTTAATAATCGAGAAGCTCCAACGAGATAAATTTATCCCTTTATATAGTTATATTCTTTTATAAACAATTTTTCCAGAAATCTGCTCAAATATACAGTGCTTAACAGTTATATTATACCTTTTATGTTTTGGAAATGTAAAATTATAGTTGCATGGTAAATGCTTTACGATAATAATGCATTAAATTGCATTAAATACGTATAATTCAACCGCATCTGCATAATTATTATTGAAATGTTTATTTTCATCGAACATTCCGGTACGAAAGTTAAAACGTAATTAAAACGCAAGATTAAATTTTAGACGATATTCGAAATGTAATTACGATTTGAGGTAGCTATCTTAAACCTGATTACTTTCATCCTATAATCGGTAATTATACGGAGAAACTGATACAATTTATTCGTTCTATTTGCAATGTTAGCTGTTACTCTCGAAATTGAGCAAGCTTTCGCAGCGCAATAATTGGAACAGTAAACCGTTTCAAACAGCCTTTGGCGAATCGCAATTAGCGTGTTCACAGTCCCTCAGGCTTTTCTTACCTCAAAGCGCGTGGTAAGAGCGTGAAATGAATTTCATAACTTTACAGCGAACACTGTAAATTGAACAAATGAGCGTTTACATTCATGGATGCTCCCTATTTGCAGTGCATTAAGATAGTAAATATTATCGGATAAATACCTTTGCGAGTAATTACCTACACTTAATGTTACATGTCTAAATATGACATGCGGGACAAATGTGTATATTGCAGCAATAACAGGCGTATAATATTTGGAAATTATATACGACCGAATATACGATGCAATTTAATATGTAGAATACAGATTTTGTATGACTAACAAAGAAGGAAACTGTTTTTTAGAAGTTACAGTATTAAACAGTTAACAGCGCTAAATTTTTACAGGTGTGCAATAACGTTTAAAAATATTTGTTTAGGTATATGTTGAAATAAAGATAACTTTTTAACTCGAATGATCTGTTTCCATATCATAAAAATTATTGTATATTATTATACTTAAAAGATTTCATCAATTTTCTAAGGTTAATTTAATTACTTGTGGAAATATTTGTTTTAATGAATATTACACGTTGCTTTATCTTTGGATTTGGAGATTTGGAAACGTGAACTTCAAAGATTGTAAATATATGTATGTATAATCGATTAAAGAGTAAAGCTGCATTCGAGCAAGAGATAAAAAGGAAAAAAAAAATATATATTTCACGCTTGGTATGAATTTCCACATTATGAATTTTATATTTGTTGCTTGAAATATTACTCGATTGACCTACCATATATTCAACGTATTCTGTACATTAGAAACTTTTAAATTTTATCAATTTCTACGAACACTGCGGGACAGTGTCACCGAACGTTTTATTGTGAAAAATAATTCTCAGGATGGTTAGCACGGAACCGTGAGTTTTGTCAGAAACAGGGAACTATTTCGTGAATTCATTGAAGCGGATATCTTTACGTGTTTCCCCTTCTTCCTTTCCCTTCCGCAGCGATCACATTCGCCCTTCCAATCTGCCCTGTTCCCACTTCTCGTTTCTTTCTGCACGGTTCACGATATATTTCACGGGCTGAATACGAACCATGCCCGCGTTGGAATCCTCGTGACGTTGGTAAACGCTGAGTCTTCGACATCAAAGAATATTGCTCCCTTCGCTCGACGTATTGCTACTACCGCACCGACGACAATCCCTTCTGTCCACGGCTATCTCCTCAACAATGACCTTTCTCTCTCCCTCCCTCTCTCCCTGTCTTTCTTCCTCTCATTCTTTCACTCTTTTGTTTCCTTCGCGTAGGTTTTGCTCAAAGAAATGCTCATTCACCAGCATTTTTCCATTACTGGGATAGTTCACCGACGCAGAGGTTAGGCGAATCAGGCCGTTTTAAAAATATTATAATACAGCCATATGTATATCGCGAGTATATTTTTATCGGTCGATCAGAGCGCTCCATCGATTCGTCGCAACCGAGGCGCAAACGCTTCGGCGTGAAAGAGAACGAGAGAACTAGAAGGAGTTCGAGGAAGAGAGACGATAACGAGAGATCGAAGGAGAGACGAAGACGCAAGATGAGAAACAGCAATGAAAAGAGAGAAGGGTAGAGGAGACCGTGAAGAGCAGGACAGGGAAGGTCGAGAGAAAGGGTGAAACGGGGAAGGAAAAGGAAAAGAGAGAAGGAGGTTCGCCCACGCCACCCACGGTAATTATCGAAGGCGGGGTTGTCGACCTCTTTTAGTCCTGCCTGCTTGGACTTTTACCGGTGGTGGTTGCCTCGAGGATGGTGTTCATCTCAAAGAGAGGTATGCACGTAGCGGCGCGATATCAGAGAGATAGTTAAGCGTGTACAACCGGACGAGGTTTAATAAAACCGCCTACCCTTTGCACCGCCTGGATCTACACGACAAATACCAGGCTACACGCAATAAACGAAACTGAGAAAAAGTTATCTGTGCGTTGTTACGTACGTTCGACGCAGGTGGTCGGGCTTAACGCGTCCTGCGTGTAAGTATACTTTCGGGGATAATTAATCGTGCCGATGTTGGATCCAACAGACGTCCGCGCAACCATTATCGGTTTTCGACTCCGGATGAAATTATACGGTTTGTATTGAATCGTGGCTGATAGACGATCGAAATTAGATAGCCAGGAGTGTGTACCCGCTTCCACGGTTATATTCTTTCTATTCTAATAAATGGTACCCTTTCCCTGTTCGCTTCGTTACGTTCGATACGCTTTATTAATCGGTGCACGTTAATGGATTCATGGAAGGTAATCATTCGCCATGGTATAAGGATGTAGACATCGTTAGCTAAAAATTTTCGAGAAATCGAACAAGCTAAAACAATGACCTATTTAGGCATCTACATGGTACGCTCTTGATCGAAGTTTGTATATCGATATAAATTAGTTTTATATCAGCGAAAATTTGTTTGAAAGTTACTTAACGATTTCCGATATTATTTCCGTTTGATTAATTTATCTTCGATGCTTTTACTTTCTGCTTCACTTATCTTAATAGTATGAATGGAACTCAAAGTCATCAAACGTTGTTATTTTCTTCGCGCAACATCGATTCATAATTTGGAGAACGCTTATAGGAATGAAACGTATGGATAAAGTCAGATTCAGGAAAAAATCTGACGCTTTCGAGATTTCTATCGACTCTTCTAACTACTAACGAGCCAAAACTTCTCTTTTCTGCTTGTCGAACTGGAACACTCTAAGTTTCCCCCTCCGTGGCTTTTTGCCCTCCTTTTTCTGGATTCCGCTATCCCGTCCTCATCCCCAGAGATTTTTTCTCCTTTTTCCTTTTTTTTTTTTTTTTTTAACGAAGAAGAGGAAAGTCGCCGGAAGTTCCGGCAACTTTACCACGGCTCAACGAGTGGAGTCAATTTTTCATCGCTTTCAGTTGTTCTTTCGACGGATAACAGAGAGAATGTCCGCGGAGAACCGGCGAGACTTATTTTCGATCCGCAAAATGTTAAAACTTTTATTAATGGCCCATTCATTTTTATAAAACTTTTTACAAACTAAGCTTTGTTTTTAAGTTACAGGCTAGGTTAATTATTCTACAAAATCGCTATGTTGCTGAGGAAAATGTTTATCTACAGATGCTGTCCAGATGATTAACGTGAGACAACAAGAAAACTGTGCTCGACAAGTTGAAATTATGAAAATGATATCGCACTTGAGATGATACAATTTAAAGCTGAGTAATTTTTCTACACAGAGTATACATATACTATGTATATATATGTAAAGTAATTATATTACTATTTATATATGGGAATTATTCAAATGGCTTTAATACAAAGTAAAGTCAATTAATTCTTTTAGATAAAGTTCTGCATTGTGTTATTGTCTATTTATATGAATTGAATATTTCATTTATAGAAAACGTAACATGTGTGTGTTGATATTAGTGGTGTTTGCTAATATTTTAGGTTATGTATATTTGTATATGTTCACTCAACCTTAATATTTCGCGGAAATTTATTTCAATTTAATACAATACCAATAAATTACGACATATTCAAATGTTTATGGACATGTAAATATAGGACATCGAAAGTGTGTGTAAAACAAGGGTCCAGAGGCATTCGCGTTTTTATACAAATGACCAGCATATAACCTCTTTTGGTAGTCATAAAGTAATATAAATTATCATGGAGATAATTCATGATATGAATAACGTGAAAAGAAATAACGTATTTTACTCACCAGTCTGGCGTTCAACTCACTGTTGTCTGCTTAATTTTTCATTGCAAATAAGTACGTAGGTACATATCACAAATAAGCACGTAATGTTATATAAAAGGTCCGGAAATTTGTTTATAACACTTGAGAATTAACTGATTGAATGGAATATATTAACACAGTTTAGAAAATTTATAAATATTTGAAACGAAATTAATTAATTATTTAATACGCACAACTAAACAAAGGATCACTCCGATTTGTTCAAATCACAATACTTGAATCTTAACGTGACAACTTTCTCAACCAATAAGAATCTAATACCAATCAGAGAGCTGTATTTGTTTGTACGCCAATCACGGAAAAAAGTTTAGATTAATATAAAAAATTAATGCATTTATAATGCATTATCATGCGCATATAGATAATCACTTTGAATTATTTAAATTATTAAAATTACTCAAATTACTCAAATTATGTGAATTTTGATGACAGATTGATCTACCAATCAGAGAGCTGAGTTTATTTATATGACCAATCAGAAATATTTTCGTAAATGCTTACCTAAGCAGTAGTATATGTACATATAGGTACCAGTGGTAGTTGTCTTACAAGTTCGGATGGTTTGATATTTTGAAGGCGTAGATATTTTCGCGGAGTTATAAACAGTTTACAGTCTTAAAAAGTATCCTAATAGTGAGATATTGTCAAATTAAGATCACGGACAAAGATTCGTTTCAACGACGGTGAGAGACAATCTTCGGTATCTCCTCAGAAGTATGTACATTTACCTTGAAATTGCATCGACAATAGTGGGTTTGCATCGATCGAATACACATATTGATTTGTTTGCAGTAAACGTTGCCTATCGTGTTAATTCGTTGACAGAAACACAACTAAGAGTTTACTATTCGTGAGGTGTATAATTCTCTCGAGTAATATGGATACCAGTTATTTGCACAGTATTTGATTCGTAATGTCCATTTGCATCATTTAATTTACTAATTATATATTCAGCCTAGAGCGTAAATTACACGCGATAGATAAAATAACACTAATATTGATTTTACATTATTTAACTGATTTCAAGCTTTCGTATTCGTAATAAAATATAACAGAAAAATAATGACGTTTTACGTGAGTGGTATGGTGTGTGTATGTGTGTATACACGTATATAAAACGAATTCCTGTATGTGACACGATTCAGGTCCAGCAAGACTCGTCGTTAAATGCGAGATGAAAAATGAAGCGATTTCATCGTGATATATCGTGAATAATATATTGCGATTTGTTCCTTGCAATATCCAATTTTTTATCAAATTTTATTGGGACAATGTTATCATCAGACGAGTTCGTTAAGGAGTGAGGGAAGAGGATGGCTTGATTACTAGATGATCATACGAGAGCGAGAAGGATAATAGTCGAGAAAAGTGTGGAGATGCTGGAAGCGGTGAAGAATGGAGATGAATTGCTGTGCACATCCTGGTGGGGGGTAAGTAAGAAAGCAACAGAAAATATCAATTGCCTTCTATCTCTTTGTTTTGTCCCGTCGTTCTTCCTCTAGTTTCTCATTCTAGATTTATGTTAACGGTTGCTCAGGCTATACGGATACGTATTCGCTCGAACGACAAAGTATCTCGAGTAGCGTAATTTCTTAAAATGACTACTAGATTTCGAGTATCTTAGTAAATAAAAGAAAAAATTAACTTATATGCGCGTACGGTAATTCATATTTTTAATTGAAACGCGTATCTTGTTGAAAATATATATGTTGATTTTTAGCTATATATTATAGGATAGAACCAAAGGGATACGATCCACTATGAAAGGAGAGATGGTGATGATTTATGTACGCCATGTAGGTTCAATTTGTATCACGTCAGGTTTTACCGACTGAGACGTGTAGCTACGTGGACAACTGAATTATTGTTCGAACTGGAGTTGAGACATTTATAGATAGAAATAACCGAAACGATACGTACGATCGAATCAGTAAGATGTTGAACGAGTGTCTTGTTCAATTTTGTGATCTTTATTACTGTCTTTTTCCCAGTCGAATCTTTCTATTGTCGATTTTTTATTTTGAAATATCTTGTTCTGAAATATGTATGTCTAAGGTTAGAATGACATTATGTATGCGCATATGTATATACTAAGGTATATATGTATGCTACGTCTTTTTAGGTATTTCAAATTCATGTTTCTCCCTTTTTCTACTTATGTCACTCGTTACTTAAATATATTTCTCGACTTTTGTTGCAATTTCTGATGTATAGTACAAATAATACAACTATCAATATTATTTTGAAGGTTATGTTCTTATCCTGCAGTATCTTAAATATTCAAAATCAATATTTATTCATTTACTCCACCGCAACATTCAATACGATTATATAAATTCCATTCGTTAAATTGTACAGAGATATTTTGTACAAAGAAAAAAAAAATACACTCTCTTAAAAGCTTAAAACGCTTATTATATTTCTCAAAATTGGCAAAAACGTAGGTAAATCATATTGTAATAATTTATTTAACTCGATCATTTAAAATTACTAAATACGAAAGATTTATTAAAAACAGGAGATACACTCTAAGACTTTTGTGTCAGAGTGTACGTAAAATAGGAAAGACACGTTGTCTCGAATCGTAAAAATTCATTATCAACTGCAACAAGCACTCTACTCGACGATATCGTCCGTGAATTCATTTTCCTCGTGTTCCACGTATCTTTGGATTTAACCGGAGGCCGTGACGTGAATGCAGAACTGCTCAGGAATCTCTGAGCTGACTCGGTTCGGATAGGATTCGCAGTTTTGGCGTGGAGCCCGTTGTTTAAAGGAGTCCAAGTGGTTGAAACAGGAGCTCGTGCCACGCTGCTTGGACAATATTACTTCTCATGGAGTCGAGAATTTGCCGTAGGCCGTAGGTAACGTCGTGCTAATTCGCAGACTCGCTCCGTCGATGAAAACGGAATATTACTGTCTGTGGTCCATGTTTCTCCGGGTATTTGAATTGCGTCGTTTCAACGAATGTCTGAATGCGTATCAGACCGTATTAAAGACACGTGTCCCTTGCTTAAATGTGGTGCAACGGTAGTTGCAATTATAAAGGATATGAGCTGGAAAAGTGATTATTTTTAATGCGATCGTTTAGTGCTGTGCACGCTTCAATTTATTTATTAGTTTGAATCTTTTTCAAGCGCTTTTGGATTTTTTAGTTTCTTCGGAATTTAATAATATTGGAATCTCTTGTTAAGATTGATCTCGTACGAAATTAGAGGAATCGTGTACTACTTCTTGACTTTTATTTTAACTTTTAAATCGAAACTTAAAGCTTTAATATGATGTACTGATTGTGATAAATTATAGAATATAGCAATTACATTGTCAATAGAGTTAGTGAGATTTTGTTTACTAAAGAAGATTGTAGAATAATAATTCACTAAAAATATTTACAAGGAATTCCACTTTTAGAGTGTAGCGTATGTTGTTGTTTGGTTTCAGTTAAATATTGCGGTTATTTTTAACAATTAATGTAGTATCAGGAAAAGGGACGTACTTGACAATGGGTCATACCTGTGGCCCTTTACAAACATTGGGTTAATTGAAGGGGATCTACCTGGGAATGGGTCAGGCACATCTGGAGGACAGACAGAAGACGCGAGGCAGTCGAGTAGAATTGAGTCAGTCAGTTGCAGAGAAGCAGTCGAGTAGGGTCAGTTGAGTTAGTCAGTTGTGGAGAAGCAGCTGAGTGGAGTCCGTTGAATGTAGGAGTTGAGTTTGAGCAGTTGAGTAATAGGAGTTGAGTGGAGTAGTTTGAGTTGAGCAGTTGAGAAGTTGGAAGCCGAGTGTTAAGACGTACGGCGATATTTGTAGTCAGTTTTGTGTTGAGTATTGCTTGTACGAATAAACTTGAACTTTGAATAAACCATCATTTCTTGTCCTTGCTCTAGATAATAAAACAACACATTTGTAGGTTACTACATTAATCTTTCCATGTTAACAATCTATTAACGTTTCTTTTTCCTATATTCTTTTTATAGGGAAGGATATTTTTTATATATACATATATTGTAATTCTTTATCTACTTTGCTTCTAACTTAATAAAATTTACCTTTACCAGAGTCTCAAACAATTTTAAGTATTTAATCCAGCAAGATTACCATCGTGATTAAACATAGTTTATCAATGACAAGATTAAATTCATCTTCCAAAATTAAATTTTTCATTTATATTGTAGGATTTTTTTTATTTATTTAGAATAGATTAAACAGGAAACGATGGTTATTTAAGGTGAACTAAATACAGTAATGTGCCATAACTAAGACAACTCCCGTCACCACGGTTCCAACGCTTTCTCTCACGCGGACCTTCCTCCTCAACAACGCTGACAACACTCTCTGACAACATTGGCCACACTCTGACTTCTCAACTAACTACTGCCTGTTAATTCGTCTTTCTCCCTTAAGCATCCCTTTGTCTTTTCTCATAGCCCCACCACGTACATGTGACATGGACCACACCTTAATCTACATTAGAGATAAAACTTTCTCCCCGACCTTCGGACTCTTTTCCACACGCCACCACCTTATCATCATAACCCACACCGAGCTCTTTAACATTCCCAAACCAAAAGATATATAAGCCGAGACTTCAGCAAGCTCAGGCAGTTCTTTTTCAGCCTTTCTCTGATACAGTATATTATGCTACCTCTGTAAGACTATTGTAATCATTGAATTTATAATGAAGTTTGATAAAAGAAAGTTAAGAGTTGAGCTACGGCTCAACCTTCTTTTTTTATAATCTAAGTCACAAGTTCACGTGACATACACGTTCCGTAACCGTCTGCGGCATCTTTTTTCCGCGTAACTATTTGACTAAAGGATCGACGACACATTGATGGGTCACTCGGTCCTTTGAAGTTTCTAGACCCTTTTGGCCCATCGGCATTTGGGCTTTCTCGCAACATTGTTTATGGTTCACCCGATATTTCTTAGGCAATCTGTCCACGATACTACAATTTTTACATATTTAGTCATATAAAAACGCATTTCTAGTTTTCAGAGTGCTGTTAATTTTTTTTCACAATATACACGGATATCGCTGATAATTCGATACGAAAGTCGTTCTAATTATTCAAGCATTTTACTAAACAGCGAAAAATTATGTAGAAATTCCATCGGAATTTTCACGTGGAATTTGTTAATGTTGTTCGCATAGACAAAAGGTTTCAATGAAATGGAATTTTGTACCGAGCGTTTGCCACGTGTTCCCAGTTCCAGACACCGAAATACTTTTCTGTATTAAAATATAAACGTTGTACGGTTCGTTATTCGCATATTAATGCTCAGGTTTCTGATCGAAGCTTCTCTCTGGTGGTAGTGAATAAAAACTCGTCGTTATCGGGGTGGTTCGAATTTTACTCCAACCATTGATATAATCGCGTTTATTCAGTCTGTGTAACAGACCATATCGGTCGTACTCGCAATGAAATCATCTCGTCGAACTTACCGCGCATTGAATCTTTTACCGCGATAAGAGCCGTGAACATTGAAGTACGAGTGTCGACCCTACATACAGTACGGAGTACTATAGAGCATAATTGCGGAATCGGAAATAAAAGTTACCCTAGCGGACGCTCTGAATCTCCTCGAGTTATCTGTACAAATATACAAGTCAAGTATTAAGCTCTTTCTATTCGTACATTGGTAAATTCAGTTCAAAAGAGATATGGTCTTTTTTCCTTTAAATAAGATCGTAAAAAAATAATTACACACATGTAATAGAAATTAACTTTATGCAAAAAATACGTTAAAAAGTTTGTACCCTCAAAGCGCAAACGTAGATCTCTCGTGTCTGATACGTTTTCCAGTAACAGTCTTTACAAAGAACCGAAGAAATTTATATGTCTCTGATCATTTGAAATTGTGATCATCGTACGATCTTCGACATATTGCGTTTATTGCAAGTAGTACAAAGTAAAACATACAAAATGTATTATATGTTCGAAGATCACGAAAGATCTAGCCTAAGGGTTAATTAACTGATTTCATTGAAAATTTAGAAGTTAAAAAACAATACTGGCTTACATAAAACTTTAATTAGATTATACAACAAACTCTACGCGCTTTCGAGGCTCTCGAGCTCTAAAAGAACAATTTTTCGCCGTATCAAAGTTTCCCTTTGTCTCTTCATTTCACAGTCTCGCAAAAACGCGTCGTTTTTAATATCCACCCCATGGACCCCCCCCCCCCCCCCCCCAAAAGAAAAGACACGAGCATACCATGCCAACAAAGACGAACCAGATACGAATTCCTGGAATTGCTCGCGTACTACCATGACAAAGTTGCTTTTGTCTGGTCCGCTCGCTAAATCTGTAGTCGTCGATCGATAAACGGGAAATTAAGACGCGAAACGAAAGGTTAATGATTGTGCATAGTGCATAGTTTATATCGAGAAGCGACTTGAACGGCGATTGTATAAGGGCTGCGAGAGTTTACTACGCGAAACGCGACAGGGCCCGCGAGCGATCGGACAATGACATCTTTCAGAACAATTCATTGTTCCAAGGAAGCTCGTCCGCTTACGAGGGGAGGCAGTCGGTGGAGTAGAGTGCGGCGTCTCTGGGTGCTCGCAGTTTCTCCGGTTGTCCCCTGGCTCCCCTGACGGTTAGTTGCCGCGGGCCGTCTCATTGAATACACGCTGGGACAATGTAGTCTGCACAATACCGGTGTCAGCCGGAAATGACGCTACGCAGAGAGAGACAGAGAGAGGTGGTGTACGCGCGTAGTCAAGCCTCGCGAATTGGCGGCGTTAAGGCAGCCAAGCAAACCCCTCTTCCGCGAACGAACAGGCTATCTACACTGCGTAACGCACAATTGGCCATGTTGCAGGCTAGCATACGCGGCTGACTAGGCTATTTCTCTGTCTGGCTACCCATCTCAGACAGTATTTCTGCCAGACGCGTCGATATCGCGTTTAAATAGCGTTATATCCGTGCAAAATTTTCGACCACGTTATTCGATAAGCGCGCGATAGATAGTCTGTAATGGGATTCATTAACGTGTTGCACGAACAATCGAACGATAAGGAACGGCTTGATGGCGCGTCGTAGACATTGGGTCGTACAATGGCGTCGATGGAACCATTCAGATGGGAACCGTTTTAAGTATCTTGCCTGTACGGACGCTATTGAATCAGCTTTCGGTACCCGGGAAAATGACTGATCGGAGAAGAATTGTCTGTAGATCGTCGGCTCTCCTTTGTTGCGTTCAATAGCGAACGTAAGTTAGACGGAAAGTTTTACTGACGAGGGAGATCTTGGCAGTGTTGATCTTGGATTCGGCAAGTTTGTTTGCGTTTTCAGATAATTACAGATAATACGAACAAAGAAATAATATTATGCAGAGATGCATTTTTGTAGCAGTATTCTACGTTGAGGATACAGGAATGAAGTAGAACCAGGCTGCAGAATAGCCAGCATTTGTCGCGAAAGTTCAAGGATGATTGTAAGCAGTTTTGAAAAAAGAAACGGATAGTACCTTGGTAATATTTTAGTCATAGAAATATCTCTTTTTCGAAATCAAATTTCTAATTCAAGATTTTATGAGAAAGTAGCTTATCGAAATATCCAATGAACTATCTAACTGTTTGATTGTGTAACATAGATACGCGTGAATTTAGTATGCGTCGAGTAGAGAATTTAGATATTATCATCGAAATAGATATAACAGGTATTGACTTTAAATATGATTTTATCTTTCAGATTTATTGATAAGTGTTTTAGGATAAAGATTCACCGTGATTTAGGATATATATGACGGGTTGAGATTGGAATTTTGGGCGCGTAACAACTCTTCACGTGGATTAGCTATTGTTCCACAAAGCCGAGATTATATTTACACGTATATACAGTACTATCACTAAGTATACAAATAATAAAACTAATAAATGAATAATAAGTTTGATTAATAATAAAGTTAATGAATAATAAACTGTACGTATAATAAGATTAACAGATAAGTTTAATGAATACTATTAATAATGTTTTTGAGTTCAAACGAATCCACGGCCAACGGGATAACTTTTTACTAAGCGCAAATACGATTGTCGAAAATGCTCGATGTGTCACTCTCCAAGGCGATCGCACGAATGCCAGCCTCGTCGAGATTTTTCTCGCTGTACGATTGCATTTGTTCTCTATACCCGTTTGGAAGCATCGAAAAAGTTCCAAACGCCGTTGCTAGGCAGTTTCTGCCTGGAGTTTGATTATTAATACAATGTATGTCCCATCGTATCGGCACCTCCGAGGCAACGTCACACGTGGCTAGGCCCGCTCTCGAGGCCTCATGCCGCCACAACCACGTCTCTCGGGAAACCCATACAACCACTCCAGACCTCCGTTAGGCAAAACGGCCATCCCGCGACCGTGGCTACGTTCGGCGACCAATCGTCACCTCGAACCCAATCTCGCTATCACGAATCTCGAACAATTACAGCTATGATAAAATCTAGACTAGAGTACTAGAAGATATTCCCAAAATTTCAAAGGAAAGGCTTCGGCTTTCCTTTCATCTCCGACATATATAATACTATATCGATATTATATCGATAGTTTTGAATGGTATACCGCTAAAATAATACTTCTGTTTTCAAGCTTTTCAGATCCTAAAACGATTTACCTTTATTTATGTTCATTTGTTAAATAAAATTTAAAATTGTTAAATAAACTTAAGAGTAGAAACAAAGCACATACATTCTATAATTACTTCATTTAAAAGCACGTATATTTCAAGTATAAATATTGTAATTAATAATCTGGTGAGCTATGAACTGTGTGAGCTAATTTCAAGGTAAACGGGGACGGTTTCAGGGCAGATCATTCAGAAAGTTTCCTGACTGTCGAATCGATAATCCGGCGAATGAATTTACAGTCTCAACCTAAAATCGGCGGTCGTAAACGTTCGGTCACGATTTTGCAGTAATTAGCAGTGAGAGGAATTAGAAAAGTTTTAATTAGTTCTTCCGAGAGTTAAATCTTACAATGGAATTTATTAGCATAATTTGAAATCGATCGCAAACGAGAACAATAAAACGGTATGTATAATTGAATAGCGTGGAAGTGGAATATTCAAGACCATTCGCGTAACCGATTCATCAGTTATTATATCATTGTTCCATTGATATAAATTTTAAACCGAGTATCTGATACAATACTTATTTCACAATAGAATATTCTATGGTGAAAATGTCTGGAAATGAAATAAAAAGAGAAAATGAGTCGATTATTGAATATCTGGTATAGTAGTCGTTTCACGGTGGAACTTTCTATGGTGAAAATGTCTGAAAATAAAATAAAAGGGAAATCAATTATTGTAATAAACAATCCCTTTTGTGAAGCTTTGCATTAAAGTCGCTCCAACATGATAATTTCAAGACAATGATATCGCTGTAACGAGTCGCTAAAGACGGCGGAAGTTTTTTAATTAACGCACATTAGGCGGTTATACGCTTTACATGGTAAATTCATTTATCACGAGCGTGAAGTTTCCTACAAAAGATGCAGCACCCTCGTCCTGCAATGGAAAACTTTATTATGCCGCAAGCCAACAATCGTTTTACATATCCCGTTGTGGTTGAAAGTAACAACACCAGAAAACATAAATTTCATCTGCAAAGAATCGCGGTATTTTATCGTGTTCTGCGTAGGTCGCGTTGCCCTTTGCCTCGAACTTTATACCAGCTCGCGAGTAAATGCTGCTCTCCGAAAACCTCGCAGCGATTTCTATCTAAACAAATTGCGATTTCTCTCCTTTATTCTTATATTTTATTACAATGCCACTCTTTAATGTACGTGTCATTTCCGCATCCTGAAGCATCCATTTTTAAGATTTGAGTATTTAGCACAAATCAAAGAATTAGATCCGTAGCATTTTGATAATAATTTTGAAAAGTAATATTAATTTCATCTTTCCCATAAATTTTGCTTGCAGCATAATTAGTGACGTATTTAGCTAAACACCAACTTGTCTTCCCATTAAAGCAGATAAAGATTTGATAAGTATCAAACAAGTTTCTATTTACCGGATCACGTTATAGCATTCTACAGTCTCTAAAAGACACAATTATATTTTACAGTAAATTTTTACCGAACTGTGAATACGTAAGAATTATCACGGGCGAACATCGATTCGTTTTCCTGTCTCAATTCCACGATTTTACAAACGAGTCCATTAATCATCGAAATAGAATCGTCTCGTTCAATAAAGCTATATATATATACATACACATACATACACATATATTCCTACTTTCTCAAACGGCATATCTCTCAGAGAATCCCAAGAGCAGAAAGTAAAGCGTGTTCGTCCTTAATTCGCGTGTGTATCATCTTGTCCCTCGTGCACTTTCACTAGCCATTCGAGAATCGGGATCAATGTCCCTCATCATGGTTCAGCGCGTCGTATTGACCTCGGGCCAAGAAAGATGCAATCGCCTCCAATCGAACCTTCAAGGGAGAGCGGTGTGAGCGTCGTAAGAAAGTAGGCCAACAAAACAAACCGCATCGCCTGATTCATACGCTGCAAACTGTTGCTACGTTTCTGGCGAGCAAGTCCTACGTGCGCCGTTTTATTTACGATGCTCGCATAACAGTGTTAGAGAGGCTATGGAGCAAAGCCGAGGGATGATGTTGCATGGCTCGCATGCTCCCACGTCAAAGAAGGGGCGAACGAACCTTCTTGCACGAGATCCTGGCTAATTTGCAGTCCGAGGATGCTCTTTCGATTCGAGAAAGAAGAGCGCCGGAAAAACGAGGATAGAAAATAAGAAAGAGAGGGATTGAAGGAAGAGAGAGAGAGAGAGAGAGAGATTGCGAAAGCAGTAGAGAAACTGATGTCCTCTGGAGATGAGCAGCCGCCTATAGGAGAACGATATTGTTCCTTGGCTGGCTGGATACTGTGATTCCTCTACCTCTTTCTCCTTTTCCTCTATCCTGCAGACCACGAATACGAGGAGAAGGATAAAAAGATTACGGGAGCAAATACCCGAGCGGAGACGAACTCGTCGTCGAATGGACCAACGCGGATGGATAAGAATCTTTCGCCTCTCTTTTAGACGGTAAACACCGTGCACAATCCCTTATTCACGGGGATAATCGATCTATTAATTCTTTTATCGAAATCACTTTTCGCGTTCATAAATTTCAGGAGATTTGTATTTTTGGAGAGAAGTAAATTTAAGAATTTCAGATATTTTTGGCTACATTAATCCATTAAAGGCTAATTTTACGCAAAGCTAATGTTTCATCTGTAATTTTCTTCCATTCAATTTACATTATTCGATTTTTGTTTTTGTTTTTGTTTTTTTTTTTTTTTAATGTGTAGAAAGAAAAATTGCAAACGCTTGTTCGATACTTCCTTCGTTTCAAGGAATTGGCTTGAAATTGTTTACGTTGATAATGGATCTTGTTCGTAATTGATTTAAGAATTCATTCTTGATATAAAGTGCGATGCTCTTAGTCAAAGATATAAATACAAATTGGATAAAAATCCTATCTAAATACTCGAAGATAGAAAATGATATTGAAATATAATACGTAGGATGTGACACCTTTTGTTACCTATATCTAAAGATGACTCGATACTTGAAAAGCATCATGATTCTATCTGAGTGCCATTTCCCTGAAATGACTTTTGTCCTGTTCCAGATAGCGAGAAAATATTTTTTCCGATATTTCACGAGAAAAACGTATTAATCGATGTTCGTAAAACTGAAATTGAAATCCAATCTCAGAGGACGTCTACAGCTCTTAAAAGAGCGTGTATCAGACGACCTGTTAGTCGTATATCCTGTTCGGATCAAAGGAGAGTAATCTTTACCGGATCTCGTGGAAAATCCATGGGATTTATGAAGCACCTCGCCGACATTTCTCGATCCAGTTCTGTAGAATGTAGAAGTTAAGAAGAAATCATTAAAAATCTATCTCCCGTGAATTATTTATCTTTCCTGTCCCTTTCTATTCCTTTTCTCTAGCTTTCTATTTAAAGTAATCGGATAATTATGATCAAAGTACTCATATTTTTCATTCATATCGTCGTTTTGCTACGTCTTTGCCATTTTGTTCGAAAGGTATGCTCCAAAAATGTTTTAATAGAAATTATGTCGTTGATTAAAAGTTTTAACATCTCTCTAAGAGAAAATAGTGTACAGTGAAAAATCTTCGAAACTATTCGATTAATTAATTACATTTCCTTTGACATAAATTTTCATCTTTGTATGATAAAATTAATCGAAATATGCTCATCGTTTCTATTTCGTATGTGGCACGTTATTATTATTATAATTTGTGAACATTCACTAACTTAAAATCCTTAACCGTGGAATTTTCAGATTTTCCAATATTTGGTATTTTAGTACATTTTGCTCTAGATCGTTCTTCATCATTGATACTCTTTACTGTTAAGTAATACATAATTATAGATTTCGTTCGTACAATTTTATGATAATTCTCTTCAAAATAATTAATGTGAAATACTTTCCAGAGCTATGTGCAGACATTTGGCCAAATAGATTTTTGATGATTCCTCTTAAATAAATTAATTCAGCATTCCTCCATATAAATACAAGTACAGTAATAACCAGTGTTTCTCTGTTATATTATTTTCTTCAGCTAACATCCACTATAAAATAACACTCTCTCATTTTTTTTTTTTTTTTTCAGAGAGAAACGTATGAAATCTCGCTGAATAAACATTTTTGTACCTCGCTGTACAGAGTATGCTTTTTCGCTTTGTTTCGCTTCTACTATAAAAGATACATAGCTGTTCATTTCTATCGATTCCACGTACGACTCTTGTTTAGAACAATGAACATTGTTTTGACTATATTATTAATTAGAAATTGTATGTGTCACAAAGTGAAATTATTCAAGAAATATCCATCGACCTTTGAATAATTCTGACCAGGTGATATCGTACATATTCAACACCAATGGGATATTATTTTAAATAAATTACGACTACATCAACGAATAATTTAAATGCACAGGAAAATATCTATTCCCCCGACGAATAAAGATAGAAAAATGAAGAAAACTCAATCGAGAGCGGATTTGTATGTTTAAGCCAAAGTCGAAATCCTCGCTGGCAAAAGCGTGTATATGTAGATCTGAAACCGACTGCAGTTTTGACAGCGCGTTTACCATTACGCTCTCGCATTGTGTATATTCCCATATGAGCGCCCCCGTTGAGAAGCTGTGTCCTTTTGATCCACCCTCGCTCTTCAGCTGGCAAAGAAGAAAAGAAAGAAAAAGAGTGGATAGGATGAGGAGTGACGGTCCTTTTGCGCTGCGCGCGCGAGACACGCTGCTTTAGGAAGGACGAAAGAGAGAGAGAGAGAGAGAGAGAGTGCAGGCGGAAATAATATTTTACCGTCGAGTCAACGACCGCAGAAGCACGCTCTTATCTCTAGCAAGGAATATCACGAAAATCGGAAGCACGAGGATTTCGATAAAAAGTTCCAGCAGCTTTGCGCGACCATTCGAGAAACACCATCGATGCCTAAATCGCGAATTTCTTCAGAAATCTCGTCGCTTCCCATATCCAAGAATATCCAGCTATATTCACCGAGAAATTTGTTTAATATTCTTTTCTTTATTAATTTTTCTCCCAATTGAATTCTCTAATCTTGTGAGTTTTGAAAGAAAAAAAGAAAATATGAAATATTTACAGCGTTATAAATGCCATAAGTCAGGGAAATTTTTTCTTTCTGATTCGTAGAAGAACTTTTGTAAAGGTTCTATTATCGTAGTGCACGTTTTATGTAGCATCGGTAAAACAATATTTTTCAAAAATGCATATACATGAATCTCGAATTTTTAATTTTCAATTTCGTAGACCATTAGGTTTTTAGCTCTTTGAATTTTTAAAATTCCGCTTTGTATTTAACTTTGCGGATTATTGTATTGCTCGATCCCTAATGGTTTAATTGGTAAGTGAAATGGCTATGTGATTTTACGATATTATTATCATTAAAAAGCGAAGGTGAAAGGAAGATCGATCGAATACTCTCTAATTTGATATTTGACGTGAAACTACTTCCCCATCTGGGATTTTTGATAAAACGTTAAATGAAGCCACGTTTAATGTTTTATACTCGGGAGAACGGGACTTCCTTGTTCGTTTATATAAGCAAACATCGTACAGAATTGGTAAATCGCGAGAGGAAACGTAAACCTGTTTATATCCACTTGCCAGAAATAGGGAGAAAATGACGTCCTCCCTTGAAAAATCGCAACATGTCATTATTCCACGAAAGCTGGAAGGCAGTTGATGAAAAACATAAAATCAGGTTAATGCTAGACAAAGATATATTTTACAAAAGCCGGAAATGTCGATACGTGTCTTTAATTTTACTTACACGTAATGTTTTCTAAATCCTACTGCGTCTGATTATGACGGACATCTTCTACTTTATTACAACGTGAATTTACATTACATCGTTACTCTAGTATCGAGTAGTCTCTCGGTTTATTGGCTCTGGGTTTCCAAATTAAAATAACAATTCAAATCTGTACTCGTAAAATATCGAAAAAGCTATATTTTACCTATAAATTAGTTTTTCAAATAAAATATCGGCTCGTTCTTCTCTATTCTAATCTAAAACGCATAAACTTCCTCAATTATGTTCAAATGTTAACCGAAATAAATTTCATCCATAATTTAGCAATCAAATTGCAATACCACTTACGATAAGCAAGGATATCGTGAGATCTTTGTTGGCGTGGCGTTTCGCGTGTCTTTCTAGGACAACAGACAGCTGGAGAACGGTTGTGCCATCAAACCGGAAGGCATCTCCCGGAGGGCGTTTATGTCGCCAGGCGACATCAGTCAAACCGACATGTTACTTTGGTCGACGCGTTATCGTGAAAGGCAGGTGGATGGATAGGGAAAGATGGAAGGTGAAAGAGGGGTAAGAGACACTGGAGAGCATCAGAAGAGGGGAAGTGACGCTTGAACCAGAGGAGGGGACGTGAAAGGAGAAAGCTCCGACTATTCCCAGGTGTAGTCGCGCTGTATCTCATTCTCGACGCCAGCGTCAGGTCGACTGAGACGACGGTATGCCGCTCGTATCGAATTTGCGTCGTATTTGCTCGAGTAAGGCGACGAGACGACACTTTCTTCCGGTTCCTTCGGCGTCGTTCCTCTACCATCGTGTCGGGAGTTGCGCGATAGTTGTTATGACGTGAACGTTTTACCAACTAAAGGGAACACGCTAGTCTTTTCTCTCGGCAGCTGTTGACCCTCGATTCCGGAAATTGGTCGACGTGTTACGTAACTGGTAGGATAGGATTCGTTTTACGAGAATTATTTATAGAAATGAAATAGCTGGCATCTTTGTGATTGTGTTTTTTGGAAATGAAACGATCTTGGGTTTATATTACCAGCCTCACAAATTTCTGGCATCTTAAAATTAATCAAGTTACGTTCTTGATTAAAAACAAATTAGTATAATATAGAGTACTCTGTATCGTTAACATATTGTACGAAAGTACATGAAAGAAGAAATATTTCATGCTGAACCTTTGCTACAATCTGCTGTGATTACATCGCTCCAACGTGTTAAACACTTTCTCTAAAAGTTACTTGCTTAATTATACGCCAACTGTATCTATCCTTATGATTTACATACGCGTATCTTTTCGCACATATCTCGCGACTTTTGCCGCGAGAAACGCGTCTATAAAAATCCAGAACAAACACAGCAGCGTAGCACGGAACGAAGGTGAGCCGTTTCTCAAGAACACCCGTCAAAACGTTTTTTATCCCAGTAACCGGCGCTGTCCCACTCGAGAGGCGAGGGCGCACCCCCGTGACCGGCTGGCTGGTCCTGAATTTAAAGCTACACGCCACTGTCGGCGTATAGACGATGGGACAAGGGAAGAGGGCGAGGATCAGACGACTGGAAAGAGAGGTAATGAGGGTGCAACGGTGTGAGACGGGACGAAACAGAATGGGAAAGACAGACGAAGAAAGAGCGAAAGAGGGTCAGGTGGAGGGGGAGTGTAAAGGAAAGAGGAGAGTGGGTGTTCGAGAGGGCAAGGCGAAACCATCAGCCATCGACCCCGAGAGTCGAGTTCGAGCTCGTTATATTCTCCTACAGGATGTATCCGCGTCTCTGCATCACCATGCAGTTGCACGAAAGCGGCAGAGGGGCAGGGACGCAAATTCACCCGCAGCCCATCGCGTACCGTTACTATCGTGGACACGTAGCACATAGGTCCTCCTCGTGCGCTCGTGTCATTGAACGTGCCACGCTGCTACCACCTCGGTCACGGCTAATGTGTATCCGTGTAATCGCGACGAAAATTATACATACACTTCTGCCTGTAAGCTGGGACAATCGATAGTTTCATATGAAACGTAACGAGCATCAAGGAACGATTAATCGATTTGAGCTTTGTGTTGGTGAATTTGCAACAGCAGAAGCTTAGTTGAATAAAGAAACAGCCAAGTATGTAATGGAATTTTGAAAACGTAATATAATTTAGACTTCCTTGTAGTACACGTATACTAAAAATATAATAAATATATCAGTGGAAAGAGTGTTTTGTCTGATTTATAGACAGTGCTACACGTAAACAGGAGCGCGTGCAGAATTGCGTTGCGATTCGTCGACTTCCCGTCTACCATAACTCGGTCAGTTCATTGAAAGTAACTTGAAATCGTTGGGAATAAAACTGTTTTTCGAGGTGGACTTGGTTTCCATGGGAGGGGAGGGTACGATTTTAAAAATTGAAGTAGGATCGTATTCGGTGCGTGCGCTCGTTGAGATTTCAACGTAATGGACTCTGTTAGCGACGACGATCGTGTGAGTGTGCTTGTTCATGGATGCACTGCTCGAAAATTGGAAACGTTATTTTATTGACCAAAAATACGAAACGCGCTTTCTAAATCGGGGAGAAGCCAGGCGAGTACGAAATACGGACGCGATTAGATTACAGCGATGAACGTCGAGCCACAGTTGTACGTGCATTGTCGAAACGAAAATTTGTGACTATTTCGAAATTGCTCGAATACTGCAACTACAAAGGGGAACGTAATTGGTCGTTCTGAAGCAAATCCGTATAACGAAATGACCCACGTATGATCATAGGAAGCTCGATTCAAAGACCAAACCCATTTAAAATGATTTTGTTCGCTTTAGGTTTGTTTCTTTATACTCGATATTATGTGAGAAGATTATCTCGCGTCGTGCTTTTTGTTTCAACCTGTATACGTCTATCTAAAGGTATAGCAGAAGCAAAAAGAAGAAGGAATTAGAATTGTGGGAAAAGCGGCCACCTTTTCTTGCTTATTCCCGTTTTCCACTATAAAGACGAGGGCAATAGAAATTTAGTATTTGGATCGATACTTCCAAATGACATCTATGTCTATATATGACAAAAATGGCGAGAGCGAGTAAAATAGTCGAAGCTTTAATCGCCGCAGGAATAATCGATATACTCGTCTGTGTAGGACGACGCTATCAAATTGCTGTTACATTTTTGGAGAACTTCTCTTCTATCTCGTGCTGACCTGTTTCTTTTGCATGCACGCTTTTGTCATGACCTCGATATTGTCGTACGAGACGCAGGTATTCCTAAAAAAGTAGTCTAACGTTTATTTTTTGATGAAATATATGCAATTGATTTTAGATTTATTTTACATATTACGATCTTACGATACGTTTTGTATATTACGATCAAATATTCTTCGGTTTTTATAAATTATACGGTAGGGCTAGAGGTTAATATATACTATTAATTAGCGACGATATTTCCATATTCAAATTTCTTCTTTAATTGGGTATCGAAAAATTAATTTTTGACCTGTATATTTATATTCAGAATATTCATAAAGCTCGCTGAGATTTTTCATGAAATGGACAGCGAAATTGCAAATAAATCACAGTGCCTGTTAAATAATTTTGGGAATTGTTGGGAGATAATTTAAGAAAATTGGGAATAAATTTGGGCAATGAAAGGATCAGCGATGATCACTCCATTTCCATTATTAAACCTGTTAACCTAATCACCCCTTAACCAGAGTTTCGTACGGATCAAGTAAATTATAATGCAAATATGTTTTAAACCAAAAGAATTGCATACCGCGCTCATATAATATATCGTAGCGTCAAAGTAGAAATTTTCAATATATCTGCCACTTTGATTTTCGCCAAGACATCGACTGTCTATCCGCTCTTTGTTCCCACGATAATGTACATTCATCAAAGGAAGGTCGCGTGGTCGTTGTAAACAGATCCCTGCGGTATTCGCTGCTTTATCGCAAAATTACATTAAACGGTGCAGCACGATAAATGTAGGCAATTAATCAGCGGCAGTAGCCATCGAGCTTTCGAGATGAGTAGCGACGATTTTGAAATGCAGTTTCTTAATTCATAGTGGTTCATTTTTTGAAAGGAACGACAGATACGTTGCCCGCGAGGAGTGTGCTATCGTATGAATATTAAATGACCGAAGCGTGCTGGACCGCCTCCGTAAACAGTAAAACGAGACACGGAGGAAAAGCTTGAAGAAAAGATGGTCGATGGAGGGAGAGGGCTGACCAAAGTGTGTCCCTTTGCCATATCGTGTTTGAAACTGTTACGTGTAATTTTCTAGGAAAATTATATCGAAATCTTTGTGAAGATTAAATAGCGGTTTAATTTCGGATATTATAGAACTATGATGCTACAGTTAATCGATAGCTGTACTATAACGCGAAACAGATTTATTGAAAATTGAAATGGATCTGATTGCATGAATTCTGAATATTGATCCAGTTTTGTTCGAAGAATTAGATAAACGTATCAAGAAGTCTCATTTAACGTGAAAAGCTTAAACGTCTACACATGCACATAGATACTTTTACAATCTTAAATCATAAATTTAGATCATTTTCAAATTTATGTTTATAACATATAACATCGCCTCGTAAATTCCTATCTCACATAATACTCAAACTTTGATCGTTTAACATCGCAACACAGAGCAATATATCCACATTTCGAAGTACATAATCGTAAATCTACTCCAAAGTCTCTATTTACCTTATCGTTTCCAATAAACAAATTTCCGAAACTTTCGCGGTCGTTTTATCTCTCAACCAGACGCATTCTTGTCGAAGGATAATTTGGTGGAACGAGATGGAGTTTAAAAAAAAGGGGATATGGTTCCTGGTCGGGCTCGACTCCAAAGTTCCAGTTTCCGAGCAGGTTAACGAACGAGGAGGCTTCGGCTCCTCGGCGTGGCACAAACTCGTGTCTTTTCGATGAACGAGGAGGGAATAGCCTCCCCTAAACCCTACAGAGACTCGGGATGGTTGCAGGGGTAGGGGGTTAATGGATATCGAGCGAGTCGTGCCAGCCCGCTCACCGTCTCCGTTTCACCCTCTTGTGTTTCTCCTCCTGTCCCCCTTCCGCTCGTTCGGGAGCTTCTTGAAGACTACGAGAGGAGGACGAGATTGTCGAGACTGCTGCTCGCTGGGTAGTTGCTTCATCGAGATCGCGGTACATCGGTACGTAACGATGCACCCGGTCACCGGCCGAGCATGATAAGGAGAGGGTTGGAAAAGTTGGTGTACACGATGATGAACGCGTGTGAGCGTGTTCCGTATACACACAGTACGTGTACGACGCTCGAGAATTCCTCACTTCGTTCCCTGCTACGCTTTGATCTATGGCGTAATCTGCGATGCGTGAGGAATTTGCAGAACGTCACGTAGTCGATAAGGAAATCGTCCAAGGGGAGATAGAGGATGCGCATGGGGAAGATAGCCGTGAGAATGGGGCAGTTATGAACGAGCTTCGAACGACCGTGATTTCTTGCTAGAAACGAGGTTGTTAAAGAGGCAAACACGTTTCTTGCTTTGATTAGAGCTAGATAGTTCCTATAATCGAGAAATTATTATTAGTCTTGGGATGTAACGAGCTGTGTACGACGTTTGGGATGTCAGGTAAAGGCGATAGCGTGGTTAGAATATGTTGTGCATTTTGAAAGGAAAGGAGAGGAGGAGGAATGACCGGATGAATCCTCGTTTATTGTCCAAAGATCACGCCACATATCCGTAGAATCTATCTAAGCCAGTTCGAAATCGTAAGGTTTCCGTTTAATCTATTTTGAGAGGAAGACCATAGGATGGTGCAGCGGAAATGAAGATTTTGGTATTCTAGCAATCCGTCGACTACAGCGTTGTGATATCGTCATTTGCGATGGATGGCCGCATTAAATAGCGCGTTCACGCATAAAACGTTGCGAACATGCTCGAAGCATCGGGAAGAAGGATAGGTACGTAGTGGTGTACGAATGTATGTTGCGGAGGAATCATCGGCCGTGATGATTCGTGTTCGCGTGCACCGGGTGCATTCGTTAAATTGCAGAGAAAACGGTTGAATTATTCAGAAATAATTCGAGGGAACCACGGCAATAGCCTTTAGTGAATTATTGCCAGGAATGGAACAGTGGAGAGGTCGTTTGTTTTACTACTGGACGAGCGCAAACTCCGCGACGAAATTATTCGCTCGGACGTAATCGTGTTCGCGGACGATATTCCCTTTCTTTCTTTTTTTTTTCTCCTTTTCCTCGATTCTTCTTTTTTCGATAAAATGCCTCGCGAAATGACTCGAAAAATAGAGCAACTACCGCGTGGCCTGCATCTTTCTCCGAATCCATTAACTTTATGGTAATCACGTTATCTTGGACTAATGCACGAACAATTTTTTACACCTCTTTTTTCTCTTTTTTTTTTTTTGTAACGTGTCAGATGTCGGTGCGATACTGCGACTATTGATGTTCCATCTTCGGTCGAGCGTCGATAGAGAAGTTGAATTAAAATAAATGTAAAAATATATACACGCACTTTCTATAAAATATCAATATGAACATGTATTTTAAATAAGAATTATATATTTTTTTTTAAATGAGATATAATACTTTCGTACGAGGAAATTACTTCGTCAAAGGACTATTTGTAAGTCAACGCTGTATACACGATTGAATTTTCAGGCTTGTTATTTTCATTTTATTTTTTATTATTTTATATATTTTAACGAAAATACACTATTTCATTAAGAAAGATTTGAATGATCTTGAGATCTTGGAATACATTGTTTTCTTGAAATATTTATCTAGTTTGAAACAGATACGTTCATTCAATTTTAAAATTATCTATAATCAATGTAAAATTATCTATAATCAATGTATCATCGGTATAACTCGATCAAAGCGTAATAATCAGAAATACAGACTGGTAGCGAGAAGGCGATTGCAATCGCGTGATATAATTCGTAAAATCGACAGGCGTCTTTATCCCATTCCGTTCCATCCGTTCGTTCCAAGATATCCTTGCGTTTCTCTAAACTGGATTAAGACGCGCCGCGGACTTCAATTTCCTAGGAGGAAAATCGAACTAATCAATTTTCCAGGAATGAGAATCGATCAGCTTTAACGTTGATTTCCGTTCTACGCTCCACCGAATTCAAGTCGAAAGATCGTTCGTAATGTCGTCGTTGATTTTTCGTTTTCTTATCCATCGTCTCACTCACAACTTTATGATTAACATAAAATCCGCCTTTGTCGTGTAACTGCTTCAGCGTCAGGAGAGTACGCCGCTGTTGTTGCTCCTGAAGAGCGTCAATCTGTTTATGTGGCCATTTTCGCCCACTTTATGAACTAAATACAATAAGACATTATCAACGATAACATGATGAAGAAACTACAATGATGAAGGTGTTCCTGAAGCCTTTCAGCCTGTTAATGTGACCATCTCCATACGATACGTTAATTTGACGTAATATGACATTAACAACGATGATTGATCATGAAATATGAAAGTTACAATAATAGAAGTCGTAGAAATGTAAATTACCTGTAAAATATTCATTGTATCGTATCAGAGCGTAGAAGTTCGAATACAATACCGACAGTAATTACTTTACAAAGAGATTTTTTCTTGTTGTAATGATATAACGTGATAAAGTGAAACGATCAACGTGCATGCTGCAATATGATGTTACGCTATTATTAATATTGCGACGATAAATCAAAAGCTCACTAACGATCCGACCCAAGAATTGTTAATTTCTCGATTAATAAAATTTTCTCCTTAATATTTTTAAAACGCGATGGCACGGACGTGGATCTAATATGGTGAATCCACCGTAATTAATTTTCTAGAAATAAGAATTTAAAGTGGGGTTTGACGCGAATTTCCATTCTACGCTCGACCCAGTTCGCCTTGGTACTTAGACCATCGATCTTTCGTTTTTTATGGCGTTGTTCACGATCCTCTGCCCAACGTAAAATCCGCCTTTGTCGTGTAACCGGTCAAGCGCCAGAGGAATAGGTGCGCCGCTGTTGCTGTTCCGGAAGTGTCTCAGACTGCACGGAACACGCCTCTTACTTGTTCGTAAGTTCGTATTAGCTCTAAGCAAGAGCTGTCGTACTTCTCTCGTACACGCAGTGTTTATTAAATTTCCACTTAACCCGGCGTAGTTCGCCGCCTCGTAGTCGAACATTCTTCTGATAATGGGATTTCAGCCGATCAACTTCCCTCCACTTGTTTCGATGAAAACTTCGAAACTTCGGCTTTTGTAGGTTGCCGCATCGTGCGCCAGATCGTCGCGTGTTCGTCTTATTTCGATGCATTGCCAAAATGTAGGCTAAGTTAAGGTGAGCAGGATAGTACAGAGTTGGAACAACGATGCCACGGTGAAGCGAGAACATACCGATGGAATTGAAATGAATTTTAGCGCGAAGTTGTGAATTTTTTTCTTTCTAATTAGAACTTAGAGTTATTAACATTACGTTAGTTAACTATAAATTTTATATATTTTGTTTTGGGAACCGCGGTGGGTTGAAATATACTACATAACGTTTAATTTTTGCGAGATTCTCTGCGTGTTGTATTTGTGCACCTTTCCGTGATAATATCATCCCCTTTCAGTCATTCCCTTTGTTGACAATTTTTTAGTCCATGAAATTTGTCTTATTTTAATCGTACTAGAAAATGTGGGTCACCGATAACCACCGTAGCAGGCAACGTGCTAAGGGTGAGACGATTATAATTCAATAGTTTTCTTTACTTTAATTTTCTTTAGTTTAGTTAGTTTAGATTTTGCGATAGCGATTAGAGTAAGCGATTTAAACTGTATTTTATGTAATCTTGCAATGTCAGGACACAGTTTATGTCCTGGATTTATGTCTGAGTATGAAATCTTCTGCATTCGCGTAAAATATTGAAGACATCGTAACAATAAATGCGTGATGGTTATATACATACGTATTTGTTTTCTTTGATAGAAGTTTATGGACTATTCTAGAGTACATTTTGTTACAAGGATTTTTTCATTTAACGATGATCTCTAATATTGGAGTTCCTCGATCATTTCAACCTCTGATTTTTAAATCAAAATTCCAGTAAAATTGGTATGAAAATCAAGGCTAAATTTCTTTATAGAATGGAACACATATCTTAGCATTTTTCAATCGCTTAGTACGATATTAGAAAAATTATGTAGCTGCGTTTGAGAGCCAGAAAAGAAAGTTGATAGGTCACATTTTTCGTTTTTTCATAGAGAAGCAATTTTAAAATTCAATATGCTTCCGACCAATCTCTGTGTTGTGAAGATTCTCCTTCTATTTGATTTACAGATTAAATATCACTGTCCCAAATATTTTAAAGATATTAATTGTCACACTACGAATTATTTTTAGAAATTTATGATTTTTAATGAATTTATCAGAATGTTTCGCTTTTCAACTGTGTTATATTAAAATAATGTAACTTTGATTTTGCTATAAAACGAATAAGTCAAAAATTCTACTTATTAGCATATTACCTACTCTGATAAATTTTTTCTACTTAATAATTTTTCTAATAATTTTAATCAATAATTTTTAATAAATAATTTTTTTAATTAATAATTCCTAAATAATTCTTTCAACCTCGCTATCCCTTAAATAAAAAAAACTGTTGCAATAAATATCTTGTGCCACGCAAGAGTAAGAACTCGTCAATACAAACCGACCAATATATCTTCGAAATTCCTACTTTTCTTGAGAAAAAAAAAAAAAAAAAAAGAAAAAGAAAAAGAAATACCTCATTTTTCCGAGTAATCGATTGCCCATCGATTCACAGCAATTTCATTTGACACCAATAAAGCCAATACGATGAATTAAAGAACTAACCGGACGAAATACAATTGTACAGCACATGCGGTGCAGTGGCGAAGAGGGGCGAAAGGCACAAACGTACCGCTAATGACAGAACAATAGAGTAAAAGGACACGAGCGTTTAGCACGGTTCGCGCCGGCTATTTCAAGTTTACATTTGAATTTTTTCAACTCTGACAAATCCTGTGTGTTTAAAGGGTAGCCGAGGCGCTGTGTTTGCCTCGCTGAAAAATTTCATCGATGCTGCATCGGCGATAAAGCATCGGGCGTTGCGACAAGGAAAAAGGACGAAAAAAGGGGAAAATCGAGGGGAACGAGAACAGGTACGCGTGGAAATGCGTTCGAGCTGTTTAGCGTATCGTTTATTCACCGATACGTGACCGTCGTGCAAGCCGTTCGATCGAATTGCATAGATATTGAACACGTCTATTTGCCGGTGCGATTAAAGTAGCCCGCGTGACGCTCGTTGCGCGACTAAACGTACGCAAACACGTTTATCGTGGAATAATTTAGTAGCTGGTAACGTAACGTGCACACACGTGCGATACGTGGCTAGACTAACGCCATGGTCCTACTGGGATTCACGTTGAGTATCACATGCACGCGTGCATATACTCGGTCAGAAGTGAACGTTAGCCTCGTCTGCTCATGTTTGTTTGACCATTTGCGTGTACATATTGCCGGAATCTCGAATTAAGACTATTAAGATACTAAGTAATTAATTAGCCTAGTTTTCGAGCAATGGAAAGTTTCTCATATTCTTGTTTTATCAGGGGTAACGTAATTCAGTGTTTTGAAATTCTGACGTTTCTACATATTTTAAATACCAATACTTTCCCGCGTTGCGCTTCATGAAATTTTTAACTCGTGTCGTGAAACTTATAAATTGGTAATTGGATACTGTAGTTTGTTTTGACGATACATTCGATACTTGTTAATCCACAGGTAAAATGTAAATTTTGATACATTCGTGGTTTGTTTATTATTGGTTTTTCTGGTTTCGTTCGTGTTATTAATATGTTGCGCCCTGTTTCCACGTTTCTTGAACGCTCATCGTTTCCAGTTCACTTGCCCGGGACAATTTTCAAGTAACCGAAAATGTACAATAAACGTCGAGGCGACGAACAAGGTTCAAATGGTAGCTTTATAACGAAAGAGAAGAAAGAAGAAGATTAATCAATGATTAACGAGAAATTCTCTTTGAAGATATAAGGAACTCTCTTTGTTCGTTGAATTTATCGGTAAGAAGGACAATGTTCATAAAATAGGATCAAGCGTCGTTTTTCCAATTTTTACCTTATAATCTTAAAAATAATAACAGAAATATCTGGTAACCAACTTTCAACTTAATTCCTTTTTTATTTCAAGTAACTTTCGGTCTTCCAAGGGTTACATAATAAAACGTAAACTATGAACGTGCTAACAATTACAAGACTTATTATAGAACAAATTTTGAATTTTAGATATAACACGTAAATTTGCTTTTAATTATATTTGTACACGTCAAAAGTAAACGATGTTTTTATGATCGCTGCCGAAAATGTTGAAAGTTTTGAAGCGTGATTCTTGGAAATTTAATCAACGCTTCGTTTTCCCGTTATACGGGACTCTCCCGCGTCGCCATCACCGGAAGAGACGTAATGTCGGAAGGCGCGATGCAATTTGCAGGGCTCAGAGTCACCAATTGGCCATACACTCGGGACACTTTTGTCGCTGATATGTGTCGTTGATTCAACGACCCATAGCGATTTTATCGACATAAGTAGTTTGCAAGAGGAGGATCGATCGGTTTTGTATTCATTATTTTCATTCCTACTCGTGTGTTCTCCTCTTGTGTTCTCTGCTTCAATCCAATATTGTATTGATTCCGATATCGTGTTTTTTCTTTTTTTTTTTTTTTGATAACAAACAATGTGAGCGATTATTTAAATAAATTTAAAATTTAAAAGATTTTATTGAAACTTTTATTAAATATTATTTGTAACGTCATTTACTGTAATGTTTTACCAGCCTCTAATGGATCTTTTTACTAATTCTATATTTTTATTTATTACTTGTGCCAATACGCGTACCAATTTCTTGTCTCGTAGCATCAAGTCTCATTTGTGGCAAACAGTGCCTACGACATAAGCAAGAATTTCATTTCAATTTTAATTTTCATATATTAGAGACATCTAATCTAATTTACACGTGGCAGTACTATTATATTCGATTATTGTCATTTAAAATTCAATCACTCAAGCTCTCGTACCAAACACTTATTCCCACAGGATATACAAGAAAAGAAAAACTCCCGAAGAAGAAAAAGAAATAAGAATTTCGATCAAATAACTCATACACCGTCGCTTGCAGTTAATCAAACGGATTTAAAGTCCATGCATATCACTCGATTAATTTCTTTTTTTTCATTGTTCCAACAAAAAATCATATAGGTATATTAGCAATAGCGAGAATTTTCTTACTCAGTTCTTGCAACAGAAACAAAGTAAAAGACGGCTTAAATTAAAAGTAAAGTAGGGTTTAAATAATTAGAAGCTATGTTGTACAATTTTTCAATTAACCTATCATTCACGCGAACCTAACCTAATCCCTACCTACCTAAATAATACCGTTTCTTGTCGCCATAAACACCGGGTAGGAAAGTGACACGAGACTCGCGTTTGGCGCAATATCCTTCCTCGAAGAGAGCCGAGGGCAGGCGAAGTCTGCTTCTCAAAGGTTTGACCCGCTTGATACGATTACGGGTCGCCGTTTAAATTATCTTTTAGTGTCCCGGAGCCGGTAAAGTGGCCGGAATAATGAGCTCATTACCGTGCAAATTAGCTGTGCGATTCGTTGGCTTAGTCAAGGACGACGATATTACACGATGGTCGACGATACAAGTTCGAGAACGTTGCCAAGGAGCTCCATTGAAAAACGAGAGCCCGTGGTGAAGTACCCCCACGTGTGTCACGGGGGTGCAGTCCGTGTGTACTTGCACTCGCCTGTGTATATCCTCTTTTTCCGTAACAGGAGAAAGAGAGAAAGAAGCTTTTGTCGTGTTCACCGAGCGTCGATGAAAAGCAATCCCGGCGAATGAAAATAAACGGGTCCGGCCGACCACTCGACGAACCAACTGGCGTGCGTGTTACGGTTGAGAGTTTAAAGAGGGTTGGATCAGGGGTTGAATCGGGGGGAGACGAAGGAGCACGTTCCAAGGCGGCGCAACACGAGGGCGGCAGCGCCAGCCAAGCTTCGATGTTTCACCCATGGTCGATCAGGAAATTGGCTCTCCTTTCGTCGTTTTATCGCGCGTAAAACTGTGACGCCTCTAACCCTGGTGGCGACTTAATTTACCGGCACAATGCTTAGACCCAGCGAGAATTTCAACTCTCTTCTCCCCTCCTTTGTTTCTTCTACCTTCGTTCGTTCTTGTATCTTTGCTACTGTCACAAAGTTGCTGATTAATGGGTTCGAAGATCATTGGATCTTACCAATCCCCTTTGGGGTTTCATCATCTCTTAAAAATTGGTTATATCTTCCTTTTTCTTTTTTTCTTCTAATCAGTATCTTTCATTATTTTTAGTTGCATTTTTACGGTTGAACTAACCGGTTGGCATCGCCAGCAATCATATTAGTTACACAGACGTTGGGACGTATACACGTTAGATTAAATTAAATAACTTAACGTGTTTCAAGAATTTAAAGACGCCTGAACATGGCTCGAGATTTATAGCTACCTATCTTTGTTTTATTGTTCGTTTTATTTTTGCAAGTTTATGATGGTTGTTGTTTCATTGGCGAGCCTCTTGTAGGCTTTAATAATGATTCCAGTGAAGGAGACTAAGTATTCGCAATTTTAATCGCTTCAAACGAAAGTTTAATCTTTTGCGGCTATCTACCGGTGTGAAACTTTCGCTGAATGGCTACTCGCGTAGGAAAAATTGCGAGGAAGCTCTTTTGGAAGTTAAAGAGGAGGATTCTTGCTGTAAAGAATCTTCGTTCGAAGTTTTGAATCATAGATACCTGTGTAGTGCGATCCAGAAACCTTAAATACACAACGAAGGTAATTTACTGAAGTAGGCTATTAGGAAAATATGGAGAGAAAAATGAAAAAAGATCTCTTAACCTAACGTCCAAGTAGAAACCTCCTGCAGTATTAAAAATTTATTGAAGCAAACGTCGTCTACACTTGTCTATTTATCTTCTTTTGTTTAATCTTTACATCAGGTATTTCGATCAAAAGTACTGTAGTCGATACAGAAAATTTGTGGTATAAAAGTCTAATGTTCGATAGAAAAGATTTAAAAATATTCCTCTTTCATAATTAAAGAGGTATCTTATTTGAACTTTAAATTCCTTCAACGTTTTACCACGTTTCTTAAATATTTTTCTCTAAATACTTAAGCTTAATAAAACGTGCGGTAATATGAAGTAGCAATAGGCAGCGTTGGAATTTGGGTTAACCTTGACGCCTTTGCTGACATTTTTACATTAGGTAGCAGAAAGACAAGAAAAAAGAATACAAAGAAAATACGGCAAGAAGAAAAGGAAAAACCAAATTTGTTATATTCGCGAAGAAAGGGAAGAATTTCATGATGACGTGACATGACGCGACGTGACCTCAGGGCGTAGCATTTCCCGGCAACCAGCCGGAACCATCAAGAACGCGGAAAAAGAACAGCGCGAATATCCGTGGGCAGACTTTAAAGTAATAATCCAGAGACGAGGAGCGAAGTAATTTCAATTGTAAATGCCCGGGCGTGGCTAACTTTGTTCGCTAAGCAAAATGGCCAAGACGCGGACCTTTCTTCCCATGATCAACCAGGGTCAGAGGTGACAGCCATAGATTCACTTCTAACGTGTTTAAATCGCTTTTCATTCTTGTAACGTGAAAAACACCAAAATGAGGAAGAATAAAACTAGTCTTTGAACTTGACTTATGGCTTTACATTTTCACGATCGCTAATGATAAATTTGTATTAGCTTATAGTAATTATTATACAATAGGCTGACCACTATTAACATGGGAATATTAATGATTTCAATATCTGAAAAATTTTGTTGACAGAGATATTGGGTTACATCAGTGATGGACTAATTGGACTAATTTTGTTCGATTGTTCTTAATCAATAGACGCATGATTTTCCCAGATCTTTCTCGCAGCAATGTGAGTATTTGCATGTTTGATTATCGATTATTAAAGGTAATTGAATTTGATTTGCATAAATACAATGATCGAGTGAATGCAAATTGGCACGTTGGTATAATTACAAAAATACGATGACCGAAGATGAAAAAGCCACATGTATCTTTTCAACTGCAATTTATTTTATTTAATTTAATTAACTTCTTAGTTTTATCGAAACAAAGCGCATTTGAGTTTGTAAAATATTTGATTTGTCAATAATTAATAAATAATTTAAACACGTTACTCACTGAATAAGCGTTTCAAAACTTATATCCTTTGAGATCGAAGAATTCTCTGGCTCATATGTTTAACATACTTCGAAACAAGTATTTCAAAACAGTACTTTAATACCTAATTGGTGTCAATGTCTCTTACACGTGTAATTCAGGTCAGAAACTCATTGCGTGTGCGTAGCTCTTGAATTACGTTGTTTTCTACTTTCCAAAATGTATCTTATTAGTAGATTAAATGTAAGCAAATACGTGTACCAATATTGAAATTTCTTTTCACGTATATTTATAATTATCGAATATTACTTTTTAAAAATATAACATCAAAAGCAAACAGTAATTTGAGCAACACGTGATCGTCAAGCAACACTTCGTAAAAAAGCGAATATTATTTGTCACGTCTCGCGCTGCGCACGCGCCGTAACAAAGGGCTAAAATCTACCAATAGCGCGAGACGGCGCCTCAACTCGAAATAAAATCTAACAATTCGGTTAGAAACCGAATTCTAGCTTCGCAAACCGCCACATGACACCCCCCCCTCTTTTATGTTTGAACAAACTATAAATACACATAGCAACATGGAAGGGCATTCATTATTCATTATTATTCAGATCGAGTTCATTATAATTCATTATTATTGTGCTCATTATTATTCAGATAATTCCTTAGTTCTGTGTGATTAGTTCCTCAGTGCTTGGTGATTGATTGCTGGGTTCTTGGTGATCTCAGTCCCTCAACTTTTGGCAAGTAATTTCTTAGTTATAGCGATTCGCTCTCAATTCGTCAAGGTCTTAATATTTCAGTTACTTTGACCTCTAGTTCTTTAGTTCTTCAGTTCCTTAGCTCTTAGCTCCTTAGCTTTAGTTCCTTTATCTTTTAGTTTTCTCAGTTTTAATTCTTAAATACTTTAATTCTTTAATTCTTTAGTTTAATTCTTTGTTTCGTTTAATTCTCAGTTCTTGTCAATTTTTATTAATCGACGTGCTCGTATTTGTCAATTTGTAAACTATCGATAATCACGCGAATTAAAATCTTGTAATCATTAAAGCGTATCACGATCAATTGTAAATTCGAATATTCTAAATAATTCTGTTAATAACCAATCAAAATCAGAATAAATTCTTGTTGTGAAAATTAATTGTTTTACAATATAATCAGATTAAACGACCATTTATCTTCGCCAACTTTCATCCTCTCCCGTGCCAGTACTCCTGCGCATAGCAGGTTAGCCGAAAGGTGGAGTTTAGTCGAAAGATAACGATAATAAAAATTCTAACTGAAGCAATCCTTAGATTGTTTCTGGTGGCAGCAACTACTATTTACCTGAATTTCAAAAATAACGGTAACGGAAACCGAACAACAGAAATAAAAACGTAACATATTATTCCTCACTGAGATGAACTTCTTTAAACTAGAAAATATTTGCCAACAAAAATAGTGACGGAATCATCGAGGACACAAATTGCCATGAATTATAGATATTTACGCAAATATATGTTTTTACGAAAACAGTTAAAAAAAGTAATCAGAAATTTGCTTCGTCTATTAAATATTATAATAAAAATTGTATGTTGGATACTTCGTAGAATTAAATTGTACACGCAATGTATACATTACCTTCGGTATAATGTAACATTCAATAAATAAAAAGAGATATGTACACTGACAAAAAAGCACGAACCGAAAATATTAAGAGAATAAAAGATATAATAGAGGCAGAAGGCTATATAATTTCTATAAATGTGCAATGTTTGCGAACATGTTTGCAAAAGACGGGAGATTGTTTAGTCGCGTTCGAAGCGAAAGCAATGAAAACGAAAAAGAGGCATCGGCCGATGGCATAAGAATAAAAACAACTGTCGTGGTTGAGTTTCGTACGTTGCGATGCGTTTGAGAATCTCATTTGCCTCGACGATGTTTTTCTTCTACCTTATTGGGACCATAGACAAACAGTTATACATATCCGTTCTATATTTTTTCAACGATGCGAGCAAAATTGAAACGTGCTTTGCGAGATTGAGAGAAACGAATGACGTGGAAGGAATAAAATTAGACACGGAAAGGGGCAGCGAAAGAGGATATTATGACTCGGACGTAAAAGTTTCTCGTTCGCGACGATATCGGAAACGGGGAGAAGGAAATTCAAGAAACAACTGTTGGAATGAACGATGGAAAAAAGGACGATACTCAACCTGGATGAATATTGTGCTCGATAGGAAAAGTAGATACTTATGTATTTCAATTGAGAATTCCTTTATCCGGTTAAGCGAAAAGAAAGGATGAATTAAAAAGTAAAAAAGAACCGCGTAATAGAAAGTAGTAAAGAATTCCGTACGACGAAGAGAGTGATAACGAAGATAAAATGATAAGAAACAGAAAGTTCTAAGGAAATTTTAGGGGAAATGCGAGTGAAGTGCAGTAGCGTAGTAAGAGAAGTGCAAGTACAATGAAGTGGGATTTATATGCATATGTATATACTAAAGTGATACTCGGAAATCAAGAAAGTTTTTGATACTGACAAGCTTCTTAACAAGTTCCAAAGAATATTTGCAACGTGCTGCTTCCTAATACATATTTAATGAGCCAAGATTAAATGTTCTAGTGATAGTTATAGACGTCATCTTATTTTGTCAAGGTACGGTCGTGTACCTTGTAACTTGGCCATTAACGATCAACGATAAAACAATTCGAAAAATGTATTTCCTGGGTTTCTTACGAGTATCCCTTTTTTTCTAATAATGGAATAAATAAAAAACAGAAAGATAGATGAAATTGCCAATTGAACTCTTCAACGAGATACTTGAAACTTAACAAGATTTGGATACCATCGAGCATTTTTACATAATTCATAAGAAAGAACATTTCAGTTTAGTAGATGATTTAAGATTCTTCTACAGTATCTTACAATTCATTTCGTTTCATGCTTATTGAAATTAAATAGAAAAAAATGCGATAAGATCACCAGTGTATCTTTAACTTCTTAACGCGATAAAAGGAAATGACGAGGAAGTATTATCGAAAATGGCACGATCAACTAGAAAGGAGTGAAACATTAAGCGAAAATCGAGCAAGAGTTCCAGATGATAATATGGATCGAATTAAATTGAATATGCTCTCGCTAAACAGCAGGGATATGTTGAATTGAATTTGGAAGGAAGCACCGGCTGTAATTCGACTCACGAACGTCTAACTGAAAAGCACGCTACTAGCACTCTATTTTTGCTATTCGACAAAGGAATACGACGATCGCATGGTTTCTAGGATAACAAGAGAAGAAAATATAAATAACATCGTACAATGGTACCTATGTTTCCGTGCGAGGGCGCAATAACGTTTGCAACTTCTACTTTGTATTCTCATTACGTGTTTCCTGCACGATTAATATTGAAACAAAAATGTCGGATGGTTGGCCAGGAAACGGAATTAATAAAGCGGTGCGTTTATTTCTCATTGTTACACTCGCGCAAAGTTACGGAATACAGCCACGAACGTATGCCAAAAGACACAGTATAACAGCTTTGTAAAAGTTTCGAATTATTTCGTAGAATCGGTAGAGGATATACTTTTCTTGGAAGTAATATCAGAGAATAATTCTGATGTTTCTCATAAAACATTCGTTCAAATTACGATAATAAACGATAGTTCTCTTTTAATGATATTTTCCAACTCGCAAATTACAAATTATCGATAGATTCTCTTACGTAATTGGAACAAGCTTGATAACGAACCGAATGAAATTTTACAAGCGTACTTTCATCTGCATAAAATTGTAATGTTACAAGAAGGAACCCAATCGTCGCTCGTTATTCACAACTATCGAATCGTTGTGAAAGGAGATTCAAGTTTAGGAGAAAAGAAACGTAATAGATACAGGTACGGATACAGTGTCGATTTGTTATTTCATCCATCGTATTGACCAGACGAGATTTAGTTATACCTGAGATACGTCCATTACCACGACTAAATAAAATTTCCTTACTGCGAATAAATTCTCAGCTACCCTCTCCGATTGTTCTCTGCCAACAACCTTCTGCATGATAAAGGACAAAAACCTTCCCATGTCAACTGTTTGCAGCTAAAAAAATTTCAGCGGAGCAAGAATACGAAAAACGTCAGGAACGGCCACGAAACGTGGGTACGATAAGCGCGAAAGTTAGCAACACGATTGCAACGTGAGATGTCCCTTCCGTCCGGTGACGAGGGTGCTCGGAAGCGTAAGTGGTAGTTTAGAGTGTAAATGCGGTGGTACGAATCAGTTTCCCGGAGTCTATATTCATAACGAATAAGTTATTCAACCAGCCTAGGGTGTGCCTATCTGGTTGTATGTATAGGCCCGTCACGTTGTCTCGTATTATCCACATAATCGGAGAACGTGGAATGTAACCAGAGAGGAAGAGAAGGATTAAGCATAGACGAGAGTTTAAGAGAAGGAGAGATAGATAGATAGAGATAGTGAGAGATAGAGAGAGAGAGAGAGAGAGAGAGAGAGAGAAAAGGAAAGTGACAGAGCATATACCTTATCCGTATGTTTCGTACTCGTCGTTGGCTTCGCCATCTCTGCGAGAGCGCAACCCTTCAGACTGTCTAGGGATCCGTGTACAAACCGCCGGTATACTTGAGCGATAATTTTCACAGTGACTGACAGCACTCGCAGAGCCGCGTCCTGCTGTTTCCCCGTTTTTATTTTCGAGACAGAGTATTAAGCTATTTGCGTTCACCGGATCCGGTCGCTTTGTTTTTCGACAACAACCTTCCCGCTTGACGTCTCGCGATAAAGTTCGATCGATACTTCTCGTTCGTTCGTTCGTACGTTCGTTCATTCGTTCGTTCGTTCGTTCGTTCTTTTTACCGTGGAGTTATTCCGTTGGAAAAATAAACCGCGCCAACGAGAATGGAATAGAGGCAGGAATAGAAGAAGGGAGGTGGCACATGCTTCGAAACTTTAATTACGCGATTTCGTTATAATTATATCATATTTGGAAACGAGCATTTTTGCGTTCTCGGCTGCTACTGTTGGCATAGACAGCCATAGGGAGAACAGTTTCAGAGTTTCGTTCCGAATCGGTAACTTCTCGCGCTTTCCAGAAGTAACTTTTACCGAGCGTTGTCGATGAACATTTCGAATTTAGTTTCGCATCGATTTGCGCGTCAGCTCGGCTTCTGACCTGCCATTTTGCCATTTCCGAGAAAACGTTGCCTTTCGCGTGACGCCCACTTACTTTCGGTCATTTCGATGCTTACGTGTTTTAAGTACGTGTACTCGTCCTACCTCTCTACGATACATACGCGTAATCGTGATAAAGATCGCATTTGACCTATCGCTTAATTCAAGTATCACAAACGTATCTTACTCAACGACGCGGATTTTAGAAGAAGATACGAGTTACGGATAATACACGGTAACGCTAAGACTAAGTGATGTATAAAAACATCGAAGAGATCAAAATGAGAGATAAATGGAAGAACATATAATGTAAGAGAAGAAGTATATGCATGTACCAGAATAAAAAATCGCTTTTTTCTAAAAATAAGCATATCGTTGTAACCTTGCAAAATTTCTATGAAAAGTTACGAACTGATTGTTTAAATCAGTCTGATGATCCTAGTATCGAAGCTAAGTATTCTTATTTCTAAAAGATCAACGTTCTTCGATATCATCGACTTCCTCTGTTAATATAATTCAACAGAATTAATTAGAAAATTTTATATCTACGTTAAAAATTCTCATCCGAATGTCGATGGTCTCTTGACGTATCATAAGAAGATGAAACATGCGTAAAACGAATGAAACTATCACTTTGATAGTTCTAGTATTAATTGAACGTAAATACATTGATATACGCAGGGTTATTTAATAGAAGTACTAGCTGATACAGCCAGTCTTTGCTATCGATTTTATATTTTTTATATTTTGTAATAACATGGCTGACGATTTTGTGAATTTCTATTGGATCGGTAAACGTACCGTAGTCCGTGAAACAACATTGATTGTTACACAGCGAAGTCGTGAAGTTGCTTTTGACATGCCGCATTCCGGAAAGAGAAAGACATTGTTCGAAGGGGAAATCATATTGCCTCGCTATATTATGCTAGCGATTCTAAAGAAAATACGATCGCAGCGAAGAAGGTCGCTGTTGCGTTGCGAATATTCGCGAAACTGTCTCTTTACATTTCCTGCTGTCTCGTGCTTTCTTCTATCATCGGTTAATGTTTCACGTGCTTAAATCCTACTCGAGATATGCTGCTTAAAATGGTGAAAATCGCATGGAAATCCATTCAGTGGAACTCGAGATTAGCTCGAACATGCTACAGACGCTTGCTGGGAACTTTATTTTACGCTATGGATAGAAAGAAGATGTAGATTTTCAACTTTGACGTAGATTCACTAGATTCTCTCGATCTGATCAAAGTTGCGTCAAAAGTTTGAAACGAGTAGAGTGACTTAAAACTGTTGCGAATAACGGAATGGTTAGTTGTACGATGTTTCTATTGTAATTCCAGTGAAAAGCTGTGGACAAAGCTAGCAAATTGTTAAATAAGTATCGTTTAAAATCCGAAGAACAACTTTGAAAAATCATTCAAAACTACACGAGGATCTTTAAAAACAGATTTTATGAATTTGTCGAATGATTGCTTGAAGTGCGTTAAGAAATCATTAAGAAACGTGGAAATTACTTCGATGTGAAAACGCTAACAAATAATACGGTTTCTTATCAGTGGAAGCCTTCACTGTTTTTCTTTTCCTATTTGTACGAACGTTAATGATCGTATAACCGCAGAAAAGATCAATTTTATAGATCTCTAGTTTTCGCGTATAAATGCAAATATCTCTTTCCTTCGTAATTATGCTATTTTTGTGTTTATTAATCATATATCGCGGTAATGATATCGTATAATATTCGAAGCGAGTTATTCATTGAGTTACAAGGTATCTTCTTTGGAACTACCGCGATTATCATGACTTTTTCGAATTAAACGTTACACAAAGACCGATCGTTTGATGCAGTACGTTTGTCGAAGGTTCCATTTCTCCAAACTCCAAAATTTCCCACGCTCAAATGCAGTGACATACTTTCATACGAAGATGACGAAGCTCTTTATAGCGCAAACAGAAATCTTAATATTCTTCTCCACGACATCTCTATTTTGTCCACTACATCGTGTGATTTGAATGTTACAGGCAAATGTATCCCACGAATGTTATTTCGCTCGTTACTGTACCATTCGATCCTATTGCGTCCCATTGTTATACCATTACGCTATCGCTTTATACACAGCAATTACGTACGTATTATTGGTTGAAGTCGTAATAACGCTAAGAATATCCGTAAAACAGCCATCAGGCTGACTAGGATCATACCCATATTCCGCCATCGCCTCGCGCCCGCCATAAGACACCGCCAACACCTTATCTGCTTATCCCTAATTTCGCACAATGCACTATCGGTGAACAAAGGTTGATTAAAGGTTTGCTTAGCCATTAAAATATTCCATTAACGTTCTCGCCTGTGTGCTATCGGGCGCACAGTGTAGGTGAGATCAGGTGAACGACGAAGAAAGAGGAGACGATGAACCGAATAGCTACAGAGCGTATGAGAAAGTGAGACGGAGATGGACAGCTAGACAGAGGGAGACATATATATCTTGGAGAGTAAAAGAGAGAGGAGAAGGCTAGTAGGCAGAGGAAGGCCGAGACGACGAAGGAACCTTATTAAGGGTGTCTGTTCCGCCTCCTCGAGCGCTTAAATTTCAAACTGTCGCTCTACGAAACACGGCGACGTCGTTAAGGCTCGGCCGTCGAGATTAAAGGCTTTCGAGATTCGAGAGATTTAAAGTCTGGAATTGTCCGCAATTAGTGCGAAACGGATAAGGAGAGGACAGCGACTGGTAGGGTGGTAGCGAGGGATGAGACGATGGTAGAGAGTTGACCGGGTGGCGAGCTCCTTCAGGAAAAGTACAGAGAGCTTCCTGTAAGAAACGAAAGAACCAGTAGAACGTTAACGAGAGAGGTCTTAAGATGCGTCGTGATCATTATCGACATTCTTCATTGTCTGAGCGATGTCGTCTCATCCTCGTCCGGACAAACGTATTGTTCTTACGAACGCAAATAAGACGATGTAGCTCTTTGCGAACGTCGTCGCGAAAGCCAATCGTCCGTATCAGTCGCGCCGACTGTTTGTTTCCCTTCGATTCCCGCGTTTTTTTCTGATTTTTCTTTCTTCTTCTTTCCCTTTTTTTCTTTTTCTTTTTGCTTTTCCTGGTTCGCTTGTTACCCAGCGTAATAATGGATATCGTCGAGAGACAGAATGAAAGTTACGGTAGAATAGATTTTCACTTACGCAGCATTTTCCATGACGGTTAGAGAATTCGTTTTTCGATAATCGTTCGAAGCAATGGAAATAATTAACGATATTCGTTAGTATTAATTATTAACCACCCGACTGTTTAACGCTTGAAAGTAGGTTAGAGAATTTTTTCATTACGATCGAGTTAATCACGATTAAATTCTGAAGTTTTCTAATAAAACATTGTTTACGTGTACTTCCTATTGTTAAAAAGAAAAAGAATGGAAGATTTCCGTGCTGAATAGAAGGCAACGTTCCTCCTTTCAAATAGTATAATTTCTCTAGAGAAGTATATCACTCGGATCCGAAAAATATGTGTTAGATCCTCTTTCGCGTTTTTCACTGGCAAATTTTGAAATGAAAACATGGGCTTGGTAGCATGACGCGTGCACGTTCTTCGGAATGAAATTACAGTTTTTCCTTTTCGCTGGCGACGAGAGATTCTCTCTAACGAGACTTTTTCACGGGCAAATTTCCACCAGATATATTCCACGAACGAACGAACGCGGCACCGGTTGATCGAGAATTTTTATATCTAAAAGAAAAAGCCGGGAAGACGCAGTCCGTTAACCAGGCCACGATTATGCCCGTGATTTTTCGATTCGAATTTAAATAGAGCCTCGTTCGAATCCGTCGTACGATTATTGTTCCCTTAACGCGGTCATAATATATGTACTCGAACATCGGTTTTCTCTCGAACGAACGCGACCGTCGTCCAACAAAATTTAACGAGCGAGTGAAAGTCGTTCATTTCTATAGTTGATGATATTCGTATTCGACCAGCGGTGCATTTTGCTATTT